>CP136056.1:193299795-194519611 GCA_032464435.1 Aegilops umbellulata
ATGTCACAATTTAATGCAATGTGAAACCCACTTCGAATGCACTAATGCATGTTGCAGTGAGGATTCTTATGCATAGATCGAACAGATGCTAGTGGATCAAGCTAGCAATCTAATGACTACGACAATTTCGATGATGTGGAAGCACGCATGCTGAGATAATTAGAAGTAGCGGGGATCTCTCTCTTAGGTATATAGGATTCCATTAACATATGCAGACATACACACAAGTCTTCGCGCACAAACTAGTCACCCTCTCTATCATCCTCATGTCAATCGTCGTGTCTCATCAAAGCGTCTACAATGTTTTCATGAGTGACATTCATGATGACATGCTTAACTCCCAAATTAAGGCCATGAACTGGTGTAGATTGCTCAAATATAAGCAGAATTGAGACCCGATGTTGTAGGTTGGAACCACCGTTCAACATGTCGGCCGATATTCCGATAAATCGCCCGATTCATCGCTTACAGTTGTCTGACCGATAAGATAAATCGGCCGATATGGCGATAAATCAGCCGATATACCGATAACCTGGTCGATTTACCCCTTATCTTGGGTCGACCGATAAGTTCCCGATAAGCAATATGCCCAACGTTGGGTGCAACCCTAGTTCATGATATTTTCACACTTGGAGGCAGAAAAGGGGAAAAACAATAAGAACAACAAGAGGATTCACTCAAACAAACCAAAATCACACATCCACTAGAATGTCATACATGAGATCAAGTATAACATGAACAATCAAAGGAAAAAAGCACAAGGTAAAGGTCCTTCTCAAATCCAAAGGAGATGAAGTCTTGATGATAGTCTTCTCCAAGAGGAGGTCTTGATATCCACTTGGGGATCTTCTCCTAGGAGGTCTTGATCTCCAAGAGGAGTGGGAGATGAGCAAAGCTCTCTCTAGATCATATCATATGTTTCGCTAACCCTAACAGATGACCTAGGTATGACAATATAGGTGGCTTGAGGTGAGAGACGAGTGGAGGGGCAAAACAGGCAGTCCACAGCCAACTCACTATGAGAGCCCGTGCGCACGAGCTAAGTGGACCTCGTGAGCACGGTACACACCCGGTACACGCCCGTGCACACGGGGTGCTTAGCAGCTACATTAGAGGGGCCCGTGGGCACAGGGTCCTGGAGGCCCGTGCGCACGGGGTGTCTAGAAGCTCTTTGGATAAGCCATGCGCACGGGGTCGCTTGGGCGCGTCTTCTTCTTCCAGTTGCTTGCCTCCGTCTTCCTTGCAATCTGCTCATCCTTCTTCTTGGACTTGGCAAGGCTCCTTAGCTCTGTGGTGGGGGTCATTTTCGTACCTAATGATGCATAAGGTTGCATGTTGAGGGAGCAACCAAGTCCCATACATATTCACGTCGAGCTCAAAGAGGAGTGTGTTCACCTCGCTTTCGATGGCATGTGCACGTGCTCTTGTCATTGGTCCACTTGGTGCTTGACGAGTCGGTGCGGTGTCCATGGGGATGACCGAAGGATGCTCCGCATCACCCGACACATAGATCTTATAGGAATATTAGAGTAATCTCTCAAATCTTACAATAATCTAGCCTCACACGTATAAACATCTATATATAACCAACACAAATCTCACAATAACCTCATAGCAAGCAAACATATATGAACATATATACAACCAACACAAATGCAGAAATCTAACCTCACATATCCTATATACCTAAAAGAATGATCCCCGCTATTTCTAATTATGTCAACATGCGTGCTTTCACATCATCATTTTTTTGTAGTCGTCAGATTTACTACCTTGATCCACCAACATCCGTCTGTTCTACACATGAGAATTCTCTATCATGCAACATGCATTAGTGGATTTAAAATCATATTGCATTTAATTGTGACATGCACAATTTTCATGTTAAGATTATTTTTCGCTTATGCCGAAATTTCTCACATAGTTAAAATTGTAAGGACTTAATTATTGTTCTACACAATATTTAAAATTATATATCCAATTCCGCGGCAATATGTGTGGTATCATCTAGTATAACAAACACATATGCCTCATATATGAACATCTCAACAATCTCACAATTGGATCACAGAAAATTCAGAAAACGGGGTACCTAACAGAAAATCTAGCCTCGCAACAATCTCACATCTCAACAATTTCCTATCAAATAGAGATCTGAAGGACAGGAGTATCACCAAAGCACTAGCCATAGACATGGGTGCGTGGAAGCTTGCTATCCATGTCTTGGATATTTAACTTGACCCTCGAATTCCTGGATATTTAACTAGCAGGTTTCACAATATGTGTCTACCTTTCTATTTCCATTTGATTGTTTCCCATGTTTCTGTTTTGTCACTGAAAATTATTTCCTTACTGCATTTCCACCTATTGCTCCAGATTATGTACTAACGGTTGCTCTCGAGGTTGGTGAACTTGCTGTTTGTTGTTGCATTTTTTCAACCGAGGGAGGTTGTTGCCCATAGTATACCTGGCCATGGGCAACCCGGCCCAGAAAATCCCGACCCGACCCGACCCGTTCTTTCTCGCGGGCTGGGCCTAGGCCTGGAAATTGATCCCGAAGGTTAGGTCGGGTCGGGCCTGGGCCCGTCATATTTGCGATTTACTGAAGAGGCCCTGATGAGGACATCAATACCATTGTTACACCCACAACCCCTGCTACTATACATACTGGACCAATTACTAGAGCCCGCGCACGCCAATTAAATTACCAGGTACTTTCGTTTCTTGGTAATGACTCTAATGTTCATGACAATATGATGCTGCCTAAATTGGATCCATTTGTTTTGCTTACATATGAAGGGCCTAGCTTGGACAAGAAGGATGAACATTGGAGCAAGATCAAGCATGGAGATGATGGCATGCATAAGGGGAACAAGAACGAAGTTTCAAGTGATGATTTCAGGACTTTTAAGCCACCATAATGAGTGCATGAAGGCTTGGACGAAATATACAAGATGTCACTTCATAAATTTCATCTAGAGGCTATTATAGGTGCTGCGACACCTTATTATTGGGCCAGACCAATGTAATTTCTAAATACTTCAGTATAGGTTGTTTTTAGAGTCCGTATGTGTGGGGAAACAGAGTTAGGGTTTGTTTCGGACCCCTTCTCCAAGGGATCACAAAATCCCCCCTCTTCCTCCGTATATACAACCCTTAGGGCGTCGTTTAGACTTTGGGTTTTGTTTAGATTAAAGTTCATAGCTGCAACTTCACATACTTCGTTTGTGTTCAATGACCAAACCAAGACGTCATAGAACCCCACCTTGATCAATAAAGCTTTCCTTTTATATTCGCAATATCCAGATTGCAATATCAGTTTCTTGCTTGTTCTTCGTTTGCTTGCAAGAAATAGACCCTCGTGGTCAGGTTGATCGTGCTCCGGCGTGGTCAATAACCTCTCGGAGTTGGTTTAGTGATTGCTAAGGCGTGGCGTCCTCACACGTTCGTAGTCGGATCGTCAAAGTCTACTCCTCCGAAAATGATAATCACCATCTCATCAGACGGGACACCTTTGACTTGGGAAGAGTTTCGAGACACTCACCATGATAGTGCTTTTCCCTTGTTTCCGTGCAGCGCCGTGATTTTGATAGTGTTCTAGGCTCATGTCTCTAGCACGATCTAGCCTAGGACTAGCACAGTATCGTCGTTGAGTGTTTATTCAACTTTGCATCTCTGAATTGATTATTGCTGACATTTTTTCTACCATATCATAAGCCTTGCCAGCTCCACATACATCTACATCGTGCGTTTGACACCACTTGGCAATCGCTCTGTCCAAGCTTTGAGAGTTTTGACTACCACGGTTGTCGATCCACCACCTGCTGCTGGGAAAGAACTGGTAAGAATTTGAGATTTGCTTGACGAATTTGTGACACCCCACCACCACTACTTTCTAGTAGTCTATAGAATCATAGTCTTGTGTGTTTCTATTGCTGCTAACCATGGCAGGATCACAAGCCGACGAGATTGACTCGGAGAACATGCCGAAGAAGGAGCTTCATGATAAATTTCAGCAAATGTTGGGTCAACAGGTGGAAGACGTGATGGCCATCTTGGATTGATGAAATTGAGAAGACAATTGACACCAAGTTGGATGCCAAGTTCAATTACGTACTCGCGCGTCTACCACAATCACCAGCAGCATCTGCTGCACCATTGCAACAACATCAACAACCACCTCCACGTTGTGATCCAGCAGGGCGAGCGCAGCGTGTTCCTCTTGAGCCAGGCAAACTTCTGGTGCCGCTGCTACTTCTGTTGATGCTTCTCTAGCTCCCGCTGCTACTACATAGGAGGAGGACTATTACGAGGATGAGGTTGATCAAAATCAGAACTACGTGCAATCACCACCACCACCAGGTCGTCCTCATGCATATAATCGCAACGGTAGGGCTGCACACCACCTCAGGTATGAGATTATGACCATATTCCTAAACTGAAATTGAATATTCCACCGTTTGAGGGTAGATACATTCTTGATGTCTATCTTACTTGGGAGTTAGAAACTGAACAATGTTTCACATGCTTACAATATTCTTAGGATAGAAGTGTTGCTGCTGCTGTTTGTGAAGTCACTAGTTTTGCTTTTGTTTGGTGGTCTGAACATTGTCGATTATATCATGATAATATCCCTACTACTTGGGCTTCTTTGAAAATTGCTATGCGTACTCACTGGGTTACACCATATTACCAACGTGAATTACTCCAAAAATTGCAGCGTTTAAAACAAGGAAAATATTGTGTAGAGGAATATTATCAGGAATTACAAATTGGCATGATTAGATGTGGTATTGTTGAGGATAATGAAGCTATACATGCATGTTTTATGGGTGGATTAAATAGAGAGATTCGGGCCATTCTAGAGTATAAGGAGTATAATAATATCACTCGTTTATCGCACTGATACGTCTCCAGCGTATCTATAATTTTTGATTGTTCCATTCTATTATGTTATCAATCTTGGACGTTTTATAATCATTTTATAGTCATTTTATATCATTTTTTGGTACTAACCTATTGACATAGTGCCAAGTGCTAGTTGCTGTTTTCTGCATGTTTTTACATCGCAGGAAATCAATACCAAATGGAGTCCAAATGCAACGAAACTTTAAGGAGATTTTTTCTGGACCAGAAGACACCTAATGGGCCAAGGCTGTGCCTGGCGGGTGCTTCGAGGAGAGCACAACCCACCAGGGTGTGCCAGGAGGCCCAGGCGCGCCCTTGTGGGTTGTGCCCACCTCGGGTGCCCCCAGGACTGCCTCTTTGCTCTATAAATACCCCAATATTCCAGAAACCCTAAAAGCATCGACGGAAATCAATTCCAGCTGCCGCAGAGTCTAGAACCACCATATCCAATCTAGACACCATCTCAGATGGGGTTCAGCACCTCCATTGGCGCCTCTCCGATGATGCGTGAGTAGTTCTTTGTAGACCTTCGGGTCCGTAGTTAGTAGCTAGATGGCTTTCTCTCTCTCGCTGAATTCTCAATACAATGGTCTCTTGGAAATCCATATGATGTAACTCTTTTTGCGGTGTGTTTGTCGGGATCAGATGAACTGATCAGATCTATCTTTTTATACCCATGAAAGTATCTGAGTTTCTTTGATCTCTTTTATGCATGATTGCTTATAGCCTCGTATTTATTCTTTGATATTTGGGTTTTGTTTGGCCAACTTGATCTATCTATCTTACAATGGGAAGAGGTGCTTTGTAGTGGGTTCGATCTTACGGTGCTTGATCATAGTGACAGAAGGGGAACCGACATGTATGTATCATTGCTACTAAGGATAAAACGATGTGGTCTATCTCTACATAGATAGATCTTTTCTACATAATGTCATCGTTCTTATTGCATTACTACGTTTCTCCATGAACTCAATACACTAGATGCATGCTGGATAGCGGTCGATGTGTGGAGTAATAGTAGTAGATGCAGGCAGGAGTCGGTCTACTAATCTTGGACGTGATGCCTATGTAATGATCATTGCCTGGATATCGTCATGATTATTCGAAGTTCTATCAATTGCCCAACAATAATTTGTTCACCCACCGTTTGCTATTTTTCTCGAGAGATGCCACTAGTGAAACCTACGACCCCCGTGTCTCTTTCTCATATTATTTGCCTTTGCGATCTATTTTCCTTTGCTTTTATTTTTAGATCTACTAAACCAAAAATACAAAAATATCTTGCTGCAATTTATTCTTATTTATTTTATTTGGTGTTCGATCTATCAATCTACTACAATTTTATTCACGTCCGTTTGCCCATCTTGGGGCGCCGCTACCCGAAAGGGATTGGCAACCCCTTTTACATGTCGGGTTGCGAGTAGTTGTTATTTGTGTGCAGGTGCTCTTTATGTTGTGTTGCTTGGTTCTCCTACTGGTTCGATAACCTTGGTTTCACATATGAGGGAAATACCTACCGCCACTGTGTTGTATCATCCCTTCCTCTTTGGGGAAATACCGACGTAGCTTCAAGCCGCATCAAAAGGAATTTGTGGCGCCGTTGCTGGGGATGATCTTCAACATATACCAGGTTCCTAATCACAAATCTCATCTCCTCGCAATTTACATTATTTTCCATTTGCCTCTCGTTTTCCTCTCCCCCACTTCACAAAAAATTGCCGTTTTATTCGCCTCTCTTTTTCGTTTGCCGTTTTCTTGCCGGATCTGTTTTTGTGTGCGTTCTTGTTTGCGCGATCATGATGCCTCAAAGAAAATATTATGATGTTCCTTACCCCAATATTTTGCTTGCAATTGAGAAAAGTACTAAGGAATATATGACTACACAATTTGAGCATAATAAGTATTTTACCGAAGAACTTAAGGAACACTCCGTTGTGCTTGATGCTATAACAAAACAACTTGATGATATTAGTAGAGAAGTTTGCAATCTCCAATCTAAGTATGCTTTTGCTAAAAGTTTGGTAGGAAAAATATCCGATGCACAAGCTACTCTAGTAAATCGAATGGCCACTAAACCAATCTCACTAGAGGATAAAAGTGATGAAGATCTTAAAGTGATTGGTGTTTCTTCTATTGATTCCTTGTTTAGTAAAATTAAGATTGATGAAAAAGGGACTGGAGAAGAGTCAATTTTAGCTAGAAGGCGTCCTGATAATCTGGAGGGTGAAAATCTTGTTGAGAAAATTGATGAAGGTGGGTTTGAAGAGGTCAAAACTTTAACTAGTGATGTGCCCACTCCTTTGGATTACAAAGACTTCAATTGTGATAGTTGCTCTTTGATTGATTGTATTTCTTTGTTGCAATCCATGATAAATTTACCCCATTCTTATGAACAAAATAAAGCTTTTACTAAACATATTGTTGATGCTATGATGAAAGCTTTTGAAGAAAAAATAGAATTGGAAGTTTTAATTCCTAGAAAATTACATGATGAATGGGAACCTACTATCAAAGTCAAGATTAAAAATTATGAGTGTTTTGCTTTGTGTTACTTGGGTGCTAATGTTTCTACAATTCCGAAATCTTTATGTGATGTGCTTGTACTTACCGATATTGAATCATGTTCTTTGAACTTGCACTTGGCGGATTCTACTATTAAAAAGCCTATGGGAAGAATTAATGATGTTCTTATTCTTGCAAATAGGAATTATGTGCCCATAGATTTTATTGTTCTTTTATATTGATTGCAATCCGTCTTGTCCAATTATTCTTGGTAGACTGTTTTTACGCACTACCGGTGCTGTGCTTGATATGAAAGAAGGCAATATTAAGTTCCAATTTCCTTTGAGGAAAGGGATGGAACACTTCCGTAGAACAAGGATTAGGCCACCATATGAATCAATCATGAGGGCATCTTATGGATCTCGAAAGAAAGATGATAAAACTTAGATCCTTGGTTTATGCCTAGCTAAGGGCGTAAAACTATAACGCTTGTTGGGAGGCAACCCAATGAATAAAATTTATTTTTGCTTTTTGCTTTTTGTTCTTTTGTGTTACACACTTATGCTACTGTTATGATTGTGTTTTTTTGTTTTATTTAGTGTTTGTGCCAAGTAAAGCCTTTAGGATCTTCTTGGGTGATAGTTGTTTGATCTTGCTGAAAAACAGAAACTTTTGCTCTCACGAAAACAATTCTCATTTTTGACCAGAGCATGCTAAAATGCCAATTATTTTTGCAGTAGATTAATATACAAATTTCTCTGGTCGTCCTAATTTTTCAGAATTTTAGGAGTTCCAGAAGTTTTCGAAATAGTCAGATTGCTACAGACTGTTCTGTTTTGACAGATTCTGTTTTCTTTGCGTTGTGTGCTTGTTTTGATGGCTCTATGGTTTTCTTTGATGAGTTTTTGCCATATAAAAGTTGGAATACAGTAGATATAATGCAAAAACAAAATATGAATTGGTTTGGTACAATACTTATAGTAGTGATTTGCTTTCTTTTACTAACGGATCTCACAAAGGTTTTGTTGAGTTTCGTGTGATTGAAGTTTTCAAGTTTTGGGTTATCTTACGATGGATGAAGGAATAAGGAGTAAGAAGAGCCTAAGCTTGGGGATGCCCCGGCGTCCCAAGCTATTATCCAAAATACAGCAAGCAACTAAGCTTGGGGATGCCCCGAGTGGCATCCCCTCTTTCTTCTAACAACCATCAGTATTTTACTCGAAGCTATATTTATTCGTCACATACTATGTGTTTTGCTTGGAGCGTCTTGTATGATATGAGTCTTTGCTTGTTTTATTTTGTGTTTTAAGTCTTGATTCCTTGCTGGACACACCTATTTGAGAGAGCCAAAATTATGTCATGACTTGTTAGAATTGCTCTCTATGCTTCACTTAAATTTTTATGAGCTATGGACTTGCTCTAGTGCTTAACTTTTATCTTTTTGAGCACAGTGTGCTTTAGTATTTTTGAAGAAATGCTCTCTTACTTCACTTAGATTTATTTGAGAGTTAGTAAAATTTTCAAGAAATTCTCTCTTGCTTCACTTAAATTAATTTGAGAGAAAGAAAAAAATTATGCTCATGATCTTCACTTATATTTGAGCTTATCAAAAGCAACATGTAAAAATTAGTTCCAAAGTGATAGATATCCAAGAAGGATATTTCATGAAGATCATTGGACAAAATAAACTTGATTCTTAGTAATAGTTTTGAGATATGATGATGTGATATGTGAGTTATGTTTATTAGTAAGTATGCTTTAGTAAGAATATTGGTGTTAAGGTTTGTGATTCCCTATGCAAGCACAAAAGTCAATAATTATGCAATGAAATTATATCCTACTTCTGGTGCATTATTCGGTGTTAATTATGCTAAATGCTTGCTTATGAGATTATTCGTTTCTTGGTTGGTCGCTTCTCAATCTTTTGCTAGCCTTCATTTTGCACTAAGTATGATCACTACTTGTGCATCCAAAAACCTTTAAACCAATTTTGCCACATGAGTCCACTATATCTACCTATATGCGGTATTCTTTTGTTGTTCTAAGCAAATTTGTATGTGCCATCTCTAATTTTCAAAATAAACTTCTCTTTTGTGTGTTCGTTTCGCTCGCGGAGCGTTGAGTGGTGGCTAATATTTTCCATGCTAGATGTGTTATTCTCACGATTATTGTCTATTCACTTGTCATTGCACGAGAGTAAGGCAAAGGTATTAGGGATGCCCAGTCCCGAAATGAAAAATGAATTTATTTTATGTTGTCAAATAATAAATTCCTTGGAAAGTGTTGGTATGGAAGACAACCGTGGATACGGCTAGCCATGAAAGTGAAAGTATGGTTGAAAAAGGATTAAATTTTATTTTCTGTTTGGGAACCGCCTATGATATATCTAGCATGGAAAGTGTTGGGAACTCTAAGTCTTTTTTGTTGGTGGGAAGGATACACCTCCCAAAATGTTTTTATCTCTCAATTTTTCGCTTTGAGCTCTGGCACCTCTACAAATCCCTACTTCCCTCTGCGAAGGGCCTTTATTTTACTTTATGCAATTTTTATTTTTGAATTTGAGTCTCCATCTTCTCTTATAAAAGCACCAACTAGGAGGCAATATAATCGTACTTGAGTATTGGGTGTAGCTAATATGTGAGTGTGTTTCATGAATGGATCAATGATTGAGCATGATGGGCTAGGGATAACTTATTTTGGCGTTGATATTTTGAAAGACATGGTTGTTTGTTGATATGCTTGAATATTTAAATTATCATGTCAAAACTAGACTATTGCTTTGAACAATATAAACGTCCAGATGTAACACCCCCAATGTCATGCTACAGTAACCCTCCGTGATTAAGCTAATCATTTCTCCAAACAGTGCTTAATCACCTTTGTTCTATATCCCATTTGAAATTCCAGTCAATTCAAATTCAAGTGAAGTTTGGAGTTACTCAAAAGTTGCTGCAAAAATGTTCATCATTTGTTAAAAATTCCATAACAATTATTTGTCAAGGAACACAACATCACTTGTGTGCAAAGATGAGCTTTAGCAATAATAACAGCACCAATTCAGCATTTTTAATGCTATCCTATTTATGAAAAATACAAATGAATTCTTCTGGTCTCCCAAAATATTTATGACACTGTCTATAATCACCAAGGATTTAATGGGACACCTCCCCAATTTTTCCTAATTGAAACAGTTGACCAAATAATTCCCTTTCTCTCTCTATTAAAAAAAATAAAAGGAAATGGAAAAGGAGGAAAAGCAAAAGGGGCAAAGTGCTCTGTGCACTTAGGCCTGCCAACAAAGTGACCGGCCCAGCCCGCTAACCGGGTCATCACCTACCTCCTGTTCACAGGAGCACGGTGGACGCCCGTGCGTCGTCCGCAGCTTGGATCGGCCACGGGTCGATCATCACCCTAGACGCCCCTCAGTTTTCCCCCTCTCTCGTTCTCCTCCCCATAGACTGCACCCGAGCTGTGCCGCCATGAATGATCTCGCCCGCGTAGCCGCCGTGCCCTCCTCCCCGTCCGCCCGTGCCCAGGTGGACCGTCGTTGTCCTACGCGTCTTCTACGCGCCTTTGTTCGCGCTCGAAGGCTCGGGATCGCCGTCGACGCCGTCTTCCCCATCTCTCGATCGCCGACCTCCGCTGCCTCGATTCACTGCACCGAGACCTCCCCGAGCACGCTGCCGCCCCCCTACAGCCTTGCCGTGAGCTTCTCCCCCTCCTCCCCCTGTCCTTTTGCTCTCGCGCGCCCCCTAGCTAGCTCGTCGCCGTTGCCGTGAGCTCGCCGCCGCAGATCACCTCACCGTCATGGCCATCTTGGCCCGAGATCGCGTCCGAGCTCATAGCCGAGCTCATGGGGCTCGTAGGAGCCCAACTATGCTCCCCGCATCGCTTGCCGTGCCCCACATCGCCGTAGCCACCAACGCCTGATTTCGTCGTCCGCCGACCACGACCTAGCGCTCGGCTCCATCTGTTTTAGCTCGCGCTAAAGCCACATATCGACGCGGAACGTTGTTCCTGTTCGAACGCGACCAACCGCCGTCGATTTGGTCTCCGAATGATGAAACCAGAGCCCCTCCCGTACGCGCCGCCGCGTTTTTGGTCGCCGGAGTTGTCTCCGGCGCCGACGCCGACGTGGCACAATGGGCCCCGCCTTTGTGTCACTGCCAGTGGGGCCCAAGGAACCTAGTTGACTGGGTTGACCAGTCAACCCTGCTGACTGGGCAACCCCCAGCCACTGACCAGTGGGCCCTCACCCCCCTAATTAGCAAAAACTAATTAAATTAGTTTAGTTAACCTAAAATAGACACTGACAGGTGGGTTCCCCATGTCAGTTTGACAAGTCAACCGAACTATTGGCTGTTGACGTCACTCATACGCCGTGCTGACGTCATATTCCATTTCTGTTAATTTATTTAATTCCAGAAATGTTTAAACCTTTAGAAATTCATAGTAATTAAACCGCAACTCCGTTGGAAATGTTTTCTATATGAAAGTTGCTCAGAAAAATCCAATGAATCCAAATACGTGGTCCGTTCATCTGTCACATGCCTCTAGCATGCTGAACATGGAACTTTCCCCTCCGGTCGTCAGTCTGACATAGGTCCGGAACCGGGAATACATTCCCGGTTGGATCCCCCCTTCACCTATATCGTGTAGCCATACATTAGGTCACACCCTGCACAGCTTATTGCCATGTTATGCCTTGTGATGCTATGCTTGCTTTATATTTACTGTTTCTTCCCCCTCTTCTCTCCAGTAGACCCCGAGACCGATGCTGCCCGTGTGATCGACTACATCGACGACGTCCCCTCCTTGCCAGAGCAACTAGGCAAGCCCCCCCTTTGATCATCCCGATATTGCCCATTCCTTCCTCTCATGCTTGCATTAGATTTTGTTACTGTTATTGTTTGCTCCTATTCTGATGCATAGCCTGCTTTTGTATCTGCTGTTGTACCTTATCTGCTTATCCTAAACTGCTTAGTATAGGTTGGTTAGTGATCCATCAGTGACCCCCACTTGTCCTTGTTGCCCCTGCTTCATCATCGACGACTCGATCTACGTGATTGAAGATCAGGCCCCGACACCGCACATCACTTCCCCTTAGTTGCTCGACACTACTAGGGTACTATCGAGTACCGAGGGTGAACCTCTTCAGCACTTCTGATGTTAACCCTGTAGTGTAGTCTTTCGGTCGTGGTCATCGAGGGTGATTTCCTCCTTAACCACTTTCGATACGACTCTGTCGTGCAACCCCTCAAGTGTGCACCTCGGGGGTGATTCCTCTTACGTTCACCTTGATGATTACATCTAGTGGAATTCATCGGGGGTGATTCCTCGGGTTTTCCCCTTGATGTTTGGACACACGGATACTTGGACTTTACCACTGTTACTTGGAAAGATGGGTCGACCCTGAGGGGTACCCGCGTGAGCTTAATTGCGAGTGAGGTGGAGTCGGGCGGACCTGGAAGGTGCCCGCGAGATAATTATGAGGCATGGCCGGGCATTCCTAGCCCTTGCCGCAAGTCCTCGAGACGGGGCAACGGGGTCACATCTTTCGTGAGTCTCTGCTTGTTACCGCGCGTTCCTAATCCACTATGATTTGGATATTTGATCCGAGGATCCTCTGGCATGATAGCACTAACCATCACGTGGGCATAGTATGGGCGGTCTGCGTCGTATGCATCAGCCGAAGCTTAATAGACGTCAGCGACTGAGTGGCGCGCGCCGTGTTGGACTGGTAAGCTCCTTCCTTTTTAGGGAGGTAGCTAGGTCTGCTCACTGGCCGCGTACGCAACGTGCAGGAGTTCTCGGGGAGATGGCCCATGACCCCTGGGGGCATAGGTTTAGTCCGGCGTGCTGGACTCTCTATTAAGCCTAGGTCGGGTTGCGGCGTATTGTTTGGCCGAGGCCGGGCATGACCCAGGAAAGTGTGTCCGGCCGGAGTCAATCGAGCGTGGTGGGTAAGTTGGTGCACCCCTGCAGGGAAGAAAACATCTATCGATAGCCTGTCCTACGGTAACGGACACTTGGAGTTGTATCCCGATCGATACAACTAGAACTGGATACTCGTGATGAGACTGGATGGTGATGAGTAATGGATTGTGATGATAACTGGATAGTATGGCTCTAGGATGCCTTTCTCGCAGGGAGTCGAGAAAGGATCTCCGGCCGAGGTTGATAACACTTCTACTACTTTACTTTATGCTATTCTACTCCCTCCGGTTGCTGCAAGATGGTGGTTTCCAGAAGATGCTAGTCTTCGATAGGACTAGGCCTTCTCTCTATTCTGGCATTTCTACAGCCCAGCCCACATATACAGCCTTCCTTTGTTAATGTTGCATATGTAGTGTAGATCCTTGCTTGCGAGTACTTTGGATGAGCACTCACGGTTGCTTTGCTCCCCCTTTTCCCCCTTTCTTCTTCTTTCCGGTTGATGCAACCAGATGTCGGAGCCCAGGAGCCAGATGCCACGGCCGATTCCTACTACTACATGGAGACCGACGATGACCAGGAGTAGTTAGGAGGCTCCCAGGCAGGAGGCCTTGCCTTTTCGATCGTAGATGCTTTTGTGCTAGCCTTCTTAAGGCAAATTGTCTAACCTATGTCTGTACTCAGATATTGTTGCTTCCGCTGACTCTTGTGTATTCGAGCTTATGTATTCGAGCCCTCGAGGCCCCTGACTTGTAATATAAAGCTTGTATTATTTTAATTTATGTCTAGAGTTGTGTTGTGATATCTTCCCGTGAGTCCTTGATCTTGATCGTACACATGTGCGTGTATGATTGAATCGAGGGCGTCACAAGTTGGTATCAGAGCCGACTGCCTGTAGGTAGCCCCCTTTCCAACTCCTTGGCCGAAGTTGAGTCTAGTGATCCAAAACTATTTTACTAACTTGGCTGTGTGGCTTACCGGCCCACGTCGCCATTGGGTGGTATTAGGATCTTTTATTTCTCGTCTATACTCTGGGACTCTGATCTCTCGTCTATTCAATTTAAACTTTTTACTAACTCTGACTCTAGGATCTCGTAGCCACTTCCTTCCGGAGAGTCCCTTCTCTACAGATGATCGCTTGCTTTGTCAGAGAATCTGCAGGATGTTTCCCGAGACCCTGTGCCCACTGCTTTGCAGTTCCTGACCGCCGACAATCCCCGTGAATAATATCCTTGCCGCTTGTACCTTCATCCAGTTGATCCTGTTATTACAAGATGCCCCTAGTACTCTCCGTTGTTTCGAGAATCCTTGTGTTTCTGCTTTGTAGCTCCTTTCGCACTGCGAATAATTCCTCACTTATCAGGGATTCGTACATCCCTAGTTGATCATGTGCTTCGCAATATCATTCCCATTGTTAATCGATCTTCCGAAATTTCTCTGCACCCCCTGTTGCTCTTGAAATTCATGCCTGCTTGCATTAGGATTAATTCCATATGTCTAGCAATATTCTTTAAAATTCTTTGTGGTTGTCATTCTGTTCCTATGGATTCAACGTGTGAGCGAATACTCGCAATCATCAATTCATCCTTGGAAATTTTCTTTCCGGCTCCGACATCGCTCCAGTTATGAGCTGGTTCTTGCCCAATCAAGATTTGATCGGGTGCACCTCTAAGTCTATTCAACTTACTCATCTTTTGATCAGAGCCTCTGCTTCTAATCTTCTGATATGAAGATCGTAATTCCTTTGTATTCAAGCTTTGAAGTTATCCATATATATCTATAATCCGATGCCTTGCATTCTTTCCTTCTTCTGATTGAGTACTGATACTCACATCAGATCCTTTGAGGATCGCCGAATCCTTTGTTGGATTATTATCCGGCTATGTCCTTCTTATTCAAAATTTTGCGCGCTCTTCCCCTGATACACATTGCCTTTGGTAAATTGTATCCTCTGCCTTCTCAACCATGCCCTACCTTTGAGCTTGTGTTATTTTACTCCTGGAGTTTGTGGTATATGTTCCCAAGATGCCCCTATGGGTTGAACCTATGCCTTCCTTAATCCATGTGAACCCGAGAGTTTTCACGAGTCATACTCTTCTGGCGTTTTGCCTGATATAATTTCAACACTATGACTTCACAAGAAGTGAATGGAAGGTTATGCATTGAAGAAGTGGGAGTCGACCTTGAACTTTATGTTCATGCCCATGGACCCGATGTGGAACTTATCATGGAAGCTTCTTGTGATAATAATAATCCCCTTGTTATAAGTTCATCTAGTAACTATGTTTGGTCCTTTGCAACTGTGGTTCTGACCATGATTGTTCCCCTTTGATTCCATTTCCCGGACAAGTTAATGCACTTGTCTTCTGCAGATCAATGCATCTTTGCAATCTCTATTTTGATCTTCCACTGAGTATTACCCTCTGGTATCTTGAGTATAACAAAGAACCGTGTTGCTTCCTACAAGTCTTCATCTGGTATTGCTTCTCATCGATTTCAGAATTCCCCAGGTTTTGAGTTGTTAGTCACTCGAGAACGCCAATAAGTGAATCGATTCCACACTTCGATTCTATAACTCTAAGTAAATTTTTGTTGCTTACGAGTTTAATAATCCTTCAAGTCATTCCTAGCCTGATCGGCTATATCTTTACCGTGCTAACTTTTAACTGTGCTACATGGTCCTTCTCCCCGAAGCACAATTTTTGATGATGAGCTAAGCCTACGTCAATCTTCCTTGTTATATCATTTCGCCTTGAACAACAAGCTTGTTTTCGAGTTTGTGTCGTACCCGTGGTTCCAATAACCTTTCGCTTCATCATTCCTTTGACTTGATGTCAACGCCGATCGATTACCTCTTCATGAAATATCTTGACAAATATATCGTGATCATCATCAACATTCTGAGCTCTTATAGGTTATGAATCGAATTCATGATGAGAAATACAATCCTTGCCCCTCGATGATTTGTGTTATCATCGACAACGTTCTCGCCTTCCCCAACACAAACTTGTTCATATAATTTTGGAAATACATCCTTTTTGACATGCCGATGGATTGTTGCCGAGCCCGTCGGCCACACCCTCATATTTTCCTTACTGAAATTGTATGACTTATTTTTCTAAGTCATTTCCGATGGATTCTTTGTGTATCTGAAGTCTGACCTTTCCCTGATGACCATGTCAACACTATCTCGAAGCATGTGTGTGGTACTCCTCCACAAGAACATTGGGAGCGCAATGCTAACTGTTCTTGATCAATTATCCAAACACCGTTGTATGGGTAAACCTCATAAATTCCTTGCCCCTTTGTCTAAATGGTTTAATACTTGTGTCACATCCCTAGTTCTGGTATGCTCAAGGCTAGCTAGTCATGTGTGCATCATGTTTAAATTCTATTTAAATTTGAAATGGGGAATTGTGAAATCCTCAGAATTCATTTCTGGAAATGACCCAGATAAAAATTGCTCCAAAAGGTCCAAGAAAATGTTCATGTTGCTCTTTGAAAATGTTGGACAGAGATGAAAATCAAACCAATATTTCCAGGACCTCATAAGTATTTATTTTTGGCCATTTGGAATTAATGCAATAATTATTTGCATTGGATATATATCTGTTATATATATATAATTTATGTCCAAAAATTGTGCCACTTGTTGGGGAGCTCTGGAATAATACCACTAGTTCCTACAAAAACTGGCATAAGAAAATAAAATGATTTAGTATTATTACTAAATCAAAACAAATGTCAGAAAATAGAAAAGAGAAATAAATGGGAAAAGCTTACCTGCACTTACCTCCCTGAGGCCTGGCCTGGCCCAGTGGCCAACAGGCCGGCCCAGCCGCCAACCGTCGTCCTCCTGGCGACGACAGAAGGCAGGGGCACGCGCCGGCGCGCGCGTCCACGCGTCCGGCCGGGGCCACGTCCCCCGCCACCTCCTGCTTCTCCCCCTCGTCGCCCTGGACGCCCCGGACGTCGCCACGACGCCCCGCGCCGCTCTCGCTCTCGCCCCGGACCTCTCCCCCTCTCCCTCGCTCTCTCCCGCGAACCCCGAGCATTGCCGTCGCCGCCGCTCGCCAACACCGCGGCCACCGGCCACCCCTCGCCCTGCCGCTGCGCCCAGGAGCTCCGCCTCGTCGCTAGCTACCTCCTCGCCGAGCCACGCAAGCCGGAGTGCCCCGTGGAGCCGCCATCGCCATCGTCTTCCTCCTTGGACGCCGCCGACCACCGACTCCGATTCGCCGTCTTCAGCGCCTCCCCCGAGCCACTGAGCACGCCCGCCGAACCCCCGTGAGCTCTCCTCCATTTCCCCCTCCTCCCCGTGCTAGTTTACCCCGCCTAGCTAGCTCAGCTGCCGCGCCCGAGACCTCATCGCCGCCGTCCATGGCGCCACCTTAGCTAGAGCCCAAGCCAGCCGCTCCCGCGCGCGTCACCGTGCTCCTGGTGACGCCAGGAGGCCGTAGATGCCCTCCGCAGCCCCAGCCGTACCCCGTAGCCCGCTCCCGCTCGGAGCCGAGCTCCGGCCGCCGCCTCGAGCTTCGCTCCGGCGAGCTTCGGCGCCCCCACGGTCTCCCGCGTGTCCCATTGGATGCGCGCGAGCCCGGGCTCCTCGGGGATGGTCTCCGCGGCCCTTTTGGTCGCCGGAGACGCGATCCCGAGCCCCTCCGCCGCGTTCCGCCTCGCCGGCGGCTTAATGCCGGTGGGGTTGACCGTTTTGACCGCGCCGGCCTGTCAGGTGGGTCCGGCTCGTCAGGTGATTAGCTTAAGCTAATCACCACCCAATCTAAGCCCCTGACGCTGACTAGTGGGCCCCGTGCCCTAATCCTTTTAATTAAGCAAATAACCCCCTGTTTAACCCCGTGTCACTGACGTGTGGACCCCACACGTCAGGTTGGACCTGGTCAGCGCCGTTGACCGCTGACGCAGTGCTGACGTCATGATGATGCAATTATTTATCTTCTGGAATTATTTTAAAACAGGAATTCCAGAAAATATTCAAAACTTCAAAAATTCATATCAAATCAACCGTAGCTCAGATTGAAATAAGTTATATATGAAAAATCATCAGAAAAATTCAATCTATCCATCTGTACCAGTTTCATGCATGACAAACCAACCTAAACCTGCTGTATAGGTGAAAACATATATATGGCCTTTATAAGAGCTTAATTTGGAGTTGCATTTGAACCCTTGGTTCAAATGGACTTCACTCAATTTGAATTGCTAGTTCCATTAGCTCAAACAGCATCACATCTTCATGCCATGTACATGCATCATATTGTTGCATATGCTTGTGTATTGATTGTTGGCACCATTCCTCCTCGATAGGTCTCGCTCCGGAGAGTGCTCGAGAGTACCTGTCTGTGAAGCAGTGCCCCTCTGTTGGTCTACCAAGCAAGCAAAACCCCCTTGTTCATTCCGATATGGTCCCACTCTCTCGCTCCTGCTCTCTTTTATTGCATTAGGACAACAACGTTTCAACTGCTACTTTATGCTGCGGTAGTTGAACCCATTCCTCTGCATGACCTGTCATTGCCACAGTAAATAGTTGAAACCCACTAGCATGTGTAGGAGTTGATTGAGCCATGTTGTGTTCCTACCATGCTATGCCTGCTATTGCTTAGAGTTGTGTCAGGTCTGATTCATTGGGAATGGATTGGGGTGATATGATATGTTCTGAAGCTGAGAGTTAAGCGTGTGAACACGATTTGGTAAAGGTAGCGGTGAGAGGCCATGTAGGAGTACATGGTGGGTTGTCTCACTGGAACCGTCCTTAAGCACTGAGTTCTGTGTATGTCGTCCAATGACTAGCTACTACCACGCATTAGAATGCTTAAGTGCCCCTCTCGACTTATTAATCACCTCGATCTCTGTCCAGGAGTTGCAACTAGTTTCTGGTGTTTGTAGGTAGTGCTATTTTTCTACCGAGTGGCACCCGGCAGGGTGGGCTCGGGACAGACTAGGCACAGGTGGCACGGTGTACCAAGTGGCACCCGGATGGTGGGCTTGGGAACCCTGCTCGCATCGTTTGGGGCCGTGAGCGACACCCCGGCCGGATCTCCTTGCGGATGGAACCCGAATAGGCGATAAACCTGGACTAGAGTCTTGTGCGGTTAGTCAGGTCGTGGCCGACACCCTCGCCAGGCTTCCGCTTGAAGGTTGCCGAGATACATGACGTGTACATGGTGATAAGTGGTGAGAGCGTGTGTGAAGAAGTACACCCCTGCAGGGTTATCATGATCTATTCGAATAGCCGTGTCCTCGGTTATGGACTTCTTGGATGCTTACGTGGTACATAGACAACTTGAAGTGGATACTCTAAAATGCTCAAGATAAGCGTGAGTGCTATGGATGGCCTTCTCGTAGTGAGACGGGGATGAATCCATAGTAGTGTATTGATGTGGTGATTAGTGAACTCGTGTGCGCCATTTCAAAAGAGTTACCAGCAGTCGTAGAACAGGATAGCCACAGAGTCAAAGCTGGCTTGCTGCAACTAAACCTCACATTACCTCCTTGATACTAATGCATGTATGATAGGATCTGATGTAAGTCTTGCTGAGTACCTTTGTACTCACGTTTGCTTTAATTATGTTTTGCAGATGAGACATGTGTCTCACTAGTAGTTCCGCTTGGACTTCGACGAGTAGCTTGTACCTCAGCTACGATCTTGATCGGAGGTTGTAGATAGTCAGGCGATTCAGCCTTTTTCTTTTGTAGTTGTCTGTACTCAGACATGTAATGCTTCCACTTGTTGCTTGTATGCTCTGAATGATGGGTCATGTGACCCCTGTTTGTATTTAATGCTATGTGGCTCTTCTGAGCCTTTATCTATATGAGTTTGCGTTATGTTGTGATGCCATGTTGTACAGCACATACTTGCATGTTATGCGTACGTGTAATGTGTATTGCTATGTGTGGGATCCGACAATCTAGTTGTTTATCCTTGGTAGCCTATCATATGGGGAAATGTAGTCTAGTGCTTTCTGAGCGATAGTAGTCCGCTACAGCCCGGTTCACCGGAGTCCTGCTAGCCCAGCACTACTGCTCGGAACACTTGACTGGCCGGCATGTGTTTCACTTCGTTCCTATGTCTGTCCCTTCGGGGAAATGTCACGCGGTGACATCCGGAGTCCTGCCTAGCCTGCTACAGCCCGGGTTACCGGAGTCCTGTTAGCCCAGTGCTACAGCCCGGATTCACACGTTGATGACCGACATGCTCGATGTGATTCATGTATCCCTGTCCTCATGGGTTAGTGCCGCTTTGGATTCACGACTAGCCATGTCGGCCCGGGTTCTCTGTCATATGGATGCTAGCGACACTATCATATACGTGAGCCAAAAGGCGCAAACGGTCCCGGGCCAGGTAAGGTGGCACCCGTGGGAGTACCGTGCGTGAGGCCGCAAGGTGATATGATGTGTTACATGCTGGATCGATGTGGCTTAGGATCGGGGTCCCGACAGCTTTGGTATCAGAGCCTGACTGCCTGTAGGATTTCCAAGCCAGCCTGGTCGAAGTTGAGTCTAGAAATGCTTTAGTTATATAGGGGAATTGATTGTGGAAGGGAACGTAAGGCTCTTTTTACTCCTTTTACCTCATGCCCTTCTGATCTGAGTCATCCTATCTTTCCTACGGGGTTAAGGAACTAGGCTTTCTCTTCTGTCTATCAGGATCACGTGTTACTACTCCGTAGTCTCTTAGGATTGGTTGATCAGAGTCATAATCCAGTTTTCTAGTACTTTTGGTGTAGTCTGTTTAGTAATATTTCAGAACCTTGAGTGATGATGCTGATTATGTTACTAACCCATTTTAGCAGGATGTCTCATTCTGAGCATTTTACTGCCGTTATGCTGCCAGAATTGTCCTAGGAGTTTGAGAGATACTAAATTCCCTTGTGTTACATGTTGCATCCTGTAGTTGTTGTTGACCTCGTCCTTGGTTCCGCTTCTCAGGATGTCGTCAGTTAACCAAAGTTCTGTTGCTCGTTGCCTGAACCACGGAGGTGGTAGGGATGAGGAGGATCCTCCCGACCAACCTTCGTTGGCAGAGTTCATGCTAGAGATGGAGAGGAACAAGCGTGAGTCTAACCGCTTGTTGGCACGTATCGAGGAGAACACCGCACATCGGTGCAAGGAGTCAGTGACCATCCATGATTTCATTGGTCTGAAACCACCCACCTTCCATCATTCCATTGAACCACTCGATGCAGATGACTGGCCCCGTAGTATCACACACAAGCTCTGTTCTGCGAACGTAGCTGAATGTGACAAGGTCATCTATGCTGCATATCACCTGGAAGGTCCTGCTAGTCTTTGGTGGCAAAACTATGAGGCTATGCTTCCAGCTGGTCAAATACCTACCTGGAGAGATTTCACCGAGGCTTTTTGCGAGCATCACATTCCTGAAGCCCTCATCGATCGCAAGAGAGAAGAGTTCTGTAGTTTCACCCAGGGTAAGATGGCTGTTGATGCTTACAGTAGAGAGTTTGAGAACCTCGCCCGCTATGCTACAGAAGAAGTGTCCACGGATGCCAAGAAGCAGGCTAGGTTCCGGAACGGTCTCAACCCCAAGTTGCATCGTGATCTCCACTTGCACCACTGCAATACGTTCCAGGCTCTTGTGAACAAGGCCATTAATGTGGAGACAGCTCAACTCACTTACGAGGAGTCTCGTAAGCACACCCGTGATTTGGTTTCTTACTCCGGTTCTAGTTCGCAGAAGCGCCGGATTTGGATTCCGAACTCCGCTCTTCCACCCGGTTATACACCGAGGCCATCTTACGTGGCGCCCCACCCAGTTCAGTTACATGCTCCACCCAGGCCTATTGGCAGACCGCTTGTCAACGCGGGTCCACGTCCTACTTCAGGGACTTGCTTCACATGCGGAGAACCATGACACTATGCACGTGACTGCTCTCAAGCCAGTTATGCTCCACCCCCGCCCGAGAAGTCTGTTGGCCGTGATAAGCCACCATGCAAGATGATTAATGTCAAGTCAGCTCCCACTGAACGTGGACGCGTGCATCACATCTCAGCTAAAGACGCTCATGATGATCCGGATGTCGTTCTTGGTACACTCCTTGTCAATTGCCATCCAGCTTCGGTTCTATTCGATACCAGAGCATCTCATTCTTTCATTTCTGAAAGTTATGCCAGCTTGCACAACATATCTTTTTGTGATATGCCCTCTCCGCTAGTAATTCAAACCCCTGGATCCAAATGGCAAACTTCTAGCGTAAGCCATGGTAATGAAATCCTTGTCGATAGACTTGTATTCCTTGCATCACTTATAGCCCTCAAGTCTACAGATATTAACATCATCTTGGGTATGGACTGGATGAAAGCTCATTATGCCAAGATTGATTGTTACACCAGGTCTGTTCAGCTTACACACCCATCTGGCAAGATAGTCACTGTCTCTACTAGAGTTGCAAAGCGTCAACTCTATTCTGTTAACGCCAGCCCTCTCCCCGACCTTGAAGATATCCTGGTAGTCCGTGACTTTCCGGATGTCTTTCCAGAAGAACTGCCAGGTATTCCACCTGACAGGGATGTAGAATTTGTCATAGATCTTCTCCCAGGAAGCGCTCCAATCTCTAGGAGACCTTACAAGATGGCACCCTTAGAACTAGCCGAGCTTAAGAAACAACTTGATGAGTCCTTGCAAAAGGGTTTCATCCGTCCTAGTTCTTCTCCCTGGGCTTGCCCCGTCCTCTTCGTCAAGAAGAAGGATGGTACGGACCGGATGGTTGTAGATTATCGTCCCGTTAATTTGGTCACGATAAAGAACAAGTATCCGCTCCCCAGGATCAACGATCTGTATGATCAGCTCGCTGGATCCTCAGTCTTTTCCAAGTTGGATTTGAGGTTAGGCTACCACCAAATCAAGATCAGAAACGGGGACATTCCTAAGACGGCTTTTGTCACTCGTTATGGCCAGTACGAGTACACCATCATGTCCTTTGGTCTAACTAATGCTCCAGCTACCTTCTCCCGCTTGATGAACTCGATCTTCATGGAGTACTTAGATAAGTTCGTCGTGGTTTATCTTGATGATATTCTTATTTACTCGAAGAACGAGGAAGAGCATGCCGAACATCTTAGACTTGTGCTAGAAAAACTCAGAGAGCACCGCCTTTATGCCAAGTTCTCCAAGTGTGAATTTTGGCCAGAAGTGACCTACCTGGGCCAAGTGATCTCTGGTAAGGGCATTGCTGTCAATCCCGAAAGAGTTCAGGCCGTTCTTGATTGGACTCCACCTGAAACAGTTAAACAAGTTAGGAGTTTCCTTGGTCTAGACAGTTATTGTTGCCGCTTCGTTGAAAACTTCTCCAAAGTGGCCAAACCCCTCACGGAACTTCTCAAGAAAGATAAAAAGTTCGAGTGGTCCCCACAGTGTGAGTACAGTTTTCAGGAACTGAAAAGACGCCTGACTTTTGCTCCCATACTTGTGCCACCGGATTTCACTAAAGACTTTGTTATCTACTGCGATGCCTCACGACAGGGACTAGGTTGCATTCTTATGCAGGATCATCATGTGATTGCCTATGCATCTCGACAGTTGCATCCACATGAGGATAATTATCCTACACATGATCTAGAGCTTGCAGCCGTAGTCTATGCACTTAAGACATGGCGACATTACCTTCTTGGTAAACGTTGTGAGATTTACACCGATCACAAGAGTCTCAAGTATATCTTCACCCAACCAGATTTGAACCTTAGGCAAAGACGTTGGTTGGAGTTGATCTCAGATTACGACTTAGGGATTACCTACACCCCAGGCAAGGGCGATGTCATGGCTGATGCGCTAAGTCGTAAGTCCTATTGCAACAATCTTATGTTGCAGCAGGGCCAACCACTTCTCCATGAGGAATTCTGTAAGCTTAACCTTCACATTGCTCCTCACGGATTCCTTTCTACCTTGGTGGCGAAACCTACCCTTGAAGATCAGATCATTTCTGACCAGAAGTTTGATAGGGGTGTTATCCGCATGAAGAGAAACATTGAGAAGGGAGTTGGTGGATGTATCTCTATGGATGATCGAGGTGTTGTTTTCTTTGAGAATCGCTTGGTGGTTCCCAAGAACCAACATCTGCGACAATTGATTCTTAAGGAGGCGCATGAATCTCCTCTCACGATTCATCCCGGTAGTACTAAGATGTATCAGGACCTACGCCAGAGGTTCTGGTGGACTAGGATGAAGAGAGAAATCGCCGACTTCGTTGCTAATTGTGACGTTTGTCGTCGCGTTAAGGCAGAGCATCAAAGGCCTGCTGGCACCCTTCAGCCTTTAGCTATTCCTGAGTGGAAATTGGATAAGGTTGGTATGGACTTCATCACCGGCTTTCCCAGGACCAAGAAAGGGAATAATGCTATCTTCGTAGTCATTGATCGTCTTTCCAAAGTGGCTCACTTCCTACCTGTTCGAGAGAGTATCACTGCTAGTCAGCTCGCTGACTTATATATTTCTCGAATAGTGTCACTTCATGGTGTTCCACTAGAGATCAATTCAGACCGTGGTAGTCTTTTCACTTCTCATTTCCGGGAGAGTTTCCAAACTGCCAAGGGCACCCATCTTTCCTTCAGTACCGCTTTCCACCCTCAATCAAGTGGTCAGGTGGAAAGGGTCAACCAAATCCTCGAAGACATGCTTAGAGCTTGCGTTATCTCATTCGGTATGGATTGGGAGAAGTGCCTTCCTTTCGCCGAGTTTGCTTATAACAATAGCTACCAATCCAGTCTCAAGAAAGCTCCTTTTGAGATTCTCTATGGACGAAGATGTCGAACACCTTTAAACTGGTCAGAAACCGGTGAAAGACAATTCTTTGGACCGGACATGATCCAGGAGGCAGAAGAGCAAGTTCGCATCATTCGTGAGAATTTAAAAACAGCCCAATCTCGTCAAAAGAGCTAGTATGACCGTCGTCATAAGGAAGTGGCTTATGAAGTTGGCGACAAAGCTTACCTTCGGGTTACTCCCTTGAAGGGTACCCATCGTTTCGGTATCAAGGGAAAGTTGGCTCCTTGTTATATTGGTCCTTTTCGCATACTCGCTAAACGAGGAGAGGTTGCCTACCAGTTGGAACTACCCCCACATCTTTCTCGAGTTCATGATGTCTTCCACGTCTCTCAGCTCAGGCGTTGCTTCTCGGATCCCATCCGCGGAGTGGACCACGAAACGCTTGATCTCCAAGATAACCTCACCTATCGAGAGTACCATGTTCGCATTCTTGATCAAGCGGAGCGTGTTACGCGACGTCAGAACATCAAGTTCCTCAAGGTTCAGTGGTCTCATCATTCCGAGAGAGAAGCTACCTGGGAGCGTGAAGATCGTCTTCGACTGGAGTACCCCACCTTCTTCCCAACGACCCCTGAATCTCGGGACGAGATTCTTTCAAGTGGGGGCGAGTTGTCACATCCCTAGTTCTGGTATGCTCAAGGCTAGCTAGTCATGTGTGCATCATGTTTAAATTCTATTTAAATTTGAAATGGGGAATTGTGAAATCCTCAGAATTCATTTCTGGAAATGACCCAGATAAAAATTGCTCCAAAAGGTCCAAGAAAATGTTCATGTTGCTCTTTGAAAATGTTGGACAGAGATGAAAATCAAACCAATATTTCCAGGACCTCATAAGTATTTATTTTTGGCCATTTGGAATTAATGCAATAATTATTTGCATTGGATATATATCTGTTATATATATAATATATGTCCAAAAATTGTGCCACTTGTTGGGGAGCTCTGGAATAATACCACTAGTTCCTACAAAAACTGGCATAAGAAAATAAAATGATTTAGTATTATTACTAAATCAAAACAAATGTCAGAAAATAGAAAAGAGAAATAAATGGGAAAAGCTTACCTGCACTTACCTCCCTGAGGCCTGGCCTGGCCCAGTGGCCAACAGGCCGGCCCAGCCGCCAACCGTCGTCCTCCTGGCGACGACAAAAGGCAGGGGCACGCACCGGCGCGCGCGACCACGCGTCCGGCCGGGGCCACGTCCCCCGCCACCTCCTGCTTCTCCCCCTCGTCGCCCTGGACGCCCCGGACGTCGCCACGACGCCCCGCGCCGCTCTCGCTCTCGCCCCAGACCTCTCCCCCTTTCCCTCGCTCTCTCCCGCGAACCGCGAGCGTTGCCGTCGCTGCCGTTCGCCAACACCGCGGCCACCGGCCACCCCTCGCCCTGCCGCTGCGCCCAGGAGCTCCGCCTCGTCGCTAGCTACCTCCCCGCCGAGCCACGCAAGCCGGAGTGCCCCGTGGAGCCGCCATCACCATCGTCTTCCTCCTCGGACGCCGCCGACCGCCGACTCCGATTCGCCGTCTTCAGCGCCTCCCCCGAGCCACTGAGCACGCCCGCCGAACCCCCGTGAGCTCTCCTCCATTTCCCCCTCCTCCCCGTGCTAGTTTGCCCCGCCTAGCTAGCTCAGCTGCCGCACCCGAGACCTCATCGCCGCCGTCCATGGCGCCACCGTAGCCAGAGCCCAAGCCAGCCGCTCCCGCGCGCGTCACCGTGCTCCTGGTGACGCCAGGAGGCCGTAGATGCCCTCCGCAGCCCCAGCCGTACCCCGTAGCCCGCTCCCGCTCGGAGCCGAGCTCCGACCGCCGCCCCGAGCTTCGCTCCGGCGAGCTCCGGCGCCCCCATGGTCTCCCGCGTGTCCCATTGGATGCGCGCGAGCCCGGGCTCCTCGGGGATGGTCTCCGCGGCCCTTTTGGTCGCCGGAGACGCGATCCCGAGCCCCTCCGCCGCGTTCCGCCTCGCCGGCGGCTTAACGCCGGTGGGGTTGACCGTTTTGACCGCGCCGGCCTGTCAGGTGGGTCCGGCTCGTCAGGTGATTAGCTTAAGCTAATCACCACCCAATCTAAGCCCCTGACACTGACCAGTGGGCCCCGTGCCCTAATCCTTTTAATTAAGCAAATAACCCCCTGTTTAACCCCGTGTCACTGACGTGTGGACCCCACACGTCAGGTTGGACCTGGTCAGCGCCGTTGACCGCTGACACAGTGCTGACGTCATGATGATGCAATTATTTATCTTCTGGAATTATTTTAAAACAGGAATTCCAGAAAATATTCAAAACTTCAAAAATTCATATCAAATCAACCGTAGCTCAGATTGAAATAAGTTATATATGAAAAATCATCAGAAAAATTCAATCTATCCATCTGTACCAGTTTCATGCATGACAAACCAACCTAAACCTGCTGTATAGGTGAAAACATATATATGGCCTTTATAAGAGCTTAATTTGGAGTTGCATTTGAACCCTTGGTTCAAATGGACTTCACTCAATTTGAATTGCTAGTTCCATTAGCTCAAACAGCATCACATCTTCATGCCATGTACATGCATCATATTGTTGCATATGCTTGTGTATTGATTGTTGGCACCATTCCTCCTCGATAGGTCTCGCTCCGGAGAGTGCTCGAGAGTACCTGTCTGTGAAGCAGTGCCCCTCTGTTGGTCTACCAAGCAAGCAAAACCCCCTTGTTCATTCCGATATGGTCCCACTCTCTCGCTCCTGCTCTCTTTTATTGCATTAGGACAACAACGTTTCAACTGCTACTTTATGCTGCGGTAGTTGAACCCATTCCTCTGCATGACCTGTCATTGCCACAGTAAATAGTTGAAACCCACTAGCATGTGTAGGAGTTGATTGAGCCATGTTGTGTTCCTACCATGCTATGCCTGCTATTGCTTAGAGTTGTGTCAGGTCTGATTCATTGGGAATGGATTGGGGTGATATGATATGTTCTGAAGCTGAGAGTTAAGCGTGTGAACACGATTTGGTAAAGGTAGCGGTGAGAGGCCATGTAGGAGTACATGGTGGGTTGTCTCACTGGAACCGTCCTTAAGCACTGAGTTCTGTGTATGTCGTCCAATGACTAGCTACTACCACGCATTGGAATGCTTAAGTGCCCCTCTCGACTTATTAATCACCTCGATCTCTGTCCAGGAGTTGCAACTAGTTTCTGGTGTTTGTAGGTAGTGCTATTTTTCTACCGAGTGGCACCCGGCAGGGTGGGCTCGGGACAGACTAGGCACAGGTGGCACGGTGTACCAAGTGGCACCCGGATGGTGGGCTTGGGAACCCTGCTCGCATCGTTTGGGGCCGTGAGCGACACCCCGGCCGGATCTCCTTGCGGATGGAACCCGAATAGGCGATAAACCTGGACTAGAGTCTTGTGCGGTTAGTCAGGTCGTGGCCGACACCCTCGCCAGGCTTCCGCTTGAAGGTTGCCGAGATACATGACGTGTACATGGTGATAAGTGGTGAGAGCGTGTGTGAAGAAGTACACCCCTGCAGGGTTATCATGATCTATTCGAATAGCCGTGTCCTCGGTTATGGACTTCTTGGATGCTTACGTGGTACATAGACAACTTGAAGTGGATACTCTAAAATGCTCAAGATAAGCGTGAGTGCTATGGATGGCCTTCTCGTAGTGAGACGGGGATGAATCCATAGTAGTGTATTGATGTGGTGATTAGTGAACTCGTGTGCGCCATTTCAAAAGAGTTACCAGCAGTCGTAGAACAGGATAGCCACAGAGTCAAAGCTGGCTTGCTGCAACTAAACCCCACATTACCTCCTTGATACTAATGCATGTATGATAGGATCTGATGTAAGTCTTGCTGAGTACCTTTGTACTCACGTTTTCTTTAATTATGTTTTGCAGATGAGACATGTGTCTCACTAGTAGTTCCGCTTGGACTTCGACGAGTAGCTTGTACCTCAGCTACGATCTTGATCGGAGGTTGTAGATAGTCAGGCGATTCAGCCTTTTTCTTTTGTAGTTGTCTGTACTCAGACATGTAATGATTCCGCTTGTTGCTTGTATGCTCTGAATGATGGGTCATGTGACCCCTGTTTGTATTTAATGCTATGTGGCTCTTCTGAGCCTTTATCTATATGAGTTTGCGTTATGTTGTGATGCCATGTTGTACAGCACATACTTGCATGTTATGCGTACGTGTAATGTGTATTGCTATGTGTGGGATCCGACAATCTAGTTGTTTATCCTTGGCAGCCTATCATATGGGGAAATGTAGTCTAGTGCTTTCTGAGCGATAGTAGTCCGCTACAGCCCGGTTCACCGGAGTCCTGCTAGCCCAGCACTACTGCTCGGAACACTTGACTGGCCGGCATGTGTTTCACTTCGTTCCTATGTCTGCCCCTTCGGGGAAATGTCACGCGGTGACATCCGGAGTCCTGCCTAGCCTGCTACAGCCCGGGTTACCGGAGTCCTGTTAGCCCAGTGCTACAGCCCGGATTCACACGTTGATGACCGACATGCTCGATGTGATTCATGTATCCCTGTCCTCATGGGTTAGTGCCGCTTTGGATTCACGACTAGCCATGTCGGCCCGGGTTCTCTGTCATATGGATGCTAGCGACACTATCATATACGTGAGCCAAAAGACGCAAACGATCCCGGGCCAGGTAAGGTGGCACCCGTGGGAGTACCGTGCGTGAGGCCGCAAGGTGATATGATGTGTTACATGCTGGATCGATGTGGCTTAGGATCGGGGTCCCGACAACTTGGGGCCCTATCATGCTCTGCCTTTCCTTGGGAAAGTTATACCCTAATACTTGGGTATAAACACCTTTCATTTCAATTGGTCTGATTATCATAATAATCACTTTTCCTTGCCATTGTTTTGTTTCACCTTTCTTGTAATCTAACTTGTCTAAGCAGTGATAATTCCATCCTTATGTAAACACCTCGGTGTACAAACTCTGTCAGTAAGACCATGTTACTATTGTTGATGACAATCCGGTAACCACCGATGGACGAGAACTTTGCCTATTGGTCCGCCTCGTCTTGCGAGCAGGAGAATGTTTCTCTTCGTCCCTCGCCCTTGGTACCAACGTTGTTGCCAACATAATTGACAGCCTATGCTCTGACCTGCCTTGCTTTCATGACCGTGCAAAATGCTAGCGCCCTTCCTGCTTTTAACCCACATGGTGGGCCCATAACCCACAGTTCCACATGATCGAAACCTGACTCTTGTACATCCTTGATTCCGAAGTATCATTTTTCACTTGCCTTTGTATGTTGTCACGAGCCACCATCCGAGAGATGATCTATTCCTGATGCTTTGAACCCCTTCTCACACTCTGTTCAGGTATCGATCGTTTGTCCATTCGCTTGAAACTTCCTATTGTACCTTCATACTCTGCCCTCGATGTTTTATTAAGTTTCAACTCGAGAGATACTTCTGCCTCATTCCCTAATTTGTTCACCAAATAATTAACCCTATAAGGGTCAGTTCTCCCGAAGTTACTCTTTACTTCCCCACTTAAATCTCGGGACGAGATTTCTTGTAGTGGAGGAGATTTGTAACACCCCCAATGTCATGCTACAGTAATCCTCCGTGATTAAGCTAATCATTTCTCCAAACAGTGCTTAATCACCTTTGTTCTATATCCCATTTGAAATTCCAGTCAATTCAAATTCAAGTGAAGTTTGAAGTTACTCAAAAGTTGCTGCAAAAATGTTCATCATTTGTTAAAAATTCCATAACAATTATTTGTCAAGGAACACAACATCACTTGTGTGCAAAGATGAGCTTTAGCAATAATAACAACACCAATTCAGCATTTTTAATGCTATCCTATTTATGAAAAATACAAATGAATTCTTCTGGTCTCCCATAATATTTATGACACTGTCTATAATCACCAGGGATTTAATGGGACACCTCCCCAATTTTTCCTAAGTGAAACAGTTAACCAAATAATTCCCTTTCTCTTTCTATTAAAAAAAAGGAAAAGGAAATGGAAAAGGAGGAAAAGCAAAAGGGGCAAAGTGCTCTATGCACTTAGGCCTGCCAACAAAGTGGCCGGCCCAGCCCGCTAACCGGGTCATCACCTACCTCCTGTTCACAGGAGCACGGTGGACGCCCGTGCGTCGTTCGCAGCTTGGATCGGCCACGGGTCGATCATCCGGCAGCTCCGCGACAACCTCAAGTCCAGGACGACGCCCCCGACCGAACCCTAACCCTAGACGCCCCTCAGTTTCCCCCCTCTCTCGTTCTCCTCCCCATAGACTGCACCCGAGCTGTGCCACCATGAATGAGCTCGCCCGCGCAGCCGCCGTGCCCTCCTCGCCGTCCGCCCGTGCCCAGGTGGACCGTCGTCGTCCTACGCGTCTTCTACGCGCCTCTGTTCGCGCTCGGAGGCTCGGGATCGCCGTCGACGCCGTCTTCCCCATCTCTTGATCGCCGACCTCCGCCGCCTCGATTCACTGCACCGAGACCTCCCCGAGCACGCTGCCGCCCCCCTATAGCCTCGCCGTGAGCTTCTCCCCCTCCCCCTGTCCTTTCGCTCTCGCGCGCCTCCTAGCTAGCTCGTCGCCGTTGCTGTGAGCTCGCTGCCGCAGATCACCTCACCGTCGTGGCCATCGTGGCCCGAGCTCGCGTCCGAGCTCGTAGCCGAGCTCATGGGGCTCGTAGGAGCCCAGCTATGCTCCCCGCATCGCTTGCCGTGCCCCACATCGCCGTAGCCACCAACGCCCGATTCCGTCGTCCGCCGGCGACGACCTAGTGCCCGGCTCCATCTGTTTTAGCTCGCGCTAAAGCCACATATCGACGCGGAACGTTGTTCCCGTTCGAACGCGACCAACCGCCGTCGATTTGGTCTCCGGACGACGAAACCCGAGCCCCTCCCGCACGCGCCGCCACGTTTTTGGTCGCCGGAGTTGTCTCCGGCGCCGACGCCGACGTGGCATAGTGGGCCCCGCCTTTGTGTCACTGCCAGTGGGGCCCAGGGAACCTAGTTGACTGGGTTGACCAGTTAACCCTGCTGACTGGGCAACCCCCAGCCACTGACCAGTGGGCCCTCACCCCCCTAATTAGCAGGAACTAATTAAATTAGTATAGTTAACCTAAAATAGACACTGACAGGTGGGTCCCCCATGTCAGTTTGACCAGTCAACCGAACTATTGGCTGCTGACGTCACTCATACGCCATGCTGACGTCATATTCCATTTCTGTTAATTTATTTAATTCCAGAAATGTTTAAACCTTTAGAAATTCATAGTAATTAAATCGCAACTCCGTTGGAAATGTTTTCTATATGAAAGTTGCTCAGAAAAATCCAACGAATCCAAATACGCGGTCCGTTCGTCTGTCACATGCCTCTAGAATGCTGAACATGGAACTTTCCCCTCCGGTCGTCTGTCTGACATAGGTCCGGAACTGGGAATACATTCCCGGTTGGATTCCCCCTTCACCTATATCGTGTAGCCATACGTTAGGTCACACCCTGCACATCTTATTGCCATGTTATGCCTTGTGATGCTATGCTTGCTTTATATTTACTGTTTCTTCCCCCTCTTCTCTCCGATAGACCCCGAGACCGATGCTGCCCCTGTGATCGACTACATCGACGACGTCCCCTCCTTGCCAGAGCAACCAGGCAAGCCCCCCTTTGATCATCCCGATATTGCCCATTCCTTTCTCTCATGCTTGCATTAGATTTTGTTACTGTTATTGTTTGCTCCTATTCTGATGCATAGCCTGCTTTTGTATCTGCTGTTGTACCTTATCTGCTTATCCTAAACTGCTTAGTATAGGTTGGTTAGTGATCCATCAGTGACCCCCACTTGTCCTTGTTGCCCCTGCTTCATCATCAACGACTCAATCTACGTGATCGAAGATCAGGCCCCGACACCGCACATCACTTCCCCTTAGTTGCTCGACACTACTGGGCTACTATCGAGTACCGAGGGTGAACCTCTTCAGCACTTCTGATGTTAACCCTGTAGTGTAGTCTTTCGGTCGTGGTCATCGAGGGTGATTTCCTCCTTAACCACTTTCGATACGACTCTGTCGTGCAACCCCTCAAGTGTGCACCTCGGGGGTGATTCCTCTTACATTCACCTTGATGATTACATCTAGTGGAATTCATCGGGGGTGATTCCTCGGGTTTTCCCCTTGATGTTTGGACACACGGATACTTGGACTTTACCACTGTTACTTGGAAAGACGGGTCGACCCTGAGGGGTACCCGCGTGAGCGTAATTGCGAGTGAGGTGGAGTCGGGCGGACCTGGAAGGTGCCCGCGAGATAATTACGAGGCGTGGCCGGGCATTCCTAGCCCTTGCCGCAAGTCCTCGAGACGGGGCAACGAGGTCACATCTTTCGTGAGTCTTTTCTTGTTACCGCGCGTTCCTAATCCACTACGATTTGGATATTTGATCCGAGGGGCCTCTGACCTGATAGCACTAACCATCACGTGGGCATAGTATGGGCGTTCTGCGTCGTATGCATCAGCCGAAGCTTAATAGACGTCAGCGACTGAGTGGCGCGCGCCGGGTTGGACTGGTAAGCTCCTTCCATTTTAGGGAGGTAGCTAGGTCTGCTCACCGGCCGCGTACGCAACGTGCAGGAGTTCCCGGGGAGATGGCCCATGACCCCTGGGGGCATAGGTTTAGTCCGGCGTGCTGGCCTCTCTATTAAGCCTAGGTCGGGTTGCGGCGTATTGTTTGGCCGAGGCCGGGCATGACCCAGGAAAGTGTGTCCGGCCGGAGTCAATCGAGCGTGGTGGGTAAGTTGGTGCACCCCTGCAGGGAAGAAAACATCTATCGATAGCCTGTCCTACGGTAACGGACACTTGGAGTTGTATCCCGATCGATACAACTAGAACTGGATACTCGTGATGAGACTGGATGGTGATGAGTAATGGATTGTGATGATAACTGGATAGTATGGCTCTGGGATGCCTTTCTCGCAGGGAGTCGAGAAAGGATCTCCGGCCGAGGTTGATAACACTTCTACTACTTTACTTTATGCTATTCTAATCCCTCCGGTTGCTGCAAGATGGTGGTTTCCAGAAGATGCTAGTCTTCGATAGGACTAGGCCTTCTCTCTATTCTGGCATTTCTGCAGCCCAGCCCACATATACAGCCTTCCTTTGATAATGTTGCATATGTAGTGTAGATCCTTGCTTGCGAGTACTTTGGATTAGTACTCACGGTTGCTTTGCTCCCCCTTTCCCCCCTTTCTTCTTCTTTCCGGTTGATGCAACCAGATGTCGGAGCCCAGGAGCCAGATGCCACTGTCGATGCCTACTACTATGTGGAGACCGACGATGACCAGGAGTAGTTAGGAGGCTCCCAGGCAGGAGGCCTTGCCTTTTCGATCGTAGATGCTTTTTTGCTAGCCTTCTTAAGGCAAACTTGTCTAACCTATGTCTGTACTCAGATATTGTTGCTTCCGCTGACTCTTGTGTCTTCGAGCTTATGTATTCGAGCCCTCGAGGCCCCTGGCTTGTAATATAAAGCTTGTATTATTTTAATTTGTGTCTAGAGTTGTGTTGTGATATCTTCCCGTGAGTCCTTGATCTTGATCATACACATGTGCGTGTATGATTAGTGTACGATTGAATCGAGGGCGTCACACCAAATGTCCATGCTATAAAGAAAAGAAATATGATATGACATGTTAGGCAGCATTCCACATCAAAAATTCTATTTTTATCACCTACCTACTCGAGGACGAGTAGGAGTTAAGCTTGGGGATGCTGATACGTCTCCAACATATCTACAATTTTTGATTGTTCCATGCTGTTACGTTATCAATCTTGGATGTTTTATAATCATTTATAGTCATATTATATAATTTTTTGTACTAACCTATTGACAAAGTGCCAAGTGTCACTTGCTGTTTTCTGCATGTTTTTTACATCACAGGAAATCAATACCAAACGGAGTCCAAATGCAACAAAACTGTACGTAGATTTTTTATGGACCAGAAGACACCTAATGGGCCATGGCTGCGCCGGGGGGGGGGGGGTGCTCCGAAGAGAGCACAACCCACCAGGGCGCGCCAGGAGGCCCATGCGCCCCCTAGTGGGTTGTGCCCACCTTGGGTGCCCCCCTGTAACGCCCTCGATGCGGCTATATCTCCCACGTGTCGAGGCACGACTTAGAGGCATAACCGCATTGAAAGCAATGTCGCAAGTGAGGTAATCTTCACACAATCCATGTAATAAATAAAGGGTAAAGATACATAGTTGGCTTACAATCGCCACTTCACACAAGTACATAAATAACATCCATCAAACAGATTACACTCAAGGTCCGACTACGGTACCAAAATGAAAGAAGACTACCCCAAATGCTAAACAGATCCCCGGATCACCCAACTGGGCTCCACTACTGATCATCTGGAAAAGAAACATAGTAACGGCCACGTTCCTCATCGAACTCCCAAGTGAGCTCAGTTGCGCCATCAGCACTGACATCGTTGGTACCTGCAACTGAGGTGATAATATCTGTGAGTCACGGGGACTCAGCAATCTCACACCCGCGAGATCAAGACTATTTAAGCTTAAAGGTGGGGAAAGGATAGTGGGGTGGAGCTGCAGCAAGCGACTAGCATATGGTGGCTATAGCGCAAAAGAGAGCGAGAAGAGAAGGCAAAGCACGGTCGTGAAGCTAGAAGTGATCAAGAAGTGATCCTGAACAACCTACGTCAGACATAACTCCAACAACCGTGTTCACTTCCCGGACCCCGCCGAGAAGAGACCATCACGGTTACACACGCGATTGATGTGTTATAGTTAAGGTCAACTTCGGGTTTTCTACAACCGGACATCAACAAATTCCCATCTGCCTCATAACCGCGGGCACGGCTTTCGAAAGATAATACCCTGCAGGGGTGTCCCAACTTAGCCCATGATAAGCTCTCACGGTCAACGAAGGATATTCCTTCTACCGGGAAGACCCGATCAATCTCGGAATCCCGGACTACAAGACATTTCAACAGCAATAAAACAAGTCCAGCAAAGCCGCCCGATTGTGCCGACAAATCCTGATAGGAGCTGCACATATCTCGGTCTCAGGGCACATCCGGATGAACACTCCGTACAACTAAAACCAGCCCTCGAGTTGCCTCGAGGTGGCGCTGCAAAGGGCTCTAGTTTGGACCAGCAATCGAAGGAGAACTGGCCCGGGGGTTAAAATAAAGATGACCCTTGAGTCTGCAGAACCCAAGGGAAAAAAAAGGCTAGGTGGCAACTGGTAAAACCAATGTTGGGCCTTGCTGGAAAAGTCTTATTCAAAGCGAACTGTCAAGGGGGTCCCATAAATCACCCAACCGTGTAAGGAACGCAAACTCCGGGAACATAACACCGGTATGACGGAAACTAGGGTGGCAAGAGTGGAACAAAACACCAGGCATAAGGCCGAGCCTTCCACCCTTTACCAAGTATATAGATGCATTAATTAAATAAGAGGTATTGTGATATCCCAACAAGTAAACATGTTCCAACAAGGAACAACAAGATCATGTTCCAACAAGGAACAAACTTCATCTTCACCTGCAACTAACAACGCTATAAGAGGGGCTGAGCAAAGCAGTAACATAGCCAAACAACGGTTTGCTAGGACATGGATGGTTAGGGGCTGACATGGCAATATAGGTGGCATGATATAGCAAGTGGTAGGTATCGCAGCATAGGCATAGCAGAAGAGCGAGCAATCTAGCTAGCAAAGATAGAAGTGATTTCGAGGGTATGGTCATCTTGCCTGCAAGGTTCTCAGAGTTGTCGAAAGCTTGGTCCTCGTAAACGTTCTCAACGGAATCCTCGTTCACGTACTCGTCTCCCGGCTCTACCCAAGACAAGAGAACAAGCAAAGGAACCAATATCAACCACGATGCAATGCGCAATCAACATGATGCAAAACATGGCATGATATGCGAGAGGTGATATGCAATGCGTATGCATGCTCCGGAAAGACAAGGATGAACAGGGCATAATCTTGGCAAACCAAGCATGCCGCTGGATAGATGAGGTGATTTCGGTTGAAATCGATATAAAGATCACCGGAAACGGATGCACGGTTTGCAAATGGCAAGCAAAACAAGAATGACATGAATCTGCCATAAACAGCATGATGCTACTTAGCAAGCAACAAATAATTAAGCTACTGCACTCAAACATGGCAACAAAGCATATGACAGTAATCTACTCAAGATGCACGACAAAAGATGAACACTGAGCTACGGCTCAATCCCATCATAACAGGTTCAAACAAGCATGGCAAAAGTACAACTAATAACAGATTCACAGACTTAGTGAAATAACAACAAGTCAGGAAAACAACATCAGGATGACAAGTTCAGAGCAACGAAACAACATGCTACTGGTACAGAACATAGCAAAGAAAGGCATGGCATGAATCTACTCATAGCACTTGACAAAAGTCTCTTACTGACCATAAGCCCAAAAGGATCAGAAAATATGATTACACCCATGTCAAATAAGCAAGTTTCGTTACAGGTTTCAGACTTAGCAGAGAACTGGACATGGCAGAAAACTGTTAACGACTAGGCATGTTCGTGAGCTCGATGCACTCACTACAGAGCATTGCATGATTAACTAAGCATACGTACATCAAGAAGACATGGCATAATAACTAAACATGGCAATAATAACCTCATATCATGCAAGGAACAACTACACCAAGCTTGGCAAAATCGAATAACATGTAAACAATCTGCCAGTAACATATTGAAGCAAAAGTAGAGCTCGATTGACTCAAGCTATGGCACTCCATAATTGCAAACAAAGGCATGGATGGATTAAGCAAATACTCAAGTTCAAAACTCCCTTAATGATCATGCTCAAATTATGCATGGATCTCTCGGAAACAACATGAACACATGGCGTGATAATAACAAAAGTCAGGGACTTAGTGAAATCACTAAGTCTCTGAAAACAGCAATATCATCATCCCTGCTTTGCATGCAATTTCTAGTCACCTCAAGCCTCACAAAAATACATAGCAAAATCCTCTGGATAGTTAACATGGCATATTACAAAACACATATATAGCTCAACCTCATAGGAGGTACACATCAATCATGGCAAAAATGACAAAAGTGCATGATCAGTTAAGATTCAGCAACTAACATCAACTAGCCCTCTTCTAACAGCATTTAGGGCATCAGGATGACCTCAAATGAAAATGATGCAATGGAACAAAATTATGTACTCTTTGAAACGAACAAAATGACATATTATACTCGCGAATCGGAGCTACAGATGCAAAGTTATGGCATGTCGAAGATGCGATGATAATATGCAAACTTGGAGACTTAGAAATATTAAGAGAGAGGAGAGAAGTCAACGGTGGCGCGGAGTTTGAGGTTCGCCGGATCTGGCGGCGGCGGCTCGCCGGAGAAGAGGCCCAGGGCGGCCGGGGCGCTCCGGTGGCCGGGATCTCGCGGATCCGGGGCCGGCGACGGTGGGGACGGCGGCGGAGGCGGCACCGGGCGGCGCGGAGGCGCGGCGCCGGCGAGGAGGCGGCGAGGCGGCGAGGCGGTGCGGCGACGAGGCGGCGGAGGCGGCGCGGCCGCGGCGGAGGCGGGGCGAGGAGGCGAGGTCGGCGGGCGGCGGCGCGGATTTCGAGGCGAGCTTAGGGTTAGGAGGTGGTTTTTGACCCGGATTTGGAGGGGGAGGTGTTTTTATAGCTAGAAGGAGCTAGGAAGCTCCAAATGGAGTGCGGTTTTCGCCCACGCGATCGTGATCGAACGGCGGAGGACATGGGAGTGACTTAGATGGGTTATTGGGCTGTTTTGAAGGGGTGTTGGGCTGCAACACACACGAGGCCTTCACGGTTACCCGGTTAACCGTTGGAGTACCAAACGAACTCCGATTGACCCGAAACTTGACAGGCGGTCTACCGGTGCTATACCAAGCCCACATGTCAAACCTCGGTCCACTCCGAGAATGTTTAATACCCGCTCACGAAGAAATGTAAAAGGGGACGCCGGGGAACATAGGAGCGCCGGATTGCAAAACGGGCAACGGGAAAGATGCTCGGATTTATGAGACGAATGCGTATGCGAATGCGATGCACATGCTGACATGATATGAAATGCATGACATGACCAAAATGCAAAACGGAGAGAACCCAACCACGGAGGGAATATCATAACACATAGCCGGAAATGGCAAGAGTTGGATTACAAATATGGCAAGATACATCGGGGGCGTTACACCCCCGGACCACCTCTTTGCTCTATAAATACCCCAATATTCTAGAAACCCTAAAAGCATCGACGAAAATCAATTCCAGCCGACGCAGAGTCTAGAACCACCAGATCCAATCTAGACACCATCTCAGATGGGGTTCACCACCTCCATTGGTGCCTCTATGATGATGCGTGGGTAGTTCTTTGTAGACCTTCAGGTCCGTAGTTAGTAGGTAGATGGCTTTCTATCTCTCGCTGAATTCTCAATACAATGGTCTCTTGGAGATCCATATGATGTAACTCTTTTTGTGGTGTGTTTGTTGGGATCGGATGAACTTTGAGTTTATGATCGGATCTATCTTTTTATATCCATGAAAGTATTTGAGTTTCTTTGATCTCTTTTATGCATGATTGCTTATAGACTCGTATTTCTTCTCCAGTATTTGGGTTTTGTTTGGCCAACTTGATCTATTTATCTTGCAATGGGAAGAGGTGCTTTGTAGTGGGTTCGATCTTACGGTGCTTGATCACAGTGACAGAAGGGGAACCGACACGTATGTATCGTTGCTACTAAGGATAAAACGATGGGGTCTATCTCTACATAGATAGATCTTGTCTACATCATGTCATCATTTGTAAGTGCATCTAGTGCCCCTTAGTGATTTTGGTGTATTGAAGACTTATAGGTTAAGTATCTAATGTGTTTATGAATGTACACAGGTCTATAAGTCTATGAGGAGTTTGATATTTACAGAGAAAGTCGACCCCTAAAAATGAAGTTCTTCGGCTGAAGACTTTGATATTTTGAAGACTTTCTGAAGACTTTGAAAGTGAAGAAATTGGTGTGACCTTGAAGACTTTGTATTCATTCGAGGAACATGAAGCGTGAAGACTTTTGTTTTCGTAGTTTCATTTTCTCTTTCTTGAGTCATAGGAAACACCGTACTGTTAAAGGGGGTCGAGGAAATACTAAGGAGAAAATTTCCATGTGATGCTCAACTCAAATCCTACACCTACCAATCCCTTCGAGTGAAGCCATTGGAAATCTCATACAGTTCAGTCAATTTCTTCAGTGACAGAGACGCAGTTCTTCTGGTCATTGAGGACTTTGCTCTGACTGTGGAGTTAGGAATTCGCCAGTGCGAATTGCCTACACAGTGAGGAACATGATAGCCCTGAGGAATTTGTACCTCAAATTTCCGACCATTGCTGTGTTGCGCGCCAGCTGTCCTAAAATATCTTGTCCACCTAACGGTCATATCATTGAAGGGCATTTATGTCTTATCATGTCGGGCTGCTCCCTAGGCTATAAATAGCCGCCCCCTACAACCACTAGCTGGTTGGCTGCTCCGCGAGAACTTGACACTTGTCATTTGAGAGCAACCCATCCTCCGAGGACTTTGAGCGAAAATCATCAAGTGAGGAAAATCCAAACCCCAAACCCAAAACACCTACAAACCCAAAGTGATTGAGCATAACTGAAGAGATTGATCCTGCGTGGATCCGACGCTTGTTACCTTTGAAGACTATGCTTCTTCCAGACGGTTAGGCGTCAAGGTCTAGAGCATCCAAGAGGAATTGTGGATCGCCGAGTGACCAAGTCTGTGAAGGTTTGGAAGTCACCTGAAGACTTACCACGAGTGATTGGGCGAGGACTGTGTGTTCTTAGCTCAAGGAGAATACGGTGAGGACTTGGTGTCCCGAGCTGCGTGCTCAGGACTGGGTGTCCGGGACTGTGTGTCCTCGAGTTTAAATACTCAGCCGCTCCAACCAGATGTACAACTGAGACAACAGTTGGAACTGGTCTACCAAATCATTGTCTTCATCAAGCTTACTGGTTCTATTTCCTCAACTCTTTCATTTCCTCAGTAGTGTGCTGTTTGTTTATCATATCTGTGTTTGAAGACTTTGACTGAAGACTTTCTCAATTTCCTCAGTTCAATTTCTTCAGTCTGTTTGTCTTCATCTTGTGTTATCCTGTGTTTACGCTTTCTATACTCTGTGTTTGTCTTCATTTCTTCATGATGACTATGCTTGAATTCTATTATGTTTTCATCTGAGTACTTATTCCGCTGCTAGTAGTTCTTCGCTAAGGAATTTCCTCATGAGCAAATTCCTCAGTGAGGAATTTCATAAAAATCGCCTATTCACCCCCCCTCTAGTCGATATAACGCACTTTCAATTGGTATTAGAGCAAGGTACTCCCTTGTTCTGTGTGATTTTGGTTGAACCACCTGGAGTTTTAGTTATGTCGACCGCAGATATGAAGAAAGTGCCATGTCCCATCTTTGACGGTCACGAGTATCCCAAATGGAAGGCCATGATGAAGAAGCGTCTCATGGTGATGGACAGCGAGCTATGGACCGTCACTGAGATTGGTCTGACCGATCTGTGCAAGATGGCGGAAGCTGATGACATTCGCAAGTACACTCAACTCAACCTCACAGCGAAGGCCGTCATCTGCTCCAGTCTGTCTCGAAACCAGTTCAGAAACATCATGCATCTCGATCAGGCGAAGCTTGTCTGGGACCGTCTCTCTGATGTCTATGAAGGCCATCGAACCCGTCATGATCCTTGGTTTGAGGATTTCAAGGAATCGCTCAAATCGATGACATTCGAACCAGAATCATCATCCTCTACTTCATGCCTTATGGCAAAAAGTGCTGAGGTAATTGAATGCTACCTATCTGAGTATAGTGATGAAGAATCTGGTGATGAATTTGGACCCAGTTATGTCAAACTTGCTTCCCTTGCCGCTAAACAACAAAGAGCTTTGCAAAAAGCTAATGATATGCTTAGTAAGAGCAATGATATGTTGGGTGAAGAAATGGATCAGTCACAAGCCTTGGCTGAAAGTCTTCAAAGACTTAATTCCAAGCATGACTCTCTTCAAGATCAGCATAACTCTCTCCTGTCTGATTTTGAGAAGCTAAGAGAGAGTTATGAAGATCTTCAGAAGGAGCGCGATTCATTACTTGCTCAACAAATCAGCGCTGCTCAGGAAGAATTTATTCCTCCATGTTTAAAATGCATTGAACGAGAATCTGCTAATTCCTCACCTGAATGTTCAAATGCTTCAAATGTTACAAATTCTTCACCTGCCTCTGCTATCACTAACTCCTCATCTGAGGACATTGCTAGTATTACTGACGATGCAGGACTGAAGGAATTGTACATAACAGGCATGTACAAAAGCCTCAAAGGGCATCAGACTCTTTGTGATGTGCTTAAAAAGCAGATCCTCAATAGGATCCCTAGGAAAGAGGGTATTGCCTTTGAGAGGAAACTCAATGCTGATGGTACATATTGGAAGCCTGAGCAGTACCCCAAAACCTCATGGGTTGCTGCAAAGGGACCTCCAGTTGATCCATCTAATTTATCTGGCTATACATGTGAATCTTATCATTCTTCTGATGAGTCTTTTGACTCCAACTATAAACTGTTCAAAAATCAGACTGGTGAAGTATTTGCTAGATATGTTGGCACTAACTGCAGGAACGGTTCCCCTGTGAAGAAAATCTGGGTTCCCAAAAGTTGCCTTGAAAGTCTTCAGGTGAATGTCCTCATGACACCACCTGTGAAGAAAAGGAACCCCAGATCAAATTCCTCATATGGACCAAATTCTTCATATGGATCCAAGTCCTCATACGGACCAAATTCCTCAAGAGGATCAAATTCCTCACATGGATCAAAGTCCTCATATGAACATCATTGTGCTAACAACTCTGTTTCGCAGGGAAGAGCCAAGGGCTATGAATATGAGCATTATTCTTCAAATTATTATGTCCATAAGTCCTCGAAGAATTTCTCTGCTTATGCATATGCTTACCCTAACCCCTCTTATGTGAAACGAAATGGTTTGGCTGCTTTGCCACCATTCTCATATGGAGCTTGCAGAGTGATGAACTCTTTGCCACCCCTTCAGATGTGGGTGGTGAAGAAAAGGAACTAATCCCTTCTCCAGGGTCAGGTCTCCAGACGTGAAATAACGTCTGAAGAATTTGCTGGGGACCTGACAAAAAGTGCCTGAAAGGACGCAGGCTAACCATGATGAAATGAACTTTCATTTCACACGTCCTCCCTCTATTTTATCTGTCTACTACTTGATGAAATTGATCTGATGAATTGTGATATCATATTCTCCACTGCTGAAGTATATGAGGTCGTAAGTTGCACTAATTCATCTGCAGGATGATCAACCCAAAGCCACTGACTGGGTACTTGATACTGGATGTACAAATCACATGACTGGTGACAAGAATCTGTTAATGGATGCTCCCTTATCAGCGTCACACATGAAGCATATCATCTTCGCTGATAAAAGCAAAAGTCAGGTATTGGGTCTTGGTAAGGTTGCTATCACAAAGGATCGACACATGGAAAAAGTCATGCTTGTTGAGTCCTTAGGATATAATCTTATGTCTGTCTCAATGCTTTGTGATCTTGATATGGTTGTTGTCTTTGGCAAGTATCGTTGTGTTGTGATTATGGAAGCTGACAATTCCAAAGTCTTCGAAGGCTTTAGGAGAGGAGACTTGTATATTGTTGATTTCTCTGCAGATTCACAACCAGCTGTGTGCCTACTTGCAAAAGCTTCAGAAGGATGGCTATGGCATCGACGACTTGGTCATGCAGGCATGAGGAATTTGAACACGCTTGCGAAGAAGAAACATGTCATTGGCATTGAGAATGTCAAATTCCTCAAGGATCACTTGTGCGGTGCCTGTGAAGCTGGAAAGATGACAAAGGCCAAGCATCCAGCGAAGACTATCATGACCACTACTCGTCCATTTGAATTGCTTCACATGGATCTCTTCGGTCCTAACCATTATTCCTCTGTTTCGAATGAAGCATCTCAATATGGCTTTGTTATTGTTGATGATTACTCTCGTTACACATGGGTACACCTTGTCTCTTACAAAACTGAAGTGCAGGAAGTCTTCAAACGATTTTCCTAGAGGGCTTCAACCAACTTTGGTGTGAAGATTAAGCACATCAGAAGTGACAACGGCACTGAGTTCAAGAATTCGGGTCTCGATGACTACCTTGATGAACTTGGTATTACTCATGAGTTATCTGCTCCTTATACTCCTCAACAGAATGGCGTCGTGGAGCGCAAGAACAGGACTCTTGCTGAGATGGCTCGCACTATGCTCGATGAGTACAAAACCCCTCGTCGTTTCTGGGTTGATGCAATTGATACTGTGTGCCATATCATCAACAGAGTATATCTTCACAAATTCTTCAAGAAGACTGCATATGAACTCCTCACTGACAAGAAACCTAATGTAAGTTATTTCAAAGTCTTTGGTGCTAAATGCTGGATTAGAGATCCTCATCACAACTCTAAATTTGCACCGAAAGCACATGAAGGTTTTATGCTTGGTTACGTAAAGGACTCGCACACCTACAGAGTCTTCAACAATGTTCTTCACAAGATTGTTGAAACTGTAGATGTGCGGTTCGATGAAACTAATGGCTCGCAAAGAGAGCACCTACCTTCTGTGTTAGATGAACCTGCACCTGAGGATTCTATCAAGCACAAGGCTACTGAAGATGTCATTCCTACTGAAGAATCTGCTGAAGAATTCATTCCAGAACGTGAAGAACATCAAGCTGATGCACCTGAAGAAAATGCTGAGGAAATTGATGGTGAAGAAAATGCTGATCAAATTCCTCAACGACAACCAGCTCACCCTCGCGTTGCAAAAGAAGTGCAAGTGGAGAAGATCATCGATGACATTAGAGCACCAGGTCCTCTCACACGCTCAAAAGCTTCAAATCTTTCTAACTTTTGTGGGCACTTTGCTTTTGTCTCTATCACAGAGCCCACTAAGGTAGATGAAGCATTTCTGGAGCCTGAGTGGATTCAGGCCATGCAAGAAGAATTACATCAGTTCAAGCTCAACAACGTATGGGAACTAGTCGATCGTCCCGATCCTCGCAAGCATAACATCATTGGCACAAAGTGGATCTACCGCAACAAGCAAGATGAAAATGGTGTTGTGGTGAGGAATAAGGCACGACTAGTAGATCAAGGCTACACACAGGTTGAAGGAATTGATTTCGATGAAACTTTTGCACCTGTTGCTAGACTTGAGGCTATTCGCATATTGCTTGCTTATGCTAACCATCATGATATCATCTTACACCAAATGGATGTAAAAAGTGCATTCCTCAATGGTAAACTTGAGGAAGAAGTATATGTTGCTCAACCACCAGGTTTTGAAGATCCAAAGCATCCTGACAAAGTCTTCAGACTTAACAAGGCCCTCTATGGCCTCAAGCAGGCCCCACGGGCGTGGTATGATACACTGAAGAAATTCTTCATTAAGAAAGGCTTCACACCCGGTTCACTCGATCCTACTCTCTTTACTAAATCTTATGATGGTGAACTGTTTGTGTGCCAAATATATGTTGATGATATTATCTTTGGATGTACTGACCAATGTTATAGTGATGAATTTTCCTATATGATGAGAGAAGAATATCAAATGTCTATGATGGGAGAGTTGAAATTCTTCTTAGGTCTTCAAATTCGTCAACAGCGCAATGGCATATTCATATCTCAGGAGAAATACCTCAAGGATGTCCTGAAGAAATTCGGCATGCAAGATTGCAAAGGCATCAAAATTCCTATGCCCACAAATGGTCAACTATGCACTGATGAAAATGGTACTGACTTCGACCATAAGGTATACCGCTCCATGATTGGTTCTTTATTGTACTTATGTGCATCTAGGCCAGATATAATGCTTAGTGTTTGCATGTGTGCACAATTTCAAGCTGCACCGAAGGAATCACACCATAAGGCTGTGAAGCATATTCTTCGATATCTAGCTCACACACCAACACTAGGATTATGGTATCCCAAGGGCTCGGATTTTGATCTCATTGGATATTCAGATTTTGACTATGCTGGTGACCGTGTGGATCGCAAGTCAACTTCCGGTACTTGTCATTTCCTCGGACGATCCTTCGTCTGTTGGTCCTCGAAGAAACAGAACTGCGCATCACTATCTACTGCTGAAGCTGAGTACATTGCTGCTGGTTCTTGCTGTGCTCAACTACTATGGATGAAGCAAACGCTCAAGGACTATGGCATCAACGTGAAGAATGTGCCTCTCCTCTGTGACAATGAGAGTGCCATCAAGATTGCTCACAACCCAGTTCAGCACTCGAAGACAAAGCACATTCAAATTCGTCATCATTTTCTTCGTGATCATGTGTTGAAGGGCAACATTTCTATTGAGCATGTGAAGACTGAAGAACAGCTAGCCGATATCTTCACTAAGCCCTTGGATGAGAAGAGATTTTGCAAGTTGCGGTGTGAGCTAAATATCTTAGAATCTTCGAATGTACTTTGAAAAGGCACTCATCCTAACACTTATGCAAAATTGATGACTTAGATGTGCAACACATGAAGAAACGTTTTTCCTCAATCAATGAAGAAAAACACTCTAAGTGTGAAGAAATTAATGAAGAATTTGATTCTCAGAACCCTACGACAATTGTACGCGGTGTCTGAAATCATCATTCTTACACGGTGGGTCACGCCACCACAAAAGTTGAAAATCTTCAATTTGAGTTTTTCCTCAACTTTGAAATTCTTCAGTTTTTCAAATTCTTCAAACTTTACAAAGTCTTCACTTGTGCCGTCGTTTTTCTTCATTGGCTATATATATATATATATATATATATATATATATATATATATATATATATATATATATATATATGAGTTTATGTCCTCTACATCATTCACTTATAGCTATTTCTTCAAGTTGGAACTTTTCTGCTAAGTGAATGTGATCGGACCCTTCCCCTCTATGCTATACTCAATACAATCTATTCACAAATTCTTCATGTGCGTTCTATTTGAAACTCGTTCAAATTCTTCACTGTGTCCTTGTTAGCTGAAGAAATTGCGAACGGAAAGCTAAAACTAATCTTATCCAAACTTTCGGTTTTGCCGCTCAAACCGTTCCGCATCCCACGATGGATTATTTTATCCACCCACGATCTTACACGATCTCAACTACACAGTACGTGGGTGACACATGTCGCGAGAAGGAGAACGGCCAGGGGCACGTTCGTCCTAAATCTTCGGACGAGCAGTTTTTCACCGTGGCTATAAATACCCCCCTGTCGCCATCCTCACTTCTTTTACCCCGCTCGATCTCACTCCCTCGCTCGAGCTCTCCAAACCCTAGCACCATCGCTACTCCATCGTCGCCGGTGAGGAAAAGCTTCACTGCCTCGACCTCATCGCCGTCGTACTCGCGCCGACCGCGGAAATCTTCACCTCCGCCGCCGCCGTAGACGTCTTCCTCCGCCAAGTTAGGGCGTGGAAGATCTGCATCGATGAACTTCACTGTTCCAACTCCTAGTTCGTCGTGTCCTTCGTTCAGGGTAATTAAAAGCTAATTTTACTGCCCTCGTTGATTCGAAACTTCACTACAAAATCTTCAAAGGTGTTTTATTCTTCAAATCCTCACACACAAAACACCTCACATGTTATCTGTTCTTGATTCATTTCCCTAAGCATCAATTTCTTCAAAGATTCCTCAATTGTGTGGATCTTTGATCTATACAACTCTGGAACCTAAGATATAAAGCGCTTAGTGAAATTCCTCAAGACGAATCTGGTCAAATTCCTCAAACTTGTTCTTTATGCAAAAACCTCTGAGAACACATATGACCTCTTCAAATTCCTCGCAACTATACTCTGTTCACAGGTACACATGTCTGCTGCTGAATCATTAGGTTCTCATCAACTTAACTCATTTGCAGTGTTCCTCAAAGAAAAGTTGCATACTTCTTCAGAGAATTCAATTGTTCAAATTCCTCATCTGAAGAAAATGGCTGAAGGTAAACGGCCACAAAAAGGAGGAAAGAAGCTTGAGGTCATGACTGCTTTTGAGATCCCAGAGGATATTTACAAAGAGTACTACACGCCTGATGAAGCCAAGTTTGGCAAAGAAGATAAAAATCAGCGCAAGGTGCGAATCCAGAGGATTGAACGGAGATGGGCACGTGAATGGAGGGAGTACAGATATGTAACTCCTAAGTATATGAAGAAATTCGCACTCAACCCTCCATGCCCAAGAGCCCCATTGGCACCTGGCCAAGTGGCTGATCCCACTAGCATCAAACGCGGTGAGGATTTTCCTGAAGAATGGGCCAAGCGCCAAGCTAAACTGGCAAGGCAAGCCAAAGATGCAGTGAGGAAATTCAATGAAGACTCTGCTGCTGCTGCTGCTACTGCCACCGAGGCCTCGGTCAAGCCGAAGAAGGCAATGCTCAAGAAGCCCGATCGCAAGCCAAGTGCTTCATCTTCAATGCCCTCACGACCAAGTTCCTCAGCTGCGCCCTCACGGCCAGAATCTTCAAAATCTTCAAAGCAAATTCCTCATGCTGCTCCTGCTCCACCAAAGTCCTCAGCACCTGTGCATCTGACCTCATGCCAAAGGACGACTGGCATCTCTATTGCCTCTGGTGTTTCAGCTAGTTCTTCAGCTGCACCAAATTCCTCAGCTGCACCCTCTCCGCTGAAGAAAAAGGCTACTGCTGGACGCGGAAATCGCCCAAGTCCCAACAAGAAGCAGGTAGTCTTCACTGTGCCATCTGATGATGATGAAGCTGATGAGGAAGAACTTACTGAAATCATCAGGAACCGACAAGAACGGGCTGCTAAAGCCAAAGGCACACCTGTGCCCCTGCTATTGGATCCAAAGGTGATCCTAGATTATATCGATCTCTGGCATAAGGATCCTCACACACCTATACCTGATTTCAAGCTGACACCTGGTCAAAGTCACATGTTGACTCACTTCATCCAAGAGGAGAAGTGGAAATATGATAAGGCCAGAGAGATCAAGAAATCCCAGTACCGCAAAGAGAAGCTACTGAAGAAAAATGTTCTCAAAATGAAGCCTGAGGAACTTGTCAAGATGCAGGCTGAGATCAAAGCCCTCAGCGACAACTTTGACACATACTATGCTAATTGGCAAGGAGCCAAGGTCAGATTCGTGAGGCTGACTGATACCTTCACCAAGGGTGCAACCTCAAAGCCACAAATTCCTCAAGCTGAAGCATCTGTTCAAGAAACTGAAGAACATGCCAGCACCACTGATGAAGTTCAGGCTGCTGAAGAAAATGCTAGTTCCAAGGCTGATGACTCTGCTCCAGCCGTTGATGAAATTGCTAGGGCATCCACTAGTGGTGGGCCTGAAGAAATTGAAGAAACCAGGGCAACTGCATCAGTTGCGCCTGAAGAAAATCAACTAGATTCCTCAGCTCCACCTGCGCCTATGCCAACTCCAATTCTTCCATCTGCATTAGATGTGAAGAAAACAAAGGCTGCAGAACGAGCTGCTGTGAAGAAAAGGAAGGCATCCAATGCTTCAGAATCTTCAGCTCCAAAGAAGATGAAGCCGATGACAAGCTCTTTTGCAAATCCCATTGATGCCGTTCCTATCTCCTCCGTGCCATCAAAGGACCTTGTTCCTTTTGGTGAAGATTATGAGATCCCTAGTGGATCAGATGAAGAAACTCAATCTGCTGCTTTGTCAGAGCAGATTGATGAAGAAATTGAAGCGGATGCAATCCCTTCAACCCCAATGGTCTCATCACCAATGCCTCAGTTTGATGCTGAAGAGGCTGGTGTTGAAGAAATTGATGATGAAGATGTGGATATTGGAAGCACCACTCCAGTGATGAATGACGACTCTTGGGAAAGTCAGCATCCCAATTCCCCACTCTTCACTCCCCTGCAGCAAATTCCTCACTCCCCTTCACCAACAGTACAATTGGGCTCTGAAGAAACTCGTCCCACTGCATCTGTGAATGAAGAAATTCCAGCCACTAGCGCTGAAGAAACTGTTGCTAATACAGACAAGGTGACTGCACCTGAGGAAAATCCTGAAATTCCTCAGCCTGAAGAACCTGGGATCGTGATTCCTGAGGTCGTGATGCAACTCACTGACACTCCTCTGCCAAGGCCAAAGGATCCATTCTCACGCAAACAGAAATTCAAGGCTGAAGACTTCTATGGCGAGCACGTGTTCTTCACTAAATACAATCCATATGACTCTGCTCGCATAAGGAAGAGGCGTTTTTGGACTGCCAGCCAAGCAAATTTCTATTCCTCAGTGCTTTACAACAAAGACAAAGTCTTCGATCATGCTCATATTCCTCACGTGGATATGGAGTCTTTGCCGTGCTTCACGCCAGTGCTCAGTGTTCTTCACGACGCTGGGCTGCTCAACTTCTGTACAGATATATGCGACTGGAATGAAGAGCTTATTCTTCAATTCTATGCAACGTTGCACATCACTGGCAACTCTGAAGATATCAATTCATGGGTTTTGGACTGGATGACTGACAACACCCATTATAAGGCCCCAGCATCTGAATTGCTTCGTGTCCTTCCTCTGAGTCCACCCACTGAAGATGCTCGCTGTGTGTACAACGAACCTGAGCTTTCAAATCATTATATGCAAGTGCTGATGAAGCCTTTGAAGCCAGGGCAGGCTCCTAGAACCAATTTCCTCGTCAAGGAATTGCTGTATGTGCCAAGGACTGTCTATCGCATTCTGACGAAGACAATGAGTCCCATCAAAGGCCACGACTCGTCTGATGAAGAAGTCGTTGGCATCATGAAGAATCTGTTTTCAACATCATCCATGGCGTTCCCGTCAACTTCCATGATTTCTTCATGAGGACTCTGGCCAACATTGCTATGTCACCATTTGAGCTGAAGCCTTATGCACCTTGGATAATGAAATTCATCAGGATAAGGTCTTCACTCAACTACAAAGCTGAAACACTCAACCACTGCAGCTACTTGCCTCCCATTGAAGTCCTCAAACGGACATTTTCCTCAGCTGAAGAAAAAGGCAAGGCCACTGCTGTTATAGATGAAGGCATTCGTCCATTGGATGGCCAATTTCGCAAAGCTGCATCTTACTCCACCAATGATGACTCTGCCACACATGACTCTGCTGCTAACACTGCCAAGCCAAATCCTCAAGCCACAGCACCCAGGGTGATGACTGACCGTGTGTTACTCCTCAGTCTTCATCAAAAGGTTGATCGCAATCACAAATGGGTCAAGCGTCAGTTTGGTTCAATTCTTCACAACATGACTTCCACACACAATGTAGTGAAGAAAAACCACTACTACCTTCATGAAACCCTCAACCGCACCTGGGCTGTTCTATCTCAAGTGTACAGTGCTGAAGACTTGGAGAAAATGGGTCTCAAAGAAGATTTTGACTGGTTTGCACCTCCTCCGAAGAAATACAAGAAGGTCAAGGTTCCTTCTTTGGTGGCCAGTTCATATTCTTCATCGCGTGCGACTGATGAAAATGAAGACTTGGACGACACTGCAGCAGGCCCTACTTCAACGACCGACCCCAACAACGCTGGCGCTCCTTCATCAACTTGAAAATCTTCAGGGGCGTTAGTCCTCAGTTTCGATCCTTTTGGTCATTTGATGACAAAGGGGGAGTAATCTGAGTTAGTCTTCAAGCGGGTCTATAATAAGGGTTTATTCTTTTTTTTAAGTTACAACTCTCGTTCTTCCGAAACTTTTATTGGATCGAGTTGTAATCTTAAGTCCGATGGTGCGCTGATGCTTTTGTTGCACTTTGATTTGATACCTTGATGCGCTATTCTGCATGCTTATTCCTCGTTAATATTATTGCACGCATGCTGAATTACATCAGGCACCATATTTCATCATGCACTTCAAATTCTTCATATTATACATCAAATGCGTGTATGAATTACAAGATATAGGGGGAGATCTCCATGATACAACTCTTCAAGTGTGCATTGCTTCACAAGCAAATTCCTCACTATGCACACCTTCAGGGGGAGTTCTTCTATATCTTGCAATCAAATTCCTCAATATCAGTATTTACACTTCATATATTTATCCCCGTTGAAAACTTAACCTATGTTGTCATCAATCACCAAAAAGGGGGAGATTGTAAGTGCATCTAGTGCCCCTTAGTGATTTTGGTGTATTGAAGACTTATAGGTTAAGTATCTAATGTGTTTATGAGTGTACACAGGTCTATAAGTCTATGAGGAGTTTGATATTTACAGAGCAAGTCGACCCCTAAAAATGAAGTTCTTCGGCTGAAGACTTTGATATTTTGAAGACTTTCTGAAGACTTTGAAAGTGAAGAAATTGGTGTGACCTTGAATGCTTTGTATTCATTCGAGGAACATGAAGCGTGAAGACTTTTGTTTTCGTAGCTTCATTTTCTCTTTCTTGAGTCATAGGAAACACCGTACTGTTAAAGGGGGTCGAAGAAATACTAAGGAGAAAATTTCCATGTGATGCTCAACTCAAATCCTACACCTACCAATCCCTTCGAGTGAAGCCATTGGAAATCTCATACAGTTCAGTCAATTTCTTCAGTGACAGAGACGCAGTTCTTCTGGTCACTGAGGACTTTGCTCTGACTGAGGAGTTAGGAATTCGCTAGTGCGAATTGCCTACACAGTGAGGAACATGATAGCCCTGAGGAATTTGTACCTCAAATTTCCGACCGTTGCTGTGCTGCGCGCCAGCTGTCCTAAAATATCTTGTCCACCTAACGGTCATATCATTGAACGACATTTATGTCTTATCATGTCGGGCTGCTCCCTAGGCTATAAATAGCCGCCCCCTACAACCACTAGCTGGTTGGCTGCTCCGCGAGAACTTGACACTTGTCATTTGAGAGCAACCCATCCTCCGAGGACTTTGAGCGAAAATCATCAAGTGAGGAAAATCCAAACCCCAAACCCAAAACACCTACAAACCCAAAGTGATTGAGCATAACTGAAGAGATTGATCCTGCGTGGATCCGACGCTTGTTACCTTTGAAGACTGTGCTTCTTCCAGACGGTTAGGCGTCAAGGTCTAGAGCATCCAAGAGGAATTGTGGATCGCCGAGTGACCAAGTCTGTGAAGGTTTGGAAGTCACCTGAAGACTTACCACGAGTGATTGGGCGAGGACTGTGTGTTCTTAGCTCAAGGAGAATACGGTGAGGACTTGGTGTCCCGAGCTGCGTGCTCAGGACTGGGTGTCCGGGACTGTGTGTCCTCGAGTTTAAATACTCAGCCGCTCCAACCAGATGTACAACTGAGACAGCAGTTGGAACTGGTCTACCAAATCATTGTCTTCATCAAGCTTACTGGTTCTATTTCCTCAACTCTTTCATTTCCTCAGTAGTGTGCCGTTTGTTTATCATATCTGTGTTTGAAGACTTTGACTGAAGACTTTCTCAATTTCCTCAGTTCAATTTCTTCAGCCTGTTTGTCTTCATCTTGTGTTATCCTGTGTTTACGCTTTCTATACTCTGCGTTTGTCTTCATTTCTTCATGATGACTATGCTTGAATTCTATTATGTTTTCATCTGAGTACTTATTCCGCTGCTAGGAGTTCTTCGCTTAGGAATTTCCTCACGAGAAAATTCCTCAGTGAAGAATTTCATAAAAATTGCCTATTCACCCCCGCTCTAGTCGATATAATGCACTTTCATCATTCTTATTGCATTACTCCGTTTCTCCATGAACTCAATACTCTAGATGCATGCTGGATAGCGGTTGATGTGTGGAGTAATAGTAGCAGATGCAGGCAGGAGTCGGTCTACTAATCTTGGACGTGATGCCTATGTAATGATCATTGCCTGGATATCTTCATGATTATTTGAACTACTATCAATTTCCCAACAGTAATTTGTTCACCCACGATTTGCTATTTTTCTTGAGAGAAGCCACTAGTGAAACCTACGGCCCCCGGATCTCTTTCTTATATTATTTGCCTTTGCGATCTATTTTCCTTTGCTTTTATTTTCAGATCTACTATACCAAAAATAAAAAGTACCTTGCTGCAATTTATTCTTATTTATTTCATTTGGCGTTCGTCTATCAATCTACTACAATTTTATTCATGTCCATTTGCGCATCTTGGGGCGCCACTACCCGAAAGGGATTGACAACCCCTTTTACACGTCGGGTTGCGAGTAGTTGTTATTTGTGTGCAGGTGCTGTTTACGTTGTGTTGCTTGGTTCTCCTACCGGTTCGATAACCTTGGTTTCACATCTAAGGGAAATACCTACCTCCATTGTGCTGCATCATCCCTTCCTCTTTGGGGAAATACCGACGTAGCTTCAAGCAGCATCACCCATCTTGCTTGCAAAGCTGAACTTGAAGTACATGATTGACATGCATTGGCGCGAACTAATTTTCTGCAGGTCGACCTTCATCATGGACACCGCGTACATTATCTACTTCCACTCGTCCAGCTACACCACCGCCTACTTCATCCGTCACCTCTAACCATGATAAAGGAAAAAAAGTACCACCACCATCAACTAGGAGTACACCTTCCGGTCCTACGCAGAGCTCTTCTTCATCCATGGCTTCCACAGGGCCAACACATGATGTCATATGTCGTCGTTGCACTGGTCGTGGTCACTATGCAAGCAAATGCCCATCTTAGCATGTCATGATCGTTACTGAGGACTGTGGGTATGAGCCCGCTAGTGATTATGATGAGGAGAATCTGGCTCTTATTGCGAGTGAAGAGCACGACGGAGATGATTCTGAACAAGAGACACAATACATGGCTGCTAAAGACGCCGACAGGTATGAAAGTTTAGTTGCTCAACGTGTTTTGAGTGTGCAGGTCACACAAGCTGAGCAAAATCAGAGGCACAATTTGTTCCATACAAAGGGAGTTGTGAAGGAACGTTCTGTTTGCGCCATCATAGATGGAGGGAGTTGCAACGACTTGGCTAGCATGGAGATGGTGGATAAGCTGTCTCTCACTACAAGACCACATCCACATCCTTACTACATCCAATGGTTCAACAACAGTGGCAAGGTTAAGGTAACATGGACATTTTTTGTGCACTTTAGTATAGCTACATATGCTAATTATGTTGATTGTGATGTGGTACCCATGCAAGCATGTTCCTTATTACATGGTAGACCATGGCAATTCAATAAAAATTCTATACACCATGGTAGAAACAATCGGTATACTCTTGTTCATAAGTGATAACCCACAAGTATAGGGGATCGATTGTAGTCTCTTTTGATAAGTAAGAGTGTTGAAGCCAACGTGGAGCTAAAGGTAGAACAAATATTCCCTCAAGTTCTATCGACCACCGATACAACTCTACACACACTTAACATTTGCTTTACCTAGAACAAGTATGAAACTAGGAGTACTTTGTAGGTGTAAAGGGATAGGTTTGCAAGATAATAAAGGACACATAAATAAAAGCTAGGGGCTGTTTAGATAAAGAACAATTAAGTTCAGTTTAGTAGAGAGCTTTTTGTCACAAGAAAGTTATTTGTCCTTAGGCAATTGATAACTAGACCGGTAATCATTATTGCAATTTTATATGAGGGAGAGACATGAGCTAACATACTTTCTCTACTTGGATCATATGCACTTATGATTGGAACTCTAGCAAGCATCCGCAACTACCAAAGATCATTAAGGTAAAACCCAACCATAACATTAACTATCAAGTCCTCTTTACTCCCATACGCAACAACCCACTTACTCGGGTTTGTTTTTCAGTCACTCATGGAACCCACTATAAGCGAATCATGAACATATTGCAACACTCTACATCGGGAGTCCCTCAGGCTTCCTCGACATGGAGGGCACCATAGGACAACACCAAAATAAAATATGCAACTCAAACCAATCACGATCATCAATCAACCCATAGGACAAAACGAATATACTCAAACATCATAGGATAGCCACACATCATTGGATAATAATATATAGCGTTGAGCACCATGTTTAAGTAGAGATTACAGCGGGGAGAAGAGGTGTTACAACACTGCATAGAAGGGGACAGAGTTGGTGTTGACGGTAGCGAGGTTGTTGGTGTATATCGCCGTCACGATCCTTGCCCCAGCGGTACTCCGGCGCCACCGAGACAGAGGGGTTGAGAGCACCCCTTCTTCTTCTTCGTTGACCTCCCCCAAGATGGGAGGAGAGTTCCCCCTCTAGTCCATGGCTGCCATGGTGGATCTCTCTCTCTCTCTCTCTCTCTCTCTCTCTCTGTTTCTCTTCTGTTCGCGTCCCCATTTTCTGGCCTTTCACCCTTTCTTAAATTCCCGGAGATCCGTAACTACGACTGGGCTGAAATTTTAACACGATTTGCTTCCGGATATTATCTTTATTGTAGCAAAAGAAGGGCCCAACCGCCTTATAGGGGCTCCACAAGCCTACTGGCCGCACCCAAGGTAGGGGGAGCGCCCCTCGAGCTTGTGGGTCCCTCGGGCATCGTCTCGCGTTGATTCTTTTGCCCAAAAATCACGAATATTCCAAAATAAATCTTCGCAAATTTTTATCGTGTTTGGACTTCCTTTGATATGGACATTGAAAGTGCAACTATCCCTGGGTGGTTTTGGTAATTTCTAACAACATATAGCTCATTGAGCTAACATTATTCCAAGATTAATATTTCAGGAAAAGCTCAATGAATGGCATGGCATGGATGAGGAAAGTGGATCCCTCAAAATTCTAAGGAGAAAAAGTTTGGCTCAAGCTTGAACCTCAAGACTCTACATTTTATATTTTAGTGATCTAAGATCACATTGAGTCCATAGGAAAAGCCAATACTATCAAGAGGGGATGAGGTGTTGCTTAATGGCTTGCTTGCTCAAAGTGCTTAGTGATATGCTCCAAAACCCTCAACTACCTTCCCACACCCACATATGACCTAAACCAAAAGTCAAACTCGGCCCCACCGATTCTTTCTATCCGGAGCAACCGAGTTTCAAATGTCATAGCCACTGCCACAAACCCTAGGCAAATCGGTCTCACCGAGATGGGATTGCAATCTCTCTGTTTCCCTTCATAACATTTCTGTCTAACCGAAGTGAGCAATCGGTCCCACTGAGATTGCAATGTAAACTCTCTATTTCTCTTTCGTAACATTTCAGTCTCACCCAAAAGAGCGAACCGGTCCCACCGAGTTTACCTGACCAACTCTCTGGCTAGATTATTACCAAATTCGGTCCCACCGAGTTTGTGTAATCGGTCACACCGAGATTACGTTATGCCCGAACCCTAACCATATCGGTCCTACCGAGTTGCATCTCAGTCTCACCGAAAACCTAACGGTCACTAGGTTTGCTGAATCGGTCCGACCGAGTTTAACCGTTCGGTCCCACCGAGTTTGGCAAATTGTGTGTAACGGTTAGATTTTGTGTGAAGGCTATTTATACCCATCCACCCACTCTCCATTCATGGAGAAAGCCATCAGAACACATCTACACTTCCAATACACATGTTCTGAGAGAGAACCACCTACACTTGTGTTGAGGTCAAGATGTTCCATTCCTACCATATGAATCTTGATCTCTATCCTTTCCCAAGTTGCTTTCCACTCAAATCTTCTTTCCACCAAATCCAAATCCTGTGAGAGAGAGTTGAGTGTTGGGGAGACTATCATTTGAAGCACAAGAGCAAGGAGTTCATCATCAACACACCATTTGTTACTTCTTGGAGAGTGGTGTCCCCTAGATTGGCTAGGTGTCACTTGGGAGCCTCCGACAAGATTGTGGAGTTGAACCAAGGAGTTTGTAAGGGCAAGGAGATCGCCTACTTCATGAAGATCTATCGCTATTGAGGCAAGTCCTTCATGGGCGACGACCATGATGGAATAGACAAGGTTGCTTCTTCGTGGACCCTTCGTGGGTGGAGCCCTCCGTGGACTCGCGCAACCGTTACCCTCCGTGGGTTGAAGTCTCCATCAACGTGGATGTACGATAGCACCACCTATCGGAACCACGACAAAAACATCCGTGTCTCCAATTGCATTTGAATCCTCCAAACCCTTCCCTTTACATTCTTGCAAGTTGCATGCTTTACTTTCCGCTGCTCATATACTCTTTTGCATGCTTGCTTGAATTGGGTGGAGATTGCTTGACTTTTCCTAAGATAGCTAAAATCTGCCAAGAACTAAAATTGGGAAAAGGCTAGATTTTTATTTGGTCAAGTAGTCTAATCACCCCCCTCTAGACATACTTTCAATCCTACAAGTGGTATCAGAGCTTTGGTCTCAATTTGCTTTGATTTCCATAGCTTTTGGTGGTCATAGCCTTGGTTTCACAACCTAGGAGAGTATGGCGTCTAGCGAGGGAAATTATCACCGTAGAGGTCCTTACTTTGATGGTACTAATTTTGTTAGTTGGAAGCATAAGATGAAAATGCATATTCTTGGACATAACCTCGCCGTTTGGGCTATTGTGTGTGTTGGCTTACAAGGTGACTTCTTTGATGGGAAAGAACCGAACCGTGAAGCTACCGCGGAAGAGTTGAAGATGCTGCAATACAACGCTCAAGCTTGTGATATCCTCTTCAACGGATTGTGCCCCGAAGAATTCAACAAAATCAGTCGTCTTGAGAATGCAAAGGAAATTTGGGATACTTTGATTGATATGCACGAAGGTACCGACTCCGTCAAGGAATCCAAATTGGATGTGCTTCAAAGTCAACTTGACAAGTTCAAAATGAAGGATGGTGAAGGTGTCGCTGAAATGTACTCTAGGCTTGCTCTTATCACAAATGAGATTGCCGGCTTAGGGAGTGAAGAGATGACCGATAGATTCATCATCAAGAAGATCCTAAGAGCCTTGGATGGAAGATATGATACCGTGTGCACATTGATCCAAATGATGCCCAATTACAAAGATCTCAAGCCAACGGAAGTCATCGGAAGAATTGTTGCTCATGAGATGTCACTCAAGGATAAAGAGGAACTTCACAACAAATCAAGTGGTGCTTACAAAGCCTCATGTGAAACCCCCACATCATCAAGTGAGAAACAAACCTTCAATGAAGAATTGAGCTTAATGGTGAAGAACTTCAACAAGTTCTACAAGAGTAGAAGCAAAGAGAAAAGCTCCAAGTCAAGGTCCTACAATGACAAAAGATCTTCTAGTCGAGAGTGAAACTGCTACAATTGTGGAAGGCCCGGACACTATTCCAGTGAGTGTACGACCCCCTATAAGAGAAGAGAAGATTCTCCTAAGAGAAGAAGTAGAAGAGAAGAATCACCATCTAGAGAAAGAAGGAGTAGAGATGATCGTTATGAACGAAGACCCTCACGGAGAAGCAAGGATTCGGAAAGAAAGGACAAGTCATCAAGGAGCTACACAAAACTAAGACATCAAGCTCATGTTGGTGAATGGGTATCCGGCTCCGACTCCGACAACCACTCCGAGAGAAGCTATCACTCCGACTCTGAATATACTCAAGATGAAGGTGTTGCCGGTCTAGCACTTGTGGAAACCAACTCCTACGACATATTTGACTCACCAAATGAAGGAGTTGGAACATGCTTCATGGCTAAAGGCCCAAAGGTATCACACCCCAAGTATGTTGATTTCAATAGTGATGAAGATGACTTGTTAGGTCATGATGATTTACTTGTTGACAACTCTAGTGATGAATACTATGATGAAACGTCAATTGATCATGCTAATCAAGATAAAACGAATGACAATGATAAGGAGAAGATTGAGTCTCTAACTAAAGAACTAAACACTCTTAAGTTAGCTCATGAAACTATCTTAGGAGATCATCGAGAACTATTAAGGGCTCATGAGAAATTACGCTTTGAAAGGCTCAACCTTGAGCAAGAGCATGAGTTCTTAAAAGCAATCAATGATGATCTTCGTAAGAAAAGTTATTCTTACATTGCCAAGTGTTTACTCTTATCCACTTACATGCCTCAAGTCAAGTCTAGTAACAAGAACAAGAATGATTCTTCCTCTAGTAGTAACAATAATCATGCTAAATCCAATATTGTTGCTTCTAGTAGTTCTCTTGATTCCACTAATGATTCTCTTAGCCAAGTTACACTTGAGCAAGAAAATAGCTTATTGAAGGGAATTATAGAGAAAGGTGTTTACAAGAGCCTTGCCGGAAGTAAGCAATTCGAAGAAATTGTACGCAAGCAAGGAAGGCACCGGAAGAATCAAGGTGTTGGTTTTGAACGAAAGTTCAATGCCAATGGAGTTGAGTGGGAAGAAGATCAATACCCCAAGACGAAGTTTGTTCCTCAACAAGAGAAGTATGATCCTACTTCTTTCAAAGGGACACAAGCTCAAGATCTTCCACCACAAGACCACAAGCAAAAAGGCAAGGACAAGCTTCAAGAGGAAATTGATACATTTGAAGAAGCTCCTAAGGCCTTGGTCAAATGGGTTCCCAAGACTACTTCAAGTTACACTTCATCAAGTACAACTACAACTCCGAGGATTCCCATCAAGATGGTGTGGATCCACTTCAAGTTACACTTCATCAAGTACAACTACAACTCCGAGGATTCCCATCAAGATGGTGTGGATCGAGAAGAAGAAGAACTAGAGAGTTCTTGAGGGTGACTCCGCCAACATATTTCACTCTTATCATCTTGGCAAGAACAAGTGCAATCAACTTCCACATCTTGCACTAGTTCAAGGAGTCACAAACCCTCTTGTTGGTAAGACAAGGGACAAGGTAACCTAAAAGGTTTCATAGACATCATCTTGTGTGTGCATCACTCTATGTCTATGGATATCCTTGTTTGTTCCTTGTGGGACTAACCCGTGTAGGTATTGAAAGTGCAACTCACTCCAATGGATAGCTCCAAATGATCTACATCAACATTGAGCATCCACATCTTCAACATCTGCATGAAGTCATCAATGACAAAACCCAAGGTTAGTTCATCCCTCTTAGGGGGGATCTCACATATAGGGGGAGCTTTACTCTAAGAATTAAGCTAAAGCAACTCTAATGATGTGAACACAACAATGCTTTATGTAAAAGTGGTAACCCCACTTGCGCTTAAACGATGAGTATGACCTATGATCAAATATTCTCATTTGACTCCTAAGTCAATATACTCAGATATAGATGACCTAGTCATCGCAAATTGCTTGATAGATGCTAGAATTGGTTGTGCATGCTTTGCCACATATTTCTATTGCCATTTTATTGCGTGAGCATGTTGGTTGCATATTTCACTCATTCGAGGACGTCCACTTGTTGTTTTGATTGGTTGGTTTCTTTTTGTTTGGCCAAGTGGATGGACAAGAATGCCTAAGAACCTTTTCTAACTATCTATGCTTTTCTCGTCTCAGACTCTATTCATGGTACATCACAAAATTTGATCAAGTCAGATTCGAACCACTCTGTGTGAGGAGCACTCGGAGTCCCCGATTCGTCATAGACTTAAACTCCCAAAACTTCTTTGTGTGTTTCGGTCTGACCGATTCCTCCATTTCGGTCATACCGAGATCACTAAGTTGATCTAGGTTTTCAATCTTGGTGCAACCGATTTGAACTTTTCGGTCACACCGAGTTGATGTAACTGTCAAGAGTTATGCATCTAGGTGCCACCGAGCTATTCCACTCGGTCACACCGACAGGGTCGGGCTATATATACTCACGGGAAATTTTTTGGAAATTTCTCCGAGACCTCTTCGCCCGCGCATAGCTCGCTCTGCCTCCTGGGTCTCCAGATCGTCCTCCTCGTCGCCAGCCGCCTCCTGTCGCTGGTCTCAGCTGCCGTCAATGGAATTCTCCTCCGCCGTTGCCGCCATAGCGAGTTCATCGCCGAACTAGGGTATGGACTCGATCATAGTGCTATCCCCGTCCGATTCCTAGCACATTGTGTTCATTATGATTCTTGCCACGATTGAAACGCCTCTATCCAGTCAAAACACTCCGTAGATTAGAGTTGAATCGAAAATTTAGGGTTAGGTTTCCGCCGAAACCATCTCGGACCCACCGGGTTGCAAAACTCGGTTCCACCGATTCGGCCAAGGGCATTGCACATGTGGTTCTCGGTCTGACCGAGAATTGCAAATCGGTGTGACCGAGTTCAGGACTTTGTGAAACCCTAGCAGTCTCGGTGCCACCGAACTGTGACTCGGTCTGACCGAGTTCACTAGTTTTGGTTTCAACAGCTGCTTCAGTATCACCTAGTTTGCAAATCGATTGATCCGAAATGCTTTCTGTGGAAAACTAAAACTAAGTTTTTGACTCATTCTTTTGCAAAAATCTCTGTATTTTGTGATGCTCATCCACTCTATCTCATCTACAATCTATTCAAAGGGTCTGCAGTTAGTGTTTGCAACATGTGTGACCAAAGCGACAGCCAGAACAAGTCAGAGGAGTAAGTTCACTTGAGTGAGGGCACTAGTCCCTCTAGCAGCTCAGATGAGGGTAGCAGAAGCACCACAAGCAACTTGCCAAAGGCTGCCACTAGAGCAAGCAAGAAAAGGACTTCAGGGTCTGAAGATGAAGATTATGTTGCAGAGGAAGAGGAAGCCACTTCAAAGAAGAAAGTGCTCAAGAAGGAATATGGCTCAGCTACAGCCACAAAGCCAGGTATGCAGAAGAAGGCACCTGCAAGGAGAGTTCCCACTTCCAAACGTAGGAAGGTTGCCACTGGAGAAACCATGAAGTTTACCATTGAGTCAGAAGAGGAAGCTGTTGGCCAAGATAAAAAGAAAAAGAGAGTCAGAACTACTACTGCTAGAGTTCTTGGCAAACCCTCTATGAGGAGAGATTCTGAAGAAGAAGAAGAGGAAGAGGTTGCTGCACCAGCACCTAAGGCACAAAAGCTGATGGGTGATGCTATAAGGTCAGGGGCTGCATCATCAAAGCCCAAAGAAGCACCCAAAGCTGCCTCCAAGCCCAAGAGTGCACCTAAGAGGAATACCAGGAACATATCTACTGCTGAGAAGAACAAGGCCCCAGTGCCTAAAGTTGCTGCTGATGAAGAAGATGAAGAGCATGTTCTGAGAAAGCTCAAACCCAAGATTCCAGACCATAATGATGCTCATCCTGTGGCTGAGAACATGAAGCTCAGAAGAGACTCAGGGCTGAGGAAATAGAGAGAGACAGATCCATATGCTACAAGAAGAAGGACTGTTGTTGATTACAGGTTCCACACAAAGGAACATCAAGACTTCTATGAGACTGTGCTGCTGGACAAGAAACCAATAGTGTGTGATATGAGGTGGGTCGACTGGACCTACATGAAGGAGAATGAAGAACATTATCCTGGAGTGTATGACAGCTTCAGTGCTTGTGGAGTTGCAGACTTTGTTGGGCAGAAGCTCACAAAGTGGAATGAGGAGCTCATAATGCAATTCTACTCCACAACACATTTCTATCCAGATGGCATGATAGTTTGGATGTCTGAGGGTACAAGGTACCACTCAACTATTGAGGAATGGGCTCAGTTGATCAATGACCCAAAGGAAGAAGAAGATGACTTGGATGTCTATGCCAAGAAGAAGATGGATCACAATTCCATGTCAAACATGTATAAGGAGATCCCAGACAAAGCTCTTGAGACTTTCAAGTTTGGATCTGTCCATTTTCTTCAGTCAGGGCTGCCTACAATCAACTGGATCCTAAGGCACACTCTTTTGCCCAAGTCAGGTGACCACAACATGATCAGAGGGCATGCAATTAACTTGCTACACTTATTTGATGTGCCACAGAAATTCAAGGTCACGAGCCTCATGGTTGAGACTATCAAGAGGACAACAGCTGATCAGAAGAGAAGTTGTGGCTATGCCCCACATATTCAGGAGTTGATTAACTCGAAGATGGGCACAGGCACATACCTGTTGGATAAGGAACACTTGCCCATCCATCCAGATTTTGAGGACAATCAAGTTGTGATGAATGAGAATGAACCATCATCAGTACAAGCTCAAGCAAAGAAGGAGAAGGCAAAGATGGAGAAAGCTGCCAAGATGCCAACTCAAGAGGAGGCATCTGAGTACTTTCTGAAGAGCAAGCAGGAGCAGCTCGGTTACCTGATAGCATCAACTCTGAGGATTGAGAAAGGACTGGCCACCCTGACTCGAAACCAAGAGAGCTTGGAAAGAATCATGGAACAAAAGTTCTATGACTTAGATGTGAAAGTAACTGAGATTCAGTCTGTTGTGGAGCAGTTACAGGATGACATGCAGGAGAGGAAGGGCAGAACAACCACTGATGCATTTGCCAGAGTGCCTAGAGCTCAGCGATCATCTGCAGTGCCGGTTTCTGACACCAGAGCCACTACATCTGCACCAGCTACAACTTCAGTGCCACCAGCTCCAGCACCTACACCAGCTCCAGCTCCATCTACTTCAACTGAAGCCTTCGTCCTCGGCGTTATCGGGACTCCACCACCAGAAGACCAAGCCTGAGAGTCGTTTTAGTGCTATGCATTTTCTATGAACTTTTTGGTAACTTGTTGACAAAGGGGGAGAAAAATGTATAGATCATAGGCTTCGAGAGAGAGAGTTTGTTTGTTTTTTTTCTCTCTTGTCTTCGTGGTTGATACTTTGTTTGCTTTCGATTGCTTGAGATACTATGCTTATTTGTGAGACACTGATGATCATGTGGTTGATCATAAGCTACACTTATGCTTGTTGGATTATACTATCATTTTATCTCTGTTTGATCATTCACTTTGCTTGGTGATGAGTGCATGTATTTAATTCTTATCATTTTGAGCGTTCCACTAAGATGTATGTGACATGGAAGAGTAACCCATGATCCTAACTCATTGTGCATTTGCAGTCCAAAGCAAATCTTAAGATATGCACAAATTTAGGGGGAGCTCTTGCTTTTCACATACTTCTCAAAGCGACAATATCTTTCACTCTTATTATCATTTGTCAAAGCTTTGATCTATATGTCGTCATCAATTACCAAAATGGGGGGGATTGAAAGTGCAACTATCCCTGGGTGGTTTTGGTAATTTCTAACAACATATAGCTCATTGAGCTAACATTATTCCAAGATTAATATTTCAGGAAAATCTCAATGAATGGCATGGCATGGATGAGGAAAGTGGATCCCTCAAAATTCTAAGGACAAAAAGTTTGGCTCAAGCTTGAAGCTCAAGACTCTACATTTTATATTTTAGTGATCTAAGATCACATTGAGTCCATAGGAAAAGCCAATACTATCAAGTGGGGATGAGGTGTTGCTTAATGGCTTGCTTGCTCAAAGTGCTTAGTGATATGCTCCAAAACCCTCAACTACCTTCCCACATCCACATATGACCTAAACCAAAAGTCAAACTCGGCCCCACCGATTCTTTCTATCCGGAGCCACCGAGTTTCAAATGTCATAGCCACTGCCACAAACCCTAGGCAAATCGGTCTCACCGATAGGGATCTCGGTCTCACCGAGATGGGATTGCAATCTCTCTGTTTCCCTTCGTAACGTTTCGGTCTAACCGAAGTGAGCGATCGGTCCCACCGAGATTGCAATGTAAACTCTCTGTTTCTCTTTCGTAACATTTCGGTCTCACCGAAAATAGTGAACCGGGACCGAGTTTACCTGACCAACTCTCTGGCTAGCTTATTACCTAATTCGGTCCCATCGAGTTTGTGTAATCGGTCACACTGAGATTACGTTATGCCCGAACCCTAACCATATCAGTCCTACCGAGTTGCATCTCAGTCTCACCGAAAATCCTAACGGTCACTAGGTTTGCTGAATCGGTCCGACCGAGTTTAATCGTTCAGTCCCACCGAGTTTGGCAAATTGTGTGTAATAGTTAGATTTTGTGTGAAGGCTATTTATGCCCATCCACCCACTCTTCATTCGTGGAGAAAGCCATCAGAACACATCTACACTTCCAATACACATGTTCTGAGAGAGAACCACCTACACTTGTGTTGAGGTCAAGATATTCCATTCCTACCATATGAATCTTGATCTCTAGCCTTTCCCAAGTTGCTTTCCACTCAAATATTCTTTCCACCAAATCCAAATCCTGTGAGAGAGAGTTGAGTGTTGGGGAGACTATCATTTGAGGAGGTATGACGGGAACATGGTGCTCCAGGCCAAATTGCAGAAGAATTTTTCGATGCTGACTAGGGTCAGCGTCATCCGTTCGTTGCTCCATGTGAATTTCCTATTTTTGCACTTGATCTCTTTCAGTCCTGCCGCGTCGATCGTAGCTCTGAACTTGCCCATGATTCTGCGGTTTATGTTGTTGTTGTTCTTGTCTCGCGCCTCGTAGATTAGGTTGAAGTCTCCATTGATGAGCTAGGGGGCGTCCGTCGGCGGTGCAGCTCGGGCAAGCTCGGCCAGGAACTCATCTTTCCTCCCATCGTCGACGGGCCCATAAACGGTTGTCATCCAAAAGGATGAAGCTGAGGCTGCTAGGGTAATCTTGGCCGTGATGGAGAATTGGCCGATGGCTTGGGACTGCACGCCTACGCGGCTTTTGTCCCAGAAAATCGCTACGCCTCCATGAGTGCTAGTCGCCGGGAGGACGACGCAATCGGCGATCCTGCTCCCGCCAACGTCTCTAACTAACGATCTGCTCCATTCGTCGATTTTGGTCTCTTGCAGGCAGAGAAGGGCCAGCTTGTGTGTCTCTACCGTCTCGCACACTACAGCTCGCCGGGCCGGCGAGTTGAGCCCTCGGACGTTCCAACACATGATTTGGTAGTTTGTGTCAATCATGGGGGAGACGGGTGATTTCTCCGGCGACTAATACTACTAGAAAACAAACACAAGAACACCACCATCGGTCCGGGGGGACGCCGGCGGCCACCAATAGGCCCCAAATCCCGCCGGCGACCAACTATGCCCCTGCTACGAGAGCACCTATGACAGATACATCACATGGAGAAACCTAACTCTACCCAGCCGCACGCTGAGCGTCGCCGGAGGCTAAAACTACTGATGGAAACTAACATGGGGAAGCATCGGCCTGAATGGCCTCTCCGTCTTGTCCGTGCATGCCCGCGGCGATCTTGAGGGCCGCGGCGTCGAGGTTGGTGAGCTTGGCAATGGCTTTGATGTCGGCGTCAGAGAGCGGCTCGCTGAAACGGCGGATCAGCGCCTCAGCAGCCTTGGCCGCCATGGTCTCCTTTGGTCCCAGGATGCCCAGATCATGCACGATGCGGAGCGTGGCCCTCTGGCTGACCGGGACAGTGGATGGGTTGGCCGCCTGACGAGCGCTCTGGCGGAACGGTGGTGCTGCAGGCCTGGAGCGTGCCGGCGTCTTGGCGCGAGCCGGGGCCTTCCCCAGCACGGATGGCGTCGGGGTGGTGAACAGCTGGCCTGGCGGGGCGCCACAGCCACCAGCGTCAGAGAGCTGCAGGTGGCACACCTAGGAGGTGACCGCGCCGAGCTGCAGGGAGTGTGAGGTGGCCGCTCCGGGGGTGTGTTGGGCGAGGGAGAGGGCCGGGCCCATGTCTATGCCGTCGTCGAGGCTGCAAGTCGTGTCTGTGTTCTCGTCGAAGCAGAGCGACTTGTCGACGGTGGCCGCAGCAGCCTTGTCCACCGCGGTCCTTCTCGGGTCCACCCGTGGAGGAGGGGGCAGCTCCCTACCCACCTCGTTGAAGAAGCCCGCCACCGGGTCGCTGCCATTCGGTGGCCCGCCCTTTGCCCTTGGCAGGGGCCGGGATGGTGCCAGCAGCGGGTTTGGCGGGGCAGTAGCCGTCCGAGAGGAGGACGTCGCCTGGGGCCCAGCCCTTCCCTTCTTGGCAGCATGGCCCTGACGTCCGTCGCGGGGGCGGCTCCGGCTGTGCCGCGAAGTGGGCGTGCGGCTGCGATGGCGCTCGGTGGGCGGGGGCGCGGCTGGCTCCTTGCCACGGCCCCGACCCAGCAGTGTGTCCTTCCAGGACCTCCTCTGGCTGTCGTCGCCGTCGTGGCTGCGCCTGTGGCCAGCCGAGGGCATGCCCTTGCAGCCCGAGGACGCCACCTGCGCGGGAGGGTGCAGGCGCGGCCCCGAGTCCTGTGATGGCCTGCCGTCTTCTACTCCTGCCACCCAGCCGCCCGCATGCGAGAAGCACGGGTACGGACGGTCGTCGCCGTCGGAAGAGGGGAGCCCACTTTGTCCGGAGTGCGAGGAGCGGGGGGAGAGCGGCGTCCAGTCTTCAACGCGGTCGATGTGCACCAGGACGTCCTAGCGAAGCAGGTCAGGGGCGGCGCGACTGCCCTGCTCGGCGGCGAGAAGCCAATCATCTCCTCCACCCTACCGGCCCCCCCGCGCGTGCTTCCACAGCGTCCTCTTGGTGGGGATGTGGTGGAGCTGCCACACCCACACCCAGACGGCGAAGAGCTTCGTGTCCGCACGCTCGAAAGTGCGGCTGTCGAGGCGGTCGATGATCACCTTGTCGCCCAGCGCCTCCTTCGCGCCCTCCAGGGTCCACAACTGCATGGGCAGCTTCTCCATGATGACACGGACGTGGAGCATCCAGGTGTCATGGATCGCGTGCGTGTCCTCCCTCCACAGCTCGAGGAGGAAGGAGACGCCGTCCATGGTGATCGAGCCGCGACGGACGGCGAGATGTTTGTGCGCCGGCATGGTGAAGTGGACGAAGAAATCTTCCGGATCATGGCTGGTGACGCGGAAGAGGTGCGTGGGGATCTGAAACTCCCGCTCGATGGCCCAACCGATGGAGAGGGGGTTGGCCGCGTGCAGCTTGGTCATCGCGGTGATCACCACCGCGTGCTGCTGCAGCAGGAAGACCTGCCGCTCCATCTCCGGGGTGGAAGCGATCACCTTGTGGCTGGTTCTTGGCCGGCGCCCATGGTCGATGCAGGGGGCGTTCACCGGGGCCATCGGGGGCGGTGGGTGGCGGTGGGGAACACTAGGCGTTCCCGCACCGGACGGACTTGCTGGCTTCTCTTGTTCTTGGGGCACTCCCTGCCGAAGTGGCCCGGGAGCTTGCAGATGATGCAATGGAGGGGATCGTGGCAGTCGATGCGGCGGTGGTGAGGGCTAAGGCAGCGAAAGCAGAGGCCCTTAAACCTCTTTAAGAAGGCCTCACGCCCCGATGAGGGAGGGGAACGCCCAGGACCGGGCCCGCGGAGGCGTCCTGGGTTGCCCGGCGGACGCCTGCCTGCCTTCTTGCTCCTGCAGGACTGGTAGCGAGTCCATCCCTCATCAATGGCGGCCGGCCCCGAAACGGGTGGCGGGGAGGGCACAACTACAATGGATCGGAGCCGGGGTTGCTCTGGCGGGGGGGGGGGGGGGTGTAAAGACCCATCGGTCCAGGGGAAGGGGCGCCCTCGAGGTCAGCACCCTGCGGCAGGATTTGCGGGGGCGTCCCCCACACTGGCGCGGCCGGAGAACGGGGAGATGATGGCGTCGCGGAAGATCCAGGGGATCCAGATCCGCCCCCAAGAACGGAGCATTGATGCTTGGCTGGCGGGGATGCGGGATCCCGGGGCGGTGGCGGGGCCGGCATGGGCGGCAGCGGCCCTCCGGGCGATGCAGCATTGCTGGGGCGGTGGCCGCCGCGGCCGGAGCGGCCAGCGGCGCGTGGTGGAGCGGGGCCTAGCCTAGGAGGAGAGCGGCGTGTGGTGGTAGGTAGTCAAAATCCCGCTGGGAATTTCCGTCAGGGCCCTATCTGGTATATTTCCTTCAGTCTCCCACTTGCACTAGAGTCAATAATCTAGTTCACATTGACATGTGATTTAACACCAATAGTTCAGATCTTTATGTGATTAGTTCACATCTCCATGTGACTAGTAACCAAAGGGTTTACTAGATTCAATAATCTATTTCACATCGCTATGTGATTAACACCCAAAGAATGATCATGTTTTGCTTGTGAGAGAAGTTTAGTCAACGGGTCTGCCACATTCAGAGCCGTATGTATTTTGCGAATTTTCTGTGTCTACAATGCTCTGCATGGAGCTACTCTAGCTAATTGCTCCCACTTTCAGTATGTATCCAGAATTCCAGATTGAGACTTAGAGTCATCCGGATCAGTGTCAAAACATGCATCGACGTAACCCTTTACGACAATTTTTTTGTCACCTCCATAATCGAGAAACATGTCCTTATTCCACGAAGGATAATTTTGACCGCTGTCCAGTGATCCACTCCTGGATCACTATTGTGCCCTCTTTCCAAACTCATGGTGAGGTACACAATAGGTCTGGTACACAGCATAGCATACTTTATAGAACCTATGACTGAGGCATAGGGAATGACTTTTCATTCTCTTTCTATTTTCTACCGTGGTCGGGTTTTGAGTCTTTACTCAACTTCACACCTTACAACTCACGCAAGAACTCCTTCTTTAACTGACCCATTTTGAACTCCTTCAAAATCTTATCAAGGTATGTACTCATCGAAAGTCTTATCAAGCGTCTTGATCTATCTTTATAGATCTTGATGCCCAATACATAAGTAGCTTCACTGAGGACTTTCATTGAAAAATTCTTATTCAATTATCCTTTTATGCTATCCAGAAATTCTGTATTATTTCTAATCAACAATATGTCATCCACATATAATATCAGAAAATCTATAGAGCTTCCACTCACTTTCTTGTAAATACAAGCTTCTCCAAAAGTCTGTATAAAACCATATGCTTTGATCGCACTATTAGAGCGTACATTCCAACTCCGAGATGCTTGCACCAATCCATAAATGGATCACTGGAGCTTACACACTTTGTTAGCACCTTTCGGATTGACAAAACCTTCTGGTTGCATCATATACAAAGAGTAGCTAATTATTCAAAATATAAATCACTAAAAAAACTAATTGTACCAATGGAGGAGTCACATACCAAGTAGCAATCCCCCAAAACAACTTTGGAAACGGAGCTTCGAGCAACAAGATCAAAATCCGTGGGTTTGAGAGCAAGAACATGAGGGAGAGAGCAACGGTGAATTTTTTCTGGAGGTAGGTGATGACATGGACTAAAGCGACAAGGGAGCTGGCCCACGTGGGTACCACAACCCACCAGGGCGCGCCTCGGGGTGCTGGCGTGCCTAGGTGGGTTATGCCCACCTGGTGCACCCCCCTCCGATGTTATTTGTAGTAAAAATTCAGAAATATTCAGAAAAAATCTTGTTAAATTTTCAGGACATTCTGAGAACTTTTATTTTTGGGTCATTTTTTATTGCACAGAAAATCCATAAAACAGTATAAACATGGCATTTTATTTTATTTAACTAAGGAAAACATAAAATAAACGGTGAGGATAGAAGGTTGTGCCTACTAGATTCATCAACTTCATACCTCTCAAAAGTGATCCATTAGTAAGGTTGATCAAGTCTTATTAACAACCACCTTCGATTAGCATGAAATTGAAGAACTTTCGTAAAACATTAAGTTACCTCAACGGGGATACGCATATCCCCAAGAATAAGTACATCATATTTCTTTTTGGTAGTAGGTAGTGGTAGTTGAAAACTTCCAATAGTGAGTGTCGCAGATATTTCAACAACATTTATACCATTCACATGGAATTGTTTCTTCGGAAAGTGCACCGTATGCTCATTACCAATGATATGAAAAGTGGTCGTGCTTTTATTGCAATCAATAACAGCTCCTGTAGTATTTAAAAAGGGTCTACCAAGGATAATCGACATGTTGTTGTCCTCGGGCATCTCAAGTATAACAAAGTCAGTTAAGATGGTAACATTTGCAACAACAATGGGCACATGCTCACAAATATCGATAGGTATGGCAGTTGATTTACCAGTCATTTGCAAAGAAATTTTAGTAGGTGTGAGTTTATTCAAATCAAGTCTTTTGTATAAAGATAAAGGCATAACACTAACACCAGCTCCTAAATCACATAAAGCAGTTTTCACATAGTTTCTTTTGATGGAGCAAGGTATAGTTGGTATTCCCGGATCTCCAAGTTTTTTAGGTACTTCATCCTGAGAAGAAGAATTAGCAAGCATGGTGGAGATTTCAGCTTGAGGTATTTTTCTTTTATTATTGATGATGTCTTTCATGTATTTTGCATAAGGGGCCATCTTGAAAATATCAGTCAAGCGTGTGCGCAAAAAGACCGGCCTAATCATTTCAGCAAAGCGTTCAAATTCTTCATCATCTTTCTTCTTAGTTGATTTAATTAGGTGGAAAGGGCATGGGTTTTTGAACCCATGGTTCTCTTTCCCTTCCATTTTTTCGAGCAACAAAGTCTCTTTTATCATATATTTTATTTTGGGTTGTGGGTTATCAAGATCAACAGCTGGTTCTATTTCAACATCATTTTCTGGTTTCGAGTAGGGTCGTATTCTATGGTATATGTCTTTTTGATTCCGTCGGAAATCTATTTTACGGTATAGGCGCTTATGACCTCCCCCTCTATGCCTTGCGATAATGATTCCTCTGGAATTACGACCTTTACCACAACGGTGCCGTCCATGGATCAAATTATTTCATGGATTGGATTTCACTTGCCTGTGGTTTATAATTGTTTGGTTGAGTTTCTTCATGAACAACATCATTATATTTTTCATTATCACTAGATGGATGTTCATTACCAGATTGAGTTTCAGCATCAGAAATAGAAACATCATTATTAGCTTCAGGAGGCTTTTCTACTTCAGGTTGACTAGAGGTGTGCAAAGTCCTATCATTTTTATTTTTCTTCTTCTTTTTAGAAGGACTAGGCGCATTAGTGTTAATTCTTTGGGAGTCTTGTTCAATTCTTTTTGGGTGACCCTCAGTATAGAGTGGTTCCTGAGTCATTCTACCTCCTCTAGTCATTACACTACTAGGAAAAGGCCTACTAATGGCGCACCGGTTTTGCCTACTAATGGCGCACCACCGGTGCGCCATTAGTACCACACAACTAGTATTTATTACTAATGGCGCACCGACGGTGCGCCATTAGTATCTGGTATACTAATGGCGCACCAGGCAGTGCGCCATTAGTATAGGCCACGGTGCGCCATTAGTATAGGCCACTGGTGCGCCATTAGTATAGGCCACTGGTGCGCCATTAGTATTTTTGAATTTTGAAGGCGGGAAAATAGTAGTGGCGCACCATCTAACCCCCACCGTGCGCCATTGCTATTTTTTGAATTTTGAATCTGGATCTGGATCGTGATTTTTTGCCCATTTTTTGCTCTTTTTTTTGCTCATTTTTGGCACTACATTATTTCAAATTTTGTTCCTGTTTTTGGATCTTGTACGTTCTTTTCCCGTGTTCTTTTGCCGGAGAGGAGTTCGCCGGAGAGGAGTTCGCCGGAGAGGAGGAGGAGGAGGAGGTCACCGGAGAGGCGCTCGCCTACATCGCCGGAGAGGAGGAGGAGGAGGTCACCGGAGAGGAGTTCACCGGAGCATCGGAGAGGAGGAAGGAGAAACCATGAGGGGATGGGAGGAGAGGAGGGAGGAGGAGCTCACCGGAGAGGAGGGAGGAGGAGCTCACCGGAGAGGAGGGAGAAGAAACCGTGAGGGGAGGGGAGGGGAGGGGAGGAGAGGAGGGAGGAGGAGGTCGCCGGAGAGGAGGAGGAGGAGGTCGCCGGAGAGGAGGAGGGTAGTATGGTGGAGGAGAGAAGGGAGGATGGAGTGGAGGAGAGGAGGAGATGGAGTGTAGGAGAGGTGGAATGAAGAGATAAGGAGGAGAGGACCACGGCCAGCCATATATACGGCATAGTAATGGCGCACCGCGGGCAGGTGTGCCATTACTAACTTTTTTTATTTTTTTGATTTATTTTGAATTTTGAAGGCGGGAAGATACTAATGGCGCACCGCGGGCAGGTGCGCCATTACTATTTTTTTTATTTTTTTTATTTATTTTGAATTTTGAAGGCGAGAAGATACTAATGGCGCACCATGGGCAGGTGCGCCATTAGTAAATTTTTTTATTTTTTGACTTATTTTGAATTTTGAAGGTGGGAAGATAGTAATGGCGCACCATGGGTAGGTGCGCCATTAGTAAGTTTGATTTTTTTTGAATTTTTTTGCCTCTCCAGATCTTAAAAGCCCCGTATCTTTTTCCTGTTAGGTTTTTGAGGATTTTGAAAATGTTTAACGTGGTTCCCCCGGTTAAATTCGGATGTAACTTTTCGAGTAGATGATTTTTCATATAAAAAACTTTTTCATCCGAGTTAGTATGCAAAAGTTATGCCCATTTTTACAAATTCTTGAGAGATTTTGCAAATGAAGTCGAAATTCATATTTGCAAATTTTCCCAACAACTAGACCACATATCACATGGGAAACTTATCTTCTTTTATTTTTTTGACATTTTCATCATTTTCTTTTATTTTTTTAAAACTGAAAAGGCGATCCACCGGGGGGGTGCATTCGGTGGAAGTGGTGGCCAAGTTACTAATGGCGCACCATGGCATGGTGCGCCATTACTAGTTCAACTAGTAATGGCGCACCGTGAACTAGTAATGGCGCACCACTCCCACGGTGCGCCATTAGTAGTTTTGAAAAAAAATATTTTTTTTAATTTTTTTTTACTAATGGCGCACCGTGGATGTGGCGCGCCATTACTAGTTCAACTAGTAATGGCGCACCACTCCCACGGTGCGCCATTAGTAGTTTTGAAAAAATTTGAATTTTGTTTACTAATGGCGCTCCGGCGTATGTGGTGCGCCATTAGTATTTGGACACTAATGGCGTACCAACACATGGTGCGCCATTAGTATATAGTAATGGCGCACCACATGTCTGGTGCGCCATTAGTGTCAATTCCATCTATAGCCCTTTTCCTAGTAGTGTTACTCTAACTACATGATCATTGATATTATTATTCATTTCATCAAGCAATTCTCTTTGAGATTTAGCAACTTGTTCTAGTTGAGTTTAAACCATAGAAGCGTGTTTTCATACACCTCTAACATCATTTGATATTCTAAATAACAAGTCACTCAAGCGAGCAATCATATCAGAATTATATTTCAATTGTTTCATAACATTTTCATTGAAGTGATCTTGTTTTCTAATGTAGTTATCAAACTCATAAAGGCACCGACTAGGATGCATATTATAATTTATAAGGATTGTCGTTATCACTAAATTTCATTAAAGAATTTACCTCTACCATCTAGGTGGTGGTATATCAAGCCCATGTATTTCTTCAATAGGAGGTAAATGTAACGCCCCAAGACCGATGCCCCAGACAGCTTCCATGTTTTTCGTTGTTGCCGTGTGTTTTATTTGCTTGTTGCATTCATCATGTCATCATGAGCATTGCATTCTCATGTTTTCATAAAACTTGCATCCGCTCGTAGTTTGCCGCTTCTTCCTCGTCTCTGTTGACCTTGCTCAAGACCGACCATTCGTTTGTTGCCCGACCGTTTGACCCTTTCTACACAATACTGAAACCACTCGCGTGCGTGTCCGAAACTTTCCCGAACCCGAACCGGACTATCGTTACCGTTGGGTCCTGATCATCCCCAAACATCCCTAAAATATCTCCGATTTATTATTTGGACTCCCTAACCCTTTTATTCCGGACCGCCCGATCGTGACAGGAGGATCCAAATCATCACCCATTTCCTATATATATAGGCACCTAACCTAGATGTCGTCCCATCCGTCAAATCCTCCCCCTGCCCAGTCGGCCGCCACCACCCTCTTCCTTGGGATTGCTCCCGATCCAAAAAAATCCACCAGCCAACCACTTCTCCTTGATCCAAATCCTTCCTGACCAATTCCCTTGTTTTCCGCCGGCACCCAACCACAGCAAGCCACCAGCCTCCATCGATCCATCCATCCATGCCCGCAGCAGCACTCCCGCCGCCCATGCTCCTTCCCCCAGCAGCGCACCCCGACGCCTCCTCGTCCCCGCTCAACCCCAGCCTCCTCTGCTCATGCCCGAGGCCTCCTCCTCGACTCTCCCCGTGCGAGCACAGCGCCCGCTTGCGCTTGGGGCCAAGGACCCTCACGGCCAAGGCGCCAGGAGCCCGCAGCCACAGCCATGCAGCCCCGCAAGCAGCAGATCCACCGGAGCTCCCTCCGCCGTCGAGCACCACCAGCAGGACGCCCCGTCGAGCCACTCTTTCTCCCTGGTTCTCCTTCCTACTCCTCCTGACCTTCCCCTCTTTTCGTTTGCCCCTGCCATGGCCTCTCTCCTCACGTCATTCTCTCCGCAGTAGCAGGACGACGCCGCTGTCCTCTGCATCGCCATGGACGCGCAGCTAGAGCTCCGTGCCCCGCCTTCCTCTGCCTCGCCTGTGACCTCCGCTGCACCAGATCCGGCAGCCCCGCGTCGAGCATCGCCTCTTCCCCGACCTCCTCGTTCGACTCCTTGTCGGATCCGGCAGGTTCCCGTCACTGCGCCAAGTCCTGCTTCACCGTTGAATGAGTCCTCTGCTTCCTGTTTTGCGGCGCTGAACACCAGCCGGCCAACGCGCATCGAGCGACGACCCAACCCCATTGACCGCGACTGCTCCACGCGCAGGCCCAACTCCCTTCGCCCGCGTGGGTCGCATCCTGTGCCAAGGCCCAGCACGACAGCCTCCCTCCTGCCCGCCTCCTGCTCCACCGACCGGGCCAAAGCCCATGGTGAGCAACCCCGCAGCCTGCAGTTTCGGCCCATGCCGTGTTTTTTTTCAGTGTCTGCGAATTTGTCTATTATTCCAGAGACTGCAGTTTTATAGAAAAACCCTCAGGTTCATGCATGTCATAACTAATCAACCATGCATCGGATTAAAATGTTTTATATATGAAAAATGCTTAGAATTCTGTCTAGTTTCATAATATCCAACTTTCATCCATGCTAAAAATGTTTAAACTTGCTGCTTGCATTAATTTGTACAAATGCCATGTTAAAATGATTTATTTCATAACTAATTAACCGTAACTCGGATTTAAATAAACTATATATGTAAATGGGGTGGAAAATGCCTAGTTTAACATGGTGCACTTCATTTTGCTGTTTAGCAATATTAAAATTGTGTTTAGGGTAGAACAGTAGCAAATTCAAAGTATGCATATGGGGATCTTCCGGAATTGTTGTGTGTTGTTCCGGCCTCATTTGAACTTGCCTAGATAAGTAGTTTTCATATGCTTCACCCGTTGCCATGTTAATTAACATTTAATTTTGTTGGGTACATAAATGAGAGGAAACTAAATATTAAATGTGGTGTTTCGTCAATATGCAACTCGTTGCATATTGAGCTCCACTTAATTTGTAGTATTGTTTGTTGCACTTTGCCATGCCATGCATCATTAAACCGGACGTGCATCATACTTGGTTGTGCATCATGCCATGTTTATGTGATGGTTGTTTACCATGTTGTTTCCTTCTTTCCGGTTGCGCTTCTCCTTGATAGTTCTGGTTATGTTGCGATTGTGAGGATCCGTTCAACTACGTCCGTTTGTCTTCTTCATGGACTCGTTCTTCTTCCTAGCGGGATTTCAGGCAAGATGACCATACCCTCGAAATCACTTCTATCTTTGCTTGCTAGTTGCTCGCTCTTTTGCTATGCTGCGATACCTACCACTTGCTATATCATGCCTCCCACGTTGCCATGTCAAACCTCTAACCATCCTTTCCTAGCAAACCGTTGTTTGCCTATGTTACCGCTTTTGCTCAGCCCCTCTTATAGCGTTGTTAGTTGCAGGTGAAGATGAAGTTTGTTCCATGTCGGAACATGGATATGTTGGGATATCACAATATCTCTTATTTAATTAATGCATCTATATACTTGGTAAAGGGTGGAAGGCTCGGCCTTATGCCTGGTGTTTTGTTCCACTCTTGCCGCCCTAGTTTCCGTCATATCGGTATTATGTTCCCGGATTTTGCGTTCCTTACACGGTTGGGTGATTTATGGGACCCCCTTGACAGTTCGCTTTGAATAAAACTCCTCCAGCAAGGCCCAACCTTGGTTTTAACATTTGCCACCTAAGCCTTTTTCCCTTGGGTTCTGCAGACTCAAGGGTCATCTTTATTTTAACCCCTGGTCCAGTGCTCCTTCGAGTGCTGGTCCAAACCGAGCGATGTCCGGCGCCCCTTGGGCAACCAGGGTCTATGCCAACCCGACGTCTGGCTCATCCGGTGTGCCCTGAGAACGAGATATGTGTAGCTCCTATCGGGATTTGTCAGCACAGTATGCGGTTTTGCTGGTCTTGTTTTACCATTGTCAAAATGTCTTGTAGCCGGGATTCCGAGACTGATCGGGTCTTCCCGGTAGAAGGAATATCCTTCGTTGACCATGAGAGCTTATAATGGGCTAAGTTGGGACACCCCTGCAGGGTATTATCTTTCGAAAGCCGTGCCCGCGGTTATGAGGCAGATGGGAATTTGTTAATGTCCGGTTGTAGAGAACTTGACACTTGACCTTAATTAAAATACATCAACCGCGTGTGTAACCGTGATGGTCTCTTCTCGGCTGAGTCCGGGAAGTGAACACGGTGTTGGAGTTATGCTTGCCGTAGGTTGTTCTAGGATCACTTCTTGATCATAGTTTATCGACCGTGCTTTTGCCTTCTCTTCTCGCTCTCTTTTGCGTATGTTAGCCACCATATATGCTAGTCGCTTGCTGCAGCTCCACCTCATTACCCCTTTCCTACCTATAAGCTTAAATAGTCTTGATCGCGAGGGTGTGAGATTGCTGAGTCCCCGTGACTCACAGATACTTCCACAACCAGTTTGCAGGTGCCGTTGAACCGTGCAGGTGACGCAACCAAGCTCAAGGAGGAGCTCGATGAAGATCTTGTTCATTGTGTTGTTTCTTTTCAGTTGATCAGTAGTGGAGCCCAGTTGGGACGATCGGGGATCTGTGTAGCATTTGGGGTAGTCTTCTTTTATTTTGGTTCCGTAGTCGGACCTTGATTGTATCTGTTTGATGTAATGCTTTACTCATGTATTGCGTGAAGTGGCGATTGTAAGCCAACTATGTATCTCTTTCCCTTATGTATTACATGGGTTGTGTGAAGATTACCTCACTTGCGACATTGCTTTCAATGCGGTTATGCCTCTAAGTCGTGCTTCGACACGTGGGAGATATAGCCGCATCGAGGGCGTTACAAGTTGGTAATCAGAGCCATCCCCGACTTAGGAGCCCCCTGCTTGATTGAATCGCTGACTTTGTTGAGTCTAGAACAAAATGTTTTGAGTCTTAGGATTATATATATCGGAGAGTAGGATTCTTTTTACTCCTCAGTCCCTTCGTCGCTCTGGTGAGGCCTCCTGACGTAGAAGTTTTGACCTTCCTCTCCTCAAATTTCACTAATTTTTTTTAGGATCATGCGGGTATCTTGGTATCATTCCGATGGTTTTGTGACGAGAACATTGTTCTGGGTGCCTCCTGACATTTAGGGGTTGTGGCAGTGTCCCGGGGAGTTGAGCTCCGAGGTGTTGTCGTCACAATTTTATCGTTGCAGTTCTGAAATACCTGAGTTTTGCCGACATCGAAAATCTCTTTTATGCAGTTGTTGGTGAGATCACCTCGACGCCACCCAGTACTGGGGCGGGAGTTCAGGAGTATTGCCATAACTCGTATAACGGATGCTTTTCGAAGGTTGATGTAAACGGTTTCCGAAGGTTTCTTGGTTATGTGTTGAAGGATGGATACAGCTGGATCTAGGTATTGTTAGTTTGGGTGATATATTTTGTGTCCCCTGTATCCCCGACACCAGATTGCATAACTAGAAAGTTTCGGGAGTTTATAAGTGGGAATTCAAGTATCTCGTAGGATATCTTTCCAATAGACACATGATACGATATGGGATCTATCATATGTTTGTTTCCGGCTTATTTCCTAAGCCAATCCTTTATTTTGTTTTGGTTTGTGGTATTCGAGTTTCTTTGAAGTCAAGTGTTGATTCCATACCTTTCCTAAGCGGTGTTCTCATATTTCTATGTGGATGCTAATCCTTCTTGTCCATCAAGGTTGTCTTTTCAATCCTTTCCAACCGGTGTGTTTCTCTTTAAGTAAATCCGATCATTCCAACATTCGCAAGATCAATTCTAAGCTTTTTCTCAATGGTGTTCGTTTCATCCAACCCAAGTTGCTTTTGTTTTCCTACCCTCCCACCCTTTTTCTTCAAGGACTCAGATTTCCCTAACCAAGTATCCATTTTATTGAGTGAAGTCTCTCCATTCTTTTTCGTCAATGTTCTTATCCGGTGATTCTCAGGAAGATACTAACGGAGCCCTAACTTCATCATTATTCATTCTCTTTCTTCTCCAGTGGATTAAATTCAAGCTTTGTCGATCATATCTTTTCCTTGTTTCAAATGTTTTTCTCGTACCGGTGCACCTCTTAATCATCCACTTCTCACTATTAAATTGTTTCGGAGTGACAAAGATATCTCAGAAGATTCAAGTTTCCATTCTCAATTCACTCAAGTTCTTTTGAGGATGCTATCTCATTCAAGCCATTTAATTCAACCGGGGCAATCTCTCTTTTCAAGCAATCGTTCAACGGTGGTTCTTCTGAGTGGGCCCTAACCCACAGGTCTTTTTCCAGGATCTTACTTGACTTTTTGAATTCTTTACGAAGTTATTCTCAAATTCATTTCAAAGTTTGACGTAAGAATGAATTATCATCAGTCATATTCCTTCTCCAAGATCACTTTCAAAACATTTTCATCGTTGGTTCAACATTTCTATTCTTCATTGTTCCGGAGTGCCTCAATAATTCATGGTGGTTCTCGTCGTCATTCTCGGATTTTGAAGACCGAAGAAGAGTTTCCCTTAAATCTTGTCCATTCTCTTGAAGATTCGTAGTTCAAGCTTGATGCCGTCCTCTCATAATTGCTTTCGATTGTGAGAATTCTTTTCACCCATCCAGAGCAATTCAGGAGTCTTTTCGGTTTGATTCTCCGGAGCCCATCATCTCAGAATTATTCATTCCAGCTTTCAGCTCTCGTTCTCCAAACCTTACCGGTGCATCATTCAAGTATTATCTAATCAGCTCATGATCTATTCGTTCACTTGTATCTAAATTCTGTCAAGTATCTTCATTCGTTTTCTAATTCTTCCAGGTGAATTATGCCTTTGCTACTTTCATTTCCAGTTCTTATGGTGGTTAGTGCAAGAGTTCTCTTCCTTGGTTATCATATCAATTTATTTGTTGTTTCAATCCTACCGGTGGTTCATCGAAGGCCTCTTCAAGTTTGCGCTATATCTCTCTTAATACTTTCTACGAGAATAAGTAGTATGTCAGATCCATTGTTTGTCATCAATTTAAGTTGATGAAGGATAAGCATAATGTAATTCTTATTTCATCGAGTGAATTCAATTCCTTATTCCGGAGGTTAATCAAAATTCTCGGTTTTAATTGTTTCATCTTTCTTTTACCGGAGTTCCAAGCTTTCTCGGTTATATCATTGCGAAGCTCCATCCAATCATTGCAAGGCTTCACCTTGTGTTTTCAAATTCTCTTTTTTTATCATCCTCTATTATCGGAGTTCTTCATGGAGGCTCTACATGGTGGTTCGTCAAGGATTCTTTTCATTCTTCAATTGTCCTTCAAGATTTCTCTCGAAGTTATGATCCGTCAAGCCATACTTCAAAATAAACATGGTGCTCAACACATGTTTTGTCTTGAGGAGTTCAAATATTCTTCTTCCTGCATTCCAAAGTGCAATTCGTTCTACCTTATTTTGAGGTGGTGTTATATCACCCTTGACAACTTCTCTTCGTGGTTCATGATTCAGAAGTTGTCAAGAATGAGATATTTAAACCCATCATTTTCTTCCTTGGAGTTATCTTGGTATAGATTTCACCAAAAGCTTTCCCTAAGGAATGTTGCTATTGTGGTGTTATCCCAATGTTCCAAGTTATCTCTCTATCACCTCGGTGGAAGAAGCTTTCTATCTTTTCTAGCTCTTAATCAAATCTTTTTCCGGTGTATGGCAGGTTGTCACCTCATAAATTTGAGATGTCTTCCATAAGCCCACATCAAACTTGCCCTTTCGTTGTTGATAATCCAACAACTCCATTCTAGCATTTGTTGTAAGCGTGCTCTCTCAAGATCTTGTTTCCCTCCATTCATTCCATTCCATTATTTCTTTTCTTCCCGAGGCATTGTGATGTTGCTCTCTTCTATCATCATCTCCAGTTGTGGGGATCATGTTCTTTCCTTTGCTTATCCATTCAACCGGAGTGTCGTGTTTTCATTCGAGCTCTCTCATCTTATCAAGTCTTGCATCTCTTCTCAACCGGAGTGCTTTCTGAAATCTTTCTTACCCCTTGTGCCATTCTTTTAATAGTTCCGGAGGTAGTGTGTTGTTGATTTCGTCAAGTATCCTCTCATCTTGTCAAATTCATGTTCAATTCCTTCCTGAAAGTGCGTTATATCGACTAGAGGGGGGGGGGTGAATAGGCAATTTTTATGAAATTCTTCACTGAGGAATTTGCTCGTGAGGAAATTCCTTAGCGAAGAACTACTAGCAGCGTAATAAGTACTCAGATGAAAACATAACAGAATCCTAGCATAGTCATCATGATGAAGTGAAGACAAACACTGAGTACAGAAAGCGTAAACACAGGATAGCACAAGTTAAAGACAAATAGACTGAAGAAATTGAACTGAGGAAATTGAGAAAGTCTTCAGTCAAAGTCTTCGAACACAGTTATGATAAACAAACATCACACTACTGAGGAAATGAAAGAGTTGAGGAAATAGAACCAGTAAGCTTGGTGAAGATAATGATTTGGTAGACCAGTTCCAACTGCTGTCTCAGTTGTACATCTAGTTGGAGCGGCTGAGTATTTAAACTCGAGGACACCCAGTCCCGGACACACAGTCCTCACCGTATTCTCCTTGAGCTAAGAACACACAGTCCTCGCCCAATCACTCGTGGTAAGTCTTCAGGTGACTTCCAAACCTTCACAGACTTGGTCACTCGGCGATCCACAATTCCTCTTGGATGCTCTAGACCTTGACGTCTAACCGTCTGGAAGAAGCACAGTCTTCAAAGGTAACAAGCGTCGGATCCATGCAGGATCAATCTCTTCAGTGATGCTCAATCACTTTGGGTTTGTAGGTGTTTTGGGTTTGGGGTTTGGATTTTCCTCACTTGATGATTTTCGCTCAAAGTCCTCGGAGGATGGGTTGCTCTCAAATGACAAGTGTCAAGTTCTCGCGGAGCAGCCAACCAGCTAGTGGTTGTAGGGGGCGGCTATTTATAGCCTAGGGAGCAGCCCGACATGATAAGACATAAATGCCCTTCAATGATATGACCGTTAGGTGGACAAGATATTTTAGGACAGCTGGCGCGCAGCACAGCAACGGTCGGAAATTTGAGGTACAAATTCCTCAGGGCTATCATGTTCCTCACTGTGTAGGCAATTCGCACTAGCGAATTCCTAACTCCTCAGTTAGAGCAAAGTCCTCAGTGACCAGAAGAACTGCGTCTCTGTCACTGAAGAAATTGACTGAACTGTATGAGATTTCCAATGGCTTCACTCGAAGGGATTGGTAGGTGTAGGATTTGAGTTGAGCATCACATGGAAATTTTCTCCTTAGTATTTCCTCGACCCCCTTTAACAGTACGGTGTTTCCTATGACTCAAGAAAGAGAAAATGAAACTTCGAAAACAAAAGTCTTCACGCTTCATGTTCCTCGAATGAATACCAAGTCTTCAAGGTCACACCAATTTCTTCACTTTCAAAGTCTTCAGTATATCAAAGTCTTCAGTCGAAGAACTTCATTTTTAGGGGTCGACTTTCTCTGTAAATATCAAACTCCTCATAGACTTATAGATCTGTGTACACTCATAAACGCATTAGATACTTAACCTATAAGTCTTCAATACACCAAAATCACTAAGGGGCACTAGATGCACTTACAATCTCCCCCTTTTTGGTGATTGATGACAACATAGGTTAAGTTTTCAATGGGGGTAAATATATGAAGTGTAAATACTGATATTGAGGAATTTGATTGCAAGATATAGAAGAACTCCCCCTGAAGATGTGCATAGTGAGGAATTTGCTTTTGAAGCAATGCACACTTGAAGAGTTGAATCATGGAGATCTCCCCCTATATCTTGTAATTCATACACGCATTTGATATATAATATGAAGAATTTGAAATGCATGATGAAATATGGTGCCTGATGTAATTCAGCATGCATATTAGTGAGGAATAAGCATGCAGAATAGCGCATCAAAGTATCAAAGCATAGTGCAACAAAAGTATCAGCGCACCATCGGACTTAAGATTACAACTCAATCCAATAAAAGTTGCGGAAGAACGAGAGTTGTAACTTAAAAAGAACGAATAAGCCCTTATTATAGACCCGCTTGAAGACTAACTCAGATTTCTCCCCCTTTGTCATCAAATGACCAAAAGGATCGAAAATCTGAGGACTAACGCCCCTGAAGATTTTCAAGTTGATGAAGGAGCGCCAGCGTTGTTGGGGTCGGTCGTTGAAGTAGGGCCTACTGCAGTGTCGTCCAAGTCTTCATTTTCATCAGTCTCACGCGATGAAGAATATGAACTGGCCACCAAAGAAGGAACCTTGACCTTTTTGTATTTCTTCGGAGGAGGTACAAACCAGTCAAAGTCTTCTTTGAGACCCATTTTCTCCAAGTCTTCAGCACTGTACACTTGAGATAGAACAGCCCAGGTGCGGTTGAGGGTTTCATGAAGGTAGTAGTGGTTTTTCCTCACTGCATTGTGTGTGGAAGTCAGGTTGTGAAGAATTGAACCAAACTGACGCTTGACCCATTTGTGATTGCGATCAACCTTTTGATGAAGACTGAGGAGTAACACACGGTCAGTCATCACCCTGGGTGCTGTGGCTTGACGATTTGGCTTGGCAGTGTTAGCAGCAGAGTCATGTGTGGCAGAGTCATCATTGGTGGAGTAAGATGCAGCTTTGCGAAATTGGCCATCCAATGGACGAATGCCTTCATCTATCACAGCAGTGGCCTTGCCTTTTTCTTCAGCCGAGGAAAATGTCCGTTTGAGGACTTCAATGGGAGGCAAGTAGCTGCAGTGGTTGAGCGTTTCAACTTTGTAGTTGAGTGAAGACCTTATCCTGATGAATTTCATTATCCAAGGTGCATAAGGCTTCAGCTCAAATGGTGACATAGCAATGTCGGCCAGAGTCCTCATGAAGAAATCATGGAAGTTGACGGGAACGCCATGGATGATGTTGAAAAGCAGATTCTTCATGATGCCAATGACTTCTTCATCAGACGAGTCGTGGCCTTTGATGGGACTCATTGTCTTCGTCAGAATGCGATAGACAGTCCTTGGCACATACAGCAATTCCTTAACGAGGAAATTGGTTCTAGGAGCTTGCCCTGGCTTCAAAGGCTTCATCAGCACTTGCATATAATGATTTGAAAGCTCAGGTTCGTTGTACACACAGCGAGCATCTTCAGTGGGTGGACTCAGAGGAAGGACCCGAAGCAATTCAGATGCAGGGGCCTTATGGTGGGTGTTGTCAGTCATCCAGTCCAAAACCCATGAATTGATATCTTCAGAGTTGCCGGTGATGTGAAATGTTGCATAGAATTGAAGAATAAGTTCTTCATTCCAATCGCATATATCTGTGCAGAAATTGAGCAGCCCAGCGTCGTGAAGAACACTGAGCACTGGCGTGAAGCATGACAAAGACTCCATATCCACGTGAGGAATATGAGCATGGTCGAAGACTTTGTCTTTGTTGTAAAGAACTGAGGAATAGAAATTTGCTTGGCTGGCAGTCCAGAAACGCCTCTTCCTTATGCGAGCAGAGTCATATGGGTTGTATTCAGTGAAGAACACGTGCTCGCCATAGAAGTCTTCAGCCTTGAATTTTTGTTTTCGTGAGAACGGATCCTTTGGCCTTGGTAGAGGAGTGTCAGTGAGTTGCATCACGACCTCAGGAATCACGATCTCAGGTTCTTCAGGCTGAGGAATTTCAGGATTTTCCTCAGGTGCAGTCACCTTGGATATTTCAGCAGCAGTTTCTTCATCACTAGTGGCTGGAATTTCTTCATGCACAGATGCAGTGGGATGAGTTTCTTCAGAGCCCAATTGTACTGTTGGTGAAGGAGAGTGAGGAATTTGCTGCAGGGGAGTGAAGAGTGGGGAATTGGGATGCTGACTTTCCCAAAAGTCGTCATTCATCACTGGAGTGGTGCTTCCAATATCCACATCTTCATCAATTTCTTCAACACCAGCCTCTTCAGCATCAAACTGAGGCATTGGTGATGAGACCATTGGGGTTGAAGGGATTGCATCCGCTTCAATTTCTTCATCAATCTGCTCTGACGAAGCAGCAGATTGAGTTTCTTCATCTGATCCACTAGGGATCTCATAATCTTCACCAAAAGGAACAAGGTCCTTTGATGGCACGGAGGAGATAGGAACGGCATCAATGGGATTTGCAAAAGAGCTTGTCATCGGCTTCATCTTCTTGGGAGCTGAAGATTCTGAAGCATTGGATGCCTTCCTTTTCTTCATAGCAGCTTGTTCTGCAGCCTTTGTTTTCCTCACATCCAATGCAGATGGAAGAATTGGAGTTGGCGTAGGCGCAGGTGGAGCTGAGGAATCTGGTTGATTTTCCTCAGGAGCAACTGATGCAGTTGCCCTGGTTTCTTCAATTTCTTCAGGCGCACCACTAGTGGATGCCCTGGCAATTTCATCAACGGCTGGAGCAGAGTCATCAGCCTTGGAACTAGCATTTTCTTCAGCAGCCTGAACTTCATCAGCGGTGCTGGCATGTTCTTCAGTTTGCTGACCAGATGCTTCAGCTTGAGGAATTTGTGGCGTTGAGGCTGCACCCTTGGTGAAGGTATCAGTCAGCCTTACAAATCTGACCTTGGCTCCTTGCCCATCAGCATAGTAGGAGTCAAATTTGTTGCTGAGGGCTTTGATGTCAGCCTGCATCTTGATGAGTTCTTCAGGCTTCATTGTGAGAACATTTTTCTTCAATAGCTTCTCTTTGCGGTACTGTGATTTCTTGATCTCTCTGGCCTTATCATATTTCCACTTCTCCTCTTGGATGAAGTGAGTCAACATGTGACTTTGACCAGGTGTCAGCTTGAAATCAGGCATAGGTGTGTGAGGATCCTTATGCCAGAGATCAATATAATCTAGGATCGCCTTTGGATCCAATAGCAGGGGCACAGGTGTGCCTTTGGCTTTAGCAGCCCGTTCTTGTCGGTCCCTGATGATTTTAGTAAGTTCTTCCTCATCAGCTTCATCATCATCAGATGGCATAGTGAAGACTACCTGCTTCTTCTGAGGACTTGTGCGAGTGACGCGTCCAGCAGTAGCCTTTTTCTTCAGCAGTGAGGGTCTTGCTGAGGAATTTGGTGCAGCTGAAGAACTAGCTGAGACACCAGAGGCAATAGATATGCCAGTCGTCCTTTGGCATGAGGCCAGATGCACAGGTGCTGAGGACTTTGTCGGGACAGTTGAAGACTTTGGTGGAGCAGGAGCAGCATGAGGAATTTGCTTTGAAGATTTTGAAGATTCTGGCCGTGAGGGCGCAGCTGAGGAACTTGGCCGTGAGGGCATTGAAGATGAAGCACTTGGCTTGCGAGCGGGCTTCTTTAGCATCGCTTTCTTCGGCTTGACCGAGGCCTCAGTGGCAGTAGCAGCAGCAGAGTCTTCATTGAATTTCCTCACTGCTTCTCTGGCTTGCCTTGCCAGTTTAGCTTGGCGCTTGGCCCATTCTTTAGGAAATTCCTCACCATGCTTGATGCTGGTGGGATCAGCCACTTGGCCAGGTGCCAATGGAGGTCTTTGGCATGGAGGGTTTACTACGAATTTCTTCATGTACTTTTGAGTAACATATCTGTATTCCCTCCATTCACGTGCCCATCTCCTTTCAATCCTCTGGATTCGCACCTTGCGCTGATTTTTATCTTCTTTGCCAAACTTGGCTTCATCAGGCGTGCAGTACTCATCATAGATGTCCTCAGGTATTTCAAAAGCTGTCATAACCTTAGGCTTCTTTCCTCCTTTATGTGGCCTTTTACCTTCAGCCATTTTCTTCAGATGAGGAATTTGAACAATTGAATTCTCTGAAGAAGTATGCAACTTTTCTTTGAGGAACGCTGCAAACGAGTTAAGTTGATGAGAATCTAAAGATTCAGCAGCGGACATGTGTACCTGTGAACAGAGTATAGTTGCGAGGAATTTGAAGAGGTCATATGCGTTCTCAGAGGGTTTTTCATAAAGAACAAGTTTGAGGAATTTGACCAGATTCGTCTTGAGGAATTTCACTAAGCGCTTTATATCTTAGGTTGCAGAGTTGTATAGATCGAAGATCCACACAACTGAGGAATCTTTGAAGAAATTGAGGCTTAGGAAAATGAATCAAGAACAGATAACATGTGAGGTGTTTTGTGTGTGAGGATTTGAAGAATAAAACACCTTTGAAGATTTTGTAGAAAAACATCGAATCAACGAGGGCAGTAAAATTAGCTTTTAATTACCCTGAGCGAAGAACACGATGAACTGGGAGTTGGAACTGTGAAGTTCGTCGATGCAGATCTTCCATGCCCTAACTTGGCGGAGGAAGATGTCTACGGCTGCGGCGGAGGTGAAGATTTCCGCGGTTGGCGCGAGTACGACGGCGACGAGGTCGAGGCAGTGAAGCTCTTCCTCATCGGCGACGATGGAGTAGTGACGGCGCTAGGTTTGAAGAGCTCGAGCGAGGGAGTGAGATCGAGCGGGGTAAAAGAAGTGAGGATGGCGAAGGGGGTATTTATAGCCGCGGTGAAAAACTTTTTGTCCGAAGATTTAGGACGAACGTGCCCTGGCCGTTCTCCTTGTTGCGACATGTGTCACCCACGTACTGTGTGGTGGAGATCGTGTAAGATCATGGGTGGATAAAATAATCCATCGTGGGATGCGGAACGGTTTGAGCGGCAAAACCGAAAGTTTGGATAAGATTAGTTTTAACTTTCCGTTCGCAATTTCTTCATCTGACAAGGACAAAGTGAAGAATTTGAACGAGTTTCAAATAGAACGCACATGAAGAATTTGTGAATAGATTGGATTGAGTATAGCATAGAGGGGAAGGGTCCGATCACATTCACTTAGCAGAAAAGTTCCAACTTGAAGAAATAGCTATAAGTGAATGCTGTAGAGGACATAAACACACGCACATATATATAGCCAATGAAGAAAAACATCGGCACAAGTGAAGACTTTGTAAAGTTTGAAGAATTTGAAAAACCGAAGAATTTCAGAAGTTGAGGAAAAACTCAAATTGAAGATTTTCAAGTTTTGTGGTGGCGCGACCCACTGTGTAAGAATGATGATTTCAGACACCGCGTACAATTGTCGTAGGGTTCTGAGAATCAAATTCTTCATTAATTTCTTCACACTTAGAGTGTTATTCTTCATTGATTGAAGAAAAACGTTTCTTCATGTGTTGCACATCTAAGTCATCAATTTTGCATAAGTGTTAGGATGAGTGCCTTTTCAAAGTACATTCGAAGATTCTAAGATATTTAGCTCACACCGCAACTTGCAAAATCTCTTCTCATCCAAGGGCTTAGTGAAGATATCGGCTAGCTGTTCTTCAGTCTTCACATGCTCAATAGAAATGTCGCCCTTCAACACATGATCACGAAGGAAATGATGACGAATCTGAATGTGCTTTGTCTTCGAGTGCTGAACTGGGTTGTGAGCAATCTTGATGGCACTCTCATTGTCACAGAGGAGAGGCACATTCTTCACGTTGATGCCATAGTCCTTGAGCGTTTGCTTCATCCATAGCAATTGAGCACAGCAAGAACCAGCAGCAATGTACTCAGCTTCAGCAGTAGACAGTGATACGCAGTTCTGTTTCTTCGACGACCAACAGACCAAGGATCGTCCGAGGAAATGACAAGTACCAGATGTTGACTTGCGATCCACACGGTCACCAGCATAGTCAGAGTCTGAATATCCAATGAGATCAAAATCCGAGCCCTTGGGATACCATAATCCTAGTGTTGGTGTGTGAGCAAGATATCGAAGAATATGCTTCACAACCTTATGGTGTGATTCCTTCGGTGCAGCTTGAAATCGTGCACACATGCAAACACTAAGCATTATATCTGGCCTAGATGCACATAAGTACAATAAAGAACCAATCATGGAGCGGTATACCTTATGACCGAAGTCAGTACCATTTTCATCAGTGCATAGTTGACCATTTGTGGGCATAGGAATTTTGATGCCTTTGCAATCTTGCATGCCGAATTTCTTCAGGACATCCTTGAGGTATTTCTCCTGAGATATGAATATGCCATTGCGCTGTTGACGAATTTGAAGACCTAAGAAGAATTTCAACTCTCCCATCATAGACATTTGATATTCTTCTCTCATCATATAGGCAAATTCATCACTATAACGTTGGTCAGTACATCCAAAGATAATATCATCAACATATATTTGGCACACAAACAGTTCACCATCATATGATTTAGTAAAGAGAGTGGGATCGAGTGAACCGGGTGTGAAGCCTTTCTTCATGAAGAATTTCTTCAATGTATCATACCACGCCCGTGGGGCCTGCTTGAGGCCATAGAGGGCCTTGTTAAGTCTGAAGACTTTGTCAGGATGCTTTGGATATTCAAAACCTGGTGGTTGAGCAACATATACTTCTTCTTCAAGCTTACCATTGAGGAATGCACTTTTCACATCCATTTGGTGTAAGATGATATCATGATGGTTAGCATAAGCAAGCAATATGCGAATAGCCTCAAGTCTAGCAACAGGTGCAAAAGTTTCATCGAAATCAATTCCTTCAACCTGTGTGTAGCCTTGAGCTACTAGTCGCGCCTTATTCCTCACCACAACACCATTTTCATCTTGCTTGTTGCGGTAGATCCACTTTGTGCCAATGATGTTATGCTTACGAGGATCGGGACGATTGACTAGTTCCCATACGTTGTTGAGCTTGAACTGATGTAATTCTTCTTGCATGGCCTGAATCCACTCAGGCTCCAGAAATGCTTCATCTACCTTAGTGGGCTCTGTGATAGAGACAAAAGCAAAGTGCCCACAAAAGTTAGATAGATGTGAAGCTTTTGAGCGTGTGAGAGGACCTGGTGCTCTAATGTCATCGATGATCTTCTCCACTTGCACTTATTTTGCAACGCGAGGGTGAGCTGGTTGTCGTTGAGGAATTTGATCAGCATTTTCTTCACCATCAATTTCCTCAGCATTTTCTTCAGGTGCATCAACTCGACGTTCTTCATGTTCTGGAATGAATGCTTCAGCTGATTCTTCAGTAGGAATGACATCTTCAGTAGCCTTGTGCTTGATTGAATCCTCATGTGCAGGTTCATCTAACACAGAAGGTAGGTGCTCTCTTTGCGAGCCATTAGTTTCATCGAACCGCACATCTACAGTTTCAACAATCTTGTGAAGAACATTGTTGAAGACTCTATAGGTGTGCGAGTCCTTTCCGAAACCAAGCATAAAACCTTCATGTGGTTTCGGTGCAAATTTAGAGTTGTGATGAGGATCTCTAATCCAGCATTTAGCACCGAAGACTTTGAAATAACTCACATTGGGTTTATTGTCAGTGAGGAGTTCATATGCAGTCTTCTTGAAGAATTTGTGAAGATATACTCTGTTGATGATATGGCACGCAGTATCAATTGCATCAACCCAGAAACGACGAGGGGTTTTGTACTCATCGAGCATAGTGCGAGCCATCTCAGCAAGAGTCCTGTTCTTGCGCTCCACGACGCCATTCTATTGAGGAGTATAAGGAGCAGATAACTCATGAGTAATACCAAGTTCATCAAGGTAGTCGTCGAGACCCGAATTCTTGAACTCAGTGTCGTTGTCACTTCTGATGTGCTTAATCTTCACACCAAAGTTGGTTGAAGCCCTCGAGGAAAATCGTTTGAAGACTTCCTGCACTTCAGTTTTGTAAGAGACAAGGTGTACCCATGTGTAACGAGAGTAATCATTAACAATAACAAAGCCATATTGAGATGCTTCATTCGAAACAGAGGAATAATGGTTAGGACCGAAGAGATCCATGTGAAGCAATTCAAATGGACGAGTAGTAGTCATGATAGTCTTTGCTGGATGCTTGGCCTTTGTCATCTTTCCAGCTTCACAGGCACCGCACAAGTGATCCTTGAGGAATTTGACATTCTCAATGCCAATGACGTGCTTCTTCTTTGCAAGCGTGTTCAAATTCCTCATGCCTGCATGACCAAGTCGTCAATGCCATAGCCATCCTTCTGAAGCTTTTGCAAGTAGGCACACGGCTGGTTGTGAATCTGCAGAGAAATCAACAATATACAAGTCTCCTCTCCTAAAGCCTTCGAAGACTTTGGAATTGTCAGCTTCCATAATCACAACACAACGATACTTGCCAAAGACAACAACCATATCAAGATCACAAAGCATTGAGACAGACATAAGATTATATCCTAAGGACTCAACAAGCATGACTTTGTCCATGTGTCGATCCTTTGTGATAGCAACCTTACCAAGACCCAATACCTGACTTTTGCTTTTATCAGCGAAGATGATATGCTTCATGTGTGACGCTGATAAGGGAGCATCCATCAACATATTATTGTCACCAGTCATGTGATTTGTACATCAACTATCAAGTACTCATTCAGTGGCTTTGGGTTGATCATCCTGCAGATGAATTAGTGCAACTTACGACCTCATATACTTCAGCAGTGAAGAATATGATACCACAATTCATCAGATCAATTTCATCAAGTAGTAGACAGATAAAACAGAGGGAGGATGTGTGAAATGAAAGTTCATTTCATCATGGTTAGCCTGTGTCCTTTCAGGCACTTTTGTCAGGTCCCCAGCAAATTCTTCAGACGTTATTGCACGTCTGGAGACCTGACCTTAGTTCTTTTTCTTCACCACCCACATCTGAAGGGGTGGCAAAGGGTTCATCACTCTGCGAGCTCCATATGAGAATGGTGGCAAAGCAGCCAAACCATTTCGTTTCACATAAGAGGGGTTAGGGTAAGCATATGCATAAGCAGAGAAATTCTTCGAGGACTTATGAACATAATAATTTGAAGAATAATTCTCATATTCATAGCCCTTGGCTCTTCCCTGTGAAACAGAGTTGTTAGCACGATGATGTTCATATGAGGACTTTGATCCATGTGAGGAATTTGATCCATATGAAGAATTTGATCTGAGGTTCCTTTTCTTCACAGGTGGTGTCATGAGGACATTCACCTGAAGACTTTAAGGCGCCTTTTGGGAACCCAGATTTTCTTCACAGGGGAACCGTTCCTGCAGTTAGTGCCAACATATCTAGCAAATACTTCACCATTCTGATTTTTGAACAGTTTATAGTTGGAGTCAAAAGACTCATCAGAAGAATGAGAAGATTCACAAGTATAGCCAGATAAATTAGATGGATCAACTGGAGGTCCCTTTGCAGCAACCCATGAGGTTTTGGGGTACTGCTCAGGCTTCCAATATGTACCATCAGCATTGAGTTTCCTCTCAAAGGCAATACCCTCTTTCCTAGGGTTCCTGTTGAGGATTTGCTTTTTAAGCACATCACAAAGAGTCTGATGCCCTTTGAGGCTTTTGTACAGGCCTGTTATGTACAATTCCTTCAGTCCTGCATCATCAGTAATACTAGCAATGTCCTCAGATGAGGAATTAGTGATAGCAGAGGCAGGTGAAGAATTTGTAACATTTGAAGCATTTGAACATTCAGGTGAGGAATTAGCAGATTCTCGTTCAATGCATTTTAAACATGGAGGAATAAATTCTTCCTGAGCAGCGCTGATTTGTTGAGCAAGTAATGAATCGCGCTCCTTCTGAAGATCTTCATAACTCTCTCTTGGCTTCTCAAGATCTGACAAGAGAGAGTTATGCTGATCTTGAAGAGAGTCATACTTAGAATAAAGCCTTTGAAGACTTTCAGCCAAGGCTTGTGACTGATCCATTTCTTCACCCAACATATCATTGCTCTTACTAAGCATATCATTAGCCTTTTGCAAGGCTCTTTGTTGTTTAGCAGCAAGGGAAGCAAGTTTGACATAACTGGGTCCAAATTCATCACCAGATTCTTCATGACTAGACTCAGATAGGTAGCATTCAGTTACCTCAGCACTTTTTGCCATAAGGCATGGAGTAGAGGATGATGATTCTGGTTCGATTGTCATTGATTTGAGCGATTCCTTGAAATCCTCAAACCAAGGATCATGACAGGTTCGATGGCCTTCATAGACATCAGAGAGACGGTCCCAGACAAGCTTCGCCTGATCGAGATGCATGATATTTCTGAACTGGTTTCGAGACAGACTAGTGCAGATGACGGCCTTCGCTGTGAGGTTGAGTTGAGTGTACTTGCGAATGTCATCAGCTTCCGCCATCTTGCACAGATCGGTCAGACCGATCTCAGTGACGGTCCACAGCTCACTGTTCATCACCATGAGACGCTTCTTCATCATGGCCTTCCATTTGGGATACTCGTGACCGTCAAAGATGGGGCATGGCACTTTCTTCATATCTGCGGTCGACATAACTAAAACTCCAGGCGGTTAAACCAAAATCACACAGAACAAGGGAGTACCTTGCTCTGATACCAATTGAAAGGGCGTTATATCGACTAGAGGGGGGTGAATAGGCGATTTTTATGAAATTCTTCACTGAGGAATTTGCTCGTGAGGAAATTCCTTAGCGAAGAACTACTAGCAGCGGAATAAGTACGCAGATGAAAACATAACAGAATCCTAGCATAGTCATCATGATGAAGTGAAGACAAACACTGAGTATAGAAAAGCGTAAACACAGGATAGCACAAGTTGAAGACAATCAGACTGAAGAAATTGAACTGAGGAAATTGAGAAAGTCTTCAGTCAAAGTCTTCGAACACATATATGATAAACAAACAGCACACTACTGAGGAAATGAAAGAGTTGAGGAAATAGAACCAGTAAGCTTGGTGAAGACAATGATTTGGTAGACCAGTTCCAACTGCTGTCTCAGTTGTACATCTGGTTGGAGCGGCTGAGTATTTAAACTCGAGGACACCCAGTCCCGGACACACAGTCCTCACCGTATTCTCCTTGAGCTAAGAACACACAGTCCTCGCCCAATCACTCGTGGTAAGTCTTCAGGTGACTTCCAAACCTTCACAGACTTGGTCACTCGGCGATCCACAATTCCTCTTGGATGCTCTAGACCTTGACCCCTAACCGTCTGGAAGAAGCACATTCTTCAAAGGTAACAAGCGTCGGATCCACGGAGGATCAATCTCTTCAGTGATGCTCAATCACTTTGGGTTTGTAGGTGTTTTGGGTTTGGGGTTTGGATTTTCCTCACTTGATGATTTTCGCTCAAAGTCCTCAGAGGATGGGTTGCTCTCAAATGACAAGTGTCAAGTTCTCGCGGAGCAGCCAACCAGCTAGTGGTTGTAGGGGGCGGCTATTTATAGCCTAGGGAGCAGCCCGACATGATAAGACATAAATGCCCTTCAATGATATGACCGTTAGGTGGACAAGATATTTTAGGACAGCTGGTGCGCAACACAGCAACGGTCGGAAATTTGAGGTACAAATTCCTCAGGGCTATCATGTTCCTCACTGTGTAGGAAATTCGCACTGGCGAATTCCTAACTCCTCTGTCAGAGCAAAGTCCTCAGTGACCAGAAGAACTGCGTCTCTGTCACTGAAGAAATTGACTGAACTGTATGAGATTTCCAATGGCTTCACTCGAAGGGATTGGTAGGTGTAGGATTTGAGTTGAGCATCACATGGAAATTTTCTCCTTAGTATTTCCTCGACCCCCTTTAACAGTACGGTGTTTCCTATGACTCAAGAAAGAGAAAATGAAACTTTGAAAACAAAAGTCTTCACGCTTCATGTTCCTCGAATGAATACCAAGTCTTCAAGGTCACACCAATTTCTTCACTTTCAAAGTCTTCAGAAAGTCTTCAGTATATCAAAGTCTTCAGTTGAAGAACTTCATTTTTAGGGGTCGACTTTCTCTGTAAATATCAAACTCCTCATAGACTTATAGATCTGTGTACACTCATAAACGCATTAGATACTTAACCTATAAGTCTTCAATACACCAAAATCACTAAGGGGCACTAGATGCACTTACACTTCCATTTACAATCGGAGTGCTGTCCAAATTATATCATTCTTATTCCTTCTGTATCTTGTTTTAACCGGAGTGGCTTCAAAATCTATCTTGTCCCCTAAGCTCTTGGTTCTCATCATGTTCTTTGTTCTTCTATGCTAACGCAGTGCTTGCAATCTCGTTCACCTCCATTGTATTCTTTCTTTCGATTTGTTCAACCTCTCAAGGTTTGTTGGTTTCACTTTTTGTTAAAGAAGGAACTTTGTTTTACCTATTCTCTTCCGTTTCTCTCTGGTGCCATCCCTAGATCTCGGGATGAGATCCTCTCGTAGTGGTGGAGTGTTGTAACGCCCCAAGACCGACGCTCCAGACAGCTTCCGTGTTTTTCGTTGTTGCCGTGTGTTTTATTTGCTTGTTGCATTCATCATGTCATCATGAGCATTGCATTCTCATGTTTTCATAAAACTTGCATCTGCTCGTAGTTTGCCGCTTCTTCCTCGTCTCTGTTGACCTTGCTCAAGACCGACCATTCGTTTGTTGCCCGACCGTTTGACCCTTTCTACACAATACTCAAATCCCTCGCGTGCGTGTCCGAAACTTCCCCGAACCCGAACCGGACTATCGTTACCGTTGGGTCCGGATCATCCCCAAACATCCCTAAAATATCTCCAATTTATTATTTGGACTCCCTAACCCTTTTATTCCGGACCGCCCGATCGTGATCGGAGGATCCAAATCATCACCCATTTCCTATATATATAGGCACCTAACCTAGATGCCGTCCCATCCGTCAAATCCTCCCCCTGCCCAGTCGGCCGCCGCCACCCTCTTCCTTGGGATCGCTCCCGATCCAAAAAAATCCACCAGCCAACCACTTCTCCTCGATCCAAATCCTCCCCGACCAATTCCTTGCTTTCCGCCGGCACCCAACCACAGCAAGCCACCGGACTCCATCGATCCATCCATCCATGCCCGCAGCAGCACTCCCGCCGCCCGTGCTCCTTCCCCCAGTAGCGCACCCCGACGCCTCCTCGTCCCCGCTCAACCCCAGCCTCCTCTACTCATGCCTGAGGCCTCCTCCTCGACTCTCCCCGTGCGAGCACAGCGCCCGCTTGCGCTTGGGGCCAAGGACCCTGACGGCCAAGGCGCCAGGAGCCCGCAGCCACAGCCATGCAGCCCCGCAAGCAGCAGCTCCACCGGAGCTCCCTCCGCCGTCGAGCACCACCAGCAGGACGCCCCGTCGAGCCCCTCTTTCTCCCTGGTTCTCCTTCCTACTCCTCCTCAGCTTTCCCTCTTTTCGTTTGCCCCTGCCATGGCCTCTCTCCTCACGTCACCCTCTCTGCAGTAGCAGGACGCCGCCGCCGTCCTCTGCATCGCCATGGACGCGCAGCTAGAGCTCCGCGCCCCGCCTTCCTCCGCCTCGCCTGTGACCTCCGCTGCACCAGATCCGGCAGCCCCGCGTCGAGCATCGCCTCTTCTCCGACCTCCTCGTTCGACTCCTTGTCGGATCCGGCAGGTTCCCGTCGCTGCGCCAAGTCCCGCTTCACCGTTGACCGAGTCCTCTGCTTCCTGTTTTGCGGCACTGAACACCAGCCGGCGAACACACATCGAGCGACGACCCAACCCCGTTGACCGCGACTGCTCCACGCACAGGCCCAGCTCCCTTCGCCCGCGTGGGCCGCATCCTGCGCCAAGGCGCAGCACGCCAGCCTCCCTCCTGCCCGCCTCCTGCTCCATCGACCGGGCCAAAGCCCATGGTGAGCACCCCCGCAGCCTGCAGTTTTGGCCCATGCCGTGTTTTTTTTCAGCGTCTGCGAATTTGTCTATTATTCCAGAGACTGCAGTTTTACAGAAAAACCCTCATGTTCATGCATGTGATAACTAATCAACCATGCATCGGATTAAAATGTTTTATATATGAAAAATGCTTAGAATTCTGTCTAGTTTCATAATATCCAACTTTCATCCATGCTAAAAATGTTTAAACTTGCTGTTTGCATTAATTTGTACAAATGCCATGTTAAAATGATTTATTTCATAACTAATTAACCGTAACTCGGATTTAAATAAACTATATATGTAAATGGGGTGGAAAATGCCTAGTTTAACATGGTGCGCTTCTTTTTGCTGTTTAACAATATTAAAATTGTGTTTAGGGTAGAACAATAGCAAATTCAAAGTATGCATATGGGGATCTTCCAGAATTGTTGTTTGTTGTTCCTGCCTCATTTAAACTTGCCTAAATAAGTAGTTTTCATATGCTTCACCCGTTGCCATGTTAATTAACATTTAATTTTGTTGGGTACATAAATGAGAGGAAACTAAATATTAAATGTGGTGTTTCATCAATATGCAACTCGTTGCATATTGAGCTCCACTTAATTTGTAGTATTGTTTGTTGCACTTTGCCATGCCATGCATCATTAAACCGGACGTGCATCATACTTGGTTGTGCATCATGCCATGTTTATGTGATGGTTGTTTACCATGTTGTTTCCTTCTTTCCGGTTGCGCTTCTCCTTGATAGTTCCGGTTACGTTGCGATTGTGAGGATCCGTTCGACTACGTCCGTTTGTCTTCTTCATGGACTCGTTCTTCTTCCTAGCGGGATTTCAGGCAAGATGACCATACCCTCGAAATCACTTCTATCTTTGCTTGCTAGTTGCTCGCTCTTTTGCTATGCTGCGATACCTACCACTTGCTATATCATGCCTCCCATGTTGCCATGTCAAACCTCTAACCATCCTTTCCTAGCAAACCGTTGTTTGCCTATGTTACCGCTTTTGCTCAGCCCCTCTTATAGCGTTGTTAGTTGCAGGTGAAGATGAAGTTTGTTCCATGTCGGAACATGGATATGTTGGGATATCACAATATCTCTTATTTAATTAATGCATCCATATACTTGGTAAAGGGTGGAAGGCTCGGCCTTATGCCTGGTGTTTTGTTCCACTCTTGCCGCCCTAGTTTCCGTCATATCGGCATTATGTTCCCGGATTTTGCGTTCCTTACACGGTTGGGTGATTTATGGGACCCCCTTGACAGTTTGCTTTGAATAAAACTCCTCCAGCAAGGCCCAACCTTGGTTTTAACATTTGCCACCTAAGCCTTTTTCCCTTGGGTTCTGCAGACTCAAGGGTCATCTTTATTTTAACCCCCGGTCCAGTGCTCCTTCGAGTGCTGGTCCAAACCGAGCAATGTCCGGCGCCCCTTGGGCAACTAGGGTCTATGCCAACCCGATGTCTGGCTCATCCGGTGTGCCCTGAGAACGAGATATGTGCAGCTCCTATCGGGATTTGTCGGCATAGCGGGCGGTTTTGCTGGTCTTGTTTTACCATTGTCGAAATGTCTTGTAGCCGGGATTCCGAGACTGATCGGGTCTTCCCGGTAGAAGGAATATCCTTCGTTGACCGTGAGAGCTTATAATGGGCTAAGTTGGGACACCCCTGCAGGGTATTACCTTTCGAAAGCCGTGCCCGCGGTTATGAGGCAGATGGGAATTTGTTAATGTTCGGTTGTAGAGAACTTGACACTTGACCTTAATTAAAATACATCAACCGCGTGTGTAACCATGATGATCTCTTCTCGGCGGAGTCCAGGAAGTGAACACGGTGTTGGAGTTATGCTTGACGTCGGTTGTTCTAGGATCACTTCTTGATCATAGTTCATCGACCGTGCTTTTGCCTTCTCTTCTCGCTCTCTTTTGCGTATGTTAGCCACCATATATGCTAGTCGCTTGCTGCAGCTCCACCTCATTACCCCTTTCCAACCTATAAGCTTAAATAGTCTTGATCGCGAGGGTGTGAGATTGCTGAGTCCCCGTGACTCACACATACTTCCACAACCAGTTTGCAGGTGCCGTTGAACCGTGCAGGTGACGCAACCAAGCTCAAGGAGGAGCTCGATGAAGATCTTGTTCATTATGTTGTTTATTTTCAGTTGATCAGTAGTGGAGCCCAGTTGGGACGATCGGGGATCTGTGTAGCATTTGGGGTAGTCTTCTTTTATTTTGGTTCCGTAGTCGGACCTTGATTGTATCTGTTTGATGTAATGCTTTACTCATGTATTGCGTGAAGTGGCGATTGTAAGCCAACTATGTATCTCTTTCCCTTATGTATTACATGGGTTGTGTGAAGATTACCTCACTTGCGACATTGCTTTCGATGCGGGTATGCCTCTAAGTCGTGCTTCGACACATGGGAGATATAGCCGCATCGAGGGCGTTACAGTAAATTTTTGACATCCTCAACTTTAATACCTTTTTCCTTCATACATTTTTTGCCTCTTGCATATCTTCAAGACCGAGATATAAGATACCCCTCTTCTTTGGAGTAGGTTTAGGCGGTGGTTAAGGAAGATTCCAATCATCATAATTTTTCAATATGTTATTCAATAATTCCAGCTTGTTCAACAGTTCGTTCCCTGAAAACACAACCAACACAACTATCTAGGAAGTCCCTAGAAGCATCAGTTAGTCCATTATAGAAGATATCAAGTATTTCATTTTCTTAAGAGGATGATCATACAAAGCATTCAACAATTGGAGAATCCGCCCCCAAGCTTGTGGGAGACTCTCTTCTTCAATTTGCACAAAATTAAATATTTCCTATGAGTAGGAAAATATTTTTCAGAGGAGTAGTAAATCATATCCTGGGGACTACGCACACAACCAGGAGAAAGAGTGTTATACCAAGTACTACCATCACACTTTAATGAGAACGGAAATAACTTGAGAATACATGTAGCGACCAGACCTCAAACAGTCTGATCTCTGTGCATCAGTGTCATCCCTGGATCGGTAATGCTGACACGCACAGTACTTGAGGATTTATAATAGAGTAGCAACCACACACTTATTACATCGGATGTCTCAAAAGAGAACTTACTACAATAAAATATGGCTTAAGGCCATCTAAAAATCGATAACAGCGGAAGGCTTGGAAGATAAAGTGAGTCCATCAACTCCAACGGCATCACTGAGTGAAAGACAACTACCTATGGCTCTTTACTTGTCGTCTGAAAAGTCTGCAACATGAATGTTGCAGCCCGAAACGGGTCAGTGATGTCTACTACACAACCTTCTTCTTGTAGACGTTGTTGGGCCTCCAAGTGCAGAGGTTTGTAGGACAGTAGCAAATTTCCCTCAAGTGGATGACCTAAGGTTTATCAATCCGTGGGAGGCGTAGGATGAAGATGGTCTCTCTCAAGCAACCCTACAACCAAATAACAAAGAGTCTCTTGTGTCCCCAACACACCCAATACAATGGTAAATTGTATAGGTGCACTAGTTCGGCGAAGAGATGGTGATACAAGTGCAATATGGATGATAGATATGAGTATTTGTAATCTGAAAATATAAAAACAGCAAGGTAACTAATGATAAAAGTGAGCGTAAACGGTATTACAATGCGTTGAAACAAGGCCTAGGGTTCATACTTTCACTAGTGCAAGTTCTCACAACAATAATAACATAATTGGATCATATAAATATCCCTCAACATGCAACAAAGAGTCACTCCAAAGTCACTAATAGCGGAGAACAAACGAAGAGATTATGGTAGGGTACGAAACCACCTCAAAGTTATTCTTTCCGATCGATCCATTGGGCTATTCCTATAAGTGTCACAAACAGCCCTAGAGTTCGTAGTAAAATAACACCTTAAGACACACATCAACCAAAACCCTAATGTCACCTAGATACTCCAATGTCACCTCAAGTATCCGTGGGTATGATTATATGATATGCATCACACAATCTCAGATTCATCTATTCAACCAACACATAGAACCTCAAAGACTGCCCCAAAGTTTCTACCGGAGAGTCAAGATGAAAACGTGTGCCAACCCCTATGCATAGGTTCATGGGCGGAACCCACAAGTTGATCACCAAAACATACATCAAGTGAATCAATAGAATAACCCATTGTCACCACGGTTATCCCATGCAAGACATACATCAAGTGTTCTCAAATCATTAAAGACTCAATCCGATAAGATAACTTCAAAGGGAAAACTCAATCCATTACAAGAGAGTAGAGGGGGAGAAACATCATAAGATCCAACTACAATAGCAAAGCTCACGATACATCAAGATCGTATCACCTCAAGAATACGAGGGAGAGAGATCAAACACATAGCTACTGGTACATACCCTCAGCCCCGAGGGTGAACTACTCCCTCCTCGTCATGGAGAGCGCCGGGATAATCAAGATGGCCACCGGTGAGGGATCCCCCCTCCGGTAGGGTGCCGGAACAGGGTCCCGATTGGTTTTTGATGGGTACAGAGGCTTGCGGTGGCGGAACTCCCGATCTATTCTGTTCCCCGATGGTTTTAGGGTATATTGGTATATATAGGAGGAAGAAATACGTCAGGGGAGCCACGCAGGGCCCACGAGGGTGGAGGGTGCGCCCAGGGGGCTGGGCGTGCCCCCCTGCCTCGTGCCTTCCTTGTTCCTTCCCATATGTACACTCCAAGTCTTCTGAATTGCTTCCATTCCAAAAATAACTCTCCCAAAGGTTTCATTCCGTTTGGAGTCCATTTGATATTCCTTTTCTGCGAAACACTGAAACAAGGGAAAAACAGAAACTGGCACTGGGCTCTGGGTTAATAGGTTAGTCCCAAAAATAATATAAAAGTGTTTAATAAAGCCCATAAACATCCAAAATAGATAATATAATAGCATGGAACAATAAAAAATTATAGATACGTTGGATACGTATCAACATCCCCAAGCTTAATTCCTGCTCGTCCACGAGTAGGTAAATGATAAAAACATAATTTGATGTGGAATGCTACTTGGTATAATTTTCAGATCCATAAGATTCAAGACAAAAGTTTAATATTGACATGAAAACAATAATACTTCAAGCATACTAATAAAGCAATCATGTCTTCTCAAAATAACATGGCCAAAGAAAGTTATCCCTACAAAATCATATAGTCTGGCTATGCTCTATCTTCATCACACAAAATATTTAAATCTTGCACAACCCCAATGACAAGCCAAGCAATTGTTTCATACTTTTGATGTTCTCAAACTTTTTCAACTTTCACGCAATACATGAGCGTGAGCCATGGACATAGCACTATAGGTGGAATAGAATGGTGGTTGTGGAGAAGACAAAAAGGGAGAAGATAGTCTCACATCAACTAGGCGTATAAACGGGTTATGGAGATGCCCATCAATAGATATCAATGTGAGTGAGTAGGAATTGCCATGCAACGGATGCACTAGAGCTATAAGTGTATGAAAGCTCAACAAAATAAACTAAGTGGGTGTGCATCCAACTCGCTTGCTCACGAAGACCTAGGACATTTTGAGGAAACCCATCACCGGAATATGCAAGACAAGTTCTATAATGTAAAATTCCCACTAGTATATGGAAGTGACAACATAGGAGACTCTCTATCATGAAGATTATGGTGCTACTTTGAAGCACAAGTGTGGTAAAAGGAAAGTAGCATTGTCCCTTCTCTCTTTTTCTCTCATTTTTTTAATTTTTGTTTGGTCCTTTTCTCTTTTTTTATGGCCTCTTTTTTTTAGTCCGGAGTCTCATCCCGATTTGCGAGGGAATCATAGTCTCCATCATACTTTCGTCACTGGGACAATGCTCTAATAATGATGATCATCACACTTTTATTTACTTACAACTCAAGTATTACAACTCAATACTTAGAACAAAATATGACTCTTTGTGAATGCCTCCGGCGGTGTACCGGGATATGTAGTGAATCAGTCAGCACATGGAATATGCTGGCAAGGTAACACATAGAGTAATGAACAGAATAAATGCTATCACTACATGCATATTTGGCTGGTGGTAAGCTCTAGGGTTACAGTTTTGCATAAAGCCATTTTTTCCTACAACAAAGGAATAAATTTTATTTAACTATCATGGTGGTTGTTAAACATTGAGAAGGTTCCTCCAACTCAATCCCAATTAAGCATCATCATTAAACCCAAACAAATTATATTAAGAGTGATGAGATCAACATGATAATCCAAGAACTAGATACTCAAGATGTCCATAACCGGAGACACGGCTAACCATGATTAGCTTGTACACTCTGCAGAGGTTTGCGCACTTTCCCCCACAAGACTCGAATACATCCATGGTCGGAGATTCGAGACACAGTCTTTCTGAAGCATTAACTCTCTACTCTAGATAGTCAGTACCACCTACAACCCACTACATCTGCTAGTCTACCTCTTCAAGAGTGATAGGGGCGAGGGTGTCCCGATCTTTCGATGAGATGATAACTATCGATTTGGTGGAGACGACTTTGACGATCCGACTACAAACGTGCATGGCGTTGCGCCTTAGCAATCGCTAAACCAACTCCGAGAGGTTATTGACCACGCCGGAGCACAATCAACCTGACCACGAAGGTCTATTCCTGCACGCAATCGAAGAACAAGCAACAATATGATAATGCAATCTGAATATTGCGAATATAGATGAAGTATTGATAAAGGTGGGGATCCGGAAGCGGTCTTGGTCTGGTCGTTGGACACAAACGAAGTACACGAAGTTGCAATGGCTAACTTTTAACTAAACAAATCCCAGAGTCTAAACGACGCCCTAAGGGCTGTATATATGGAGGAATAGGGGGGAATTTCGTGGCCCTTGAGGAAGGGGTCCGAAACCAACCCTAACTCTTGTTTCCCCACACATACAAACTCTAAAAACAGCCTATACTTAAGTATTTCGAAATTACATGGGCCTGGCCCAATAATAAGGTGACGCAGCACCTAGAATAGCCTCTGGACGAAATTTATGAAGTGGCATCTTGTATATTTCGTCCAAGGCTTCATTCACTCCTTATGGTGGCTTCAGAGTCCTGAAATCATCACTTGTAACCCCGTTCTTGTTCCCCTTGCGCATGCCGTCAACTCCATGCTTCTTCTTGCTCCAATGTTCATCCTTCTCCAAGCTAGGCCCTTCATTTGTAAGCAAAACAAATGTATCCAATTTAGGCAGCATCATATTCTCATGAACATTAGAATCATTACCAAGAAACGAAAGTACCTGATAATTCAATTGGCGTGCGCGAGCTCTAGTAATTGGTCCAGTATGTATAGCAGCAGGGGCTGTGGGTGTAACAATGGTATTGATGTCCTCATCAAAGAGCTTCACGCAACTTACTCAACTATGCCAGAGCCCATAATGGCTTGTGGCTGCACACGGAAGTTTCTAGCATGCAAAATCTTATGATCCGTTTGAGCATTGGTGGCGGGCCGTAGGATGATGACACGGGTCCTCCGGGATATCCTAGGACAACACTGGATTCTCCAGGTGCCCACAAGCAATCCACCCAGATGTGTATTTAAGTTGCCACCTTAAGTTGAACCATTAATTAATAAACTCACATCTGTCATGGATACACTCAAACCCAAACCACGTCTACTAGCATAGCATCGCAATATAAGCAACGTAGAAGTAACCCCCTTAGGGTTGATAATAAACAGGTAAATAGGTAGTACCTCATCTACTTCCCAAAAACCCACAAGTTAATCAAATCCTAACGATGCAATTGTTTGAGTATTGATCTAATGCAATAAAACTGGGTAGTAAAGAGGTATGATCAAAGTGTTACTTGCCTTGCTGATGATCCGTGAAACCTAGAGACTCGTAGTAGCACGCTTCGCACTCCGGGTACTCTATCGCAAACAAACAAGCATACAATAAGCACTCAACTAGAAGCACGGGTAAAACTCAAATAAGAGATCTAACCAGAAAGTTCAACTTAAGAACTCCGGTTTGCAAAAAGAATCAAACCAAACGAAGCAACAAAACTCAAGCTGCGAAAGAAACAAGATCCGTTTACTAATCTGGACTTAGGTTAAATTTTACAGTAGCAAAATCTTGTTCTAGTTGGTTAAACAGAAAGAGGGATTCGAAATGAAGATCTAGGCGCTTGAACCGCCTGATTCCGATAAACGAGCGAAAAGATAAACTAAAACGAAAATCGGGCCAGAAATCGCGATCGAAAATAATCGCGGAAAACCCTGGAAAAAGAAAAACTGACGAACATGCTAACGAACGAACGTTCGCTGTCTGCGGAAAATGGATGAAAACCGTTCGTTAAAACTAACATACTAATGGGCGTTCGCTAAATAACTAAACCGGGATAAAAATAAAACCGAACGAACCGAAAAAAACAGATCTAGGGTTCGAAAATAAAAACTGATTTGTTTTCCGACGAAAACCGGCGGCGGTGGCGGCTACCTCGTCGGCGGCGGAGTCGGTGGCAGCGGCGAAGAGCGCCTCCGGTGGCGGGGTCGGTGGTGGTGGGCGGCAGGGTCGGCGGTTTCGAGTCGTGGTGGGCTGGCGGGGCCTCGGCTTATAAGGGCCGGCCGGGTGCAGTGTCCTAGTCGAACACGGCCCGGTAAGGCGGTGGACTTTAAAAAAAATCCACGCAGAAAAACAAAGAAAATAAATAATAAACGGACTCCAAAAATCCTGAAATAAATTTTCCCCGTCCTTTAAAAATCTACCGAACAGGGTGAACATTTATTTGGGCCTCTAATGCAATTTTGAAAAACGCATATTTCTCCTAATTCAAATAAAATAGCGATAAAAACTCCGAATAAAATTCTTATTTGATTTTAATATTAAATCTCCAATATGTTTTTTATTTTGGGGAAGTCATTTTATCCCCTCTCTTTTATTTTCATAAAAAAAATATTCGAAGAGAAAAATAATTAAAATCAAACGATCCACTTTTCAAAATTTGAGAAAACTCAAATACGAAAATAACGAAATCCCCAACTCTCTCCATGGGTCCTTGAGTTGCGTAGAATTTCTAGGATCAAGCTGAAATGCAATAAAATATGATATGCAATGATGATCTAATGCATAACATTCCAATTTGGAAATTTGGGATGTTACAAACCTACGCCCCTTAAGATGAATCTCGCCCTTGAGATTCGGGTTGGCTAGAAAATAGGTGAGGGTGATCCTTCCGTAGGTCTTCCTCTCGTTCCCAGGTGGCTTCATCCTCGGTATGGTGGCTCCACTGAACTTTGCAGAACTTGATAACCTTACTGCGTGTGACTCGGCTGGCAAACTCAAGAATCTTGACTGGTTTCTCCTCGTAAGTCAAGTCGGTATCCAACTGAATCGCTTCCAGTGGCACTGTATCTCTCAGAGGAATATCAGCCATCTCTCCATGGCACTTCTTCAACTGAGAAACGTGGAACACATCATGAACTCCTGACAATCCTTCGGGCAATTCCTACTTGTAAGAAACTTCTCCCATACGTTCCAAAACCTTGTATGGTCCCACAAAATGTGGTGCTAACTTTCCCTTAAATCCAAAACGCTTCACTCCTCGAGGTGGTGATACACGAAGATACACTCTGTTTCCAACTTCATAAATTGTCTCCTTGCGTTTAGAATCCGCATAGCTCTTCTGCCTGGACTAGGCTACCTTGAGTCTATCGCGTATCAGCTTAACTTTCTCTTCAGACTCTTTAACCAAATCTGGTCCAAACAACTGACGGTCTCCAACTTCATCCCACAACAATGGTGTCCTGCACCTCCTTTCGTACAATGCTTTTAAAGGGGCCATCTTCAAATTGGCTTGATAGTTGTTGTTGTAAGAGAACTCTACATAAGGCAAATTGTCGTCCCAACTAGATCCATAGTCTAGCGCACAAGCTCTCAACATGTCCTCCAGAATCTGATTGACTCTCTCAGTCTGTCCATCTGTCTGCGGGTGAAAAGCTGTATTGAACTCTAGCCTAGTTCCCAAAGTCTCATGCAACTGATTCCAAAACCTTGAGGTAAACTGGGTTCCTCTATCTGATACAATGGTCCTCGGAACTCCATGCAGACATACGATCCTGGTCATGTATATCTTTGCCAACTTAGCACTGGTGTAAGTGGTCTTAACTGGGATGAAATGAGCTACCTTCGTCAAACAATCGACTACAAGCCATATCGTGTCATAGCCTGAACGAGTCCTGGGTAATCCCGTGATGAAATCCATGCATAGTTTATCCCACTTCCATTTGGGTATTGGCAATGGCTGTAGCAATCCAGCTGGCTTCTGATGTTCTGCTTTCACTCTCTAATATACATCACAAACTGCTACATACTCCGCAATATCCTTCTTCATTCCGGTCCACCAGAAGCTATCCTTCAAATCCAGATACATCTTGGTATTTCCTAGGTGAATCGAATACGGTGAATCATGGTCCTCTTGCAGAATCAACTTCCTGATCTCCGGATCATTTGGCACATATACGTGGTCCTCAAACCATACGGTATCGTCCTCATCCTCACGAAATCCCTTAGCTTTTCCTTTGCTCATCCTCTCTTTTATCTCGGCAATCTCCCTGTCCGTCTTCTGAGCTTCCCTGATCTTATCCATCAAAGCAGACTGAATCTCCAATGCTGCTACATAACCTCTCGGAACTATTTCCAAACATAGCTCACGAAGATCCTCTGCTAACTCCTTGGTAATCCTACGGTCATGAGTGTATTGACATGACTCTTGTGGCTCAACGCATCGGCTACTACGTTAGCCTTTCTGGGATGATAATGCAACTTCACATCATAATCCTTAATGAGCTCCAACCATCTCCTTTGCCTGAGTTTCAACTCCTTCTGCGTGAAGATATACTTCAAACTCTTGTGATCCATGTACACCTCACAATGGTTTCCGATGAGAAAATGTCTCCATGTCTTCAACGCATGCACTACGGCTGCTAACTCCCAATCATGGGTAGCATAATTCAACTCATGGGGTTTAAGCTGTCGTGAGGCATATGAAACAACTCTTCCCTCCTGCATAAGCACTGCTCCAAGTCCTCGACGAGAAGCATCACAATACACCTGGTAATCCTTGCGTTGGTCTGGAAGAATCAACACTGGAGCTGTAACGAAGCGTTTCTTCAACTCCTGAAAAATGGCCTCACATTCCTCAGTCCATTTGAACTTGGTGTCCTTCTTCAACAACTCTGTCATGGGCTTTGCAATCTTCGAGAAATTCTCGATGAACCTCCGGTAGTATCCTGCGAGTCCAAGGAAACTCCGGATCTCTCCAACTTACGTGGGAGCTTCCCAATTTGTCACAGTGACAACCTTGGTAGGGTCTACTACTATTCCTTCTCCGGATATAACATGTCCGAGGAATCCAACTTCCTTCAACCAAAACTCACACTTGCTGAACTTGGCATATAATTGGTGTTCGCTGAGCTTCCCAAGTACCAGACGCAAATGCTCTTTACGCTTCTCTTCTGATAGAGGCAAAGGTGTCCCGTCTTTCGATGAGATGGTGGCTATCATTTTGGACGAAGTAGACTTTGACGATCCGACTACGAACGTGCGAGGACGTCGCGCCTTAGCAATCGCTAAACCAACTCCGAGAGGTTATTGACTACGCCGGAGCACGCTCAACCTGACCACGAAGGTCTGTTTCCTGCAGGCAAACAAAGAACAAGCAAGAAACTAAGATTGCAATCTTGATATTGCGAATTTAAGAGGAAAGCTTTATTGATCAAGGTGGGGTTCTGTGACGCCTTGGTCTGGTCGTTGAACACAAACGAAGTACGTGAAGTTGCAGCTATGGCGAACTTTTAATCTAAAAAAAACCCAAAGTCTAAACGGTGCCCTAAGGGCTGTATATATGGAGGAAGAGGGGGAAATTTCGTGGCCCTTGGGGAAGGGGTCCGAAACCAACCCTATCTCTTGTTTCCCCACACATACGGACTCTAAAAATAGCCTATACTTATGTATTTCGAAATTACATGGGCCTGGCCCAATAATAAGGTGACGCAGCACCTAGAATAGCCTCTGGACGAAATTTATGAAGTGGCGTCTTGTATATTTCGTCCAAGGCTTCATTCACTCCTTATGGTGGCTTGAAAGTCCTGAAATCATCACTTGTAACTCCGTTCTTGTTCCCCTTGCGCATGCTATCAACTCCATGCTTGTTCTTGCTCCAATGTTCATGCTTCTCCAAGTTAGGCCCTTCATTTGTAAGCAAAACAAATGTATCCAATTTAGGCAGCATCATATTCTCATGAACATTAGAATAATTACCAAGAAACGAAAGTACCTGGTAATTTAATTGGCGTGCGCGAGCTCTAGTAATTGGTCCACTATATGTAACAGTAGGGGCTGTGGGTGTAACAATGGTATTGATGTCCTCATCATCCTCCCCTTCTTGAAATGAAGTCGTCCTCGACGGAAGCTCATCTTCCTCACCCAAATAAGGCTTCAAATCTGCAATGTTAAAAGTGGGACTAACCCCAAAATCTGCAGGCAGCTCAAGTTTATATGCATTATCATTTATTTTCTCTAACACCTTAAAAGGACCATCAACACATGGCATTAGCTTTGATTTGTGCAAATTAGGAAACCTATCCTTACGCAAATGTAACCAAACAAGATCTCCAGTTGCAAAGACAACATGTTTTCTACCCTAATCTCCAGCAAGCTTATATTTAGCATTCATACTCTCAATGTTTTCCTTAGTTAACTCATGCATTTTTAAGATCAAGTCAGCACATCGTTTAGCATCAAAATTAACCTTCTCCGAAGATGGAAGAGGCAACAAATCAATGGGTGCACGAGGTAGGAACCATACACAATTTCAAAAGGGCACATCTTAGTAGTAGAATGCAATGAACGATTATAAGCAAATTCAATATGAGGCAAGCATTCTTCCCACATTTTCTTATTATTCTTCAAAACATCCAAGCATAGTAGACAATGTTCTATTGACTACTTCAGTTTGTCCATCAGTTTGGGGGTGACAAGTAGTACTAAAAAGCAGTTTAGTCCCCAACTTAGCCCATAAACATCTCCAAAAGTGGCTAAGGAATTTAGTATCACGATTTGAAACAATAGTACTCCCTCTGTAAATTAATATAAGAGTGTTTAGATCACTAAAGTAGTGATCTAAACGCTCTTATATTAGTTTGCGGAGGGAGTATTTGGCACACCATGCAAGCGAATAATTTCCCGAAAGAACAAATCAGCAACATTAACAGCATCATCGCTTTTATGACATGTTATAAAGTGTGCCATTTTCGAGAATCTATCCACGACAAAAAATATGCTATCCCTCCCCTTCTTTGTTCGAGGTAAACCTAAAACAAAGTCCATAGATATATCCTCCCAAGGAACACTAGGTACAGGCAAAGGCATATATAAACCATGAGGATTGAGTCATGACTTAGCTTTTTGGCATGTAGTGCAGAGGGCAACAAAACGCTCAACATCCCGTCTCAACGCACTAGTATAATAGGAACAACACAAGGACTAAGAGATTCACGTATATAACCTTTGTCGAGCAGCTCTTGTACTTGACGCATAATCTCCTTCGTCTCCTCTGGATTGGTACGGTATGGTGCACGGTTGGGTAGCGAGGCACCGGGAATTAAGTCAATTTGATGCTCAATCCCTCGTATAGGTGGTAATCCCGGTGGCACGTCTTGTGGGAAGACGTCAGCGAACTCCTACAAAATGTTAGTGACAGCAGGGGGCGAAGAGGAAGGCACGTCCTCGAATGAAAATAATGCCTCTTTGCACACAAAAGCATAGCAAACAGATTTGCTAAAATCTAGCTCATCAATATCAGATTTGGTGGCAAGTAAACATGCACTTTTCAATTTAAATTCAGAAGCAACACTAGATGGTTTATTATTAGGCTTCATTTGTTGCTCAAATTCTTTTGCCACAATCTGATTTTCACTCTTATTTTTCTCCTGTTTTGCTTTATTAGCTCTATGAATATCATCTTTCAAAATGGAATCAGGAGTCATAGGAAGCAAAGTAATATTCATATCCATATGGACAAGAGTATACTGATTGTTTCTACCATGGTGTACAGAATTTTTATCAAATTGCCATGGTCTACCAAGTAATAAGGAACATGCTTGCATAGGTACCACATCACAATCAACATAATCAGCATATGTAGAGATACTAAAATGCACCCGAACAGTACGTGTTACCTTAACCTTGCCGCTGTTGTTGATCCATTGGATGTAGTAAGGATGTGGATGTGGTCTTGTGGTGAGAGATAGCTTCTCCACCATCTCCATGCTAGCCAAGTTGTTGCAGCTCCCTCCATCTATGATGACGCGAATAGAACATTCCTTCGCAACTCCCTTTGTATGGAACAAATTATGCCTCTGATTTTGCTCAGCTTGCGTGACCTGCACACTCAAAACACGTTGAGCAACTAAACATTCATACCTGTCAGTATCTTCAGCAGCCATGTATTGCGTCTCATGATCAGAATCATCTCCACCGTGTTCTTCATGTGTAATAAGAGCCAAAGTCTCCTCATCATAGTCACTAGCGGACTCATACCACCATCCTCAGTAACAATCATCACACGCTTAGATGGGCATTCTCTCGCATAATGACCTCCACCCTTGCAACGTCGACAAATAATATCATGTGTTTGCCCTGTTGATGCCATGGATGAAGAAGAGCTCTTTGCAGGCCCAGAAGGTGTGCTCTTGGCAGATAGTGGTGATTGTGCCTGCTTTATTGTATCACGGTTGGAGGTGGCAGCCGACGGAGGTGCCGGTGTAGCAGAACGTGTGGAAGTAGATGATGCACGTGGTGTCCATGATGAAGATCGACCTGCAGACAAGTTAGTTCGCGCCAATGCCTGTCGATCCTGCACTTCATGTTCAGCTTTACAAGCAAGATGGAATAAATGAGTGATATTATTATAATCCTTATAGTCTAGAATGGTCTGAATCTCTTTATTTAATCCACCTAGAAAACGTGCAAGCATAGCTTCATTCTCCTCAACAATACCACATCTAATCAAGCCAGTTTGTAATTCCTGATAATATTCTTCTACCGAATTTTTTCCTTGTCTTAAGCGCTGAAATTTTTGAAGTAATTCACGTTGATAATATGGTGGAACCCAACGAGTACGCACAGCAGTTTTCAAAGCAGCCCAAGTAGCCGGGACATGATATAATCTACAATGTTCAGACCACCAAACACATGCAAAGCTAGTGAAAGCACAAACAGCAGCAGGAACACGTCTCTCCTCAGGATATTGTAAACATGTAAATCGTTGTTCAGTTTCTAACTCCCAAGTAAAATATATATCAGGAACATATCGACCCTCAAATGGTGGAATATTCAATTTCAGTTTAGGGAGATGGTCATGATCTCGTACCTGAGGGGGAGCCCTAACATTGCCATTATTTGCATGTGGATGACCTGGTGGTTGTGGTGTAGGTGGTTGCACGTAGTTCTGATGTTGATCAACCTCATCCTCGTAATCTCCCACATAATCATCCTCCTCCACATCAGCAGCAGGAGCCATAGAAGTATCAACAGCAGCACCAGCAGCTTGGCCAGGCTGAATAGGGACACGGCTCACTCGGCAGAGGGCTGTTTCGCGATGTGGAGGTAGTCATTGTTGTTGTTGTAGAGGTGCGTTAGGTGCAGCCGGTGGTGGCGGTGGAAGACGCGTGAGTAATTCATTAAACTTGTTATCGAGATTTGTTTCGAACGCCTTCTGAATGCCATCTATCTTCTCCATGGCCTCTTCAAATCTGTTTAGCACATCTTCCACCTGTCCACTCATCATTTGCTGAAACTTATCATGTAACTCTTTCTTTGTCATGTTCTCCCAGTCAGTCTCGTAGGCTTGTGATCCTGCCATGGTTAGCAGCAATAGAAACACACAAGAATATGATTCTACAGACTACTAGGAAGTGGTGGTGGTGGTGTGGTGGACAGTCACAAATCCGTCAAGCAAATCTCAAACTCTTACCAGTTCTTACCCAGCAGCAGACGGTGATCGGCAACCGTTGTAGTCAAAACTCTCAAAGCTTGGATAGAGCGACTGCCAGGGAGATTCAAATGCACGACGTAGATGTATGTGGAGCTAGGAAGGCTTATAATATGCTAGCAAAAAGGGTCAGCAATAATCAAATCAGAGATGCAAAGTTGAATAAATGCTCAACGACGGTACTGTGCTGGTCCTAGGCTAGACTGTACTAGAGACGCGAGCCTAGAACACCAACAAAATCATGGCGCTGCACGTAAACAAGGGAGGAGCACACTCTGAAAAAAATTTCTTATTTTTTCACTTTTTTTTGCACTTTTTTTCCTCTTTTTTTTGCTCCGCAACAATTTTTTTTTGAAAAAGTCAACAAATGTCCTAAAAACTGCCTAGCCAGAATTTTCCAGACTTAGTTTTTTTTTGAGTTTGGAACTATTTTTTTACTGCGGGTAGCACAGATGTTGGGGAGTCCTTTTCTGTCACGACTCGGAGTATGGCATGATCTGGAAATTCAAAACAGAGTAACAAAATACTGGACTCGGAATAGGACTGGTGGCGGAGATGAATCTGGTGGAACTCGAAATGGTGGCGGTGATGAATCTGGTGGAACTCGGACTGGTGGCCGATATATGTCGCAGGTGGACTCGGATTGGCGTGATGGCGGCGGATATGTGGTGGCGTATATGGACTCGGATTGGCGATGAATATGTGGTGGTGGTATATGGCAGCGGTGATGAAGTTGGTGCGGTGGTGGTATATGGCAGCAGCGATGATGATGATGCGGTGGTGATATATGGTATCGGTGACGTGACAACCTGTGAACAGAACTCGAAACTCTAAAGGACTAGACGCTAAGACCAGCAACTTGACACGACGATGCAACCGCAAATTCAACAAAGCAAATACAGAAAAGATTATGCAAAGGCGCAGATTGGTTCGGATGGGATGAACTAACCCTAATTTTTTTGGCTTTTTCGTGGACAATAGGTATGAAGAACAGACTCGATCTAAACTACGAAAAACTGTAAAATCTCACCGAGCAACTTGGAAATCTGATACCACTTGATAGAGGCAAAGGTGTCCCGTATTTTGATGAGATGGTGGCTATCGTTTTGGACGAAGTCGACTTTGACGATCCGACTACGAACGTGCGAGGACGTCGCACCTTAGCAATCGCTAAACCAACTCCGAGAGGTTATTGACCACGCCGAAGCACGATCAACCTGACCACAAAGGTCTGTTTCCTACAGGCAAACGAAGAACAAGCAAGAAACTAAGATTGCAATCTGGATATTGCGAATATAAGAGGAAAGCTTTATTGATCAAGGTGGGGTTCTATGACGCCTTGGTCTGGTCGTTGAACACAAATGAAGTACGCGAAGTTGCAGCTATGGCGAACTTTTAATCTAAACAAAACCCAAAGTCTAAACGGTGCCCTAAGGGCTGTATATATGGAGGAAGAGGGGGAAATTTCGTGGCCCTTGGGGAAGGGGTCCGAAACCAACCCTATCTCTTGTTTCCCCACACATACAGACTCTAAAAACAGCCTATACTTATGTATTTCGAAATTACATGGGCCTGGCCCAATAATAAGGTGACGCAGCACCTAGAATAGCCTCTGGACAAAATTTATGAAGTGGCATCTTGTATATTTCGTCCAAGGCTTCATTCACTCCTTATGGTGGCTTCAAAGTCCTAAAATCATCACTTGTAACTCCGTTCTTGTTCCCCTTGCGCATGCCATCAACTCCATGCTTGTTCTTGCTCCAATGTTCATGCTTCTCCAAGTTAGGCCCTTCATTTGTAAGCAAAACAAATGTATCCAATTTAGGTAGCATCATATTCTCATGAACATTAGAATCATTACCAAGAAACGAAAGTACCTGCTAATTTAATTGGCGTGCACGAGCTCTAGTAATTGGTCCATTATATGTAACAGTAGGGGCTGTGGGTGTAACAATGGTATTGATGTCCTCATCATCTTCATTCTTCGAGTAGACTAGAATATCATCAATGAACACCATGACACCCAAAAACTCCGTAAACACCTTGTTCATCATGTTCATAAAATAGGCAGGTGCGTTAGTCAGACAAAATGACATAACGGTATACTCATATAGCCCGTACCTTGTGATAAAAGTTGTCTTAGGTATATCCTGCTCTCGAATCTTCAGCTGGTGGTACCCTGATCGCAGATCGATCTTGGAAAACACCTTAGCTCCTTGCAGCTGGTCAAACAAATCATTTATCATCGGTAGTGGGTACTTGTTCTTGATTGTCACCTCATTCAACCCTCGATAATCAACAACCATCCTGAACGATCCATCCTTCTTCTCCACTAGAAGCACTGGTGATCCCCAAGGTGACGAGCTTGGGTGAATATAGACTTTTTCCAGTAACTCCTTAATCTGCTTCTTAATTTCCTCTAAATCCTTAGCGGGCATCCTGTACGGTCTCTTAGATATTGGCCATGTGCCTAGCAAAAGCTCGATCAAAAACTCAGTGTCTCTATCCGGTGGCATACCTGGCAACTCTTCTGGAAATACATCCCGGAAATCCTTCACCACTGGTACTTCCTCCTATACAACTCCTGATAAGGAATTCACTTGAGTCCTATTCGGCACATGCCGGGATACATACTTGATCCTTCTTCCTTCTGGGGTGGTAAGCAAAATTGACTTACTGGCGCAGTCAGTGTTCCCTCCATACTTCGATAACCAATCCATGCCTAATATCACATCCAGTCCTTGTGACTCCAATACTATTAGGTCTGAGGGAAATAGGTAGTTACCAATCCTTAATGGTAAGCGATCACACCATAGGCTAGCCATATACTCTGCTCCTGGCGAGGTTACTAACATGGGTGACCTAAGGGCTTGGGTTGGCAGTTTAAACTTATCCACAAATCCCCTTGATATGTATGAATGCGATGCACCAGTATCAAAAAGAACGATTGCAGTAAATGACTTAACCAAAAACTTACCTATTACTGCATCGGGTTGCGCTTCAACCTCCTCCACGCTAACGTGGTTCACTTGTCCCCTGTTGAAAGGGTTGGGCTTCTTCCCAGATCTTCCATTGTCATTCCCATTCTTTGCTTTAGAATACTCCGTGGCGTAATGTCCATTCTTCCCGCACTTGAAACAAGTAATGTGACTTAGATCCTTCTTGGCGGGCGTTGCTGGGTTGGTACGGTTCTGGCCGTTGCTTCCTCCATTACCATTCCCATTCCGGGGGCCGCTATGGTTGTGCACAATCCCTCCATTGTGATTGTGACCTCCATGGTTATGTTGAAGGGGTCCTCCCGAGTTCAGGGTAAAGCGGGGTCTCTGCTGAGCTCCAGAATTGTACTTCCCTTGTCCATACTTCCTCTTGTGGTTGTCAATCTGCTGCTGCTTCCCTTCAATCATGAGAGCTCTATCTACCAACTCCTACTAGTTATTGAAAGTTCCCCCCATCAACTGCATGCTCAGCTCATCATTCAGTCCTTCCAGAAACTTCTCCTGCTTAGCTGCATCTATAGCAACGTCATCTGGGGCATAACGTGCTAGCTTACTAAAGTCATCCACACAGTGGCCAACGGTGCGTCCTCCTTGGCGTAAGTTGCGAAACTCATGCTTCTTCATGGCCATAGCTCCTGCTGATACATGGGCAGTGCGAAAAGCCTGCTGAAACTGGTCCCATGTGACAGTGTCGATGGGGTAAGTGGCTGTGAAATTCTCCCACCATGATACTGCGGGTCCATCAAGCTGTTGTGCGGCAAAACGCACTCTCTCAGCATCTGTGCACCCTGCCGTGGTTTACCGGCGGATTCAGCCTTAGAAAACGGGCTAAGTGATCAACAGGTGGTGGTGGTGGTGGGTATTTGTTGTTGTTCCCCCGATTCTGATTCTGGACTAGTATCTGCATCAATGCATTCTGCTGTTGGATCAACCGAGTGAGCTCTGGCGGGAAAGCGAATCCATTGTTGCGTCTCGGAGGCATCTGCTGGGTTTAGAAAAGGTGAGAAAATAGAATAGAATGAGGTCTAGGGGGAAAACACTACCCATATGCACATGAGACAAACACAATCATATCACTTCAATCAATTCAAACAAGGGCATACAATCGGTCTAACTATCGTTACAAAAGTCCTCAGACTATACTATATACATGGGGGAAATTTCTACTACTGATATGGTGGTCGACTAGAAAAACTGATCGATGGAAGATTCCATAATATCTGTTCCAGCTTCATCAACGAAGTCATCATCGCTACCGTCGGGGTCTGTGTCGGTGTCGTCGATGATGATGTAGTTCTCCGGGCAAGTGGAATCGTCGTCTTCTCCTCCTGGCGCGGGGTCTCCCATGAAGACTCCTAGCTTCCTTGTGAGGTCGTCATTCTTCTCCACGAGTATCGTCATTTCCTCCTCGTATCCATCTCGTGTATACTTGAGTTCTTCCTCCAGCTCTGTGATCCTGGTCATTGCCTTCTTCAAATCTATCATGCGTGCGCACATCTGGTTCTCCTGGCGATGAATGTGTTGATTTAAATCTTGGATGAAAGCTGCAATGGACCTATCCTTCCTAGTGTTGATCATCTCCCATTGCTCATCTCGACGCCCACAAATTAGGTAGATAGTATCCTTGAGGTCCTTGTGGTAAACTTCTCCAATGCGTCCCATGGTGATGTGGGCTGCCATGCTCTTGCCTAGACTCCAGGTTGGTGCATCAAAGGAAAACTCTATGGGCTAAGTGACTAGCGTGAACGTCCTTCCTGGAACCTGAACTCGAATCATCCAACGCTCCTCTTCTTGTAAAGTGGCGTTGTAAGTCCCGGTGAAGCTTGGTATTCCGATGTTCATGTATCTTGTAACTTCCTTCAAGTGTCGTCCAAAAGGTGTATCGTCATCCGGTTGTGCAAACTTGTTCCTTGAGTCCGCCATCCTAAAGAGTAGAAAACGGAGAGGAGTCAGAAATGAGAAGAGAGTAGTGATCTAGGGTTTTAGGTTAGTGGTCGTGTCCTACATTCAGTGTGTGCTCTGATACCATCTTGTAGCGACCAGACCTCAAACAGTCTGATCTCTGTGCAGCAGTGTCATCCCTGGATCGATAATGCTGACATGCACAATACTTGAGGATTTATAACAGAGTAGCAACCACACACTTATTACATCTGATGTCTCTAAAGAGAACTTATTATAATAAATATGGCTTAAGGCCATTTGAAAATCGATAACAGCGGAAGGCTAGGAAGATAAAGTGCGTCCATCAACTCCAACGACATCACTGAGTGAAAGATAACGACCCATGGCTCCTTACTCGCCGTCTGAAAAGTCTGCAACATGAACGTTGCAGCTCGAAACGGGTCAGCACATGGAATATGCTGGCAAGGTAACACATAGAGTAACGAACAGAATAAATGCTATCACTACATGCATATTTGGCTGGTAGTAACCTCTAGGGTTACAGTTTTGCATAAAGCCAATTTTTCCCTACAACAAAGGAATACATTTTATTTAACTATCATGGTGGTTGTTAAACATTGAGAAGGTTCCTCCAACTCAATCCCAATTAAGCATCATCATTAAACCCAAACAAATTATATTAAGAGTGATGAGATCAACATGATAATCCAAGAACTAGATACTCAAGATGTCCATAACTGGGGACACGGCTAACCATGATTAGTTTGTACACTCTGTAGAGGTTTGCACACTTTCCCCCACAAGACTCGAATACATCCATGGTCGGAGATTCGAGACACAGTCTTTCTGAAGCATTAACTCTCTACTCTGGAAAGACAGTACCACCTACAACCCACTACATCTGCTAGTCTACCTCTTCAAGAGCTTCACGCAACTTACTCAACTATGCCAGAGCCCATAATGGCTTGTGGCTGCACACGGAAGTTTCTAGCATGAAAAATCTTATGATCCCTTTGAGCATGGGTGGCGGGTCGTAGGATGATCACACGGGTCCTCCGTGATATCCTAGGACAACACTGGATTCTCCAGGTGCCCACAAGCAATCCACGTGTATTTAAGTTGCCACCTTAAGTTGAACCATTAATTAATAAACTCACATCTGTCATGGATACACTCAAACCCAAACCACGTCTACTAGCATAGCATAGCAATATAAGCAACGTAGAAGTAACTCCCTTAGGGTTGATAATAAACAGGTAAATAGGTAGTACCTCATCTACTTCCCAAAAACCCACAAGTTAATCAAATCCTAACGATGCAATGGTTTGAGTATTGATCTAATGCAATAAAACTGGGTAGTAAAGAGGTATGATCAAAGTGTTACTTGCCTTGCTGATGATCCGTGAAACCTAGAGACTCGTAGTAGCACGCTTCGCACTCCGGGTACTCTATCGCAAACAAACAAGCATACAATAAGCACTCAACTAGAAGCACAGGTAAAACTCAAATAAGAGATCTAACCAGAAAGTTCAACTTAAGAACTCCGGTTTGCAAAAAGAATCAAACCAAACGAAGCAACAAAACTCAAACTGCGAAAGAAACAAGATCCGTTTACCAATCTGGACTTAGGTCGAATTTTACAGTAGCAAAATCTTGTTCAAGTTGGTTAAACAGAAAGAGGGCTTCAAAACGAAGATTTAGGCGCTTGAATCGCCTGATTCCGCTAAACGAGCGAAAAGATAAACTAAAACGAAAACCGGGTCAGAAATCACGATCGAAAATAATCGCGGAAAACCCTGGAAAAAGAAAAACTGACGAACAGGCTAAAGAACGAACGTTCGCTCTCTGCGGCAAACGGATGAAAACTGTTCGTTAAAACGAACGTACGAATGGGCGTTCGCTAAATAACTAAACCAGGATAAAAATAAAACCGAACGAACCGAAAAAATAGATATAGGGTTCGAAAATAAAAACCGATTGGTTTTCTGACGAAAACCGGCGGCGGTGGCGGCTACCTCGTTGGTGGCAGGGTTGGTGGCGGCGGCGAAGAGCGCCTCCGGCGGCAGGGTCGGTGGTGGTGGTGGGTGGCGGCGGCGGCGCGGCTGGCGGCGGGGTCGGGGCTAGGGAGATGGGGTGGGCTGGCGGGGCCTCGGCTTATAAGGGCCAGCCGGGTGCAGTGTCCTAGTCGGACACGGCCCGGTAAGGCGGTGGACTTTTAAAAAAAATCCGCGAAGAAAAACAAAGAAAAGAAATAATAAACGGACCCCAAAAATCCAGAAATAAATTTTCCCTGTGTAGGATCAAAAGTATGTCTAGAGGGGGCGGTGATTAGACTACTTGACCAAATAAAAATCTAGCCTTTAGTTCTTGGCAGATTTTAGTAACTTAGCACAAGTCAAGCAATCAACCTACACATGCAATTCTAAGAGTATAGCAGTGGAATGTAAAACAATTGCATATGAAGGTAAAGGGACGAGATTTAGGGAGCAAACGCAATGTTGACATGGAGATTTTTTATCCGTGGTTCCGATAGGTGGTGCTATCATACATCCACGTTGATGGAGACTTCAACCCACGAAGGGTTACGATTGCGCGAGTCCACGGAGGGCTCCACCCATGAAGGGTCCACGAAGAAGCAACCTTGTCTATCCCACCATGGTCGTCGCCCACGAAAGACTTGTTGCCTCACTAGGGTAGATCTTCACGAAGTAGGCGATCTCCTTGCCCTTACAAACTCCTTCGTCTAACTCCACAATCTTGACGGAGGCTCCCAAGTAACACCTATCCAATCAAGCAGACACCACTCTCCAAGACGTGACAAATGGTGTGTTGATGATGAACTCCTGGCTCTTGTGCTTCAAATGATAGTCTCCCCAACACTCAACTCTCTCTCATAGGATTGAATTTGGTAGAAAGAAGATTTGAGTGGAAAGCAACTTGGGGAAGGCTAGAGATCAAGATTTGTGTGGTTGGAATGGAATATCTTGACCTCAACACAAGTGTAGGTGGTTCTCTCTCAGAAAATATGAATTGGAAGTGTAGGCATGTTCTGATTGCTCTCTCCACTAATAAAGAGTGGTTGGAGGGGTATATATAGCCTCCACACAAAATCTAACCGTTACACACAAATCACCAAACTTTGTGGGACCGATTCAGAGAACTCGGTCAGACCGATTTGGTTCATAATGTGACCGTTAGGTGTTTCGGTGGGACCGACATGTCAACTCGGTGGGACCGATATCAATAGGGTTAGGGCATAACGTAATCTCGGTATGACCGATTACACAAACTCGGTGAGACCGATTTTGGTAATAGTCAAACAGAGAGTTGGTCAGGCAAACTCGGTGGGACCGATTTGCTCATCTCGGTTGGACCGAAACGTCACGAAAAGGAAACAGAGTGTTTGCATTGCAATCTCGGCGGGACCGATCGCTCATCTCGGTTGGACCGAAACGTTACAAAGGGAAACAGAGAGACTGCAATTCCATCTCAGTGAGACCGAGATCCCTATCGGTGAGACCGAAAAGACTAGGGTTTCTGGCAGTGGCTATGTCAACTGAACTCGGTGGCTCTGGATAGAAAGAGTCGGTGGGGCCGAGTTGGACTTTTAGGTTTGGGACATATGTGGATATGAGAAAGTAGTGGAGGACTTTGGAGCATATCACTAAGCATTTTGAGCAAGAACGTCATAAAGCAACACCTCATCCCTTCTTAATAGTATTGGCTTTTCCTATGGACTCAATGTGATCTTGGATCACTAAAATAGAAAATGTAGATTCTTGTGCTTTGAGCTTGAGCCAATCTTTTGTCCTTCGCATTTTGAAGGGTCCACTTTCTAATCCATGCCATGCCAATCATTGATCTTTCCTGAAATATTCATCTTGAAATAGCATTAGCTCAATGAGCTATATGTTGTTAGGAATTACCAAAACCACCCAGGGATAGTTGCACTTTCAATCTCCCCCTTTTTGGTAATTGATGACAACATATAGATCAAAGCTTCGACAAATGATAAGTAAGATTGAAAAACACCGTCGCTTTGAGAAGTATGTGAAAAGCATGAGCTCCCCCTAAATTTGTGCATATTTTAAAATTTCTTTTGAATGCAAACGTACAATCGATTAGGATCATGGGTTACTCTTCCATGTCACATACATCTTGGTGGAGCGCTCAAAATGATAGAAGTTAAAGCATGCACTCATCGCCAAACAAGTGAATGATCACCTAGGATATAAGAAATAATATCATCCAACAAGAATTAAGGGTAGCATATGATCAAACACATGATCAAACACGTATCTCACAAGTAGCTCACATAAGCACACAATAAAGTTTCAAACAAACCAAATAAGTGCAAAGAGAGATAAAAACCAACAGACTCGCTCTCTTGAAGCCTATGATCTATACATTTTTCTCCCCCTTTGGCAACAAGTTACCAAAAAGTTCAAAAATGCATAGTGCTAAATGACTCTCAGGCTTGATCATGGTGAGGAGGTGTGGAGAGAACTCCAAGAACGAAGGCTTCTAATGAAGTAGCTAGAGATGGTGGAGTAGCTGCGGGAGGTGGAACTGGAGCTGTAGCTGCTGGTGCTGATGCTGCAGCTCTAGTGTCTGTCACTGGCACTGCAGCAAATCTCTATCCTCTGGGCACTCTGGCAAAGGCATCTGTGGTAGACTTTCCCTTCTTCTCCTCTGCTTCCTCCTAAAGTTGCTCAACTGCAGTTTGGATCTCTGTCACCTTGACATCAAGGTCATAGAATTTTGTCTCAATGATCCTCTCCAGACTCTCTTGGTTCTTGGTCAGGGTGGCCAAGCCCTTCTCAATCCTCAGGGTGGATTGGATCAGATATCCAAGTTGGTCTTGCTTGCTCTTCAAGAATACCTGAGATGGCTCTTCCATAGTTGGCATCTTTGCAGCCTTCTCAGCTTTAGCCTTCTCTCTCTACTCATGTGCTTGAGCTGAAGATGGTTCATTTTCATTCATCACTACTGTGTTATCTTCAAATTCAGGGTAGATGAGCAGGTGCTCCTTGTCCAAAAGATATGTGCCTGTGCCCATCTTTGAGTTGATGAGCTCCTGAATGTGTGGAGCATACCCACACCTTCTCTTCTGGTCAGCAGCAGTCCTCTTAATTGTCTCAACAATCAGGCTCACAACCTTGAACTTCTTTGGGACATCAAATATGTGCAACAAGTTGATGGCATGTCCTCTGATCATCTTGTGATCACCTGACTTGGGTAGTAGTGTGTGCCTTAATATCCAGTTGATTGTTGGCAGACCAGACAACAGGTAATGGACAGATCCAACCTTATGTGTATCCAAAGTAGCATCTTGGATCTCTTTGTACATGTTGGCCATAGTGTTGTGGTCTTTCTTCTTCTCTGCATAAATGTCCAAGTCATCCTCATGTTCCTCAGGAGCATTGATAAGCTTAGCCCATTCCTCAACTGTAAACTGGTACCTAGTACCCTGAGACATCCACACTATCCTTCCATCTGGATAGAAGTGGGCAGTGGAGTAAAACTGCATGATGAGCTCATCATTCCACTTGGTGAGCTTCTGGGCAACAAAAGTGTCCACTCCACATGCCTTGAAACTATCAAGCACTCCAGGGAAGTGATCCTCATTCTCCTTGATGAATTCCCAGTCAACCCATCTCATATCACACACAATGGGCTTCTTGTCAAGCAGAATAGTCTCATAGAAGTCCTGTTGTTCCTTAGTGTGAAACAAGTAGTCCACAACAGTCCTTCTCCTAATAGCATATGGATCAGACTGTCTGCATAGTCTCAATCCTGCATCCTTCCTGATTTTCATGTTCTCTGCTACTGGGTGTGCATCAGTGTGGTCAGGGATCTTGGGTTTCAGCTTCCTCAACACAACATAATCATCTTCTTCTTCTTCAGCAGCTTGAGGCACTGGGGCCTTGTTCTTCTCTTCAGGAGGTATATTCCTAGTGCTTCTCTTGGGGTTTGGCTTTGGAGCTGGAGCAGCAGCCTTAGGAGCAGCTTTGGGCTTTGATGGAGCAACCGCTGATTTAATTACATCTCCCATAAGCTTTTGTGCTTTAGGTGTTGGTGCAACATCCTCTTCCTCTTCCTCTTCTTCTGAATCTCTCCTCATTGAGGGCTTGCCAAGAACTCTGGCAGTAGTGGTTTTGGCCCTCTTCTTCTTATCTTCACCAGCTGCTTTCTTCTTCAGATTCAATGATGAACTTCATAGTTTCACCTGTGGCAACTTTCCTTGGCTTTGACATTGGCTGTCTTCTTGCTGGCATCTTTGTTTTCGGACCAGGCTTTGTTGCAGCAGCTGAGCTATATTCTTTCTTAAGCACCTTCTTCTTTGAAGTGGCTTCATCTTCGACAGCCACATAATCTTCATCCTCAGAGTCAGAAGTTCTCTTCTTCCTTGTCCTGGTGGAAGCCTTTGGCAGATTGCTTGGTGTGCTCCTGCTGCCATCATCATAGCTGCTAGAGGGATCTGAACCCTCACTCATCTGCACCTGTTGCTCAAACATGTTCTGGCTTTTACTCTGATCAGACATCTCTACAAACTCTGACAGCAGACCCTATGAATAGGTTATAGATGAGGTAGAGTAGATGAGCATCACAAAGTACATGAGTTTTGCAAAAAGGATGACTTAAAAACTTAGTTTTAGTTCTTCACAGAGAGCATTTCGGATCTACTGATTTGTAAACTCGGTGATACCGAAGCAGCTTTTGGAACCTAAACTAGTGAACTCGGTCAGACCGAGTCACAGTTCGGTGGTACCGAGACTGCTAGGGTTTCACAGAGAATCGAACTCGGTCACACCGATTTGCAATTTTCGGTCAGACCGAAAACGCGTGTGCTCTGGCCTAAGCCAAAATCGGTGAGACCGATTTCTACAACTCGGTCGGTCCGAGATGAATTAGGCGGATACCTAACCCTAAATTTTCAAATCAAAACTAATCTACAGGACATTTTCGCTGGATAGGATGATTTCAATCGTGGCAAGAATCATGGCAAAGCAATGTGCTAAGAGTCGGAGTTAAGGATTAGCACAATGGTCAAGTTCGTACCCTAGTTCGGCGACGAACTTGCTACAACGGCAACGGCGGTGAAGATTTCCGTTGACGGTGATGGAGACCAGCGGCGGGAGGTCGCTGGCGATGAGGGGACGATCCGGAGACCCGAAGAAGCAGAGTAGGTTATGCGCGGGCGAGGAGATTCAGAAAATTTTCCAAAATTTGGCCTGTCGGTATATATAAGCTGACCCTGTCGGTGTAACCGAGTAGAACGACTTGGTGGCACCGAGATGCAAAACTGCAAGTAGTTACTGCAACTCGGTGAGACTGAAAAGTTCTAATCGGCTGCACCGAGATTGAAAACCCTAGATCAACTTAGTGACTCGGTAGCACCGAAAGGGATGAATCGGTTCGACCGAGATGCACAAAGAGGTTTTAGAGGTTTAAGTCTATGACGAATCGGGAACTTCGAGTGCTCCTCACACAGAGTGGTTCGAATCTGACTTGATCAAACTTTGTGATGTAGCATGAATAGAGTTTGAGATGAGGAAAGCATATATAGCTAGAGGGAGTTCTTAGGCATTCTTGTCCATCCATTTGGCAAAAGAGAAAGAGCCAAACAATCAAAACAACAAATGGATGTCCTCGAATGAGTAAAATATGCAACCAACATGCTCACACACTAAAATGGCAAATGAAATATGTGACAAAGCATGCACAAACACTCTAGCATCTATCAAGCAATTTGGCGATGACTAGGTCATCTATATATGAGTATATTGACTTAGGAGTCAAATGAGAACATTTGATCATATGTCATACTCATCGTTTAAGCACAAGTGGGGTTACCACTTTTACATAAAGCATTGATGTGTTCACACCATTAGAGTTGCTTTAGCTCAATTGATTAGAGTAAAGCTCCCCCTAGATGTGATATCCCCCCTAAGAGGGATGAACTAACCTTGGGTTTTGTCGATGATGACTTCATGTAGGTGTTGAAGATGCAGATGCTCAATGTTGATGTAGATCATTTGGAGCAATCTTTTGGAGTGAGTTGCACTTTCAATACCTACACGGGTTAGTCCCACAAGGAACAAACAAGGATATCCATAGACATAGAGTGAAGCACACACAAGATGATGTCCATGAAAGCATTGGGTTACCTTGTCCCTTGTCTTACCAACAAGAGGGTTTGTGACTCATTGAACTAGTGCAAGATAAGGAAGTTGTTTGCACTTGCCCTCCCCAAAATGATAAGAGTGAAGTATGTTGTTGGAGTCACCCTCAAGAACTTCTCTAGTTCTTCTTCTTTTGGATCCACACCATCTTGATGGGAATCCTTGAAGTTTTAGTTGTACTTGATGAAGTAGAACTTGATGTAGTCTTGGGAACCCACTTGACCAAGGCCTTAGGTGCTTCTTCAAATGCATCAATTTCCTCTTGAAGCTTGTCCTTGCCTTTTTGCTTGTGGTCTTGTGGTGGAAGATCATCTTGAGCTTGTGTCCCTTTGAAAGAAGTACGCTCATACTTCTCTTGTTGAGGAACAAACTTCATCTTGGGGTATTGATCTTCTTCCCACTCAACTCCATTGGCATTGAACTTTCGTTCAAAACCAACACCTTGATTCTTCCGGTGTCTTCCTTGCTTGCGTAAAATTTCCTAAAATTGCTTAGTTCCGGCAAGGCTCTTGTAAACACCTTTCTCTATAATTCCCTTCAATAAGCTATTTTCTTGCTCAAGTGTAACTTGGCTAAGAGAATCATTAGTAGAATCAAGAGAACTACTAGAAGCAACAACATTTGATTTAGCATGATTGTTGTTACTACTAGATGAAGCATCTTTCTTGTTCTTGTTGCTAGATTTAACTTATGGCATGTAAGTAGACAAGAGTAAACGCTTGCCAATGTAAGAACTTTCTTGCGAAGATCGTCATTGATTGCCTTTAAAAACTCATGCTCTTGCTCAAGGTTGAGCTTTTCAAAGTGTAGCTTATCATGAGTCTTTAAAAGTTCTCGATGATTTTCCAAGGTAGTTTCATGAGCTAACTTAAGAGTGTTTAGTTCTTTAGTTAGATGCTCAATCTCCTTCTTATCATCATCATTCGTTTTATCTTGATTAGCATGATTAATTGACGTTTCATCATAGTCTTCATCACTAGAGTTGTCAACAAGTAAATCATCATCACCTAGCAAATCATCTTCATCACTATTGAAATCAACATACTCGGGATGTGTTACCTTTGGACCTTTGGCCATGAATCATCTTCCAATTCCTTCATTTGGTGAGTCAAATATGTCGTAGGAGTTGGTTGACACAAGTGCTAGACTGGCAACACCTTCATCTTGAGTATATTTGGAGTCGGAGTGATAACTTCTTTCGGAGTGATTGTCGGAGTCGGAGCCGGATACCCATTCACTAACATGATCTTGATGTCTTCTTTTTTGTGTAGCTCCTTGATGACTTTTCCTTCCATTCCCAATCCTTGCTTCTCCGAGAGGGTTTTGGTTCATAACGATCATCTCTACTCCTCATTTCTCTCGGTGGTGATTCTTCTCTTCTACTTCTTCTTTTGGGAGAATCTTCTCTTCTTTTGTAGGGAGCCGTACACTCATTGGAGTAGTGTCCGGGTCTTCCACAATTGTAGCAATAACGCCCACGACTAGAAGATCTTTTGTCATTGTAGGACCTTGACTTGGAACTTCTTTCCTTGCTTCTACTCTTGTAGAACTTGTTGAAGTTCTTTACCATTAGGCTCAATTCTTCATTGAAGGTTTGTTTCTCACTTGATGATGTGGGAGCATCACACGAGGCTTTGTAAGCACCACTTGACATGTTGTGAAACTCTTCCTTATCCTTGAGAGACATCTCATGAGCAACAATTCTTCCAATGACTTCCGTTGGCTTGAGATCTTTGTAATTTGGCATCATTTGGATCAATGTGCACACGGTATCATATTTTCCATCCAAGGCTCTTAAAATATTCTTGATGATGAATTTGTCGGTCATCTCTTCACTTCCTAAGCCGGCAATCTCATTTCTGATGAGAGCAAGCCTAGAGTACATTTTGGCGACTCCTTCACCATCCTTCATCTTGAAATTGTCAAGTTGACTTTGAAGCACATCCAATTTGGATTCCTTGACGGAGTCGATACCTTCGTGCATATCAACCAAAGTATCCCAAATTTTGTTTGCATTCTCAAGACGGCTGATTTTGTTGAATTCTCCGGGCCACAATCCATTAAAGAGAATGTCACAAGCTTGAGCATTGTATTGTAGCATCTTCAACTCTTCCGTGGTAGCTTCACAGTTTGGTTCTCTCCCATCAAAGAATTCACCTTGCAAGCCAATATACACAATAGCCTAAACGGCGGGGTTATGTCCAAGAATATGCATTTTCATCTTATGCTTCCAACTAGCAAAATTAGTACCATCAAAGTAAGGACCTCTACGGTGGTAATTTCCCTCGCTAGACGCCATACTCTCGTAGGTTGTTAAACCAAGGCTATGAACACCAAAAGCTATGGAAATCAAAGCAAATGGAGACCAAAGCTCTGATACCACTTGTAGGATCGAAAGTATGTCTAGAGGGGGGGATTAGACTACTTGACCAAATAAAAATCTAGCCTTTTCCCAATTTTAGTTCTTGGCAGATTTTAGTAACTTAGCACAAGTCAAGCAATCAACCTACACATGCAATTCTAAGAGTATAGCAGCGGAATGTAAAACAATTGCATATGAAGGTAAAGGGAGGAGATTTAGGGAGAAAACGCAATGTTGACACAGAGATTTTTTAGCTGTGGTTCCGATAGCTGGTGCTATCGTACATCCACGTTGATGGAGACTTCAACCCACGAAGGGTAACGGTTGCGCGAGTCCACGGAGGGCTCCACCCACGAAGGGTCCAGGAAGAAGCAACCTTGTCTATCCCACCATGGCCGTCGCCCACGAAGGACTTGTTGCCTCACTAGGGTAGATCTTCAGGAAGTAGGCGATCTCCTTACCCTTACAAACTCCTTAGTTCAACTCCACAATCTTGAAGGAGGCTCCCAAGTAACACATATCCAATCTAGGAGGCACCACTCTCCAAGAAGTAACAAATTGTGTGTTGATGATGAACTCCTTTCTCTTGTGCTTCAAATGATAGTGTCCCCAACACTCAACTCTCTCTCATAGGATTGGATTTGGTAGAAAGAAGATTTGAGTGGAAAGCAACTTGGGGAAGGCTAGAGATCAAGATTTATGTGGTTGGAATGGAATATCTTGACCTCAACACAAGTGTAGGTGGTTCTCTCTCAGAAAATATGTATTGGAAGTGTAGGCATGTTCTGATGGCTCTCTCCACTAATGAAGAGTGGGTGGAGGGGTATATATAGCCTGCACACAAAGTCTAACCGTTACACACAAATCACCAAACTCGGTGGGACCGATTCAGAGAACTCGGTCAGACCGATTTGGTTCATAATGTGACCGTTAGGTGTTTCGGTGGGACCGACATGTCAAATCGATGTGACCCATATTATTAGGGTTAGGGCATAACGTAATCTCGGTATGACCGAGTACACAAACTCGGTGAGACCGATTTTGGTAATAGTTAAACAGAGAGTTGGTCAGGCAAACTCGGTGGGACCGATTCGCTCATCTCGGTTGGACCGAAACGTTATGAAAAGGAAACAGAGTGTTTGCATTGCAATCTCGGTGGGACCGATCGCTCATCTCGGTTGGACCAAAATGTTACAAAGGGAAACAGAGAGACTGTAATCCCATCTCGGTGAGACCGAGATCCCTATCGGTGAGACCGAAAAGACTAGGGTTTCTGGCAGTGGCTATGTCAACTAAACTCGGTGGCTCCGGATAGAAAGAGTTGGTGGGGCCAAGTTGGACTTTTAGGTTTGTGACATATGTGGATATGAGAAAGTGGTGGAGGGTTTTGGAGCATATCACTAAGCATTTGGAGCAAGAACCTCATAAAGCAACACCTCATCCCTTCTTAATAGTATTGGCTTTTCCTATGGACTCAATGTGATCTTGGATCACTAAAATAGAAAATGTAGATTCTTGTGCTTTGAGCTTGAGCCAATATTATGTCCTTAGCATTTTGATGGGTCCACATTCTAATCCATGTCATGCCAATCATTGAGCTTTCCTGAAATATTCATCTTGAAATAGCATTAGCTCAATGAGCTATATGTTGTTAAGGAATTACCAAAACCACCCACGGATAGTTGCACTTTCACCCTGTCCTCTAAAAATCTACCGGACAAGGTGAACATTTATTTGGGCCTCTAATGCAATTTTGAAAAACGCATATTTTTCCTAATTCAAATAAATTAGCGATAAAAACTCCGAATAAAATTCTTATTTGATTTTAATATTAAATCTCCAATATTTCTTTATTTTGGGGAAGTCATTTTATCCCCTCTCTTTTATTTTCATAAAAGAAATATTCGAAGAGAAAAATAATTAAAATCAAACGATCCTCTTTTCAAAATTTGAGAAAACTCAAATACGAAAATAACGAAATCCCCAACTCTCTTCATGGGTCCTTGAGTTGTGTAGAATTTCTAGGATCAAGCCAAAATGCTATAAAATATGATATGTAATGATGATCTAATGCATAACATTCCAAATTGGAAATTTGGGATGTTACAATATAATAGTAGCAAATTTTCTCATCATGAGCAAATAGGGTGGCTATATCGTTCAAATTAGTAAGATGCGCCACAACAGCTTCAGTTTCATAACCTTGGAAAGTATCAGATTCAACCAAAGTAATTAACTCTGGGTCGATAGAGAATTCCTAATCCTTATCATCAACAAAGATAGGTGAAGTAGCAAACTTGGGATCACATTTCAAAGATTTCTCCTTTAGTTTGCATAATAATTTCTTAAGATCATCCCTATCATTGCAAGCAAGAAAGTCTCTAGTTGTCTCCTCATCAAAAACATAACCTTCCAGTATCTTAGGCAATTCATATCTAGGAGAACTAGATCTAATAGGTGTCTAAAGATTTTCATATTCAGGCATTTCACCAGTTTCAGTAATTTCATTCTCTTTAGGTCTAGCAATTTGTTCATCAAGAAAATCACCTAGTGGCACACCATCATCAAGCAAGGTACTAGCATCATCATGAGTAGAATTTATAGAAGTAGCATCAACTTGCGACATATAAGGATTAATAACATGTGGTGGTGTTGCAAGTGTACTCAAAACAGAAAGTGAATCAAGTGAAGAGTGTGATCGCAGCTCCTTACCTCCCCTTTCCTAGAGGGGACAATCTTAGTCTTGGTATCCTTCAGATTCTTCATAGTGATAAATTGATAATAATACCAAGTGACTCAACAAATATAGCTATGCTCCCCTGCAACGGCGCAAGAAAAGGGTCTTGATAACCCACAAGTATAGGGGATCGCAAGAGTTTTTGAGGGTAGAGTATTCAACCCAAATTTATTGATTCGACACAAGGGGAGCCAAAGAATATTTGCATGTATTAGCAGCTGAGTTGTCAATTCAACCACATCTGAAGATTAATTATCTGTGGAAAAGTGATTAGTAGCAAAGTAATATGATGGTTTTGATAGTAGTAGCAACGGCAATAGTAATGGTAACACTAATAGTAATGATTTAGTAGCAAGTGTAATAGTAACAAAAGCAGTAGTAACATAGCAAGAACTATATAAGAGAAATTCGTAGGAAATGGATCGGTGAATTCGTTGGATGATATTCATCATATGACCATCATAACCTAGGGCGATACAAAACTACACTAAAAGAATACACTTTCGTGATGATATGTGTTTGTCACAGTAGGTCACGCTTTTTTGTCATGCATGTACATCCATGACGATTTTATGACAGAATCAAGATAGTCATACATGTGCAGTCGTAGAAGTGTTCCATGACATTACCAAAATTATCATCATGGAAGTGTCCACTTCCATGACATCGGTTTACAGAGTCCCAACACCGGCTCAAAGACGTGTCCGGTTTGGTCTCTACTTACTCCTAACTTACAATGCAAGTTTACATATCAACGCCGGTTTACGGCTACAAGGTTTAAACCGACTATGGGCCTTAGGCCCTCATCTGCCTTCTTGGGCTTTAATATACTTAACTATTGGCGAAGTTAACCCGGCCCAGATAGGCCGGTTTACTCCCAGTAGTAATATCACCAACATTAGGTTCATGTCAATCCTTAGCAAAAAATCTTCATCTTCAACATCTTCTTGTAATTGTTGAACCGCCATGATATCACCTTCTCTGGCCATTGTAAACCGGAGTGACGTCACCTATCATAAAGACACTATCCATGATACCTTTTTTGTTTAATAGATCTGCGACAATCGAGGCGGCAGCTCTGTTTCCAAACTCATGGCTCCTTGATTCTCGCGCCTGTCACACACCCCTTTCCTTATAAATAGGACCGAACGGTCATTTCCTTTCTTCCCTTCCATGCCCTTCTGCTTCGTCTTCCTCGAGCCGCCCAGTCTCGGAGCTCCGCCGCCGCCGTCAACTTCTGCATCGACCTTGGCCACTGCATCGACCTGAGCGCACCAGAGCACCGCGGCGATCTTCTGCGTCTTCCTCAGCTCCAGTAAGTCTTCTGTCCTTTTCCACACAGATCTATTCTAGGGTTTCATGTTCTTCTTAGTGTTCATCGCCTGCTTCGTGTTCATATGATAGTTCCTAGATGCATTTGTGAATCCTTGCTCTGTGTAGCGGTAGTTCTTAGCATCCGCCTTCAGTTTCATGGCTCAAGACTGTAGATCCACATATATCTCTGCCCATTGATTCAGTACTGTTCTATTTTGAACCTTTAAATATTTTCTGATTTTCTGAACATGCTTTAGATCCAATGTTGTAAGAGAATCTTGTGAAATCTGTTTCTGCCTGCTTATTTATCCGCAATCTCAACTGTCTCCACGTTTAGATCAGGCGGTTTAACTCTGTATAAAAAAAATTACCAAACTGGTATATATCATTAGTCCCCTTGTTGAACCGCCAGAGTTCCTTAGCCAGACACTGCCGCTTCACAAAACTCCGGTTTAGAAATAACTTCCTCCGAGTTAACAATATATGTACCAGTGCATATTTATCCAACATATTCTTGAACCGGAATTGCTGCCTTTTTAGATCGTGTCATGGCCAAACAAGTGTATGAGTGCAACTTGGTTCCCTCTCGCGTGACCGAGACTCAGCTGAACAACTTAGTCATAACTGGCGCTTTAAGCAGTAAAAAGGTTATTCATTGGAGGGTCCCCGGTACAGAATGTCCTCCCAAGCCCCAAGAGGGAGAGGTTGTTGTTTTCGCGGATCATCTAGCCCGGGGCTTCGATCCTCCCGGTTCAAAGTTTTACCGGGATGTCTTAGCCAATTTCCAACTCCGTCCGCAAGACATTGGGCCAAACTCCGTAACCAACATATGTCTCTGCCAAGTGCTCTGTGAGGTATTCTTTCAAGAGGAGCCCATAATTGAATTGTTCAGAGACTGCTTCCATCTAAACCGCCGTACTAAATTTACTGACGGTGCCAACATGGAGTTAGGCGGTATGGCGATCCAAAAGAGAAAGGAGGTCACTTATCCTCACGCCAAACTGCACAGTCATCCCAAAGAATGGAATCAAACATGGTTATACTATAAAGATACCTCTCCTTCTGATGAAAATCCTTTACCGGGTTACCGCCCAGAACGGCTTAGCAACACGCATCCCTTTCCACAAAGGTTGACTGCCAAAGAGAGAAGCACCTATGCTCCTCAATTTTCCAAGCTCAGGGCCTTTATGGCTAATGGTTTAACAGGGGTTGACCTTGCTCGCTGTTGGATATCTTGGAGCATACTGCCCCTCAGCCAGCGCTCCGGTTTGATGTGCGAGTATACTGGCAGTGCCAGCGACCCGCTACGACACATTGACATCCAGCTCATAGATGAAGAAGTCACTGAAGCTGTGAAGAAGATATTGAACGAACCAGAGGCCGTCTGTGCTCGAACCGGCTTGCTTCCCTTTTGTGCCACCAACAAACCACCAGCTGTAAGATTCAAACTTTACTTTTTATTGAATCTGTCCTTGCTCAATCTACCCATTACTTAACATCAACATTTTTCAAACAGGGTGATGATCCGTTTTGGAGCAAAAAACTTCCACAGGAGAAACCAGAGAAGCCAGAGAAACCGGAAAGGCCAACCCGGCCTAAGACTAGAGTTGTTAAGAGGCCAGCAAACAGGAAGAAAACCACTGCATCTTCTGATCCGGCAGTTGACGATGATGTGGGTAACCCGGACCTTGAAGTAGAGCTTGATTCACTTGGATTATTTTTCACACATCTTATTGATAATGACCATTGTCAGGATGATGCGGAGGGCAGTCAGGCTGACGCTGTAGAGGTAATCACTCTGTCCTCCGACTCATGCCCTTTACCTTCACAAAAAATCCGTCGGGCAAACCGGAAAATTAAATTTTCTCATCCTCTTGCTTATTTGGATCCAAATTTTCTTATGAAGACACAACAGCATGAAGCCCGTCGCACAACCTGGCATAGTGGCCAGGTAGTCACCTCCGCCGGTTTACCGAACAGTCCGGTTCGGAAACGCGGTTCAGAGGTCTCTAACTCTCTTGTCAATGCTTGTCCTAAAGCGGGCTGTTTTCGTCAACCTCTTAATCCGTCTGACTCCGATACCAGGGCACCTCCCATTCATCGTCTGGCGAGTCATCAGCCACCCAGCTGCCACCGCTCAAAACGGTTCTTGGGTGAGTCATATTTCTTACGATGTTTCTGATGCATTACACTATAACATATGTTGTATTGATCATTTTATTTGTTTCAGGGCCAACCCTAGGCCCAGCAAGAAGGCTCGCCTGGACAAAGCGGTTGAAGAAGAGGCTGAACCGAAAATGGACAGAACACCAGGTCCTGAAGTGGCCATCCGTAAGGATGTGCCGAACGACCCACCACCGCAAGACGATGACTTTATTGCTGAAGAGAGACATGTTGACGCATCCGGTCCTGTTGACCAGCCCACAAGCCCCATCCGGATTGAGAAATCCACCAGTCCTTCCAAGCCTACTGATAAGCCGACGGCCCCAGTGCAAACCGGCGATGCCAAGGATGATGAAGTTATTATTACTGGCATTGGCCGTACAGAGCCAGGCAATCCTGTCGCTTTATCTAGACATACTGCTAAAGAAGAATTTGCTGCTATTGGCAAAGGCAAATGGAATGCTGGTCTGACGACTTACGCTGCTCTGAACGCCCAAGACCTCCATTCTGGTTATCTGAACCGGCTGTATACCGGCCGTGATTATGAAGTCGGTCTGGTTAACATGATGAAAGACAAATATGAGGTATCTTCCATATACTTTTTCAGTTTGTATGTTTCAATCCTGTCAATTCTCCTAGCCCCTAACGGCCGGTTTAGGATCTCCGTTCAAACCGGGATTTGTCAACGCAAACTTCAATGTTTCTGAATATGCTGATGTAGCCCCCAGGGGCCGGTTCAACTTTGGTGTAGTTAAACCGGAACTTTAGGTAATAAAGAGTGTAGCATTAGTACCCATTGAGTAAATAACCATTAGCCCCCAAGTGCCAAGTTGAATACTTGTATTGAGCTTGGGACTTTTTGACATAATTTTAGGATGAAGAGCAAATATGCATTAGCCCCCAAGTACCAAGGTCATAACTTGTTTATGTGGTTGGTACTTCAATTCTTGTACTGTCATCTGAATCGTAGAATTGTGTACATGCAGGATGAACTGAACAAAAGAGAAGGCCAAATCGCTGATCTGCACGAAAATCTGAAGTGCCAACAAGCTGAAACCTCCAAAGCAAAAGAGGAATTAACGAACGCTTTAAGTGCCATGGAACAGCTTAAGGAGGGCTTCAAGAAGGATCGGGCGGATTGGGCCACGGAAAAATCCGCTTTAACCAAGCGAGCAGAAGATGCCGAGGCTGCACTCAAACCGGTAGTGGATGAACTGACCAGCATAAAGCGCCAAGTGCATGCCATGACTGCTACTGTCTTTGGTAAGCTTTCTTGATATCTGGAGTAACTCGGCCTTCTTATGTGTTGGCCGGCTTGGTAATCCTTTGTAATGTTACAGGTACACGCATTAGTCACTTGGGGCCAGATGTGCGGAAGAAATTGAAAGCCGCCTACACATTGATCGAGCAGCTGTATACTGGAGCGCAGCAGATCATCTCTATTGCGTCTCATAACAACCCGGCGTCCACTTTGATTCAGGACACTCTTAAGAGGCTGTCGATGCTTCCTGCCCGGGTTGAAGAGCTGAAGAAATCTGCTGCTCGAACCGGTGCTATCAATGCCTTAATCCGGGTAAAAGGGTGGGTGCCGGATTTTGACCCTGTTGAAGCAGCTCAGGGCTATCCCAGCTTGAAGGAAGTCGGGTCAGAGTTTAGTGAAGCGGATCTGCGAGCAATAAACTGGGAGGTGCGTCCTCTAGCTTGTCAATTGGTTGAAGAGGCAGACTTGTCTCATTATCAATTGCCGCACCGATTCCTGAAGCGGAAAATCTTATCCCTCCAATCCGTAAGCATACTTACGCTCCCGATATTGAACCGTCGTTGCTGATCCATGATGAAGCTGTCTTTAGAGCATTAATGGGAATCGACTGGACAACTGTTGATTTCCAGCCGCTGGGTAGAGAAGCAGAGGTTGAAGCGGCGCGGGATGACCCATAGCCATCAGGCCAGGTAGGTGACCAAGCTTGAACCGGAAGCCGGTTTAAACTACTTCTCCTTTAGCGGAAAAACAATGATCTTATTTGGGCACCGTGTTGCCTTGTAATAGGCTAGCCGATACTCTTGATTTTGATATGCCTTCGTGCATAAGTACTGCAACTTGTGCTTCCTTTGGGTGATGAAATTGCCAAAGTATTTTCTGCAATCAAAAATCTTAAAGTGCCACCGCAGTTGTACCGTTAGGCGGATTATGATGTCTGCATATCAAAATGTCTGAAATTTAAGCATATGATCAAATCTTTGTGATACATAATACCTTCCATGAAGTTGGCTTGGCCAATCTTGAAGCGGAGGTTTATAAACCCACACTATTGGAGGAGATAGCAGCTCCTGTATATATATAATGCCGGTTTACCCTGTAAACCGTGCCGGGTTATGATAAACACCGTGTTTGTAACATCCCAAAATTCAAAATTTTGGAATGTTATAATAAATAGATAGACTTGATTGACTGTTTGATTGATTGACTGAAAGTGAGTGAAATTCGAAACTTTTTGAAAGTTAAATGAGAGGGAATAAAAGGACTTTCCCGAACTTTCATTTTTACATTTTTTTCTCTCCGTGAATTCAAATACTTTTCACCACAAAACCCTGGAGGGAAGATGACTTGGCTTCTTCTATTTTTTTAAATGAAAAGGGGTGTTGAAAATATTTGAATTTCATTTGAAATATTTCCAATTCTGAAACTTTATGCAACTCAATGATTTTCACGAGTGAAGATAAAATGACTTCTTCAAATTATATGAAATATGAGTTGGGAGTTTCAAAGAAACTCAAATTTAAAATCCATTTGAAATTATTTTTCAATTTGGGTTATTTGAGTTTTATTCAAATTATTTTTCTCCAAAAATAAAATACATGTAAAATAGGGTAACATGATTCCCTACATCAGAAAATTGGAGAGAAAATAAATTTGAAATTCATTTTGGTATTTTTAAAATGATTTTTATTGGATTTTATTAGACTAGTAGCACTCTTTGAATTATCTGAATTTGTGTGGATTTTATTTGACTCTAGAAAAATGTTGGGATTGTAGGAAATATTTTTCTGAAAATTTTGATATATAACATGCCTATATAAAATTTTACTGCATTTTCGTTTTTCAGTTTTCCATTTTGTTTCTACAAAAAAAACTGTGCGTGCGGCCCATAATTATTTGTCGCCCAAATACGCAGCATAGTAGACACGCCGGCCCGTATTTTTTTCTTATGGTTAACAATTTTTTTTTTCAGAAAAAATTCAATGCGTGCGCGCGGCCGGCCGAACCACCTAAGGCCTTTAGGCCATGCGAGGCGCCTTCTCTGTTTTGTATACATTCGTCTACGTTTAGTCCCACATTGCCTAGCCTTTGACCCTTAAACCTCTTTTCCACCTATAAATATAGACCCGTAGAGGCTCCAAAAATCATCCGAATCGGGTTAAATCAATATTTTGGTTTGACTAGATTCATTTAAAAAAAATATTTTTCTCCTCTCCGGTGTGACTTTTAGAAATTGTCTACTTTCTCCAAAGTCATCCTTTCTCCGCTTTATAAAGGTATCTTTCTTTGTTTTTTTTCTTTCCTTTTTATATGTCCGTAGTTTATTATTTTCTAGACTAGTATGATACAATAATTAGATTACCAATTAGTCTCTGTATTTATACATTAGACCTAAAGTTCTTTTAGCCGTACCTTTTTTCTTCCGTAAAAGAGCTTGACCCTGATTTTTTAAATAGCCATAACTTTTTACTCGTTCATCCAAATTAGATGAAACCAACGCTCACTTCTTCGTTTCGATCTCCTCTATCCAGTAATCTAACTCAAACATGTTTTTGAAAAGTTTAAAATTTGAATTAGACCAGATTTGAATTCAAACTTCGTTTAGTCATAACTTGAGTTTTATAACTCCGATTTAGTTGATTCCTTTTGCAAATCGAAGCTCTTGACCTAAACTTTCTGATAAAGCCAAATTCACATAACTTTGGTACTGTTAGAAATTATTTTATGTTGCAAGAGTTATTTGCTTGGTTTTAATGTTTACTGAATCGTCTTCTTCGATCTCTCTGATCTTTTGAGTGATTGCTTATGCGTGGTTACTATTGCTTGCTTACGATAGATTGACCGGAGTGTGACGAGTAGAACTATCAAGAGTTATGAGTGCGAATCATCTTTATCAACATTGCAGGCAATTTCACAATTTGATCATATTCCTTTCATACCCAGTTTTTATTGCATTAGACCAATCCTCAAACATTGCATGATTAGGATCTAATTAAATTGTGGGATGGGAAGTAGTTGAGGTAGTACCTATTACCTGTTTATTATCAAACCCTTGGGAGTTACTATTACATTATGCTTACATTGTCGTGCTATGCTCGTAGACGTGGATTGGGTTTTGAGAGTATTCATGACATATGTGAGATTGTTAATTAACGGTTTACTTAAGGTGGCAACTTAAACACACATCTGGGTGGATTGAGGTACCTGGTTATTCCAGGATTGCCTGTCTAGGCACCTGGGTAGACCACGATTGCCTGTGTTTTTATGGACCGCCACCCAGGCCCAAAGGGATCATGAGATTATTCATACTAGAAACTTCCGTGTGCAGCCACAAGCCATTATGGGCTCTAGCATAGCTGATTAAGTCGTGCGAACTCTTACAGTGGTAGACTAGCAGATGTAGGGGATGTAGGTTGGTACGGTCTATCACATCGTAAGGTGCTAGCGCTTCCGAAAGACTATGTCTCAGTCATACGTTTCTCAAACACCATGTAGTGCGAAAAATCCAACGGAGGCGATCGAGTCTTGTGGGGAAAAGTGCGCAAACCTCTGCAGAGTGTACAAACTAATCATGATTAACTGTGTCCCCGGTTATGGACATCTTGAGTATCTAGTTCTTGGATTATCCTGTTGATCTCATCACACTACTTAAATAATTTGTTGGGATTTAATGATGATGCTTAATTGGGATTGAGAATGCTGTCAACCATTCTCAATGGTTAACAACCACCATGATAGTTAAATAAAATTTATTCCTTTGCAGTAGGGAAAAATTGGCTTTTCGCAAAAACCTTAACCATAGAGCTTTTCCACCAGCCATATATGCATGTAGTGATAGCCATTGTTCATTATTCTCTATGGTGTGAATTTGCCAGTACATTCAATGTACCGACCCTCGTGGCTGCAACGTCTCATGTTGCAGGACTTCTTACGACGAGTAAGTGATACGTTAGGGTTACGGTTTCTAGACTCAACTTTACCGTTGGTGTTGATTGGAATCCACAACCTTGTTACTTCCGCTATTTGGATTGAGGTAATAGTATTTACGTTACTTTATACATGTAATTTACCTTTGTTATAAATCCTTCGAGTACTGTGTGTCAGCATACCGATCCAGGGATGACACTTAAGCACAGAGACTTGATCCATTCGGGTCGGGTCGCTACAAGATGGTGTCAGAGCACATGTTGACTGTAGGACGTGACCCCTAGAAACTGGAAAGCCCCCAGGAAGGATTTTTCTCTAAAACTTTCTCTTTCAAAAAAAGATCTTTTACGTCTCTTCTCTTCTGAGCTTATTCAAATATCCCCTTTTAGTGAGACCATACCCCTTTTCCCTTTTGACCACACGAAGATTCGACTGATGAGACCGCTCCAAGAAGTACAAGATATCGGACAACTAAGACCATTCGGAATCAAGGAGATTTTACCATACATTATGATAATGGAAACTACAGTGGTTGAAGATTCCGAAGACTAGGAGAATTTGAAGGCTATGAAGAATTTCCAGATTTAGTATGACCTAGTAAGGCTACCCTTATGGAACTTGACAAACTATGGAAGATGTCAATACCCGAGAACAAGGAGTATTGGAGAAAGACCGGAACATGGAGAGTTAAAAACTCAAAAGTTCTGTCAAGGAAAAAACCCTAAGGCAGGAGATATTAACTATGGAGAGATATCTCATGGAAATGACAAGAGCAGAAACACGGTTATCCATGAGCTTATCGCCCGCTTATGCTATTGTCACCATGCTAAGTTAAAGCATGCATATGCATGGAAGGATTGGATGGTAGAAGGCTGATGGAGCACCTATCACCAAGATGAAGTTTCAACCTTAGCTGATGTAACACCGGGATCTGGAGTGTTACATCAAGAAGTTAAGATGGACCTGCAGGAAGCAGTATTTGATAAGGAAGCGTTTCATGAAGAACTCAGGACTCAGAAGCTGAGAGTAGCCAAGCTAGAGGAGTAAAACCTTGAGACATCAAAGTTTTCGTCAGGAACTGAAGGACAATAGGATCAAGGTTCATGTCAAGGATGTTGAGACCCGGAAGTTTGGAACGCAACTCCAGAAATATTAAAGGACGTCACGAGAGATTTCGCGTCAACAGAGTTGATTTGGCAAAAGAATTGGAGAAAGACAAGCATGATTGGAAGAAGACATTGGAGGCATGAACAAGACTTGAAGAGTTTGACGGCTTGAAGATTTATTCACCTTTAGAAGACCAAACCCCTGTTATATACCTACGTTAGATGCGACGTTTGTGAGCTGTCATTTGTTTGATGTTTTTCCGACAACCACAATAAAAATCTGTCCTTTCAAAACCATTTTTTGTATTGTGTGCATCCCTCTCAATCTCTCCTACCCCACCCCAAACCCCTGGACCCAATAGAGGATGAATGGAGATGAACTCATGTTTCCTGGACCAATAAGTCAATTGGAGACAGATCGATGGATTCAGAACATGGAGGATCATCTGGAGAATAACCCTATATCCGAAAAGGATATGGCCCAACATGCTCTTCAGTGCTTTGGAAGAGGTGCTGCTACTTGGTGGAGGATGTACCAAACCATCAATGGATGGCAAGGAGTAACCACTTGGAAGGAATTTAAGTGGACTTTGTTAAAGTCTTGGCTTGTGTCCCAGAAATTGAGGCCTTATGGAAAGGATATGAACAAACCTTGTGCATACAAGCTTTGTGGAGAAATAGGACACAACCATAAAGAAAGCAAGGACAAATACCCTCATAATCGGAGGATTACCAAAGGAGTTAGTGAAAGTGCGTTATATCGACTAGAGGGGGGGTGAATAGGCGATTTTTATGAAATTCTTCACTGAGGAATTTGCTAGTGAGGAAATTCCTTAGCGAAGAACTACTAGCAGCGGGATAAGTACTCAGATGAAAACATAATAGAATTCAAGCATAGTCATCATGATGAAATGAAGACAAACACAGAGTACAGAAAGCGTAAACACAGGATAACACAAGTTGAAGACAAACAGACTGAAGAAATTGAACTGAGGAAATTGAGAAAGTCTTCAGTCAAAGTCTTCAAACACAAATATGATAAACAAACAGCACACTACTGAGGAAATAGAACCAGTAAGCTTGGTGAAGACAATGATTTGGTAGACCAGTTCCAACTGCTGTCTCAGTTGTACATCTGGTTAGAGTGTCGGTGTACTAAAGTAGGGGTACCTTAGTATCCCGAACTTGTGCACGGGCAGTCGTAGCACCCCGCGGCAAGGCTTGCCAGGCGATCGCCAAGACTCTCCGTGGTCCCTTTTTGGGCCATCCAAGAACAAAGTATTTGAGCCAAGGCCCCGGCAGGAGGAGCCTGCCGGGAAGGCCACCCAAAGAGAGCCAGGCCCCCGGCAAGAGGAGCTTGCCGGGACGACCGCTCGAAGCACAAGACCCCGGCAGGAGGAGCTTGCCGGGAAGGCCAACCACGGCACGACAAGGACCTTGCCATGGCGCGTCCCGCGCTTCGGCAAGGCTCGGTGAGCGACAAGCTCCCGGGCGCGACAAGGCGTCCACCGCGGCAAGGCGTTTGCCGCGACAAGTTACCACCTCGTGCCTGCGCTCCAGCTCACCCACCAACGTATCGCTCTGGGGGCATTCCAGGCGCACGTGGCGGGAGGTTGTGCAGCCATGGGCATGCGGTGGCGAAGCGAAGCTGATAGAGTAGCCATCGTGGCAAACGGTGGCGCTCCTGACGGTCCACTTCCCTGCACCGTCTGGGCGACGCGGACGGGCATTTAATGCCCTTGTCCCCCGCCGTTAGAGTTAGGTTTGATAGCACTGTACCGCCACTGTGCAGGCAGCTGTACCCACTACAGCATTCTCCCATTTTTGCCCCCACCTGCGCTGCCACCTGTGGGTAACCCCTTAAGCATATAAAAGGAGGCCCCATGCGCGCGTAGGGGAAAGAGAGGGGACACCCATTGCCACGCTCGGTCTCGCCAGCGGCTCGCGTGTACTGTAGCACCACGCGCTCCCGAGCAAGAACACAATACAATCCACAAAGCAGCAGTAGGGTTTTACGCATCCTTGCGGCCCGAAGCTGGGTAAAATCCCCCGTGTGCCTCGCCTCGATCCGCTCTTCGTGCGACCTCCGCCCCCCGCCGAACCAAGAAAGGGGCTCGGTCCCCATAGGTGTTCGAGGAAGCCGATTCCCCCCGACATCTTTGGCGCGCCAGGTAGGGGGCGTCGAAGTTGTGCGAACCTGATCCGGCGTCTGCACCAGCTAGATCTCCATCATCTTCGTCGACATGCCACCGAAGAAGAAGGCTCCGGAGGTGGCTGGTCCGCCCGCGTCGAACCCACCGCCCCTGGAGCAAGCGGGTGGTGGGGACGGCACCGGCGACGGAACGGGCGTCGTCGAGCCAGCTCATGGCGCCACGGCGTCCGAACATGCACCGCGCCCCTCTCAGGAGGCACGGGACCAGCAGCGTCTTGGCGCCCATGGTACCATACGCTCGCTGGACCCAAATCGAGCCGGCAGATCCCAGGGCGCTCAGGGCCAGCACTCACACCAACGTGCTGGCGCGAGCGTGGCGCAGCTGCCTGGTCCGGGTGTTGCTCCTTCTAACGTAGTTAGAAGTTCGAGCACATCCCGCTCCACGCGCCGTTCGCCACCACTGCCCACCACTCCAGCAGAAGCTCTGGCGCGAGCTCAACTGCTCCTAGACTACCCTCCAGCGGCGGACAAGCTCGACGACTGGAGGGCCACGATACAGAGCCTCATCGGTTTCGCCAACGGCGACACCCCGCGGCAGCGCAGCGCATCGCAGCCGCGGCAGGACAGCCAGGCGAGAACCGATGGCGCCAGGACCGGCGGGGGTGCGACCACCGTGCACTCCCCGCCCCAGAGGCCAAGGTCGCCGACTCGCCGGAATCATCACGACAACGACTCCACCGCGTCGTCGAATCCGCGAACACGTCGCGATCAACGACAAGTTCTTCGCGAACGAGAGCAAGAGGACGCTCGTACTCGGATCGAGCGTCGGAGAGAAGCGCGGCGTCAATCAGACCACCGCGCTGGGCCCTCTGTCGACATGTATGCACTAGGGGAACCAGGCGACCTGCCGTACGCGGTGGGCTGCCCTGCGTTCACCCGTGAGCTGCGGCAAGTCCAGTGGCCCAGCACGAAGAATTTCAAGCCAGACGTACCAGAGAAGTACGACGGCAAGTCGCATCCGTCGGAGTTCCTCAGCATCTACACCATCGCGGTGCAGGCTGCTGGAGGGCGAGACGACAAGATCCTTTCCAACTACTTCCTGCTGGTACTCAAATCCAACGTCAGATCCTGGCTGATGCACTTGCCGGATAACTCCATAACCTCCTGGACAGACTTGTGCCATCAGTTTGTTGGCGCCTTTACGGGCGGCCACAAACCCCATGGCCAAACGAGCGACCTTCATCTGCTCGTCCAGAAGGAAGGGGAACCCCTGCGCAAGTTCATCCAGAGATTCAGCCGTGTACACTACAACATCCCAGACGTCCACCCCGCCGCGATCATCAGCGCGTTCCATCAGAACGTGCGTAACCGCAGGGTGCGGGAGGAGATGGCGATGTGCAAGATCAAAGACGTCAGTGAGCTATATGCCCTGGCCGACAAGTGTGCCCGTGCTGAGGAAGGGAGGAAACTCCCCGGAGAGAACACTGGAGCAGGAGAATCTGAAAGTGAGGATACCGCCCCGGCAAGGAAGGGCCAGCGGCGGAGCAACAGGAAGAAGAAGAGCCAAGAAGTACTGGTTGTTGAGCAGTCCGGCGATGAAGGCGCCGCCAAGAAGGCCTAGGCTGGTAGCTCTGGCAAGGAGATTGCCGGATGCGCCCACTGCCAGGCTGTGGCGGTCGCCGACAAGCGGGACGGCACCAACAAGCAGGACTGCAAGATCCACCGCACCAAGGGCCATGACCTCCAGAGCTGCAAGCAGGTCGAGCGGCTCGTCGAGCTGCAAAAGGCCGAGTACGAGCCGCGCGACAAGGAGAGAGCCCGGGGAGGTGGCGGAGGATCAGGCACGAAGCGCCCCGGCCAGGGAGGACGCCGCGACAAGGACAAGCAGCAGCAAGCGGACCGACCTCCCCGCGGCCGCGACAAGAACGAAGACGACGACGAAGACGAAGACATGGATGACGTCGAGACCAGTGAGCAGGAGTTTCAGAAAGCCATAGAGGTCTTGTGCGTAGACGGCGGTGCCTCCCTGCATACTTCTCACCGCCAGCTCAAGCAGTGGGCGCGGGAAGTCAATGCAGCGGAGCCACCCGTCGAGTCGCGCGAGCCTCTGAAATGGTCCAGCACGCCTATCATCTTTGATATTGAGGACCACCTTGATCGCACAACCGCGATCGGGTGCTTGCCGATGCTGGTCTCGCCAACAGTCCGCAACCTCAAGGTCACTAAGATGCTAGTTGACGGCGGGGCCGGCTTGAACCTGATCTCCTCCGCTGTGCTCCGGAAACTCCAAGTCCCCGACAGCGAGCTCGAAGAGACCGGCACGTTCCAAGGAATCAACCCGGGAAGGAGCAAGCTGAACGGGAAGATAACATTGCCAGTGACATTTGGCAGCGAGCTGAACTTCAGGACAGAGAGGATCACTTTTGACGCTGCCGATTTTCCATTGCCTTACAATGGAATTCTCGGCCGTCCAGCACTCGCCAAGTTCATGGCGGCCTCTCACTACGCCTACAACATGCTCAAGATGCCAGGCCCGATAAGCGTCATCTCTGTCCCCGGCGACAAGGAGTATGCCCTCATCTGTGCCGACAAGATCTACCGGGAAGCAGCAGCCGCAGTGGATCACAAGCCGCTTGCCGCTGAAGCTCCCGGAGGGAAGAAGAGGACCAAGCCCGGCAAGTGCTCTGGCGCCCACTCCGGCAAGCGCACCTCTTCGGAGTGCTGCGCTACCGTCGAGGATGCGCCATCGAGCTCCACCGGCAAGAGTAAGAAGACAATGGCGGCTCCGCCAACGACCAAGAAGGTGCCCGCCAAGTAGGACGGCACTGGTGGTACCTTCACCATCAGTGCCACGCTCGACCCGAAATAGGAAAGCGTGCTCGTTGCTTTCCTGCGGGCGAATGTCGATGTGTTTGCCTGGCAACCATCCGACATCCCCGGCGTTCCAAGGAAAGTGATTGAGCACCACCTCGCCGTCTGTCCTCACGCGCGGCCCGTCAAGCAGAGAGTCAGGAAGCAAGCAGTGGAGCGCCAAGAGTTCATCGCAGAAGAGATCAAGAAGTTGGAAGCGGCAGGCCTTGTCAGAGGTGAGCTCCATCCGACGTGGTTGGCCAATCCTGTTGTCGTGCGCAAAGCAAATGGGAAATGGAGGCTTTGCATCGACTTCACTGATGTTAACAAAGCTTGTCCCAAAGATCCCTTTCCCTTGCCGCGCATTGACCAGATTGTCGACTCCACGGCCGGATGTGACCTGCTTTCATTTCTTGACGCCTACTCAGGATATCATCAGATCTTCATGGCTGAAGAAGATGAAGAGAAGACCGCGTTCATCACTCCATGTGGCACGTACTGTTTCGTACGGATGCCTTTCAGACTGAAGAACGCCGGTTTGACATTTGCGAGGGTTGTCCACACCGCTTTTGAGCCACAAATCCACAGAAATGTGGAGGCCTACATGGATGACACAGTGGTCAAGAGCAGAGACAGGGCAACCCTGATTCAAGAATTAGAAGAGACCTTTGCGAACCTGCGCAGGATCAGCCTCAAGCTCAACCCCGAGAAGTGCGTGTTCGGAGTCCCTTCCGGCAAGCTTCTCGGGTTCTTCGTGTCTCAGCGAGGAATAGAAGCCAACCCAGACAAGATCAAGGCCATCGAGCAGATTGAAGCACCAACACGTGGGAAGGACGTACAAAGGCTTGCCGGCTGCGTCGCGGCTCTTAGCAAGTTTATTTCCAAGTCTGCAAAACGCGCCCTGCCGTTTTTCAAAATTTTGAAAAAGGCAGGTCCAGTAAAATGGACTCCGGAAGCAGAGGCTGCGCTGCAGGACCTGAAGAAATACCTGTCCTCCGCTCCAATACTTGTCGCGCCTAAACCACAAGAGAAGTTGCTGCTATACCTGGCGGCAACCAATCAAGTGGTTAGCGCTTCGTTAGTAGCAGAGAGGGAGGCAGATGATGAGCCAGCAACCACGGCAAGCACGTCCAACGACAAGCAGGGGGCTTCCCCGACAAGCTCTGGCCCCGACAAGGATGAATCTGCGCAGGAGCAAGTGGAGGTGTAGAAGAAGAAAATGGTGCAGCGCCTAGTTTACTTTGTCAGCTCCCTTTTGCAGGGGGCTAGGTCAAGGTACTCTGGTGTGCAGAAATTGCTTTTCGGCCTCCTCATGGCCTCGAGAAAGCTGCGCCATTACTTCCAAGCACACAAGATTACAGTTGTCACCCGCTTTCCGCTGAAGAGGATACTGCAGAATCCAGAAGCAACAGGCAGGATTGTCGAGTGGGCACTAGAACTGTCGAGCTTCGGTCTCCAGTTCGAGAGCACCTCGACTATCCAAAGCAGGGCATTGGCGGAGTTCATAGCGGAGTGGACACCGACACCGGACGAAGATATCCCAGAGACGAGCATCCCCGCCAAAGAAGCAAGCAAAGAGTGGCTGATGTACTTTGATGGTGCTTTCTCGCTGCAAGGCGCCGGTGCTGGCGCGTTACTTATCGCGCCCACCGGAGAGCACCTCAAGTACGTAGTCCAGATGCACTTCCCCAAGGAACAAGCAACCAACAATACTGCAGAGTATGAAGGTTTGCTTGCCGGTCTCAGGATCGCGGCAGAACTTGGGATCAAGAAGCTCATTGTCAGGGGTGACTCACAGCTTGTCGTCCGCCAAGTGAACAAGGATTACCAGAGTCCGTTGATGGAAGCGTACGTTGATGAAGTGAGGAAGCTGGAAGAGCACTTTGACGGCCTGCAGATGGAACGCATTCCAAGAGCTGAGAATGACATCGCTGATGGCCTGTCAAAGTGCGCAGCATTTAAGTTACCTATGGAACCAGGGACCTTTGTGCTCAAGCTGACTCAACCATCCGTAACGCCATCAACCAGACAGAGCAAGAAGAGGAAGTTGGTCTCCGGCGACTATCTTCCGGCAGAGCTCCCCGGAGCCGCCGCCAAGAAGGTCCCCAAGATCGACGCCAAGAGCGCTGAGGAACCGTCTGCTCCGGAAAACCCCAGGGTTTGTTCCGTAGAAGCAGGCACTCCCGACAAGTTTTGCTCCGGCAAGCTTGCCGGGGAACGTCAAGCTCCGGCTGAGCCCCAGATCCTCGCCATAGAAGCGGACGTTCCCGCAGCAGCAGAAGTGCCTTCAGTCCTTGTTGTCGAGCCGCAGGCTCCAGCATGGGCGCAGCAGACTGTCCATTTCCTCCAGCTCGGAGAACTTCTCGAAGAGCAAGAAGAAGCGGAAAGAGTAGCCCGGCGCTCGAGTATGTACCAGTTCGTCGACAACACACTGTACAGAAGAGGGCGCAACGGTGTGAAATTGAAGTGCATTTTCCGGGAAGACGGACAACAGCTGTTGGCAGAGATACATGGAGGCATATGTGGTCACCACATTGGCGCAAGAGCACTCGCCGGCAAAGCATTCCGGCAAGGTTTCTTCTGGCCGACAGCCCTCCAGGATGCAACTGCACAAGTAACCAAGTGTGAAGCGTGCCAGTTCCATTCCAAGCAGATACACCAGCCAGCTCAAGCTCTCCAGACGATACCTTTATCCTGGCCATTTTCGGTCTGGGGGCTCGACATCCTCGGCCCCTTCCCCCGAGCTGTCGGGGGCTTTGAGTACTTGTACGTCGCAATCGACAAGTTCACAAAGTGGCCGGAAGTGGAACCAGTGAGGAAGGTGATAGCACAGTTAGCCATCAAGTTCTTCAGGTCGATTGTCTGCCGCTTCGGGATCCCCAACAGGATCATCACCGACAACGGTAAACAATTCACGAGCCGCGCCTTCATGCAATATGCCCAAGATCTCGGCGCCAAGGTCTGCTTCGCTTCTGTTGCTCATCCCAGGAGCAACGGTCAAGCTGAAAGGGCCAACGCCGAAGTACTGCACGGGCTCAAGACCAGAACTTTCGACAGGCTGCACAAGTGCAGAAGAAACTGGATCGAGGAGCTGCCGGTGGCTCTTTGGTCGATCAGAACGATGCCAAATCGAGCCACTGGCCAGACACCATTTGCTCTAGTCTATGGAGCAGAAGCAGTTACCCCCACAGAATTCGTATACGGGTCACCTCGAGTGCTCGCTTATGATGAGCTTGAGCAAGAGCGGCTGCTGAAGATGACGCGCTGCTCCTTGAGGAAGATCGTCTTCAGGCTGCTGTGCGAGCCTCCCGCTACCAGCAAGCTTTGCGTCGCTACCATAGCCGCAAAGTTAAAGCCAGAAGCTTCGAGGAAGGCGACCTTGTTCTTCGGTGCGCCCCGTCCGCCAAGAAACATAACAAGTTGACGCTGAAGTGGGAAGGCCCTTACCGGGTGAGACGAGTCATGAGGCCCGGCGCTGTCCGCCTCGAGACCGAAGATGGCACTCCGGTGAGCAACTCCTGGAATATTGAGCATCTTCGTAAGTTTTACCTGTAAGGCGCGGTTGTCGGGCCCCGCCCGACAACCAACCTTTTGTACAAGTCTTGCCGCAGTTGCATGTAATCCTTTGTACAAAGCCAGGCACAGACCCTGAGCAGCAGAAATGAAGCGCTGGCGCCCTAAGTTTTAGCATGCATGCTGAGTCGAGTCTCGTCCTTGGTTAGGGTTGATAGTGCCTAACAGTTGCTAACCCCTAGCTTAGAGGTCGAGTCTGCGTCCTTTTTCCGGTTCCTTCGTTTCCTTTGGTTCACAGGGTTTTGCATATCCTGGCCAGGCCGCTTAAGGACAAAGAAGAGAAGAAGGGCGGACCAGCATCTGGTCCCTAGCAAGCCAGCATTGCCGGAGGCTGCAAGTACGAAGATTCGCCCGCGGCAAGCCAAAGTTGCTGGGGGCTGCAATCCCAGATAAGTTTTTGCTTCCCTTGTCATGCATTCTCTTATGAACTGTGGAATACGAAAACCTTGTTTCCTCCTAGAAGCTACCGTGCTCCCTTAACGACAGGCCCCAGAGCGCGTTCCTGGGGCCCGTTTTGGTAGTAGTCGCGGCGGCAAAGGGGCGGAACGAGGGGCCCGAACCCGCTTCATCCCTTCCTCCGCCAAAGGCGTGAGAGAGGTCGAGTGGCGCGGGAAGACGGCAGGGCCTGTTGCCGGGCAAAGAAGTGCCTATCTTAACGATATAAAGGATTCGTTCCTTGGTGTGGGTTTTACCCACGGGACAAATGGCCCGACAAACATCCCCTTTTCATTAAAAACATTCTGCTCAGGTACAGTTCAGAGAGAATGAAAAACATGAAAGGATGGGATTACAAGTTTTAAATACAGCTAAGGCCCGAGGGCTTACATATTGAAAAAAGATAAGATGCCCGTAATCCCTTTCTTGTCTCTCTCCTCAGGAGGTAGGACAAGGAGGCAAAAAGGGAAAAAGGAGCGCCTAGGCGAGCTACGGGTGGCAGAAGACACCAACAGAATGCCCCGGGGACCGGCTGAAAGCTGGACGGTGATGGCGGCGCCGGAAGAAGGGCCCGACAAGGCGGCAGGGCGTCAGCACGCTGTCGAGGGCGCCGTGCCCTCATACTCCAAGTTGACGGCCTTGCCGCCAGCCCTCTTCCTCTTCCGCAGCCTCGCCACGCCAGCCGCCAAGGAGGCGACCCCGGGAAGCTCAAGGAGCCGGCAACCCGGATGATGGGGTCGCCGGTGCCACACGGAGCTGCGACCGGCGCCTAGTCGGACCCGTCATCTCGACGACCGCTGCCCTCGTCGTCGTTGTCGCTCCCCTCCTCGTCACTCTCGCTCGAGGAGGAGCTTTCCCTGTCGGAGGAGCTATCCACGCAGCACCGGGCCCGGGTCCCGAAGTCCCTGAAGGCCTTGACGGAGAGGAGATCGCCCTCCATCAACTTAAAATGGAGGGTGAACCCCTCCGTCAAGGTGTGGATGCGGGCGAATGTCTTCCACCCTCGGCCAAGATACACTACACTGGGGGCTGGGAACTCGACGTGGACCCGCGTGCCGCTGATCCCGCAGCCCTTCATGCGCAGCCTTAGCGTCTCGGGTTGCTCCATCTCCATCATGCTTGCGAAGGGAGCCGGGAGGCAGAGGCGGCGGCGAGGCGCCCGATGCAGCCTGATGAAGAACTCGCAAGGATCGTCCCCGAGGTGGACCGCCGTGGGAAGAGGAGCCGCTGACGGAGGCGAGGCCGGCGCGTCGCCCCGCCCGCCTCTTCCCTGAGCGCCGCGGCCTCGTCCACGCCCACGTCCACGACCTCGCCCCCTCCCCCTTCCCCTTACGGCTGGCTGCGGGTGCAAGGGGAGGAGGGGCGCGCTGCCTGGTGGCAACCCTCACCGCCACCGATGAAGGACCCGGATTCCCTTTCTCCATGGCGAATGGAGAGAGGGGGTCAGAAGATGAAGAGGAGAAGAGATGGAGGAGTGTGGGTTCCCGTCGCCCCCCTCTTGCTCTTTATAAAGGAGCAGAGTGGGGGCTCGACCGCCCCGCTCAGCCAATCAAGACGCAGGAAGGCAAGGCGACCGGGGTCGACCTGCTGCCCCGACCCGCAACGGCCCGGTCTCCTGACTCCACCGTCCGCAACCCCGGGTGCATGGAAGCCGTGTGGCTGACGCGCAGGACCGAGGCGACGGATGAGGCGACCTCTCCCCACACCGTGATCATGGGGAACGGGCGCCTCGGAAACCGTGCCTCGGCCCCGTCCAGCGAACAAGCCACGCCTCCACGCCTCCCTCCACTTATGGAGCTAGCGCGAACCGTCCCCCTTTACGGCGACGTGACGCATGCCTGCAGGGTTCGGCCCCGCGCACGCCACCCACGTCACGCACGCCTCTCCCCGCGATGCCGCGTTCGACGCGTGACTTTCGGGGAGGGCGTGGTGGGCGCAGAAGCAGATGCAGCGTGACCCAGGCCGCGCGTGCCCGTGCACTGTTTTGGGCCTGGCCCAACAGCGCTCGGCACCGTGTATGGCCCAGGCCCGGGGGCTCCTGTCGGTGTACTAAAGTAGGGGTACCTTAGTATCCTGAACTTGTGCACGGGCAGTCGTAGCACCCCGTGGCAAGGCTTGCCAGGAGATCGCCAAGACTCTCCGTGGTCCCTTTTTGGGCCATCCAAGAAGAAAGTATTTGAGCCAAGGCCCCGGCAGGAGGAGCCTGCCGGGAAGGCCACCCGAAGAGAGCCAGGCCCTCGGCAAGAGGAGCTTGCCGGGACGACCGCTCGAAGCACAAGACCCCGGCAGGAGGAGCTTGCCGGGAAGGCCAACCACGGCACGACAAGGACCTTGCCACGGCGCGTCCCGCGCTTCGGCAAGGCTCGGTGAGCGACAAGCTCCCGGGCGCGACAAGGCATCCACCGCGGCAAGGCGTTTGCCGCGACAAGTTACCACCCCGTGCCTGCGCTCCAGCTCACCCACCAACGTGTCGCTCTGGGGGCATTCCAGGCGCACGTGGCGGGAGGTTGTGCAGCCAGGGGCATGCGGTGGCGAAGCGAAGCTGACAGAGTAGCCATCGTGGCAAACGGTGGCGCTCCTGACGGTCCACTTCCCTGCACCGTCTGGGCGACGCGGACGGGCATTTAATGCCCTTGTCCCCCGCCGTCAGAGTTAGGTTTGATAGCACTGTACCGCCACTGTGCAGGCAGCTGTACCCACTATATCATTCTCCCATTTTTGCCCCCACCTGCGCTGCCACCTGTGGGTAACCCCTTGAGCATATAAAAGGAGGCCCCATGCGCGCGTAGGGGAAAGAGAGGGGACACCCATTGCCACGCTCGGTCTCGCCAGCGGCTCGCGTGTACTGTAGCACCACGCGCTCCCGAGCAAGAACACAATACAATCCACAAAGCAGCAGTAGGGTTTTACGCATCCTTGCGGCCCGAAGCTGGGTAAAATCCCCCGTGTGCCTCGCCTCGATCCGCTCTTCGTGCGACCTCCGCCCCCGGCGAACCAAGAAAGGGGCTCGGTCCCCATAGGTGTTCGAGGAAGCCGATTCCCCCCGACATGGAGCGGCTGAGTATTTAAACTCGAGGACACACAGTCCCGGACACCCAGTCCTGAGCACGCAGCTCGGGACACCAATTCCTCACCGTATTCTCCTTGAGCTAAGAACACACAGTCCTCGCCCAATCACTCGTGGTAAGTCTTCAGGTGACTTCCAAACTTTCACAGACTTGGTCACTCGGCGATCCACAATTCCTCTTGGATGCTCTAGACCTTGACGCCTAACCGTCTGGAAGAAGCACAGTCTTCAAAGGTAACAAGCGTCGGATCCACGCAGGATCAATCTCTTCAGTGATGCTCAATCACTTTGGGTTTGTAGGTGTTTTGGGTTTGGGGTTTGGATTTTCCTCACTTGATGATTTTCGCTCAAAGTCCTCGGAGGATGGGTTGCTCTCAAATGACAAGTGTCAAGTTTTCGCGGAGCAGCCAACCAGCTAGTGGTTGTAGGGGGCGGCTATTTATAGCCTAGGGAGCATCCCGACATGATAAGACATAAATGCCCTTCAATGATATGACCATTAGGTGGACAAGATATTTTAGGACAGTTGGCGCGCAGCACAGCAACGGTCGGAAATTTGAGGTACAAATTCCTCAGGGCTATCATGTTCCTCACTGTGTAGGCAATTCGCACTGGAGAATTCCTAACTCCTCAGTCAGAGCAAAGTCCTCAGTGACCAGAACAACTGCGTCTCTGTCACTGAAGAAATTGACTGAACTGTATGAGATTTCCAATGGCTTCACACGAAGGGATTGGTAGGTGTAGGATTTGAGTTGAGCATGACATGGAAATTTTCTCCTTAGTATTTCCTTGACCCCCTTTAATAGTACGATGTTTCCTATGACTCAAGAAAGAGAAAATGAAACTACAAAAACAAAAGTCTTCACGCTTCATGTTCCTCGAATGAATACCAAGTCTTCAAGGTCACACCAATTTCTTCACTTTCAAAGTCTTCAGAAAGTCTTCAGTATATCAAAGTCTTCATTCGAAGAACTTCATTTTTAGGGGTCGACTTTCTCTGTAAATATCAAACTCCTCATAGACTTATAGATCTGTGTACACTCATAAGCGCATTAGATACTTAACCTATAAGTCTTCAATACACCAAAATCACTAAGGGGCACTAGATGCACTTACAATCTCCCCCTTTTTGGTGATTGATGACAACATAGGTTAAGTTTTCAACGGGGATAAATATATGAAGTGTAAATACTGATATTGAGGAATTTGATTGCAAGATATAGAGGAACTCCCCCTGAAGATGTGCATAGTGAGGAATTTGCTTCTGTAGCAATGCTCATTTGAAGAGTTGAATCATGGAGATCTCCCCCTATATCTTGTAATTCATACACGCATTTGATGTATAATATGAAGAATTTGAAATGCATGATGAAATATGGTGCCTGATGTAATTCAGCATGCGTGCAATAATATTAACGAGGAATAAGCATGCAGAATAGTGCATCAAGATATCAAAGCAAAGTGCAACAAAAGTATCAGCGCACCATCGGACTTAAGATTACAACTCGATCCAATAAAAGTTTCGGAAGAACGAGAGTTGTAACTTAAAAAAACGAATAAACCCTTATTGTAGACCCGCTTGAAGACTAACTCAGATTTCTCCCCCTTTGTCATCAAATGACCAAAAGGATCGAAACTGAGGACTAACGCCCCTGAAGATTTTCAAGTTGATGAAGGAGCTCCAGCGTTGTTGGGGTCGGTCGTTGAAGTAGGGCCTGCTGCAGTGTCATCCAAGTCTTCATTTTCATCAGTCACACGCGATGAAGAATATGAGCTGGCCACCAAAGAAGGAACCTTGACCTTCTTGTATTTCTTTGGAGGAGGTGCAAACCAGTCAAAATCTTCTATGAGACCCATTTTCTCCAAGTCTTCAGCACTGTACACTTGAGATAGAACAGCCCAGGTGCGGTTGAGGGTTTCATGAAGGTAGTAGTGGTTTTTCTTCACTGCATTGTGTGTGGAAGTCATGTTGTGAAGAATTGAACCAAACTGACGCTTGACCCATTTGTGATTGCGATCAACCTTTTGATGAAGACTGAGGAGTAACTCACGATCAGTCATCACCCTGGGTGTTGTGGCTTGAGGATTTGGCTTGGTAGTGTTAGCAGCAGAGTCATGTGTGGTAGAGTCATCATTGGTGGAGTAAGATGCAGCTTTGCGAAATTGGCCATCCAATGGACGAATGCCTTCATCTATCACAGTAGTGGCCTTGCCTTTTTCTTCAGCTGAGGAAAATGTCCGTTTGAGGACTTCAATGGGAGGCAAGTAGCTGTAGTGGTTGAGCGTTTCAGCTTTGTAGTTGAGTGAAGACCTTATCCTGATGAATTTCATTATCCAAGGTGCATAAGGGTTCAGCTCAAATGGTGACATAACAATGTTGGCCAGAGTCCTCATGAAGAAATCATGGAAGTTGACGGGAACGCCATGGATGATGTTGAAAAGCAGATTCTTCATGATGCCAACGACTTCTTCATCAGACGAGTCGTGGCCTTTGATGGGACTCATTGTCTTCGTCAGAATGAGATAGACAGTCCTTGGCACATACAGCAATTCCTTGACGAGGAAATTGGTTCTAGGAGCCTGCCCTGGCTTCAAAGGCTTCATCAGCACTTGCATATAATGATTTGAAAGCTCAGGTTCGTTGTACACACAGCGAGCATCTTCAATGGGTGGACTCAGAGGAAGGACCCGAAGCAATTCAGATGCAGGGGCCTTATGGTGGGTGTTGTCAGTCATCCAGTCCAAAACCCATGAATTGATATCTTCAGAGTTGTTGGTGATGTGCAACGTTGCATAGAATTGAAGAATAAGCTCTTCATTCCAATCGCATATATCTGTGCAGAAGTTGAGCAACCCAGCGTCGTGAAGAACACTGAGCACTGGCGTGAAGCACGGCAAAGACTCCATATCCACGTGAGGAATATGAGCATGATCGAAGACTTTGTCTTTGTTGTAAAGCACTGAGGAATAGAAATTTGCTTGGCTGGCAGTCCAGAAACGCCTCTTCCTTATGCGAGCAGAGTCATATCGATTGTATTCAGTGAAGAACACGTGCTCGCCATAGAAGTCTTCAGCCTTGAATTTCTGTTTGCGTGAGAACGGATCCTTTGGCCTTGGCAGAGGAGTGTCAGTGAGTTGCATCACGACCTCAGGAATCACGATCTTAGGTTCTTCAGGCTGAGGAATTTCAGGATGTTCCTCAGGTGCAGTCACCTTGTCTGTATCAGCAGCAGTTTCTTCAGCGCTAGTGGCTGGAATTTCTTCATTCACAGATGCAGTGGGGTGAATTTCTTCAGAGCCCAATTGTACTGTTGGTGAAGGGGAGTGAGGAATTTGCTGCAGAGGAGTGAAGAGTGGGGAATTGGGATGCTGACTTTCCCAAAAGTCGTCATTCATCACAGGAGTGGTGCTTCCAATATCCACATCTTCATCAATTTCTTCAACACCAGCCTCTTCAGCATAAAACTAAGGCATCGGTGATGAGACCATTGGGGTTGAAGGGATTGCATCCGTTTAAATTTGTTCATCAATCTGCTCTGACGAAGCAGCAGATTGAGTTTCTTCATCTAATCCACTAGGGATCTCATAATCTTCATCAAACGGAACAAGGTCCTTTGATGGCACGGAGGAGATAGGAACGACATCAATGGGATTTGCAAAAGAGCTTGTCATCGGCTTCATCTTCTTGGGAGCTAAAGATTCTGAAGCATTGGATGCCTTCCTTTTCTTCACAGCAGCTCGTTTTGCAGCCTTTGTTTTCTTCACATCTAATGCAGATGGAAGAATTGGAGTTGGCGTAGGCGCAGGTGGAGCTGAGGAATCTGGTTGATTTTCTTCAGGCGCAACTGATGCAGTTGCCCTGGCAATTTTATCAACGGCTGGAGCAGAGTCATCAGCCTTGGAACTAGCATTTTCTTCAGCAGCCTGAACTTCATCAGCGGTGCTGGCATGTTCTTCAGTTTGCTGAATAGATGCTTCAGCTTGAGGAATTTGTGGCTTTGAGGCTGCACCCTTGGTGAAGGTATCAGTCAGCCTTACAAATCTGACCTTGGCTCCTTGCCAATCAACATAGTAGGAGTCAAATTTGTCGCTGAGGGCTTTGATCTCAGCCTGCATCTTGACAAGTTCCTCAGGCTTCATTGAGAGAACATTTTTCTTCAGTAGCTTCTCCTTGCGGTACTGTGATTTCTTGATCTCTCTGGCCTTATCATATTTCCACTTCTCCTCTTGGATGAAGTGGATCAGCATGTGACTTTGACCAGGTGTCAGCTTGAAATCAGGCATAGGTGTGTGAGGATCCTTATGCCAGAGATCAATATAATCTAGGATCGCCTTTGGATCCAATAGCAGGGGCACAGGTGTGCCTTTGGCTTTAGCAGCCCGTTCTTGTCGATCCCTGATGATTTCAGTAAGTTCTTCTTCATCAGCTTCATCATCATCAGATGGCACAGTGAAGACTACCTGCTTCTTTTGAGGACTTGTGCGAGTGACGCGTCCAGCAGTAGCCTTTTTCTTCAGCAGTGAGGGTCTTGCTGAGGAATTTGGTGCAGCTGAAGAACTAGCTGAGACACCAAAGGCAATAGAGATGCCAATCGTCCTTTGGCATGAGGCCAGATGCACAGGTGCTGAGGACTTTGGTGGAGCAGGAGCAGCATGAGGAATTTGCTTTGAAGATTTTGAAGATTCTGGCCGTGAGGGCGCAGCTGAGGAACTTGGCCGTGAGGGCATTGAAGATGAAGCACTTGGCTTGCGAGCGGGCTTCTTTAGCATCACTTTCTTCGGCTTGACCGAGGCCTCAGTGGCAGCAGCAGCAGCAGCAGAGTCTTCATTGAATTTCCTCACTGCTTCTCTGGCTTGCCTTGCCAGTTTAGCTTGGCGCTTGGCCCATTCCTCAGGAAAATCCTCACCACGCTTGATGCTGGTGGGATCAGCCACTTGGCCAGGTGCCAATGGGGCTCTTGGGCATGGAGGGTTGAGTGCGAATTTCTTCATATACTTAGGAGTAACATATCTGTACTCCCTCCATTCACGTGCCCATCTCCGTTCAATCCTATGGATTCGCACCTTGCGCTGATTTTTATCTTCTTTGCCAAACTTGGCTTCATCAGGCGTGCAGTACTCTTTGTAAATATCCTCTGGGATCTCAAAAGCAGTCATGACCTCAGGCTTCTTTCCTCCTTTCTGTGGCCGTTTACCTTCAGCCATTTTCTTCAGATGAGGAATTTGAACAATTGAATTCTCTGAAGAAGTATGCAACTTTTCTTCGAGGAACGCTGCAAATGAGTTAAGTCGATGAGAACCTAATGATTCAGCGGCGGACATGTGTACCTGTGAACAGAGTATAGTTCCAAGGAATTTGGAGAGGTCATATGCGTTCTCAGAGGGTTTTCAATAAAGAAAAAGTTTGAGGAATTTGACCAGATTCGTCTTGAGGAATTTCACTAAGCGCTTTATATCTTAGGTTCTAGAGTTGTATAGATCGAGGATCCACACAATTGAGGAATCTTGAAGAAATTGAGGCTTAGGGAAATGAATCAAGAACAGATAACATGTGAGGTGTTTTGTGTGTGAGGATTTGAAGAATAAAACACCTTTGAAGATTTTGTAGTGAAGTTTCGAATCAAAGAGGGCAGTAAAATAGCTTTTAATTACCCTGAACGAAGAACACGACGAACTAGGAGTTGGAACAGTGAAGTTCGTCGATGCAGATCTTCCACGCCCTAACTTGGCGGAGGAAGACGTCTACGGCGGCGGCGAAGGTGAAGATTTCCGCGGTCGGCGCGAGTACGACGGCGATGAGGTCGAGGCAGTGAAGCTTTTCCTCACCGGCGACGATGGAGTAGCGACGGCGCTAGGGTTTGGAGAGCTCGAGCGAGGGAGTGAGATCGAGCGGGGTAAAAGAAGTGAGGATGGCGAAGGGGGGATATTTATAGCCGCAGTGAAAAACTGTTTGTCCGAAGATTTGGGACGAACGTGCCCCTGGCCGTTCTCCTTCTCGCGACATGTGTCACCCACGGACTGTGTGGTTGAGATCGTGGGTGGATAAAATAATCCATCGTGGGATGCGGAACGGTTTGAGCGGCAAAACCGAAAGTTTGGATAAGATTAGTTTTAACGTTTCGTTCGCAATTTCTTCAGCTGACAAGGACACAGTGAAGAATTTGAACGAGTTTCAAATAGAACGCACATGAAGAATTTGTGAATAGATTGGATTGAGTGTAGCATAGAGGGGAAGGGTCCGATCACATTCACTTAGCAAACTTGAAGAAATAGCTATAAGTGAATGCTGTAGAGGACATAAAACCATATATATATATATAGCCAATGAAGAAAAACGACGGCACAAGTGAAGACTTTGTAAAGTTTGAAGAATTTGAAAAACTGAAGAATTTCAAAAGTTGAGGAAAAACTCAAATTGAAGATTTTCAACTTTTGTGGTGGCGTGACCCACCGTGTAAGAATGATGATTTCAGACACCGCGTACAATTGTCGTAGGGTTTTGAGAATCAAATTCTTCATTAATTTCTTCACACTTAGAGTGTTATTCTTCATTGATTGAAGAAAAAATGTTTCTTCATGTGTTGCACATCTAAGTCATCAATTTTGCATAAGTGTTAGGATGAGTGCCTTTTCAAAGTACATTCGAAGATTCTAAGATATTTAGCTCACACCACAACTTGCAAAATCTCTTCTCATCCAAGGGCTTAGTGAAGATATCGGCTAGCTGTTCTTCACTCTTCACATGCTCAATAGAAATGTCGCTCTTCAACACATGATCACGAAGAAAATGATGATGAATTTGAATGTGCTTTGTCTTCGAGTGCTGAACTGGGTTGTGAGCAATCTTGATGGCACTCTCATTATCACAGAGGAGAGGCACATTCTTCACGTTGATGCCATAGTCCTTGAGCGTTTGCTTCATCCATAGCAGTTGAGCACAGCAAGAACCAGCAGCAATGTACTCAGCTTCAGCAGTAGATAGTGATACGCAGTTCTGTTTCTTCGAGGACCAACAGACCAAGGATTGTCCGAGGAAATGACAAGTACCGGAAGTTGACTTGCGATCCACACGGTCACCAGCATAGTCAGAATCTGAATATCCAATGAGATCAAAATCCGAGCCCTTGGGATACCATAATCCTAGTGTTGGTGTGTGAGCTAGATATCGAAGAATATGCTTCACAGCCTTATGGTGTGATTCCTTCGGTGCAGCTTGAAATCGTGCACACATGCAAACACTAAGCATTATATCTGGCCTAGATGCACATAAGTACAATAAAGAACCAATCATGGAGTGGTATACCTTATGGTCGAAGTCAGTACCATTTTCATCAGTGCATAGTTGACCATTTGTGGGCATAGGAATTTTGATGCCTTTGCAATCTTGCATGCCGAATTTCTTCAGGACATCCTTGAGGTATTTCTCCTGAGATATGAATATGCCATTGCGCTATTGACGAATTTGAAGACCTAAGAAGAATTTCAACTCTCCCATCATAGACATTTGATATTCTTCTCTCATCATATAGGCAAATTCATCACTATAACGTTGGTCAGTACATCCAAAGATAATATCATCAACATATATTTGGCACACAAACAGTTCACCGTCATAAGATTTAGTAAAGAGAGCAGGAACGAGTGAACCGGGTGTGAAGCCTTTCTTCATGAAGAATTTCTTCAGCGTATCATACCACGCCCGTGGGGCCTGCTTGAGGCCATAGAGGGCCTTGTTAAGTCTGAAGACTTTGTCAGGATGTTTTGGATCTTCAAAACCTGGGGGTTGAGCAACATATACTTCTTCCTCAAGCTTACCATTGAGGAATGCACTTTTCACTTTCAATTGGTATCAGAGCAAGGTACTCCCTTGTTCTGTGTGATTTTAGTTTAACCACCTGGAGTTTTAGTTATGTCGACCGCAGGTATGATCAAGGTCTCTGCTGGGTGTCCTACCTTCGATGGGACAGACTACCCCTACTGGAAGAATAAGATGCGAATGCATCTTGAGGCAATTGATAACGATCTCTGGTACGTTGTGGAAAATGGTGTTCCCTCCGTCACTCCCTCACTAAACGCTACCAATGTGAAGATATTCAAGCAACTCGACTCCCAAGCGAAGAATATCATATGTGGCCATCTGAGTAAGGGTCAGTATGGTAGAGTGAGTGCTTTGGAAACTGCAAAGCTTATCTGGGATAGGCTATCCAAGGTCAATGAAGGAGTTTCAACTCAGCATGACTCAAGAGTTGATGTTCTTCGTAATCTCTTCAATCGCTTCAAAAGACTCGACAATGAAAATGTGCAGCAAACCTTCGATCGCCTCACTGACATCTCAAATGAGCTTCAAGCACTTGGTGCCACTGACATCACCGACCATGAGGTGGTGAAGAAATTGCTGAGATCGCTTGATTCCTCATTTGACACTTTGGCACTGATGATACAGGTGATTACAAGTCACTTGACCCCGCTGATATTCTCGAGAGGCTAAACACTCATGAGTTCCAGCTTGCTGAGAAGAGAGATCTCTACGGTACAAGCTATAGCAGATCACGTGCACTGAAGGCCAAGGTAGTATCTGAGTCCGAAGATGAAGACTCTGGTAGCAGCCTTGGTGATCCTGAAGAACTGAGTCGTGATCTAGCACTGCTTGTGAAGAAATTCCAGAAGTTCTCAAGACGTGGTCGCTTTGGAAAACCCTCAAGGAGCAATGATTCCTCATCCAGTGACTATAAGAAGAGGCTTTGTCACAAGTGCAAGAAACCAGGACATTACATCCAAGACTGTCCTCAGTGGGAAAAGGAATCAAAGAAGAAGAAATACAAGGATTATAGTTCTGATGATGCGAAGAAAAAGAAGAAGTCCTCAAAATCTTCATCATCAAAATCCTCAAAGTCTTCGTCTCACAAGAAGAGCAGCTCCAAGAAGGCTCGGGCATTCATTGGCAAGGAAATGGACTCTGAGGCTGAATCTGAAGAAAATGAGGAAGAGGAACAATCTGAAGATTCTGAGTCTGGTGTGGCAAGCCTAGCCCTCGCTACTACATTCGTCAGCAAATCCATCTTCAACACTGAAGAAAGTGAACTCACCAACAAGGCTGATGAAAGTAATGATGACTACGCTCCCACCTATTGCTTCATGGCAAAGGGTGCCAAGGTACTCAAATACGCCTCCTCTGAATCTAGCGATGACGAATCTGATGAAACACGTAAGCCTAGCTACTCTAAACTTGCTAAGATTGCTGTGCAACAACAAAAGGCTTTTGAAAAGGTTCAAAACATGCTAGACAAAAGTGATGATATGTTGGGTGAAGAATTGGATCGCACTAAGGCCTTAACTGAAAATCTTCAGAGACTTCAGACCAGGTTTGACAACCTTCAAAATCATCATAACACTCTCTTATCTAACCATGAGAAGCTTTCTTATGAATATCTTCAAAAGAAGCAAGATCTTGAGAAGCTAAGAGAGAGTTATGAAGATCTTCAGAAGGAGCGCGATTCATTACTTGCTCAACAAATCAGCGCTGCTCAGGAAGAATTTATTCCTCCATGTTTAAAATGCATTGAACGAGAATTTGCTAATTCCTCACCTGAATGTTCAAATGCTTCAAATGTTACAAATTCTTCACCTGCCTCTGCTATCACTAATTCCTCATCTGAGGACATTGCTAGTATTACTGACGATGCAGGACTGAAGGAATTGTACATAACAGGCATGTACAAAAGCCTCAAAGGGCATCAGACTCTTTGTGATGTGCTTAAAAAGCAGATCCTCAACATGAACCCTAGGAAAGAGGGTATTGCCTTTGAGAGGAAACTCAATGCTGATGGTACATATTGGAAGCCTGAGCAGTACCCCAATACCTCATGGGTTGCTGCAAAGGGACCTCGAGTTGATCCATCTAATCTATCTGGCTATACATGTGAATCTTCTCATTCTTTTGATGAGTCTTTTGACTCCAACTATAAACTGTTCAAAAATCAGAATGGTGAAGTATTTGCTAGATATGTTGGCACTAACTGTAGGAACGGTTCTCCTGTGAAGAAAATCTGGGTTCCCAAAAGGCGCCTTGAAAGTCTTCAGGTGAATGTCCTCATGACACCACCTGTGAAGAAAAGGAACCCCAGATCAAATTCTTCATATGGACCAAATTCTTCACATGAGCATTATTCTTCATATGGATCCAAGTCCTCATACGGACCAAATTCCTCAAGGGGATCAAATTCCTCACATGGATCAAAGTCCTCGTATGAACATCATCGTTCTAACAACTCTGTTTCGTAGGGAAGAGCCAAGGGCTATGAATATGAGCATTATTCTTCAAATTATTATGTTCATAATTCCTCGAAGAATTTCTCTGCTTATTCATATGCTTACCCTAACCCCTCTTATGTGAAACGAAATGGTTTGGCCGCTATGCCACCATTCTCATATGGAGCTCGCAGAATGATGAACTCTTTGCCACCCCTTCAGATGTGGGTGGTGAAGAAAAAGAACTAATCTCGTTTGCAGGGTCAGGTCTACATACGTACGATAACGTCTGAAGAATTTGCTGGGGACCTGACAAAATGCCTGAAAGGATGCAGGCTAACCATGATGAAATGAACTTTCATTTCACACGTCCTCCCTCTGTTTTATCTGTCTACTACTTGATGAAATTGATCTGACGAATTGTGATATCATATTCTTCACTGCTGAAGTATATGAGGTCGTAAGTTGCACTAATTCATCTGCAGGATGATCAACCCAAAGCCACTGAATGGGTACTTGATAGTGGATGTAAAAATCACATGACTGGTGACAAGAATCTGTTAATGGATGCTCCCTTATCAGCGTCACACATGAAGCATATCATCTTCGCTGATAAAAGCAAAAGTCAGGTATTGGGTCTTGGTAAGGTTGCTATCACAAAGGATCGACACATGGACAAAGTCATGCTTGTTGAGTCCTTAGGATATAATCTTATGTCTGTCTCAATGCTTTGTGATCTTGATATGGTTGTTGTCTTTGGCAAGTATCGTTGTGTTGTGATTATGGAAGCTGACAATTCCAAAGTCTTCGAAGGCTTTAGGAGAGGAGACTTGTATATTGTTGATTTCTCTGCAGATTCACAACCAGCTGTGTGCCTACTTGCAAAAGCTTCAGAAGGATGGCTATGGCATCGACGACTTGGTCATGTAGGCATGAGGAATTTGAACACGCTTGCGAAGAAGAAACATGTCATTGGCATTGAGAATTTCAAATTCCTCAAGGATCACTTGTGCGGTGCCTGTGAAGCTGGAAAAATGACAAAGGCCAAGCATCCAGCGAAGACTATCATGACCACTACTCGTCCATTTGAATTGCTTCACATGGATCTCTTCGGTCCTAACCATTATTCCTCTGTTTCGAATGAAGCATCTCAATATGGCTTTGTTATTGTTGATGATTACTCTCATTACACATGGGTACACCTTGTCTCTTACAAAACTGAAGTGCAGGAAGTCTTCAAACGATTTTCCTCGAGGGCTTCAACCAACTTTGGTGTGAAGATTAAGCACATCAGAAGTGAAAACGGCACTGAGTTCAAAAATTTGGGTCTCGATGACTACCTTGATGAACTTGGTATTACTCATGAGTTATCTGCTCCTTATACTCGTCAACAGAATGGCATCGTGGAGCGCAAGAACAGGACTCTTGCTGAGATGGCTCGCACTATGCTCGATGAGTACAAAACCCCTCGTCGTTTCTAGGTTGATGCAATTGATACTGCGTGCCATATCATCAACAGAGTATATCTTCACAAATTCTTCAAGAAGACTGCATATGAACTCCTCACTGATAAGAAACCTAATGTAAGTTATTTCAAAGTCTTCAGCGCTAAATGCTGGATTAGAGATCCTCATCACAACTCTAAATTTGCACCGAAAGCACATGAAGGTTTTATGCTTGGTTACGGTAAGGACTCGCACACCTACAGAGTCTTCAACAATGTTCTTCACAAGATTGTTGAAACTGTAGATGTGCGGTTCGATGAAACTAATGGCTCACAAAGAGAGCACCTACCTTCTGTGTTAGATGAACCTACACCTGAGGATTCAATCAAGCACAAGGCTACTGAAGATGCCATTCCTACTGAAGAATCTGCTGAAGAATTCATTCCAGAACGTGAAGAACGTCGAGCTGATGCACCTGAAGAAAATGCTGAGGAGATTGATGCTGAAGAAAATGCTGATCAAATTCCTCAACGACAACCAGCTCACCCTCGCGTTGCAAAAGAAGTGCAAGTGGAGAAGATCATCGATGACATTAGAGCACCAGGTCCTCTCACACGCTCAAAAGCTTCACATCTATCTAACTTTTGTGGGCACTTTGCTTTTGTCTCTATCACAGAGCCCGCTAAGGTAGATGAAGCATTTCTGGAGCCTGAGTGGATTCATGCCATGCAAGAAGAATTACATCAGTTCAAGCTCAACAACGTATGGGAACTAGTCGATCATCCCGATCCTCGCAAGCATAACATCATTGGCACAAAGTGGATCTACCGCAACAAGCAAGATGAAAATGGTGTTGTGGTGAGGAATAAGGCACGACTAGTAGCTCAAGGCTACAAACAGGTTGAAGGAATTGATTTTGATGAAACTTTTGCACCTGTTGCTAGACTTGAGGCTATTCGCATATTGCTTGCTTATGCTAACCATCATGATATCATCTTATACCAAATGGATGTGAAAAGTGCATTCCTCAATGGTAAGCTTGAGGAAGAAGTATATGTTGCTCAACCCGCAGGTTTTGAAGATCCAAAACATCCTGACAAAGTCTTCAGACTTAACAAGGCCCTCTATGGCCTCAAGCAGGCCCCACGGGCGTGGTATGATACACTGAAGAAATTCTTCATGAAGAAAGGCTTCACACCCGGTTCACTGAAGAAACTTAACCTATGTTGTCATCAATCACCAAAAAGGGGGAGATTGTAAGTGCATCTAGTGCACTTACAGTTAGCCGAGGATCTCAGGGAACTTCGGTTGGAGATTGTTCCCAAAGGTTTTGTTGTAGCAATGGAAGTTTAGTATACATTGTTGGGAAATATCCGTGAAGCTCAGAAGGATGACAAAGAGATTGCCGAGGTAAAAGAGAGAATGAGCAAAGGAAAGGCCAAAGGTTTTCGTAAGGATGAGCACGACACCTTATGGTTCGAGGACCGTGTATATGTGCCCAATAATGCAAAGATCAGGAAGTTAATACTTCAGCAGGCTCATGACTCACCATACTCGATTCGCCCTGGAAACACCAAGATGTATTTGGATTTGAAGGAGTGTTTCTGGTGGACTGGTAAGAAGAAGGATATTGCGGAGTATGTAGTCGTGAGTGATGTATGCCAGAGAAAGTAAAAGAAGAGCATCAGAAGCCATCAGGATTACTACAGCCTATGCCGATACCCGAATGGAAGTGGGATAAGCTTGGCATGGATTTCATTACCGGATTTCCCAGAACCCGAACGGGATATGATTCTATCGAGGTATTAGTTGATTCGCTTGACCAAAGTGACTCACTTTATCCCAGTGAAAACTACTTATACCAGCGCGAAGTTGGCCAAGCTATATATGTCCAGAATCCTATGTCTGCATGGAGTTTCGAGGACCATTGTATAAGATAGAGGAACGCAGTTACCTCAAGGTTTTGGAATCAGCTGCACCAGACTTTGGGTACTAGGCTAGAGTTCAGTACAGCCTTTCATCCGCAGACAGATGGATAAATCAAGAGAGTTAATTAGATTCTGAAGGACATGTTGAGAGCGTGTGCGCTAAATTATGGATCTAGTAGGGATGATAATCTGCCTTACGCGGAGTTCTCATACAACAACAGTTACCAAACCAGTTTGAAGATGGCTCCTTTTGAAACTTTGTATGGGAGAAGGAGCCAGACACCGTTGATGTGGTATGAAGTTGGAGACCGTTTGTTGTTTGGACCAAATGTGATCAAGGAGTCAGAAGAAAATGATAAGTAGATTTGAGATAGAGTGAACATAGCTCAGTCCAGGCAGAAGAGTTATGCAGATTCAAAAATGCAAGGAGGTAGTCTATGAAATTGGAGACAGAGCATGTCTTCGTGTGTCCCCTCTGCGAGGAGTTAAACAAATGGAGTTAAGGGAAAGTTAGCCCCGAGATTTGTAGGACCATACCGAGTTTTGGAGCGTATGAGAGAAGTGGCCAACAAGTTGGATTCACCCGAAGGACTGTCAGGAGTTCATGATGTGTTTCACGTTTCCCAGTTGAAGAAGTGCCATGCAGAGATGGCCAATATTCCCCTGTAAGGACGCTTGACCCCTGGAAAGGATAATGATGTTCCACGGAGTGGACTTCATAGGTACGAGTTTATCTCGATATGTTGGATACCCCAAGAATATGAAGAGATGAAGTACTGTTGGATATAAAGGAGGTATGCTGTTGGAAATATGGATCAATGGAAATTCCATGATGAGTCTGAGTAATCATGTCCTAGTTTGGTGCCAATAGAAGGAAGGAAGACAGTACAATTGGATGGATTTAAGAATACTAGGAAGTTGGATGTTGGAATAATGATCAGTTGCCCCGATGATGAGTTCAAGGTTTGCAAGTGATGAGATGGGCCATAACCCACAGGCCCCAGGATCTGCCAAGAAGCAAGCACAATCTTGCTGAAGGAAAAACCCTGGAAGAAGTTACGATTTTATCGACAGACGATCTTATAGGAGAAACGCAAAACCTGAGAGTTGTGAAGGAATGATAGATGTTTGTTTGGCTTGCAAAATCTATGGATATATCCGAACTTGGTTCGTCGACAAGAGAAATTCTGCAATGCTTGTGAGGATGACCGAGTGTTAGAATGCGAGATTCGCTAAACCGTATACAAGGTAATGATTTGGGTGCGGGATGGATTGATCACCATACCGACTTACTCTTATTATTCGCCTTGCTATATGGGACGGTAAATCTGAGTGACTTACCTATAGTAGAGCGACGATGATGAAAACCTTGTTTAAACCTTAGAATGGTATAGGTATTTTTCCCTTGTACACGACAGTTCTTGCCAACCGTAGGTTATACGGTGAGGTTCAACCCAGACCCATTTCCTGCAGGACAAACCATAAATTGTTGACCGCCATGAGATATCGATAGTTGATTAGTATTGGCGCCAGACCCGTCAGCTAAGAAGACCCAGTCATGGAAGAACCTTACCAAGATGAAAGGACAGAAGAATTGTGGTAAATGTTATGCCACTACCGGAAGAGCCCAGAGAAGGAATTATTCTGAAGATCTGAGAAGACCGACACTGTCAACAATAAGGATGAAGTGTATGAGTATTGATGAGACCGTAACGATATTTCTAAGGGTGGTAGCACCCCAGACCCCGGAGACGATTGATGGATTTTTAGGAGACCCCAATCCTAACCTATTTCTTTCTAGCCTCTCCGAATCTCGAGGACGAGAATCATTTTAAGAGTGGTAGGTTTGTAACATCCCAAAATTCTAAATTTTGGAATGTTATAATAAATAGATAGACTTGATTGATTGACTAAAAGTGAGTGAAATTCGAAACTTTTTGAAAGTTAAATGAGAGGGAATAAAAGGACTTTCCCAAACTTTGTTTTTTGCATTTTTTGCTCTCCGTGAATTCAAATACTTTTCATCACAAAACCCTGGAGAGAAGATGACATGACTTCTTCTATTTTTTTTAAATGAAAAGGGGTGTTGAAAATATTTGAATTTCATTTGAAACATTTCCAATTCTGAAACTTTATGCAACTCAATGATTTTCACGAGTGAAGATAAAATGACTTCTTCAAATTATATGAAATATGAGTTGGGAGTTTCAAAGAAACTCAAATTTAAAATCCATTTGGAATTATTTTTCAATTCGGGTTATTTGAGTTTTATTCAAATTATTTTTCTCCAAAAATAAAATACATGGAAAATAGGGTAACATGATTCCCTACATCAGAAAATTAGAGAGAAATAAATTTGAAATTCATTTTGGTATTTTTAAAATGATTTTTATTGGATTTTATTAGACTAGTAGCACTCTTTGAATTATCTGAATTTCTGTGGATTTTACTTGACTCTAGAAAAACATTGGGATTGTAGGAAATCTTTTTCAGAAAATTTTGATATATAACATGCCTATATAAAATTTTACTGTATTTTCGTTTTTCAGTTTTCCATTTTGTTTCTACAAAAAAAAACTGTGCGTGCGGCCCATAATTATTTGTCGCCCAAATACGCAGCATAGTAGACAGGCCGGCCCGTATTTTTTTTCTTAAGGTTAACAATTTTATTTTTTATTTTTTTTCTGAAAAAATATTTCGGAAAAAAAAATCAACACGTGCACGCGGCCGGCCGAACCGCCTAAGGCCTTTAGGCCCATGCGAGGCGCCTTCTCTGTTTTGTATACTTTCGTCTACGTTTATTCCCACATTGCCTAGCCTTTGACCCTTAAACCTCTTTTCCACCTATAAATATAGACCCATACAGGCTCCAAAAATCTTCCGAATCGGGTTAAATCAATATTTTGGTTTGACTAGATTCATTTAAGAAAAATATTTTTCTCCTCTCCGGCGTGACTTTTAGAAATTGTCTACTTTCTCCAAAGTCATCTTTTCTCCGCCTTATAAAGGTATCTTTCTTTGTTTTTTTCCTTTCCTTTTTATATGTCCGTAGTTTATTATTTTCTAGACTAGTACGATACAATAATTAGATTACCAATTAGTCTCTGTATTTATACATTAGACCTAAAATTCTTTTAGCCGTACCTATTTTTCTTCCGTAAAACAGCTTGGCCCTGATTTTTTAAATAGCCATAAGTTTTTACTCTTTCATCCAAATTAGATGAATTCAACGCTCACTTCTTCGTTTCGATCTCCTCTATCCAGTAATCTAACTCAAACATGTTTTTGAAAAGTTTAAAATTTGAATTAGACCAGATTTGAATTCAAACTTCGTTTGATCATAACTTGAGTTTTATAACTCCGATTTAGTTGATTCTTTTTGCAAATCGAAGCTCTTGACCTAAACTTTCTGATACGGCCAAATTCACGTAATTTTGGTACTGTTAGAAATTGTTTTATGTTGCAACAGTTATTTGCTTGGTTTTGATGTTTTCTGAATCGTCTTCTTCGATCTCTCTGATCTTTTGAGTGATTGCTTATGTGTGGTTACTATTGCTTGCTTACGATAGATTGACCGGAGTGTGACGAGTAGAACTATCAAGAGTTATGAGTGCAAATCATCTTCATCAACATTGTAGGCAAGTTCACACTTTGATCATATTCCTTTCATACCTAGTTTTTATTGCATTAGACCAATCCTGAAACAATGCATGATTAGGATCTAATTAAATTGTGGGATGGGAAGTAGTTGAGGTAGTACCTATTACCTGTTTATTATCAAACCCTTGGGAGTTACTATTATGTTATGCTTACATTGCCGTGCTATGCTCGTAGACGTGGATTGGGTTTTGAGAGTATTCATGACAGATGTGAGATTGTTAATTAACGGTTTACTTAAGGTGGCAACTTAAACACACATCTGGGTGGATTGAGGTACCTGGTTATTCCAGAATTGCCTGTCTAGGCACCTGGGTAGACCAGGATTGCCTGTTTTCTTTATGGACCGCCACCCAGGCCCAAAGGGATCATGATATTATTCATACTAGAAACTTCCGTGTGCAGCCACAAGCCATTATGGGCTCTGGCATAACTGATTAAGTCGTGCGAACTCTTATAGTGGTAGACTAGCAGATGTAGGGGATGTAGGTTGGTACGGTCTATCACATCGTAAGGTGCTAGCGCTTCTGAAAGACTATGTCTCGGCCATCCGTTTCTCAAACACCATGTAGTGCGAGAAATCCAACGGAGGCGATCGAGTCTTGTGGGGAAAAGTGCGCAAACCTCTGCAGAGTGTACAAACTAATCATGATTAGTTGTGTCCCCGGTTATGGACATCTTGAGTATCTAGTTCTTGGATTATCCTGTTGATCTCATCACGCTACTTAAATAATTTGTTGGGATTTAATGATGATGCTTAATTGGGATTGCGAATGCTGTCAACCATTCTCAATGTTTAACAACCACCATGATAGTTAAATAAAATTTATTCCTTTGCAGTAGGGAAAAATTGGCTTTTCGCAAAAACCTTAACCATAGAGCTTTTCCACCAGCCATATATGCATGTAGTGATAGCCATTGTTCACTATTCTCTATGGTGTGAATTTGCCATTACATTCAATGTACTGACCCTCGTGGCTGCAACGTCTCATGTTGCAGGACTTCTTACGACGAGTAAGTGATACTTTAGGGTTACGATTTCTACACTCAACTTTGCCGTTGGTGTTGATGGGAATCCACAACCTTGTTACTTCCGCTATTTGGATTGAGGTAATAGTATTTACGTTACTTTATACATGTAATTTACCTATGTTATAAATCCTTCGAATACTGTGTGTGTCAGCATATAGATCCAGGGATGACACTTAAGCCTAGAGACTTGATCCATTCGGGTTGGGTCGCTACAGTGTTACTCCGTAATAGGATGTTTAACAAAAAATCAAACCGGGCAAATAGTCTCCGGATTAAAAAATGGACCGTGTTCCATCAATTGATAGTTGAACCGGCTAAAAAAATTTTGTCGCTTTAAAAACGCAACAAAAAAGAGATATTTATCAAATAAAATTTCAAGCAAAGGCAATGATAAGACCATTTGCAAAAAGAGGCTATTGAGCCAATCAAGTGGCGTTACCATGGTCGGACACGACCAAGCCCCCGATAGGCATAGCTATGGTTCAAGTCAGCCAGGTCCCCAAATGAAACAGTGGCATTATGCCGATCAAGAGGCGTGGCGATGGTTCGGGTTCGACCAAGCCCCCAAGTGATTCTGTGGCCTTAGGATGATCAAGAGGCGTGACTGGTTCAGACATGACCAAGTCCCCAAGTGATCTGGTGGCTTTCGCCTATCAAAATGTGTTGCATTGGTTCGGACACGACCAAGCCCCGAAGTGATATAACATGAAGCTTTGAGAAGCTAACTCAAGGGGTAAACCGGAGGCCGCTTTAAGACAGAACAACTCCATGTAACCACACATGATGTAAAAAGAAAAACAGATACCCCGCTTTAGTTGAGGCTCCGGTTTATTGTATTAATCATAATATATACATTGTCATAATATGTACATAAGTAGAGCCAATGGCTCAGGTATAGTAAGGCCGAAGATGAGCTATGTTCCACGGCCTGTTGGTCTCCTCCTCTGATGTACGTTAGTCTTTATGCTCTCGAATATCGATCAGATAGTACGACCCGTTGTGCAGATTCTTGCTGACCACGAAAGGTCCTTCCCAAGGTGGGGATAACTTGTGCATATCAGTCTGGTCTTGGATGAGCCGAAGTACCAAATCTCCTTCTTGAAAGGTTCTGGTTCTGACTCGACGACTGTGATAGCGACGGAGATCTTGCTGGTAAATCGCCGAACGGGCGGTCGCTATGTCTCGCTCTTCATCCAACAATTCCAAAGCATCTTGCCATGCTAACTCATTGTCCGCTTCAACATAAGCCGCTACACGAGGTGAATCATGACGTATGTCACTGGGGAGAACCGCCTCTGCTCCATAGACCATGAAGAACGGCGTATATCCAGTTGATCTGTTGGGTGTGGTGTTAATGATCCATAGTACAGATGGTAATTCTTCAACCCAACAACCCGGCGTTCATTGCAAAGTAACCATAAGCCGGGGCTTGATGCCTCGCAAGATCTCTTGATTAGCCCTCTCTGCTTGACCATTGGACTAGGGGTGAGCCACTGATGAAATGTCAAGCCGGATGTGCTCACTTTGACATAACTCCTTCATAGCACCCTTGGACAAGTTGGTGCCATTATCAGTAATAATGCTATGTGGAAAACCAAACTGGAAAATCACGTTTTTGATGAATTGAACCGCCGTGGCCGCATCACACTTGCTAACGGGTTCTGCCTCCACCCACTTTGTAAACTTGTCAACCGCCACCACAAGGTGGGTTTTCTTGTCCTTGGACCTTTTGAAAGGCCCAACCATATCTAGCCCCCAAGTCGCAAACGGCCAAGTGATTGGAATCATTCTCAATTCTTGAGCTGGCACATGAGCACGTCTTGAGAACTTTTGGCAACTGTCACATCGTCTGACCAGATCTTCCCCATCAGCATGAGCAGTCAACCAATAGAATCCGTGGCGAAACGCTTTAGCCACCAAAGATTTTGAACCAGCGTTGTGACCACAATCTCCTTCATGGATCTCACGCAAGATTTCACAGCCTTCTTCAGAGGACACACAACGTTGAAACGCCCCTGATACACTGCAATGATGCAACTCGCCATTGACAATAGTCATGGATTTGGATCGCCGGATTATCTGCCGGGCCAAAGTCTCATCCTCTGGTAACTCGCCCCGGTTCAAGTATGCAAGGTAAGGAAGCGTCCAATCCGGAATGACATGAAGGGCTGCTACCAATTGAGCCTCCGGATCAGGAATAGCCAAATCCTCTTCACCAGGGAGCTTGACCGACGGGTTGTGCAGCACATCTAGGAAAACATTGGGCAGGACCGGTTTGCGTTGAGAGCCCAACCGGCTTAAAGGGTCCGCCGCTTCATTCTTTCGGCGGTCCATGTGGTCCACCTGATAAACCTTGAAGTGACCTGCAACAACATCCACCTCACGACGATATGCTGCCATGAGTGGGTCCTTGGAATCCCAAGTGCCAGACACTTGCAGAGCCACCAGGTCCGAGTCACCGAAGCACTTAACTCGGCTTAGATTCATCTCCTTAGCCATCCGGAGACCATGGAGTAAGGCTTCATACTGAGCTGCATTGTTAGTACAAGGGAACATTAAGCGGAGAAGGTAACAAAACTTATCACCTCGTGGGGAAGTTAACACGACTCCAGCCCCCGAGCCCTCCAATTGTCTGGACCCATCAAAATGGATAGTCCAATATGTATGATGCGGCTTCTCTTTAGGTGTTTGCAGTTCTGTCCAATCATTAATGAAATCGACAAGTGCTTGGGACTTGACCGCCGTCCGAGGCACGTATTTCAATCCATGCGGCCCAAGCTCTATAGCCCACTTAGCAATCCGTCCAGTCGCTTCCCGGTTCTGGATTATATCTCCCAAGGGAGCGGAACTGACCACTGTGATGGGGTGTCCTTGGAAGTACTGCTTAAGCTTCCGGCTTGCCATAAAAACTCCATATACCAGCTTCTGCCAATGCGGATGCCTTTGCTTGGATTCAATGAGCACTTCGTTGATATAGTAAACCGGACGCTGAACCGGATGCTCCTTGCATGTTTCCTTCCGTTCCACCACAATAGCCACACTGACCGCACGAGCATTGGCGGCGACATATAGCAGTAACGGCTCCTTATCAATTGGAGCAGCAAGCATAGGCGGATTGGCCAACTGCCGCTTTAAATCCTCAAATGCTTTATCAGCAGCGGAACTCCAGACGAATTGATCCGTCTTCTTCAACATCTGATACAAAGGGATCGCCTTCTCACCAAGGCGGTTGATAAACCGGCTCAATGCGGCAATCCGGCCTGCCAAACGTTGGACATCATTGATACACTTTGGCTTAGCTAGGGAGGTGATTGCTGTGATCTTCTCCGGATTAGCCTCAATTCCCCTATTGGACACCAGAAAACCCAATAACTTGCCTGCCGGTACACCAAAGACACACTTGGCCGTGTTGAGCATCATCTTGTATGTCCTTAGGTTATCAAAAGTTTCCTTCAAATCGTCAACCAGAGTCTCCTTCTCCCTTGACTTAACCACAATATCATCCACATAGGCGTGTACATTACGACCAATCTGTTTATGAAGGCAATTCTGCACACACTGTTGGTAAGTTGCGTGGGCACTCTTGAGCCCAAAGGGCATAGATACATAGCAGAAGGCTCCAAAGGGAGTTATGAATGCCGTATTCTCCTGGTCCTTAACTGCCATCTTGATCTGATGATAACCGGAATATGCATCCAGAAAACTCAAACGCTCACAACCAGCTGTGGCATCAATAATTTGATCAATACGGGGGAGGGCAAAAGGATCTGCTGGACAAGCCTTGTTAAGATCTGTGTAATCCACACACATGCGCCAGGTGCCATTTTTCTTAAGGACCAGCACCGGATTAGCCAGCCATTCAGGATGGAAAACTTCAACAATAAAGCCAGCTGCTAAGAGCCTGGCCACCTCTTCTCCAATAGCTTTGCGCCTTTCTTCGTTAAACCGGCGGAGGAACTGTGTTGGTGTACAAAAAGAGGGGGTACACCTTTTGTACCCCTATGACTGTGCACGGGCAGTCTGAGCCACGGGCACCGCCGCACCAAGCCCGACAAGGGAGGTAGAACCGAGGTGAGGCCAAAGTCAAAGAGGAGCAGGATGACGCCAAGACCACAAAGAGCAAAGGGGACAAAGCGGGCCCCCCTCCCTGGCAAGATCCTTGCCGGGAGGTGGTTTTAGCAAACCCGGGAAGACCCTTGCCGTGGCAGCCTCGCCCCACACCTACGGAGCGGGTCACCCTTGAGTCCACTACCCCCATGGGGCAAGGATTCGGGAGGCATCCCCGTAGTGATATGAAGATCTTTGTGAAGACGTTCAAGACCAGATACACACTTTAGAAGATGATCCTTGGCGAGATCCCAGCCAAGGAAAACCACAAGGCCCCCGGCAAGAGCCTTGCCGGGGATGACAGCAAGCGCCACGGCAACACCCTTGTCGGGACCCCGGCAAGACCCTTGCCGGGGCCGCGGCAAGACCCTTGCCGAGGACACCCGCGGGGCCACCATCGGACCTGCACCAGTCGCGCCTCCACCACCGTTCGCATGCAGCTGCTGACCCAAACCAGCTGGACAGGCACCTGCGTGGCGGCATGCAGATCCTTGTGGAGGCCTACCACCGCGCCACCCCAGCTGCCTGCCCGCCTACATGGCATCGCAGGCACCGCTGGCTAGGGCGCGTGTCAACACAGGAGAGAGCGGCGACGGACAAGACGGGGCTCTCCCCCGCCCCTGATAAAGCAGGGACACCTAAGCAAGGCGCATTAAATGCGCCTTGTCATGTAATGCGAGGGATAACCTCGCGCCACTGTACCCTTTCCACCTCCTGTGTGCCACTGTGGCAGCCCCTTTGCCTATAAAAGGAGGCCCCAGGCGACCAGGAGGAGGATTCGGCTTTTTGGAGCTCCTCACGCCCCATAGCTAGCTCAAGAACACAAGCATATAATCCACCAAAGCAGGAGTAGGGTTTTATGCATCTCCGCGGCCCGAACCTGGATAAAGGAATCGTGTACTGCCTGCTCGATCCGCTCTTCTCACGACCCCCGCGCCCTGCAACCGTAGAAAGGGATTCTCGTGATCCCATAGGTGTCATTTCCCACCGACAAACTGTTTCACCGGTCTGTACTTAGGATCCACATTAAGAGTGTGCTCAGCGAGTTGCCTCGGTACACCTGGCATGTCAGAAGGCTTCCATGCAAAAATGTCCCGATTCTCACGGATGAACTCGATGAGCGGGCTTTCCTATTTCCGATCCAAATTGGTACTGATACTGAACTGCTTGGACGAATCGCCAGGTATGAAGTCAACAAGCTTAGTCTCAGCAGCCGATTTGAACTTCAGGGCCGGATCATGCTCCGTAGTTGGCTTCTTCATCGGAGTCATGTCTGCCGGATCAACATTGTCCTTGTAATACTTCAGCTCCTCCGTGGCACAAACCGACTCTACGTAGGCAGCATCACCTTCTTCACATTCCAAAGCGATCTTACGGCTTCCATGAACTGTTATTGTCCCCTTGTGACCCGACATCTTGACTTGCAAATACACATAATAGGGCCGTGCCATAAACTTGGCGTAAGCCGGCTGCCCAAACTGGGCGTGATATGGGCTCTGGATCTTTACCACCTCAAAAGTCAAAGTCTCTGACCGGGAATCGTGATCATCTCCAAAGGCCACTTCCAGAGCTATCTTGCCAACAGGATATGCTGACTTACCAGGTACCACACCATGGAATAACGTATTGGACGGTTTAAGATTTTTATCTGTTAACCCCATACGACGGAAGGTCTCATAATATAGGATATTGATGCTGCTTCCTCCATCCATGAGTACCTTGGTGAACTTATAACCTCCCACCTGAGGTGCCACCACCAACGCTAGCTGACCCGGATTATCAACCCGGGGAGGGTGATCCTCTCTGCTCCATAGGATTGGCTGTTCAGACCAGTGTAGATAACGGGGCACGGCCGGTTCAACAGAGTTTACTTCTTGCTTATGAAGCTTCTAATCTCGCTTGTCCAGGCTAGTGGTGAAAACATGATATTGCCCACTATTCAACTGCTTCGGCTGACTCTGATAACCTGATTGCTGCTGCTGCTGGTTGTAACCACCTTGGCTATTCTGATGACCTTGATTGTTATGTCCGCCCTGATTATCATTAAACCCTGAACCAGAATTTCCTCCGCCGTAACCCGGCCCGGATCCTGAGCCACCACCTGATCTATGGTCATACCGGAAAGCATTAGAGTTCTTGAACTCCTGCATAATGTAACAGTCCTTCCAAAGGTGATTGGCTGACACCTCCTTCGTCCCATGCTTTGGACAGGGCTGGTTTAACAGATAAGACATGCGATCCGGATTAGGATTAGGCGCTCCACTGCGATTTGGTGTTTTACCCTTACGTCGCTGGCCCTTGTCGTGCGCGTTGGTATTAGCCACAAAGTCCATGCTGCCATCCGCTTTACGCTTGCCTCCGTTTCCATGACCTGCCGGGTTATGCTGCTGTCCTTTGGAGTTGACGTTCTTCTTTCCCTTCCCTGACTTGTCGACATCAGACTCGGGATCCTTGGTACTATCAGAATCAGCATACTTCACTAATGCAGCCATGAGGGTCCCTATATTATTGCAATGGCGCTTCATTCGTCCCGATTTCAACTTTAGAGGCCCAAACCGGTAGTTGCCTTCCAAGGTTATAACCGCTGTGTCGGCATTGATACGGTCTGACGAGTGAAAAATTTGTGAGACCCGGCGTACCCAACGAGTCATTGATTCTCCTTCTTCCTGAACACAGGCTGCTAAGTCCACTATTGACATGGGCTGTTTACATGTATCCTTGAAGTTCTGGATGAACCAGGCTCCAATTGGGCCCATGAACTGATAGAGTTGGCCGGCAAACTTTTTAACCAAGTACGGGTCGTTCCTTCAAGTATCATGGTGAAGTACTTTGCACACGCTGCATCACGCACATCCAGCATCTCCATGGCCATCTCATAGCTCTCTATCCATGTCTTTGGAGGCTGATCAGCAGTATAATTCGGCACCTTGAGCGGGCCCTTGAAATCTTTGGGCAGGCGCACGTTGCGTAAAGCGAGGACAAGACAAGGCTCCCCTAAAGAGCTAGAAGAAACGCCGGGCTCGATTGAGGTAGTTGGACGAACCAGCGTGAGTTGGTGAGCCTCGTACTGTGCTGCTAACTCGGCCTCCCTGCGCGCTCGGGCCCGGTCCACTACTTCCTGGGCATCACCAACACCACCCAGCGGGTTGTTACCATGGGGTACTTCACGGTTTCGTGCATTACTTGATACAGCCGATTCCTCCATACGCCTGCTATAGCTCCGGCTTGGACGAGGGGTGGAATGAATTCGGTCACGACTGTATGAGTACGCTTCCTTCTGGACCAAAGTTGTCCGAAGAAACTCCTTAACCCGACGAGTTTCCACCGCCTGCGGCGAATCACCTTCAATTGGGATGGCCTCCAGCCATGCAGCAGCAGCAACAAGGTTATCCATCGGGTTGGAATAGTGACCTGGAGGCGTCGGGACAACCTGAGGTACAATAGCGTGTTGACGAGGCGGATCCATCAAGCGAGGGTGAACCGGCGCGCCCATCCCTGGTGCTTCCGCCCGGTTTACCGCTGGCGGGTTGCTGGTTCCTGCTCCTGGGGTGTTGAAGAGATCTCTAGCTTCGAAAACTTGAGGCAAACGAGATCGGTATTTCCGCTTCAGGACCTCATGGGATGCATTCTGATCCACCATAAGTCGGTAAGCTTGTGCATCCAAAGCGGCCCGCTCTGCGGTCATCCTGGCATTCTCAGCTGCTAGGTCAGCCTTGGCTTGAGTGATCTGATCCCTTACTTTCGCAATTTCCACGTCGTGGGCGTTCTGATCCGCCGGATTAACCTCTGCCATGAGCATAGCCAACGCATCAAATAGATCAGATAAGACTTGAGCCGGCGGGTGCACAGGGCCTCTTGCCCCGGCTCGAGGCAATCTTCTTCTCCTAGCCACCTTAGGAAGCTATCGATTTCTGACACATGTTCATTCTTTCTCTCCATGTTTCGATTGCTAACTCTCTCCAGGTACCTTTTTGCTCCGGTTAACTCAACCCTCCGTCGAACCATCAGCGGGCCAGAACAAGCGGAGGAAATCAGGTCCCGGCAAGTACTTTCCTACCGAGCCCCCTGGGGCTGCCGACAAGGGTGCTGCCGCGGACGCTGAGCCTGCCCAGGAGCAACTGGCTCCGGCAGGGCGTCAAGCCCTGGCCGTAGAGATAACCGCTCCCATGGCGGAAGAGATGCCTTTGGTCCTTGCCGTCGAGCCCCAGGCTCTGGCATGGGTGCAACATACCGTCCAATTCTTCCAAACAGGGGAGCTTCCTGAGGAGCAGGAAGAAGCAGAGAAAGTAGCCGATCAGTCCGCCCTGTACCAGTTCATCGATGACGTCCTGTACCGGAGAAGGCCTAACGGTGTGAAACTCAAGTGCATCCCCCTGGAGGTAGGACTGGAGCTGTTGGCGGAGATACATGGAGGCATATGTGGCTCCCACATAGGGTCGAGGGCCCTTGCCGGGAAGGCGTTCCGGCAAGGTTTCTTCTGGCCCACCGCCCTCCAGGATGCGACGACACTAGAAACCAAGTGTGAAGCATGCCAGTTCCATTCAAACAAGCTTCATCAACGAGCTCAAGCCCTTCAAGCAATCCCTCTCTCTTGGCCATTCTCGGTCTGGGGGCTCGATATACTGGGCCCTTTCCCCCGCGCTGTCGGGGGCTTTGAGTACTTGTACGTTGCAATCGACAAGTTCACAAAGTGGCCGGAGGTGAAAGCAGTGAGGAAGGTGACTGCTCAGTCAGCCGTCAAGTTCTTCAAAGGACTGGTCTGCCGTTTTGTTGTGCCAAACAGAGTCATCACCAACAACGGCACGCAATTCACAAGCCACACCTTCATGCAGTACATCCAAGACCTCGGCAGCAAGGTCTGTTTTGCTTCTGTGGCACATCCACAGAGCAACGACCAAGCTGAGAGGGCAAATGCTAAAGTGTTGCGAGGCCTGAGAACGAAGACCTTTGACAAGCTGCACAAGAGTGGAAGGTGCTGGATGGATGAGTTGTCGGCGGTTCTTTGGTCAATCAGGACGATGCCAAATCAAGCCACCGGCCAGACACCTTTTGCCCTGGTATACGGGGAAGAAGCATTTCTCCCCACGGAACTCATATATGGGCCACCTCGAGTGCTCGCTTATGATGAGCTTGACCAAGAGCCGTTGCGCCAAGATGACCCGACGCTCCTTGAGGAAGATCGTCTTCGGGCGGCTGTGAGAGCGGCATGCTACCAGCAAGCCTTGCGCCGCTACCATAGCCGCAAGGTTCATGCCCGAAGCTTTGAGGAAGGCGACCTTGTTCTTCGGCGCGTTCAGTCGACCAAGAATTCCAACAAGTTGACGCCGAAGTGGGAAGGCTCTTATCGGGTAATACGAGTCACCAGGCCTGGCGCAGTCCACCTGGAGACCGAGGATGCCGTCCCAGTGAGCAACTCCTGGAATATCGAGCATCTTCGCAAGTTTTACCCGTAAGGCGCGGCTTGCCGGGCCTCCCGGCAAGCCACCTTTTGAACAAGCTTTGCTGGTAAGGCATGTGACCCTTTGTACAAAGCCAGGCGCAGACCCTGAGCATAAATAGATGAAGCGTTGGCGCCCTAAGTCATAGCATGCATGCTAGGTCGAGTCTCTTCCTCGGTTAGGGTTGATAGTGCTCAGTAGCGACTAACCCCTAGCTTAGACGTCGAGTGCGTGTCTATCTATTCCTCTTCTATCCTTTTTTTGGTTCGCAGGGCACATGAGCACTTCTGCTGAGCTACTTGGAAGAAAGGAAACGGACCAGCGTCCCGACCCCGGCAAACAAGAGTTGCCGGGGGCTACAAACTCGAGGATCCAACCGCGGCAAGATAAGACTGCCGGGGGCTGCAGATCTAGATAAGTCTTTTTATCCCCTATCATGCATTTCAAAACAGGACTGGGGCATGTGAAGCCTCGTTTTTATCTCTAGGCTGCCATGCTCCCTTTTCCCCATACCTAAGGACTATTTCCTGGGTCCGAATTTGGTTGTAGCCGCAGCGGCAAGGAGGTGGGACGAGGAGCCTGAAGCCCACTTCATCCCTGCCTCCGCCAAGAGCGCGAGAATGGTCGAATGGAGTGGGGGGAACATCAAGGCCTGTTGCCGGGCGAAAAACGTTTATCTTAAACAATAACGAGGACTCGCTCCTTGTCGCGGGATTTACCCATGAACGAAAAGCCCGGCAAGCATCCCTTTTTCATTAAAAACATCCCATATAGGTACAGTTCTTACGAAATGAAAAACATGGACACAGGGGATTACAAGCTTTAAATTTAACAAGGCCCGCAGGCTTAAAGATTAAAAAAAAAGAGATAAGGTGCCCGTGATCCTTTTCTTGTCCCTCTCCTCAGGAGGCAGGTCAAGGAGGAGAGAGGGCAAAAGGGGCGCCTAGGCGAGCTACGAGCAGCAGAAATCACCAAGAGAACACCTCGGTGGCCGCCCACGGGCGGGCTGGTGATGACGGTGCTGGAAAGGAGCTGGAAGACGAGGCGGCAGGACCGGCAGTACGCGATGAAGGCATCGGTGCCCGCGTACTCCGAGTTGACGGCCTTGCCGCCCGCCCTCTTCCTCTTTCGCAACCTCTGGACGCCAGCCGCCCAAGGAGACGGCCCCGGGAAGTTCAAGGAGCTGGCCCCGTCCCCGGCAAAACCCTGCAGGAGGAGCGGCCAGGTGCAGATACCGCACCCGCCCAGGCACGGGGCGTCCGACGCCTAGTCGGACTCGTCCCCGCTGTCCTCCTCGTCACTTTCTCTCGAGGAAGAGCTTCCATCGTCGGAATCTCCATCAGAGGAGCTCTCCACGCAGCATTTTAGGCGAGTTCCAAACTCTCCGAAGACCTTGACGGAGAGCAGGCCATCCTCCATTTATTTGAAGTAGAGGACGAGCCCCACCGTCAGGCTATGGATGCGGGCGAACGTCTTCCATCCACTACGGAGGTACATAAACCGAGGAGCCGAGAAGTCGACGTCAACCCGCGTGCCCCCGTTCCCACAGCCCCTCATGTGCAACCTAAGGGTCTGGGGCGGGTCACGCTCCATCACCCGAGCAAATGGGGCAGGGAGACGAAGACGACGACACGGAGGCCGGCGCAACCTGATGAAGAACTCACAAGGCTGGTCTTCAACGTTGCCCTCCATCGGGAAGGGCATCGTTGGCAGGGGCAAGGCCGGCGTGCCGCCGCGTCCTCCTCTTCCCCGAGCACTACGGCCTCTGCCCCGGCCTCGCTCACGGCCTCGCCCCCTCCCCCTTCCCCTCGCGGCCAGTTACACCACCGCGGTCTCAGGAGGAGGAGGGATGCGCTGTCGAGTGGCGACCCTCGCCGCCACCGTCAAGGGACCAGGATTCCCCTTCTCCGTGGCGGGTGAGAGGAAGAAGCATAAGCAGGAGGAGATAGAAGATGGAAGAATGCGGGATGACATCCCCCCTTCCCCCTCTTTATAAAGGAACGGGGTTGAGGCTCGGCCGCCCCGCTCAGCCAATCCAGACACCGGAGGCGCAGGGAATCAGGACCGACCCGCTGCCCCAACCAGCGACGGCCCGGTTTCCCGCCTCCATCGTTTGCCACCCTGAGAGCATGAAATACGCGTGGCAGACGTGCAGAACTGAGGGGACGGGTGAGGCGACCTCTCCCCACCCCGTGATCATGGGGAGTGGACGCCTTGAAGACCGCACCCCGGCCCCGCTCAGTAAATGAGCCACGCCCCCACGCCTCCCTCTTTTTACGAGGAGGGCGCGAGCCGCCTCTTTACTGCGATATGACGCATGCATGTGGAAACCGCCCCATGCATGCCGCCCACGTCACGCACGCCCCTCCACGCCGCACCGCACGCACGGGTCATGGGAAGCGGAGTGTGCGAAGAGTCTTACCACGGTAAAAACCGCCCCACCTGCCCGCGCACCGTTTTGGGCCTGGCCCAACAACATGTCGCGCTTACGTATGGCCCAGGCCCGGGGGCTCCTGTCGGTGTACAAAAATAGGGGCACTCTTTTGTACCCCTTTACCTATGCACCACGACCACACCAAGCAGAACAGGGGAGGTGAGCCAAGGTAAAACCGAAGCCCAAGACAATCAAAGCAACGCCAAGGGCAAGACCACAAAGAGCAGAGGGATGAAGCAGGTTCCCCCGGCAAGATCCTTGTCGGGCGGCCTCAGCAGCCCTGGCAATACCCTTGCCAGGACAGCTCACCCCACACCAACCGAGCGAGCCACCCTTGAGCCCACGGCCCCCAGCGCCATCATCAACATGGGGCCAGGGCTCGGGAAGGCACCTCTGTGATGGCATGCAGATCTTTGTGAAGACATATTCAAGATCAGATGAGGATTAGAAGACAACGATTCTCGGCAAGATCCCTGCCGAGGAAGGCCACCAGACCCCCGGCAAGGTTCTTGCCGGGGACGACATCACGCCATGGCAAGACCCTTGCCGGGCCACCCGGCAAGGCCCTTGCCAAGGATGCCAGCGGGGCCACTGCCAAACTTGCTCCGGACAAGCTTCCACCACCGTTCACATGCAGCTGCCAGCCCAACCAGCTGGGTGGGCACCTGCGTGGCAACATGCAGCTCCCAGGCCAACTCATCGAGCGCCTGCGTGGCGGCATGCAAATCTTCGTTAAGGCTCCGCCACCACTCCACCTCAGCTGCCTACATGGCACCACGCACCTCACTGGCCAGGACGCGTGTCAAGGCGAGGAGGAGCGGCGACGGACGGGACGAGCCTCGCCCCATCCCCAATAAAGCAAGGGGACACCTAAGCTACGCATTAAATGTGTCTTGTCTTGTAATACGAGCGATAATCTCAGAGCACTGTACGCCTTTCCACCTCCTGTGTGTCACGGTGGCAGCCCCTTTCAACTATAAAAGGAGGCCCATGGCATACTGGAGGAGGATTCGGCTCTTTCGAACCACGCACTAACCACAGCTAGTTCGAGAGCTCAAGAACTCTCAGAAATACACCCACCAAAGCAGGACTAGGGTTTTACGCATCCTCGCAGCCCGAACCTGGGTAAACGATCCTTGTGCTATCTACTAGCCCTGCTCTCCTCACAACCCTGCGCCCCGGCAACCGTAGTAGGGATTCTTGTGATCCCATAGGTGTCGGTCCACACCGACACTTTATATTGCCACTTGTGATATGAACCTTTATTATGCAGTCCGTCGCTTTTATTGCTTCCATATCACAAGATTGTATAAAGTTTATTTTATCCACATTAATAAGTCATACATATTTAGAGAGAAATTTTTATTGCATGCAACGATGACAACTTACTTGAAGGATCATACTCAATCCATAGGTAGATATGGTGGACTCTCATGGCAAAACTGGGTTTAAGGGTATTGGAAGCACAAGTAGTATCTCTACTTGGTGCAAAGAATTGGCTAGCATGAGGGAGAAAGGCAAGCTCAACATGTTGGATGATCCATGACAATACACTTTATTTCGGATATAGGAAAACATAACCCATTACGTTGTCTTCCTTGTCCAACATCAACTCTTTAGCATGTCATATTTTAATGACTGCTCACAATCATAAAAGATGTCCAGGATATTATATTTATATGTGGGACCTCTCTTTCTTTATTACATCCTATTAATTGCAACGATGACCAAAACTATGTTTGTCAACTCTCAACAACTTTTAATCATCATACTCTTCATATGTGAAGTGATTGCTCTCCATAAGATCAATATGATCTCTTTACTTCTTTTTATTCTTTCAAGATCATAGCAAGAAAATCAAGCCCTTGACTCAACACTAATCTTTATTGTATATATCTCACGGACTCAATTACATAGAGGGATCATAAAGAAAAACTCAAAACTAAATCATACAAAAACTTTAATCTACTAGATCAAGATATTACCAAAAGGATCGAACTAAGAAAAACAGTAAAGATAGGAGTGTGATGGTGATACGATACCGGGGCACCTCCCCCAAGCTTGGCAGTTGCCAAGGGGAGTGCCCATACCCATGTGATTATATTTCTTTTTCCGTTGATGGAGATGGAGTTGTTGATGATGTAGGCTTGTCGTCCCTCTTGCAAGGCATAGGCTCACCATCATAGAAGGATGATCGAGTCTCCGGGATCCTTAAATCTGCAGCCAAATTCATCCTCTTAAATCTATATTCATATTCACAGTTTTGGTTTTGGAGGTCATAGATCTGGGCTTGGAGCTGCTCGGTTTTCTCATGAAGCTTGAAGATGGCCTCCCCAATGTCCTTGGCGTCCGGCTTGTGGTTGTTGGTGAACGATGTGATCATTATGTGATCGGAGTCTAGTCCACGCTCCACGAACTCTTGACACTTGAAAACTTGTTGCTCCATTGCCTCGAGCCTTGTCTCCACGCTTCCGGTCCTCCTTGGTCCCTCAACATCGCGGATGTGCAGCAACCCCTCACGCATCTAAATGGTTTGAGGATGTTGCAGCACTTCCGCGAGGTAGGGGTTGATGACCTTCTCGAATAATTTGTCCTTGGGGGCACTTGGAGACATCATGGCGATCTAGATCTGTCAGAAAAACTGCTCGAAACAAGAACAAAGGATAATTGCGTGATACGATGGTCAAAACCTTTGGGAGATTATATAATGAATTTTTACCAACCAAAAGAAGTATTGTGCAAGAAAACAGAGTCCGGAGAGTGCACGAGGTGCCCACAAGGCAGGGGCGTGCCTAGGGGGGTAGGGCGCGCCTCCCACCCTCGTGGAAGCCTTGTGTCCTTCCCGGACTGCTTCTTATTTTACTATTTTATTAAATATTCCAAAACGGAGAAAAATTGCCATTAGAACTATTTTGGAGTCGGTTTACTTACCGTACCACGTACCTATTCCTTTTTGGAGTCTGAATCGTTCTGGAAAGTGTCCCTTATTTGTTCCTCCGGGGTTACGGTTTCAATAATATTAGTTTCAAAATTTATAGGATTACCTGAGATATAATGTTTGATTCTTTGACCATTCACCACCTTCGGATTTGCGCTTTCAAAGTTGTTGATTTTTATGGCACCGGAATGATAGACCTCCTCGATAACGTAAGGACCTTCCCATTTAGAGAGAAGTTTTCCTGCAAAAAATCTTAAAGGAGAGTTGAATAGCAACACATAATCACCTACATTAAACTCACGCTTTTGTCTCCTTTTGTCATGCCATCTTTTAACTTTTTCTTTAAACAGTTTGGCATTCTCATAAGCCTGGGTTCTCCATTCATCAAGTGAGCTAATGTCAAATAACCTCTTCTCATCAGCAAGTTTGAAATCACAGTTGAGCTCTTTAATGGCCCAATATGCCTTATGTTCTAATTCGAGAGGTAAGTGACATGCTTTTCCATAAACCATTTTATACGGAGACATACCCATAGGATTTTTATATGCAGTTCTATAGGCCCAAAATGCATCATCAAGTTTCTTGGACCAATTCTTTCTAGATCTATTAACAGTCTTTTGCAAAATTAATCTGAGCTCTCTATTACTCAATTCTACTTGGCCACTAGACTGCGGGTGATACGGAGATGCATTTCTATGATTAACATCATACTTAGCAAGCATTTTACGAAAAGCACCATGAATAAAATGTGAACCACCATCACTCATTAAATATCTAGGTACTCCAAACCTCGGAAAAAATAACTTATTTAAGCATCTTAATAGAGGTGTTATGATCAGCACTACTAGTTGGAATAGCTTCTACCCACTTAGTAATGTAATCAACAGCAACTAAAATTGTATACCCATTAGAGGAAGGAAACGGTCCCATATAATCGAAGCGCCAAATATCGAATGGTTCAATCACGAGTGAATAATTCATAGGCATTTCTTGATGTCTACTAATGTTACCAATTCTTTGACATTCATCACAAGACAAGACAAACTTACGGGCATCCCTGAAGAGAGTAGGCCAATAAAAACCGGATTGCAATACCTTATGTGCAGTTCTATCTCCAGCGTGGTGTCCTCCATAAGCTTCGGAGTGACACTTGCATAGGATCTGTTCCTGTTCATGCTTAGGTATACAATGTCTAATAATACCATCTAATCCTTCTTTATAAAGGTGTGGGTCATCCCAGAAGTAATGTCTTAAATCATAGAAAAACTTTTTCATGTGCTGGTATGTGAAACTAGGTGGTATAAATTTAGCAACAATGTAATTAGCATAATCAACATACCATGGAGAAGTACGAGAAGGATTTATGACATTTAGTTGTTCATCAGGAAAGCTATCACCAATAGGTAGTGGGTCATCAAGAACATTCTCTAACCTAGACAAGTTGTCTGCAATGGGGTTCTCAGCTCCCTTTCTATCAATAATATGCAAATCAAATTCTTGTAGTAGGAGAACCCATCTAATAAGTCTAGGTTTAACATCTTTCTTTTCCATAAGATATTTAATAGAAGCATGATCAGTGTGAATAGTTACTTTAGAATCAACAATATAAGGTCTGAACTTATCACAAGCAAATACAATTGCTAAGAATTAATTTTCAGTAGTAGCATATTTTCTCTGGGCATTGTCTAGAGTTTTACTAGCATATTGAATAACATTTAGTTTCTTATCAACTCTTTGTCCTAGAACAACACCTACATCATAATCACTAGCATCACACATAATTTCAAAGGGTAAATTCCAATCAAGTGGCTGAACAATAGGTGCAAAAGTGAAAGCTTTCTTAAGTATTTCAAATGCTTCTACACAATCATCATTAAGGACAAAAGGAATATCTTTTTGTAATAGATTAGTCAGAGGCAGAGAATTTTTTTAGAAGTCCTTAATGAACCTCCTATAAAAACCGGCATGACCAAGGAAACTTCTTATACATTTGATGTCCTTGGGACACGACATCTTTTCAATAGCATCAACTTTAGCTTTATCAACTTCAATACCTCTTCAAGAAATTGTATGCCCCAAGACAATGCCTTCATTAACCATAAAGTGGCATTTTTCCCAGTTCAAGACAAGGTTAGTTTCTTCACATCTCTGCAAAAATCGATCAAGGTTGCTCAAGCAATCATCAAAAGAGGATCCATAAACAGAGAAATCATCCATGAAAAGCTCATAAATCTTTTCACAAAAATCAGAGAATATAGCCATCATGCATCTTTGAAAGGTAGCAGGTGCAATATATAAACCAAAAGGCATACGTCTATAAGCAAAGGTACTGAAAGGGCATGTAAAAGTGGTCTTCTCTTGGTCATCAGCTGATACAGGTATTTGAGAGAAACCAGAGTAACCATCTAGAAAGCAAAAATGTGTATGTCTGGATAATCTTTCTAGCATTTGATCAATGAAAGGCAAAGGGTAATGATCTTTTTTAGTAGCTTTATTTAATTTGCGGAAATCAATTACCATCCTATAACCTGTAATAATTCTTTGTCGAATCAATTCATCTTTATCATTAGGAACGATAGTAATACCTCCCTTCTTAGGGACACAATGGACATGACCTACCTACTGACTATCAGCAACGGGATAAATTATACCTGCTTCAAGGAGCTTTAATGTTTCATTTCTTACCACTTCTTTCATCTTAGGATTTAGCTGTCGTTGGTGATCAATAACTGGTTTGGCGTCTTTCTCCAGATTTATTTTGTGTGGACTAGAGTGGGACTAATGCCCTTAGGATCATCAAGAGTATATCCAATAGCAGCTCGGTGCTTCTTCAGAGTTTTCAATAATTTCTCTTCTTCATGCTCTGAAAGGTTAGGACTTGTAATAACAGGATATATCTTCTTTTCATCAAGATAAATATATTTAAGAGTATCAGGTAATGGTTTAAGCTCAAACACGAGATCACCCTTGGGTGGAGGAGGATCCCCTGGGATTTCAGCAGGCAAGTTGTGTTTCAGAATAGGTCATTGTTAAAGAATACTTCATCTATTACCCTTCTTTCATTCATAAACATATCATTTTCATGGTCTAGCAAATATTGTTCTAAAGGATCATTAGGAGGCACAGCAATAGAAGCAAGACCAATAATTTCATCTTTACTAGGCAATTCTTCCTCACAGGGTTGTCTACTAAATTTAGCAAAATTAAACTCATGAGATATATCACCCAAACCAATAGTAACAACATCCTTTTCGCAGTCTATCCTAGCATTAACAGTGTTCAAGAAGGGTCTACCAAATATAATGGGACAAAAGCTATCTTGTGGGGAACCAAGAACAAGAAAATCAGCATGATATTTAACTTTCACACACAATACTTCAACATCTCTAACAATCCCAACCGGTGAAATAGTATCTCTATTGGCAAGTTTAATTGTAACATCTATATCTTCTATCACAGCAGGTGCAATATCATGCATAATTTCTTCATATAAAGAATGAGGTATTGCACTAGCACTAGCACCCATATCACACAAGCCATGATAACAATGATCTCCTATTTTAACAGAAATAACAGGCATGCCAACACAAGGTCTATGTTTATTTTTAGCATTAGGTCTAGCAATTCTAGCAGCTTCATTGCAGAAGTAAATAACATGCCCATCAATATTATCGGCCAAGAGCTCTTTAACCATAGCAATTTTAGGTTCAACTTTAACTTGCTCAGGGGGTTTGTGTGTCCTAATATTACTTTTGTTGACTATAGTTGAAGCTTTAGCATGATCCTTTATTCTAACAGGGAAAGGTGGCTTCTCAATATATGCAGTAGGAACAACAGGATCATCATAAGTGATAGTCTTTTCTTCAACTTTAATAGGTGCAACTACTTTTAGTTCAATGGGAGGATTATATTTAAACCACTTCTCCTTAGGGAAATCAACATGAGTATCGAAGGATTCACAGAAAGAAGCTACTATCTCAGAGTCAAGTCCATATTTAGTGCTAAATTCACGGAAAACATCGGTATCCATAAAAGATTTAACACAATCAAACTTAGGTGTTATACCTGACTCCTTACCTTCGTCGAGATCCCAATCTTCGGAGTTGCTTTAATTCTTTCCAATAAATCCCATTTGTATTCAATAGTCTTCATCATAAAAGAACCAGTACAATAAGTATCGAGCATGGAGCGATTATTGAGAGAAAGCCGAGCATAAATTTTTTGAATAATCATTTCTCTTGAGAGATCGTGATTGGGACATGAATATAACATTGACTTAAGCCTGCCCCAAGCTTGAGCGATACTTTCTCCTTCGCGAGGCCAAAAATTATATATATAATTATGATCACGATGAACAAGATGCATAGGATAAAACTTCTGATGAAATTCCAATTTCAATCGTTTGTAGTTCCATGATCCCATATCATCACATAGCCTATGCCATGTCAATGCCTCTCCATTCAAAGATAAAGGGATGACCTTCTTCTGGATAACATCATCGGGCATACTTGCAAGCTTAAATAATCCACAAACTTCGTCCACATAGAGTAGGTGTAAATCAGGATGCTATGTTCCATCTCCTGCAAAAGGGTTAGCTAGCAGTTTCTCTATCATACCCAAAGGAATTTCAAAGTAAACATTTTCAGTAGGTTCAGTAGGTTGAGGAGCAACTCTTTGCTCTACTGGTCGGGGTGAAGATACACTGAACAAGCCCCTCAGAGGATTACTTTCCATAGTAACAAGTGACAGTAAATTTCAGCACACTATATAAATTTTACCTTACCAAACTCCACCTACCAAAGGCGCTTCACTCCCCGGCAACGGCGCCAGAAAAGAGTCTTGATGACCCACAAGTATAGGTGATCTATCATAGTCCTTTTGATAAGTAAGAGTGTCGAACCCAACGAGGAGCAGAAGGAAATGATAAGCGGTTTTCAGCAAGGTATTCTCTGCAAGCACTAAAATTATCGGTAACGATAGTTTTGTGATAAGGTAATTTGTAACAGGTAACAAGTACCAAGTTTAAATAAAGTGCAGCAAGATGGCCCAATCCTTTTTGTAGCAAAGGACAAGCCTGGACAAACTCTTATATAGAGAAAAGTGCTCCCGAGGACATATGGGAATTATTGTCAAGCGAGTTTTCATCACGTTCATATGATTCACGTTCGTTACTTTGATAATTTGTATGTGCTTGGACCGGTGCTTGGGTGCTATCCGTACTTGGACAAGCATCCCACTTATGATTAACTCCTATTGCAAGCATCCGCAACTACAAAGGAAGTATTAAGGTAAACCTAACCATAACATGAAACATATGGATCCAAATCAGCCCCTTATGAAGCAACTCATAAATTAGGGTTTAAGCTTCTGTCACTCTAGCAACCCATCATCTACTTATTACTTCCCAATGCCTTCCTCTAGGCCCAAATAATGGTTAAGTGTCATGTAGTCGAAGTTCACATAACACCATTAGAGGAAAGACAACATACATCTCATCAAAATATCGAACGAATACCAAATTCACATGACTACTTATAGCAAGACTTCTCCCATGTCCTCAGGAAAAAACGTAACTACTCACAAATCATATTCATGTTCATAATCAGAGGAGTATTAATATGCATATAGGATCTAAACATATGATCTTCCACCAAATAAACCAACTAGCATCAACTACAAGGAGTAATCAACACTACTAGCAACCCACAGGTACCAATCTAAGGCTTTGGGACAAAGATTTGATACAAGAGATGAACTAGGATTTGAGAGGAGATGGTGCTGGTGAAGATGTTGGTGGAGATTGACCCCCTCCCGATGAGAGGATCATTGGTGATGACGATGGCGATGATTTCCCCCTCCCGGAGGGAAGTTTTCCCGGCAGAACAACTCTGCCGGAGTCATAGGTTGGTTCCACCATGGTTCCGCCCTCGTGGCGGCGGAGTTTCTTCCTGAAAGCTTTCTTATGATTTTTCCTAAGACAAAAGACTTCATATAGCAGAAGATGGGCATGGAGGCCTGCCAGGGGGCCCACGAGGCAGGGGGCGCGCCCCGGGGGTAGGGCGCGCCTCCCACCCTCGTGGCCAGGGTGTGGCCCCTCTGGTATTTTCTTCGCTCATTTTTTTATTAATTCCAAAAATTACTTCCATGAATTTTCAGGACTTTTGGAGCTGTGCAGAATAGGTCTCTAATATTTGCTCCTTTTCCAGCCCAGAATTCCAGCTGCAGGCATTCTCCCTCTTCATGTAAACCTTGTAAAATAAGAGGGAATAAGCATAAGTATTGTGGCATAACGTGTAATAACATCCCATAATGCAAGAAATATCGATATAAAAGCATGATGCAAAAGGGACGTATCAACTCCCCCAAGCTTAGACCTCGCTTGTCCTCAAGCAGAAGCCGATAACAATAAATATGTCGACATGTTTAGAGATATAGGTGTCGATAAAATAAAATACGGACATGAGGGCATCATGATCGTTCTTATAACAACAACATAAATGGATATTGTCATATGATTTCTTATGCTCAAGTAATAATCTATTCACAATGTTAAGTATGAATTAGAAACTTCATTGAGAACCAACAAACTATAATCTTAGTCATTGAAGCAATTGCAATTTATCATAACATCGGAAAGAGTCTATGTAAGAGCTTTTCAGCAAGTCCACATACTCAACTGTCATTTAGTCTTTCACAATTGCTAACACTCATGCAATACTTATGGGTATGGAGTTTTAATCGGACACTGAGAAAGATAGGGGCTTATAGTGTTGCCTCCCAACCTTTTACCTCAAGGGGCGACGGGAGCCGGAACGGGAGCGGGGACAGGCGCGGTGTCTCCCGCAAGGCTGGTTCAAGCTCGTCCCAAAGTGCCTTTTGTTCTTCGACTCCGTCTGGGTGTCTTCCTCAGGAAACTGGAAGACTAAGGGCAGACCACCGTGATGCGGCATGGCGTACGGTTAGGTCAGGCTGGTTGGAGGTAGACGACAGGAGAATCGCAGAGGAAGAGAAAAGATTGTAGTGATACCGCTTAGTGCGGGGTTGATTTTAAACTGCGGCGCCGACGCCATTAAAAGTGGGGGCAGTTGGGATGAAGGTGGCCGGCGGAGCCTGGTCAAAGGGCCCGCCTCCCGGTGAGCCCGTGTAGCGGTGTGCTTGCACTCCTCCCGGTCAGCGGGCGCATCGGTCTGCTCGCACGCCTCCCATTGACTCACACGCTTGCTCGGACGGCACCTGCCGATGAGAAGCGGAACTCGTGGCGGCACGCAAGCTCCCACAGTTTGAATAGTGAAAGTGTTCACATTTAAGTGATAGGTCTTTGTTCCAAAATATCTTGGCTCTCCATTTGTGCAACTTCTCATAAGCAGCTTGTCTCAAATTGAAGAAAAAAATTACGTAGGAATATTTGTGCCATATCAAGAGACCATGCTCAGTTTCATGAATTTCCGCCACTTTTGGATTTTCTAAAAATTAAAATACAGGATCCGAAACAATGTCATAACCTGCATCATGCAATAAATTTTCAAGCGATACATCTTTCCGATTGTATTTCTTAAGAAAGGATTTGGTCAAACATTTTGCTTAGTTAGACTTCAGACAAGTTATATATGCAGAGTAAAAGGATAATCCTTCTGTACCAGTTCATTGCCTAATATATTAACTCAAGTACTAGGCACAAACAAACGGGCTCAATTATGTGCTCATCCTTGTGTAGTACTCTTATTAGTAATAGGCAATGGAGTTGACGGGTGTTCTTGGGTAGCGGCGGCCGAGGGAATTGAACCGTGCTCGGCACGGTAGGTAATGTTGTCTAGTTATTAAAGCATCCCTCCATTGTTCATAGGTAGTCATTATAGACCGGGGACATGAGGGGAATTTCCTAGGGATGGAATTCTGCCCGCCAGATATTTCGACTCGAAACACGGAGGCTCGACTGGTTGGGGTTGGCTAATGTGCATACCACATACGCCACCAGAAGGACACGAGCCCAATTTTTTTAAGATCAACATGAGCCAGGGTCTAGCTGGTATGCCGTTGGGTCCTACCATTCAAGAATACACAAGGATTCTTTTAAATTGCCGAACAAATCTATGTGTATTACAATGCCCGTATTTTCCTTGCAAATAGTAATCTCAACGTCGTAACTGATTTATGAAGAGTTCTTGAATTAGAGTGAGTTTGTGATATAGTGATCTCAATGTGGATTTCACATTTCATGGTATCCCTATTAAGTTTTTCATTGCAAATTCAAATTTAAAAGATGAACGGTATGGTGGTGAGAAAACTTTGTATGTATCAAGCATATGACCACACACACACACACACGAATACAACAACAATCCAGTAAGTATAATGCATCTATTTTTCCAAACCATGCATGTATGACACGAATTCAAAAATACTCCTTATGTTCCTAAATATTTGTCTTTTAGTCATTTCAACAAGTGACTACATACGGAGCAAAATGAGTGAATCTACACTCTAAAATATGTCTATATACATCTGTATGTGGCAGTCCATTTGAAATCTCTAAAAAGACTAATATTTAGGAACGAAGGGAGTAAAACGTAAACATGCATGGTCCTCAATTCAATATTTAAAATGAACAGGAAACTGAAACATGAATATTAAGTCTAGTACTACATACATGCAAATGTTGTGTTTAGGCAGAGCTATCTAGAATGTCGGGGGTTAACCACTCGACCTTAGATAAAATTGTGAAGCTTTGTTTAGGATTGCTTAGATTGTATTATTTGAACATTATATTTGCCCCCGCCCTCCCAAACACCGATTGGTTGTGCACCCCCCTCCTCCCTAGGAGAATATCATGTGCCCCCACACCTTAGATGCTATATGCTGATACGAGTTGCTTGGAGCTTGTTGATCTGAGATATAGCAGCTCACAGGATGTCTTAATATTTTTATAGGGAACCTTCATGAGTTTGAGAATTGCACACAATTTGTACAAAAATTACTCAGATGCCCTTGGATCCCATATCCAACGACCTCGAAGCTCGTATCACTGTAGCATCTAAGATGAAGGAGGACCTCATATTCTCCTGTATGTAAGAATATCATGTGATACCTCACCTTAGATTCTTTGGTTATACATGCTCTTCGGAGCCGTTGGATTTGTGATCCAACAACTCCTCGATGGTTCGAATGTTTATTTTTTTGCAGAAAAGTCGCCAAAGAGTTCGGCCAGTGCTTACAAGCACAAAGACTGATCCGATGCCATTGTATCTCAAAGTGAATGACCTCGAAGCTCGTATCTCCGTAGCATCCAAGCTGCGAGAGCACTTGATGTTTTCTCGCACGGGAGAATATCAGGTGCTCGCGCACCATAGATTCTATGATGATACGAGTTCCCGGAGATCTAACGGCTCACAGTAGGAGGTTTGAATGTTTTTGCAATATACGCCTAAGAGAGTTTGGGAATTGCACAGAAAGTACAACTACTACGCATATGGCATCTAATCACAGATCATACGACCTAGATGCTCGTATCACTGTAGTGGTTAATTAAGCTACGGGGAGCACCTAATATGAGCAACGAGGAGCCGTTGGATCCAAGATGCAGCGGCACACACGAGGCCTGAATGTTTTATTTGTAAAAAAATCTTGGAGAGTTTGCAAATTGCGCATAATTACAAAGACTACTCCCAAGCCATTGGATCTCAGTTCCAACGACGTACAAACACATATCACCATAGCATCTAAGCTGTGGGGTGGATGTGATATTCTATGTCGCTGTCATTTTTGTTCCTAAACTTGCAAAATATGTGTAACTCGTGCCGTTACTTGTCTAGCCGCGCAAAGTGTTTGTTCAAAAAAAAACCATCCTACACTGAAATATCGGAACAACACACGGGGGTCCCACTTGTCATTGATCAAATTTGGACCTAAAACTATCAAATCTGAAAGACGAGATTCGAACTAGCAACCTGGACTACAAAGCGTAAGTCGATAGCCTGAAACAACAACGGTTGTTGGCTTTGTCCCATAACTTGATTTTATACAGTATCACATTGAGTAGAGTAGAGGGAGTGGCTCATCAACACGTGCATGACCGTTGACTCACTTACTGGTGGGTCCCAGGTCTGCGATCTCTCTCCTCTCCATCGTCTAACCTTCAGACGCATGGGCACAGACCAAAAGCGGCGCTAGCTTGCCTTGGTGTTATTATAACTAAAAAAGCTTGGAAAATATAAGAATTGCCTAGAACAAGAGACGTTGTGGCTCGTCGATACGGAGCTAACACTACAAAAAAATACACTTTCGTGATGATACGTGTTTGTCACAGTAGGTCACGTTTTCCGTCATGCATGTACATCCATGAAGATTTTATGACAGAATCAAGATAGTCATACATGTGTTGTCGTAGAAGTGTTCCATGACATTACCAAAATTACCATCACGGAAGTGTCCACTTCCATGACGATAAATCACGTGTCATAGAAGTGCTTTCATCAAGGGTGACCGACACGTGGCATCCACCGTAACGGGTCGCCGTTAAGCTATCGGGTTCCGGTTTGGATCCGATAACCTGTTAACAGCGTAGACCAATGGGGATTTTCCACGTGTAAAATTCTCATTGGCCAGCAGATCCACGTGTCGGTCAGGCGTTCGGACAGTTATCATCTAGTGAATCGACGGAACGCGCCTATGATACGTCGACACGTGTGTCGGCCCAACAGTGGCCCATTCAGGTTAAAAGGCCGGGCCTGTCAAAATAAGCGGGCCGGCCCATTAGCGGCCTACTTGAGTCAGGCCCATTTACAATCACGGACCATACAAGTTACATAGAACCGGCCCATCAAAGGCCCATTCTAGATTTGACAATTTCCAACCCATCGTTAGTTCAAGCCCGTTAATAGTCCGCTACGTCTTTGGGCCCAATTATGACCCGAGCTTCTTTCGGCCTGTTAGCAGCCCATCATCAGTTCTAGCCCGTTAACGGCTAGGAATGTCTTTCGACCTTTTCTCTGCCCATTCTGCAGTTGGGCCAATTCTAGCCCGCTGTGACTTTAGGCTTGTCCTCGGCCCATTCGGTAAATGGGCCAACTCCTAGCCCATTTTGTCTCTCAGCTTGTTAATGGCCCGCATAACAATTGGGCCTTTGACTTTAGGTCCATTATGGGCCCACGTTCCACAAGGCATCATTTCAGCCCAACACGACTTTTGTCCTATTAAAAGCCTAGTTTGCAAATTGGGCCTCCTCTGGCCCATAACACTTTCAGCCTCTTACTGGCCCGTAAAGTAAAAGGGCCGAGACAAAATTGACATGTATTTCGGCCTGCTGGAGGCCCGCGGGCCATTTCCATTTATACGACTCTATCGAGCTTTTGGCCTGTTAACGGCCTGCTAAGAGCCGTTGTTATGGTGGGCCACATCATTTGGGATCCAATTAATATTATTTTGACTAGCCCAATTAAGGCCCGCTTTTACTGAACATGTTTGTTTGTTTGTATGGTGTCTAGGAAATGTTTGGGCGTGTTGGTCCCCGTTTCAACGATATAGCATATTCAAGAATTATCCTACTCTATATTATCGCCTCTAAAAACATACACTATACAATAAAAAGACTAAGGCATAGAAACGTAGAATAATCCTACACTATACAATAAAGAAACTACAGCTGAATATACCCACTGGGCATTATAGTTTGGCACCAGTGAAAATAAAGTGTACACAAACAGCAAATTACATACACTGGACAAATAAAGCTCATACATCATGGACACGCATCAACAGAACTTACCATTTGAACTATAATCTCTTCAGAAAATAGGATTGGCCGGATTCAGATAGCACAAATTTCAGTCTGCAAAATCTCCAATTTGTTCTTGGTTACCTCAGTGTCTTGTTTCATTTTTTTGACTCCTGTATATAATACCTGCAAGTCCAGTCTCAACTTGTTGATTGTACGTTGATAATCATGTACATGTTGTCTTGCCACCTCTAGTTGATGCTCGAGAACATCAACACATTCCAATTCCAATCCATAATCATTCGGTAACGGCCATGCTGCACTGCTCGCAGATCTTTGTGTTGTTGTCACTTCATCCTGAAATGTTTCTGTAAGTACACATGACTAGGGCAAAAATATAGTTACAACAGTGAAGCGAGCAAGACAGACTACTTTGTACATGGCAAAACAGGACTAACAATAATGTTATACATCATGAAGCATAAGCAGGTGATATTTTGAATATTATGAAAATGCTAGTCTGTGCAGCCCGCATACAGAAATCTCTCTTAGCTCACCAGAGGAGCATGATGTTGGGGCCAAATCCAAAACACAGACAAGTTACAAATTTAGACAGCACGTTGCGTATAAGTAAGCAAGCAGTTGGCCATTCTGTAGCTCAATTAAAGTCTTAGGGAGCATAATGAACAACAGAGGGATTCATACAAACCTACTACATCAACCAAAACTATGCAATCATTAGCTTAGTATAAACTAGATTGTGAGCCTCATGCAGTAATAGTTGGTTAATAGACTACAAAGCTTCAGGCACACTTTGCCAGAGTAATTAAACGGTAAGGCCTTTAATTATGTCAACTAATAGTTATACAAGTACCCAACATCAGGCATCATTGTTTGGGCATCTCATTAACTGAGGACAAATAAAGAAATTGAAAAGAGCAAATTAACTATGCCTGAAACAAACAAGGAATTGAACTGTTGAGTTGGATACAGTGACTTACCTTAACTGGTTGAACATGCTCAGCACCGCTCCCACTTCTCTTGCAAGGCTCCTTCCTAACATCTTGTACTTGGAAATCCTCAATCTTATCTTCATTGCACCCCCTCTGCAAGGTGACACAAACTAGTTACTCGTCTCCTTGGAAGATAAATATGCATACTTTCCAGTCTGTGAACAACACAAAAGGATGAGATTATAACAAAACAACACCACATAATGAAACATGCCACATCTCTTGCACTTGCACACAATGAAATGAGCATTTCCTATGTGTTCACTATGTAAAAACTAGGCATGCCTTCAAACTGGATCTCCAGGTACTCTTGGAGAGCCTTCTTTAGTGTACAGCCAAACCTTTATGTCACCTATGAGTTAGACAAGCCCCCACTATAGCAGCCCTTAGTGTTTAAATCGTTGAGAAGCTCTATTAGAGTGTTAGGTCAAGAACAGCAAGTATCAAAGCAAACATTCCTAGTATGGCTGCCTGATGCAAACAAGCAATTGAACAGATGTGTGAGCAAATCTTACATATCAAGAAAAGAAGCAAAGAAGGAGGCTTAAAGACCATCACTTGACTGACCAGATTAAGGGGCATTTAAACATCATGTGCAACGTATGAACTAACATAAACATTGCATATTCCAAATTCTACAATGGAATGCACATGTATTAGGTTATGCCATGTATGATGATGCCTCAATGTACACTATAGCACATTGAATTGCAGGTTAAGGCCAGTTCTATTCCGACTTTTCAGAGCTTATTATCAAAATAGCCATAAAAGATGTAAAGAAGTCATTTTTGAGTTATGGACTTGAGCTTAACTTATTTCGCTTTGGAGGGGGTGTTTCAGGTAGAAGGTCACTAAAAATTGGAGGGAAGGGGAATAGTGAAATGACTCTGTTGTCAGCCTATATTACACTCAAAATGCAACTACTCACGCCCGCATCACACCTGACCCTCAAGTAAAAACAAACACGCAAGCGTTCATTGCCCTACCCGCTTGCATCTCCTCTCCCCTTTGCCTCTACCTTGATCCTCTGCCTGCAGCACTAGGGTTCCTCCAGCGAGCCGTCGCGACTGGTACCATCTGGCCTGGTCCTCGACGATGCTCTGTCCAGCTAGGCTACATGGCCGGCGGGTAAGGCCAAATCTCCCCGGCTGCTCCTCCCTCTGGCACCGCCCCTCATTCTCATGGTCTTCAGCAGCTGCTCCACTGTGGTCCGTCCAACACACTACTCCGGCGGGCGCTGCACAACTACGGCCGATGCCACACTGCGGCAGAAGGCACCTTATTCCCCCTCCCCTCCTCCCAGGCCGTGGCCTTGAGGTGCTATCGAAGGATGAGCTCATCCAATAAGGTGAGGATCTCCTCTGTTTTTTGCCAAATTTTCATTCTGATCCACTATAGATGAATTGCTATGAGCTGCTTCTGCTGCTGCTATATGATGCATTGCTATGAGCTGCTCCTCTTGCTGCTATATGATGAATTGCTATGAGTTGCTACTGCTATATGATGAATTGCTATGAGCTGCTACTGCTACTGCTGCTGCTATATGATGAGTTGCTATAAGCTGCTCCTGCTACTACTATATGATGAATTGCTATGAGCTGCTCCTGCTGCCGCTATATGATGAATTACTATGAGTTGCTCCTGTTGCTGCTATATGATGAATTGCTATGAGCTGCTGCTGGTATATGATGAATTGCACGCTGTTGCTGCTGCTGTATGATGAGTTGCTATGAGCTGCTGCTGCTATATGATGCTTTTATGTGGTGTTGCTATATGATAATAACCAGCCACTTGGACCATCGAATTTCAATAAATAATTGTTCTTCATTTAAATGTGGGTCATGCGTTCTTTGTTTAAATTAGGCAATGGGATCTCTATGGAAGACATTGACCAAAGTAGATTGTGCCAAGTAGATGGTATCTTTGTATTTGCATTTTGAACAAATAGGGATGGTTTGTTTTCCTGTCATATTAATTACTGCACTGGGTTCAATTTGTGATGTTTACAAGTCAAATTAATTTTCATATGGGCAGCAAAATGAAAAAATATAATGCAATCTTGACTTTTCACTGATCATACCAAGGATAAGATGAAAAGGAAGGCAATGAAAAGAAATGGTTGGCTTATTACATGGAGCTTATATTCACAGGTGCTTATTTTCTTAGGATAACTCATAAGAATTGTCCCTAAGTGAAAGTGTGTTATATCGACTAGAGGGGGGTGAATAGGCGATTTTTATGAATTCTTCACTGAGGAAATTTCAGGGTGAGGAAATTCCTAAGCGAAGAACTACTTGCAGCGGAATAAGTACTCAGATGCAAACATTACAGAACATAAGCATGGTCAACATGATGAAATGAAAACAAGCACAGAGTACAGAAAGTGTAAACACATGATAGACAGGAAGAAGACAAACAGACTGAAGAAATTGAACTGAGGAAATTGAGAAAGTCTTCAGTCAAAGTCTTCAAACAGATATGAACAAGTACAAAACACAGTAATGAGGAAATGAAAGAGTTGAGGAAATAGAACCAGTTGGCTTGGTGAAGACAATGATTTGGTAGACTAGTTCCAACTGTTGTGACAGTTGTACGTATGGTTGGAGCGGCTAGGTATTTAAACCTGAGGACACACAGTCCCGGACACACAATCCTCACTGTATTCTCCTTGATCTAAGGTCACATAGACCTCGCCCAATCACTCATGGTAAGTCTTTAGGTGACTTCCAAACCTTCCCAAACTCGATCACTCGGCGATCCACAGTTTCCTCTTGGATGCTCAGACCATGACACCTGACCATCTGGAAGATGCACAATCCTCAAAGGTAACAAGCGTCGGATCCACGTAGGATCAATCTCTTCAGTGATGCTCAATCACATTGGGTTTGTAGGTGTTTGGGTTTGGGTTTTACTCACTTGATGATTTTTGCTCAAAGACCTCGGAGGATGGGATGCTCTCAAATGAGAAGTGTCAGTTTCTCTCGGAGCAGCCAACCAGCTAGTGGTTGTAGGGGCGGCTATTTATAGCCTAGGGAGCAGCCCAACATGATAAGACATAAATGCCCTTCAATGATATGATCGTTAGGAGGGTAGATATTTTGGGACAGCTGGCGCGTAGTGCTACCTCTTGAGAATGCATTGGTTTTCCCTTGAAGAGGAAAGGGTGATGCATCAAAGTAGCGTAAGTATTTCTGTTAGTTTTTGAGAACCAATGTATTAATCCAGTAGGAGGCCACACGCAAGTCCCTCGTACCTACACAAACAAATAAGAACCTTGCAACCAACGCGATAAAGGGGTTGTCAATCCCTTCATGGCCACTTGCAAAAGTGAGATATGCTAGAGATGATAAGATAATATTTTTGGTATTTTTATGATAAAGATTGAAAGTAAAGATTGCAAAATAAACGGCGAGAGAAATAGCTAGTTTACGGGAGATTAATATGATGGAAAATAGACCCGGGGGCCATAGGTTTCACTAGTGGCTTCTCTCAAGATAGCATAAGTATTATGGTGGGTGAACAAATTACTATCGAGCAATTGATATAAAAGTGCATAATTATGAGAATATCTAGGCATGATCATGTATATAGGCATCACGTTCGTAACAAGTAGACCGACTCCTTCCTGCATCTACTACTATTACTCCACACATCAACCTCTACCCAGCATGCATCTAGAGTATTAAGTTCATAAGAACAGAGTAACACATTAGGCAAGATGACATGATGTAGAGGGATAAACTCAACCAATATGATATAAACCCCATCTTTTTATCCTCGATGGCAACAATACAATACGGGTATTTTCCCTTTCTGTCACTGGGATCGAGCAACACAAGATTGAACCCAAAGCTAAGCACTTCTCCCATTGCAAGAAAGATCAATCTAGTAGGGCAAACAAAACTGATAATTCGAAGACACTTGCAAAGATAACCAATCATACATAAATGAATTCAGAGAAGATTCAAATATTGTTCATAGATAATATTGATCATAAACCCACAATTCATCAGATCTCGACAAACACACCGCAAAAAGAGTTACATCGAATAGATCTCCAAGAAGACCGAGGAGAACTTTGTATTGAGATCGAAAGAGAGAGAAGAAGCCATCTAGCTAATAACTATGGACCCAAAGGTGTGTGGTAAACTACTCACACATCATCGGAGATGCTATGGTGTTGATGTAGAAGCCCTCCGTGATTGATTCCCCCTCCGGCGGAGTGCCGGAAAAGGCCCCAAGATGGGATCTCATGGTACAGAAGGTTGCGGCGGTGGAAATAGGGTTTCGTGGTGCTCCTCGATGGTTTCATGGTACGTGGGTATATATAGGAGGAAGAAGTAGGTCGGTGGAGCCACGAGGGGCCTACAAGGGTGGGGGCGCGCCCAAGGGGGCAAGCGCACCTCCCTGCCTCGTGGCCTCCTCGGTTGTTTCTTGACGTCCACTCCAAGTCCTCTGGATGACGTTTGTTCCAAAAATCACGCTCCCGAAGGTTTCATTCCGTTTGGACTCCGTTTGATATTCCTTTTCTACGAAACACTGAAATAGGAAAAAAAATAGCAATTTGCACTGGGCCTTGGGTTAGTAGGTTAGTCCCAAAAATAATGTAAAAGTGTATAGTAAAGCCCATTAAACATCCAAAACCGAATATATTATAGCATGGAACAATAAAAAATTATAGATATGTTGGAGACGTATCAAACATCCCCAAGCTTAATTCATGCTCGTCCTCGAGTAGGTAAATGATTAAAATAGAATTTTTTATGTGGAATGCTACCTAGCATATTTCTCAATGTAATTTTCTTTATTGTGGCATGAATGTTCAGATCCGAAAGATTCAAGCTAAAAGTTTAATATTGACATAAAAATAACAATACTTCAAGCATACTAACCAAGAAATTATGTCTTCTCAAAATAACATAGCCAAAGAGAGCTCATCCCTACAAAATCATATAGTTTGGCCATGCTTCATTTTCGTCACACAAGATGCTCTCATCTTGCACAACCCCGATGACAAGCCAAGCAATTGTTTCATACTTTAGTAATCTCAAACTTTTTTCAACGTTCACACAATACATGAGCGTGAGCCATGGATATAGCACTATGGGTGGAATAGAATACAATGATGGGGGTTGTGTGGAGAAGACAAAAAAGAGAAAGTCTCACATTGACGCGGCTAATCAACGGGCTAGGGAGATGCCCATCAATTGATGTCAATGCAAGGAGTAGGGATTGCCATGCAACGACTGCACTAGAGCTATAAATGTATGAAAGATCAACAAAATAAACTAAGTGGGTGTGCATCCAACTTGCTTGCTCACGAAGACCTAGGGCATTTGAGGAAGCCCATCGTTGGAATATACAAGCCAAGTTCTATAATGAAAAATTCCCACTAGTATATGAAAGTGACAAAACAAGAGACTCTCTATCATAAATATCATGGTGCTACTTTGAAGCACAAGTGTGGAAAAAGGATAGTAGCATTGTCCCTTTTTATTTCTCTTGTTTTCTTTTTTGGGCCTTTCTTTTTTGGGGGGGGGGGGGGACAATGCTCTATTAATGATGATTATCACACTTGTATTTATTTACAACTCGATGATTACAACTTGATACTAGAATAAAATATGACTCTATATGAATGCCTCCGGCGGTGTACCGGGATGAGAAATGAATCAAGAGTGGCATGTATGAAATAATATGCATGGTGGCTTTGCCACAAATACGATGTCAACTACATGATCATGCAAGGCAATATGACAATGATGAAGCGTGTCAAAATAAACGGAACGGTGGAAAGTTACATGGCAATATATCTCAGAATGGCTATGGAAATGCCATAATAGGTAGGTATGGTGGTTGTTTTAAGGAAGATATAAGGAGGTTTGTGTGTGATAGAGCATATCGTATCACGGGGTTTGGATGCACCGGCGAAGTTTGCACCAACTCTCAAGGTGAGAAAGGGCAATGCACGGTACCGAAGAGGCTAGCAATGATGGAAGGTTGAGAGTGCGTATAATCCATGGACTCAACATTAGTCATAAAGAACTCACATACTTATTGCAAAAATCTACAAGTCATCAAATACCAACCACTACGCGCATGCTCCTAGGGGGATAGATTGGTAGGAAAAGACCATCGCTCGTCCCTGACCTCCACTCATAAGGATGACAATCAAAGAACACCTCATGTTTCAAATTTGTTACACAACGTTTACCATACGTGCATGCTACGGGACTTGCAAACTTCAACACAAGTATTTCTCAAATTCACAACTACTCAACTAGCAAAACTTTAATATCACTATCTCCATATCTCAAAACAATCATCAAGTATCAATATTCTCCTAGTATTCAATGCACTTATGTGGAAGTTTTTATTATATCCATCTTTGATGCCTATCATATTAGGACTAATTTTATAACCAAAGCAAATTACCATGCTGTTCTAAAGGACTCTCAAAATAATATAAGTGAAGCATGAGAGATCAATAATTTCTATAAAATAAAACCACCACCGTGCTCTAAAAGATATAAGTGAAGCACTAGAGCAAAATTGTTTAGCTCAAAAGATATAAGTGAAGCACATAGAGTATTCTAATAAATTCCGATTAATGTGTGTCTCTCCCAAAAGGTGTGTACAAAAAGGATGACTGTGGTGAACTAAAAAGAAAAGACTCAAATCATACAAGACTCTCCAAGCAAAACACATATCATGTGGTGAATAAAAATATAGCTCCAAGTAAAGTTACCGATGGACGAAGACGAAAGAGGGGATGCCTTCCGGGGCATCCCCAAGCTTAGGCTTTTTTGTTGTCCTTGGATTTTACCGTGGGGTGCCTTGGGCATCCCCAATCTTAATCTCTTGCCACTCCTTGTTCCATAATCCATCAAATCTTTACCCAAAACTTGAAAACTTCACAACACAAAACTTAACAGAAAATCTCGTGAGCTCCGTTAGTGAAATAAAACAAAACACCACTTCAAGGTACTGTAATGAAATCATTATTTATTTATATTGGTGTTAAACCTACTGTATTACAACTTCTCTATGGTTCATAACCTCCCATACTAGCCATAGATGCATCAAAATAAGCGAACAACACACGAAAAACTGAATCTGTCAAAAACAGAACAGTCTGTAGTAATATGTATCAAATGCATACTTCTGGAACTCCAAAAATTCTAAAATAAATTTTTGGATGTGAGTAATTTATCTATTAATCATCTGCAACAATAATCAACTAAATAGCACTCTCCAGTAAAAAGTTGAAGCTAATCTCGTGAGTGCTAAAGTTTTTGTTTTTTTACAGCAAGATCAAAAAGACTTCACCCAAGTCTTCCCAAAGGTTCTACTTGGCACAAACACTAATTAAAACATAAAACCAAATCTAATCAGAGGCTAGATCAAAGATTTATTCCTAAACATAACCAAAAGGCAATAAACAAAAAAAAATTGGGTTGCCTCCCAACAAGCGCTATCGTTTAACGCCCCTAGCCAGGTATAAAGGCAAGGATAGATCTAGGTATTGCCATCTTTGGTAGGAAATCCATAAGTGGCTCTCATAATAGATTCATAAGGTAATTTTATTTTCTTTCTAGGAAAGTGTTCCATGCCTTTCCTTAACGGAAATTGGAATCTAATATTCCCTTCTTTGATATCAATAATTGCACCAATCGTTTTAAGGAAAGGTCTACCAAGAAAAATAGGACATGAAGGATTGCAATCTATATCAAGGATAATGAAATCTATGGGCACATAGTTCCTATTTGCAACAATAATAACATCATTAATTCTTCCCATAGGTTTCTTAATGGTGGAATCCGCGAGGTGCAAGTTTAAAGACCAATCATCAAATTCATGGAAACCTAGCAAATCACACAAAGTTTTTGGAATCGTGGAAACATTAGCACCCAAATCACACAAAGCATAGCATTCATGATATTTAATTTTAATTTTAATAGTAGGTTCCCACTCATCATAAAGTTTTCTAGGGATGTAAACTTCCAATTCAAGCTTTTCTTCATAAGATTGCATTAAAGCATCAACGATATGTTTAGTAAAAGCCTTATTTTGACTATAAGCATGCGGAGAATTTAGCACGGATTGCAACAAGAAAATACAATCTATTAAAGAAGAATTATCATAATTAAATTCCTTGAAATCCAAGATAGTGGGTTCATTGATATCTAAAGTTTTGACCTCTTCCATCCCACTTTTACCAAAATTTTCATCAAGATCTAAAAACTCCGAATCATTGGGACGCCTTTTAACTAAAGTTGACTCATCTCAAGTCCCATAATTATCAAGATTCATATTGCAAAACAAAGATTTAATAGGGGACACATCAATCATTTTTAAATATTCATCTTTATTATCATGAAAACTAGAAGAACACGCTTTCACAAACCAATCTTTTATAGCACGCATCCTAGCGGTTCTTTATTTGTACTCATCAATGGAAATTATCATGGCTTTGATAGACTCATTGATATCATGCTTAGGTGGAATAGACCTAAGTTTCAAAGAATCAACATCAAGAGAAATTCTATCCACGTTCCTAGCCAACTCATCAATCTTGGGCAATTTTTCTTCAAGCAAAGCATTGAAATTATTTTGAGAAATCATAAATTCTTTAGCACTAGTCTTAAAATCAGAGGGCATCTTATTAAAATTTCCATAAGAGTTGTTGTAGGAATTACCATAATTATTAGAGGAATTACTAGGATACGTCCTAGGATTAAAATTTCCTCTATAAGCGTTGTTACCAAAATTGTTCCTACCAACAAAATTCACATCCATAGATTCATTATTATTCTCAATAAAAGTATGCAAAGGCATATCATTGGGATCAGAAGAAACACTCTTATTAGCAAACAATTTCATAAGTTCATCCATCTTTCCACTCAAAACATTAATCTCTTCAATTGCATGCACCTTTTTACTAATAATTAACCATAATATTATCTAGGAGTTTAGTAGCTTCTCCTAAAGTTATTTCCATAAAAGTGCCTCCCGCGGCCGAATCTAAAAGATTTCTAGAAGCAAAATTCAATCCAGCATAATTTTTTGTATAATCATCCATAAATTCAAACCATGTGTAGGGCAATTACGTATCATTAGTTTCATCCTCTCCCAAGCTTGTGCAACATGTTCATGATCAAGTTGCTTAAAATTCATAATATCGTTTCTAAGAGGAAAATACTTAGAGATAAAAGCATCTTTGCACTTATTCCAAGAATCAATACTATTTTTAGGCAAAGACGAAAACCAAGTTTTAGCACGATCTCTAAGCGAAAACGGGAATAACTTCAGTTTAACAATATCATTGTCCACATCTTTCTTCTTTTGCATATCACACAAATCAACAAAGCTATTTAGATGGGTAGCGACATCTTCACTAGGAAGGCCGGCAAATTGATCTTTCATGACAAGATTCAGCAAAGCAGCATTAATTTCACAAGATTCAACATCGGTAAGAGGAGCAATCGGAGTGCTAAGAAAATCATTGTTGTTGGTATTGGCAAAGTCACACAATTTAGTATTATCTTGAGCCATCGTGATAAGCAAGAAATCCAACACACAAGCAAACAAGAAGCAAGCGAAAAAGAGGCGAACGGGAAAAGAGGGCGAATAAAACGGCAAGGGTGAAGTGGAGGAGAGTAAAATGAGAGGCAAATGGCAAATAATGTAATGCGAGGGATAAGAGTTTGTGATGGGTACTTGGTATGTCTTGACTTGTGCGTAGACTCCCCGGCAACGACGCCAGAAATTCTTCTTGCTACCTCTTGAGCATGCGTTGGTTTTTCCATTGAAGAGGAAAGGGTGATGCAGCAAAGTAGCATTTCCCTCAGTTTTTGAGAACCAAGGTATCAATCTAGTAGGAGGCCACACACAGGTCCCTCGTACCTACACAAACAAATAAGAACCTTGCAACCAACGCGATAAAGGGGTTGTCAATCCCTTCACGGCCACTTGCAAAAGTGAGATCTGATAGACATGATAAGATAATATTTTTGGTATTTTTATGATAAAGATTGAAAGTAAAGATTGCAAAATAAACGGCGACAGAAATAGCTAGTTGGCGGGAGATTAATATGATGGAAAATATACCCGGGGGCCATAGGTTTCATTAGTGGCTTATCTCAGTGTAGCGACCCGACCCGAAATCGGTCAAGTCTCTGTGTAGCTGTACCATCCCAAGAATGCTGGCACACACAGTACATTGATGCAAAGATTCAAAGTTCAATCACACCTGAATTTATTACACGGTTCTCATATCGAGTCTTTATTACATCATAATAAATTCGGCCGAAGGCCAACTCATGAGAAATAAACTAAAATAAAGCTGCGGAAGCGTAGACGAATAGCGGGTCCATCCGACTCCATAGGGCAATCGCCAAGCGTGGATCGTAGCCTCACTCCTGGTCGGAAAACTCCTCTGCAACATAAGACGTTGCAGCCGTGTAGGTCAGCATTTTGAATATGCCGGCAAATCATAGAGAGCACAACAATAATAATACTAACACTATATGCAATTTGGCTGTGGGCTCTGTGGTTTATGTTTTTGCGAAAAAGCCAATTTTTCCCTATGACAAAGGACTTGCTTGCAATTACTACAAAATGTTGGTTGTTATTGAGATGGTTCCGCCAACCAATGTCTCATTCCCAATTATTAAATACCCCTCAATTTAATTTATTAAGTTCGGTGTTGAGATTTCCGAAATACTCCAATTTCCAGAGGCTCATTTGTCCGTAACCGGGGACACGGCTAATCGATTAGGTTGTTACTCTGCAGAGTCTTGTGCACTTTACCCGCAAGAATCGTTCCCTCCTTTATGTCCTCGCACTGCCTGGTGTTTGAAGACGGGACGAACGAAACAGGGTCTTCCGTAGAGTTTCTCTGGTCACTGCCGGTGCCCATCCATGTCCTACCGTTCTTCTACATCTGCTGGCACCGTCCGTCCAGAGTTACGCCTAGGGTCAACCCAGCCAGAGCCCATAATGGCTTGCGGCTGCACAGGTAAGCATCCGGTCAAGGTGTATCCATCCGTCCCTTCGTGGCTGGGTGAAGCTTTCCGCAAGATGTCATGGCGCTTCTCCATGCATCCCGGCCATCCGCTGGTTTCTCCAGGGTGCCCGTCAACCGTCCTCCACCCAGTAGTGAATTTTGAAGTCCATCTTGAGCTTGAAAACATGGGGTTGTCATCAACTTGACTCTCACATCTCATTTGTGAATCTCTCAACCAAACCCCGTCTACGAGCATAGCAAAATAAACTACATCGTCCCGGGCAATGGTAAAGGGAATTGGGTTCATCCTACCTCATGATACTACTCAAGAACATAACTTAAAAATTCTCCTACTGCATGCATGGTGGGGAGGCATAATTCTAATGCAACAAAAATCATAGGTATTGTAAAACATGATCAAATGACTTGCCTGGCTGACGGTCTTCAAAAGCTAGCGACTCGTAATAGCAGGCTTCGCACTCCGGGAATTCTACCGAGTCAAACAATAGCACAAATAAGTATAGCACAATCTAACATAACAGCAAGTTGAAGTAAAACACCCAAGCACTCAAACCAAAACCCAAGAAAAACTCGAAGAAAGCAAATCGAGGATTTTCACCACATCAAGCAACAACTAAGAAATAGTTTTACACAACTACAAATTTTCTTAACAGAACCTAAGCATGGATCTTGCTAACTAACAGCAAGGAAAACTTTAAACAAACTAGGAGCAAAAGGAATCATATTAAAAGCTATCATAGAACTCATATTATGCCTAAGGCAATCCTAGCAAGGAAAAATAAAAATTTTATTCTACTGTAAATAAAAGTTCATCCTCTGTAGCTACAGAAACTAATCTAAAATAAACTATAACAGAGGTAAAATAAAAATTTAAAACTAACTAGAACAGCAGAAAACAGCAGCAACTAAAATAAACTAGAAACGCTTGTTTTCGCATAAAACTATTTTTAATAAAGACTAAAAATACTAAAATAACTTCCTACTGCTAGGCAAGGTCAAAACAAAGCAGTAGCAAAAGGAATCACTGAAAAATAATAATCCTAACTCAATATATAGCAGAAAAACTAATCTGACTAAAACTAATATAAACAATTTCTAATAATTTAAACATGGCCAAACATATTTTCTACAGAAATTACAACAAATTTGCAAACTAACAAAAAAAGAATCAACTAAAAATGTTAAGTAACCTAAAAGATATGGATTTTACAAAACTGGAACTATTCTGTTAAAAACAGAAACGAAAATTAACATAAAAAAAATACTAACGCGCTAACGGGCCTATCTAACGCTCAGGCGACAAATAACTAAAACGCGCCCGAGGGAATAAACCGATCGGGCCGGTCTAACTAAACCGTACTAAAATAAACCGATCTAAACCGAAAATAAACCGGTCTAACTAAACTAAACCTAACCCTTCGCGTGATCTAATCTAGGCCCTAGGATTTAGATCGAACGGCGACGAGCGGCTCCGGCGACTTACAGCGGCGGCGACGACGGCGACGGACGACGGTGGCTCGGGCGTGGACGGCGCGGCGACTCCGGTGGTCGGGGAGGACGGCGGAGACTTCCGGCGGGTGCGGCGGAGCGAGGGGGAGTCGGGGTGGAGTTGGTGGAGCTCGGGGGGGTCGGTGGAGCTCGGGGCAGGAGCAATGGCGCGGCGGCGGCGTCGGGCTCCGGCGACGAATAGCGGTGAGGAGGAGGGGTTAGGCGAGGGGGAAGGGTGGGGAATGGGTCGAGGGGGCGGGTATTTATAGGGGGGTGCCCGACTTGGAGGAGGGGCGAACCGGGGGAGGGGATCCCGCGATCTCCGGGATTCCGGCGACGGCGGCGGTGATGGCGCGGGTTGGCGTGTCGGTGAGAGAGGGAGAGAGGGGATCGAGCGGGAGGGGATTCGGGCGCGCGGCGTCGGGGCAGGCCGGCTCGGGCGCTAGCTGGGCCGCGGCTCGGCGCTGGCTGGGCCGGTTGGCGCCTGGTTTCTATTTTTTTTTTTGAAATAAAAACAGAGAGAGAAAAAGAGAAATATATAATAGTTTTATATAGGACATATATATATCAATAAAATCAGAAAAATAATTCCTACAACGTGAACATTTTTTTCAGAGGCAAAACAGAAACAAAAATAAAAACATTTTTTTTTTTGTAAATTCCAAATAAAAACCAAATTTGAATTCAAACTTTTTGGCAATATTTTCTTCTGACATTTTTTTCTTTGGAGTGTCATGTTTACTCCTCTCATACTTTTCTCAAGTATTTGTCAGGTGCTTCTGAAATAAATTTCAATTGCCAAAAATCAAATTCAAATTCAAATAAAACTCAATGCCTCTGAAATTTCCAAATGCCACTCAATTAAAACAAAATGCATGGATGCTTAGCTATAATTGTAAAACATTCCAAATAGGAAATTTGGGATGTTACAAACCTACCCACCTTAAGATGAATCTCGCCCTCGAGATTCGGGTTGGCTAGCAAATAGGTGCGCGTGGTCTCGGCGGAGATCTTCTTCTCGCTCCCAGGTGGCTTCCTCTTCGGAATGATTACTCCACAGAACCTTGCAAAACTTGATGATCTTGCTGCGGGTGACTCTGGTCGCAGTCTCGAGAATTTTGACGGGTTTCTCCTCATAAGTTAGATCACTGTCGAGATGTATGGCCTCTAGGGGCACTGTGTCTCTCAACGGAATATCGGCCATCTCGGCATGACATTTCTTCAGCTGAGAAACATGGAAGACATCATGAACTCCGGACAATCCTTCCGGCAATTCCAACTTGTATGCAACTTCTCCTCTGCGTTCGAGGATTTTGTAGGGGCCAATGAATCGTGGTGCTAACTTTCCTTTAACACCGAACCTCTTGATTCCACGAAGTGGGGACACACGAAGATATGCTCGGTCTCCAATTTCATATGTTACCTCCTTGCGTTTACTATCGGCATAACTCTTCTGTCTCGATTGAGCTATCTTGAGTCTATCTCGAATCAGCTTGACCTTCTCTTCGGAGTCTCTGATAAGATCGGGACCAAAAAGCTTTCGGTCTCCAACACCATCCCATAGCAATGGTGTTCTACACCTCCTTCCGTATAGAGCTTCGAAAGGGGCCATCTTCAGACTGGTCTGATAACTGTTATTGTACGAGAACTCTGCGTATGGCAAATTATCATCCCAGCTAGACCCATAGTCTAGCGCACAAGCTCTCAACATGTCCTCCAGAATCTGATTGACTCTCTCGGTCTGTCCATCTGTCTGCGGATGAAAGGCTGTGCTAAACTCTAGCCTCGTACCCAAAGTTTCATGCAACTGATTCCAAAACTTTGAGGTAAATTGCGTTCCTCTATCTGACACGATACTCCTCGGAACTCCATGCAGACATACGATCCTGGTCATGTATATCTTGGCTAACTTAGCACTGGTATAGGTAGTCTTCACGGGAATGAAATGAGCTACCTTGGTCAAGCGATCAACCACTACCCAGATGGAATTATACCCTGAACGGGTCCTCGGTAATCCTGTGATAAAATCCATTCCAAGTTTTTCCCATTTCCACTCGGGTATTGGCAGAGGTTGAAGTAACCCTGCCGGCTTCTGATGTTCCGCTTTTACTCGCTGGCAAACATCGCATACTGCTACATACTCGGCAATATCCTTCTTCATACCTGTCCACCAGAAACTTTCCTTCAGATCCAGATACATCTTGGTGTTGCCTGGGTGAATCGAGTACGGTGAATCATGGGCCTCCTGAAGAATTAACTTCCTGACCTCTGGGTCATTGGGCACATAGATGCGATCCTCAAACCATAAAGTTCCGTGCTCATCTTCACGAAAACCTTTAGCCTTTCCGTTACTCATCTTTTCCTTTATCTCAGCAATTTCCTTGCCCGCCTTCTGGGCTTCACGGATTCTTTGGGTCAAAGTGGACTGAATATCCAGGGTGGCGACATATCCTCTCGGTACTATCTCAAGTCGGAGCTCGCTGAGATCATCGGTTAATTCCTGAGGTAATCCTCCAGCTATGAGAGTGTTCACATAGCTTTTACGGCTCAAGGCATCTGCTACAACATTTGCCTTCCCTGGGTGATAATGCAATCTCATGTCATAGTCCTTGATCAATTCAAGCCGTCTCCTCTGCCTGAGGTTCAACTCCTTCTGCGTGAAAATATACTTCAGGCTCTTATGATCCGTGTAAACATCACAACTGTTTCCGACAAGGAAATGTCTCCAGGTCTTGAGTGCATGCACTACGGCTGCTAACTCCAAATCGTGTGTGGCATAATTCATCTCGTGAGGTCGTAGCTGTCTGGAGGTATAAGCTACAACTTTTCCTTCCTGCATGAGTACTCCTCCGAGTCCTTGACGAGAAGCATCACAGTATACCTGGTAATCCTTGTGTATGTCCGGCAAAATGAGCACTGGGGCTGTAACCAGACGTTTCTTCAGCTCCTGAAAACTGGCCTCACAATCCTCGGTCCAAATGTACTTGGCTTCCTTCTTCAACAGCTCAGTCATGGGCTTTGCAATCTTCGAGAAGTTCTCAATAAATCTCCGGTAATATCCTGCGAGTCCGAGAAAACTGCGGATCTCCTTGACTGAGGTGGGGGACTGCCAGTTGGTGACCGATTCAACCTTGGTGGGGTCGACTGCTATTCCTTCTCCTGAAATAACATGTCCGAGGAATCCGACTTCCTTCAGCCAAAATTCACATTTGCTGAACTTGGCATATAACTGATGTTCTCGGAGTTTCTCCAGAACTAGACGCAAATGTTCCTTATGCTCTTCCTCGCTCTTGGAGAAAATCAATATATCATCGATGAACACCACGACAAACTTGTCCAGATATTCCATAAATACCTTGTTCATCAAATTCATGAAGTATGCAGGGGCATTAGTCAATCCAAATGACATGACGGTATACTCATATAAACCATACCTGGTGGTAAAAGCTGTTTTGGGTATATCCTTTTCACGGATCTTCAACTGATGATACCCTGATCGAAGATCGATCTTGGAGAATACCTTGGCTCCAACTAGCTGATCAAATAGATCGTTAATCATCGGCAGAGGGTACTTGTTCTTGATGGTCACGTCGTTCAATGAACGATAATCCACAACCATTCTCAGAGTTCCATCCTTCTTCTCTACCAAAAGAACTGGGGCTCCCCAAGGTGACGAACTTGGGCGAATATATCCTTTCTCCAATAGCTCATTGATTTGCTTCTTGATCTCTTCCAAATCGTTCGGGGGCATCCGATAAGGTCTCTTGGATATTGGGGCTGTGCCGGGCAATAACTCAATCAGAAACTCAATGTCTCTGTCCGGTGGCATTCCTGGTAATTCCTCCGGGAATACATCAGGAAAATCTTGTACTACGGGCACTTCCTCCTGAACAACTCCCGTGAGGGAATTCACCTGATGTTTCGTCGGAGTGCGTCTAGATACATACTTGATCCTCTTCTGCTCCGGGGTGGTGAGCAAAATCGTCTTGCGGGCACAGTCGATGTTTCCTTCAAACTTGGTCAACCAATCCATGCCTAGGATTACATCCAAACTCTGGGATTCCAATACTATGAGGTCTGCGGGAAAATCATGATTTCCGATGCTGAGGGTTGAATGACAGCCTAAGCCTCCCGTCATCTCTCCTCCTGGGGAAGTGACCTGAAGCGGGGTTCTAAGGGTTCTAGTGGGCAACCCGTACTTTTCCACAACTACCCTTGATATGAATGAATGGGTTGCACCAGAATCAAAGAGTACCAATACTGGACGTGAATTTAATAAAAACTTACCAACCACAGTTTCTGGCTGTTCATAGACGTCCTCCACGTCAATGTGATTCACCTGAGCACGAGGAAAAGGGTTGGGCTTCTTTGCTGAGCTTCCATTGCCGTTGCCGTTTCCATTCCTCTGCTTGGCCTCCGGGCAGTCGGTGGCATAGTGTCCTGTCTTCTGGCACTTGAAACAGGTGATGTGACTCAGATCCTTCTGAGCCGGAGCAGGACGGTGCTGGTTGCCCTTGCCTCCACTGCCAGACTTGAAGTTGGTGTTGTTGTTGCGATTGTTCCCATTCCCTCCATGGTTATGTCCTCCATGGTTATGTCCTCCATGAGTGTGATGGTTGTGGCCTCCCTGGTATGGGGTGTAGCGAGGCTTCTGCTGAGCTCCCGAGTTATACTTCCCCTGACTATACTTTCGCTTGCGGCTATCAATCTGCTGTTGTTTGCCTTCAAGGATGATGGCCTTGTCTACTAGCTCCTGATAGTTATTGAATGTGGCCACCATCAGTTGCATTCCCAGCTCATCATTAAGGCCTTCGAGGAACTTCTCCTGTTTTGCGGCATCTGTGGCCACATCATCCGGGGCATAACGAGCTAGCTGGCTAAACTCATCCACATACTGCCCCACAGTACGATTCCCCTGGCGTAAGTTGCGGAACTCACGCTTCTTCAGACTCATGGCTCTAGCTGAGACATGGGCGGTGCGAAAAGCCTGCTGGAACTGATCCCACGTGATGGTGGCGATGGGATAAGTGGTGGTGTAGTTCTCCCACCAAGAGGCTGCAGGTCCATCAAGCTGATGTGCGGCAAAGCGCACCTTCTCTGCATCTGTGCATCCAGCAGTTACTAACTCCCTTCCGACCTTGCGGAGCCAATCATCGGCCACAATCGGCTCAGTGCTGCTAGAGAACACCGGCGGATTCAGCCTTAGGAAGCGGGTCAAGTTGTCAACAGGGGGTGGTGGCGGTGGATTGTTGTTGTTGTTGTTCTGGTTCTGGATGAGCATCTGCATCAGGGCATTCTGCTGCTGGATCAGCTGGGTGAGCTCCGGCGGGAAGTTGGAACCGGGGTCACGTCTCGGAGGCATCTGGTGTTTTGGAGTGGATGAGAAATTAGAATAGATCAAGGGTCTAATGAGAAAATAGCACTACCCATATGAATGCACAATCATAAACACACCAATCATTTATTCATTCATCTCGAACAAGGTTCAATCTCGAATTACAAAATCTCATGACTAATCGCAAAATATAACGGCCTAACTGATCGATGAAAAAGTAAAATAACATGGTGGTCCACTAAATGTCTTCATCAATTATCCTTGCGTCCTGTGGTGCGGTGTCCTCCGGTGCTGTGTCCTCTGGTGCGGCGCCTCCTCTTGCGACTTCCTTCGGTGGAGCTCTCTTCATAGTCCTGGTCATTGCTCACGAGAGGTCCATCATCTCCACTCGGAAAAAGTTCTTCCCCCAAGTCCATCTTCTCCTGCAGTGTGGCAATATAATTATCTCGTTCCTTCATCCTATCCATAAAATCCTTGATTTCTTCCTCATGCTCATAGTGGGCTTCACGTGCTGCATCCTCCAGATCAATTTCACGAAGATGCATCTTTTGGTCCGTCTTCAAACTCCTGCGCATCTGGATCTCTAGAGTCCTGATGTGAGCCTCCAAGTCTTGGACATATGAGTGAACGGAGTCGTCATCTATGGTGCGGATAATCTCTCCATCTGCAGTCCTGCGAGAAATCATGGCGTGGTCTGGTCCAACCAGCTCGGCCCTGTATTCCTCCTGGATGCGTCCAAGTGCAGTATGAACTGCTATGTTTCTCCCGAGGATCCAAGTGGGAGCAGTGAACCTGAAGTCAACGGGCACCGAGAGACTTCCAAAAGTCCTCCCTGGTATGTGCACCTTAATCCTATAGCGACGGTCTTCTGGAAATGCCATGATAGGTGTCCCGGTGATCGATGGCAGAGCAATCTTCAATTCCTTGGTGATCTGGACCAGCCTCCTGCCGAAAAGCATTGTCTCGTCTGGCTGGCAAAACTCCGGGAGCAGAACTGGGATGAACTTGACGGCCATCTAGGAAGTTGAAAATCGGAGAGAAGTCAGAAATGAACAGGGGAGAATTACGGAATGATAAGGACATAAAATAGAATAGCCTCTTCCTATGGCTTTCCGATCCTAGGGGTTACGTCCTACGGTCAGCGTGTGCTCTGATACCATCTCTGTAGCGACCCGACCCGAAATCGGTCAAGTCTCTGTGTAGCTGTACCATCCCAAGAATGCTGGCACACACAGTACATTGATGCAAAGATTCAAAGTTCAATCACACCTGAATTTATTACACGGTTCTCATATCGAGTCTTTATTACATCATAATAAATTCGGCCGAAGGCCAACTCATGAGAAATAAACTAAAATAAAGCTGCGGAAGCGTAGACGAATATCGGGTCCATCCGACTCCATAGGGCAATCGCCAAGCGTGGATCGTAGCCTCACTCCTGGTCGGAAAACTCCTCTGCAACATAAGACGTTGCAGCCGTGTAGGTCAGCATTTTGAATATGCCGGCAAATCATAGAGAGCACAACAATAATAATACTAACACTATATGCAATTTGGCTGTGGGCTCTGTGGTTTATGTTTTTGCGAAAAAACCAATTTTTCCCTATGACAAAGGACTTGCTTGCAATTACTACAAAATGTTGGTTGTTATTGAGATGGTTCCGCCAACCAATGTCTCATTCCCAATTATTAAATACCCCTCAATTTAATTTATTAAGTTCGGTGTTGAGATTTCCGAAATACTCCAATTTCCAGAGGCTCATTTGTCCGTAACCGGGGACACGGCTAATCGATTAGGTTGTTACTCTGCAGAGTCTTGTGCACTTTACCCGCAAGAATCGTTCCCTCCTTTATGTCCTCGCATTGCCTGGTGTTTGAAGACGGGACGAACGAAACAGGGTCTTCCGTAGAGTTTCTCTGGTCACTGCCGGTGCCCATCCATGTCCTACCGTTCTTCTACATCTGCTGGCACCGTCCGTCCAGAGTTACGCCTAGGGTCAACCCAGCCAGAGCCCATAATGGCTTGCGGCTGCACAGGTAAGCATCCGGTCAAGGTGTATCCATCCGTCCCTTCGTGGCTGGGTGAAGCTTTCCGCAAGATGTCATGGCGCTTCTCCATGCATCCCGGCCATCCGCTGGTTTCTCCAGGGTGCCCGTCAACCGTCCTCCACCCAGTAGTGAATTTTGAAGTCCATCTTGAGCTTGAAAACATGGGGTTGTCATCAACTTGACTCTCACATCTCATTTGTGAATCTCTCAACCAAACCCCGTCTACGAGCATAGCAAAATAAACTACATCGTCCCGGGCAATGGTAAAGGGAATTGGGTTCATCCTACCTCATGATACTACTCAAGAACATAACTTAAAAATTCTCCTACTGCATGCATGGTGGGGAGGCATAATTCTAATGCAACAAAAATCATAGGTATTGTAAAACATGATCAAATGACTTGCCTGGCTGACGGTCTTCAAAAGCTAGCGACTCGTAATAGCAGGCTTCGCACTCCGGGAATTCTACCGAGTCAAACAATAGCACAAATAAGTATAGCACAATCTAACATAACAGCAAGTTGAAGTAAAACACCCAAGCACTCAAACCAAAACCCAAGAAAAACTCGAAGAAAGCAAATCGAGGATTTTCACCACATCAAGCAACAACTAAGAAATAGTTTTACACAACTACAAATTTTCTTAACAGAACCTAAGCATGGATCTTGCTAACTAACAGCAAGGAAAACTTTAAACAAACTAGGAGCAAAAGGAATCATATTAAAAGCTATCATAGAACTCATATTATGCCTAAGGCAATCCTAGCAAGGAAAAATAAAAATTTTATTCTACTGTAAATAAAAGTTCATCCTCTGTAGCTACAGAAACTAATCTAAAATAAACTATAACAGAGGTAAAATAAAAATTTAAAACTAACTAGAACAGCAGAAAACAGCAGCAACTAAAATAAACTAGAAACGCTTGTTTTCGCATAAAACTATTTTTAATAAAGACTAAAAATACTAAAATAAATTTCTACTGCTAGGCAAGGTCAAAACAAAGCAGTAGCAAAAGGAATCACTGAAAAATAATAATCCTAACTCAATATATAGCAGAAAAACTAATCTGACTAAAACTAATATAAACAATTTCTAATAATTTAAACATGGCCAAACATATTTTCTACAGAAATTACAACAAATTTGCAAACTAACAAAAAAAGAATCAACTAAAAATGTTAAGTAACCTAAAAGATATGGATTTTACAAAACTGGAACTATTCTGTTAAAAACAGAAACGAAAATTAACATAAAAAAATACTAACGCGCTAACGGGCCTATCTAACGCTCAGGCGACAAATAACTAAAACGCGCCCGAGGGAATAAACTGATCGGGCCGGTCTAACTAAACCGTACTAAAATAAACCGATCTAAACCGAAAATAAACCGGTCTAACTAAACTAAACCTAACCCTTCGCGTGATCTAATCTAGGCCCTAGGATTTAGATCGAACGGCGACGAGCGGCTCCGGCGACTTACAGCGGCGGCGACGACGGCGACGGACGACGGTGGCTCGGGCGTGGACGGCGCGGCGACTCCGGTGGTCGGGGAGGACGGCGGAGACTTCCGGCGGGTGCGGCGGAGCGAGGGGGAGTCGGGGTGGAGTTGGTGGAGCTCGGGGGGGTCGGTGGAGCTCGGGGCAGGAGCAATGGCGCGGCGGCGGCGTCGGGCTCCGGCGACGAATAGCGGTGAGGAGGAGGGGTTAGGCGAGGGGGAAGGGTGGGGAATGGGTCGAGGGGGCGGGTATTTATAGGGGGGTGCCCGACTTGGAGGAGGGGCGAACCGGGGGAGGGGATCCCGCGATCTCCGGGATTCCGGCGACGGCGGCGGTGATGGCGCGGGTTGGCGTGTCGGTGAGAGAGGGAGAGAGGGGATCGAGCGGGAGGGGATTCGGGCGCGCGGCGTCGGGGCAGGCCGGCTCGGGCGCTAGCTGGGCCGCGGCTCGGCGCTGGCTGGGCCGGTTGGCGCCTGGTTTCTATTTTTTTTTTGAAATAAAAACAGAGAGAGAAAAAGAGAAATATATAATAGTTTTATATAGGACATATATATATCAATAAAATCAGAAAAATAATTCCTACAACGTGAACATTTTTTTCAGAGGCAAAACAGAAACAAAAATAAAAACATTTTTTTTTTGTAAATTCCAAATAAAAACCAAATTTGAATTCAAACTTTTTGGCAATATTTTCTTCTGACATTTTTTTCTTTGGAGTGTCATGTTTACTCCTCTCATACTTTTCTCAAGTATTTGTCAGGTGCTTCTGAAATAAATTTCAATTGCCAAAAATCAAATTCAAATTCAAATAAAACTCAATGCCTCTGAAATTTCCAAATGCCACTCAATTAAAACAAAATGCATGGATGCTTAGCTATAATTGTAAAACATTCCAAATAGGAAATTTGGGATGTTACACTCAGATAGCATAAATATTATGGTGGGTGTACAAATTACTGTCAAGCAATTGGTAGAAAAGTGCATAATTATGAGAATATCTAGGCATGATCATGTATATAGGCATCACGTCTCTAACAAGTAGACCGACTCCTGCCTGCATCTACTACTATTACTCCACACATCGACCGCTATCCAGCATGCATCTAGATTATTAACTTCATAAGAACAGAGTAACGCATTAGCAAGATGACATGATGTAGAGGGACAAACTCAAGCAATATGATGTAAACCCCATCTTTTTATCCTTGATGGCAACAACACAATACGTGTCGTTTCCCTTTCTGTCACTGGGATTGAGCAACGCAAGACTGAACCCAAAGCTAAGGACTTCTCCCATTGCAAGAAGGATCAATCTAGTAGGCCAAATCAACCTGATAATTCAAAGAGACTTGCAAAGATAACCAATCATACAGAAAAGAATTCAGAGAAGATTCAAATATTGTTCATAGATAATCTTGATCATAAACCCACAATTCATCCGACCTGGACAAATACACCGCAAAAAGAGTTACATCGAATAGATCTCCAAGAAGATCGAGGAGAACTTTGTATTGAGATCCAAAGAGAGAGAATAAGCCATCTATCTAATAACTATGGACCCGAAGGTCTGTGGTAAACTACTCACACATCATCGAAGAGGCTATGGTGTTGATGTAGAAGCCCTCCGTGATCGATTCCCCCTCCGGCGGAGTGCCGGAAAAGGCCCCAAGATGGGATCAAACGGGTACAGAAGGTTGCGACGGTGGAAATAGGCTTTTGTGGTGCTCCTCGATGGTTTCATGGTACGTGGGTATATATAGGAGGAAGAAGTAGGTCGGTGGAGCCACGAGGGGCCCACTAGGGTGGGGGCGCGCCCAGGGGGGCAGGCGTGCCTCCCTGCCTCGTGGCCTCCTCGGTTGTTTCTTGACGTCCACTCCAAGTCCTCTGGATCACGTTTGTTCCAAAAATCACGCTCCGGAAGGTTTCATTCCGTTTGGACTCCATTCATATTCCTTTTCTGCCAAACACTGAAATAGGCAAAAAAAACAGCAATTTGCACTTGGCCTTGGGTTAGTAGGTTAGTCCCAAAAATAATATAAAAGTGTATAGGAAAGCCCATTAAACATCCAAAATAGAATATATTATAGCATGTAACAATAAAAAATTATAGATGCGTTGGAGAAGTATCACGTAGCGTAGCAACGGTCGCAAATTTGAGGCTCAAATTCCTCAGGGCTATCATGTTCCTCACTTGTAGGCAATCCGCACTGGCGAATTCCTAACTCCTCAGTCAGGACAAATTCCTCAGAGACCAGATGAACTTCATCTCTGTCACTGACGAAATTGACTGTACTGTATGAGATTTCCAATGGCTTCACTCGAAGGTATTGGTAGGTGTAGGATTTTGAGATGAGCATCACTTGGAAATTTTTCCTTAGTATTTCCTCGACCCCCTTTAACAGTACGGTATTTCCTATGACTCAAGAAAGAGAAAATAAAACTACGAAAACAAAAGTCTTCACGCTTCATGTTCCTCGCATGAATACCAAGTCTTCTTGGTCACACCAATATCTTCACTTTCAAAGTCTTCAGAAAGTCTTAAGAAATCCAAAGCCTTCAGTCGAAGACATTCATTTTTAGGGTTCGGATTTATCTGTAAATATCAAACTCCTCATAGACTTATAGACATGTGCACACTCACAAACACATTAGTCCCTTAACCTATAAGTCTTCAATACACCAAAATCACTAAGGGGCACTAGATGCACTTACAATCTCCCCCTTTTTGGTGATTGATGACAATATAGGTTAAGTTCTCAACGAGGATAAAACATATGAAGTGTAAATACTGATATTGTGGAATTTGATTGCAAGATATAGAAGAACTCCCCCTGAAGATGTGCATAGTGAGGAATTTGCTTTTGAAGCAATGCACACTTGAAGAGTAGAATCATGGAGATCTCCCCCTATATATTGTAATTCATACACGCATTTAGCATATAATATGAAGAATTTGAAATGCATGATGAAATATGGTGATTGATGTAATTCAGCATGCGTGCATTAACATATATGAGGAATAAGCATGCAGAAGAACACAACAACATTATTAGACCACCATCGGGTTTAAGTTTACAACTCGATCCAACAAAGTCTTCAAACGAACGCGAGTTGTAACTTAGCAAAAAATTCCCATAAATAGAGACCCGCTTGAATACTAACTCAAATTTCTCCCCCTTTCTTATCAAATGACCAAAAGGGACGAAAAAGAGGACTAACGCCCCTGAAGAATGTCATGTTGTTGGAGGTGCGCCAACGTTGTTGGGGTCGGTTGTTGTAGTAGGGCTTGCCGTAGTGTCGTCCAAATCTTCATGTTCATCAGTGTCGCATGATGAAGAATATGAGCTGGCCACCAAGGAAGGAACTTTGACTTTCTTGAATTTCTTCACTGGTGGCTGAGACCAGTCAAAGTCCTCCTTGAAACCCATTTGCTTCAGATCTTCTTCGCCATAAAGATGAGATAGAACAGCCCAAGTGCGATTGAAAACTTCATGGAGGTAGTAGTGGTTCTTCTTCACTGCATTGTGTGTAGCAGTCATGTTGTGAAGAATTGAACCAAACTGACGCTTAACACATTTGTGGTTGCGATCGACCTTCTGGTGAAGACTGAGGAGAAGCTCATGATCAGTCATCACCCTTGGAGCTGTGCCTTGAGGATTTGGCTTTGAGGCATTGGCGGCCGAGTCATGAGTGGCAGAGTCATCATTGGTGGAATAAGATGCTGCTTTTCGGAACTGACCATCCAATGGACGAATGCCTTCATCAATAACAGCAGTGGCCTTGCCCTTTTAATCAGCTGGGGAAAGTGTCCATTTGAGGACTTCAATGGGGGGCAAGTAGCCGCCATGGTTGAGTGTGTCAGCCTTGTAGTTGATTGAAGACCTTAACCTGAGGAATCTCATGATCCAAGGTGCGTAAGGCTTCAACTCAAATGGAGATAATGCAACATTTGCCAAAGTCCTCATGAAGAAATCATGGTAGTTGACAGGAACACCATGAATGGTGTTGAAAAGCAGATTCTTCATGATGCCAACGACCTCTTCTTCATTAGAGTCGTGGCCTTTGATTGGACTCAATGTCTTCATCAGAATGCGATAGACAGTCCGTGGCACATACAACAATTCCTTCACGAGGAATTTGATCCTTGGGGCTTGACTGGGCATCAGTGGCTTCATCAACACTTGCATGTAGTGATCTGAAAGCTCAGGTTTATGGTATATACAACGAGCACCTTCAAGGGGAGGACTGACAGGCAGGGCATGAAGCAATTCAGAGGCCGGTTCTTTGAAGTGAGTATTTTCTGTCATCCAGTACAATACCCAAGATTTCACATCTTCAGCATTTCCTGTGATGTGCAATGTTGCATAGAACTGAAGAATTAGTTCTTCATTCCAATCATATATATCAGTACAGTAGTTGAGCAGTCCAGCATCGTGAAGAATGATGAGGACAGGCATGAAGCAAGGCAGTGATTCCATGTCCACGTGAGGAATATGCTCATGGTCGAAGACTTTGTCCTTGTCGAAAAGCAGTGAAGAATAGAAGTTGGCTTGGCTGGCAGTCCAAAAACGCTTCCTTCTAAGATGAGTAGAGTCATATGGGTGGTAATCTATGAAGAACACATGCTCGTGGAAGAAGTCATCAGCCTTGAAGTTTTGCTTCTTGGAGAAAGGATTCTTCAGCTTGGGCTGAGGAGTGTCAGCCAATTGCATCACAACCTCAAGAATCGCAATATCAGGAACCACAGGCTGAGGAATTTCAGTTTCTTCTTCAGTTGCAGCCTGGGTCTTTAATTCTTCAGCAACAATTTCATCAACACTAGTGGTTGGAATCTCTTCTGGAATGGAAGGAGTGGAGTGAGGTTCGTCAGAGCCCATTTGAACTTCAGTATGCACTGGGGACTGAGCAATTTGTTGAAGAGGAGTGAACATGGGAGAGTTGGGGTGCTGACTTTCCCAAAAGTCATCATTCAACACTGGTGTTGTGCTCCCAATGTCCACATCCTCATCTTCTTCACTTAGTTCTTCAATGCCTGCCTCTTCAGCTGTGAACAGAGGCATGGGTGATGAGACAACTGGGGTTGAAGGGATTGTATCCACTTCAATTTCTTCGCCCAACTGCTCTGAAGAAGCAGCAAAAGGAACATCTTCATCGGATCCGCTTGGTATCTCATAGTCTTCACCAAAAGGAACGAGTTCCTTTGATGGCATGCTTGAGACTGGAACAACATCAATAGGATTCGCAAAAGAGCTTGCCAATTTCTTCATCTTCTTCAGAGCTGAAGATTCTGATGAAGTTGATGCTTTCCTTTTCTTCACTGCTACATGCTCTGCAGCCTTGGTCTTCTTAGCTTCTGATGCAGAAGGAAGAATTGGACTTGGTGTAGGTGTAGGAGGAGCAGAGGAAATTGGTTCATTTTCTTCAAGCACAACTGATGCAGTTGCCCTGGCATGGTCAGTTTCTTCATGCACAGCGCTTGAAGCTTTAGCTGGCCTCACTATTTCTTCAGGCACAACACTAGTGGTTGCCCTGGTAGTTTCATCAGCGGCTGGAATGCAGTCATCAGCCCTGGTACTAGCAGTTTCATCAGCAGCCTAATTTTCATCAGCGGTGCTGGCATGTTCTTCAGTAGGCTGAGCTGATGCCTCAGCCTGAGGAGATTCATGTTGCATTGGGGCAGTGACATTGGAGGTGAATCCCTTCGTCATATTGACTAATCTAACTTTGGCTGCAAGCCAGTCAGCATAGTAGTGATCAAAATCATCACTCAGATTCTTGATTTCAGAGTGAACAGCCACAAGTTCATCAGTGGTCATCTTGACAACATTCTTCTTCAGAAAGCGCTCCTTCTTGTACTGTGCTTTCTTCAATTGCCTGGCCTTCTCGAATTTCCATTTTTCTTCGCCTATGAAGGCGGTCAGCATGTGACTTTGGCCTGGAGTGAGGTTGAAGTCAGGCATGGGAGTGTTGGGATCCTTGTGCTAGAGATCAATGTACTCAAGGATCAACTTTGGATCTAGAAGAGAGGAACTTCACTTCCTTTGGCTCCAGCGAGCCTATGCTGCCTGTCTCAAATGATTTCGACAAGTTCCTCATCATCAGCTTCATCTTCACTAGACGGAACTTGGAAGGCGACCTGCTTCTTGTGAGGACTTGTCTAGTGTCTCGTCTAGCAGTAGCCTTGGTCTTCAGCTGAGTTGGGCCTATTGAAGAATGCGGAGGAGTAGAAGAACTTGCAGATGCTCCTTAGGCAATAGACTTTCCTGAGGTCCTTTGGCACGAGGCGAGATGCACTGGTGCTGAGGACTTTGCCGGAGGAGCTAAGAACTTTGCAACTTGAGGAGCTGGAGCATCTTGAGAAATTGGTCGTGAGGGCTTTGATGAGCTGGGTCGTGAGGGAATTGCTGAGGAGCTTGGCCGTGAGGGCATTGAAGCAGAAGCACTGGGCTTGTGTGCAGGCTTCTTGGCCATGGCCTTCTTAGGCTTGCTTGTAGAGGCCTCAGCAGTGACAGCAGCAGCAGAGTCTTCATTGAATTTCCTAAGTGCTTCCTTAGCCACTTTGGCTAGCTTGGCTTGATGTTTAGCCCATTCATCAGGATAGTCCTCACCACGCTTGAGGCTGGTAGGATCAACTTCTTGGCTTGGTGCCAATGGAGGTCTTGGGCATGGAGGGTGAAGAGCGAATTTCTTCATGTACTTAGGAGTGACATATCTGTACTCCCTCCATTCTCTGGCCATTCTCCTTTCTATCCTCTGTATGCGCACTTTGCACTCATTCTTGGTCTCCTTGCCATGTTTGGCCTCATCAGGAGTGCAATACCCTGCATAGATTTCATCAGGAATCTCAAACGTTGTGTTGACTTCCAGTTTCTCGCCTCCCTTCTGAGGTTTCTTGCCGTCAGCCATTTTTTTTCAGCTAAGGAATCTGAACAATAGAATTCTCTGAAGAGGTATGCAACTTTTCTTCGAGGAACACTTCAAATGAGTTAAGTTGATGAGAACCTAGTGATTCACCAGAGGACATGTGTACCTGTGAATAGAATATAGGTGCAAAGAATTTAAAGAGGTTATATGCGTTCTCAGAAGTTTTTGCAAAAAGAACAAGTTTGAGGAATTTGACCAGATGAGTCTTGAGGAATTTCACTAAGCGTTCTTTGACATAGGTTCCAGAGTTATACATATTGAAAATCCACACAATTGAGGAATCTTGAAGAACAATGTTGCTTAGGGAAATAGATCAAGAACAGATATTATGTGAGGTGTTTAGTGTGTGAAGATTTGAATAATAAACACCTTTTTAAGATTTTGTAGAGATCATCATAATCAACAAGAGCAGTAAAAGTAACTTTTAGTTATCCTTGACGAAGAACACGACAAACTGTGAAGTGTAGATTTAGAAGTTCGTCAGTTCAGATCTTCCACGCCGTAACTTGGCAGAGGAAGACAGGTACAGCGGCAGCGGAGTGAAGAAATCCGCGGCCGACGCGAGTACGATGGCGACGAGGTCGAGGCAGCGAAGGTCTTCCTCACCGGCGATGATGGAAGTAGCAGCGGCGCTAGGTTTTGAGAGCTCGAGCGAGGGAGTGAGATCGAGTGGAGTAAAAACAAAGTGAGGAGGGAAGGGGTATTTATAGCTGAGGTGAAAATCCACTCGTCCGAGGAAAATGGACGAACGTGCCCCTGACCCTTCTCATTTGCGTGACATGTGTCACCCATGTACAGAGAGGTGGAGATCGTGTGAGATCGTGGGTGAATAGGATAATATATCGTGGAATGTGGAACGGTTTGAGCGGCAAAAGCCGAAAATTCAGATATGATAATTTTAATGTTTCATTTGCAAATTCTTCAGTTGACAAAGACAAAGTGAAGATTTTGAACGAGCTTCGAATAGAACGCACATGAAGAATTTGTGAACAGATTGGGTTGAGTTTAGCGTAGAGGGGGAAGGGTCCGATCACATTCACTTAGCAGAAAAAGCAACTTGAAGAAATAGCAATAAGTGAATGCTGTAGAGGACATAAACTCATATATATATATAGCCAATGAAGAAAAAAACGCCGGAAATAGTGAAGATAATGCAAAGTTAAAGAAATTGAACAACTGAGGAATTTCAAAAATGAAGAAAGACTCAAATTGAAGATTTACAACTTTTGTTGGTGGCGTGACCCATCGTATAAGAATGGTGATTTCAGACACCACGTACAATTGTCATAGGGCTCTGAGAATCAAATTCTTCGTTAATTTCTTCACAATTAGAGTGTTAGTCTTCATTGATTGAAGAAAAATGTTTCTTCGTGTGTTGCACATCTAAGTCATCAATTTTGCATAAGTGTTAGGATGTGTGTCCTTTTCAAAGGACATTCGAAGATTCTATGATATTTAGCTCACACCGCAACTTGCTAAATCTCTTCTCATCCAAGGGCTTTGTGAAGATATCTGCTAGCTGTTCTTCAGTCTTCACATGCTCAATAGAGATGTCGCCCTTCAACACATGATCATGAAGAAAATGATGACGAATCTGAATGTGCTTTGTCTTTGAGTGCTGAACTAGGTTATGAGCAATCTTGATGTCACTCTCATTGTCACAGTAGAGAGGCACATTCTTCACGTTGACATCGCAGTCCTTGAGAGTTTGCTTCATCCATAGCAATTGAGCACAGCAAGAACCAGCATCAATGTACCCAGCTTCAGCAGTAGACAGTGATACGCAGTTCTGTTTCTTCGAGGACCAACAGACTAAGGATCGTCCGAGGAAATGGCATGTGCCTGATGTTGACTTGCGGTCCACACGATCACCAGCATAGTCAGAGTCCCAATATCCAATTAGATCAAAAGCCGAGCCCTTGGGATACCATAATCCAAGTGTTGGTGTGTGAGCTAGATATCGAAGAAAATGCTTCACAACCTTATGGTGTGATTCCTTCGGTGTAGCTTGAAATCGGGCACACATGCAAACACTAAGCATAATATCTGGGCTAGATGCACATAAATATAATAAAGATCCAATCATGGAGCGGTATACCTTTTGATCGAAGTCAATACCATTTTCATCAATGCATAGATGTCCATTTGTGGGCATAGGGATTTTGACGCCTTTGCAATCTTGCATGCCGAATTTCCTCAATACATACTTGAGGTATTTCTCCTGAGATATGAAGATGCCATTGCGCTGTTGATGAATTTGAAGACCTATGAAGAATTTCAATTCTCCTATCATAGACATTTGATATTCTTCACTCATCATATAGGCAAATTCACCACTTCAACGTTGGTCAGCACAACCAAAGATAATATCGTCACCATATATTTGGCACACGAATAATTCATCATCATAGGTTTTGTTGAAAAGAGTTGGGTCAAGTGAACCGGGTTTGAAGCCTTTCTTTATGAGGAATTCCTTCAAAGTATCATACCACGCCCGAGGGGCCTCCTTGAGGCCATAGAAGGCCTTATTGAGTTTGAAGACTTTGTCAGGATGCTTTGGATCTTCAAAACCTAGGGGTTGAGCAACATATACTTCTTCCTCAAGCTTACCATTGAGGAATGCACTTTTCACATCCATTTGATATAAGATGATATATGATGGTTAGCATAAGCAAGTAATAAGCGAATAGCCTCAAGTCTAGCAACAGGTGCAAAAGTTTCGTCGAAGTCAATTCCTTCAACCTGTGTGTAGCCTTGAGCTACAAGCCGTGCCTTATTCCTCACAACAAGGCAATTTTCATCTTTCTTGTTGCGGTAGATCCACTTTGTGTCGATGATATTGTGCTTGTGAGGGTCTGGTCGTTTGACAAGTTCCCAAACGTTGTTGAGCTCGAATTGATGTAATTCCTCTTACATAGCTTGAATCCACTCAGGCTCCAGAAATGCTTCATCTACCTTAGTGGGCTTTGTGATAGAGACAAAAGCAAAGTGCCAACAAAAGTTAGACAAATGTGAAGCTTTTGAGCGTGTGAAAGGACCTGGTGCGTTGATGTCGCTGATGATTTTCTCAATCTGCACTTCATTTGCAACATGAGGATGAGCGGGTTGTCGTCGAGGAACTGGATCAGCATTTTCTTCAGCACCACTTTCCTCAGGTGCATCAGCATGATGTTCTTCACGTTCTGGAATGACTTCTTCAGCAGATTCTTCGGTAGGAATGACATCCTCAGTAGCCTTAAACTTGATGCATTCCTCAGGTGACTTTTCATCTAGCACAGGAGGTAGGTGCTCTCTTTGCGAGCCATTAGATTCATCGAACCACACATCTACAGTTTCAACAACTTTGTGGTGAACGTTGTTGAAGACTCTGTAGGTGTGCGAGTCCTTTCCGTAACCAAGCATAAAACCTTCATGTGCTTTCGGTGCAAATTTAGAATTGTGATGAGGATCTCTAATCCAACATTTTTCACCGAAGACTTTGAAATAACTCACATTGGGTTTCTTGTCAGTGAGGAGTTCATATGCAGTCTTTTTGAAGAATTTGTGAAGATATACCCTGTTGATGATGTGGCATGTAGTATCAATTGCCTCAATCCAAAAATGATGAGGCATCTTGTATTCATCAAGCATAGTGAGAGCCATCTCAACAAGAGTCCTTTTCTTGCGCTCCACGACGCCATTCTGCCGAGGAGTATAAGGAGCAGATAACTCATGAGTAATACCAAGTTCATCAAGATAGTCATCAAGACCAGTATTCTTGAACTCAGTTCCGTTGTCACTTCTGATGTGCTTTATCTTCACACCAAAGTTGGTTGAAGCCCTCGAGGAAAATCGTTTGAAGACTTCCTGCACTTCACGTTTGTAAGTGACAATATGTACCCATGTGTAACGAGAGTAATCATCGACAATAACAAAGCCATATAGAGATGCTTCATTAGTGAATGCAGAATAGTGATTGGGACCAAAGAGATCCATGTGAAGCAATTCAAATGGTCGAGTGGTAGTCATGATAGTCTTTGCGGGATGCTTGGCCTTGGTCTTCTTTCCAGCTTCACAGGCTCTGCACAGGTGATCCTTGAGGAATTTGACATTCTCAATGCCAATGACACGCTTCTTCTACGCGAGCGTGTGCAAATTCCTCATGCCAGCATGACCTAGTTGTCGATGCCATAGCCAGCCTTCTGAAGCTTTTGTAAGTAGACATATAGCTGGTTGTGGTCCTATAGAGAAATCAACAATAAACAGATCTCCTCTCCTAAATCCTTCAAAGACTTTGGAATGGTCAGCTTCCATGATCACAACACAACGATACTTGCCAAAGATAACAACCGTATCAAGATCACAAAGCATTGAGACTGACATGAGATTGAATCCTAAGGACTCGACAAGCATGACTTTGTCCATGTGTCAATCCTTTGAGGTCGCAACCTTACCAAGACTCAATACCTTGCTTTTTTCCTTTGTCAGCGTAGGTGATATGCTTCAGATGCGATGGAGACAAGGGAGCATCCATCAATAGATTCTTATCACCAGTCATGTGATTTGTAGATCCACTATCGAGAACCCACTCAGTGGCTTTGGGTTGATCGTCCTGCAGATGAATTAGTGCAGCCTACGAACTCATATACTTCATCAGTGAAGAATATGACATCAAATTCATCAGATCAATTTCATCAAGCAATAGAACAGATATAATAGAATGAGGACGTGAGAAATGAAAATTCATTTCTTCATGATTAGGTTGCATCCTTTCAAGCATATTCAGGTCTCCAGCAAATTCTTCAGACGATTAAGTTCGTCTGGAGACCTGTCCCTGCATAAGAGATTAGTTCTTTTTCTTCACCACCCACATCTGAAGGGGTGGCAAAGAGTTCATCATTCTGTGAGCTCCATAAGAGAAAGGTGGCATAGAAGCCAGTCCACTTCGTTTCACATAAGAGGATTTAGGGTAAGCATATGAATAAGCAGAGAAATTCTTCGAGGACTTATGAACATAATGGATAGAAGAATAATGCTCATATTCATAGCCCTTAGATCTTCCCTGTGAAACAGAAGTGTTAGCAAGATGATGTTCGTATGAGGACTTTGATCCTTTCGAGGAATTTGATCCACGTGAGGAGTTTGGTCCATATGAGGACTTGGATCCATACGAAGAATTTGGTCCATATGAAGAATTTGATCTGGGTTCCTATTCTTCATGGGTGGTGTCATGAGGACGTTCACCAGAAGACTTTTGATGCACCTTTTGGGAACCCAGATTTTCTTCATAGGGGAACCGTTCCTACAGTTAGTGCCAACATATCTAGCAAATACTTCACCATTCTGATTTTTGAACAGTTTATAGTTGGAGTCAAATGACTAATCAGTAGAATGAGGAGATTCACATGTAAAGCCAGATAGAGTAGATGGATCTACTGGTGGCCCCTTTGTAGCAACCCATGAGGTTTTGGGGTACTGCTCAGGCTTCCAGAATGTTCCATCAGCATTGAGTTTCCTCTTAAAGGCAATTCCCTCTTTCCTAGGGTTCTTGTTGAGGATCTGCTTTTTAAGCACATAACAAAGAGCCTGATGCCCTTTGAGGCTTTTGTACATGCCTGTCATATACAATTCCTTCAGCCATGCATCGTCAGTGATACTAGTAATATCCTTAGATGAGGAATTAGTGATAGCAGAGACAGGTGAAAAATTTGTAGCAGTAGAAGCATTTGAGCATTCAGGTGAAGAATTAGCAGATTCACGTTCAATGCACTTCAAACATGGAGGAATAAATTCTTCCTGAGCAGCGCTGATTTGTTGAGCTAGTAATGAATCACGCTCGTTCTAAAGATCTTCATAACTCTCTCTTAGCTACTCTAGATCTTGCTTTCTTTGAAGAAATTCATAAGAAAGCTTCTCATGATCAGATAAGAGAGTGTTATGATGACTTTGAAGATTGTCAAACTTGGACTGAAATCTCTGAATATTTTCAGTCAAATTTTTAGTGTGATCCATTTCTTCACCCAACATATCAACACTCTTGTCTAGCATGTTTTGAACTTTTTCAAAAGCCTTTTATTGTTTCACAGCAATCTTAGCAAGTTTAGAGTAGCTAGGCTTGAGGTTTTCATCAGATTCATCCTCACTTGATTCAGAGGAGGGATATTGAGTACCTTGGCACCCTTTGCCATGAAGCAATAGGTGGGAGCGTAGTCATCATCGCCTTCGTCAGCATTGTTGGTGAACCCATTTTCTTCAGAGTTGAAGATCGACTTGCTGATGAAAGCAGTAGCGAGGGCTAGGCTCGCCACTCCAGATTCTGACTCCTCAGATGCCTCCTCTTCCTCATGTTCCTCAAATTCAGCTTCAGAGTCAATTTCCTTGCCAATGAATGCCCGAGCCTTCTTAGAACTGCTCTTCTTGTTATATGAAGACCTTGAGGATTTTGATGATGAAGACTTTGAAGATTCCTTCTTCTTCTTTGAGTCATCGAAACTCTAATCCTTATATTTCTTCTTCTTTGATTCCTTTTCCCACTGAGGACAGTCTTGAATGTAGTGACCAGGTTTCTAGCATTTGTGGCATAGCCTCTTCTTGTAGTCACGGGATGAGGAATCATCACATCTTGAGGATTTTCCAAAGCAACCACGCATTGAGAACTTCTGAAATTTCTTCACGAGCATAGCTAGCTCCTTGCTCAGTTCTTCAGGACCACCAAGGCTGCTACCAGAATCTTCACCTTCAGATTCAGACACTGCCTTGGCTCTCAGGGCGCGTCATCTCCCATAGCTTGGATCATAGAGGTCCCTCTTCTCAGCAAGCTGGAACTCATGAGTGTTTAGCCTTTTGAGGATATCAGCGGGATCAAGTGACTTGTAGTCTCCACGTTCTTGTATCATCAGTGCCAGAGTGTCAAACGAGGAATCAAGCGATCTCAGCAATTTCCTCACCACCTCATGGTCGGTGATGTCAGTGGCACCAAGTGCTTGAAGATCATTTGAGATGTCAGTGAGGAGATCGAAGGATTGCTGAAAATTTTCATTGTTGAGTCTTTTGAAGCGGTTGAAGAGATTGTGAAGAATGTCAACTCGAGAGTCATGCTGTGTTGAGAGTCCTTCATTTAATTTGGACAACCTATCCCAGATAAGCTTAGCAGTTTCCAAAGCACTTACTCTGCCATACTGCCCTTTACTCAGATAGCCACATATGTTGTTCTTCGCTTGAGAATCGAGTTGCTTGAATCTCTTCACATCAGCAGCACTAACAGAAGGTGTTACAGAGGGAACACCATTTTCCACAACATACCAGAGATCGTTATCAATTGCCTCTAGATGCATTCGCATCTTGTTCTTCCAGTAGGGGTAGTCCGTCCCATCGAAGGTAGGACACCCAGCAGAGACCTTGATCATACCTACGGTTGACATAACTAAAACTCTAGGCGGTTAAACCAAAATCACATAGAACAAGGGAGTACCTTGCTCTGATACCAATTGAAAGTGCGTTATATCGACTAGAGGGGGGTGAATAGGCGATATTTATAAATTCTTCACTGAGGAATTTCAGGGTGAGGAAATTCCTAAGCGAAGAACTACTTGCAGCGGAACAAGTACATAGATGCAAACATTACATAACATAAGCATGGTCATAATGATGAAATGAAAACAAGCACAGAGTACAGAAAGCATAAACACAGGATAGAATAGAAGAAGACAAACAGACTGAAGAAATTGAACTGAGGAAATTGAGAAAGTCTTCAGTCAAAGTCTTCAAACAGATATGAACAAGTACACAACACGGTAATGAGGAAATGAAAGAGTTGAGGAAATAGAACCAGTTGGCTTGCTGAAGAAAATGATTTGGTAGACCAGTTTCCAACTGTTGTGACAGTTGTACGTCTGGTTGGAGCGGCTAGGTATTTAAACCTGAGGACACATAGTCCCAAACACACAGTCCTCACCGTATTCTCCTTGAGCTAAGGTCACACAGACCTCGCCCAATCATTCGTGGTAAGTCTTCAGGTGACTTCCAAAGCTTCACAAACTCGGTCACTCGGCGATCCACAATTTCCTCTTGGATGCTTAGACCATGACGCCTAACCGTCTGGAAGATGCATAGTCTTCAAAGGTAACAAGCATCGGATCCACGCAGGATCAATCTCTTTAGTGATGCTCAATCACGTTGGGTTTGTAGGTATTTGGGTTTGGATTTTCCTCACTTGATGATTTTCGCTCAAAGTCCTCGGAGGATGGAATGCTCTCAAATGACAAGTGTCAGTTTCTCTCAGAGCAGCCAACCAGCTATTGATTGTAGGGGGCGGCTAGTTATAGCCTAGGGAGCAGCCCGACATGATAAGACATAAATACCCTTCAATGATATGACCGTTAGGTGGGTAGATATTTGGGACAGCTGGTGTGTAGCACAGCAACGGTCGGAAATTTGAGGCTCAAAATCCTCAGGGCTATCATGTTCCTCACTTGTAGGCAATCCGCACTGGCGAATTCCTAACTCCCCAGTCAGGACAAATTCCTTAGAGACCAGAAGAACTTCATTTCTGTGATTGACGAAATTGACTGAACTGTATGAGATTTCCAATGGCTTCACTCGAAGGGATTGGTAGGTGTAGGATTTTGAGATGAGCATCACTTGGAAATTTTTCCTTAGTATTTCCTCGACCCCCTTTAACAGTACGGTGTTTCCTATGACTCAAGAAAGAGAAAATGAAACTACGAAAACAAAAGTCTTCACACTTCATGTTCCTCGCATGAATACCAAGTCTTCATGGTCACACCAATTTCTTCACTTTCAAAGTGTTCAGAAAGTCTTAAGAAATCGAAAGTCTTCAGTCAAAGACATTCATTTTTAGGGGTCGACTTTCTCTGTAAATATCAATCTCCTAATAGACTTATAGACCTATGTACACTCATAAACACATTAGTCCCTTAACCTATAAGTCCTCAATACATTAAAATCACTAAGGGGCACTAGATGCACTTACACTAAGAAACTTGGCCAATAGAACTGACATACAAATAACATGTCACGATGATTGCAATCAAATTGCCACATACATCTTGTACTTTTTCATTGTGTAACCCTATCTGCAAGTTGACACGGCTAATTTCGGACATCTCTACAAGATAATACATTGCATATCCCCTGCGCATATTTAAACCACCAATTAATGATTGTGTGCGTAGCATAAACTAGCCATGACTCTGTATTCTAGATTAGCAGGAACTCTAAGGGAGCCTAATGTAGTGCACTAGAATTCCTACATGCCACATATGATTTTGTGTAATGTACTACCTCTGTTCCTAAATATAAGACTTTGTAGAGATTCTAGTATGGACCACATACAGATGTATATAGATGCACTTTCGAGTGTAGAATCACTCATTTTTCTTTGTATGTAGCCTATAGTGGAATCTCTAGATAGACTTATATTTAGGAACGGAGGTACGAGGTAGTATCATGTATGACATCTACATATCTAATTTAGTAGCCAGTAGTAGAAATCATTGTCTGCACAAAGGGATTACAGGTCAAAAGTCCTAGCAAAGCACGCTGGCAGGCACACAATAATACAAGAGAGAGAGACACACTTACAAGATCATAGCAATGCCTCAGTCCAGGATCTTGGTTGGTCAAGCTGTTAGATCCAGAAGAAACATCGTCCTTGTAGTTTTTGCCAGCTGCATAACATGTAACAACGACCTTTTAGTATATTTGAAGTACATCGGGCAGGTGATGCTGAACGGGTTTAAAGGTGACAAGTACCTAGGCCGTGGCGGGTGCTTGGCATCTTGCCAGACGGTGGGAATCAGGTTAGAAATGTCAAGGGTGATGATGTTGTGCTGGCTGTCGATGTCCAGTAAGGAGATCTAGAACCATCGAGTAGGGTGTTTGTGGAGCGGCTCCGGTAGGGTGGACTACGGTGTGGGCGAAGAGGATCTATGGCCGCGGACTAGGGCGCCGATGAAGCTGCTCCGGTGGTTGGGTTCAGGATGGTGTCCACGATGCGGATCTGCAGCTGTGGATGGGGCGTCAGAAGCTGCTCCAATAGGTTGGATGATGGTGTGATGAAAGTGCGTTATATTGACTAGAGGGGGGGGTGAATAGGCGGTTTTTATGAAATTCTTCACTGAGGAATTTGCTCGTGAGGAAATTCCTTAGCGAAGAACTACTAGCAGCGGAATAAGTACTCAGATGTAAACATAGCAGAATACATGCATGGTCATCATGATGAAATGAAGACAAACACAGAATACAGAAAACGTAAACACAGGATAGCACAAGATGAAGACAGAAAGACTGAAGAAATTGAACTGAGGAAATTGAGAAAGTCTTCAGTCAAAGTCTTCAAACACAGATATGAACAAACACACAACACAGTTGAGGGAGTCCTGGATTAGGAGGTGTTCGGATAGCCGAACCATATCTTCAGCCGGACTCCAGGACTATGAAGATACAAGATTGAAGACTTCGTCCCGTGTCCGGAAGGTTCCTTCCTTGGCGTGGAAGGCAAGCTAGGCATGCGGATATTCAAGATCTCCTACCAATGTAACCGACTCTGTGTAACCCTAACCCTATCCGGTGCCTATATAAATCGGAGGGTTGTAGTCCGTAGGACGAACACATCATAACCATCATCATACCCATAGGCTAGCTTCTAGGGTTTAGCCTCCTTGATCTCGTGGTAGATCTACTCTTGTACTACCCATATCATCAATATTAATCTAGCAGGAGTAGGGTTTTACCTCCATCGAGAGGGCCCAAACCTGGGTAAAATAAAGTGTCCCTTGTCTCCTGTTACCATCCGACCTTGACGCACAGATCGGGACCCCCTACCCGAGATCCGCCAGTTTTGACACCGACATTGGTGCTTTCATTGAGAGTTCCTCTGTGTCGTCGCCTTTAGGCCCGATGGCTCCTTTGATCATCAACAACGATGAGGCCCAGGGTGAGACTTTTCTCCCCGGACAGATCTTCATCTTCGGCGGCTTCGCTCTGCGGGCCAACTCGCTTGGCCATATGGAGCAGATCGAAAGCCACGCCCCTGGCCATCAAGCCAGGTGGGGAAGCTTAAACTACACGACAGATACACTCGGAGACCTGATCTTCGACGGATTAAAGCCACAGCCAGGCGCGCAGCACTATCTCGAGGGGCATGATATAGCTCTGCCACCGAACAATGTCCTAGAGGCCGCATACGCTCCGGCCCCGATCCTCGATCCGGAGTCCGCTGCGTTCTTTGAGGATGAATGGTTGGACGTCACCTCGGGGGCTGCGATCTTAAAAGCCATTGAGCCAAACGCAAGCCCCGCACTCCGCATGGCACATGACTCCAAGGAGCCGGACTCTTCTCCGAAATCCGAACCTCCCGCGCCCCTGCCAATCGAATCAGATTGGGCGCCGGTAATGGAGTTCACCGCCGCGGACATCTTTCAGTATTCGCCTTTTGGTGATATTCTGAAATCTCTCAAGTCTCTCTCTTTTTCAGGAGAGCCCAGGCCGAACTGTGGCCTGCGAGGTTGGGATTCGGACAACGAAGAAATTCAAAGCCCACCCACCACCCACTTAATAGCCACTGTCGACGATTTAACCAACATGCTCGACTTCGGCTCCGAAGACTTCGACGGTATGGACGACGAAGACGGAGACGAACGGGAACCAGCGCCCATAGGGCACTGGACCTCCACCCCACTTAATGACGTATTCATGGTGGATACACCTGAAAAAACTCACAATGAGGAAGAAGGGGGCGAAAAGAAGGGTAAACCCTCCGAAAAGCACTCAAAGCGGCGACGTAAACGTCGAGCGAAGCCCCGCCTCGATCAAGACCCAGCCATAGAGCAGGACGAGCCGGCAGATGACGAACGCATCCCAGAACAGCCGTCCGAACAGGGTAACACGGGCAGAGAGGACGAACAGTCCTTCCCCGGTCATAACAGAACTCCGGACGATACCACGCCGGATAAAATCATGGAGCAGAAGAATCTCCAAGAAAGGCTCGTCGCCACAGCACGAAGCCTGAAGAAGCAGAAGCAAAAGCTAAAGACGGCGGAAGATGTACTCAAAACAAGATGGAGCAAAGTAATCAAGACCACAGACAAATACGGCGGCAGCCGCCGCACCAAAAGCTATCCGAAGAGAAAGCTACTGCCCGAATTCGACCAGGAGGCCCTAGAGCCCCCAAACTCGAAAAACAAAAAGGCTACACGGTCGAATAAACGACCTCTCGGCCACTACAATACGGCAAACGGCGCCGCACTCAATGCGGCATGCGACACAATCAAAGACTCGCATCATGGCCCAGCCAGGTCCATTTACGGGCCAAGAAAGCAAGCTCTCGTAAGCAATGCAAAAAAAAATCCACCATCAGAATCCGGCACACCCAAATATAGTTGTCGGTGTACTAAAGTAGGGGTACCTTAGTACCCCGAACTTGTGCACGGGCAGTCGTAGCACCCCGCGGCAAGGCTTGCCAGGCGATCGCCAAAACTCTCCATGGTCCCTTTTTGGGCCATCCAAGAACAAAGTATTTGAGCCAAGGCCCCGGCAGGAGGAGCTTGCCGGGAAGGCCACCCAAAGAAAGCAAGGCCCCGGCAAGAGGAGCTTGCCGGGACGGCCGCTCGAGGCACAAGGCCCCGGCAAGAGGAGCTTGCCGGGAAGGCCGACCAGGGCACGGCAAGAGACTTGTTGCGACGCGCCACGCGTCCCGGCAAGGACCGGTGAGCGACAAGCTCCCCGGCGCGACAAGGCATCAACCGCGGCAAGTCACCACCCCGCGCCTGCGTTCCAGCTCATCTACCCACGCGTCGCTCTGGGCCATTCCAGGCGTATGTGGCGAGAGGCTGCGCAGCCAGGGGCATGCGGTGGCGAAGCAACGCTGACAGGGTAGCCATCGTGGCAAATGGTGGCGCCCCTAACGGTCCCTTTTCTGCACTGTTTGGGCGACCCATACGGGCATTTAATGCCCTTGTCCCCTGCCGTCAGAGTTAGGTGTGATAGCACTGTGCAAACAGTTGTACCCAACACAGCGTTTTCCAGTTTTACCCCCACCTACGTGGCCACCTGTGGGTAACCCCTTGCGCATATAAAAGGAGGCCCCATGCGCAACATGAGGGGAGAGGGAGGAAGGAGGCCATTCACGCTCGGTCTGATTAGTTGCCTGAGTGTACTGTAGCACTCAACGCTCCCAAAGAAGAACACAATACAAACCACAAAGCAGCAGTAGGGTTTTACGCATCCGTGCGGCCCGAAGCTGGGTAAACCCCTTGTGTGCATCGCCTCGATCCGCTCTTCGCGCGACCTCCACCCCCCGCCAAACCAGAAAGGGGCTCGGTCCACATAGGTGTTCGTGGAGGCAGATTTCCCCCGACATCTTTGGCGCGCCAGGTAGGGGGCGTCGAAGTTGTGTGAACCTGATCCGGCGTCTGCACAGGCTAGATCTCCATCGTCTTCATCGAAATGCCACCGAAGAAGAAGGCTCCGGAGGTGGCTGGTCCGTCCGCGTCGAACTCACCGCCCCTGGAGCAAACGGGTGGTGGGGACGGCACCGGCGGCGGAACGGGCGTCGCCGAGCCAGATCACGGTGCCACGGCGTCCGAACATGCACCGCGCCCCTCTCAGGAGGCACGGGACCAGCAGCGTCTTGGCACTCACGGTACCATACGCTCGCTGGACCCAGATCGAGCTGGCGGATCCCAGGGTGCTCAAGGCCAGCATACACACCAACTTGCTGGCGCAAGCGTGGCGCGACTGCCTGGTCCGGGTGCTGCTCCTTCTAACATAGTTAGAAGTTCGAGCACATCCCGCTCCACGCGCCGTTCGCCACCGCTGCCCGCCACTCCAGCAGAAGCTCTAGCACGAGCTCAACTGCTCCTAGACTACCCTCCAACGGCGGACAAGCTCGACGACTGGAGGGCCACGATACAGAGTCTCATCGGCTTCGCTAACGGCGACACCCCGCGGCAGCATAGTGCGTCGCAGCCGCAGCAGGTCGGCCAGGCGAGAACCGATGGCGCCAAGACCGGTGGGGGTGCGACCACCGTGCATTCCCCGCCCCAAAGGCCAAGATCGCCGACTCGCCGGAACCATCACGACAACGACTCCACCGCGTCATCAAATCCGTGAACTCGTCGCGATCAACGCCAAGTTCTTCACGAACGAGAGCAAGAGGACGCTCGTACTCGCATCGAGCGTCGAAGAGAAGTGCGGCGTTAATCAGACCAGCGCGCTGGGCCCTCTGTCGACATGCATGCGCCGGGGGGACCAGGCGACCTGCCGTACGCGGTAGGCTGCCCCGCGTTCACCCGTGAGCTGCGGCAAGTCCAGTGGCCCAACACGAAGAATTTCAAGCCATACATACCAGAGAAGTACGATGGCAAGTCGCATCCGTCAGAGTTCCTCAGCATCTACACCATTGCGGTGCAGGCTGCTGGAGGGCGAGACGACAAGATCCTTGCCAACTACTTCCCGCTGGTACTCAAATCCAACATCAGATCCTGGCTCATGCACTTGCCGGACAACTCCATAACCTCCTGGACAGACTTGTGCCATCAGTTTGTTGGCGCCTTTACAGGCGGCCACAAACCCCATGGCCAAGCGAGCGACCTTCATCTGCTCGTCCAGAAGGAAGGGGAATCCTTGCGCAAGTTCATCCAGAGATTCAGCCGCGTGCACTACAACATCCCAGACGTCCACCCTGCCGCGGTCATCAGCGCGTTCCATCAGAACGTGCGTAACCGCAGGATGCGGGAGGAGATGGCGATGTGCAAGATCAAAGACGTCAGCGAGCTATATGCCCTGGTCGACAAGTGTGCACGTGCTAAGGAAGGAAGGAAACTCCCCGGAGAGAACACTAGAGCAGGAGAATCTGACAGTGAGGATACCGCCCCGGCAAGGAAGAACCGGCGGCGGAGCAACAGGAAGAAGAAGAGCCAAGAAGTACTGGTTGTTGAGCAGTTCGGCGATGAAGGCGCCGCCAAGAAGGCCCAGGCTGGTAGCTCCAGCAAGGAGGTTGCCGGATGCGCCAACTGCCAGGCTGTGGCGGTCGCCGACAAGCGGGACGGCACCAACAAACAGTACTGCAAGATCCATCACACCAAGGGCCATGACCTCTAGAGCTACAAGCAGGTCGAGAGGCTCGTCGAGCTATAAAAGGACGAGTACGAGCGACGCGACAAGGAGAGAGCCCGGGGAGGTGGCGGAGGATCCGGCACGAAGCGCCCCGGCCAGGGAGGACACCGCGACAAGGACAAGCAGCGGCAAGCAGACAGACTCCCCGCGGCCGCGACAAGAACGAAGACGACGACGAAGACGAAGACATGGATGATGTCGAGACCAGTGAGCAGGAGTTTCAGAAAGCCACAGAGGTCTTGTGCGTAGACGGTGGTGCTTCTCTGCATACTTCTCACCGCCAGCTCAAGAAGTGGGCGCGGGAAGTCAATGCAGCGGAACCACCCGTCGAGTCGCGCAAGCCTCTGAAATGGTCCAGCACGCCTATCATCTTCGATATTGAGGACCACCCTGACCGCACAATGCGATCGGGTGCTTGCCGATGTTGGTCTCACCAACAGTCCGCAACCTCAAGGTCACTAAGATGCTAGTCGACGGCGGGGCCGGCTGGAACCTGATCTCCTCCGCTGTGCTCCAGAAACTCCAAGTCCCCGACAGCGAGCTCGAAGAGACCGGCACGTTCCAAGGAATCAACCCGGGAAGGAGAAAGCCGAAGGGGAAGATAACGTTGCCAGTGACATTTGGCAGCGAGCTGAACTTCAGGACAGAGAGGATCACTTTTGACGTTGCCGATTTTCCATTGCCCTACAATGGAATTCTCGGCCGTCCAGCGCTCGCCAAGTTCATGGCGGCCTCTCACTACGCATACAACATGCTCAAGATGCCAGGCCCGATAAGCGTCATCTCTGTCCCCGGCGACAAGAAGGATGCCCTTATCTGTGCCGACAAGATCTACCGGGAAGCAGCAGCCGCAACGGATCACAAGCCACTTGCCGCTGAAGCTCCCGGAGGGAAGAGGAAGACCAAGCCCGGCAAGTGCTTTGGTGACCACTCCGGCAAGCGCACCTCTTCGGAGTGCTGCGCTACCGTCGAGGACGCGCCATCGAGCTCCACCGGCAAGAGTAAGAAGTCAATGGCGGCCTCGCCAACGACCAAGAAGGTGTCCGCCAAGGAGGACGGCACTGGTGGTACCTTCACCATCAGTGCCACTCTCGACCCCAAATAGGAAAGCGCGCTCGTTGCTTTCCTGCGGGCGAATGTCGATGTGTTTGCCTGGCAACCATCTGACATCCCCGGCGTTCCCAGGAAAGTGATTGAGCACCACCTCGCCGTCTGTCCTCATGCGCGGCCCGTCAAGCAGAGAGTCAGGAAGCAAGCGGTGGAGCGCCAAGAGTTCATCGTAGAAGAGATCAAGAAGTTGGAAGCGGCAGGCCTTGTCAGAGGTGTGCTCCATCCGACGTGGTTGGCCAATCCTGTTGTCGTGCGCAAAGCAAATGGGAAATGGAGGCTTTGCATCGACTTTACTGATGTTAACAAAGCTTGTCCCAAAGATCCCTTTCCCTTGCCGCGCATTGACCAGATTGTTGACTCCACGGCCGGATGTGACCTGCTTTCATTTCTTGACGCATACTCAGGGTACCATCAGATCTTCATGGCTGAAGAAGATGAGGAAAAGACCGCATTCATCACTCCATGTGGCACGTACTGTTTCGTATGGATGCCTTTCGGTTTGAAGAATGCTGGTTCGACATTCGCGAGGGTTGTCCATACCGCTTTTGAGCCGCAAATTCACAGAAATGTGGAAGCCTACATGGATGACATAGTGGTCAAAAGCAGGAACAGTGCAACCCTAATTCAAGACTTAGAAGAGACCTTTACGAACCTGCGCAGGATCAGCCTCAAGCTCAACCCCGAGAAGTGCGTGTTTGGAGTCCCTTCCGGCAAGCTTCTCGGGTTCTTCGTGTCTCAGCGAGGAATCGAAGCCAATCCAGACAAAATCAAGGCCATCGAGCAGATTGAAGCACCAACACGCGTCAAGGATGTACGAAGGCTTGCCGGCTGCATTGCAGCTCTCAGCAGGTTTATTTCCAAGTCTGTAGAACGCGCCCTGCCATTTTTCAAAGTTTTGAAAAAGGCGGGTCCACTAAAATGGACTCCGAAAGCGGAGGCTGCGCTGCAGGACTTGAAGAAATACCTGTCCTCCGCTCCAATACTTGTCGCGCCTAGACCACAAGAGAAGTTGCTGTTGTACCTGGCGGCAACCAATCAAGTGGTTAGTGCTGCGTTAGTAGCGTAGAGGGAGGCAGATGATGAGCTAGCAACCACGGCAAGCGCGTCCAGCGACAAGCAAGAGGCTTCCCCGACAAGCTCTGGCCCCGACAAGGATGAATCTGCGCAGGAGCAAGTGGAGGTGCAGAAGAAGAGAATGGTGCAGCGCCCAGTTTACTTTGTCAGCTCCCTTCTGCAGGGGGCTAGGTCAAGGTACTCTGGTGTGCAGAAATTGCTTTTCGGCCTTCTCATGGCCTCGAGAAAGCTGCACCATTGCTTCCAAGCACATGAGATTACAGTTGTCACCCGCTTTCCGCTGAAGAGGATACTGCAGAATCCAGAAGCAACAGGCAGGATTGTCGAGTGGGCACTGGAACTGTCAAGCTTCGGTCTCAAATTCGAGAGCACTTCAACTATCCAAAGCAGAGCATTGGCGGAGTTCATAGCAGAGTGGACACCGACACCAGACGAACAGAATCCAGAGACGAGCATCCCCGTCAAAGAAGCAAGCAAAGAGTGGCTGATGTATTTTGATGGTGCCTTCTCGCTGCAAGGCGCCGGTGCTGGCGCGTTGCTTATCGCGCCCACCGGAGAGCATCTCAAGTACATAGTCCAGATGCACTTCCCCAAGGAGCAAGCAACCAACAATACTGCAGAGTATGAAGGTTTGCTTGCCGGTCTCAGGATCGCGGCAGAACTTGGGATCAAGAAGCTCATTGTCAGGGGTGACTCGCAGCTTGTCGTCCGCCAAGTGAACAAAGATTACCAGAGTCCGTTGATGGAAGCGTACGTTGATGAAGTGAAGAAGCTAGAAGATCACTTTGACGGCCTGCAAATGGAACACGTTCCAAGAGCTGAGAACAACATTGCTGATGGCCTGTCAAAGTGCGCAGCACTTAAGTTACCTGTGGAACCAGGAACCTTTGTGCTCAAGCTGACTCAGCCATCCGTAACACCATCAACCGGACAAAGCAAGAAGAGGATGTTGGTCTCTGACGACTATCTTCCCGCAGAGCTCCCTGGAGACGCCGCCAAGAAGGTCCCCAAGATCGACGCCAAGAGCGCCGAGGAGCCGTCTGCTCCGGCAAACCCCAGGGTTTGTTCCGTAGAAGCAGGCGCTCCCGACAAGTTTTGCTCCGGCAAGCTTGCCGGGGAACATCAAGCTCCGGCTGAGCCCCAGATCCTCGCCGTAGAAGCGGACGTTCCCGCAGCAGCAGATGTGCCTTCAGTCCTTGTTGTCGAGCCACAGGCTCCAGCATGGGCGCAGCAGACTGTCCATTTCCTCCAGAACGGAGAACTTCCCGAAGAACAAGAAGAAGCGGAAAGAGTAGCCCGGCGCTCGAGTATGTACCAGTTCGTCGACAACACGCTGTACAGAAGAGGGCGCAACGGTGTGAAATTGAAGTGTATTTCCCGGGAAGACGGACAAAAGCTGTTGGCAGAGATACATGGAGGCATATGTGGTCACCACATTGGCGCAAGAGCACTTGCCGGCAAAGCGTTCCGGCAAGGTTTCTTCTGGCCGACAGCCCTCCAGGATGCAACTGCACAAGTAACCAAGTGTGAAGCGTGCTAGTTCCATTCCAAGCAGATACACCAGCCAGCTCAAGCTCTCCAGACGATCCCTTTATCCTGGCCATTTTCGGTCTGGGGGCTCGACATCCTCGGCCCCTTCCCCCGAGCTGTCGGGGGCTTTGAGTACTTGTATGTCGCAATCGACAAGTTCACAAAGTGGCCGGAAGTGGAACCAGTGAGGAAGGTGACAGCACAGTCAACAGTCAAGTTCTTCAGGTTGATTGTTTGCCGCTTCGGGATCCCCAACAGGATCATCACCGACAACGGTACGCAATTCACGAGCCGCGCCTTCATGCAATACGTCCAAGATCTCGGCGCCAAGGTCTGCTTCGCTTCTGTTGCTCATCCCAGGAGCAACGGTCAAGCGGAGAGGGCCAATGCCGAAGTGCTGCGCGGGCTCAAGACCAGAACTTTCGATAGGCTGCACAAGTGCGGAAGAAACTTGATCGAGGAACTGCCGGTGGCTCTTTGGTCGATCAGAACGACGCCAAATCGAGCCACTGGCCAGACACCATTTGCTCTAGTCTATGGAGCAGAAGCAGTTACCCCCACGGAACTCGTATACGGGTCACCTCGAGTGCTCGCTTATGATGAGCTTGAGCAAGAGCGGCTGCGTGAAGATGACGCGCTGCTCCTTGAGGAAGATCGTCTTCAGGCTGCTGTGCGAGCCTCTCACTACCAGCAAGCTTTGCGTCGCTACCATAGCCGCAAAGTTAAAGCCCGAAGCTTCGAGGAAGGCGACCTTGTTCTTCGGCGCGCTCCGTCCGCCAAGAATCATAACAAGTTGACGCCAAAGTGGGAAGGCCCTTACCGGGTGAGACGAGTCACGAGGCCCGGCGCTGTCTGCCTTGAGACCGAAGATGGCACTCCGGTGAGCAACTCCTGGAATATTGAGCATCTTCGTAAGTTTTACCCGTAAGGCGCGGTTGTCGGACCCCGTCCGGCAACCACCCTTTTGTACAAGTCTTGCCGCTGTTGCATGTAATCCTTTGTACAAAGCCAGGCGCAGACCCTGAGCAGCAGTAAATGAAGCGCTGGCGCCCTAAGTTTTAGCATGCATGCTGAGTCGAGTCTCGTCCTTGGTTAGGGTTGATAGTGCCTAACAGCTGCTAACCCCTAGCTTAGAGGTCGGGTCTGCGTCCTTTTTTCCTGTTCTTTCGTTTCCTTTGGTTCGCAGGGTTTTGCATATCCTGGCCAGACCGCTTAAGGACGAAGAAGAGAAGAAGGGCGGGCCAGCATCTGGTCCCCGGCAAACCAGTGTTACCGGGGGCTGCAAGTACAAAGATTCGCTCGCGGCAAGCCAAAGTTGTCGGGGGCTGCAATCCCAGATAAGTTTCTCATCCCTTGTCATGCATTCTCTTATGGACTGAGGAATGCGAAAGCCTTGTTTCTTCCTAAAAAGCTACCGTGCTCCCTTAACTCTGGGCTCCAGAGCGCGTTCCTGGGGCCAGTTCTGGTAGTAGCCGCGGCGGCAAAGGGACGGAATGAGGAGCCCGAACCCGCCTCATCCCTACCTCCGCCAAAGGCATGAGGAAGGTCGAGTGGCGCGGGAAGACGGCAGGGCCTGTTGCCGGGTAAAGAAGTGTCTATCTTAACGATATAAAGGATTCGCTCCTTGGCGTGGGTTCTACCCGCAAGACAAATGGCCCGGCAAACATCCCCTTTTCATTAAAAAAAACATTCCGCTCAGGTACAGTTCAGAGAGAATGAAAAACATGAGAGATGGGATTACAAGCTTTAAATGCAACTAAAGCCCGAAGGATTACAAGTTAAAAAGAAATAAGGTGCCCGTAATCCCTTTCTTGTCTCTCTCCTCAGGAGGTAGGACAAGGAGGCGAAAGGGGCAAAAGGGGCGCCTAGACGAGCTACGGGTGGCCGAAGACACCAAGAGAACACCCCGGGGGCCGTCTGAAAGCTGGACGGTGATGGCGGCGCCGGAAGCAGGGCTCGACGAGGCGGCAGGACGTCAGCATGCTGTCGAGGGCGCCGTGCCCTCGTACTCCGAGTTGACGGCCTTGCCGCCCGCCCTCTTCCTCTTCCGCAGCCTCCCTACGCCAGCCGCCAAGGAGACGACCCCGGGAAGCTCAAGGAGCCGGCGGCACGGATGATGGGGTCGCCGGTGCCACGCGGAGCCGCGACCGACGCCTAGTCGGACCCGTCATCCCGACGACCGCTACCCTCGTCTTCGCTGTCGCTCCCCTCCTTGTCACTCTCGCCCGAGGAGGAGCCTTCGCTGTCGGAGGAGCTGTCCACGCAGCACCGGGCCCGGGTCCCGTAGCACCCGAAGACCTTGACGGAGAGGAGATAGCCCTCCATCAACTTAAAATGGAGGGTGAACCCCTCCATCAAGCTGTGGATGCTGGCGAACGTCTTCCACCCTCGACCAAGATACATCACGTCGGGGGCTGGGGACTCAACGTGGACCCGCGTGCCGCTGATCCCGCAGCCCCTCATGCGCAGTCTTAGCGTATCGGGTTGTTCCATCTCCATCACGCTTGCGAAGGGAGCCGGGAGACGGAGGCGACGACGAGGCGCCAGGCGCAGCCTGACGAAGAACTCGCAAGGGTCGTCCCAGATGTGGACTACCGTGAGAAGAGGAGCCGCTGGCGGAGGCGAGGCCGGTGCGTCGCCCCGTCCGCCTCGTCCGCGAGCGCCTCGGCCTCGTCCACGACCTTGCCCCCTCCCCTTCCCCTTACGGTTGGCTCTGCCACCGCGGGTGCAAGGGCAGGAGGGGCGCGTTGCCTAGCGGCGACCCTCGCCGCCACCGATGAAGGACCTGTTGGAAATATGCCCTAGAGGAAATAATAAAAGCATTATTATTATATTTCCTTATTCATGATAATTGTCTTTATTCGTGCTATAATTGTGTTATTCGGAAATCGTAATACATGTGTGAATAACAGACAACAACATGTCCCTAGTAAGCCTCTAGTTGACTAGCTCGTTGATCAATAGATAGTCATGGTTTCCTGACTATGGGCATTGGATGTCAATGATAACGATATCACATCATTAGAAGAATGATGTGATGGACAAGACCCAATCCTAAACATAGCATAAGATCGCATAGTTCATTTGCTAGAGTTTTCCAATGTCAAGTATCCTTTCCTTAGACCATGAGATCGTGTAACTCCCGGATACCGTCGGAGTGCTTTGGGTGTGCCAAACGTCACAACGTAACTGGGTGACTATAAAGGTATACTACGGGTATCTCTGAAAGTGTCTGTTGGGTTGACACGGATCGAGACTGGGATTTGTCACTCCGCTTGACGGAGAGGTATCACCGGGCCCTCTCGGTAATGCATCATCATAATGAGCTCAATGTGATCAAAGTGTTTGATCACGGGATCATGCATTACGCAACGATAAAAGTGACTTGCCTATAACGAGATTGAACGAGGTATTGGGATACCGACGATCGAATCTCGGGCAAGTAAAATACCGATTGACAAAGGGAATCGTATACGGGATTAATTGAATCCTCGACATCGTGGTTCATCCGCTGAGATCATCGTGGAGCATGTGGGAGCCAACATGGGTATCCAGATCCCGCTGTTGGTTATTGCCCGAGAGCCGTCTCGGTCATGTCTGCATGTCTCCCGAACCCGTAGGGTCTACACACTTAAGGTTCGATGACGCTAGGGTTGTGAAGATATGTATATGCAGTAACCCGTATGTTGTTCGGAGTCCCGGATGAGATCCCGGACGTCACGAGGAGTTTCGGAATGGTCCGGAGGTAAAGAATTATATATAGAAAGTGCTGTTTTGGCCATCGGGACAAGTTTCGGGGTTATCGGTATTGTACCGGGACCACCGGAGGGTCCCGGGGGTCCACCGGGTGGGGCCACCTGCCTCGTGGGGCCACATGGGCTCTAGGGGTGCGCCTTGGCCTACATGGGCCAAGGGGAACCAGCCCCTAGAGGCCCATGCGCCTAGGGTGGGGGAAACCCTAAAGGGGGGGCGCCCCCCTTGCTTGGGGGGCAAGCCCCACCCCTTGGCCGCTGCCCCCCTAGGAGATTGCATCTCCTAGGGCCGGCGCCCCCCCTAGGGGGCTATATAAAGGGGGAGGGGAGGGGTCAGCCGCACCCTTGCTCCTGGCGCCTCCCTCTCCCTTTCCAACATCTCCTCCTCCTCCGTGGAGCTCGGCGAAGCCCTGCCGGAGTACTGCAGCTCCACCATCACCACGCCGTCGTGCTGCTGCTGGAGCCATCTTCCCCAACCTCTCCTTTGCCTTGCTGGATCAAGAAGAAGGATACGTTACGCTGACCGTACATGTGTTGAACACGGAGGTGCCGTCCTTTCGGTGCTAGGATCTCCGGTGATTTGGATCACGTCGTGTACGACTACCTCATCCCCGTTCGTTGAACGCTTCCGCTCGCGATCTACAAAATGGTATGTAGATGAAATATCTCTCCCATGACTCGTTGCTAGATGAACTCATAGATGGATCTTGGTGAAACCGTAGGAAAATTTTTGTTTTCTGCAACGTTCCCCAACAGTGGCATCATGAGCTAGGTCTATGCGTAGTTCTTCTTGCGCGAGTAGAACACAATTTGTTGTGGGCGTAGATTTGTCAACTTTTCTTGCCGCTACTAGTCTTATCTTGCTTCAGCGGTATTGTGGGATGAAGCGGCCCGGACCAACCTTACACGTACTCTTACGTGAGACCGGTTCCACCGACTAACATGCACTAGTTGCATAAGGTGGCTGGCGGGTGTCTGTCGCTCCCACTTTAGTTGGAGCGGATTCGATGAAAAGGGTCCTTATGAAGGGTAAATAGAAGTTGACAAATCACGTTGTGGCTTTCACGTAGGTAAGAAAACGTTCTTGCTAGAACCCTAATTCAGCCACGTAAAACTTGCAACAACAATTAGAGGACGTCTAACTTGTTTTTGCAGCAAGTGCTTTGTGATATGATATGGCCAAAGTTGTGATGAGTGATGAATGATCTATATGTGATGTATGAGATGTTCATGCTATTGTAATAGGAATCACGACTTGTATGTCGATGAGTATGACAACCGGCAGGAGCCATAGGAGTTGTCTTTATTTTTTGTATGACCTGCGTGTCATTGAGAAACGCCATGTAAATTACTTTACTTTATTGCTAAACGCGTTAGCCATAGTAGTAGAAGTAATAGTTGGCGAGCAACTTCATGGAGACACGATGATGGAGATCATGGTGTCAAGCCCGTGACAAGATGATCATGGAGCCCCAAGATGGAGATCAAAGGAGCTATGTGATATTGGCCATATCATGTCACGTTTATTATTTGATTGCATGTGATGTTTATCATGTTTTGCATCTTGTTTACTTAGAACGACGGTAGTAAATAAGATGATCCCTCATAATAATTTCAAGAAGTGTTCCCCCTAACTGTGCACTGTTGCGACAGTTCGTTGTTTCGAAGCACCACGTGATGATCGGGTGTGATAGATTCTAACGTTCACATACAACGGGTGTAAGACAGATTTACACATGCAAACACTTAGGTTGACTTGACGAGCCTAGCATGTACAGACATGGCCTCGGAACACAAAAGACCGAAAGGTCGAGCATGAGTCGTATAGAAGATACGATCAACATGTAGATGTTCACCAATGTTGACTAGTCCGTCTCACGTGATGATCGGACACGGCCTTGTTGACTTGGATCATGTAATACTTAGATGACTAGAAGAGGGATGTCTATCTAAGTGGGAGTTCATTAAATAATTTGATTAAATGAACTTTATTATCATGAACTTAGTCTAAAATATTTACAATATGTCTTGTAGATCAAATGGCCAACGTAGTCCTCAACTTCAACGCGTTCCTAGAGAAAACCAAGCTGAAAGACGATGGCAGCAACTATACGGACTGGGTCCGGAACCTGAGGATCATCCTCATAGCTGCCAAGAAAGATTATGTCCTACGAGCACCGCTGGGTGACGCACCCGTTCTCCCTGCAGAACAAGACATTATGAACGCTTGGCAGTCACGTTCCGATGATTACTCCCTCGTTCAGTGCGGCATGCTTTACAGCTTAGAGCCGGGGCTCCAAAAGCGTTTTGAGAGACATGGAGCATATGAGATGTTCGAAGAGCTGAAAATGGTTTTCCAAGCTCATGCCCGGGTCGAGAGATATGAAGTCTCCGACAAATTCTTTAGCTGTAAGATGGAGGAAAATAGCTCTGTTAGTGAACACATACTCAAGATGTCTGGGTTGCACAACCGCTTGACTCAACTGGAAGTTAATCTCCCGGATGAAGCGGTCATTGACAGAATCCTCCAGTCGCTTCCACCTAGCTACAAGAGCTTTGTGATGAACTACAATATGCAGGGGATGGTAAAGACCATTCCTGAGGTATATGCTATGCTGAAATCAGCAGAGGTAGAAATCAAGAAGGAGCATCAAGTGTTGATGGTGAATAAAACCACTAAGTTCAAGAAGGGCAAGGGTAAAAAGAACTTCAAGAAGGACGGCAAGGAAGTTGCCGCGCCCGGTAAGCAAGTTGCCGGGAAGAAGCCAAAGAATGGACCCAAGCCCGAGACTGAGTGTTTTTATTGCAAGGGAAGTGGTCACTGGAAGTGGAACTGCCCCAAATACTTAGCGGACAAGAAGGCCGACAAAACAAAAGGTATATGTGATATACATGTAATTGATGTGTGCCTTACCAGTACTCGTAGTAGCTCTTGGGTATTTGATACCGGTGCAGTTGCTCACATTTGTAACTCAAAGCAGGAGCTGTGGAATAAACGGAGACTGGCGAAGGACGAGGTGACGATGCGCGTCGGGAATGGTTCCAAGGTCGATGTGATCGCCGTCGGCACGCTACCTCTACATTTACCTACGGGATTAGTTTTAAACATCAATAATTGTTATTTAGTGCCAAGTTTGAGCATGAACATTGTGTCTGGATCTCGTTTAGTTCGAGATGGCTACTCATTTAAATCCGAGAATAATGGTTGTTCTATTTATATGAGAGATATGTTCTATGGTCATGCTCCAATGGTTAATGGTTTATTCTTAATGAATCTCGTACGTGATGATACACATATTCATAGTGTGAATACCAAAAGAGTTAAAGTTGATAACAATAGTCCCACATATTTGTGGCACTGCCGCCTTGGTCACATAGGTGTCAACCGCATGAAGAAGCTCCATGCAAATGGACTTTTAGAGTCTCTTGATCATGAATCATTTGACACGTGCGAACCATGCCTCATGGGTAAAATGACCAAGACTCCGTTCTCAGGAACAATGGAGCGAGCAACCAACTTATTGGAAATCATACATACCGATGTGTGCGGTCCAATGAGTTTGAGGCTCGCGGTGGCTATCGTTATGTTCTCACCCTCACTGATGACTTGAGTAGATATGGGTATATCTACTTAATGAAACACAAGTCTGAGACCTTTGAAAAGTTCAAAGAATTTCAGAGTGAGGTTGAAAATCAAAGTGATAGAAAGATTTCTACGATCAGATCGTGGAGGAGAATACTTGAGTCACGATTTTGGCACACGCTTAAGAAAATGTGGAATAGTTTCACAACTCACGCCGCCTGGAACACCTCAGCGTAATGGTGTGTTCGAACGTCGTAATCGCACTCTATTAGATATGGTGCGATCTATGATGTCTCTTACCGATTTACCGCTATCTTTTTGGGGCTATGCTTTAGAGACTGCCGCATTCACTTTAAATAGGGCTCTGTCGAAATCCGTTGAGACGACACCGTATGAATTATGGTTTGGGAAGAAACCTAAGCTGTCGTTTCTAAAAGTTTGGGGATGCGATGCTTATGTCAAGAAACTTCAACCTGAAAAGCTCGAACCCAAGTCGGAAAAATGCGTCTTCATAGGATACCCTAAAGAAACTGTTGGGTATACCTTCTACCTCAGATCCGAAGGCAAGATCTTTGTTGCCAAGAATGGATCCTTTCTAGAGAAAGAGTTTCTCTCGAAAGAAGTAAGTGGGAGGAAAGTAGAACTTGATGAAGTGTTACCTCTTGAACCGGAAAATGGCGAAACTCAAGAAAACGTTCCTGAGGTGCCTGCACCGACTAGAGAGGAAATTAATGATGATGATCAAGATACTTCTAATCAAGCTCCTACTGAAATTCGAAGGTCCACAAGGACACGTTCCGCACCAGAGTGGTACGGCAACCCTGTCTTGGAAATCATGTTGTTAGAAAACGGTCAACCTTCGAACTATGAGGAAGCAATGGCGGGCCCGGATTCCGACAAATGGCTAGAAGCCATTAAATCCGAGATAGGAACCATGTATGAAAACGAAGTATGGACTTTGACTGACTTGCCCGTTGAGCGGCGAGCCATAGAAAATAAATGGATCTTTAAGAAGAAGACAGACGCAGATAGTAATGTGACCATCTATAAAGCTCGGCTTGTTGCTAAGGGTTATCGACAAGTTCAAGGAATTGACTATGGTGACACTTTCTCACCAGTAGCGAAGCTGAAGTCCGTCCGAATCATGTTAGCAATTGCCGCATTCTACGATTATGAAATATGGCAAATGGACGTCAAAACGGCATTCCTTAAGGAAGAATTGTATATGATGCAGCCAGAAGGTTTTGTCGATCCTAAGAATGCTGACAAGGTGTGCAAGCTCCAACGCTCGATTTATGGGCTGGTGCAAGCATCTCGGAGTTGGAACATTCGCTTTGATGAGATGATCAAAGCGTTTGGGTTTACGCAGACTTATGGAGAAGCCTGCGTTTACAAGAAAGTGAGTGGGAGCTCTGTAGCATTTCTCATACTATATGTAGATGACATACTATTGATGGGAAATGATATAGAACTCTTGGACAGCATTAAGGCCTACTTGAATAAGAGTTTTTCAATGAAGGATCTTGGAGAAGCTCCTTATATATTAGGCATCAAAATCTATAGAGATAGATCAAGACGCCTCATAGGTCTTTCACAAAGCACATACCTTGATAAGATATTGAAGAAGTTCAATATGGATCAATCTAAGAAGGGGTTCTTACCTGTGTTACAAGGTGTGAAATTGAGCTCAGCTCAATGTACGACCACGGCAGAAGATATAGAAGAGATGAGTGTCATCCCCTATGCCTCAGCCATAGGTTCTATTATGTACGCCATGATGTGTACCAGACCTGATGTAAACCTTGCCGTAAGTTTGGTAGGAAGGTACCAAACTAATCCCGGCAAGGAACACTGGACAGCGGTCAAGAATATCCTGAAGTACCTCAAAAGGACTAAGGAAATGTTTCTCATTTATGGAGGTGACGAAGAGCTCGTCGTAAAGGGTTACGTCGATGCTAGCTTCGACACAGATCTGGATGACTCTAAGTCACAAACCGGATACGTGTATATTTTGAATGGTGGGGCAGTAAGCTGGTGCAGTTGCAAGCAGAGCGTCATGGCGGGATCTACATGTGAAGCGGAATACATGGCAGCCTCGGAGGCAGCACATGAAGCAATTTGGGTGAAGGAGTTCATCACCGACCTCGGAGTCATACCCAATGCGTCGGGGCCAATCAAACTCTTCTGTGACAACACTGGAGCTATTGCACTTGCAAAGGAGCCCAGGTTTCACAAGAAGACCAGGCACATCAAGCGTCGCTTCAACTCCATTCGTGAAAATGTTCAAGATGGAGACATACAAATTTGTAAAGTGCACACGGATCTGAATGTCGCAGATCTGTTGACTAAACCTCTCCCTAAGGCAAAACATGATCAGCACCAGAACTCTATGGGTGTTCGATTCATCACAATGTAACTAGATTATTGACTCTAGTGCAAGTGGGAGACTGTTGGAAATATGCCCTAGAGGAAATAATAAAAGCATTATTATTATATTTCCTTATTCATGATAATTGTCTTTATTCGTGCTATAATTGTGTTATCCGGAAATCGTAATACATGTGTGAATAACAGACAACAACGTGTCCCTAGTAAGCCTCTAGTTGACTAGCTCGTTGATCAATAGATAGTCATGGTTTCCTGACTATGGGCATTGGATGTCAATGATAACGAGATCACATCATTAGAAGAATGATGTGATGGACAAGACCCAATCCTAAACATAACATAAGATCGCATAGTTCGTTTGCTAGAGTTTTCCAATGTCAAGTATCCTTTCCTTAGACCATGAGATCGTGTAACTCCCGGATACTGTAGGAGTGCTTTGGGTGTGCCAAACGTCACAACGTAACTGGGTGACTATAAAGGTATACTACGGGTATCTCTGAAAGTGTCTGTTGGGTTGACACGGATCGAGACTGGGATTTGTCACTCCGCTTGACGGAGAGGTATCACCGGGCCCTCTCAGTAATGCATCATCATAATGAGCTCAATGTGATCAAAGTGTTTGATCACGGGATCATGCATTACGGTACGAGAAAAGTGACTTGCTGGTAACGAGATTGAACGAGGTATTGGGATACCGACGATCGAATCTCGGGCAAGTAAAATACCGATTGACAAAGAGAATCATATACGGGATTAATTGAATCCTCGACATCGTGGTTCATCCGATGGGATCATCGTGGAGCATGTGGGAGCCAACATGGGTATCCAGATCCCGCTATTGGTTATTGCCCGAGAGCCGTCTCGGTCATGTCTGCATGTCTCCCGAACCCGTAGGGTCTACACACTTAAGGTTCGGTGACACTAGGGTTGTGAAGATATGTATATGCAGTAACCCGAATGTTGTTCGGAGTCCCGGATGAGATCCCGGACGTCACGAGGAGTTTCGGAATGGTCCGGAGGTAAAGAATTATATATAGAAAGTGTTGTTTTGGCCATCTGGACAAGTTTCGGGGTTATCGGTATTGTACCGGGACCACCGGAGGGTCCCGGGGGGTCCACCGGGTGGGGCCACCTGCCTCGGGGGGCCACATGGGCTCTAGGGGTGCGCCTTGGCCTACATGGGCCAAGGGGAACCAGCCCCTAGAGGCCCATGCGCCTAGGGTGGGGGAAACCCTAAAGGGGGGCGCCCCCCTTGCTTGGGGGGCAAGCCCCACCCCTTGGCCGCCGCCCCCTAGGAGATTGCATCTGCTAGGGCCGGCGCCCCCCTAGGGGGCTATATAAAGGGGGGAGGGGAGGGGGCAGCCGCACCCTTGCTCCTGGCGCCTCCCTCTCCCTCTCCAACATCTCCTCCTCCTCCGTGGAGCTCGGCGAAGCCCTGCCGGAGTACTGCAGCTCCACCATCACCACGCCGTCGTGCTGCTGCTGGAGCCATCTTCGCCAACCTCTCCTTTGCCTTGCTGGATCAATAAGAAGGAGACGTTACGCTGATCGTACGTGTGTTGAACGCGGAGGTGCCGTCCTTTCGGTGCTAGGATCTCCGGTGATTTGGATCACGTCGTGTACGACTACCTCATCCCCGTTCGTTGAACGCTTCCGCTCGCGATCTACAAAGTGGTATGTAGATGCAATCTCTCTCCCATGACTCGTTGCTAGATGAACTCATAGATGGATCTTGGTGAAACCGTAGGAAAATTTTTGTTTTCTGCAACGTTCCCCAACAGGACCAGGGTTCCCTTTCTCCATGGCGAATGGAGAGAGGGGATCAGAAGCTGAAGGGAAGCAAAGGTGAAGGAGTGTGAGTTTCCGTCGCCCCCTCTTGCTCTTTATAAAGGAGCAGGGTGGGGGCTCGGCCGCCCCGCTCAGCCAATCAAGATGCAGGAAGAGCAGGCGACTGGGACCGGCCTGCTGCCTCGACCCGCGATGGCCCGGTTTCCTGCCTCCACCGTCCGCGACTCCAGGTGCATGGAAGCCGCGCGGCTGGCGTTCAGGACCGAGGCGATGGATGAGGCGACCTCCCCTCACCCCGTGATCGTGGGGAGCGGACGCCTTGGAAACCGTGCCTCGGCCCCTTCCAGCAAACGAGCCACGCCTCCACGCCTCCCTCCACTTATGGAGATGGCGCGAACCGTCCCCCTTTATTGCGACGTGACGCATGCCTGCGGGGCTCAGCCCCGCGCACGCCGCCCACGTCACGCACGCCTCTCCCCACGATGCCGCGTTTGACGGGTGCCATTCGGGGAGGACGTGGTGGATGCAGAAGAAGATGCAGCGTGACCCAGGCCGTGCGTGCCCGTGCACTGTTTTGGGCCTGGCCCAACAGCGCTCGGCACCGTGTATGGCCCAGGCCCGGGGGCTCCTGTCGGTGTACTAAAGTAGGGGTACCTTAGTACCCCGAACTTGTGCACGGGCAGTCGTAGCACCCCGCGGCAAGGCTTGCCAGGCGATCGCCAAAACTCTCTGTGGTCCCTTTTTGGGCCATCCAAGAACAAAGTATTTGAGCCAAGGCCCCGGCAGGAGGAGCTCGCCGGGAAGGCCACCCGAAGAGAGCAAGGCCCCGGCAAGAGGAGCTTGCCGGGACGGCCGCTCGAGGCACAAGGCCCCGGCAAGAGGAGCTTGCCGGGAAGGCCGACCAGGGCACAACAAGAGACTTGCTGCGACACGCCGCGCGTCCTGGCAAGGACAGGTGAGCGACAAGATCCCGGGCGCGACAAGGCATCAACCGCGGCAAGGCGCTTGCCGCGGCAAGTCACCACCCCGCGCCTGCGTTCCAGCTCATCCACCCACGCGTCGCTCTGGGGCCATTCCAGGCGTACGTGGCGAGAGGTTGCGCAGCCAGGGGCATGCGGTGGCGAAGCAACGCTGACAGGGTAGCCGTCGTGGCAAACGGTGGCGCCCCTGACGGTCCCTTTTCTGCACTGTTTGGGCGACCCAGACGGGCATTTATTGCCCTTGTCCCCTGCCGTCAGAGTTAGGTGTGATAGCACTGTGCAAACAGCTGTACCCAACACAGCGTTTTCCAGCTTTACCCCCACCTACGTTGCCACCTGTGGGTAACCCCTTGCGCATATAAAAGGAGGCCCCATGCACAACGTGAGGGGAGAGGGAGGAAGGAGGCCATTCACGCTCCGTCTGATTAGTTGCCTGAGTGTACTGTAGCACTCAGCGCTCCCAAACAAGAACACAATACAAACCACAAAGCAACAGTAGGGTTTTACGCATCCGTGCGGCCCGAAGCTGGGTAAACCCCTTGTGTGCATCGCCTCGATCCTCTCTTCGCGCGTCCTCCGCCCCCCGCCGAACCAGAAAGGGACTCGGTCCCCATAGGTGTTCGTGGAGGCAGATTTCCCCCGACAATAGGGGTGCCGCACACCCTCTATGTTTCACCGATGAGGTCCTGGAATATGAATTCCCAGAGGGATTTAAACCCGTTAACATAGAGGCGTACGATGGAACAACAGACCCGGGAGTCTGGATCGAGGATTATATCCTCCACATACATATGGCTAGAGGAGATGACCTCCTCGCCATAAAATATTTACCCCTTAAGCTTAAAGGGCCAGCCCGGCACTGGCTTAAAAGCCTTCCCGAAAACACAATTGGAAGTTGGGAAGAGCTCGAGGACGCTTTCCGAGCAAATTTTCAAGGGACCTACGTCCGTCCCCCGGACGCAGACGACCTCAGTCACATAACTCAGCAATCCGGAGAATCAGCTCGGCAGTTCTGGAACAGATTCCTCACTAAAAAGAATCAAATAGTGGATTGCCCGGACACCGAAGCCCTAGCGGCTTTCAGGCACAATGTCCGAGACGAATGGCTCACCAGACACCTCGGCCAGGAAAAGCCAAGAACAATGGCCGCACTCACAAGCCTCATGACCCACTTTTGCGCAGGAGAGGACAGCTGGTTGGCACGATGTAGCCCCAGCGACCCAAGTACATCAGAAATCAGGGATGGAAACGGGAAACCACGCAAAACAAGGACCTTCGCCGAATCAAAAGAAAAAGTCCGAAGAGCACGACAGTCAATGCCGGATTCAAAGGCTCACGGCAAAATCAGATAAAATCACCCCCTCAGGATAATAGGGAAGATCCGTCCAGTCTAAAGAGAATCATGTGTTGGAAATATGCCCTAGAGGCAATAATAAAAGCATTATTATTATATTTCCTTATTCATGATAATTGTCTTTATTCGTGCTATAATTGTGTTAACCGGAAATCGTAATACATGTGTGAATAACAGACAACAACGTGCCCCTAGTGAGCCTCTAGTTGACTAGCTCGTTGATCGACAGATAGTCATGGTTTCCTGACTATGGACATTGGATGTCATCGATAACGGGATCACATCATTAGGAGAATGATGTGATGGACAAGACCCAATCCTAAACATAGCATAAGATCGCATAGTTCGTTTGCTAGAGTTTTCCAATGTCAAGTATCCTTTCCTTAGACCATGAGATCGTGTAACTCCCGGATACCGTAGGAGTGCTTTGGGTGTGCCAAACGTCACAACGTAACTGGATGACTATAAAGGTATGCTACGGGTATCTCTGAAAGTGTCTGTTGGGTTGACATGGATCGAGACTGGGATTTGTCAGTCCGCTTGACAGAGAGGTATCACCGGGCCCTCTCGGTAATGCATCATCATAATGAGCTCAATGTGATCAAAGTGTTTGATCACGGGATCATGCATTACGGTACGAGAAAAGTGACTTGCTGGTAACGAGATTGAACGAGGTATTGGGATACCGACGATCGAATCTCGGGCAAGTAAAATACCGATTGACAAAGGGAATCGTATACGGGATTAATTGAATCCTTGACATCGTGGTTCATCCGATGATCATCGTGGAGCATGTGGGAGCCAACATGGGTATCCAGATCCCGCTGTTGGTTATTGCCCGAGAGCCGTCTCGGTCATGTCTGCATGTCTCCCGAACCCGTAGGGTCTACACACTTAAGGTTCGGTGACGCTAGGGTTGTAGGGATATGTATGTGCAGTAACCTGAATGTTGTTCGGAGTCCCGGATGAGATCCCGGACGTCACGAGGAGTTTCGGAATGGTCCAGAGGTAAATCTAACAAGAAAAAAACGCATCTAGGTTTTTACCGAAAAACCGAACCGGTCAAAGAAAACCGGCAGCAGCATTGGCGAACTCCGGCGACTACGGTGGGGTGGCGAGGCGGCGGCGCGGCTCCGGCGGGTCGACGACGGGGTGGCGCGGCGCGGCGGCAGCGGACGGCGTCGCGCGGCGGCGGCGGGCTGGCGCGGCTAGGGTTTAGGCAGGGCGGGCTGGTGGGATGCGGAGCTGCGGCCTCGGTGGCTTATACAGCCCCCCCCCCCGGGCGGAGTCCCGGGCGGGTACGGCCCAAAGTCCGTTTCTTTTTTTTCTTTTTTTAAAATATTCCGCGCCGAAAAACAAAGAAAAGAAATACTAAACTGACTTCAAAAATTTCGAAATAAATTTTCCCCGTCCTCTAAAAATATGCCGGACAAGGTGAACATTTATTTTGGCCTCTAATGCAATTTTGAGAAACGCGTATTTTTCCTAATTCAAATAAAATAGCGATAAAACTCCGAATAAAATTCTTATTTGATTTTAATATTAAATCTCCCATATTTCTTTATTTTGAGGAAGTCATTTTATCCTCTCTCTCTTTTATTCTCATAAAAGAAATATTCAAAGAGAAAATAATTAAAATCAAACGATCCTCTTTTCAAAATTCGAGAAAAACTCAAATATGAAAATTATGAAATCCCCAACTCTCTCCGTGGTTCCTTGAGTTGCGTAGAATTTCTAGGATCAAGCCAAAGTGCAATAAAATATGATATGCAATGATGATCTAATGCATAACATTCCAAATTGAAATTTTGGAATGTTACTCTAAATAAACCTTATGAATTGTGCATGCCAAAGTTACAGTGATGTTTTTTCAAACAACCAATGTAGCTATCATGTACATGCACCATTGTTAGTCTTGCATTCAAATTCATTAGTCTTGGATAATTTAAGGTTCTATTTTGAAGTAATATATTTAATATTCATATATGAATTCAACGGGTACGCAATTTATGAAATGGAGGCTATGTAATCATATGAGGTAACACTTTTAAATAGCGGACTACAATATCCATTTCTTTTGTGGGACTACAATATCCATTTCTTTTTGTGCGCCTCTACACTAACACGTCAATGCATTATGTTTAAAGTAAATAACCAATGGCACTAAATTATCTATTTACACGAGAAATACATTGGTTGAGCGTTTGATCCGTTTTTGTGAACGCGCCTCTACACCCGTACGATTGGCCGCGCCCGTGTGAATGTCCAAGTTATCGGTGCATCATCCCGAGTTATTACCTTTTTTCTGGGGTGGACTTCACACCAGTCATTAACTGCTGACGCGTGCCCCGTATACACAATCTCGCATGACCTTCCCACTAGAACGGTCCAAAATTAGTTGAAACTGGATACCAACGATCCGGCTGGCGGCAAAATCTCCCGCCTCCTTCTAAAATTTCCGCCATCTAGTTTTTAGCATGCGAAATTCCCCTTTTGTCCTTGGTGCACGGAGAACAACAGTTACAATACCGCCCTCATCTACATAATAGGTTGGGGATGCTTTGGTAACTTCTGGTTCCCCCCACCACACGGCACCCCCATTTCCTCTCCCTCTCCAACAAAAAACGACTAACTCCACATCACCAGAGCATCTTACATCACGCCGTCCGTACTTCATCGGCCTTTCTACTCCTCCCCTCTTGAAACCCTAGACTGCTCATCCACCGGCGTACCAGAGCCCATTCACCACCAGCGGCATCCACCTCGCCGGATCAGCTTCTACAGCCGCATCTACCCCTCCCACCTCCCCTAGAAACAAGTAGATTGCTCGTCCACCACTGTACCACAACCCAGTCAGTGCCGACCTTGTCCAAGGCGCCGGATCTGCTTCCCCGGTACTCTCGTCAACCGCAGCGCTTCTGCAGCGGCTCCTTCATACTCCCCACCGGAGACGCTTCGTCCACACCCCCCGGAGCCGCCCCACTGACGCCCCCATCGACGGCCTCTGATCCTCTTCGCCGACACCTTCCTCAACCCTACCGGAGCCGCTTCGCCGACATCATCATCAACCCTACCAGAGTAGCTTCGCCTATACCATTCACAACCCTACTGGGGCCGCTTTGCCAACTCAGAAGTCCACGGCCTCATATCTGCTTCGTCACATGTAAGTGCATCTAGTGCCCCTTAGTGATTTTGGTGTATTGAAGACTTATAGGTTAAGTATCTAATGCGTTTATGAGTGTACATAGGTCTATAAGTCTATGAGGAGTTTGATATTTACAGAGAAAGTCGACCCCTAAAAATGAAGTTCTTCGACTGAAGACTTTGATATACTGAAGACTTTCTGAAGACTTTGAAAGTGAAGAAATTGGTGTGACCTTGAAGACTTGGTATTCATTCGAGGAACATGAAGCGTGAAGACTTTTGTTTTTGTAGTTTCATTTTCTCTTTCTTGAGTCATAGGAAACACCGTACTGTTAAAGGGGGTCGAGGAAATACTAAGGAGAAAATTTCCAAGTGATGCTCATCTCAAATCCTACACCTACCAATCCCTTCGAGTGAAGCCATTGGAAATCTCATACAGTTCAGTCAATTTCTTCAGTGACAGAGACGCAGTTCTTCTGGTCACTGAGGACTTTGCTCTGACTGAGGAGTTAGGAATTCGCCAGTGTGAATTGCCTACACAGTGAGGAACATGATAGCCCTGAGGAATTTGTAGCTCAAATTTCCGACCGTTGTTGTGCTGCGTGCCAGCTGTCCCAAAATATCTTGTCCACATAACGGTCATATAATTGAAGGGCATTTATGTCTTATCATGTCGGGCTGTTCCCTAGGCTATAAATAGCCGCCCCCTACAACCACTAGCTGGTTGGCTGCTCCGCGAGAACTTGACACTTGTCATTTGAGAGCAACCCATCCTCCGAGGACTTTGAGCGAAAATCATCAAGTGAGGAAAATCCAAACCCAAACCCAAACACCTACAAACCAAAGTGATTGAGCATCACTAAAGAGATTGATCCTGCGTGGATCCAACGCTTGTTACCTTTGAAGACTGTGCTTCTTCCAGACGGTTAGGCGTCATGGTCTAGAGCATCCAAGAGGAATTATGGATCGCCGAGTGACCTAGTCTGTGAAGGTTTGGAAGTCACCTGAAGACTTACCACGAGTGATTGGGCGAGGACTGTGTGTCCTTATCTCAAGGAGAATACGGTGAGGACTGTGTGTTCGGGTCTAAGTGTCCTCGAGTTTAAATACTCAGCCGCTCCAACCAGATGTACAACTGAGATAGCAGTTGGAACTGGTCTACCAAATCATTGTCTTCACCAAGCTTACTTGTTCTATTTCCTCAACACTTTCATTTACTCATTACTGTGTTGTCTGTTTGTTCATATCTGTGTTTGAAGACTTTGACTCAAGACTTTCTCAATTTCCTCAGTTCAATTTCTTCAGTCTTTTTGTCTTCATCTTGTGCTATCATGTGTTTACGCTTTATGTACTCTGTGTTTGTCTTTATTTCATCATGATGACCATGCATGTATTCTGCTATGTTTACATCTGAGTACTTATTCCGCTGCTAGTAGTTCTTTGCTAAGGAATTTCCTCACGAGAAAATTCCTCAGTGAAGAATTTCATAAAAATCGCCTATTCACCCCCCTCTAGTCGATATAACACACTTTCAATTGGTATCAGAGCAAGGTACTCCCTTGTTCTGTGTGATTTTGGTTTAACCGCTTGGAGTTTTAGTTATGTCGACCGCAGGTATGATCAAGGTCTCTGCTGGGTGTCCTACCTTCGATGGGACGGACTACCCCTACTGGAAGAATAAGATGCGAATGCATCTTGAGGCAATTGATAACGATCTCTGGTACATTGTGGAAAATGGTGTTCCCTCCATCTCTCCCTCACTGAACGCTACCGATGTGAAGAGATTCAAGCAACTTGATTCCCAAGCGAAGAATATCATATGTGGCCATCTGAGTAAGGGTCAGTATGGTTGAGTGAGTGCTTTGGAGACTGCTAAGCTTATCTGGGATAGGCTGTCCAAAGTCAATGAAGGAGTTTCAACTCAACGTGACTCTCGAGTTGATGTTCTTCGCAATCTCTTCAACCGCTTCAAAAGACTCGACAATGAAAATGTCCAGCAAACCTTCGATCGCCTCACTGACATCTCAAATGAGCTGCAAGCACTTGGTGCCACTGACATCACCGACCATGAGGTGGTGAAGAAATTGCTGAGATTGCTTGATTCCTCATTTGATACTCTGGCACTGATGATACAAGAGCGTGCTGATTACAAGTCACTTGACCCCACTGATATCCTCGAGAGGCTAAACACTCATGAGTTCCAGCTTGCTGAGAAGAGAGATCTCTATGGTACAAGCTATGGCAGATCACGTGCACTAAAGGCCAAGGTAGTATCTGAGTCCAAAGATGAACACTCTGGTAGCAGCCTTGGTGATCCTGAAGAACTAAGTCATGATCTAGCACTGCTTGTGAAGAAGTTCCAGAAGTTCTCAAGACATGGTCGCTTTGGAAAACCTTCAAGGAGCAATGATTCCTCATCCAGTGACTACAAGAAGAGGCTTTGTCACAAGTGCAACAAACCAGGACATTACATTCAAGATTGTCCTCAGTGGGAAAAGGAATCAAAGAAGAAGAAATACAAGGATTATAGTTCTGATGATGCGAAGAAAAAGAAGAAATCCTCAAAATCCTCATCGTCAAAATCCTCAAAGTCTTCGTCTCACAAGAAGAGCAGCTCCAAGAAGGCTCGGGCATTCATTGGCAAGGAAATGGACTCTGAGGCTGAATCTGAAGAAAATGAAGCAGAAGAAGAATCTGATGATTCTGAGTCTGTTGTGGCGAGCCTAGCCCTTGCTACTGCATTCGTCAGCAAATCCATCTTCAACGCTAAAGAAAGTGATCTCACCAACAAGGCTGATGATGGCAGTGATGACTACGCTCCCACCTATTGCTTCATGGCAAAGGGTGCCAAGGTACTCAAATACGCCTCCTCTGAATCTAGTGATGATGAATCTGATGAAAATCTTAAGCCTAGTTACTCTAAACTTGCTAAGATTGCTGTGCAACAACAAAAGGCTTTTGAAAAGGTTCAAAACATGCTAGACAAAAGTGATGATATGTTGGGTGAAGAATTGGATCGCACTAAGGCCTTAACTAAAAATCTTCAGAGACTTCAGACCAGGTTTGACAACCTTCAAAGTCATCATAACACTCTCTTATCTGATCACGAGAAGCTTTCTTATGAATATCTTCAAAAGAAGCAAGATCTTGAGAAGCTAAGAGAGAGTTATGAAGATCTTCAGAAGGAGCGCGATTCATTACTTGCTCAGCAAATCAGCGCTGCTCAGGAAGAATTTATTCCTCCATGTTTAAAATGCATTGAACGAGAATCTGCTAATTCCTCACCTGAATGTTCAAATGCTTCTAATGTTACAAATTCTTCACCTGTCTCTGCTATCACTACTTCCTCATCTGAGGACATTGCTAGTATCACTGACGATGCAGGACTGAAGGAATTGTACATGACAGGCATATACAAAAGCCTCAAAGGGCATCAACCTCTTTGTGATGTGCTTAAAAAGCAGATCCTCATCAAGAACCCTAGGAAAGAGGCTATTGCCTTTGAGAGGAAACTCAATGCTGATGGTACATATTGGAAGCCTGAGCAGTACCCCAAAACCTCATGGGTTGCTGCAAAGGGACCTCCAGTTGATCCATGTAATTTATCTGGCTATACATGTGAATCTTCTCATTCTTCTGATGAGTCATTTGACTCCAACTATAAACTGTTAAAAAATCAGAATGGTGAAGCATTTGCTAGATATGTTGGCACTAACTGCAGGAACGGTTCCCCTATGAAGAAAATTTGGGTTCCCAAAAGATGCCTTGAAAGTCTTCGGGTGAATGTCCTCATGACACCACCTGTGAGGAAAAGGAACCCCAGATCAAATTCTTCATATGGACCAAATTCTTCATATGGATCCAAGTCCTCATACGGACCAAATTCCTCACATGGATCAAAGTCCTCATATGAACATCATCGTGCTAACAACTTTGTTTCGCAGGAAAGAGCCAAGGGCTATGAATATGAGCATTATTCTGCAAATTATTATGTTCATAAGTCCTCGAAGAATTTCTCTGCTTATGCATATGCTTACCCTAACCCCTCTTATGTGAAACGAAATGGTTTGGCTGCTTTGCCACCATTCTCATATGGAGCTCGCAGAGTGATGAACTCTTTGCCACCCCTTCAGATGTGGGTGGTGAAGAAAAATAACTAATCTCTTCTGCAGGGTTAGGTCTCCAGACGTGCAATAACGTCTGAAGAATTTGATGGGGACCTGACAAATTGCCTGAAAGGACGCAGGCTAACCATGATGAAATGAACTTTCATTTCACACGTCTTCCCTCTGTTTTATCTGTATACTACTTAATGAAATTGATCTGATGAATTGTGATATCATATTCTTCACTGCTAAAGTATATGAGATCGTAAGTTGCACTAATTCATCTGCAGGATGATCAACCCAAAGCCACAGAATGGGTACTTGATAGTGGATGTACAAATCACATGACTGGTGACAAGAATCTTTTAATGGACGCTCCCTTATCATCGTCACATATGAAGCATATCATCTTCGCTGACAAAAGCAAAAGTCAGGTATTGGGTCTAGGTAAAGTTGCCATCACAAAGGATCGACACATGGACAAAGTCATGCTTGTTGAGTCCTTAGGATACAACCTTATGTCTGTCTCAATGCTTTGTGATCTTGATATGGTTGTTGTCTTTGGCAAGTATCGGTGTGTTGTGATTATGGAATCTGACAATTCCAAAGTCTTCGAAGGCTTTAGGAGAGGAGACTTGTATATTGTTGATTTCTCTACAGATTCACAACCAGCCGTGTGCCTACTTGCAAAATCTTCAGAAGGATGGTTATGGCATCGACGACTTGGTCATGCAGGCATGAGGAATTTGAACACGCTTGCGAAGAAGAAGCATATCATTGGCATTGAGAATGTCAAATTCCTCAAGGATCACTTGTGCGGTGCCTGTGAAGCTGGAAAGATGACAAAGGCCAAGCATCCAGCAAAGACTATCATGACCACCTCTCGTCCATTTGAATTGCTTCATATGGATCTCTTCCGTCCTAAGCATTATTCCTCTGTTTCAAATGAAGCATCTCAATATGGCTTTGTTATTGTTGATGATTACTCTCGTTACACATGGGTACATCTTGTCTCTTACAAAACTGAAGTGCAGGAAGTCTTCAAACGATTTTCCTCGAGGGCTTCAACCAACTTTGGTGTGAAGATCAAGCACATCAGAAGTGACAATGGCACTGAGTTCAAGAATTCGGGTCTCGATGACTATCTTGATGAACTTGGTATTACTCATGAGTTATCTGCTCCTTATACTCCTCAACAGAATGGCGTCGTGGAGAGCAAGAACAGGACTCTTGCTGAGATGGCTCGCACTATGCTCGATGAGTACAAAACCCCTCGTCATTTCTGGGTTGATGCAATTGATACTGCGTGCCATATCATCAACAGAGTATATCTTCACAAATTCTTCAAGAAGACTGCCTATGAACTCCTAACTGACAAGAAACCCAATGTGAGTTATTTCAAAGTTTTCGGTGCTAAATGCTGGATTAGAGATCCTCATCACAACTCTAAATTTGCACCGAAAGCACATGAAGGTTTTATGCTTGGTTACGGAAAGGACTCGCACACCTACAGAGTCTTCAACAATGTTCTTCACAAGATTGTTGAAACTATAGATGTGCGGTTCGATGAAACTAATGGCTCCCAAAGAGAGCACCTACCTTATGTGTTAGATGAATCAGCACCTGAGGATTCTATCAAGCACAAGGCTACTGAAGATGTCATTCCTACTGAAGAATCAGCTGAAGAATTCATTCCAGAACATGAAGAACATCGAGCTGATGCACCTGAAGAAAATGCTGAGGAAATTGATGCTGAAGAAAATGCTGATCAAATTCCTCAACGACAACCAGCTCACCCTCGTGTTGCAAAAGAAGTGCAAGTGGAGAAGATCATCGATGACATTAGAGCACCAGGTCCTCTCACACGCTCAAAAGCTTCACATCTATCTAACTTTTGTGGGCACTTTGCTTTTGTCTCTATCACAGAGCCCACTAAGGTAGATGAAGCATTTCTGGAGCCTGAGTGGATTCAAGCCATGCAAGAAGAATTACATCAGTTCAAGCTCAACAACGTATGGGAACTAGTCAATCGTCCCGATCCTCGCAAGCATAACATCATTGGCACAAAGTGGATCTACCGCAACAAGCAAGATGAAAATGGTGTTGTGGTGAGGAATAAGGCACGACTAGTAGCTCAAGGCTACACACAGGTTGAAGGAATTGATTTTGATGAAACTTTTGCACCTGTTGCTAGACTTGAGGCTATTCGCATATTGCTTGCTTATGCTAACCATCATGATATCATCTTATACCAAATGGATATGAAAAGTGCATTCCTCAATGGTAAGATTGAGGAAGAAGTATATGTTGCTCAACCCCCAGGTTTTGAAGATCCAAAACATCCTAACAAAGTCTTCAGACTTAACAAGGCCCTCTATGGCCTCAAGCAGGCCCCGCAGGCATGGTATGATACATTGAAGGAATTCTTCATGAAGAAAGGCTTCACACCCGGTTCACTCGATCCCACTCTCTTTACTAAATCTTATGATGGTGAACTGTTTGTGTGCCAAATATATGTTGATGATATCATCTTTGGCTGTACTGACCAACGTTATAGTGATGAATTTGCCTATATGATGAGTGAAGAATATCAAATGTCTATGATGGGAGAGTTGAAATTCTTCTTAGGTCTTCAAATTCGTCAACAGCGCAATGGCATATTCATATCTCAGGAGAAATACCTCAAGGATGTCCTGAAGAAATTCGGCATGCAAGACTGCAAAGGCATCAAAATTCCTATGCCCACGAATGGTCATCTATGCACTGATGAAAACGGTACTGACTTCAATCATAAGGTATACCACTCCATGATTGGCTCTTTATTGTACTTATGTGCATCTAGGCCAGATATAATGCTTAGTGTTTGCATGTGTGCACGATTTCAAGCTACACCGAAGGAATCACACCATAAGGCTGTGAAGCATATACTTCGATATCTAGCTCACACACCAACACTAGGATTATGGTATCCCAAGGGCTCGGATTTTGATCTCATTGGATATTCAGACTCTGACTATGCTGGTGACCGTGTGGACCGCAAGTCAACATCTGGTACTTGTCATTTCCTCGGACGATCCTTGGTCTGTTGGTCCTCGAAGAAACATGCGTATCACTGTCTACTGCTGAAGCTGAGTACATTGCTGCTGGTTCTTGCTGTGCTCAATTACTATGGATGAAGCAAACGCTCAAGGACTATGGCATCAACGTGAAGAATGTGCCTCTCCTCTGTGACAATGAGAGTGCCATCAAGATTGCTCACAACCCAGTTCAGCACTCGAAGACAAAGCACATTCAGATTCGTCATCATTTTCTTCGTGATCATGTGTTGAAGGGCGACATTTCTATTGAGCATGTGAAGACTGAAGAACAGCTAGCCGATATCTTCACTAAGCCCTTGGATGAGAAGAGATTTAGCAAGTTGCGGTGTGAGCTAAATATCTTAGAATCTTCGAATCTACTTTGAAAAGGCACTCATCCTAACACTTATGCAAAATTGATGACTTAGATGTGCAACACATGAAGAAACGTTTTTCTTCAATCAATGAAGAATAACACTCTAAGTGTGGAGAAATTAATGAAGAATTTGATTCTCAGAACCCTACGACAATTGTACGAGGTGTCTGAAATCATCATTCTTATACGGTGGGTCACGCCACCACAAAAGTTGAAAATCTTCAGTTTGAGTTTTTCCTCAACTTTTGAAATTCTTCAGTTTTTCAAATTCTTCAAACTTTGCAAAGTCTTCACTTGTGCCGTCGTTTTTCTTCATTGGATATATATATATATATATATATATATATATATATATATATATATATATATATATATATATGAGTTTATGTCCTCTACAGCATTCACTTTTAGCTATTTCTTCAAGTTGGTCTTTCTGCTAAGTGAATGTGATCGGACCCTTCCCCTCTATGCTATACTCAATCCAATCTGTTCACAAATGCTTCATGTGTGTTCTATTTGAAACTCGTTCAAATTCTTCACTGTGTCCTTGTCAGCTGAGGAAATTGTGAACGGAACGTTAAAACTAATCTTATCCAAACTTTCGGTTTTGCCGCTCAAACCGTTCCGCATCCCACGATGCATTATTTTATCCACCCACGATCTTACACTATCTCCACTAGACAGTACGTGGGTGACACATGTCGCAAGAAGGAGAACGGCCAAGGGCATGTTCGTCCTAAATCTTCGGGCGAGCAGTTTTTCACCATGGCTATAAATACCCCTATCGCTGTCCTCACTTCTTTTACCCCGCTCGATCTCACTCCCCCCGCTCGAGCTTCCAAACCCTAGCGCCGCCGCTACTCCATCGTCGTCGGTGAGGAAAAGCTTCACTGCCTCGACCTCATCGCCGTCGTACTCGCGCCGACTGCGGAAATCTTCACCTCCGCCGCCGCCGTAGACATCGTCCTCCGCCAAGTTAGGGCGTGGAAGATCTGCATCGACGAACTTCACTGTTTCAACTCCCAGTTCGTCGTGTTCTTCGTTCAAGGTAATTAAAAGCTAATTTTACTGCCCTCTTTGATTCGAAACTTTTCTACAAAATCTTCAAAGGTATTTTATTCCTCAAATTCTCACACACAAAACACCTCAGATGTTATCTGTTCTTGATTCATTTCCCTAAGCCTCATTTTCTTCAAGATTCCTCAATTGTGTGGATCCTCGATCTATACAACTCTGGAACCTAAGATATAAAGCGCTTAGTGAAATTCCTCAAGACGAATCTGGTCAAATTCCTCAAACTTGTTCTTTATGAAAAAACCCTCTGAGAACGCATATGACCTCTTCAAATTCCTCGCAACTATACTCTGTTCACAGGTACACATGTCCGCTGCTGAATCATTAGGTTCTCATCAACTTAACTCGTTTGCAGCGTTCCTCGAAGAAAAGTTGCACACTTCTTCAGAGAATTCAATTGTTCAAATTCCTCAACTGAAGAAAATGGCTGACGGTAAAAGGCCACAGAAAGGAGGAAAGAGGCCTGAGGTCATGACTGCCTTTGAAATACCTGAGGACATCTATGCTGGGTATTGCACACCTCCTGAGGAAGATAAAAATCAGCGCAAGGTGCACATTCAGAAGATTGAACGGAGATGGGCACGTGAATGGAGGGAGTACAGATATGTTACTCCAAAGTACATGAAGAAATTCGCACTAAACCCCCCATGCCCAAGAGCCCCATTGGCACCTGGCCAAGTGGCTGATCCCACTAGCATCAAACGCGGTGAGGATTTTCCTGAAGAATGGGCCAAGCGCCAAGCTAAACTGGCAAGGCAAGCCAGAGAAGCAGTGAGGAAATTCAATGAAGACTCTGCTGCTGCTGCTGCCACTGAGGCTTCTGTCAGGCCGAAGAAAGCGATGCTCAAGAAGCCCGCTCGCAAGCCAAGTGCTTCAACATCAATGCCCTCACGGCCAAGTTCCTCAGCTGTGCCCTCACGGCCAGAATCTTCAAAATCTTCAAAGCAAATTCCTCATGCTGCTCCTGCTCCACCAAAGTCCTCAGCACCTCCTCCACAATCCTCAGCTGTCCCAACAAAGTCCTCAGCACCTGTGCATCTGGCCTCGTGCCAAAGGACTACTGGCGTTTCTATCGCCTCTGGTGTCTCAGCTAGTTCCTCAGCTGCACCAATTTCCTCAGCTGGACCCTCTCTGCTGAAGAAAAAGGCTACTGCTGGACGCGGTAATCGCCCAAGTCCCAACAAGAAGCAGGTAGTCTTCACTGTGCCATCTGATGATGATGAAGCTGATGAAGAAGAACTTGCTGAAATCATCAGAGACCGCCAAGAAAGGGCTGCTAAAGCCAAAGGCACACCTGTGCCACTGCTGCTGGATCCAAGGGCGATCCTTGATTACATCAATATCTGGCATAAGGATCCCAACACACCTATGCCTAACTTCAAGCTGACTCCTGGCCAAAGTCACATGTTGACTCACTTCATCCAAGAGGAGAAGTGGAAATATGATAGGGCCAGGCAAATCAAGAAATCGCAGTACAGGAATGAGAAACTGCTAAGGAAAAATGTTCTCACAATGAAGACTGAAGAACTCGTCAAGATGCAGGCTGACATCAAAGCCCTCAGCGATGACTTTGATGCATACTATGCTGACTGGAAAGGAGCAAAAGTCAGGTTTGTGAAACTAACTGAGAAATTCACCAATGTTGCAGCCCCATCGCAACAAGAAATTCCTCAAGCTGAACCTTCAGCACAGCCCACTGAAGAACATGCCAGCACCGCTGATGAAGTTCAGGCTGCTGAAGAAAATGCCAGTTCCAGGGCTGATAACTCTACTCCAGCCACGGAAGAAATTGCCAGGGCACCCACTAGTGGTGCGCCTGAAGAAATGAAGAAACCAGGGCAACTGCATCAGTTGCGCCTGATGAAAATCAACCAGATTCCTCAGTTCCACCTGCGCCTACACCAACTTCGATCCTTCCATCCGCATTGGATGTGAAGAAGACAAAGGCTGCAGAGCGAGCTGCAGTGAAGAAGAGGAAAGCATCACAAGCTTCAGAATCTTCAGCTCCCAAGAAGATGAAGCCCATGACCAGCTCGTTTGCTAATCCAATTGATGTTGTTCCTATCTCATCCATGCCATCAAAGGACCTTGTTCCTTTTGGTGAAGACTATGAGATCCCAAGTGGATCAGATGAAGAAACTCAATCTGCTGCTTCCTCAGAGCGGATTGATGAAGACATTGAAGTGGATTCAATCCCTTCAACTCCCAAGGTCTCATCACCAATGCCTCAGTTTGATGCTGAAGAGGCTGGTGTTGAAGAAATTGATGATGAAGATGTGGATATTGGCAGCACAACTCCATTGATGAATGATGACTTTTGGGAAAGTCAGCACCCCAATTCCCCACTCTTCACCCCAGTGCAGCAAATTCCTCACTCCCCTGCACAAACTGTTCAAATGGGCTCTGAAGAAACTCATCCCACTGCATCTGTGAATGAAGAAATTCCAGCCACTAGTGCTGAAGAAACTACTGCTGAAGCTGAAAAGGTGACTGCACCTGAGGAGGAACCGGAAATTCCTCAGCCTAAAGAACCTGAGATTGTGATTCCTGAGGTCGTGATGCAACTCACTGACACTCCTCTGCCAAGGCCAAAGGATCCGTTCTCACGCAAACAGAAATTCAAGGCTGAAGACTTCTATGGCGAGCACGTGTTCTTCACTGAATACAACCCATATGACTCTGCTCGCATAAGGAAGAGGCGTTTCTGGACAGCCAGCCAAGCCAATTTCTATTCCTCAATGCTTTACAACAAAGACAAAGTCTTCGACCATGCACATATTCCTCACGTGGATATGGAGTCAATGTCGTGCTTCACTCCAGTCCTCAGTGTTCTTCATGACGCTGGGCTGCTCAATTTCTGCACTGACTTATGCGATTGGAATGAAGAACTCATTCTTCAGTTCTATGCAACACTGCACATCACCGGCAACTCTGAAGATGTCAATTCGTGGGTTCTGGACTGGATGACTGAGAACACACATCATAAGGCCCCAGCATCTGAATTGATTAGTGCCCTTCCTCTGAGTCCACCCACTGAAGATGCATGTTGTATTTACAACGAACCTGAGCTTTCAAATCACTATATGCAAGTGCTGATGAAGCCTTTGAAGCCAGGGCAAGCACCTCGAACCAAATTCCTCGTCAAGGAATTGTTATATGTGCCAAGGACTGTCTATCGCATTCTGACGAAGACAATGAGTCCCATCAAAGGCCACGATTCATCTGATGAAGAACTCGTTGGCATCATGAAGAATATGCTTTGCAACATCATTCATGGTGTTCCCGTCAACTTCCATGATTTCTTCATGAGGACTTTGGCAAATATTGCTATGTCGCCATTTGAGTTGAAGCCTTATGCACCTTGGATTATGAGATTCATCAGGACAAGGTCTTCACTCAACTACAAAGCCGAAACTCTCAACCACTCAGCTACTTGCCTCCCATTGAAGTCCTCAAAAGGACATTTTCCTCAGCTGAAGAAAAGGGCAAAGCTACTGCTGTGATAGATGAAGGCATTCGTCCATTGGATGGTCAATTTCGCAAAGCTGCATCTTACTCCACCAATGATGACTCTGCCACACATGACTCTGCCGCCAACACTACCAAGCCAAATCCTCAAGCCACAGCACCCAGGGTGATGACTGACCGTCAGTTACTCCTCAGTCTTCATCAGAAGGTTGATCGCAATCACAAATGGGTCAAGCGTCAGTTTGGTTCAATTCTTCACAACATGACTTCAACACACAATGCAGTGAAGAAAAACCACTACTACCTTCATGAAACCCTCAACCGCACCTGGGCTGTTTTGTCTCAAGTCTACAGCGCTGATGATCTGAAGAAAATGGGTCTCAATGAAGAATTTGCCTGGTCTGCACCTCCTCCGAAGAAATACAAGAAGGTCCCAGTTCCTTCTTTGGTGGCCAGTTCATATTCTTCATCATACGACACTGATGAAAATGAAGACTTGGACGACATTGCGGTAGGCCCTACATCAACGACCGACCCCAACAACGCTGGCGCTCCTTCATAAACTTGAAAATCTTTAGGGGCGTTAGTCCTCACCTTCGATCCTTTTGGTCATTTGATGACAAAGGGGGAGAAATCTGAGTTAGTCTTCAAGCAGGTCTATAATAAAGGCATATTCGTTTTTGCTAAGTTACAACTCTCGTTCTTCCGAAACTTTTGTTGGATCGAGTTGTAATCTTAAACCCGATGGTGCGCTGATACTTTTGTTGCACTATGCTTTGATACTTTTGATGCGCTATTCTGCATGCTTATTCCTCATTAATATTATCGCACGCATGCTGAATTACATCAGGCACCATATTTCATCATGCATTTCAAATTCTTCATATTATATATCAAATGCATGTATGAATTACAAGATATAGGGGGAGATCTCCATGATTCAACTCTTCAAGTGTGCATTGCTTCAAAAGCAAATTCCTCACTATGCACATCTTCAGGGGGGGTTCTTCTATATCTTGCAATCAAATTCCTCAATATCAGTTTTTACACTTCATACATTTATCCCCGTTGAAAACTTAACCTATGTTGTCATCAATCACCAAAAAGGGGGAGATTGTAAGTGCATCTAGTGCACCTTAGTGATTTTGGTGTATTGAAGACTTATAGGTTAAGTATCTAATGCGTTTATGAGTGTACACAGGTCTATAAGTCTATCAGGAGTTTGATATTTACAGAGAAAGTCGACCCCTAAAAATGAAGTTCTTCGACTGAAGACTTTGTTATACTGAAGACTTTCTGAAGACTTTGAAAGTGAAGAAATTGGAGTGACCTTGAAGACTAGGTATTCATTCGAGGAACATGAAGCGTGAAGACTTTTGTTTTCGTAGTTTCATTTTCTCTTTCTTGAGTCATAGGAAACACTGTACTGTTAAAGGGGGTCGAGGAAATACTAAGGAGAAAATTTCCAAGTGATGCTCATCTCAAATCCTACACCTACCAATCCCTTCGAGTGAAGCCATTGGAAATCTTATACAGTTCAGTCAATTTCTTCAGTGACAGAGATGTAGTTCTTCTGGTCACTGAGGACTTTGCTCTGACTGAGGAGTTAGGAATTCGCCAGTGCGAATTGCCTACACAGTGAGGAACATGATAGCCCTGAGGAATTTGTACCTCAAATTTCCGACCGTTGCTGTGCTGCGCGCCAGCTGTCCCAAAATATCTTGTCCACATAACGGTCATATCATTGAAGGGCATTTATGTCTTATCATGTCGGGCTGCTCCCTAGGCTATAAATAGCCGCCCCCTACAACCACTAGCTGGTTGGCTGCTCCGCGAGAACTTGATACTTGTCATTTGAGAGCAACCCATCCTACGAGGACTTTGAGCGAAAATCATCAAGTGAGGAAAATCCAAACCCAAACCCAAACACCTACAAACCAAAGTGATTGAGCATCACTGAAGAGATTGATCCTGCGTGGATCCGATGCTTGTTACCTTTGAAGACTATGCTTCTTCCAGACGGTTAGGCGTCATGGTCTAGAGCATCCAAGAGGAATTGTGGATTGCCGAGTGACCTAGTCTGTGAAGGTTTGGAAGTCACCTAAAGACTTACCACGAGTGATTGGGCGAGGAATGTGTGTCCTTAGCTCAAGGAGAATACGGTGAGGACTGTGTGTCCGGGACTAAGTGTCCTCGAGTTTAAATACTCAGCCGCTCTAACCAGATGTACAACTGAGATAGCAGTTGGAACTGGTCTGCCAAATCATTGTCTTCACCAAGCTTACTGGTTCTATTTCCTCAACACTTTCATTTCCTCATTACTGTTGTCGGTGTCAAAACCAGCGGATCTTGGGTAGGGGGTCCTGATCTGTGCGTCAAGGTCGGATGGTAACAGGAGACAAGGGACACTTTATTTTACCCAGGTTCGGGCCCTCTCGATGGAGGTAAAACCCTACTCCTGCTAGATTAATATTGATGATATGGGTAGTACAAGAGTAGATCTACCACGAGATCAAGGAGGCTAAACCCTAGAAGCTAGCCTATGGGTATGATGATGGTTATGATGTGTTCGTCCTACGGACTACAACCCTCCGGTTTATATAGGCACCGGATAGGGTTAGGGTTACACAGAGTCGGTTACATTGGTAGGAGATCTTGAATATCCGCATGCCTAGCTTGCCTTCCACGCCAAGGAAGGAACCTTCCGGACACGGGACGAAGTCTTCAATCTTGTATCTTCATAGTCCTGGAGTCCGGCTGAAGATATAGTTCGGCTATCCGAACACCCCCTAATCCAGGACTCCCTCAGTAGCCCCTGAACCAGGCTTCAATGACGAGGAGTCTGGCGCGCAAATTGTCTTCGGCATTGCAAGGCGGGTTCCTCCTCCAAATTCTTCAAGAAGATAATAAACACCAAAAAATAGTGTCCGGCTCCGCAAAACAAGTTTCCACGTATTGCCATATAGAGAATAATACAAACACAAATCAAATATGCTGACGTATTTCGCAGTGCGTCATAACACTACGACCAAGCCTTCTATATGGATTATTTTTTGTTGTTCCGCCGCAGCACGTTCAACGAGGCGGTTTCCTTGGCACGTCTTGTCAAAGCAGAGATCGTGTGCCCCCTTTAACGGGATTCTCATTAATACGGACGTGGGTAACCCAACCGTGCCCGTTAAGCACGTCCTGCCTTGATTAAAGGCTAGTCCAAGATGGTTACGGGGAGGGCTCTTGATATTCTGCCTCTTATAAAGAGACCGAGACCTTGCTCCCCTCTTGTGTTCTCAAAACAAGCTCGCCCATAGCCTCGAGTTCCAACACCCCAGGCTTTTAGATTCTAGGCGCACCGGACCATCGACAATGTCCGGCTCCGACCTTCAAGGCCAATGGATGCCCTCCTCCGTTACGGAGGAGGACGTATCAAGGTTGAGGGAGGCTAGGTTCCTGACCAGCGAGATCCCGCACAGGTTGCCTGCTCAAGGACAAGCGATCCCAAGCCCTCAGCCTGGTGAGAACGTAGTATTCATCTCCCACTTCCTTCGGGGATTAGGCTTCCCAACGGATCCTTTCGTAAGGGGGCTGATGTTTTATTATGGGCTGGAATTCCATGACCTAGCTCCGGAGTCCATCCTCCATATCTCCTCCTTCATTGTTGTGTGTGAAGCGTTTCTCCATATCACTCCTCACTTAGGATTATGGCTCAAGACCTTCAAGGTAGAACCGAAGATAATCGAGGGGCGTCACGTAGAGTGCGGAGGTGATGTTATAAAAAGGAATACCGATGCTCCATGGACCGAGGGCACTTTTCAAGAGGAGCTCGGCTTATGGCAACAGGAGTTGTTCTACATCACCTCTCCTCGGGGCACCACTTGGGTAGCGCCTCCCGCCTTCCGCTCGGGCCCCCCACCACGTTTAACATCGTGGATCAACACAGGGTTAGATCGGGGCTTGCCCAAAGATGTTCCTCTGTTGCAGGGCCGCATAAAGGATCTCCTAAAAGGAGACCTCAACCTGGTCAAGGTGACACAAGTTATGCTGATTCGCCGGATACTGCTCGGCCAACGTCGCCCCCTCCGCTTGTGGGAGTTCAACCTAGAGGGGCCGCGAGTTCTCCGAAATTTTAAGGGTGTGACGCCTACGGAGATGTATAGACTGTTCTTTGGACCACAAGGAGTGAGTCCGGATTTGACCGAGGATGCTGGTTTAAGCCGCAACCGCCCGGATACAGAAGTAGGTGACCTTGCGCCCGGACCTTCTATCCGTACAATTGACTTATTTTTTAACAGTACTTCTCCTTTTTACGCAGGAGTGGATAGAGAAGGCGAAGCTGCTCCGGTGTCCGACTCCCCTTCCCGAGACCAGGCTAGATCCTGTGCTAGTCCGGATGTTGGAGGTGGCGCCTCGGGAGGGAAATGAAGGGGCGGACAAGGAAACCGTGGCCTCTTCGAAAGGGGCCATCCCAAAGGGGGGAATCGACAACTCCTCTCCAAAGGGGAAGAAAAGGGCCGCCTCTGATGACCCGGGAGCCGTAGCTCCAAAGCGGGGGAAAGAATCCGCGTCAGAGGACCCGACGCCGGGGAGCCCCTCGGCCGAACTAAATCCTCAAAAGGAGCAGCCCTCCAACGAGCCGTAAGTAGAAAGAGAGTCATTCTTTTAAGAGAAATCCTTAATTTATATCTGAGAAGTTTTAACCGAAACCTTACCTTGTAGTTCGGACCTCGACCCTTCTCGGCAGAGCTCGTCATCAGGGGATCTTCTTCCGGAGATGATGGAGAGCGGAACGCCTCCTCCTTCATCGCCTAGCAAGGCAGGCGACGCCGAAGTGTCGTCACAGAGGATTTCTCCGAATCTGCCAGAGGCAGAAGGTGATCATGCGGCCCCCCGGGGTTCTCCGTGTCCGGCCTCCGAAGAAGGCCATGGGACGAGTCCGGCACCATCTGGTGTTCGGTCGGAGGAGCTGAAGGTTCTGCTGGGCCGAGCCTCTGTTTCAGAGGAGCATCGTGCGTTGATGCACACGGTGATTGAAAAGATTTCATCCGCGGAAAGCGGACTGAACGAGGCCATCAAGAGTTTACTGGCGGGCCTTGAGGTACGTTTTGAATAACGAACATTAGTGTTAATTGCGCATAATAACATGCACCTTGTATAGATAGTAGCCCCTGAGACTCTGTGTGCCGCAAAGATTAGCGGCGCGCAGAGGATCTTAATCCCAGGTCCTTTAAGTGGCACCTTTGTATGTAGGTGGCAGGTTGTCCGGAGTTGAGCGGGACTCGAGATTTTGCCGAAATGAAACGGCAACTCGATGAGGCAGAAGCCGACATCGTGCTTGTTAACAAGCGGCTTGATGATGCTCAAGGTATTGAGTTTATTTGGCGATTGTTAGTAAGAGGAGCTTTATGTCAATATCTTACCTTGTGTATGCTTGATGCAGATGGTGCGGCGGCCGTAGAAGGACTTAGGGCCGAGCTCGCCAAAGCAAAGGAACAAGCCAGAAAAAGCGATGCGGCTGCCGGAAGAGCCCGTGAAGAGCTAAAAGCCGAACAGGCTTCCCATTGCCGAAGCAAGGAGGAGATGGCTGATATAGCCGTGAAGTTGAAAAGTGCTACTGACCGCTGCAAACTTCTTGAGGAGGAAGGTCGAGCCCGGCAGACGGATTTAGAGAAGGCTGTCGCCGATGCCAAGGACGCCCGCTCTGGTATGAGAGCGTCAAGGGAAGAGCTGCGTCAAGCCGGACTAATTGCGGATGGAAAGCCCTTCCTGCTGCGGAGAAAATTCTATGATCCGAAGTTCGCCCCATTGGACCGAGCGTGGAGCGTGGAGGACACCTATCTGGATTTGTCGGCTAGTGCCGCTGATGCGACCAGGTACTTTCAAGATAAGAAAGATCATGAAGTGGAAAAGCTCTTCTGGTCGCAGTTCACTAATCCAGAGCGTCCACTATCAGTGGATGATCGCCTGGCCCAATGGGCCGAGCTGAATAGCTTGTCCGAACTCGCCATGAAGTATGCCATGGACCGCCTGTGTCCGGGGAGATCGAAGCCAAGAAGCTATTTCAGTTTGGTGCAGCAATTTCTTGACGTGGTGCCTCGGATTGAAGCTCTAAAGAGGTCCGCTTGCACAGAGGGCGCGCGGCTGGCTCTTGCCCGTGTCAAGACATACGGGGCAGATATGGAGCCCACCGTTGTTGCGTCCCGTGATTCGGATAAAAGCCGAATTCCTTCCGAGCACTATTTTGAGGAAGTCCTCGCGGGCGCTTGTATAATAGAGACGCAGTGTTCGAAAGATGCTGTTTTATGACAGCATATGTAATCGTAGATTAATATTTTTATAAATTGTAATGGCGTAATTTAGACTTGTGCCTTCAAGTATTAATAACACCTCCTGTGCGGCCGTTTTAATATATAAATTCTGAAAGATTGCAGTCGTTGGCTTCAGCCCCCACGCACATAGTGCGGGGGTGCACGCGGAGAACGCATTTTCACACTTAACCCAACGTCTTGGTCCTACAAAGGAGGTGATAGCGCCGCGGGCTAGGCAACCGGACTATAATGCTTTAACACTTTCACTTACCCATAGGAGCTTGACAGTGGGACTCTTTAGGTAGCCCTTTAATGGCGACTGCGTTTACCCGAATTCAGGACGCATATGTGCCTGACCGGGAAGCGTCCCTTCGTCAAAACGGAGGAATTCGATAAATTCCTATAAGTCATCGAGTGGCGACCAGTCTCGCGCTACATCATGACAGTCGGTTTTCGGCTTTCTCTACTGAGGTGCTCACCCGGCCGAACAGGGGCACAATCGCAGTAGTTCTCCTGGTGCAACCTTAGCCGACAGAACGGAACGTAAGGTGGCCGAACTCAGGAGCCGGGCAACCCAACATGTGACCAAAATCATGACTCGGAGCTGATGCATATAGTGCCAAAACTCGCGACGCCGAACACTCCCTAAGGTATTCGGTCTTTGTGGGTGCGTGTGAAACAACACCCTTGAAAAAGAAAAAAGCCCCTTGTGTCCAGGTACGAGCAAGAATTCTGGCGTGGCCACATGCCAAAATGCCAGTCTCCTCCATGGTTATAGTGAGGTAAACCAGGGGATGTATAGCAGGAAGAGACAGTAAAAAAGGTTTACACAGGGTCTTAATCTAAGAAGAATCCTTTGGGGCGGGTCCCTACTGCACGTCTGCGCCTGTGTCTCCGCTGTGCCGTGTCCTGGACGGGCGCCGTACGACGTTCATCTGTAAAAGGGAAGAACTAAATTGAAAAATGGGTCGTGCGGATCAAAAAAGAATAATAAATAAAATGTGAAGTGAGAAATAGATACGATCGAGTTTTATTGTCTCTGCGTACAGCCCCTGGTGAGGCGTACCAAGCCTATAACGAAAATGGGCTTGTGCCGAACTCATTGAGTCCGGGTCCGCGGCCTTTTGTGACTTACATCGAAAAAGTCTTTTGGCTGGCGAGGCCATTTTGTTGGGCGGCCGTTTAAGCGGCCGCACAATCCTCCGTTTGGAGGAGATGTAGTTTAGTATGCTCCCTTTAAAGAGATGATGCCTCGAGGACCGGGCATCTTTAGCGTGAGGGATGCATAATGCGGTATTGCGTTAAAGCGAGCGAAAGCTCCGCGTCCCATTAGTGCTTGATAGCGACTAGAAAACGGGACTATGTGGAAGATAAGCTTTTCGCGACGAAAGTTATTGGCAGAGCCAAATATGACCACAAGCCGGAGAAAACCCATACAGTGGGTGTCCGGGCCTGGTGCTACTCCTTGAAAGGAGGATTTACTATGACGGATTTGTGCTGGGTTTAAGCCCATGCGGTGAATTGTATCCTGATATATCAGATTTAGTCCACTGCCACCGTCCATAAGGACGTTGGTAAACTGGAATCCGTCTATTATTGGATTAAGCATCAGGGCAGTCCGGCCTGCGTGTTTGATATTGCGAGAATAATCTAGCTGAAAGAAAATGGTTGGCTTTAGTGACCAGTGGCCAGACTCCTGAGGGATAGGCTTGAATGTGCGGACCTTTATGGGTGCCTCATGCCTTGTTATGTGAAGTGAGTTCACTGTTTTGACTTCTTGCGGGAAGTTATTTTGCTTCCTGGTGTTCTGCTTTTGGGGTTCGTCCTCTTCCTCACTTGGTGTGTCGAGCCCCTTGTGTTCGGCGTTAAGCCTTCCGGATTATTTGAAAACCCAACAGTCTCTGTGGGTATGATTAGCAGGCTTTCCAGGAGTACTGTGTATCTGACATATCATGTCCATGATGTTGGGGAACGTTGCAGAAAATTAAAATTTTTCCTACGGTTTCACCAAGATCCATCTATGAGTTCATCTAGCAACGAGTATTCAAATTAGATAGCATCTACATACCACTTTGTAGATCGCAACGGAAGCGTTCAAGTGAACGTGGATGAGGTAGTCGTACTCGCCGTGATCCAATTCACCAATGATCTAGTGCCGAACGGACGGCACCTCCGCGTTCAACACACGTACGGAAAGCGTGACGTCTCCTCCTTCTTGATCCAGCAAGGTAAAGGAGAGGTTGGGAAGAAGGTTCCAGCAGCAGCACGACGGCGTGGTGATGGTGGAACTGCAGTACTCCGGCAGGGCTTCGCCGTGCTCAATGGAGGAGGAGGAGGTGTTGGAGAGGGAGAGGGAGGCGCCAGGGCAATGGGTGGTCAGCCCCCTCTCCCCCCCTTTATATAACCCCCAAGGGGGGGCGCCGGCCCTAGGAGATGAGATCTCCTAGGGGGGCGGCGGCCAGGGAAGGGGGGCTTGCCCCCCAAGCAAGGGGGGCGCCCCCTTTAGGGTTTTCCCTCCCCCAAACCCTAGGCGCATGGGCCCATGGGGGGGGGAGGCGCACCAGCCCACTATGGGCTGGTTCCCTCCCTCATACAGCCCATGGGGCCCTCCGGGATAGGTGCCCCCACCCGGTGGACCCCCCGGGACCCTCCGGTGGTCCCGGTACAATACCGATAACCCCGAAACTTGTCCCGATGTCCGTATGATGACTTTCCATATATAAATCTTTACCTCCGGACCATTCCGAAACTCCTCGTGACGTCCGGGATCTCATCCGGGACTCCGAACAACATTCGGGTTACTGCACATACATATCCCTACAACCCTAGCGTCACCGAACCTTAAGTGTGTAGACCCTACGGGTTCGGGAGACATGCAGACATGACCGAGACGGCTCTCGGGCAATAACCAACAGCGGGATCTGGATACCCATGTTGGCTCCCACATGCTCCACGATGATCTCATCGGATGAACCACGATGTCAAGGATTCAATTAATCCCGTATACGATTCCCTTTGTCAATCGGTATTTTACTTGCCCGAGATTCGATCGTCGGTATACCAATACCTCGTTCAATCTCGTTTATCGGCAAGTCACTTTTCTCGTTACCGTAATGCATGATCCCGTGATCAAACACTTTGATCACACTGAGCTCATTATGATGATACATTACCGAGAGGGCCCGGTGATACCTCTCCGTCAAGCGGAGTGACAAATCCCAGTCTCGATCCATGTCAACCCAACAGACACTTTCAGAGATACCCGTAGCATACCTTTATAGTCACCCAGTTACGTTGTGACGTTTGGCACACCCAAAGCACTCCTACGGTATCCGGGAGTTACATGATCTCATGGTCTAAGGAAAGGATACTTGACATTGGAAAACTCTAGCAAACGAACTATGCGATCTTATGCTATGTTTAGGATTGGGTCTTGTCCATCACATCATTCTCCTAATGATGTGATCCCGTTATCGATGACATCCAATGTCCATAGTCAGGAAACCATGACTATCTGTCGATCAACGAGCTAGTCAACTAGAGGCTCACTAGGGACATGTTGTTGTCTGTTATTCACACATGTATTACGATTTCCGGTTAACACAATTATAGCACGAATAAAGACAATTATCATGAATAAGGAAATATAATAATAATGCTTTTATTATTGCCTCTAGGGCATATTTCCAATAGTCTCCCACTTGCACTAGAGTCAATAATCTAGTTACATTGTGATGAATCGAACACCCATAGAGTTCTGGTGCTGATCATGTTTTGCCTTAGGGAGAGGTTTAGTCAACAGATCTGCGACATTCAGATCCGTGTGCACTTTACAAATTTGTATGTCTCCATCTTGAACATTTTCACGAATGGAGTTGAAGCGACGCTTGATGTGCCTGGTCTTCTTGTGAAACCTAGGCTCCTTTGCAAGTGCAATAGCTCCAGTGTTGTCAAAGAAGAGCTTGATTGGCCCCGACGCATTGGGTATGACTCCGAGGTCGGTGATGAACTCCTTCACCCAAATTGCTTCATGTGCTGCCTCCGAGGCTGCCATGTACTCCGCTTCACATGTAGATCCCGGCACGACGCTTTGCTTGCAACTGCACCAGCTTACTGCCCCACCATTCAAAATATACACGTATCCGGTTTGTGACTTAGAGTCATCCAGATCTGTGTCGAAGCTAGCGTCGACGTAACCTTTTACGACGAGCTCTTCGTCACCTCCATAAACGAGAAACATTTCCTTGGTCCTTTTCAGGTACTTCAGGATATTCTTGACCGCTGTCCAGTGTTCCTTGCCGGGATTACTTTGGTATCTCCCTACCAAACTTACGGCAAGGTTTACATCAGGTCTGGTACACAGCATGGCATACATAATAGAACCTATGGCTGAGGCATAGGGGATGACGCTCATCTCTTATATATCTTCTGTCATGGTCAGACATTGAGCTGAGCTCAATTTCACACCTTGTAACACAGGTAAGAACCCTTTCTTAGATTGATCCATATTGAACTTCTTCAATATTTTATCAAGGTATGTGCTTTGTGAAAGACCTATGAGGCGTCTCGATCTATCTCTATAGATCTTGATGCCTAATATATAAGCAGCTTCTCCAAGGTCCTTCATTGAAAAACTTTTATTCAAATAGGCCTTAATGCTGTCCAAGAGTTCTATATCATTTCCCATCAAAAGTATGTCGTCTACATATAATATGAGAAATGCTACAGAGCTCCCACTCACTTTCTTGTAAACACAGGCTTCTCCATAAGTCTGTGTAAACCCAAACGCTTTGATCATCTCATCAAATCGAATGTTCCAACTCCGAGATGCTTGCACCAGCCCATAAATCGAGCGTTGGAGCTTGCATACCTTGTCAGCATTCTTAGGATCGACAAAACCTTCCGGCTGCATCATGTACAATTCTTCCTTAAGGAAACCATTAAGGAATGCCGTTTTGACGTCCATTTGCCATATCTCATAATCATAGTATGCGGCAATTGCTAACATGATTCGGACGGACTTCAGCTTCGCTACCGGTGAGAAAGTCTCATCGTAGTCAACCCCTTGAACTTGTCGATAACCCTTAGCGACAAGCCGAGCTTTATAGATGGTCACATTACCATCCGCGTCTGTCTTCTTCTTAAAGATCCATTTATTTTCTATGGCTCGCCGTTCAACCGGCAAGTCAGTCAAAGTCCATACTTCGTTTTCATACATGGATCCTATCTCGGATTTCATGGCTTCCAGACATTTGTCGGAATCCGGGCCCGCCATTGCTTCCTCATAGTTCGAAGGTTCACCGTTGTCTAACAACATGATTTCCAAGACAGGGTTGCCGTACCACTCTGGTGCGGAACGTGTCCTTGTGGACCTTCGAATTTCAGTAGGAGCTTGATCAGAAGTATCTTGATCATAATCATTAATTTCCTCTCTAGTCGGTGCAGGCACCTCAGGAACGATTTCTTGAGTTTCGCCATTTTCCGGTTCAAGAGGCAACACTTCATCAAGTTCTACTTTCCTCCCACTTACTTCTTTCGAGAGAAACTCTTTCTCTAGAAAGGATCCATTCTTGGCAACAAAGATCTTGCCTTCGGATCTGAGGTAGAAGGTATACCCAATAGTTTCTTTAGGGTATCCTATGAAGACGCATTTTTCCGACTTGGGTTCGAGCTTTTCAGGTTGAGGTTTCTTGACATAAGCATCGCATCCCCAAACTTTTAGAAACGACGGCTTAGGTTTCTTCCCAAACCATAATTCATACGGTGTCGTCTCAACGGATTTCGACGGAGCCCTATTTAAAGTGAATGCGGCAGTCTCTAAAGCATAGCCCTAAAAAGATAGCGGTAAATCGGTAAGAGACAACATAGATCGCACCATATCTAATAGAGTGCGATTACGACGTTCGGACACACCATTACGCTGAGGTGTTCCAGGCGGCGTGAGTTGTGAAACTATTCCATATTTTCTTAAGTGTGTGCCAAATTCGTGACTCAAGTATTCTCCTCCACGATCTGATCGTAGAAACTTGATCTTTCTATCACGTTGATTTTCAACCTCACTCTGAAATTCTTTGAACTTTTCAAAGGTCTCAGACTTGTGTTTCATGAAGTAGATATACCCATATCTACTCAAGTCATGAGTGAGGGTGAGAACATAACGATAGCCACCGCGAGCCTCAACACTCATTGGACCACACACATCGGTATGTATGATTTCCAATAAGTTGGTTGCTCGCTCCATTGTTCCTGAGAACGGAGTCTTGGTCATTTTACCCATGAGGCATGGTTCGCATGTGTCAAATGATTCATAATCAAGAGACTCTAAATGTCCATCTGCATGGAGCTTCTTCATGCGTTTGACACCTATGTGACCAAGGCGGCAGTGCCACAAATATGTGGGACTATTGTTATCAACTTTAACTCTTTTGGTACTCACACTATGAATATGTGTATCATCACGTACGAGATTCATCAAGAATAAACCATTAACCATCGGAGCATGACCATAAAACATATCTCTCATATAAATAGAACAACCATTATTCTCGGATTTAAATGAGTAGCCATCTCGAATTAAGCGAGATCCGGATACAATGTTCATGCTCAAACTTGGTACTAAATAACAATTATTGAGGTTTAAAACTAATCCCGTAGGTAAATGTAGAGGCAGCATGCCGACGGCGATCACATCGACCTTGGAACCATTCCCGACGCGCATCGTCACCTCGTCCTTCGCCAGTCTCCGTTTATTCCGTAGCTCCTGCTTTGAGTTACAAATGTGAGCAACTGCACCGGTATCAAATACCCAAGAGCTATTACGAGTACTGGTAAGGTACACATCAATTACATGTATATCACATATACCTTTGGTTTTGCCGGCCTTCTTGTCCGCTAAGTATTTGGGACAGTTCCGCTTCCAGTGACCACTTCCCTTGCAATAAAAGCACTCAGTTTCGGGCTTGGGTCCATTCTTTGGCTTCTTCCCGGCAACTTGCTTACCGGGCGCGGCAACTTCCTTGTCGTCCTTCTTGAAGTTCCTTTTACCCTTGCTCTTTTTGAACTTAGTGGTTTTATTCACCATCAACACTTGATGCTCCTTCTTGATTTCTACCTCTGCTGATTTCAGCATAGCATACACCTCAGGAATGGTCTTTACCATCCCCTGCATATTGTAGTTCATCACTAAGCTCTTGTAGCTAGGTGGAAGCAACTGGAGGATTCTGTCAATGACCACTTCTTCCGGAAGATTAACTTCCAGTTGAGTCAAGCAGTTGTGCAACCCAGACATTCTGAGTATGTGCTCACTGACAGAGCTATTTTCCTCCATCTTACAGCTAAAGAATTTGTTGGAGATCTCATATCTCTCGACCCGGGCATGAGCTTGGAAAACCATTTTCAGCTCTTCGAACATCTCATATGCTCCATGTCTCTCAAAACGCTTTTGGAGCCCCGGCTCTAAGCTGTAAAGCATGCCGCATTGAACGAGGGAGTATACATCGCATCGCGACTGCCAAGCATTCATAACGTCTTGTTGTGCAGGGAGAATAGGTGCGTCACCCAGCGGTGCTCGTAGGACATAATCTTTCTTGGCATCTATGAGGATGATCCTCAGGTTCCGGACCCAGTCCGTATAGTTGCTACCATCGTCTTTCAGCTTGGTTTTCTCTAGGAACGCGTTGAAGTTGAGGACTACGTTGGCCATTTGATCTACAAGACATATTGTAAATATTTAGACTAAGTTCATGATAATAAAGTTCATTTAATCAAATTATTTAATGAACTCCCACTTAGATAGACATCCCTCTTCCAGTCATCTAAGTATTACATGATCCGAGTCAACTAGGCCGTGTCCGATCATCACGTGAGACGGACTAGTCAACATCGGTGAACATCTTCATGTTGATCGTATCTTCTATACGACTCATGCTCGACCTTTCGGTCTTCTGTGTTCCGAGGCCATGTCTGTACATGCTAGGCTCGTCAAGTCAACCTAAGTGTTTTGCGTGTGTAAATCTGTCTTACACCCGTTGTATGTGAACGTAGGGTCCTATCACACCCGATCATCACGTGGTGCTTCGGAACGACGAACCTTAGCAACGGTGCACAGTTAGGGAGAACACTTTCTTGAAATTATTATGAGGGATCATCTTATTTACTACCGTCGTTCTAAGTAAACAAGATGCAAAACATGATAAACATCACATGCAATCAAATAATAAACGTGACATGATATGGCCAATATCACATAGCTCCTTCGATCTCCATCTTGGGGCTCCATGATCATCTTGTCACCGGCTTGACACCATGATCTTCATCATCATGATCTTCATCATCGTGTCTCCATGAAGTTGCTCGCCAACTATTACTTCTACTACTATGGCTAACACATTTAGCAATAAAGTAAAGTAATTTACATGGCGATTCTCAATGGCACGCAGGTCATACAAAAAATAAAGACAACTCCTATGGCTCCTGCCGGTTGTCATACTCATCGACATGCAAGTCGTGATTCCTATTACAATAGCATGAACATCTCATACATCACATATAGATCATTCATCATTCATCACAACTTTGGCCATATCATATCACAAAGCACTTGCTGCAAAAACAAGTTAGACGTCCTCTAATTGTTGTTGCAAGTTTTACGTGGCTGAATTAGGGTTCTAGCAAGAACGTTTTCTTACCTACATTCAAACCACAACGTGATTTGTCAACTTCTATTTACCCTTCATAAGGACCCTTTTCATCGAATCCGCTCCAACTAAAGTAGGAGAGACAGACACCCGCCAGCCACCTTATGCAACTAGTGCATGTTAGTCGGTGGAACCGGTCTCACGTAAGCGTACGTGTAAGGTTGGTCCGGGCCGCTTCATCCCACAATACCGCTGAAGCAAGATAAGACTAGTAGCGGCAAGAAGAGTTGACAACATCTACGCCCACAACAAATTGTGTTCTACTCGCGCAAGAAGAACTACGCATAGACCTAGCTCATGATGCCACTGTTGGGGAACGTTGCAGAAAATTAAAAATTTTCCTACGGTTTCACCAAGATCCATCTATGAGTTCATCTAGCAACGAGTATTCAGATTAGATAGCATCTACATACCACTTTGTAGATCGCAACGGAAGCGTTCAAGTGAACGTGGATGAGGTAGTCGTACTCGCCATGATCCAATTCACCAATGATCTAGTGCCGAACGGATGGCACCTCCGCGTTCAACACACGTACGGAAAGCGTGACGTCTCCTCCTTCTTGATCCACCAAGGTAAAGGAGAGGTTGGGAAGAAGGTTCCAGCAGCAGCACGATGGCGTGGTGATGGTGGAACTGCAGTACTCCGGCAGGGCTTCGCCGTGCTCAATGGAGGAGGAGGAGGTGTTGGAGAGGGAGAGGGAGGCGCCAGGGCAATGGGTGGTCAGCCCCCTCTCCCCCCCCTTCATATAACCCCCAAGGGGGGGGCACCGGCCCTAGGAGATGAGGTCTCCTAGGGGGGGCGGCGGCCAGGGAAGGGGGGCTTGCCCCCCAAGCAAGGGGGGCGCCCCCTTTAGGGTTTTCCCTCCCCCCCAAACCCTAGGCGCATGGGCCCATGGGGGGGAGGCACACCAGCCCACTATGGGCTGTTTCCCTCCCTCATACAGCCGATGGGGCCCTCCGGGATAGGTGGCCCCACCCGGTGGACCCCCCGGGACCCTCCGGTGGTCCCGGTACAATACCGATAACCCCGAAACTTGTCCCGATGTCCGTATGATCGCCCGTACGTTCGTTTAGTTATATAGCGGACGTTCGCCCGTACGTTCGTTTTAAAGAACGGTTTTCGTCCGTTAACAGCAGATAGCGAACGTTCTTTCGTTAGTCTGTTCGTCAGTTTTTCTTTTTCTTGGATTTTTGGCGATTATTTTCTGATCCGATTTTCGTTCGTTTATCGAAATCAGGCGATTCAAGCGCCTAGAGTTTCGTCTCGAATCCCTCTTTCTGTTTAATCAACTTAAACAAGTTTTTGCTACTGTAAAATTTGACTTTAGTCCAGATTAGTAAACGCAGCTTATTTCTTTCGCAGTTTGAGTTTCGTTGCTTCGTTTGATTTGATTCTTTTTGTAAACCGGATTTCTTAAGTTGAACTTTCTGGTTAGATCTTCTTATTTGAATTTTGCCCGTCCACCTTGCTTGATTTATTATTGTATGCTTGATTGTTTGTGATAGAGTTCCCGGAGTGCGAAGCGTGCTACTACGAGTCTCTTGGTTTCACGGATCATCAGAAAGGCAAGTAACACTTTGATCATACCTCTTTATTACCCAGTTTTATTGCATTAGATCAATCCTCAAACAATTGCATGGTTAGGATCTGATTAAATTGTGGGTTCTCATATGGACTGCCACCCAGGCTCAAAGGGACCATAAGATTATTCATGCTACAAACTTCCGTGTGCAGCCACATGCCATTATGGACTCTGGCATAGTTGAGTAAGTTGTGGGAAACCTTTCCATGATGGGCTAGCAGATGTAGGGGATTGTAGGTGTACAGGCCTATCTATCGGTTAAGGGGACCTCTTTGGAAAGACTGTGTCACGATCATCCATTTCTCGAACATTATGTAGTGCGAGAAATCCAACGGAGGAGATTGAGTCTTGTGGGGAAAAGTGCACAAACCTCTGCAGAGTGTACAAACTAATCATGGTTAGCCGTGTCCCCGGTTATGGACATCTTGAGTATCTAGTTCTTGGATTATCATGTGGAACTCATCACTCTTATTATAATTTTGATTGGGTTAATAATTACTTTTAATTGGGATTGAGATGGGGTTTACCATTCTCAATATTTTTCAACAAACTTTGTAGTTAAATAAAATATATTCCTTTGAAGTAGGGAAAAATTGGCTTTCCGCAAAACATATTAACCATACAGCCTCCACCAGCCATATATGCATGTAGTGATAGCTTTATTCTGTTCATTACTCTTGTGTTACTTTGCCAGCATATTCCATGTGCTGACCCGTTTCGGGCTGCAACTTATCATGTTGCAGACTTTTCACACGGCGAGTAAGGAGCCTTAGGTCGTGCTCTTTCACTCAGTGATGCCGTTGGAATTGATGGACTCACTTTATCTTCCAAGCCTTCCGCTGTTATCGTATTAGATGGCCTTCAGCCATATTTATTGTAATAAGTTCTCTTTTGAGACATTCGATGTAATAAGTGTGTGATTGCTACTCTGTTATAAATCCTTCGAGTACTATTCATGTCAGCATTACCAATCTAGGATGACACTGAAGCATAGAGATTGGACTGCTTGAGGTCTGGTCGCTACAAGATGGATCAGAGCACACGCTGACTGTAGGACATGACCACTAAGCTAAAGACCTAGATCACTACTCTCTTCTCATTTATGACTCCTCTCCATTTTTCTACTCTTTAGGATGGCAGACGCAAGGAACAAGTTTGCGCAACCGGATGAAGACACCCCCTTTGGACAAAACTTGAAGGAAGTCACTAGATACCTGAACATTGGAATACCAAGCTTCACCGGGACTTACAACGCCACTTTACCAGAAGAGGAGCGCTGGATGATTCAAGTTCAAGTTCGAGGAAGGACATTTACGCCAGTCACTGAGCCCATAGAGTTTTCTTTTGATGCACCATCCTGGAGTCTAGGAAAGAGTATGGCAGCCCACATTACCATGGGACGTATTGGAGAAGTTTACCTCAAGGATCTCAAGGATACTATCTACCAGATTTGTGGGCGCCGAGATGAGCAATGGGAGATGATCAGCACCAGCAAGGATAGATCGATTGCAGCTTTCGTCCAGGAGTTAAACCAGCACATCCAACGCGAGGAGAACCAGATGTGCGTAGGCATGACAGATTTGAAGAAGGCGATGACAAGGATCACGGAGCTAAAGGAAGAACTCAAGGCTACACGTGAAGATTATGAGGAGGAAATTATCGTACTAGTGGAGAAGAATGACGACCTGACAAAGAAGATCGGAGTATTCATGGGAGACCCTGCGCTAGGAGGAGAAGATGATGTTTCCACTTGCCCGGAGAACTACATCATCATCGACGACACCGACTCGGACCCCGACGATAGCGATGATGACTATGTTGATGAAGCTGGAGCAGATATCATGGAGTCTTCGATGGATCAATTTTTCTACTCGACCACCATATCAGTAGTAGTATTCCACCATGTATATAGTATAGTCCGAGCACTTTTGTAAATATAGTTCTAGACCGATTGTATGCGCTTGATTGATTGATTGAGTGATATGTTTGTGTTGTCTCATGTGCATATGGGTAGTTTTTTCCCCCTAGACCTCATTCTACTATATTTTTCTCACCTTTTCTAAACCCAGCAGATGCCTCCGAGATGCGACAATGGATTTGCTTTCCCACCGGAGCTCACGCAGTTGATCCAGCAGCAGAATGCATTGATGCAGATACTAGTCCAGAACCAGAATCAGGGGAACAACCACAACAACAACCCGCCACCACCACCACCTGTTGATCACATAGCCCGTTTTCTAAGGCTGAATCCGCCGGTGTTCTCTAGTAGCAGCGAGCTGATAGTTGCAGATGATTGGCTCCGCAAGATTGGAAGGGAGTTGACCACTGCAGGATGCACAGATGCGGAGAGAGTGCGTTTCGCCGCACATCAGCTTGATGGACCCGCAACATCCTGGTTGGAGAATTTCACAGTCACTTACACCATCGACATCGTTACATGGGACCAGTTCCAGTTAGATTTTCGTATTACCCATGTATCAACAGGAGCTATGGCGATGATGAAGAAGCGCGAGTTTCGCAACTTACGCCAAGTAGGACGCACAGTTGGCCAGTATGTTGATGATTTTAGTAAGCTAGCACGTTATGCCCCAGATCGCGTCGCTACAGATGCAGCTAAGCAGGAGAAGTTTCTAGAAGAACTGAATGATGAGCTGAGCATGCAGTTGATGGTGGCAAATTTCAATAACTACCAGGAGTTGGTAGATAGAGCTCACATGCTTGAAGGGAAGCAACAGCAGATTGACAACCGCAAGAGGAAGTATGGACACGGGAAGTATAATTCTAGAGCCCAGCAGAGAACTCGTTTCACCCTGAACTCGGGAGGACTTGTCCATAACCATGGAGGTCACAATCACACTGGAGGAAGTTCGCATAATCATAGTGGCCCCAAGAACGGGAATGGTAATGGAGGAAGCAATGGACAGAACCGTTCCAACCCAGCAACGCCCGCCAGGAAAGATTTAAGCCACGTTACTTGCTACAAGTGCCAGAAGACCGGACATTACGCCAATGAATATCCTGAAGCAAAGAATGGAAACGACAATGGAAGCTCTGGGAAGAAGCCCAACCCTTTCAACAAGGGACAAGTGAACCACGTTAACATGGAGGAGGTTGAAGCCCAGCCAGATGCAGTAATAGGTAAGTTTTTGGTTAAGTCATTTACTGCAGTCGTACTTTTCGATACTGGTGCATCGCATTCATACATATCAAGGGGATTTGTGGATAAGTATAAGCTGCCCACCAAAGTTCTTAGTACACATATGTTAGTGAGCTCGCCATGAGCAGAGTATATGGCAAGCCAAGGATGTTTTCAGATGCCATTGACCATAGGTAGGCATGTTTTCCCCTCAGATCTGATAATTTTGGAGTCGCAAGGTTTGGATGTGATTCTGGGTATGGATTGGCTATCGATGTATGCAGGAAACATCGACTGCGCCAGTAAGTCGATTTTGCTCACCACCCCAGAAGGAAGAAGGATCAAGTATGTATCCCGGCATGTGCCGAATGGGACTCAAGTAAATTCCTTATCAGGAGTTGTACAGGAGGAAGTACCAGTGGTGAAGGATTTCCCGGATGTATTTCCAGAAGAGTTGCCAGGCATGCCACCGGATAGAGACATTGAGTTTTTGATTGAGCTTTTGCTAGGCACAGGGCCAATATCTAAGAGACCGTACAGAATGCCCGCAAAGGATTTGGAGGAAATTAAGAAACAGATTAAGGAGCTACTGGATAAAGGTTATATACGCCCAAGTTCGTCACCTTGGGGATCACCGGTGCTTCTAGTGGAGAAGAAGGATGGATCGTTAAGGATGGTTGTTGATTATCGAGGACTGAATGAGGTGACGATCAAGAACAAGTACCCACTGCCGATGATCAATGAATTTTTTGACCAGCTGCAAGGAGCTAAGGTATTTTCCAAGATCGATCTGCGATCAGGGTACCACCAGCTGAAGATTCGAGAGCAGGATATACCTAAGACAACTTTTACCACAATGTACGGGCTATATGAGTATACCGTTATGTCATTTGGCCTAACTAGCGCACCTGCCTATTTTATGAACATGATGAACACGGTGTTTATGGAGTTTTTGGATAAGTTCGTCGTGGTGTTCATTGATGATATTCTGGTCTACTCGAAGAATGAAGAGGAACATAAAGAGCATTTGCGTTTGGTACTTGGGAAGCTCAAAGAACATCAGCTATACGCCAAGTTCAGCAAGTGTGAGTTTTGGTTGAAGGAAGTTGGATTCCTTGGACATGTTATATCCGGAGAAGGAATAGTGGTAGACCCCAACAAAGTTGTCACTGTGACAAATTGGGAGGTACCCACGTCAGTTGGAGAGATTCGTAGTTTTCTTGGACTCGCAGGATACTACCAGAGGTTCATTGAAACTTTCTCGAAGATTGCAAAGCCTATGACGGAGTTGTTAAAGAAGGACACCAAATTCAAATGGACTGAGGAATGTGAGGCCAGTTTCCAGGAGTTGAAGAAATGTTTGGTTACATCACCAGTGTTGATTCTGCCAGATCAACGCAAGGATTATGAAGTGTATTGCGACGCTTCACGTTGAGGACTTGGAGCAGTACTTATGCAGAAGGGAAGAGTTGTTTCATATGCTTCACGATAGCTTAAACCCCATGAGTTGAATTACGCTACCCATGATTTGGAGTTAGCAGCCGTAGTGCATGCATTGAAGACTTGGAGACATTTTCTCATCGGAAACCATTGTGAGGTATACACGGATCACAAGTGTTTGAAGTATATCTTCACGCAAAAGGAGTTGAATCTCAGGCAGAGGAGATGGTTGGAGCTCATTAAGGATTATGATATGAAGTTGCATTATCATCCCGGAAAGGCTAACGTAGTAGCCGATGCGTTGAGCCGCAAGAGTCATGTCAATACACTCATGACTTGAGAGTTACCCAAGGAGTTAGCAGAGGATCTTCGCGAGCTATGTTTGGAAATAGTTCTGAGAAGCTATGTAGCTGCTTTGGAGATTCAATCTACTTTGATGGATAAGATCAGAGAAGCTCAGAAGACGGACAAGGAGATAGCCGAGATAAAAGAAAGGATGAGCAAAGGAAAGGCAAAAGGATTTCGTGAGGATGAGCACGATACCTTATGGTTTGAGGACCGTGTATATGTGCCAAATGATCAGGAGATCAGGAAGTTGATTCTGCAAGAGGCACATGATTCACCATATTCGATTCACCCAGGAAATACTAAAATGTACATGGATTTGAAGAATAGTTTTCTGGTGGACCGAAATGAAGAAGGATATTGCAGAGTATGTAGCAGTTTGTGATGTATGTCAGAGAGTGTAGGCAGGGCATCAGAAGCCAGCAGGATTGCTACAACCATTACCGATACCCGAATGGAAGTGGGACAAGATAGGCATGGATTTTATCACGGGATTGCCCAGGACTCGTTCAGGCTATGACTCGATATGGGTTGTAGTCGATCGTTTGACGAAAGTAGCTCATTTCATCCCAGTAAATACCACTTACACCAGTGCTAAGTTGGCAAAGATATACATGACCAGGATCGTATGTTTGCATGGAGTTTCGAGGACCATTGTATCAGATAGAGGAACCCAGTTTACCTCAAAGTTTTGGAATCGGTTGCATGAAACTTTGGGAACCAGGCTAGAGTTTAGTACAGCTTTTCAACCGCAGATGGATGCACAGACTGAGAGAGTCAATCAGATTCTGGAGGACATGTTGAGAGCTTGTGCACTAGATTATGGATCTAGTTGGGACGATAATTTGCCGTACGCAGAGTTCTCTTACAACAGCAGCTATCAAGCCAGTTTGAAGATGGCCCCTTTCAAAGCATTGTACGGATGAAGTTGGAGACCGACAGTTGTTTGGACCAGATTTGATTAAAGAGTCTGAAGAGAAGGTTAAGCTGATTCGCGATAGACTCAAGGTAGCCCAGTCTAGGCAGAAGAGTTATGCGGATTCTAAACGCAAGGAGACGGTTTACGAATTTGGAGACAGAGTGTATCTTCGTGTATCCCCACTTCAATGAGTGAAGTGCTTTGGAGTTAAGGGAAAGTTAGCACCAGGTTTTGTGGGACCATACAAAGTTTTGGAACGTATGGGAGAAGTTGCTTACAAGTTGGAATTGGCTGAAGGATTGTCAGGAGTTCACGATGTGTTCCATGTTTCTCAGTAGAAGAAGTGCCACACAGAGATGGTTGATATCCCTCTGAGAGATACAATGCCACTGGAAGCGATACAGTTGGATAGCGATTTGACCTACGAGGAGAAGCCAGTCAAGATTCTCGAGTTTGCCAGTCGAGTCACATGCAGCAAAGTTATCAAGTTTTGCAAGTGTCGGGGAAACTGATCCGCGAGCACCTATGGGGACGGAGCCCCTTTCGGTTCGGCGGGGGGCGGAGATCGCACGAAGAGCAGATCGAGGCGAGGCACACGAGCGGTTTACCCAGCTTGGAAGCTCTCCGGAGAGATAATACTCCTACTGCTGCTTTGTGGTTTGTATTGAGTTCTTGCTCGGGAGCGCCGAGTGCTACAGTACGCACCAGCAGCTAACGAGACCGAGCGTGAGTGTTCTACTGTCCTCCCTCTCTACGTTGTGCATGGGCCTCCTTTTATATGCTCAAGGGGTCACCGACAGGTGGCAACGTAGGCAAGGGCAAAAATGGAAAAGGTGTTGCAGTAGGTACAGCTACCTACACAGTGTATCATACCTAACCCTGACGGCAGGGGACAAGGGCATTAAATGCCTATCTACATCGCCCAAACAGTGCAGAAAAGGGACTGTCAGGGACGCCACCGCTCACCACGATGGCGATCTTGTCAGCGCCGCTTGCCACAGTGCACCCCTGGCTGCACAGCCTCCCGCCACGTACGCCTGGAAGGGTCCCAGAGCGACACGTTGGTGGATGTGCTGGAGCGCGGGTACAGAGTGGTTGCTTGCCGCGGCAAACGCCTTGCCGCGGTTGTTGTCTTGTCTCGTGCGGAAGCTTGTCGCTCGCCGGGTCTTGCCGGGACGCGTGGCGCGTCGTGGCAAGTTCCTTGAGATGCCTTGGTTGGCCTTCCCGACAAGCTCCTGTTGTCGGGGCTTTGTGCCTTGAGTGGCCTTCCCGGCAAGCTCCTCTTGCCGGGGCCTTGTCTCCTTGGCTTGAATACTTTGTTCTTGAATGGATCCAAAGGAACCACGGGGGTCCTTGGCGGTCACCCGGCAGGCCTTGCCGCGGGGCGCCGCGACTGCTCGTGCACAAGTTCGGGATACTAGGGTACCCCTACTCTAGTACACCGACAGGAGCCCGCGGGCCTGGGCCATACACGGTGCCGAGCGCTGTTGGGCCAGGCCCAAAACAGGGCACGATCACGCGCGGCCTGGATCACGCGGTATCTTACTCCGTATCCACCGCGCCCTCCCCGAACGGCACGCGTCGATTGCGGCGTCGTGGGAGAGGTCGTGGGTGGTTTCTTTATTCGGAAAGGCGGAACATCCGCCCCCTCCCTCCTTATAAGCAGGGGAAACAGGGGCAGTTCGCCCATCTGCCCGTTGTTATTCCTTCCTCGAGAATCTTTGCCACTCCCCTTCTTCCCAAAGCCGAAAAAGAGCAGCGCTCCACCCCCATCGCCACCAGCACCACCAACGTCGTCGTCCTCCCTCACCACTCCCGCTATGGCTCCGAAAGTCGAGAAGGTGAAGTCGGCCGAGGCGCAGCGGCTCGCGGCGCTGCGAAAGGAGCGGGCAATCTTCCCTCCGAGGCTTGCCGCGGAAGAGCTGAAGGAGTACTACTACCTCTTCTGGTCGACGGGGACGCGAGCGCATCCGCGCACGAAGGTACTCCCAGCCGCCGCTTGGAAAAAGGCTCCCACTGGGTACCCTTTCTTCGCCTTGTTCTTCTACTGCGGGCTCTGCCCGCCCTTTTCTGAATTCTTCTGTGACGTCATGAACACCTACGGGCTCCACCTCCTTGACTTCACCCCCAATGCTGTCCTGACCATGGCAGTTTTCGCACATCTCTGCAAAAACTTTGTCGGAATCCATCCAAACGTAGCCCTTTTCCGCCACTTCTTTTCGCCTCGAGTTGAGAAAGAAGAGCCTTTATCCGGCGGAATCGCCTGGATCTCAAAAGCCGGCAAGAAGGATGCTTATCTGGATGGAGAGTTCCGCAGCAAGTGGGAGGAGTGGAGGGCGGATTGGTGCCTGATTGTCGAGGAGAACCCGCAGCCGTTTACCGCCCTGCGCCAAACTCCAGTAGTGCGCGGCAGTGATTGGAGTAGCTTGGCCCCGGAAGACGATAGACTGAAGATTGCCGTTGCCCGGATCCTATGCCTCAGGCTTGCCGGGCTTACTGTAGGAGCGGTTGGCGCAGATTTCCTTCGCCGCCGCATCGCCCCCTGTAGGAGAGGAGGAGACCCGCCTGGGAGTTCCAGAACGCGACGGATATCATGAGGCTGCGGCCGGGCCTCAACTTGAACTTCACTGTCCTGGAGCTCAACGCGACGCTCCAGGAGTTGTTCAAGTACGACCCTCAACATTCCGAAGTGTTCAGGTTGCCCAGGGGTGTCGTTCCGCTGTGCAACAACTCCTCGCTCGATCGCATCCGTGCAATGATGCCGCTGTGTGACTCGCATGGAATTGACCCAGCCTGGATAGAGCCTGCAGATGATGTCATGCGGGCGTTCTTCGATGGCTTGGTAGAAGTGCCGATCGATGCCGATGAGCAGAGGGGCCTCACACGGGACACCACCGACGAGGAGCTCAAGCGCATCGCCACCAGGCTGGAAGAGGCGGCGGCAGCCGCAGCTGCGGGCGAGTTTGGGTTCACCGTGGAGGAGGCAGAGGCAGCAGAGGCGGCAAGCCTTGCCGAGCGAGAGGAACTTGCCGGCGAGGAGAAGTCCGCCGGGCATGACGTCGGGCCGAGCGGCTCGTTGGAGATCGGCTCCTCTTCCTCTTCGTCTTCGAGCAGCTTGCCGCAAGCAGAGCCCCCGGCTCCACAAGCAGAGCCCCCGGCCCCACAAGCAGAGCCCCCGGCCCCATGAAGAAGGCGTCTTCGCAAGGCCGGGGACATAGCGGAGCGGCGGACGAGTCAACCCCCGCCGCGCCGCACGACACGCTCCACCGCGGCAAGTTCTGTTGCCGCGGAAGCACCTCACGCTGCAGCGGCAACTGGAGCGGGGTCCTCCTGGTCCGGCGCTCCAGCTCCCGCCAAGCGGCCAAGGGATCCTACTCCTCCGCCTCCTCGCGCCGGAGGTGGGTCAGGTTTTGACTTCTCCGCGCTCAGCTCCGACGAGGAAGAAGAAGAGTAAGATTCTTGTTGTACTTGTATGTCTTCAATACTTGTTGTCTTGTCTTGTATCTCATTTGCTTTACTCTGAACTTATTTCTTTTTAGGACTCTGGCCCAGAGAGCGGCAAAGAGAGCCAAGGTCCTGGTGATTTTCATCGAGGACGATCCCACCGTGTCAGCAGGGGGTGCGCCCGAGACAAGCTTACCGGACCCGGCAGTTGTTCTTCAGAGCAGCCCCAGTGCAGCCCCCAGCGTAAGTATATGGTTTGCTTCCCGCTGTTAGGCGCGCATGGATACTCTGTGTTTGCTGATATCTGACTGTTGGCTTGTGTAGGAGCAGAGCAGCCTCACCAGGAGCGTCCGGAGGCCGCCCCTGACATGACATCAGCTTCGACTACGCCGCCAAGGGAGAGTTCTCCGGCAAGGGAGGATCCTCCGACAAGGGAGAGCTCTCCGGCAAGGGGGAGCTCTCCGGCAAGGGAGGAGTCTCCGGCAAGGGACAGCACCAGCGGTCCTCCGGTGGTGGAGACCACAACTGTCGAGCCTGGTGCAGGTAAACCTCTTGCTTCGAAACTTCCCTTGGGTTCTTCTTCTTTTGATCTTCTTTTTGGATTTTGCTTGACTTTCCTTCCTTTTCCGGCCGTCAGATCCATCTACTACGGAGCCGATGGAGACCGAGGTTGCTGTTGATGATGCCGCCGCCACCGAAGAAGCGGGCGGCGCTGATGACACCACCGGCGAAGAGGCCGCCAAGGCTGCCGCTGCAGCAGATGACGAGGGGTCTGGCGATCGCACTGACGACCCTGAGGCCGCAGGAGCGACAGGCGCTACACCGACCGCCGATCCTCGCGCCGCTGCCGCAGCGTCAGGCTCCGAAGAGCCCCGGCTAGGTGTATACTTGAAGGCCGGCGATGGTGTCTTCATCAAGCTTCCCTGGGAGTCAAGCTCCAGGGCGCCGGTCGAAGGAGAAATCTTGGATGGAGAGGTGCTCGCCTCCACTGGGCTGTCGTTGGTTGACGCGCCGAGCAGCAGCGGCGGCGAGTCTAAGGAGGAGCGGCTGCTCCGGAGGCTGGTGTCGCTCTACCGCGCTCGACAAGCCAAACTGGAGTCCCGTGAAGCGCTTGTCGCGAAGGCGGGGGTGGACATGGAGAAGCGCGCGAAGGAGCTCCGAGGTCTCAACCAGGCAGCTCTCCGGTCGCTGGCGGCGGAGCGTGTGCAGCTCGATGAGGCGCAGAAGGCCTTCATCCTCGAGAAGGCAGAAGTTGCAGAGCAACAGCGGCTTGCCGCCGAGGAGCTATCTGCGCGGGAGGGCAAGTTGGCGCAGCTGAAGGCCAGCCTGGACAGCCACGAAGAGGAGCTTGCTGCCCGCGAGCAAACACTCAGCGGAGCTCTCAAGGAAGCAAAGGATGCTGCCGCAGCTGCCGAGGCCGCTAAGAAGGAGCTGGAGACGAAGGTGGCGCAGCTGGAGACTGATCTCAAGGCGAGCGGTGAAGAGCTTGCCGCGCTCAAGCATGAGCGCGAGAAGGACGCCTACACCTTTGGCGACCTGCAGGGTCGTCTCGCCGAGAAGATCAAGGAGCTCGCCGCCGCCAAGGATTCCAACGCCGATCTCGAGCTGAAGCTGGCTGCTTTGACCAAGACGCTGGACGGTGCCAGGGAGCAGGAGGCGGCCCTGAAGAAGGAGATCAAGGCCGACAAGGCGCTGCTGGAGAGCATTGCCGCCATCCAGAACGATTTTAGAGAAACTGTGGAGCAGTGGACGGAGGGTCTTGTGAATGCTGCCGCAGACATCGACAAGGAGCTGGCGCAGCTGGGGATGGAGGATCTCGGGTATCCCTCCGATGAGACCCTCCCATCCAGCGCCAAGCTCACTCTGTTCTTCAAAGGCGTGGCGACGGCCCTCCAGTGACTCCGGGAGAGGATCCCAAAGCAGCTGGCCGATGAGTCGCGCAAGATCTGGCAGAGGCTCTTCAGAAGGTGTTGGTGAAGGTAGCCTTCCGAAACCCGGGCCTCAACCTCACCAACGTCCTCAGATCCCTGCCAGCGGAAGATGATCTGGAGGCGCTCAAGGACCTTGTCGCACCCATTGTGGACAAGGTGAGCGGGATCAGGAGGGTTGAGGGCGACCGCGTGGACTTGGCCGCCCGTTTTCTTCTTTTCTTGCCGCTGCTGGTCATGTTATGAAAACAATTTATTAGATCCGCGACAAGCTATCTCATAATATATAACTTTATTTTGGGTAGTGATTGCGATGTTATTTCCTTTACTTGATTCCTTCCTTTGTATGTTTTTGCCCTATGCTTTTAGGGAACTTGCCGGCGCAGGCACCCTCGCCGCGAGCGGTGAGTGCGGGACGTCAGCAACCTGCTGGCAGTGCCGTTGCCGACAAGAAACCTTGTCGTAACCAGCCGCAGCTCGCTTAAGTTGTTGAGCGAACTCGAAACAAAGTAAGGGGGCAACTAGCCACGGGCCGGTTCCTTCGCGCACAGGTTTTCCATACAAAGCATGGTCGTTCAAGGAAGATAACTTAAAAAATTTAAAAAACATCTGATTGCTCAAACTTTGGCAACTTAGCTTTTCTGTCGTTTGCTTCCCGGCAAGGCGAAACTTTCTTGAACGACGCCTGGTCCACACCATTATCTTCTCCTTCCACCCCGGCAAACTTGTGGGCGAGAGGAACCTTCCTTCCCTTGAGAAAAGAGAGAAGAGAAAACAGCGATATGGAGCCTTATGGCTCGTTTTTGCTTACCGGGGTTTGGCTCTGCACAAAGTGTCAGATAACTCATGCAAAAAAATAAAAAGCATGAAATTGACAAGATGTGCGGAGCACATGAGCTTTATTTGTGCACAGGGTCTGCGCCTAGCTTTGTACAAAGGATTACATGCAACAGCGGCAAGACTTGTACAAAAGGTGGTTGCCGGAACAGGGTCTGGCAACCGCGCCTTACGGGTAGAACTTACGAAGATGCTCGATATTCCAGGAGTTGCTCACCGGAATGCCATCTTTGGTCTTAAGGCGGACAGCGCCGGGCCTAGTGACTCGTTTCACCCGATAAGGGCCTTCCCACTTTAGCGTCAACTTGTTGGAATTCTTGGCGGAATGAACGCGCCAAAGAACAAGGTCGCCTTCCTCGAGACTTCTGGCGTTAACTTTGCGGCTATGATAGCGGCACAAAGCTTGCTGGTAGCGAGCAGCTCGTACAGCAGCCTGAAGACGGTCTTCCTCAAGGAGCAGCGCGTCATCTTGTCGCAGCTGCTCTTGCTCAAGCTCATCATAAGCGAGCACTCGAGGCGACCCGTATACGAGTTCCGTGGGGAGAACTGCCTCTGCTCCATAGACTAGAGCAAAAGGTGTCTGGCTAGTGGCTCGATTTGGCGTCGACCTGATCGACCAAAGAACCACCGGCAGCTCCTCAATCCAGTTTCTTCCGCACCCGTGCAGCCTGTCGAAAGTCCTGGTCTTGAGTCCACGCAGCACTTCAGCATTTGCCCTCTCCGCTTGACCGTTGCTCCTGGGGTGAGCAACAGAAGCGAAGCAGACCTTGGCGCCAAGATCTTCGACGTACTGCATGAAGGTGCGGCTCGTGAATTGCGTACCGTTGTCGGTGATGATCCTGTTAGGGATCCTGAAGTGGCAAACAATCAAACTGAAGAACTTGACTGATGACTGTGTTGTCACCTTCCTCACTGCTTCCACTTACGGCCACTTTGTGAACTTGTCGATTGCGACGTACAAGTACTCAAAGCCCCCGACTGCTCGGGGGAAGGGGCCGAGGATGTCGAGCCCCCAGACTAAAAATGGCCAGGATAAAGGGCTCATCTGGAGAGCTTGAGCTGGCTGGCGTATTTGCTTGGAATGGAACTGGCATGCTTCACACTTGGTTACTTGTGCAGTTGCATCCTGGAGGGCTGTCGGCCAAAAGAAACCTTGCCGGAACGCCTTGCTGGCAAGTGCTCTTGCGCCAATGTGGTGACCATAGATGCCTCCATGTATCTCTGCCAACAGCTTTTGTCCGTCTTCCCAGTGAATACACTTCAATTTCACACCGTTGAGTCTTCTTCTGTACAGTGCGTTGTCGACAAACTGGTACATACTTGACTGCCGGGCTACTCTTTCCGCTTCTTCTTGCTCTTCGGGAAGTTCTCCTGTCTGAAGGAAACGGACGATCTGCTGTGCCCATGCTGGAGCTTGTGGCTCGACAACAAGGACTAAAGGCAATTCTGCTGCTGTGGGAACACCCGCTTCTACGGCGAGAAACTGCGGTTCAGCCGGAGCTTGACGTTCCCCGGCAAGCTTGCCGGAGCAAAACTTGTCGGGAGCGTCTACTTCAACGGAACAAACCCTGGGGTTTGCCGGAGCAGACTGCTCCCCAGCACTCTTGGTGTTTATCTTGGGGACCTTCTTGGCGGCGGCTTCGGGAAGCTCTGCCGGAAAATAGTCACCAGAAATCAACTTCCTCTTCTTGCTCTGTCCAGTTGATGGCGTAACAGACGGTTGAGTCAGCTTGAGCACAAAGATCCCTGGTTCCACAGGTAACTTAAGTGCTGCGCACTTTGACAGGCCATCGGCAATGTCGTTCTGAGCTCTTGGAACATGTTTCTTCTATAGGCCGACAAAGTGTTCTTCTAGATTCCTCACTTCATCAACGTAAGCTTCCATCAACGGACTCTGATAATTCTTGTTCACTTGGCGGACGATGAGCTGCGAGTCACCCCTGACAATGAGCTTCTTGATCCCAAGGTCTGCCACGATCCTGAGACCGGCAAGCAAACCTTCATACTCTGTAGTATTGTTTGTTGCTTGCTCCTTATGAAAGTGCATCTGGACTATGTACTTGAGGTGCTCTCCGGTGGGTGCGACAAGAAGCACACCAGCACCGGCGCCTTGCAGCGAAAAGGCACCATCAAAGTACATTAGCCACTCTTTGCTTGCTTCCTTGATGGGGATGCTCATTTCTGGAATTTCTTCGTCGGGAGTTGGCGTCCACTCTGCTATGAATTCTGCCAATGCTCTGCTTTGGATAGTTGAAGTTCTCTCAAACTTGAGGCCAAAGCTTGACAGTTCCAGTGCCCACTCAACAATCCTGCCTGTTGCTTCTGGATTCTGCAGTATCCTCTTCAGCAGAAAGCGAGTGACAACTGTGATCTCATGTGCTTGGAAGTAATGGCGCATCTTTCTCGAGGCCATAAGAAGGCCGAAAAGCAATTTCTGCACACCAGAGTACCTTGACCTAGCCCCCTGCAGAAGGGAACTGACAAAGTAGACTGGGCGCTGCACCATTTTCTTCTCTATCTCCTCGGGCGCCTGCGCAGATCCATCTTTGCGGGACCAGAGCTTGTCCGGGAAGCCCCCTGCTTGTCGCTGGATGCGCTCGTCGTGGTTGCTGGCTCATCATCTGCCTCCCTCTCCGCTACTAACGCAGCACTAACCACTTGATTGGTTGCCGCCAGATACAGTAGCAACTTCTCTTGTGGCTTAGGTGCGACAAGTATTGGAGTGGAGGACAGGTATCTCTTCAAGTCCGGCAGCACAGCCTCCGCTTCCGGAGTCCATTTCATTGGACCTGCCTTTTCCAAAATTTTGAAAAACGGCAGGGCGCGCTCAGCAGACTTAGAGATAAACCTGCTGAGAGCCGCCACGCAGCCGGCAAGTCTCCGCACATCCTTGACGCGCTTCGGTGCTTCAATCTGATCAATGGCCTTGATCTTGTCGGGATTGGCTTCAATTCCCCGCTGAGACACGAAGAACCCGAGAAGCTTGCCGGAAGGGACTCCAAACACGCACTTCTCGGGGTTGAGCTTGAGGCTGATCTTGTGCAGATTTGCAAAAGTCTCTTCTAAATCTTGAATCAGAGTTGCTTTGTCCCTGCTCTTGACCACTATATCATCCATGTAGGCTTCCACATTTTTGTGTATTTGTGGCTCAAAAGCGGTATGGACGACCCTTGCAAATGTTGAACCAGCATTCTTTAAACCAAAAGGCATCCGTATGAAACAGTATGTGCCACATGGAGTGATGAATGCGGTTTTCTCCTCATCCTCTTCTGCCATGAAGATCTGATGATATCCTGAGTATGCGTCAAGAAATGAAAGCAAGTCACATCCGGCCGTGGAGTCAACAATCTGGTCGATGCGCGGCAAGGGAAATGGGTCTTTGGGAAAAGCTTTATTGACATCGGTAAAGTCGATACAAAGCCTCCATTTCCCGTTTGCCTTGCGCACGACTACAGGATTGGCCAACCACGTAGGATGGAGCACTCCTCTGACGAGGCCTGCTGCTTCCAACTTCTTGATCTCTTCTGCGATGAATTCTTGGCGCTCTACTGCTTGCTTTCTGACTTTCTGCTTGACGGGCCGCGCATGAGGACAGACGGCAAGGTGGTGGTCAATTACTTTCCTGGGAACACCGGGGATGTCAGACGGTTGCCACGCAAACACATCGACGTTCGCCCGCAGGAAAGCAATGAGCGCGGTTTCCTATTTAGGGTCGAGAGTGGCACTGATGGTGAAAGTACCACCAGTGCCGTCCTCCTTGGCGGACACCTTCTTGGTCGCTGGCGGAGCTGCCATTGTCTTCTTACACTTGCCGGTGGAGCTCGATGGTGCGTCCTCGATGGTAGCGCAGCACTCCGAAGAGGTGCGCTTGCCGGAGTGGGCATCAGAACTCTTGCCGGACTTGGTCTTCTTCTTCCCCCCGGGAGCTTCAGCGGCAAGTGTCTCGCGATCCGTTGCGTCTGCTGCTTCCTGGTAGATCTTGTCTGCACAGATAAGAGCATCTTTCTTGTCGCCAGGGACAGAGATGACACTTATCGGGCCTGGTATCTTCAGCATGTTGTACGCGTAGTGAGAGGCCGCCATGAACTTGGCGAGCGCTGGACGACCGAGAATCCCATTGTAAGGCAATGGAAAATCGGTGACGTCAAAAGTGACCCTCTCCGTCCTGAAGTTCAACTCGCTGCCAAATGTCACCGGCAACGTGATCTTCCCCTTCGGCTTGCTCCTTCCCGGGTTGATTCCTTGGAATGTGTCGGTCTCTTCGAGCTCGCTGTCAGGGACTTGGAGTTTCCGGATTACAGCGGAGGAGATCAGGTTCAAGCCGGCCCCGCCGTCAACTAGCATCTTAGTGACCTTGAGGTTGCGGATAGTTGGTGAAACCAACATCAGCAAGCACCCGACAGCAGTTGTGCGATCAGGGTGGTCCTCAATATCAAAGGTGATAGGCGTGCTGGACCATTTCAGAAGCTTGCGTGACTCAACGGGTGGTTCTGCCGCATTGACTTCCCGCACCCACTGCTTGAGTTGGCGGTGTGAAGTATGCAGAGAAGCACCACCGTCAACGTACAAGACCTCTGTGGCTTTCTGGAACACCTGCTCACTGGTCTCGTCATCATCCATGTCTTCGTCGTCGTCATCATCTTCATCCTTGTCGCGGCCGCGGGGAGGTCTGTCTTCTTGCCGCTGCTTGGCCTTGCCGCGGCGTCCTCCCCGGCTGGTGCGCTTCGTACCGGATCCTCCAGCACCTCCTTGGGCTTTCTCCTTGTCGCGTCGCTCGTACTCGGCCTTTTGCAGCTCGACAAGCTGCTCGACCTTCTTGCAGCTCTGGAGGTCATGGCCCTTGGTGCGGTGGATCTTGCAGTACTGTTTGTTGGTGTCGTCCTGCTTGTCGGCGGCCGCCACAGCCTGGCAGTTGGCGCATGCGGCAACCTCCTTGCTGGAGCTACCATCTTTGGCTTTCTTGGCGCCACCGTCACTGCCGGACTGCTCAACAACTAGCACGTCTTTGCCTTTCCTTTTCCTGTTGTTCCGCCACCGGCTTTTCTTTGCCGGGGCAGCATCATCGCTGTCAGATCCTCCTGTTCCTGTATGCTCTCCGGGGAGTTTCCTCCCTTCCTCAGCACGTGCACATCTGTCGGCCAGGGCATACAGCTCGCTGACGTCTTTGATCTTGCACATCGCCATCTCCTTCCGCATCCTGCGATTACGCACGTTCTGATGGAACGCGCTGATGACTGCGGCAGGGTGGACATCTGGGATGTTGTGTTGCACTTGGCTGAATCTCTGGATGTACTTGCGCAGGGGCTCTCCTTCTTTCTGGGCAAGCAGATGAAGATCACTCTCCTGGCCATGAGGTTTGTGGCCGCCTGTAAAGGCGCCGACAAACTGATGGCATAGGTCTGCCCAGGAAGATATGGAGTTGTCCGGCAAGTGCATAAGCCAGGACCTGACGTTGGGCTTGAGCACCAGCGGGAAGTAGTTGGCAAGGATCTTGTCGTCCCGCCCCGCAGCAGCTTGCACCGCGATGGTGTAGATGCTGAGGAACTCCGACGGATGCAACTTGCCGTCGTACTTCTCGGGTACGTCTGGCTTGAATTTCTTCGTGCTGGGCCACTGGACTTGCCGTAGCTCACGGGTAAACGCAGGGTAACCTACCGCGTACGGCAGGTCGCCTGGTTCCCCTGGCGCATGCATGTCGACAGTGGGTCCATCGCACCGGTCTAATTGACGCCGCGCTTCTCTTCGGCGCTCGATGCGAGTACGAGCGTCTTCTTGCTGTCGTTCGTGAAGAACTTGGCGCTGATCGCGGCGAGCTAGCGGATCTGATGAAGTAGTGGAGTCGTTGTCGCGGTGGACCCGGTGAGTCGGCGATCTTGGCCTTCGGGGCGGAGAGTGCACGGTGGTTGCACCCCCACCGGTCTTGTCGCCATCGGGTCGCGTCTGGCTGACTTGCCGCGGCTGCGACGTGGTCGGCTGCCGTGGAGTGTCGCCGTTGGCGAAGCCGATGAGACTCTGAATGGTGGCGCTCCAGTCGTTGATCTTGTCCGCCGTTGGAGGGAAGTCTAGGAGCAGTTGAGCTCGCGCCAAAGCTTCTGCTGGAGTGGCGGGTAGCGGTGGCGAACGGTGCGAGGAGCGGGATATGCTCGGACTTCTAACTGCGTTAAAAGGAGCAATATCCCGTCCAGGCGACCGTGCTTCGCTCGCGCCAGCACGTTGGCGCGCATGCTGGCCTGGAGCATCCCGAGATCCACCAGCTCGATCTGGGTCCAGCGAGCGTATGGTACCGTGAGTACCACGACGCTGCCGGTCCTGCGCCTCCTGAGATGGGCGTGGTGCATCTACGGACGCTCGGTCGTCGTGGGAGCCGGCTACGCCGCCGACGGGCAGCGCAGTCTTGTCCTTGGACCTGGCGACGCCGTGGGCTCTCTCGTCGACGCCCGTTCTTCCGCCGGCGTCTTCCCCACCAGCCGTTTGCTCCGGCGGCGGTGGGTTCGACGCGGACGGAGCAGCCGCCTCCGAAGCCTTCTTCTTCGGCGGCATGTCGATGAAGTCGATGAAGATCTAGCTCATGTGAACGCCGGATCAGGTTGACACAACCTCGACGCCCCCTACCTGGCGTGCCAAAGATGTCGGGGAAACTGATCCGCGAGCACCTATGGGGACGGAGCCCCTTTCGGTTCGGCGGGGGCCGGAGGTCGCACGAAGAGCAGATCGAGGCGAGGCACACGAGTGGTTTACCCAGCTTCGGAGCTCTCCGGAGAGATAATACTCCTACTGCTGCTTTGTGGTTTGTATTGAGTTCTTGCTCGGGAGCGCCGAGTGCTACAGTACGCACCAGCAGCTAACGAGACCGAGGGTGAGTATTCTACTGTCCTCCCTCTCTACGTTGTGCATGGGCCTCCTTTTATATGCTCAAGGGGTCACCGATAGGTGGCAACGTAGGCAAGGGAAAAAATGGAAAAGGTGTTGCGGTAGGTACAGCTACCTACACAGTGTATCATACCTAACCCTGATGGCAGGGGACAGGGGCATTAAATGCCTATCTACGTCGCCCAAACAGTGCAGAAAAGGGTCCGTCAGGGACGCCACCGCTCGCCACGATGGCGATCTTGTCAGCGCCGCTTGCCACAGTGCACCCCTGGCTGCACAACCTCCCGCCACGTACGCCTGGAAGGGTCCCAGATCGACACGTTGGTGGATGTGCTGGAGCGCGGGTACAGTGTGGTTGCTTGCCGCGGCAAACGCCTTGCCGCGGTTGTTGTCTTGTCTCGTCCGGAAGCTTGTCGTTCGCCGGGTCTTGTCGGGACGTGTGGCGCGTCGCGGCAAGTTCCTTGAGATGCCTTGGTTGGCCTTCCCGACAAGCTCCTCTTGCCGAGGCTTTGTGCCTTGAGTGGCCTTCCCGGCAAGCTCCTCTTGCCGGGGCCTTGTCTCCTTGGCTTGAATACTTTGTTCTTGAATGGCTCCAAAGGAACCACGGGGGTCCTTGGCGGTCGCCCGGCAAGCCTTGCCGCGGGGCGCTGCGACTGCCCGTGCACAAGTTCGGGATACTAGGGTACCCCTACTCTAGTACACCAACAACAAGGTTCAGTGGAGCCACCATACCGAAGATGAAGCCACCTGGGAACGCAAGGAAGACCTACGGAAGGATCACCCTCATCTATTTTCTAGCCAATCCGAATCTCGAGGGCGAGATTCATCTTAAGGGGGGTAGGTTTCTAACATCCCAAATTTTCAATTTGGAATGTTATGCATTAGATCATCATTGCACATCATATTTTATTGCACTTTGGCTTGATCCTAGAAATTCTACGCAACTCAAGGACCCACGGAGACAGTTGGGGATTTCATAATTTTCATATTTGAGTTTTTCTCAAATTTTGAAAAGAGGATCATTTGATTTTAATTATTTTCTCTTCGAATATTTCTTTTATGAAAATAAAAGAGAGAGGATAAAATGACTTCCTCAAAATAAAGAACTATGGGAGATTTAATATTAAAATCAAATAAGAATTTTATTCGGAGTTTTATCGCTATTTTATTTGAATTAGGAAAATAGGCGTTTCTCAAAATTGCATTAGAGGCCCAAAGAAATGTTCACCTTGTCCGGCATATTTTTAGAGGACGGCCAAAATTTATTTCTGGATTTTTGGAGTCCGTTTAGTATTTCTATTCTTCATTTTCTACGCGGAATAATTTAAAAAAAGAAAAAAGAAACCGACTTTGGGCCGTACCCGCACGGGGGGGGGGGGGGGGCTTTATAAGCCGCCGAGGCCGCAGCCCCGCAACCCCCCAGCCCGCCCCGCCGAAACCCTAGCCGCGCCAGCCCGCCGCCGACGCCACCCCCTGTCGCTGCGCCACCCCGCCGCCGACCTGCCGGAGCCGCGCCGCCGCCTCGCAACCCCGCCGCCGTCGCCGGAGTTTGCCGGAGCCGCCGGAGTTCGCCGCCGCCGCCAGTTTTCTTTGACCAGTTCGGTATTTCGGTAAAAACCTAGATGCGCTTTTTTTCTTATTAGATCGGTTTTATTTTTTTCCTGTTTAGTTATATAGAGGACGTTCGTCCGTAAGTTCATTTTAACGAACGGGTTTTGTCTGTTAACCGTAGATAGCGAACGTTCATTTGTTAGTCTGTTCGTCAGTTTTTCTTTTTCTTGGATTTTTTGCGATTATTTTCGATCGCGATTTCTGATTCGATTTTCGTTCTAGTATAACTTTTCGCTTGTTTATGGGAATCAGGAGATTCAAGCGCCTAGAATTTCGTCTCGAAGCCCACTTTCTGTTTAATCAACTTGAACAAGTTTCTGCTACTGTAAAATTTGAATTTAGTCTAGATTAGTAAACGAAGCTTGTTTCTTTCGCAGTTTGAGTTTCGTTGCTTCGTTTGTTTTGATTCTTTTTGCAAACCGGAGTTCTTAAGTTGAACTTTCTGGTTAGACCTTCTTATTTGAATTTACCCGTGCACCTTGCTTGATTGCTTATTGTATGCTTGTTTGTTTGCGATAGAGTACTCGGAGTGCGAAGCGTGCTACTACGAGTCTCTAGGTTTCACGGATCATCAGCAAGGCAAGTAACACTTTGATCATACCTCTTTACTACACAGTTTTATTGCATTAGATCAATTCATGGTTAGTATCTGATTAAATTGTGGGTTTGGGAAGTAGATGAGGTAGTACCTATTCACCTGTTTATTATGAAACCTATGGGAGTTACTTCTATGTTGCTTATATTGCTGTGTTATGCTCGTAGACGTGGTTTGGGTTTGAGTGTTTTCATGACAGATGTGATTATTGTTAATTAATGGTTAACTTAAGGTGGCAACTTTAATACACATCTAGGTGGACTGAGGCACCTGGGGAACCCAGTGTTGTCTGTATTTTTGGAAATCCCGGGGTACCGTGTGATTCTCCTATGGACTGCCACCCAGGCTCAAAGGGATCATAAGATTATTCATGCTAGAAACTTCTGTGTGCAGCCACATGCCATTATGGGCTCTGGCATCGTTGAGTAATTTGTGGGAAACCTTTCCATGATGGGCTAGGAGATGTAGGGGATTGTAGGTGTACAAGCCTATCTATCGGTTAAGGGGACCTCTTTGGAAAGATAGTGTCTCGGTCATCCGTTTCTCAAACATTATGTAGTGCGAGAAATCCAATGGAGGAGATCGAATCTTGTGGGGAAAAGTCCACAAACCTCTGCAGAGTGTACAAACTAATCATGGTTAGCCGTGTCCCCGGTTATGGACATATTGAGTATCTAGTTCTTGGATTATCATGTGGATCTCATCACTCTTATTATAATTTTGATTGGGTTAATAATTACTTTTAATTGGGATTGTGATGGGGTTTACCATTCTCAATATTTTTCAACAAACTTTGTAGTTAAATAAAATATATTCCTTTGCAGTAGGGAAAAATTGGCTTTCCGCAAAACATATTAACCATACAGCCTCCACCAGCCATATATTCATGTAGTGATAGCTTTATTCTGTTCATTACTCTTGTGTTACTTTGTCAGCATATTCCATGTGCTGACCATTTTGGGATGCAACGTATCATGTTGCTGACTTTTCAGACGACGAGTAAGGAGCCTTAGGTCATGGTCTTTCACTCAGTGATGCCGTTGGAGTTGATGGACTCACTTTATCTTCCAAGCCTTCCGTTGTTATCGTATTAGATGGCCTTAAGCCATATTTATTGTAATAAGTTCTCTTTTGAGACATTCGATGTAATAAGTGTGTGATTGCTACTCTGTTATAAATCCTTCGAGTACTGTGCGTGTCAGCATTACCGATCCAGGGATGACACTGATGCACAGAGATCAGACTGTTTGAGGTCTGGTCGCTACATAGAAATTTTTTTGATATGTGAGTGTCCAATCTTTATAGCGTTGTATCGATATTGTACCTTTAGCCACGATACGAAGTAGATATTTATTTATGTTCAAGCGATCCACGTCCACGATCGCTAGATAGTGATACATGAATGAATTGTGCAATCTCTCTCACATGCATACATATCTCATTTCCCCGTGGGCATTGGAATCACACACGCGCACTTCGTGTATTTCTCTCCCTCTGTCAAGGTTAGAATTCGTCTTTCTACCCCATCCTACAAGTCTCTCACACAGAAACACACACGCTCTCTATGTCTAACACGCCCACCCCTTTAATTCCGCTCACCCACAAGCACTAATGTCTCAAAGTATAATTATGTCTCTCACACATATGCCTAAGGTTAACTCGAATTTCGGAACCATATGAATACATACAATGGGATTCTAGCAGAGCACCTTTTGTTTTGAGATTTTGCTCTCTCTCTCACACACACACACACACATGCGCGCACACATAGACATTATTTCTCGCTTCATTTTTTCGGCACATGCATGCACACATGCTATCTACCTATCCCTTAATATAGATATGTGTCACAAAAACTCCTTCTCCCTATTAGCATGCATAGACATTGTTTCTCGCTTCATTTTTTCGGCACATGCATGCACACGTGCTATCGACCTATCCCTTAATATAGATATGTGTCGCAAAAACTCCTTCTCCCTATTAGCACGCATAGACATTGTTTCTCGCTTCATTTTTTGGCACATGCATGCACACCGTTTGTTTATCTCCATGATGCTTTAAGTATGCCTCGCACACATGCTATCTACCTATCCCTTAATATAGATATGTGTCACAAAAACTCCTTCTCCCTATTAGCATGCATAGACATTGTTTCTCGCTTCATTTTTTCGGCACATGCATGCACACGTGCTATCGACCTATCCCTTAATATAGATATGTGTCGCAAAAACTCCTTCTCCCTATTAGCACGCATAGACATTGTTTCTCGCTTCATTTTTTGGCACATGCATGCACACCGTTTGTTTATCTCCATGATGCTTTAAGTATGCCTTGCACACATGCTATCTACCTATCCCTTAATATAGATATGTGTCACAAGAACTCCTTCTCCCTATTAGCACGCATAGACACTGTTTCTCGCTTCATTTTTTGGCACATGCCTCCACATATGCTATCTACCTATCCCTTAATATAGATATGTGTCACAAAAACTCCTTATCCCTATTAGCACGCATAGACATTGTTTCTTGCTTCATTTTTTCGGCACATGCATGCACACCATTTGTTTATCTCCATGATGCTTTAAGTATGCCTCGCACACATGTTATCTACCTATCCCTTAATATGCCCATGCGTTGCACGAAACATCAAGATGCATTTGTATGAGTAGTTTATCTTGTGGGAGAAAAGGATGAATGAGGGAAGGCCTTATTTGCAAATGTGGAGAGGGGTGTGGGTATGTTTTTTCAAAATTGCCATACTTTCCTTCCTATCCATTGGATATAAATTGGATGGCCTATATTGCAGGATGGCAGGCACACCATCATCACCAACTCTATTTTTATAAGAGTAGAGATATGTAAGTGTCACAGCCCCCCCCACACACACACAACCAAACACACTGTCGGTGGGAAACGACACCTATGGGATCACGAGAATCCCTTTCTACGGTTGCAGGGCGCGGGGGTCGTGAGAAGAGCGGATTGAGCAGGCAGTACACGATTCCTTTATCCAGGTTCGGGTCGCGGAGATGCGTAAAACCCTACTCCTGCTTTGGTGGATTATATGCTTGTGTTCTTGAGCTAGCTATGGGGCGTGAGGAGCTCCAAAAAGCCGAATCCTCCTCCTGGTCGCCTGGGGCCTCCTTTTATAGGGAAAGGGGCTGCCACAGTGGCACACAGGAGGTGGAAAGGGTACAGTGGCGTGAGGTTATCCCTCGCATTGCATGACAAGGCGCATTTAATGCGCCTTGCTTAGGTGTCCCTGCTTTATCGGGGGCGGGGGAGAGCCCCGTCTCGTCCGTCACCGCTCTCTCCTGCGTCGACACGCGACCTGGCCAGCTGTGCCTGCGATGCCATGTAGGCGGGCAGGCAGCTGGGGTGGCGCGGTGGTAGGCCTCCACAAGGATCTGCATGCCGCCGCGCAGGTGCCTGCCCAGCTGGTTTGGGTCGGCAGCTGCATGCGAACGGTGGTGGAGGCGCGACTGGTGCGGGTCCAATGGTGGCCCCGCGGGTGTCCTTGGCAAGGGTCTTGCCGCGGACCCGGCAAGGGTATTGCCAGGGTCCCAACAAGGGTCTTGCCGTGGCGCTTGCTGTCATCCCCGGCAAGGCTCTTGCTTGGGGCCTTGTGGTTTTCCTTGGCTGGGATCCCGCCAAGGATCATCTTCTAAAGTGTGTATCTGGTCTTGAACATCTTCACAAAGATCTTCATATCACTACGGGGATGCCTCCCGAATCCTTGCCCCATGGGGGTAGTGGACTCAAGGGTGACCCGCTCCGTAGGTGTGGGGCGAGGCTGCCACGGCAAGGGTCTTGCCAGGTTTGCTAAAACCACCTCCCGGCAAGGATCTTGCCAGGAAGCGGGCCCCGCTTTGTCCCCTTTGCTCTTTGTGGTCTTGGCGTCGTCCTACTCCTCTTTGACTTTGGCCTCACCTCGGTTCTACCTCCCTTGCCGGGCTTGGTGCGGCGGCGCCCGTGGCTCAGACTGCCCGTGCACAGTCATAGGGGTACAAAAGGTGTACTCCCTCTTTTTGTACACCGACAGGAGCCCCCGGGCCTGGGCCACACATGAACGGTACGCGTTGTTGGGCCAGGCCCAAGAACGGTGCGCGGGCAGGCAGGGCAGTTTTTATCGTGGTAAGTTTCTTCGCGCGCTACGCCTCCCATGCTTCCCGCGCGTGGCGCGGCGTGGGCGTGACGTGGGTGGCATGCGTGGGGCTGAGCTCTGCATGCATGCGTCACGTCATAGTAAAGGAGGCGGTTCGCTCCTTCCCCGTAAACGGAGGAAGGCGTGGAGGCGCGGTCCATTTACTGGACGGGGCCGAGGCATGGTCTTCGAGGCGTCCACTCCCCACGATCACGGGGTGGGGAGAGGTCGCACCATCCGTCGCCTCGGTTCTGCATGCCTGCCACGCGGCTTCCATGCGCTTGGGGTGGCGAACGGTGGAGGCGGGAAACCGGGCCGTCGTGGGCCAAGGCAGCGGGTCGGTCCCAGTTCCCTGCGCCTTCAGCGTCTTGATTGGCTGAGCGGGGCGGCCGAGCCCCCACCCCGTTTCTTTATAAGGAGCGGGAAGGGGAGGACGGCGGCCCGCATTCTTTCATCTCTTCTTTCCTTCAGCTTCTACTCCCCTCCCTCTCATTCGCCATGGAGAAAGGGAACCCTGGTCCATCAACGGTGGCGACGAGGGTCGCCGCCAGACAACGCGTCCCTCCATATCCCGCACCTGTGGTGGCAGAGCCAGCCGTAAGGGGAAGAGGGAGGGTGTCGGGTGGTTGGTGCGACATATGCCAACGGGTGGCTTATCTGTGTGGGAGCCAGTAAGACGTCGCCGGTGCCTGGAAGCGGGATAAGGTGAAGACATGCACGCCGGCGAATCTTACCTAGCTTCGGGGCTCTCCGTGGAGATAACACCCCTACTGCTGCTCTGCGGGGTCTCCGCATGATCACTCGGTGAACAAGTAACTACAAGGTGCTCCTTGAGCTGTTTGGCGAGAGGAAGAAGAAGGGCAAGGCTAGCTCTACTCTTCCCTCTATGTGTGTGTTAACCTAGATGAGATCAACCCTTTGCATGGGTGCCCCGGGGGGTTTATATAGGCCTACCCCCCGGGGGTACAATGGTAATCCGGCTGGGAGCGGGTCCCAGCCGTCAGTGTCTACGCTCGCCAGCTTCTGCGTCGGCTGCTGGGGCCCGCCGGCTGCTGGCATCTTGGTCGACAGGCAGGCCCTACTGCCTAGGGCCCTGTCGGCGGCCGATTACTGTTGCCTCAATCCTGATGATGAGGGCTTTATCTAAGTAAGCGTGTCTACAGCGCCGCCGCCTGGCGGGCGATCGTTGTAGCCTCACGTCGTCTTGTCTTCTTAATGGGGCGCCTCCTTCGAGGGAAGGATCAAGCCGGCTTTGGGGAAGCCGGCCATGTCTTGGGACGACTGGGGGAGGCCTGGCCGCCTTCGGGTGTCTCTCTGCCCAAAGGGGCCCACCGCCCATGGGCTGCGCTGACAGCCCACCGTGGATGGCACTATAGTCATCATGGCAACAGTGTCGCGCCGGATGGGTCAGGGCTACCCCGTACGGCGCACTGTGCCAGGCGTGCTCCGGGTTTCGGGGGTGGCAGGCTTTACTGTAGCCACGCCCCGTCCCTTCGCCGTTATGTGGTTGCGGGCCTCGAGGGTACGATCTTGACCGCGTCGTGGGAGCCGGCCTCTTGGAGTCGGCCTTCTCGTAGCCGGCCTCTCAAAGCCGGCCCTCTCGCGTCTTTCTTCATGAAGGTAAAGGCCGGGCCGCCTTCCGACAGTCGGCCTGAGAGGCAGCCGGCAGGGGGAAGGCGGCCCCGCGTCTTGGTTTCTTGGAGGCCGGATTGGCTTGTAAATTTTTCTGAAGTGCCAAGGGGAGCCGACTTGGCTACCCGTGGTCATTTACCCCGACAGTAGTCCCCGAAGCTGGTCGAACTTCGAGGTCGGCAAGGGGAACGAGAAGCTCGGTCAGCTTCCTATCTTGAGGAGCCGGCATCCGGGAGCCGGCTCTGCTTGTACGCGCCGCCTTGGACGGGCGCCGTGGTCTCGTCAACGGGAATGTGGGCCAGCCGCGCGCTGACCGCGCGCCTCCCTGTGTGTTACGTGGCAGAAAAGGCCTGCCATGGCGCGTGCGTGACGGGACATCGCCGCAGGCCCGGGCCCGCCACGCCTGGCCTCGGCTCAGGCGCGGATCTTCTGCGGCCCAGGGTGGATGGTTTGCTTTCCCGTGGCGGTTTCGCCGCACCGTCAAGGCGCAGTAATTGCGGGACATGGGGGAGTGGGCACAGTTAATGCCACGTCCCCCACACCACGCCTCCTCGGCTCCGCCGCGAGGGTCTATAAGTAGGGGGAGGAGAGGGAGCGGCAAAGGCTCGCACGCCCTCCCTCGCTCCACCCTTCCTTGTCTTCTTCTTGCTCTCTTCGCCACCGCAGCGCCTGTTTGCCGCGTCGTTCCGCCGTAGCGGGGTCGCACGCGCCTCCGCCGCCACCGCATCTCGCTCTTCACCGTGCCGCTCCAATGGCGCTGTCGAGCTCGTGGGACGGCTCCAACGTCCTTGATGAGCACATCGAGTTCCTCCGCCGGACGCGGCGTCTGCCCGGCGAGAACTACATGCGGGTCCGGCGCACGCCGGAGAAGGAGGTCTCGCCGGCACCGGAGGAGGGCGAGCGGGTGATCTTCCGCTCGCACTGCATACGCAGCTTCGGCCTCCCGGCGAGCGGATTCCTCCGCTCGTTCCTCGAGTTTTACCACCTTCAGCCGCATCACCTCACCCCCAACACCGTGATGCTGCTGTCAGCCTTCGTCACCCTCTGCGAGGGTTCCCTTGGCGTCCTCCCCACCATAGAGCTCTGGGGGGAGTTCTTCCAGAGCAAACTCGGCACCGTCGTCGCCGGCGTGCCCGCCCCATGCGGAGCTTACATCGCCATGAGGCGGACTGGTGAGAACAATCAGTTCCCATCCATCCCACTAATCCAGTCGGTGAAGCTCTGGCAGAAGTCTTACTTCTACGTGAGGAACGTCGCCCCGCAAGGCGACTTTGTCAATCTGCCGGCTTACGTAGCCGGCCCGCCGGCTTCGAGGCCGGCCTCATGGAGCTACCGGGCCAGGACGCTATCCCAGGCCGGGAACGCCGCCGTCGCCCGCCTCCGGGTGATGGTCCAGTCGGAGGGCCTGGTCGGAGCCGATCTAGTGGCCGCCTTCGTGGAGCGCCGGGTACTCCCGCTCCAAGGTCGGCCGGACATGATCTGCCAGATGAGCGGCCGCTTCGACCCATGCCGGCTGAGCACCAGGGAGATGCCTCATGCCGAGGTGTCCTACCTGGTGAACTATACCGCCAACTACAAGCTCGCCGAGGATTGGCGATTCGGCAAGGAGCCGTACTCTCGCGCCAACCCTCCGCCTGTCGTAAGTATTTCTTCCTTCCTTTCTTTTGTGTTGCCGGTTTTGATATGACCGGCCTCTGATCCGCCGGCTTGTTTTCCGCAGAATCCCCTACTTCCGCCGGCGGCGGGGGCCGTGGGGGCAGAGCGCCCGTTCCACCCCGACCGCACGGTAGATGACGTCGATGATCCAGACCTCGGAGCGGCCGCCATGGAGGATGCCGCCGCGGGAGAAGGCAGCGAGGCGGGCAGCGCCGGGCTCGGAGCCGGCCTCCAGGACTGGGCGGACGACGACGAGGTCGAAACCGTCCCGCATCGCTAACCGGCATCGGATCCTCAAGGAGCGGGCTCTTCCGCCGCGCCGGCTGCCCGTGGTGCCGCACCGAAGCGCCGGGCTGCGTCGACCTACTTCGGCAGCCGGCCGAAGAAGCACAGAGGCACCGCCGCGGCAACCAAGCGGGACGAGGCGGCCGCGAAGGTGGCCCGCTTCCAGAAGGTCGTGAAGCGGCCGCAGGCGGTTTCGGCGTAAGTGCTAACCATCTTGTACTCTTGTCGTGCCCTTGGATTGGAGCTTTTCTAAATTCATTCTTGGTCGGCCGGCCAGGGTGCCGCTTTCCCTTGAACGGGGCCCTGCCGCCTCCGTGATTGGATCGGCCAAAGGGTCTTCGAGCTCCCGCCGCGTGGACCCCCGCGCCGACCTTATGGAAGCTACAGCGCGGAACGCGCGGGAGGCGCAGGAGGAGCGGGAAGCGTCAGAGCAGAGGGCTGCCCAGGCGGCGAAGGAGCAGGCCGACGTGGCGGCCAAGGTCCAGGCGGAGGCGACAGCCGTGGAGAGGGAGGCGGAGGCCTCGCGCAACCGGCCTCCACAGCTCGTCATCCCCCTGAGGAGTGTGGCTCCGAACGCCCCCGTGCCTCCGTCTGAGGAAGCCGACCGCGGCCAGGCGGCGGCGGAGCGGAGGGAGGATGATGTGGTCGTCTTGGAGGAGGCGCCGCGGACGGCACCGACTGGAGCGGGCAAGGGCGGCCAGCCGGCTGCGGCGCCGGTGGAGCCGGCCGAGAGCGAGCCGGCAGCAGGAGCCGGCCTGGTGGTGCTGCCGTCATTACGCCCGCGTGCGGGGGAAGCTGCCCCCATGCCGGAGCCAGACAGAACTGCGACCGCCCGTCAGACGGCGGAGGCCTTGGAGGCGGCCAGCTCCAGCACGTCCGAGTGGGCGCCCGATGAGGAGACGGGTGAACTGAACGCGTCGGCCCAGGAGGTCCGGGGCCGGCTTCAGGCTCATGCCACCGCGCTGCAGCGATATACTCGCGATTTCCTTGCGACGCGGGCCATCGTTCGGGTGAGTCTTCTGGCCTTGGCTGCTTTGCCTTTTGATTTCTTCTATGGGGGCGCGTCAGCGCACCCACTGGGTGCAGTCCCCGAGTTCCGAGTCGGCTGCTAAGCAGGCGGCTCGGAACTTACTAGGTCCTGATAGTTATCTTATTCTTGCATCCTGTCTGATCTTCCAGGAGTACCATAACCGGAGTGCTGCCGCCTTTGACTCCCAGGCTCGGGAGCTCCGTCAGAAGAGTGAAGATCTGACCAACAGCCGGAGTGCGTGCTCCCTTTTCTTCGTATCCTGTGGGGGCGCGTTAGCGCACCCACTGGGTGTAGTCCCCGAGATCCGGGCCGACTGCAGAGCAGTCGGGTTGGATCTTCCCTGACGACTTCTTCCTTATTGCTTCTTCCTTCGTCTTCATGCTTGCAGGGGCCAACGCCGACTTGAGGGAGCAGCTCGGCAGGGCCCAGACCGCCCTTCGCGCCAAGGAGGCCGAGCTCAATGCCTTAGTCCAGGAGCGCGACCGCCTGGCCAAGAAGTTGGCCGACCAGGAGGAGAGCCACAAGGCGGCCCTGAAGAAGGCGCAGGAGAGCGAGGCCGCCCTCAAAGCCGAGTTTGGGACCGAAGCGGCGAGCTGGGCTGAGGCGAAGCAGGCGCTGAGCGAGGGTTACAGCCGGATCAAGGACCTGATCGACGGTAAGTCGCTTCCCTTACTCCTTGCTCGCCCCCTTGCCCTCTGATTCGTCTTCTGATTTGTGCTGCTTTTGTTCTCTGCGCAGACTATTTCCCCCGCCACTCCGTCGCGGCCTCCCAGGCCATCGAGGCCTACCGCGAGACACGCCGTCAGGCGGGAGTTGAGATTGCGCCAGACGCGAGCCAGACACTTGAGGAGCAGCTCTTGGCGATCCAAGCCCGGCTGCAGCCGGCACACCGCATGCTCCGCTGCCTCCAGCGCGCCGGAGCGCAGGTGCGGGCCGCCCTCTGGCCAGGCGAGACGACTCCCCGCACCCCGAGCCGGACTGCCGACTGGCTGGAGGTGGCGGTCGGCCCTTTTGAGGCCTGGAAGGCCTCCGCTGCTCGATCCGGCGCCTGCCGGGCGCTGGAGTTCGTCCTGGCCTGGTACCCCGGGCTGAATTTGGAGCAGCTGAGGACCTGGCGGGAGGAGGCTAATGAAGAGCTGGTGTGGGTGCGGCCGGCTATCATCCAGCGCGCTTCGGCTCTGGCCGACTTCACCGACACCAGCGTCTTCGCTCCTGAGGTGGACGACAACGGCGTCGCCCAGCCGGAGGAGTGGTTCGGGCTGAACCCGGCGGAGGGTGAAGACTCGGCGGAGGAGATCGCCTCCAGCGATGAAGGTGAAGACGAAGAAGGGGAGGAGGGCGAAGACGTCGAGCCGGCCGACGAAGCGACCAGCCCGCCTCAGCATGATCGTGCCTCCAGCAACGAGGCGCGTGCTAGCGCGCCCTCTGCAGGAGGCGGTGATCTTGCCGAGGTTCACCAGCCGGCCACTCCTCCAGCCGGCGCTACTGTCTCCACCAACCTGCCCGACTCGCCAGTCGTTCCCTTGGCCTGATCTGCCGCCTTTGCTTTTCCTGCTTGTTACTCTTTGAACAATTTTATTAAGCTTGCGCAGTTCCACCCACTGGGGGTGTATTCAAACTATGTTGAATGCTGGCCTTTTCAAGGTCTTTTGTGTAAATATAATCATGCATGTGTTTGGCTTCCATTCTCGCATGCTTTTTATCCTTAGGCTGTTTCCTTTGCCGCCTTCCCAGCCGGCAGCTGCTCTGTAGTCTGTGGCTAAGGAAGAACTCGGCTATCTTTTTTGGGAAGGCAAGTACTCGAGCTTTCTTAGATTGTAGCGAAGTGAATGGAAACCGGCCAGCCGGCTACTCTTGTAGTCGGTCGACGGTGGGAAAAAACCGGCTTTTGTTATATTAGTCTGTTAGTCCCTAGCCATTTTTTGTGTGGGCGTCCTTTCCTGCCTTTGGCTCTTGCCAGCCGGACAGCCGATTCTTCGAACTGCGACTTTTGGCAAGAGAGGGCTTTGGAGCCGGCACACTACTTGTCTGACCACGGGTAGGACTTCTAATATAACTTAAGGCGGCCAGTCCCCGGGCCGACTAGTCGAACCCGGTGCCTGACGATAGAAGTAAATGAAATGACATAATCATAAGCATCATACTCTTCATTCATAGATGAAAGATGGCAGTCCCCGAGTTATCCTCGGGGGGCCTATTGTCTCGTACTTAGTACAAAAGTTAGCGTGATACATACTGCATTTCAACTGTAAAATCTTCGGAGGAGGTTGGCGTTCGATGGTCGTTCCGACTCCTTGCCGGAGTCGTCTCTCTTTCGTGCCTTCGGCTTCTGTGCGTCGATCAGGTAGTAGGAGTCGTTTCCTAGCGCTCTGCTGATGACGAAGGGGCCTTCCAAAGGGGCCGAGAGCTTGTGCTGGCCGGCTGTTCGCTGGATCAGCCGGAGCACAAGGTCGCCCTCTTGGAAAGATCTTGGCTTGACCTTCCGGCTGTGGTAGCGACGCAGACCTTGCTGGTAGATGGCGGACCGGCTGAGGGCTAACAGCCAGCTTTCTTCCAGCAGGTCGACGTCATCTTCTCGTGCTTCCTTGGCCTCCGCCTCCATGTACATGGTCACCCGAGGCGAGTCGAACTCGATGTCGGTTGGGATGACCGCCTCGGCACCATATACGAGGAAGAACGGGGTGAAGCCGGTTGACCTGTTTGGGGTAGTGCACAGACTCCAGAGGACGGCCGGTAGCTCATCGAGCCAGCAGCCGGCCGAACGCTCCAGTGGCACGACCAGTCGGGGCTTGATGCCAGAAAGGATAAGGCCGTTGGCTCGCTCGACTTGGCTGTTTGACTGTGGGTGGGCAACAGACGCTAAGTCCAGTCGGATGCCCTGCGTCGCGCAGAAATGTGCCAATGCTCCCTTGGCAAAATTTGTGCCGTTGTCGGTGATGATGCTGTGCGGCACGCCGTACCGAGTTGTTATATCTGTGATGAATGTCACGGCAGTTGGCCCATTCAGCTTCTTGATCGGCTTTGCTTCGATCCACTTGGTGAACTTGTCCACGGTGACAAGCAGATGTGTCATGCCGCCGCGTGCCGTCTTGAATGGGCCCACCATGTCCAAACCCCAAACGGCAAAGGGCCAAGTGAGGGGAATGGTCTTGAGTGCCGAAGCCGGCAGGTGTTGCTTGGATCTGAAGACCTGCACCCTTTGCAATGCTTGACTAGTTCCTTGGCGTCGTCCAAAGCAGTCGGCCAAAAGAATCCATGGCGGAAAGCTTTGGCGACTAGTGATCTTGAGGCCGCGTGGTGGCCGCATTCGCCTTGGTGAATGTCTCTGAGGATTTCTATGCCCTTCTCTTGTTCAACGCATCGCTGGAAGACTCCAGTGACACTGCGCCTGACGAGCTCTCTGTTGACGATTTTGTATGCTCCGGCTCGGCGCTGGACTTGTCTTGCCTCTGTTTCGTCAGCCGGCAGTTCTTGGTTTGTCAGAAAGTTGAGGATGGGCTGGGCCCATGATGGAGCTGTGGCTTCCTCTATTGCCAACGCGGCAACTGCAACCAGGGTGGGCGGGCTGGGTTGTGAAATGCTGGGGTCGGCCGCCGCCTGTGGTGCTGGTGCAGTCCCCGGGCTGACTGCCGCAGTCCCCGAGCCGGGTTCAGAAGTCCCCGGGTCGGGTGCGACTACGGAAGTCCCCGAGCCACCTGCTGAAATCCCCGCGCCGCCTGCTTGGCTCTTCGAACCGGATCCGGCTGCATCGGGGGTAGGCGGCACGAAGATGGAATCGGACTCTGGAGACGGCTTGATTGACGGCTTGAGGAGGCATTGCAGAGAGATGCCGGTTGGAATTGCCTGCCGAGTGGAGCCTAATCGGGCCAGGGCGTCTGCTGGCCCGTTGTCGGCTCGTGGTACGTGAAAGAACTTGCATCCTTCGAAGTACCCGCTGATCTGCTGGACGAGGAAGCAGTAGCTCGCCATGTTTGCGTCCTTGGCGTCCCAATCGCCGGATGACTGCTGGACTATCAAGTCTGAGTCGTCGTAACATAGGATCCGGCGTATGCCGAGCTCTTTGGCAAGCCGGAGCTCGTGTACGAGCGCCTCATACTCGGCCACGTTGTTGGAGGCGGCGAAGTGAATTTGCAGCATGTATCTGAGTTTGTCGCCTTTGGGTGAGGTGAGGATGACGCCGGCTCCCAAGCCGGTGATCATCTTGGACCCGTCGAAGTGCAGGCGCCAGTGAGTGGAGTCGGGAGCCGGCGGCAGGTACTGGGTCTCAGCCCAGTCGACGAGGAAGTCGGCCAATGCTTGGGATTTGATGGCGGTGCGGGGCTGGTAGAAGATCGTGTAACGGGCCAGCTCGATGGCCCATTTCGCCACCCGGCCGGATGCGTCCCGGCTGCCTATGATCTCGGCGAGCGGGGCGGTGCATACGACCGTGATGGGGTGCTCTTGGAAGTAGGGCTTCAGTTTCTTGGCAGCAAAGTACACGCCGTAGCACATCTTCTGGTAGTGCAGGTAGTTCTGCTTCGAGGTTGACAGCACCTCGTTCAAATAGTACACCGGCCTCTGGACCGGCTGAGCTCGACCCTCTTCTGGGCGCTGGACTACGATGACGGTGCTGACCACCCGGCTGGTTGCAGCGATGTAAAGGAGCATGGGCTCTTTCTCGGTCGGCGCCGCCAAGACAGGTGGCATGGTCAGCATCTTCTTCAGTTCGTGAAAAGCTTGGTCGGCTTGGTCGTTTCACTCGAAGTGTGCGGTCTTCTTCATGAGGCGGTAGAGGGGGAGAGCCTTCTCTCCGAGTCGGCTGATGAAGCGGTTCAGGGAAGCCAAGCATCCGGTGAACTTCTGGACGTCTCGCAGCTTGGTGGGAATCGCCATTCTCTCAATGGCCTTGATCTTCCCTGGGTTGCATTCGATGCCGCGTTCGGAGACCAGGAAGCCTAGGAGCTGGCTGGCTGGTACTCCGAACACACATTTCTCGGGGTTGAGCTTGATCCGGAATCAGCGCAGGTTCTGGAATGTTTCCTCGACGTCTTCTAGCAAGGTGCTGCGCTTCTCCGTCTTCACCATGATGTCTTCCACATAGACGTGGGCGTTTCTGCCGAGTTGCTTGAGGAGGCACTTCTGCATGCAACGTTGAAAAGTGGCACCGGCATTTCTCAAGCCGAATGTCATAGTCAGGTAGCAGAAGGCTCCGAATGGCGTGATGAAGGCGGTCTTCAGGCGGTCGGCCGGGTCCAACTTTATCTGATGGTACCCAGAGTAAGCATCCAAAAAACTCAACAGCTCACATCCGGCTGTGGAGTCTATCACTTGATCTATCCTTGGCAGGGCAAAAGGATCTTTGGGGCAGGCCTTGTTGAGGCTCGTGTAGTCTATACACATGCGCCACTTGTTGTTCTTCTTCAGCACGAGGACCGGGTTGGCGAGCCACTCCGGAAAGAACACCTCCATGATGAAGCCGGCAGCCAGGAGCCAGGCTATCTCCTCTCCTACAATCCTTCTCTTTTACTCCGGCAGTCGGTGGAGGGGTTGCTTGACCGGTTTTGCACCTTCTCGGACATGTAATTTGTGCTCGGCGAAATCCTTCGGAACACCCGACATGTCCTTGGGGGACCATGCAAAGATGTCCCGATTCTCACGGAGGAAATCGGCGAGCTCGCCTTCCTATTTGCTGTTTAGGTTTGCCCCAATGACGGCAAACCTTTCCGGGTGCTTGGGGTCAAGAGGTATCTTCTTCGTTTCCTTGGCCGGCTGGAAGGAACCTTGGGAATCACACTCTTTGGGATCGGGGGACAGGGTCAGCGCAAATCAGCGCATCCTTCTTGTCGGAGGAGATGGTGATGACCGTCACGGGCCATGGCATCTTCAGGGTATTGTAGGCGTAGTGCGACGCTGCCATGAACTTGGCCAGCGCCGGCCGGCCATGGATCCCGTTGTAGGGCAAGGGGATCTTGGCAACATCAAACACAATCCTCTCCGTCCTGAAGTTCAAGTCGCTCCTGTAGGATCGGAAGTATGTCTAGAGGGGGGGTGATTAGACTACTTGACCAAATAAAAGCTATGCCTTTTCCCAATTTTAGTTCTTGGCAGATTTTAGCAACTTTAGGACAAGTCAAGCAATCATCACACAATTCAAGCAAGCATTCAAAGAGTATATAGGCAGCGGAAAGTAAAGCATGCAACTTGCAAGAATGTAAAGGGAAGGGTTTGGAGAATTCAAACGCTATTGGAGACATGGATGTTTTTCCCGTGGTTCGGATAGGTGGTGCTATCCTACATCCACGTTAGTGGAGACTTCAACCCACGAAGGGTAATGGTTGCGCGAGTCCACGGAGGGCTTCACCCACGAAGGGTCCACAAAGTAGCAACCTTGTCTATCCCACCATGGCCATCGCCCACGAAGGACTTGCCTCACTAGCGGTAGATCTTCACGAAGTAGGCGATCTCCTTGCCCTTACAAACTCCTTGGTTCAACTCCACAATCTTGTCGGAGGCTCCCAAGTGACACCTAGCCAATCTAGGAGACACCACTCTCCAAGAAGTAACAAATGGTGTGTTGATGATGAACTCCTTGCTCTTGTGCTTCAAATGATAGTCTCCCCAACACTCAACTCTCTCTCATAGGATTTGGATTTGGTAGAAAGAAGATTTGAGTGGAAAGCAACTTGGGGAAGGCTAGAGATCAAGATTCATATGGTAGGAATGGAATATTTTGGTCTCAACACATGAGTAGGTGGTTCTCTCTCAGAACATATGAGTTGGAAGTGTAGATGTGTTCTGATGGCTCTCTCCACGAATGAAGAGGAGGTGGAGGGGTATATATAGCCTCCACTTAAAATCCAACCATTACACGCAGTTTACCAATCTCGGTGGGACCGAATCAACAAACTCGGTCGGACCAAAAAGGTAAACCTAGTGACCGTTAGAGATTTTCGGTGGGACTGACATGCATCTCGGTAGGACCGATATGGTTAGGGTTTGGGCATAACGTAATCTTGGTGAGACCGATTACACAAACTCGGTGAGACCGATTTGGTAATTAGCTAACGAGAGAGTTGGTCAGGCAAACTCGGTGGGACCGATTTGCTCTTTTGGTGAGACCGAAAAGTTACAAAAGGGAAACAGAGAGTTTGCATTGCAATCTCAGTGGGACCGATCCGCTCTTTCGGTGAGACCGAAAGTTACGAAAAGGAAACAGAGAGATTGCAATCCCATCTCGGTGAGACCGATTACACAAACTCGGTGAGACCGATTTGGTAATTAGCTAACGAGAGAGTTGGTCAGGCAAACTCGGTGGGACCGATTTGCTCTTTTGGTGAGACCGAAAAGTTACAAAAGGGAAACAGAGAGTTTGCATTGCAATCTCAGTGGGACCGATCCGCTCTTTCGGTGAGACCGAAAGTTATGAAAAGGAAACAGAGAGATTGCAATCCCGTCTCGGTGAGACCGAGATCCCTATCGGTGAAACCAATTTGCTAGGGTTTTGGCAGTGGCTTATGACATATGAAGACTCGGTGGCGCCGGATAGAAAGAATCGGTATGACCAAGTTTGGCTTAGGGTTTAGGTCATATGTGGATATGGGAAAGTAGTTGAGGATTTTGGAGCATATCATTAAGCACATAAGGCAAAGAGCTCATTAAGCAACACCTCATCCCTCGTTGATAGTATTGGCTTTTCCTATGGACTCAATGTGATCTTGGATCACTAAAATGTAAAATGAAGAGTCTTGAGCTTTTGAGCTTGATCCAATCCTTTGTCCTTAGTATTTTGAGGGTTCCACTTTCACCATTCATGCCATGCCAGTCATTGAGCTTTCCTGAAATAGTTATCTTGGAATATCATTAGCTCAATGAGCTATATGTTGTTATGAATTACCAAAACCACCTAGGGATAGTTGCACTTTCAATCTCCCCCTTTTTGGTAAGTGATGACAACATATAGATCAAAGCTTCGACAAATGATAATAAGAATGAATTACATCGTCGCTTTGAGAAGAGCTCCCCCTAAATTTGTCCATATTTAAGATTTGCTTTGGACTGCAAATGCACAAGAAGTTAGAATTATGGGTTACTCTTCCATGTCACATACATCTTGGTGGAGCGCTCAAAATGATTAATAATGAAATACATGCACTCATCACCAAGACAAAGTGAATGATCACATATGATAGATAAGATATATCATGCATGCATAAGTGTAGCTTACGATCAAACACATGATCATCAATGTCTCACACGCATATCAAAGTATCTCAACCAAAAGCAAACAAAGTTTGAAAAAACACCAAATGAAAGCAAGAGAGAATAAAAGCAACACTCTCTCTCTCTCTCGAAGCCTGTGATCTATACATTTTTCTCCCCCTTTGGCAACAAGTTAGCAAAAAGTTCCTAGAAAATGCATAGTGCTAGATCGACACTCAGGCTTGATTTTCAGGTGGTGGTGCAGTCTTGGAGAGCATGGCCTTTGGTGTGATGGATCTTGCAGTTTCGCTTGTCGAAGTTGCCTGGCTTCTCGGTGGCTGCCAAGGCCTGGCAGGCGACACATCCGGCAATTTCCTTGCCGGGGTCACCTGCCTTGGTCTTCTTGGTGGAGCCGGTGTCGTCAGACCCCTCGACGGCAAGCACATCTTTCCCTTTGCGCTTCCTGTTGCGGCGCCGGCCTTTCTTTGCCGGGGCGGCAGTGTCCTCTTCAGAGGAGTCGGTTTCCACGCCGGCATCTTCGCTGGGGTACTTCCTCCCTTCTTCAGCCCATGCACATTTGTCCGCGAGAAAATAGAGCTCCGCGACATCTTTCACCTTGCTCATTGCCAGCTCTTCGCGCATCTTGCGGTTCTGAACGTTCTGATGGAACGCGCTGATGATGGCGGCGGGGTGAACATCTGGAATATTGTACTGCACCCGGCTGAACCTCTGTATGTACTTGCGGAGACTCTCACCTCCCTTCTGGGGAATGACATGGAGATCACTTGCTTGGACGTGAGCTTGATGACCGCCAGTGAAGGCGCCCACAAATTCATGGCACAAATCTGACCAGGAGGAGATGGAGTCTACCGGCAAGTGCATCAACCAGGACATGGCATTGGGTTTAAGAGCCAAAGGGAAGTAATTTGCAAGCACCTTATCGTCATGAGCTCCGGCAGCTTGCATCGCGATGGTGTAGATGTTGAGGAACTCAGATGGGTGGGTCTTGCCGCCGTACTTCTCGCCCACGTCAGGTTTGAAAGTGCGGTGAGTGGGCCACTGGAACTGCCGCAGCTCACGGGTAAAAGCCGGGCAGCCTACCTCGTAGGGCAGGCCCCCAGGGCTTTCCGGTGTCGGGTGGTCCACAGCGGGCCCCGCTCGCTTATCTGACTGGTGGCGCGCTCCGCGCCGGCGCTCGATGATGGTCCGAGCGTCTTCATGTTCCCGATCCCGAAGGACCTGGCGTTGGTCCTGGTGGGTCTGCGGGTCGGACGACGCTATGGAGATTTCGTTGCCCGCGACGTCGCGACGGGCAGGCGTCCGTGGCACAGGGCGGGGAGGAGGCGAGTGCACCGTGGTCGCGGCGCCGCCAGCCTTCCTGCCACTGGTACGTGGGACTCCGTCGGAACTTCGACCCGGGGGCTCCGTCGGGGTCGGCTCATCTTTGTTGGCCACCGCAACAAGGCTTCGGATGGTGGCTCTCCATTCGTCGAGTTTCCCCGTAGTGGGAGGAAAGTCGAGGAGCAACTGTGCACGCGCCAAGGCTTCTGCTGGCATCGGCGGCAGCGAAACCTGCACGGACCGTGATGCGCTTCGACTTCTGACCATGTCAGAAGGAGGTCCATCACGACTGCGCGGTCGCACGCCGCCTTCACCGGCGCCTCGGCGAGCGGGCAGGCCTTCTACATCCCGGGAGTGGCGCTCGGGGATTTTCCCACGGCGACGCCCGGGGTCTTCAGGGCGATCACGCCGCTCGTCGCGCGCCGCTTGAGAGGAACGCGCCGTCGGCGCTGGAGTGGGAGTCCTGGAGGCCCTCGCGCCGCCAACAGGCGGGGCAGCAGCAACCTCAGAAGGTCCCGCGCCACCTGCGGAGGGCCCGACTCCGTCTTTGGATTAGGCGGCGTGCGGTCCGTTACCGGGCGCACGAACATCGCCACCTCCCAAACTCCGGCCGCTGGGACGGTGTTGGTGTTCGCGAGCAGCGCCCCGGGTCCTTTCAGTGACCGGTCCGCTGCTCGCCCGCGTCGGGACGGGATGCCCGGCGTCCGACGGGCCAACCGCCACCGTCGTCTTCTTCTTGGGCGCCATGACGATGAAGAAACGTCGAACTAACTGCTAAAGCCGATTCTCACAACTGCGCTCCCCCTGCATGGCGCGCCAAAGATGTCGGTGGGAAACGACACCTATAGGATCACGAGAATCCCTTTCTACGGTTGCAGGGCACGGGGGTTGTGAGAAGAGCGGATCGAGCAGGCAGTACATGATTCCTTTATCCAGGTTCGGGCCGCGGAGATCCGTAAAACCCTACTCCTGCTTTGGTGGATTATATGCTTGTGTTCTTGAGCTAGCTATGGGGCGTGAGGAGCTCCAAAAAGCCGAATCCTCCTCCTGGTTGCCTGGGGCCTCCTTTTATAGGGAAAGGGGATGTCACAGTGGCACACAGGAGGTGGAAAGGGTACAGTGGCGCGAGGTTATCCCTCGCATTACATGACAAGGCGCATTTAATGCGCCTTGCTTAGGTGTCCCTGCTTTATCGGGGGCGGGGGAGAGCCCCGTCTCGTCCGTCGCCGCTCTCTCCTGCGTCGACACACGCCCTGGCCAGAGGTGCCTGCGATGCCATGTAGGCAGGCAGGCAGCTGGGGTGGCGCGGTGGTAGGCCTCCACGAGGATCTGCATGCCGCCACGCAGGTGCCTGCCCAGCTGGTTTGGGTCGGCAGCGGCATGTGAACGATGGTGGAGGCGCGACTGGTGCGGGTCCGATGGTGGCCCCGCGGGTGTCCTCGACAAGGGTCTTGTCGCGGCCCCGGCAAGGGTCTTGCCGGGGTCCCGACAAGGGTCTTGCCGTGGCGCTTGCTGTCATCCCCGGCAAGGCTCTTGCCAGGGGCCTTGTGGTTTTCCTTGGCTGGGATCCCGCCAAGGATCATCTTCTAAAGTGTGTATCTGGTCTTGAACGTCTTCACAAAGATCTTCATATCACTACGGGGATGCCTCCCGAATCCTTGCCCCATGGGGGTAGTGGACTCAATGGTGACCCGCTTCGTAGGTGTGGGGCGAGGCTACCACGGCAAGGGTCTTGTCGGGTTTGCTAAAACCACATCCTGGCAAGGATCTTGCCGGGGAGGGGGTCCCGCTTCATCCCCTTTGCTCTTTGTGGTCTTGGCGTCGTCCTGCTCCTCTTTGACTTTGGCCTCACCTCGGTTCTACCTCCCTTGCCGGGCTTGGTGCGGCGACGCCCGTGGCTCAGACTGCCCGTGCACAGTCATAGGGGTACAAAAGGTGTACCCCCTCTTTTTGTACACCGACACACACACTTCCCAACACCGAAGGAGTAGGGCACCTCGATCATGATACTAATCTATTGACTGGCATCTCTCTCAAACACACACACACATACACACTACCCGACACCGAAGGAGTAGGGTGGCACCTCGATCTTGATAGTAATCTATCTACTGCTTCTCCCTCAAACACACACACACACATACACACACTCGCTAGTTGTGCCTCTGTGCCTACCACACACACTCTCGGTACGTCTTTCTCTCCCTCCCCCTCCCCCCACCCCAACAATGACAGCAGAAGGGTGACAACTCGATCTGATCTTAATCCATCAATTGGTTTCTCTCTCAAACATTGAGTCTCTGTGCCTATTAAGTTGACGCATCCCAAAAAAACAAAAACTAAGTTGACGCGTATGCAAGGCTTTTTCAACTTATAGTCAACACACGGTTCTAGTAGTAGTGGCCGTTGGATGTCCATCCAGCGGATGTCGTGCTTCTTCCTCAATCTCCGATATTCTTGCTTTAGCCACGCAAAAAATGATTCCTCCCCTGACATCTGGGGCTCACCATTTCAGAGGCTGACCTCCGGGCCTACTAAGTTGACGCGTACCAAGGGCTTTGTCAACTTAGTCAAAATAAATGATTCTAGCTGCAGTGACCGTACGATATCCATCCAATGGTCGTTGTGCTTCTTCAACCTCTGGTCTTCTTGCTCCAGCCGCCCAAACCAGCGCCGGCCGTGCCGCCTGCTCCTGCCTCTCGTGTCCGGTTGTGCTGCCACTGCTAGCCATGCCATCCCTCTATACTCACCCACACCTCCTGTTATTCTCCGGCGACGGTAGCCTCACACCGTAGCCGAAGCAGTCAACCCACATACTCCCCTCCATGTGGGCAGCCACTACCGCATCTTCTCTGATTCCGCGTCGTTCCCTTCCTAGGCCTCGCCGTCGTCCACCGCCTTGGTGCTCTTGGCGCAGCGTGGTCAACATGGTCAACGAAGTACAGCCATCGGAAGAGGACTTTAGGCGGTGAGGCTGACAGGTGGACCCACCAGCTACATCTTCGAACACAAGGAAGTGCATCCTTATTACTTGCAAAATAAAAACGATTCCTCCCCCTGACAGCTGGGACCGAGCAGCTATATCTTCGCATGCAAGGAAGTGCGTCCTTATCCTCCCTGACCGCTGGGACCCAACCGGTCAAAGTGTACCTAGCGTTGTCTGTCTGGTCGCGAACATGTACGTACATACTGATTGATCGGTCTCTCTGCAAGTATGAATCGTGGCCGAGTAAGTAGCAGCACGTGTCGTTGTAGAGCACCCGACATAGCAGTTCACGCAGTCCCGTCTAAGTCCTGTACACGTACGTACAGCCACAGGGCAAAAAATATCGCCACGTACGTACATACGGGCAAGGTCTCGAGCACGTACTCGCGCATATATACAGATGGCCAGGGCTTGCGTACATGGAGAGGCAACGGACGGCAGCAACGGCGTCATGTTCATCGGGCAACGAACCGGCTGGGTTGGAACGGAGAAACAATGTCATGTTCATCGGGAGGCAAACGACTGGGTCGGAATGCGTCGTGTTCATCGGGAGCCAACCGGCTTGGATGGAACAACCGATCGAAACGAGGCCTGGCATACCATAGAATGGAGGAAACGGCCTTGTGTTCGATCCTTTTCATCGGGAGGGGTGCGGCGTACCGCAAAACGGAGGAAACGGACTTGTGTTCGAGTGCCTACGGTCGAAACGGTGTCCTTTTGACCAGGAGGGGTGTGGCGTACCGCAAAATGAAGGAAACGGACTTGTGTTGGATTGCTACGGTTGAAACGGGGGTCCTGTTCATCGGGAGCGGTGTGGCGTACCGCAAAACGGGACTCCACGGGATATCGTTCATCTCCACCGTCGACTGCTTCCACGGGCTACTGTTCATCCACCGTCGACCTCCTCTAGCCTCCACCTGCGACTGTTCATCCAGCCTCCACCGATCCTCCACCGGCTACTGTTCAACCATCCCTCTCCACGGGGTCCTGTTCAACCACCCCTCCACGGGCTACTGTTCATCCAGCCCTCCACCGGCAACTGTTCAACCAGCCCTCCACGGGGTCGTCCTGTTCATCCAGCCCTCCACGGGGCCCTGTTCATCCACCCCCAACCGGCTCGGTCGATCGGGGTCCTGTTCATCCAGCGGCAATGACCTCTACTACCACGGGGTCTTGTTCATCCACCCCCCCCCCCGCCACTGGGAACTTTTCATCAAACCCCCCCCCCCCCCCCCTGCAAAAACGCTCACTGTTCATCAAGAGGCGACATTGATCGACTTCAGTTAGCAGCAGCAGCGAAGGAATCAGTCGGGTTCAGTTAACAGCAAGGGATCGATCAAGCTTCAGTAACGTAGCTAGTGCAATCACTCGGGTTCAGTTAGATCGCAATGCCTTGCACACACACGCGTACGTGTATGTCACAACCCTAGCGAGTGCATGCATTAGAGTGTTTGCATCATGTTTAATTTTCAAATGAACTTGAAATGGGGATGTCCAAACCCTAGCACCAAATGGAATTCAAATAGGTTCAACCTAAAAATATTTTCAATGAACCTGAAATGCTCTTCATAAATGTTCATCATTTTTGTTTTGGTCCAGAACCTCTGCCAAAAATGGTGCACACTTATCTAGGACACTCTGGGTTATTGAATTAAATCATACAATATTTGCATTTGGGCATTTAAATGCTATATAATATTTTAAATGTCCAAATATTCATGAACTGAAATGTTTGCTGTTGGAAATAATCTAAACAGTGGCCACAAGGAGTCTCATGATTTTTGAAAATGCTCTGGCATTATTAATAAATACAAAACAATTACAGATAATAGAAAACAGAAAGAATTAGGAAAGAGAGAGAGAAGCACTTACCTGGCATACCTGTCGTAGCCCAGCTGGCCAGCCCACCTGGCGGCCCAGCCCACTGGCCTCCTCCTGTCTTCTTCCTCCTTGCCAGGAGGACGGGCGCGTGCCCGACGAGTGCGCACCGCCGTGCAGCCACCACCACCCTGTCTGGCTGCCCCCTTGTCGCCCTGGACCTCCCTCGCGACGCCACACAACCCCCTGGTCTCCTCCCACTCTCTCTCGAGCTCACCCCCTCCTCTGCTCTCTCTCCCCCTCATGCCCGAGCGCAGCCGTAGCCGCGACCATCGGCCCTCCCTCGCTTCCCCGACTGGTGCACGAGCTCCGCGATGTCGTCCTCGACCTCCTCACTGAGCCACGCCCCGCCGGTAGCCCTGCAGCGTCGCCCCCGACCTCATCTTCAACCTCCGACCGTCGGCAACCTCGTCAAGGATTCACGAGCTCCAGACCCTCCCCGGCCTCGCCGTTGCCTCTGCTGGATTCTCTGTGAGCCACTGCCCCTTTCCCCTCTCTCCCCGCGCTCGTCCGCGTCTTCTAACCATCGTAGCATCGGAGCCGATAGCTCCTCGCCGACGGTCATGTCGCCACCGTGGCTATGGTCGTGCAATCACGCGTCCGAGCTCACTGCCGCACTCCGGCGAGTTGAACAAGATCGTCCATGGCTCCTCCCGTGCCCCGCATCACCCACACCGCTGTTGGCCGAACTCCGGCCGTCACCAGGAGCTCGTTTCTAGTGAGCTCGGTCCACCCCAGCTGTTGCCGCTAGCCGTGTTGGATGCGCGCAAGTCCCAGCACCACGTAAAGCCTCTCCGCCGTTGTTTTTGTCGCCGGAGGAGCTAACCCGAGCCCTCAACCGCATCTGCCGTCGCCGGTGTCGAGACGCCGGCAGGTTTGACCCCATTGACCAGGGGTTTGACCTCCCCTGGGTCGCTGACAAGTGGGCCCTGGCCCCACCTAATCCTAGTTTAGTTTTTAATTAAGTTTAATTAACTCCACTAACATTTTTAGTTAGCAGTAGTTTAACACTAATTAACTTAGATTAGTTAGCTAGTCACTAACATGTGGACCCCACACGTCAGGTTTGACCTGGACCGGCCCTGTTGACCACTGACATCACCGTGACGTCATGCTGACGCACTAATTCTTTTCTGGAATTTAAATAAATCTTAAATGGTTTGTTTATTTCAGAAAACTTCTAAAAATCATATAAAATCAACTATATCTCCAAATGAAATAAGTTATATATGAAAAATGATCAAAAAATCCAATCTATCCATTGGTACTGGTTTCATGCATGACAAAGCATCTTAACCTTGCTGCTCAGATCAAAACATGATAATGCATTATATGAGCTCATAAGTTGAGTTTGAATTTGAACCCTTGGTTCAAATAAGCTCAAATCACAGCATGCTGACATGTCATGATCATGCATCATATTGCGCATTGCATTGATATTGTTCTTTCTCTATTGCCGGTGTTTGTCCCTCTCAGTACACGCAGTTTCGACGATGAGATCGATGACACTGATGAAGAACTATATTATCTTCAGAAGTGCCAGGAAAGCAAAACCCACTTGTTCATTCCGATGCGATCCCAAACTCTCGCTCCTGCTCTCTTTTACTGCATTAGGACAACAACGATTCATCTGTTACTTGTTGCGGTAGTTGAACCCCCTTTTCCTCTGCATGACCTATCATTTCCATAGTAAATAGATGAAACCCACTATCATGAGTAGGAGTTGTATGAGCCCTGATGTGCCTACTCATTCATGCTTGTTTGCCATGCCTGCTAATACTTAGAGTTGTGTCAGGTATAATTCATCGGGTATGAATTGGAGGTTTGAGAACATGTCCTACTGTTGAGAGCTAAGTGTGTGAACACGATTTGGTAAAGGTAGCAGTGAGAGGCCATGTAGGAGTACATGGTGGGTTGTCTCATTGAAGTCGTCCTCAGGAACTGAGATCTGTGTTTGTGAACCATGAACAACTACTACCACACGTTGGGCCCTGAAATATGACCCCTCTTGACTTATTAACCGCCCATGTCCTCTGTCCAGGAGTTGCAAGTAGTTTCTGGTGTTTGTAGTATGCTGGAGGCCGTGCGCAGCACTGGCCCGAGGGGTGGGCTGTGATGCGGTAGGCACGTGGCCAGGTATGCCGGGCGCCCTTTGGTGTCGCGGAACCCTATACACATCATTCGGGGCCGTATGTGGAAACCTCGGCCGGACTCCCTGCGGATGGAACCTGAATAGGCGATAAACCTGGACTAGAGACTTGTGTGGTTAGTCAGGTCGTGGTCTACACCCACGTTAGCTTTCGCTTGAAGCTGTCGAGCACATGTCGTGTGCAGACGCTAAGTGGTGGAAACATGTGTGAAGAAGTACACCCCTGTAGGGTTATAAATGATCTATTCGAATAGCCACGTCCGCGGTAAAGGACCTCTGGGTTGCCTATACAATTCATAGACAAGTGAAAGTGGATACTCTAAAATGCGCAAGATAAGCGTGAGTGCTATGGATGGCGTTATCGTAGGGAGACGGGAGCGGATCCATAGTGGTGTATTGATTGGTGAATATGTGGACTCGTGTGCGCCACCCCAAAAGAGTTACTTGCAGTCCTAGTTCAGGATAGCCACCGAGTCAAAGCTGGCTTGCTGCAGTTAAACTCCACCACCCCTTTATTGATACTGATGCATTTGTAGCTAGTTCTGATGTAAGTCTTGTTGGGTACATTTGTACTCACGTTTGCTTATTTTATGTTTTTGCAGAGAGACTTCAGTCTCACTAGTAGTTCCGCGTGGACTTCGACGTTTAGCTAGTTACCTCAGATGTGATCCTGTACCCTTGGGAGGGTCCTGTAGATAGTCAGGCTTCTCAGCCTTTTTCATTTGCAGTTGTTTGTACTCAGACATGTTTATGCTTCCGCTTGTTGCTTATACGCGTTGTATGTTGGGTCATCAGACCAATGTTTGTAATACTTGGCTCCTCGGAGCCTAATGAATAAATACTTTGAGTCATAGAGTTATGTTGTGATGCCCTATTGTATTTGCACATATCGAGCATATTGTGTGTATGATTTGAAATGCTTGGTATGTGTGGGATCTGACAACCTAGTTGTTCATCCTTGGTAGCTTCTCTTACCGGGAAATGTCTCCTAGTGCTTCCACTGAGCCATGGTAGCTTGCTACTGCTCCGGAACACTTAGGGCCGGCATGTGTCCTTCTTCGTTCCTGTGTTTGTCCCTTCAGGGAAATGTCACGCGGTGTACACCGGAGTCCTGTTAGCCTGCTACAGCCCGGATTCTCCGGAGTCCTGTTAGCCCAGCTGCTACAGCCCGGATTCACTCGCTGATGACTGACACGTTCGTTGCTGGGTCATGTATGCTTGTCCCTGTAAGTTAGTGCCACTTTGGGTTTACGACTAGTCATGCCGGCCAGGGTTCTTTGTCATATGGATGCTAGCGACACTATCATATACGTGAGCCCAAAGGCGCAAACGGTCCCGGGCCAGGTAAGGTGGCACCCGTGGGAATACCGTGCGTGAGGCCGCAAAGTGACATGATGTGTTACATGCTAGATCGGTGTGACTTAGGATCGGGGTCCTGAGAGTGTACGAGAGAAACATGCAAACCTCCATGTATCGCTCGGCCCCGACCACCCACCATAACCGGGAACTCCCCGATATTTTCCTCGCCCTTTCTTCTACCACGGTTTTTTCCGTCATGGACGGCCCAAAGAATGTCACGCAGCTGCGTCTCCGGCCCGCCCAGGACGAAAAGCCCATTTTTGTCATGATTTTGTGCCATAGAAGTAGGAACCCACCACATCTATGATGATACCGGGTTTTGTCACAATTATCGTCATAGAAGTGTCATAAGCATGATAGAAAAAATTTCGTTCGGCCCAAAATGTCATGGATGTGTCTTTTTTTGTAGTGTAACCGCACCTATGCTCCGTGCCATGTTAGCATGATGATGTGTGGCTGGTGGGGTGTTTTCGACCAACTGGCTGGATCCCGAGATCGAACCATAGGTAGTACGTCTGATACAGTATATTTTTACACACGTATTTTTCCTCCGTGCCGAGATGTGGCACACACTACCGCGCGGTTTCGGGGTCCTCCCGGGTGGTGCACGCATATATTCTTCCTTGCCGAGATGTGGGATGCCCTAACGCGCGTTTGCCAGGTCCTCCTCGGTCGCAGCGCCGAAGCAAAGTAAATGAGTCATCAAATCACGAAAGACCACCTTTCCCGCCAAGTACATCAGTGAAGCACGGTGGCTAGCTAGTTGGGCTAGTGCGACCGATTAGCTAGGCCGCCGCCACATTTGTTTTTTCACCCCTTTTTTATCTCCTTGCCAGCAGGTAAATTTAAATATCCACCGCGTCGTTGCTCTGGTCTTTGGGTGCGGCAGGCGCGGCGGGATTTTTAATTTTTTAATTGGCGGGAGTAGGCGCGACAAGATTTTTTTATTTTTTGATTAACGGGAGCAGGCGTGACAGCAGTTAGTCACGATGACTCCACCTGTAAAACCCACTGCACCCTGATGTGAAAAGTCATCGACTGGTGTTTTCCCATGGTGAAAACCAAAAGAATCACCCCGCTCCTCGGATGGCTCCCTCTGCTTTCCCGTAGATTGCATTGCCTTTCAGTTGTTTCTCCCCTTTGCTTCCTCTCCCCATTGCTTCTACCTGGTGCCATGGTGGCGTAGCAGATCTCGGAGTCTGAGGTGAGGCACTTGACACAGGAGCTCCAGGCCAAGGATGCAGAGCTCAGGGCCAAGGACGTGGAGCTCCATGAGCTCAAGGAGGAGAGGAGTGCCATGCTCCTCCTTTATGTGTGGGAGTTCATGGAGCTTCAAAAGCGGTAGGCATCCACCACAAAGATGGTCGAGGCATCAGTGGCATTGCTGCAGAAAGCGGGAGATACGATAGGTCATCAGGCGAGCCGACTGGAGCGCGAGTGGGCCGATCGTGACGAGGTCCAGGATCGCCTCAGCCACTTGGTGGACCATGTTGCCACGCACATGTTGCGGCCCAGCTCGACCATGCCGGCCGTCAGGCTAATCCCGTTCGACCACCCCGTCGTCCCAGCGCGACCATGCCGGCCGTCTGGCTAAAACCGTTTGACCACGCCGTCGACTTCAACGAGTTGTGCTTCCTGACCTGGTCTCCTTCTTCACCTATATCTCCGAGGAGCCGAGCCGTCTCCGCGCGATGGTGGGGCGGAGCTAGACAACGAGGGGTTGCGGGCTGCCGTCGCCATTACCGGGTGAATCCTCTCAGGGCTCCCTCACCGGAATCCATTCATGCCATTGGATGTCGTCTTTGACGAGCTGGCTCGAGCCGACCGGGAGCAGGCTCTGCGGGCGGTTGCACCCTGCATCACCAACGTCATGCGCCTCAAGAAGCAGAGGGACTTTGGTGGTGTTTAGGCATCCTCTGCATGGGCATGTCCATGTCTCGGTGCAACATGACCGTTGGATCAAACTCATACGGTGCAGATCAGTCACTGTAGCACAAAGCGTGTGGGTGTGTTTGGTTGCATTTTCATCTCAATATAGTTGTTGCCTCTTCATGCATGCTCATCTCAGCACCCCTCTTCACGCATGCTCCTAGTGTATTTGTGTTAACCTACTAGTGTGGACTCATGCACCTTCATGTACTCTGCCAAACACCCAAAAGTGGGTCGAGAAGGGAACTTTTGCTCCCATATCGTGCACCCTTCATACACCATGCCTAACACTGATTCATGCTTCATATGGTTCATGTTCCATGGAGTACTGTAGCACCGTACTCTCCGTGCGCTGTAGACCTAGTTCTGTTAACATTGATCTCACCGTTCATTCTCGACCGGACAGTCAAATAAGGGGTACTATGTTACATTACTGTTCATATAGTTGACATGCGCAGAACATCATTGTTATCGGCATATCTTACTACACTAGCAACAAGATTATGTAGTACTGACATATGAACCACTGCACATGCCTAGTAGTAGGAGCACTGTGTAAGTTCAAGTGGCTGCCGTGTTTCGCACTCCTCCGTCGTAAGAGTGGAAACGCTTGTTGTAATCATTTTGTTCTTTAGAAAAACAGTGGACACACTCTACCGTGCGGATCCTCCTCGACGGTCGTCGGGAACATTGCTACTCACTTTTGCCGACGTGTGGGACAGCCAGCATCGGGGTCCACTATCCATGCACTAAATTACTCCGTAGTAGAGTGCCCAACTGTACGGTAGACTACCCCAACCGAAGCACCGCAGTACTGCCAAATGAGCCGTCAAATCACAAACCCCCCTCCTTTCCAGCATTAAGTTGATGGACGAAGCAACCATCATTTCGCTCTTTTCCCTTAGCTTCCTCTCTTGAAGAAAACCCCAACTCGCTTCTCCCTCATCTTGTTCCTCATTTCTTCAAGAAAACCCCGACCTGCTTCTGCCATTGTTCTTCTCTCCCAAAGAAGGAAAGGTGAGTGCATCAATGGTGTTGATTCTGGCCAAGGCCCGGTCTTGCAACCCCGAGACTGATCCTATAACTCCCTCTCTGTTCTTCTTTTGGGTTTGTGATTATGGTTTCTTTTCCTTTATTTCTATTTGATAGTTTTTTATGGACGCTGGAGCACCGGCCAAAGTGATGTCTATGGCTCTAGCCAAAACCATCAAGGCTCATGGTACAAAGAAGCACAAGCACCCCGCCAAGACTACCACAGACAAGCTCAAAGCCATCGCCTTGTCCAAGCCCTCCTCTCCGGGATCCCTCATTAAGCAAGTCTAGGTAATATCTCTTCTTGACGATCTTTTTCTCGATCTTGATTGTGTTTTTCATCTAACACGCAGTACTAGTACTAGTAGTACAACTTTCTGGGTGATCTTGCATGTGATTTTTGTGTGCCAAATGACAGTTCTAAATTCCTCTTTTGACCAAAACATGCAAGAGGTTGACACTGATTTCTTATAGATTACTTTCAACTACTTTATGAACATCAATGCTACCTTTGAAGAGAGTATATTTGCCTCAGTAACTTGTGTTATGGATATTGCAAGTAATCCCTCTGCTCTCGTGCCTTTAAAGACATGTTCTAGTGTCTTTGTTCACTCATTTCTGTGTGTATATGTAGTCATATACTGAGTAAAATATCGAAAATCATCTTATATTTCTGAATGGAGGTAGTCATAAAATATTTGGTTTCTGTTTGAATTAGAACTAGGTCCGCGGTGGAGATGAAGTTCTCAAAGTCATGCAGTGCGAACTGGAAGATCCGAGGATGAATTCTACTGCTAAACTATCCAAATGATGTGTCCTTGTCGCCATGTGTCCTAAAATAGTGATTTCATGTATCATTGTTGTCAGTCGTGTTCTTGAGGCTGTACTTGACCACAACAATTTCCTGGCTGTGTGTCGTGGGAAACCATGGCCACCTATGGGAACAGGAGGCCCCTTGCTGGTTCGGCAGGGGGGCGTCGCGTTGCACAAAGAACAGATGAGCGTGGGGCAGCACAGAAGAGATCACACATGCAATTTTACCCAGGTTCGGGCCGCCGTGAGGCATAAAACCCTACTCCTGCTTTGGTGGATTGATGGTGGAAAGGTGGTGATGGAGCGTAGTACACTTCCCTGGCAAGGGTTGCCTCAGGGCAGGAGCGACCACGCGCATATGGGGGTGTGAGTTATCCAACCTTCTAACCCTTTCTACGGTTGCCACGGGCCTCCTTTTATAGATCAAGGGGTTACTACAATGGCAAAGTAGTCATTACGCACTGATAAGATAGCAACAATGCTATCATACCTAACTCCGCGGGCTGACAGGGCGCATTAAATGCATCACTCAACGTCACATCGTTGGTTGCCCGGCAAGTCTTACCAAGCTATCTTGCCAGCTCCACACCTGCTCGCTTGACACGTCGCAGGACGGGTGTCATCTATGGGTTTTTCCTACAGAGAGGCTGCCATGTGGCGAATGGCTGCCACTCAGTCACTCTACGGCTTGACACCGCACTGATCGATGATGTGGGTCGTGGTGGACTGGTTGGTGAAGTGGTTTTGCCTCCGTGAGTCCCGACAGGCCCTGCCGGGACGCCTTGGCCGTCTGCTTCTGGGGGTGTCCTGGCCCCTTGTCGGGCTCGCCTGCCCGGCAAAGGAGGCTTTCTCTTGACGATATCTTGCTTCTCTGGCTTGATCTTGGTCCCTCTAATCTGCATGTTGGTCCTTCAAATCTCATGATGCCTTGTACTCTGACTTCGGGTGGTGCTTCAATCTTGTACCCGTGCATGTGCATAGTTTGGGCAACAGACCCAGGGTTTGTTACATCGACAGAAGCCCCCAGGCCTCCCCCGAACATGCTGCTGAGCGTCATCGGGGTAGGGCCTAATAAGTGCACAGGCGGGGTTGCTGAAGAGGCTGGTCTCTTGAAGCCTTCTTTGCTTCTTCATTAGCCTTGATTCCAGGCTAGTTTCCAGTTCCTCCGTGCATTGTGTAAAGCTAATAATGGTGGGGCCGCTCCAGTAGTGGCTCGTGAATTACTTCAATGCACGGGGTAGAAACTGCCAATTCACTCTTCCCACCACACCCTTATCCTTGGCCACATATGCTGCATGCATCGCGCGGGGTAGGTAACAGAGGCGCGTGGCGCGGGAGAGCATCAAGGCGAGGGCTCGGTCGTCTTCAATTGGCGGACGAGGATGGTGGCCTCTCGTTGATGGAGCGGCTCCCCTCCTCGCCCCGCCTATAAAAGGGAGGGACGAAGGAGGGCGGAGTCACCCAACCTTGCATTCTTCCTTTTCCGTCCTCTACCTCCACTAGATATGTTGGAGAAGAGAGCCTGGGGCTAGCCCCTGGGCTCTTGGTTGAGGCTAGTATTGCCAAATTTTGATGCCGGTGTTCGGGGAGTGAGCCTGGTCCTTGCGGTGGCAAATCTCTTGGTTCCTTCGAGGCTCGGCCAGGTGGAGGGGCTGGAGATCGTTGGTAATCCTAGCACTTCCCATCCCAGAAGTCTTGGGGCTAATGTCGACGAGAGGCGTGCCTTCTTGCCTGCCAAGGTGGGGAGCGGTGCGCCTTGAGCCCCCTGGTCATCTTGGTCGCTCGCTGTTTCCCCGGGGAAGGCGCCAGACTGGAGTCTTGGCGCTTCTCGGGAGCAGCGGTGGTGAGGAGAAAGCGAGGGAAGATGGAGAAGGCGGGTGGCCGGGGGTCAGGTCAGAGTACGATGGCGTGGATGCCTTCGACTCCGACCGGCGACCTGCCGCGTCGTCTTCCCGCTATTCCCCTCCCTCCCCGGCATCATCATCACCAGCATCCTAGGGTGATAGCTGGGGAGGGATGTTCTCTTGGTGCCTTCGCCTCCCCTCCAGCAGTCTTCCGGCTGAGCTTTGGTGGATGACTCCACCGACGCTCCAGCCGGGGCTTGTTGCTGGCTCTGGAGGTGGCGACTAAAGGGCGCCGCCCCGTCCTCCGTACTCCTCCTTCACAGCCTCATCACTCCCGATCTTGTCAGGCCATGCCAAGAGGGTCCTGACGGGACCGGGGTGGGCTCCTGCTTGGGTTCCCATTTTCTTGTCTTTTCCTCCTTCCGCCGGAGTGCCTGAAGGAGGGAAAAAGAAAAGAGGGGATTACGGGGCACTTATCTTTTTTCAATCTTAAATCTATAGGCACTTGCCAAATTTTAATTCAAATAATGTAATCTCTCGACTCCATATTTGTATTATGTGATGCTTGTACTTGTATTAGCATATTATTGAAAAAGATGAACCTTCTCGGGAACTCATGCATGTGTATGTCCATGCAGAGGCGAGATGCCTCTTTAATGTAAATAAACGAGTTTTCTTCGGTAGGCTATCCTATCGGTACCCTTTTTGTCTGCCGGTGAGTTGCGTCTGCTGGGGAACAGATAGAGGGACCAGCTCCCCGCCAACTTATTTTTACCAAAGGCCATTGCGACATCCTGACCGAAGCAACGTTCGAGTCAGAGACGCGAGCACCAAAGTCTCAAAAGAGTGGCGAGGTTTTCTTATGCACAAGTTATAGCTTATAGAACACTAATGGACAGGAGGTAGAACTTATCTGTTTGGCTTGTCGGGGATCGCTGTGACGAGCAACCTTCTCAACTCCTTGTCGAAGCCAAGTTCATGGTAGGAACCTGCAGCTTCATGTAGATGAGAATGAATGCAGGATGCGATCCTATCTATATGCATATGCAAATGCTTATGAAATTCTTATGCAGTGATCTTAGAATGCTCATGCATGCATGCAATCTTGGTCGGGGGCCCCCCACAGCGCTTTTTTATTTTCTCTTGCACGGGGTCATCGCCCTGGCTTTGTACAAGGGGTTACATGCAGCTGAGGCAAGGCCTGTACAAAAGGGTGGCTACCGGGCAGGGCCCGACAGCCGCGCCTTACAGGTAGAACTTGCGGAGATGCTCAATATCCCATGAGTTTTGCAACTGAGTGCCATCTCCGGTCTCTAGACGAACTGCGCCAGGTCTGGTGACTCGTACTACCCAGTAAGGGCCTTCCCACTTCGGTGACAACTTGTGTGTACCCTTGGCGGACTGAACCAGCCGAAGGACAAGGTCACCTTCCTCAAAACACCGGGCATGAACCCTGTGGCTATGATAGCGATGCAGGTCTTGCTGATAGCGTGCAGCACGCGTAGCAGCCCGGAGACGGTTCTCCTCGAGTAGCACAGCGTCATCACGCCAGTGCTGATCTTCCGCTACTTCATCATAGGCAAGCACTCGAGGCGACCCGTAAATGAGTTCCGTGGGGATAACTGCTTCTGCCCCGTAGACTAGGGAGAAGGGAGTCTGCCCGTTAGCTCGATTTGGTGTCATTTTGAGGGACCAGAGAACTACCGGCAGCTCCTTGATCCACCGCCTGTCATGCTTCTGCAGCGTATCAAAGGTTCTTGTCTTGAGTCTGCGTAGCAGTTCAGCGTTCGCCCTCTCAGCTTGTCCATTGCTTCGTGGGTGTGCCACAGAGGCAAATGAGATCTTGCATCCGAGGGCATGAACATATTGCATGAAGGCGCGGCTCATGAACTGGGTGCCGTTGTCAGTAATGATCCTTGCCGGAACTCCAAAACGACACACCAGATCTTTCAAGAACATGATAGCTGATTGAGAGTCACCTTTCTCACGGTAGTCACTTTCGGCCACTTTGTAAACTTGTCGATGGCAATGAACAAGAATTCAAAGCCCCCGATTGCTCGGGGGAAGGGGCCGAGGATATCGAGCCCCCAGACAAAAAATGTCCATGATAGAGGGATTGTCTGAAGGGCTTGGGCAGGCAGGTGGGTTCTTTTGGAATGGAACTGGCAGGCTTCACATTTCGTGACTAGCTTGATCGCATCTTGGAGGGCTTCGAGCCAATAGAATCCTTGCTAGAATGCTTTCCCAACTAATGCCCTTGATCCAATGTGGGAGCCGCACATGCCTTTGTGAATCGCAGCCAGCAGTTCCTTTCCTTCTTCCCAGTAGACACACTACAATTTCACACCATTGGGCCTCCTTCTATACAGAGTGTCATCGACAAACTGATACATATTGGCTCTCTGGGCTACTTTCTGAACTTCCTCTTGGTTGCCGAGAAGCTCTCTAGTTTGGAGGAAGTGGACAATGTGCCTTGCCCAAGTTGGAGCATGGGGCTCGGCAATGAGGACTAGCGGAACCTCCTCTGCTGCAGGAGCACCAGCCTCGTTTGTGGGGTCCACTGGCCCGGCTGGAGGGAGTGGTCCGGTAGGTTATGAGGATTTGTTTCTGGCAGGGTCTCTGCCGGGAGCGGGCGGCTCTACCGGGAGAGGCTTACAGGTGTCCAACTTTGAAAGTGCGTTATATCGACTAGAGGGGGGTGAATAGGCAAATTTTATGAATTCTTCACCGAGGAATTTGCTAGTGAGGAAATTCCTTAGCGAAGAACTACTTGCAGCGGAATAAGTACTCAGAAGTAAACATAACAGAAGACAAGTATAGTCATCATGATGAAATGAAGACAAGCACTGAGTACAGAAATCGTAATCACAGGATAACACTAGATGAAGACAAACAAACTGAAGAAATTTAACTGAGGAAGTTGAGAAAGTCTTCAGTCAAAGTCTTCAAACACAGATATGACAAGCAAACAACACAATACTAAGGAAATGAAAGGGTTGAGGAAATGGAACCAGTTGGCTTGGTGAAGACAATGATTTGGTAGACCAGTTCCAACTGTTGTCTCAGTTGTACATATGGTTGGAGCGGCTAGGTATTTAAACCTGAGGACACACAGTCCCCGACACACAGTCCTCACCATATTATCCTTGAACTAAGGTCACACAGACCTCGTCCAATCACTCGTGGTAAGTCTTCAGGTGGCTTCCGAACCTTCACAAACTCGGTCACTCGGCGATCCACAATTCCTCTTGGATGCTCTAGACCATGACGCCTAACCGTCTGGAAGAAGCACAGTCTTCAAAGGTAACAAGCATGGGATCCACGTAGGATCAATCTCTTCAGTGATGCTCAATCACTTTGGGTTTGTAGGTGTTTGGGTTTGGGTTTTAGATTTTTCCTCACTTGATGATTTTCGCTCAAAGTCCTCGGAGGATGGGATGCTCTCAAATAACAAATTTCAGTTTCTCACAGAGCAGCCAACCAGCTAGTGGTTGTAGGGGGCGGCTATTTATAGCCTAGGGAGCAGCCCGACATGATAAGACATAAATGCCCTTCAATGATATGATCGTTAGGTGGATAAGATATTTTGGGACAGCTGGCGCGTAGCACGGCAACGGTCGGAAATTGAGGCTCAAATTCCTCAGGGCTAACATGTTCCTCACTGTGTAGGCAATCCGCACTGGCGAATTCCTAACTCCTCATTCAGAACAAATTCCTCAGCGACCAGAAGAACTTCGTCTCTATCACTGAAGAAATTGACTGAACTGTACGAGATTTCCAATGGCTTCACTCGAAGGGATTGGTAGGTGTAGGATTTTGAGTTGAGCATCACAAGGAATTTTTTCCTTAGTATTTCCTCAACCCCCTTTAACAGTACAGTGTTTCCTATGACTCAAGAAAGAGAAAATGAAACTACAAAAACAAAAGTCTTCACGCTTCATGTTCCTCCAATGAAAACCAAGTCTTCAAGGTCACACCAATTTTTTCACTTTCAAAGTCTTCAGAAAGTCTTCAGAATACCAAAGTCTTCAGTTGTAGAACTTCATTTTTAGGGGTCGACTTTCTTTGTAAATATCAAACTCCTCATAGACTTATAGACCTGTGTACACTCATAAACACATTAGATCCTTAACCTATAAGTCTTCAATTCACCAAAATCACTAAGGGGCACTAGATGCACTTACAATCTCCCCCTTTTTGGTGATTGATGACAATATAGGTTAAGTTTTCAACGAGGGATAAACATATGAAGTGTAAATGCTGTTATTGAGGAATTTGATTGCAAGATATAGAAGAACTCCCCCTGAAGATGTGCATAGAGAGGAATTTGCTTTTGAAGCAATGCACACTTGAAGAGTTGAATCATGGAGATCTCCCCCTATATGTTGTAATTCATACACGCATTTGATATATAATATGAAGAATTTGAAATGCATGATGAAATATGGTGACTAATGTAATTCAGCATGCGTGCAATAATATTATCAAGGAATAAGCATGCAGAAGAGCATAGCAGAAGTATCAGACCACCATCGGGTTTAAGTTTACAACTCGATCCAATAAAAGTTTCAGAAGAACGAGAGTTGCAACTTAGCAAAAAAACGCCCATATAGTAGACTCGCTTGAAGACTAACTCAAATTTCTCCCCCTTTGTCATCGAATGACCAAAAGGATCGAAACTGAGGACTAACGCCCCTGAATATAATCAAGTTGATGAAGGAGCGCCAGCGTTGTCGGGGTCAGTTGTTGTAGTAGGGCCTGCCGCTGTGTCGTCCAAGTCTTCATGCTCATCAGTGTCATGCGATGAAGAATAGGAGCTGGCCACCAAAGAAGGAACCTTGACCTTCTTGTATTTCTTTGGAGGAGGTGCAGACTAGTCAAATTCTTCCTTGAGACCCATTTTCTTCAGATCTTCGGCGCTGTAGACATGAGATAGAACAGCCCAGATACGGTTGAAGGTTTCATGGAGGTAGTAGTGGTTTTTCTTCACTGCATTGTGTGTTGAGGTCATGTTGTGAAGAATTGAACCAAACTAACGCCTGACCCATTTATGATTGCGATCAACCTTCTGATGAAGACTGAGGAGTAACTCACGATCAGTCATCTCCCTGGGTGTTGTGGCTTGAGGATTTTGCTTGGCAGAGTTGTTGGCAACAGATTCATGTGTGGCAGAGTCATCATTGGTGGAATAGGATGCAGCCTTGTGAAATTGACCATCCAATGGATGAATGCCTTCATCTATCACAGCAGCTGCCTTGCCTTTGTCATCAGCTGAGGAAAATGTCCGCTTGAGGACTTCAATCGGAGGCAAGTAGCTGCAGTGGTTCAGAGTGTCAGCTTTGTAGTTGAGTGAAGACCTTTTCCTGATGAATCTCATAATCCAGGGCGCATAAGGCTTCAACTCAAATGGTGACATAGCAATATTTGCCAGAGTCCTCATGAAGAAATCATGAAAGTTGACGGGAACGCCATGAATGATGTTGAAAAACAGATTGTTCATGATGCCAACGACTTCTTCATCATTTGAGTCGTGGCCTTTGATAGGACTCATTGTCTTCGACAGAATGCGATAGACAGTCCGAGGTACATACAGTAATTCCTTGACGAGGAAATTGGTTCGAGGGGCCTGCCTTGGCTTCAAAGGCTTCATCAAAACTTGCATGTAGTGATTTGTAAGCTCAGGTTCACTATAGACACAACGTGCTCCTTTAAGGGGAGGACTGAGTGGTAGGGCACGAAGCAATTCAGAAGCTGGTGCGTTGTAATGAGTATTTTCTGTCATCCACTCCAGTACCCATGAGTTCACATCTACAGAATTTCCTGTGATGTGCAGCATTGCATAGAACTGAAGAATGAGTTCTTCATTCCAATCACAGATGTCAGTGCAGAAGTTTAGCAACCCAACTTCGTGAACGACACTGAGGACTAGCTCGAAGCACGGCAGAGACTCCATGTCCACGTGAGGAATATGTGCATGATCGAAGACTTTGTCTTTGTTAAACAGCACTGAGGAATAGAAGTTTGCTTGACTAGCAGTCCAGAAACGCCTCTTCCTTATGCGAGCAGAGTCATATGGAATGTAATCAGCGAAGAATACATGCTCAACAAATAAGTCTTCAACCTTGAATTTTTGCTTCCTTGAGAACGGATCCTTTGGCTTTGGCAGAGGAGTGTCAGTGAGTTGCATCACGACCTCAGGAATCGCGATCTCAGGTTCATCAGTCTGAGGAATTTCTGGTTCCTCTTCATTTGCAATATGTGTTGTCACATGATCAGCAGCAGCAGTTTCTTCAGCACTAGTGGCTGGAATATCTTCACGCACAGATGAGGTGGGGAGCCCATTTGAACTGTTTGTGCAGGGGACTGAGGAATTTGTTGTAGCGGGGTGAAGAGTGGACAATTGGTATGCTGACTTTCCCAAAAGTCATCATTCAACACATGTGTTGTACTGCCAATATCCACGTCTTCATCTTCCAATTCTTCAACACCAGCCTCTTTAGCTGTGAACTGAGGCATTGGTGAGGATACAACAGGTGTAGAAGGGATCGCATCCACTTCAATTTCTTCATTAATCTGCTCTGAGGAAGCAGCAGATTGAGTTTCTTCATCAGATCCGCTTGGGATCTCATATTCTTCACCAAAAGGAACAAGGTCTTTTGATGGCATTGTTGAAATCGGAACAACATCAATCGGATTTTCTAACGAGCTGGTCATAGGCTTCATCTTCTTTGGAGCTGAAGATTTTGAAGCACCTGATGATTTTCTTTTCTTCGCTACAGCTCGCTCTACAGCCTTGGTCTTCTTCACATTTGATGCAGATGGAAGGATAGGAGTTGGCGTAGGAGCAGGAGGAGCTGAGGAATCTGTTTGAATTTCTTCAGGCGCAGCTGATGCAGTTGCCCCGACTTCTTCAGTTTCTTCAGGCGCACCACTAGTGGATGCCCTGGTAATTTCTTCAGTGGCTGGAATGGAGTCATTAGCCCTGGAACTATCATTTTCTTCAGCATCCTGAAAGTCATCAATAGTGCTGGCATGTTCTTCAGTTGGCTGAGCAGAAGCTTCAGCTTGAGGAACTTCTTGTTGCGATGGGGCTGCAACATTTGTGAACTTCTCAGTCAGTTTCACAAACCTGACTTTGGCTCCTTGCCAATCAACATAATAGGCGTTGAAGTTGTCGCTGAGGGTTTTGATTTCAGACTGAATCTTGATGAGTTCATCAGTTGTCATTTTGACAATGTTGGTCTTCATATACTTCTCCTTCTTGTACTGGGACTTGTTGATCTGCCTGGCCTGCTCATATTTCCATTTCTCCTCTTGGATGAAATGAGTCAGCATGTGACTTTGGCCAGGGGTCAACTTGAAATCTGGCATAGGAGTATTTGGGTCCTTATGCCAGAGATCAATGTAATCGAGGATCGCCCTTGGATCCAAAGGTAGTGGCACAGGTGTGCCTTTGGCTCTAGCGGCCCTTTGTTGTCTGTCTCTGATGATTTCTGCAAGTTCATCATCATCAGCTTCATCATCAGATGGCACTTGGAAGGCGACCTGTTTCTTCTTAGGACTTGGCCGAGGACCTCGTCCAGCAGTTGCCTTGGTCTTCAGCAGAGTGGGCCTGATGAAGAATTTGGTGCAGCTGAGGAACTTGCTGAGACACCAGAGGCAATGGAGATGCCTGCAGTCCTTTGGCACGAGGCCAGATGCGCAGGTGCTGAGGACTTTGTCGGAACAGCTGAGGCTCTTGAAGGAGCTGAGGATTTCTGAGGAGCAGCAGCAGCATGAGGAATTGGTCTTGAGGACTTTGAAGATTCTGGTCGTGAGGGCACAACTGAGGAACTTGGCCGAGAGGGCACTGTTGGTGAAGCACTAGGCTTGCGCGCAGGCTTCTTTGCCATAGATCTCTTTGGCTTGACAGAGGCCTAAGTGGCAGCAGCAGCAACAGAGTCTTCATTGAATCTCATCACTGCTTCTTTTTCTTGCTTGGCCAACTTGGCTTGGCGCTTGGTCCATTCTTCAAGAAAGTCCTCACCGCGTTTGATGCTAGTGGGATCTGCCACTTGGCCAGGTGCCAATGGGGCTCTTGGGCATGGAGGATTAACTGTGAATTTCTTCATATACTTTGGAGTAACATATATGTACTCCCTCCATTCTCTTGCCCATCTCCTTTCAATCCTCTGTATGCGCACCTTGCGCTGATTTTTGTTTTCTTTGCCAAACTTGGCCTCATCAGGTGTGCAGTATTCTTTGTAAATGTCCTCAGGGATTTCAAAAGCAGTCATGACCTCAGGCCTCTTTCCTCCTTTCTGCGGCCTCTTTCCGTCTGCCATATTCTTTAGTTGAGGAATTTGAACAATGGAATTCTCTGAAGAACTATGCAATTTTTCTTCAAGGAACACTGCAAATGAGTTAAGTTGATGAGAACCTAGTGATTCAGCAGTAGACATGAGTACCTGTGAACAGAGTATAGTTGCGAGGAATTTGGAGAGGTCATATGCGTTCTCAGAAGGTTTTTCAAAAAGAACAAGTTTGAGGAATGTGACCAGATAAGTCTTGAAGAATTTCACTAAGCGTGCTTTGTCTTTAGGTTCCAGAGTTGTATAGATCGAAGATCCACACAATTGAGGAATCTTGAAGAAAATGATGCTTAGAGAAACGAATCAAGAACAGATGACTTGTGTGGTGTTTTGTGTGTGAGGATTTGAGGAATAAGAACACCTTTGAAGATTTTGTAGAAAATTCTCGAATCAAAGAGGGAAGTAAAAGTAACTTTTAATTACCCTGAATGAAGAACACGATGAACACAGAGGTGGAGAAGTGAGGTTCGTCGGTTTAGATCTTCCACACCCTAACTCGGCGGAGGAAGACGGCTACGGCGGCGGCGGAGGTGAAGATTTCCGCAGTCGGCGCGAGTACGACGACGACGAGGTCGAGGCAGTGAAGCTCATCCTCACCGGCGATGATGGATTAGCAGTGGCGCTAGGGTTTGGGATGCACGAGCGGGAGAGAGAGTTTGAGCGGAGTAAAAGAAGTGAGGAAGCGGACGGGGGTATTTATAGCCACAGTGAAAAACTGTTCGCCCGAAGATTTGGGACGAATGTGCCCCTCACCCTTCTCCTTTGCATGACATGTGTCACCCATGTATAGAGAGGTGGAGATCGTGTAAGATCGTGGGTGAATAGAAAAATGTATCGTGGGATGCGGAACGGTTTGAGCGGCAAAACCAAAAATTTGGATAAGATTAATTTTAACGTTCCGTTCGCAATTTCTTCAGCTGACAAGGACACGGTGAAGATTTTGAACGAGTTTCAAATAGAACGCACCATTTGTGAATAGATTGGGTTGAGAATAGCATAGAGGGGGAAGGGTCCGATCACATTCACTTAGCAGAAACACCAACTTGAAGAAATAGCCATAAGTGAATGCTGTAGAGGACAAACTCATATATATATATATATATATATATATATATATATATATATATATATATATATATATATATATATATATATATATAGCCAATGAAGAAAAACTATGAAACAAGTGAAGATTTTGCAAAGTGAAGAATTTGAACAACTGAGGAATTTCAAAAACTAAGGAAAAACTCAAATTGAAGATTTTCAACTTTTGTGGTGGCGTGACCCACCGTATAAGAATGATGATTTCGGACACCGCGTACAATTGTCGTAGGGTTCTGAGAATCAAATTCTTCGTTAATTTCTTCACACTTAGAGTGTTATTCTTCATTGATTGAAGAAAAACGTTTCTTCATGTGTTGCACATCTAAGTCATCAATTTTGCATAAGTGTTAGGATGAGTGCCTTTTTCAAAGTACATTAGAAGACTCTAAGATATTTAGCTCACACCGCAACTTGCTAAATCTCTTCTCATCCAAGTACTTTGTGAAGATATCGGCTAGGTGTTCTTCAGTCTTCACATGCTCAATAGAAATATCGCCCTTCAACACATGATCACGAAGAAAATGATGATGAATCTGAATGTGCTTTGTCTTCGAGTGCTGAACTGGGTTGTGAGCAATCTTGATGGCACTCTCATTATCACAGAGGAGAGGCACATTCTTCACACTAACGCCATAGTCCTTGAGAGTTTGCTTCATCCATCGTAGTTGAGCACAGCAAGAACCAACAGCAATGTACTCAGCTTCAGCAGTAGACAGTGATACGCGGTTCTGTTTCTTCGAGGACCAACAGACCAAAGATCGTCCGAGGAAATGACATGTACCAGATGTTGACTTGCGGTCCACACGATCACCAGCATAGCCAGAGTCAGAATATCCAACGAGATCAAAATCCGAGCCCTTGGGATACCATAATCCTAGTGTTGGTGTGTGAGCTAGATATCGAAGAATATGCTTCACAGCCTTATGGTGTGATTCCTTCGGTGCAGCTTGAAATCGGGCACACATGCAAACACTAAGCATTATATCTGGCCTAGATGCACATAAGTACAATAAAGAACCAATCATGGAGCGGTATACCTTATGATCGAAGTCAATACCATTTTCCTCAGTGCACAGATGACCATTTGTGGGCATAAGAATTTTGATGCCTTTGCAATCTTGCATGCCGAATTTCCTCAGTACATCCTTGAGGTATTTCTCCTGAGATATGAATATGCCATTGCGTTGTTGACGAATTTGAAGACCTAAGAAGAATTTCAACTCTCCCATCATAGACATTTGATATTCTTCACTCATCATATAAGCAAATTCATCACTATAACGTTGGTCAGTGCAGCCAAAGATAATATCATCAACATATATTTGGCACACAAACAGTTCACCATCATAAGACTTAGTAAAGAGAGTAGGATCGAGTGAACCGGGTGTGAAGCCATTCTTCATGAGGAATTCCTTCAAAGTATCATACCACGCCCGAGGGGCCTGCTTGAGGCCATAGAGGGCCTTATTGAGTCTGAAGACTTTGTCACGATTCTTTGGATCTTCAAAACCTGGGGGTTGAGCAACATATACTTCTTCCTCAAGCTTACCATTGAGGAATGCACTTTTCACATCCATTTGATATAAGATGATATCATGATGGTTAGCATAAGCAAGTAATATGCGAATAGCCTCAAGTCTAGCAACAGGTGCAAAAGTTTCATCGAAATCAATTCCTTCAACCTGTGTGTAGCCTTGAGCTACTAGTCGTGCCTTATTCCTCACACAAGGCCATTTTCATCTTGCTTGTTGCGGTAGATCCACTTTGTGCCAATGATATTATGCTTGTGAGGATCTGGACGTTTGACCAGTTCCTAGACGTTGTTGAGCTTGAATTGATGTAGTTCTTCTTGCATGGCCTGAATCCACTCAGGCTCCAGAAATGCTTCATCTACCTTAGTGGGCTATGTGATAGAGACAAAGGCATAGTGCCCACAAAAGTTAGATAGATGTGAAGATTTTGAGCGGGTGAGAGGACCTGGTGCTTTAATGTCATCAATGATCTTCTCCACTTGCACTTCTTTTGCAACACGAGGGTGAGCTGGTTGTCGTTGAGGAACTTGATCAGCATTTTCTTCAGCATCAATTTCGTCAGCATTTTCCTCAGGTGCATCAGCTCGACGTTCTTCACGTTCTGGAATGAATTCTTCAGCAGATTCTTCAGTAGGAATGACATCCTCAGTAGCCTTGAACTTGATAGAATCCTCAGGTGCTGGTTCATCTATCACAGAAGGTAGGTGCTATCTTTGCGAGGGATTAGTTTCATCGAACCGCACATCTACAGTTTCAACAACCTTGTGAAGAACGTTGTTGAAGACTCTATAGGTGTGCGAGTCCTTTCCGTAACCAAGCATAAAACCTTCATGTGCTTTCGGTGCAAATTTTGAGTTATGGTGAGGATCTCTAATCCAGCATTTAGCACCGAAGACTTTGAAATAACTCACATTGGGTTTCTTGTCAGTGAGGAGTTCATAGGCAGTCTTCTTGAAGAATTTGTTAAGATATACTCTGTTAATGATGTGGCACGCAGTATCAATTGCATCAACCCAGAAACGACGAGGCGTTTTGTACTCATCGAGCATAGTGCAAGCCATCTCAGCAAGAGTCCTGTTCTTGCACTCCACGACGCCATTCTGTTGAGGAGTATAAGGAGCAGATAACTCATGAGTAATACCAAGTTCATCAAGATAGTCATCGAGACCAGAATTCTTGAACTCACTGCCATTGTCACTTCTGATGTGCTTGATCTTCACGCCAAAGTTGGTTGAAGCCCTCGAGGAAAATCGTTTGAAGACTTCCTGCACTTCATGTTTGTAAGTAACAAGGTGTACCCATGTGTAACGAGAGTAATCATCAACGATAACAAATCCATATTGAGATGCTTCATTTGAAATGGCAGAATAATGATTAGGACCGAAGAGATCCATGTGAAGCAATTCAAATGGACGAGTAGTGGTGATGATGGTCTTAGCTGCATGCTTGGCCTTGGTCATCTTTCCAGCTTCACAGGCACTGCATAAGTGATCCTTGAGGAATTTGACATTCTCAATGCCAATGAGATGCTTCTTCTTTGGAAGCGTGTGCAAATTCCTCATGCCTGCATGACCAAGTCGTCGATGCCATAGCCATCCTTCTGAAGCTTTTTCAAGTAGGCACACGGCTTGTTGTGAATCTGCAGAGAAATCAACAATATACAAGTCTCCTCTCCTAAAGCGTTCGAACACTTTGGAATTGTTAGCTTCCATAATCACAACACAACGATACTTGCCGAAGACAACAACCATATCAAGAGCACAAAGCATTGAGACAGACATAAGGTTGTATCCTAAGGACTCAACAAGCATGACTGTGTCCATGTGTCGATCCTTTGTGATTGCAACCTTACCTAGACCCAATACCTGACTTTTGCTTTTGTCAGCGAAGATGATATGCTTCAGATGCGATGATGATAAGGGAGCATCCACCAATAGATTCTTGTCACCAGTCATGTGATTTGTACATCCACTATCGAGGACCCACTCAGTGGCTTTGGGTTGATCATCCTATAGATGAATTAGTGCAGCTTACGAACTTCATATACTTCATCAGTGAAGAATATGATATCACAATTCATCAGATCAATTTCATCATGCAGTAAGACAAATAAAGCAGTAGGGGGACGTGTGAAATGAAAGTTCATTTCTTCATGATTAGCCTGTGTCCTTTCACGCATTTTGTCAGGTCCCCAGCAAATTCTTCAGACGTTTGAGCACGTCTGGAGACCTGACCCTGCAGAAGAAATTAGTTCTTTTTCTTCACCACCCACATCTGAAGGGGTGGCAAAGAGTACATCACTCTGCAAGCTCCATATGATAATGGTGGCATAGAGGCCAAACCATTTCGTTTCACATAAGAGGGGTTAGGGTAAGCATATGAATAAGCAGAGAAATTCTTCGAGGACTTATGAACATAATGATTAGAAGAATAATACTCATATTCATAGACCTTGGCTCTTCCGTGCGAAACAGAGTTGTTAGCACGATGATGTTCATATGAGGACTTTGATCCTTTTGAGGAATTTGATCCACGTGAGGAATTTGGTCCGTATGCGGACTTGGATCCATATGAAGAATTTGGTCCATATGAAGAATTTGATCTGGGGTTCCTATTCTTCACAGGTGGTGTCATGAGGACATTCACCTGAAGACTTTCAAGGCACCTTTTGGGAACCCAGATTTTCTTCATAGGGGAACCGTTCCTGCAGTTAGTGCCAACATATCAAGCAAATACTTCACCATTCTGATTTTTGAACAGTTTATAGTTGGAGTCAAATGACTCATCAGAAGAATAAGAAGATTCACATGTAATAATCTCTGTCACTTCCTCATCAGGGGTTGGCATCCATTCTGCAATAAACTCTGCCAATGCCCTGCTCTGAATAGTTGATGTACTCTCAAACTTCAAACCAAAGCTGGATAACTCCAAAGCCCACTCCACTGTTCTGCGAGTAGCCTCAAGGTTTCAGAGTATCCTTTGCAACAGGAAACGAGTGACAACCGTGATCTCATGGGCTTGGAAGTAGTGATGTAGTTTCCTTGAGGCCATGATGAGGCCAAAGATCAATTTTTGCATGCCAGAGTACCTCGATCTAGCCCCCTGTAACAAGGAGCTGGCGAAGTACACTGGGCGCCGCACCACTTTCTTCCTTGTCGCGTCCTTGGGGTTGCCCTCGTTGTCGTGCTCATTGCCGTCATGATCCTTCTCTGACTCTGCCGGTCTCCGCTCACTTTCTGCCTCATCCACTTCTCGCTGTGCTACCAAGGCCGCACTGACCACTTGGTTGGTTGCCGCTAAGTATAGCAGAACTGGCTCCTGGGGTTTGGGAGCAACCAAGGTAGGCACAGAAGATAAGTAGGCCTTCAACTCTTGCAAAGCTGCATCTGCCTCCGGGGTCCACTTCATAGGCCCTGCCTTCTTCAAAATTTTGAGGAACGGTAGGGCACGCTCGGTAGACTTGGAGATGAATCTACTTAGCACAGCAACACATCCCGTCAGGTGCCTCACATACTTAATTGTCATTGGCGCTTGGATCTGCTCAATAGCTTTGATCTTGTCGGGGTTGGCTTCGATCCTGGGATGGGATACAAAGAACCCAAGCATCTTGCCGGAGGGAACAACAAATACACACTTCTCCGAGTTGAGCTTCAAATTGATCTTGCACGGATTAGCAAATGTCTCCTCCAAATCCTGAATAAGGGTGGCTCTATCCTTGGTATTGACCACAATATCATCCATATAGGCTTCTATGTTTCTGTTCAACTGTGGCTCAAAACCAACCTGGACTGCTCTTGCAAAGGTGGACCCGACACTCTTTAATTCGAATGGCATGCGGATAAAACAGTACGTACAACACGCAGTGATGAACGACGTCTTCTCTTCATCTTCCTTGGACATGAAGATTTGGTGATCTCCAGAATATGCATCCAAGAAGGAGAGCAAATCACAACCTGAAGTGAAATCCACAATCTGATCTATACACGACAAGGGAAATGGGACCTTAGGGAAAGCTTTGTTGAGATGTGTGAAATCTATACAAAGCCTCCACTTCCCATTAGCCTTCCGGACTACCACTGGATTTGCCAAACATGTGGGATGCCGCACTCCTCTGACCAAACCAGCTGCCTCAAGTTTCTTGATCTCTTCCGTAATGAATTGTTGCCTCTCCAAGGCCTGCTTCCGGACTTTTTTCTTGACAGGTCAGGCCTGTGTGCAGACAACAAGGTGGTGTTTGATTACCTCCCTTGGAACACCAGGGATATCATATGGTTGCCACGCACACACATTGATATTCGACCGCAGGAAGGCAACGAGCGCGCTTGCCTATTTGTCATCGAGGGTGGCGCTGATAGTGAAAGTACCATCAACGCCAGCCAACCCTGTCGGGACCTTCTTCACTTGGGGTGCAGCAACCTTGGATCTCTTGTTGTTGAACACTCTGGCACGTCGTCAGCAGGTGTCGTGCACTTGGTGGGGGCACGCTTCCCGAACTCTTTGCCGGAGTCCCTACAATCTCTCTTCTTTCCTTTGCTTTCCTTGGCGGGAACCACTGCTACCGCTGCCTCTGCCACGACCGCGTCCCGGTACATCTTGTCCACACAAATAATTGCATCCTTCTCATCTAATGGGATGGTGATGACTCCCAGTGGCCCGGGCATCTTCAAGGTGTTTTAAGCATAGTGGGATGCTGCCATGAACTTAGCCAAGGCTGGGTGTCCAAGAATCCCATTGTACGGCAGGGGGAGATCAACATAGTACGCCAGGGGGAGATCAACCACATCAAACACAATCCCTTAGTCCAATAGTTCAGTTCTCCCCCAAATGTTACCGACAATGTGATCTTTCCCTTAGGATGGCTCTCGTCGGGATTAGCTCCTTCAAATGTGCCGGTAACCTCTAGCTCTTCCTCTGCTATCTGAAGCTGGCTGATAACTGCTGGGGAAATCAAATTCTACCCAGCCCCGCCATCCGCCAGCATCTTTGTGACCTTGAGGTTGCGAATTGTCGGGGAGACCAGCAACGGCAAACATCCTACCGTAGTGGTACGGCTAGGATGATCCTCCTCGTCAAAGATGATGGGCGTATTGGACCATTTGAGCGGCTTTCGGGCCTCTAGTGCTGGTTCCACGGCATTGACTTCTCACGCCCACTGCTTGAGTTGGCGGTGAGAGGTGTGGTGAGATGCCCCCCGTCAACGCACAGGGCGTCAGTGGCCTTCTGAAACTCCTGTTCACTGGTATCCTCTTCATCCCCTCCATCACTCTCATCATCACAGGCTTCCTTCTCTCAACCTCTGCCGGGCTTTCCTTGGTCCCGAAAGGGTTTGCCAGGGCAATTTGCTTCACCGCCTCAGCCCTTACCGCCAGCAACATTCTGACATTTTTCCTTATCACGCTTCTCATACTCTGCTCTCTGTCTCTTGACAAGCTGCTCAACCTGATAACACTCTTGAAGGTCGTGGCCTTTAGTCCGATAAATCCTGTAGTACGGCCCATCACCTTTCCCGGCTTTCTCAGCAGCAGCAGCTTCCCGGCAATCAGTGCACACGACAGCTTCCATGCCGGGGCCTCAGCTTTGGCCTTATTGCCGGTACTAGGCGTACCCGAACCTTCAATAGTCATCACTGCCTTATCTCTCTGCTTCTTACTGCGCTTCTTGCTCTTCTTCTGACTGGTTGATTCATCATCATCCTCTGAATCAACATTGGTGCAATCCTCCTCTCTAGGAAACTTCCTCCCCTCTTCCATCTGGGCACACTTATCCACTAATGTGTAAAGGTCCTTCATAGTCTTGGGCAATTGTACGTTCATCTTGGAACGGATACGGCAGTTGCACACATTGGACTGGAAGGAAGCTATCACAGCTGCCGGATGGATATTTGGGATATTCCTATGAACTTTGCTGAATCTTTGTAAATACTTACGGAGGGTTTCTCCTTCCTTCTGCTGGAGAAGCTGCAAGTTGCTGGGCCTACCGGGTTCTTGATGACCGCTAGTGAAGGTGCCAATGAACTCGTGGCACAGGTCAACCCATGATGAAATGGAGTTCTCCGGTAGGTGCATCAGCCAAGACCTCACATTGGACTTGAGGGCCAAAGGGAAGTAGTTGGCAAACACCTTCTCATCTCTTCCCCCAGCAGCCTAAACAGCGATGGTGTAGATGCTCAGGAACTTTGTCGGGTTCAGCCTCCCATCATACTTCTCAGGTATCTCTGGCTTGAATGTGCGAACGAATGGCCAATGGACTTGCGGCAGCGCACGTGTAAAGGAAGGGCAGCCAAACTCGAAAGGTAAGCACCCACCAACACCGAGTGCAGGCTCGTCGACGTTGAGGCCGTCACACCCGCCGGTCCGGCGGAGGTCATCACGGCATTGCTCGATGACGACGCACGTGTCTCCTCTCTACCTATCCTCCGGGGCTCGATGTTGGCCTGGACGTGCTCAAGAGTCAGAAGAGGCCATCTAGACGTCGTCGGGGTCTTGATTCTGTCGCCCTCTCGCTGGCTGTCGTGGTGGGACTTCACCGTGGGGATGGACCCTTCTATATGGTCAGCAACATGAGTTGTTGCCGTCGCTTGGGGAGGTCGCGGCGGGCCAGCCCCCCGTGAGCCCTCAGCTTTGGCGAAACCGGGCAGACTCTGGATGGTGGCATGCCATTCGTCCATCTGCTCGGCCGCTAGCGGAAACCTCAACAGCAGCTGAGCTCGCGCCATGGCCTCCGAGGTTGTACTTGGCAAGGGTTATGCTGAAGTCGATCGCACCATAGCTCAGCTGCTAACAGTGCCAGCGGCGGTGGCACTACGCCCCTGCTGCTGCTACGGGGCGACCACCTGGATGTGGTGCGGCAAAGGCGCTTGAGGGCCAGCAGCTCCGTCGGGCACAGCGTCTCGGCCGACCCGTCCCAGGGGAGGTGCGCGCGCTGCGACCGCACCCATGGTGGGGGCGGCCGGAGGGCGGCGGTTCGCCCCGGTCCGAGCGTTGTTGCTGTGGCTATGCCCGTCGGCGGGAGAGAGGGCCGCAGATGGAGTAACCCCTTCACCCGTACCTTGGGGAGCGTGGCCGTCGGGGTGTTGCTGATGCTACTCTCCTCCGGTGTCTCCTGCTCTCGCGTTGACCGCGCGAAAAGTGGTGATAGCGCCGCCTGCTCCGACCACATCCCCAGCAGCGTTCGCGTCCTCGCGCGTCTCCGCACCCCCGCAACGTTAGAGGCCACGGGCGGTAGAGCCTTCGAAGTGGATGGGTGAGCTAGAGGACCGGGTTTCTTCTTGGGCGCCATGGTCGATGGCGTTGTCGAAGATGAAGATGGTGATGAAGATGACGCGCTGCACACGCCTTCAGGTTCGTGCAAGCGAGCCCCCTACATGGCGCGCCAAAGATGTTGCAGGAAACCACGACCACCTATGGCACCAGGAGGCCCCTTGCTGGTTCGGCAGAGGGACGTCGCATTGCACAAAGAGCAGACGAGCGTGGGGCAGCACGACAGAGATCACATAGGCAATTTACCCAGGTTCGGGCCGCCGTGAGGCGTAAAACCCTACTCCTGGTTTGGTGGATTGATGATGGAAAGGTGGTGATGGAGCATAGTACACTTACCCGGCAAGGGTTGCCTCAGGGCAGGAGCGACCACGCGCGTATGGGGGTGTGAGTTATACAACCTTATAACCCTTCCTATGGTTTTCACGGGCCTCCTTTTATAGATCAAGGGGTTAGCACAATGGCAAAGTAGTCATTACGCACTGAAAAGATAGAAATAGTGCTATCATACCTAACTTTGCAGGCTGACAGGGCGCATTAAATGCACCACTCAACGTCACATCATTTTTTACCCTACAAGGCTTACCGAGCTATCTTGCCAGCTCCACGCCTGCTTGCATGACACGTCGCATGACGCGTGTCACCTTTGGTTTATTCCTATAGAGAGAGGCTGCCATGTGGTGAATGGTTGCCACTCAGCCACTCTGCGGCTTGACACTGCTACCTCTTGAGCACTGCGTTGGTTTTCCCTTGAAGAGGAAAGGGTGATGCAGCAAAGTAGCGTAAGTATTTCCCTCAGTTTTTTAGAACCAAGGTATCAATCCAATAGGAGGCCACGCACGACTCCCTTGCACCTACAAAAACAAATAAATCCTCGCAACCAACGCAATAAATGGGTTGTCAATCCCTTCACGGTCACTTACGTGAGTGAGATCTAATAGATATGATAAGATAATATTTTTGGTATTTTTACGATAAAGATGCAAAGTAAATAAAGCAAAATAAAAACGGCGCCAGAAATAGCTTGTTGTCAGGAGATTAATATGATGGAAAATAGACCCGGGGGCCATAGGTTTCACTAGTGGCTTCTCTCATGAGCATAAGTATTACGGTGGGTAAACAAATTACTGTTGAGCAATTGACAGAATTTAGCATAGTTATGAGAATATCTAGGTATAAACATGCATATAGGCATCACGTCCGACACAAGTAGACCGACTCCTGCCTGCTTCTACTACTACTACTCCACACATCGACCGCTATCCAGCATGCATCTAGAGTATTAAGTTCATAATAACAAAGTAACGCTTTAAGCAAGATGACATGATGTAAAGGGATAAACTCATGCAATATGATATAAAGCCCATCTTGTTATCCTCGATGGCAACAATACAATACGTGCCTTGCTGCCCCTACTGTCACTGGGAAAGGACACCTCAAGGTTGAACCCAAAGCTAAGCACTTCTCCCATTGCAAGAAAGATCAATCTAGTAGGCCAAACCAAACTGATAATTCGAAGAGACTTGCAAAGATAACAATCATACATAAAAGAATTCAGAGGAGATTCAAATATTGTTCATAGATAAACTTGATCATAAACCCACAATTCATCTGTCTCAACAAACACACAGCAAAAGAAGATTACATCGAATAGATCTCCACGAGAGAGGGGGAGAATATTGTATTGAGATCCAAAAATAGAGAAGAAGCCATCTAGCTAATAACTATGGACCCGAAGGTCTGAGGTAAACTACTCACACGTCATCGGAGAGGCTATGGTGTTGATGTAGAAGCCCTCCGTGATCGATGCCCCCTCCAGCGGAGCTCCGGAACAGGCCCCAAGATGGGATCTCACGGGTACAGAACGTTGCGGCGGTGGAATTAGTTTTTTGGCTCCGTATCTGGTAGTTTGGGGGTACGTAGGTATGTATAGGAGGAAGGAGTACGTCGGTGGAGCAACATGGGGCCCACGAGGGTGGAGGGCGTGCCTGGGGGGGGGGGGGTAGGCGCGCCCCCCTACCTTGTGCCCTCCTGGTTGATGTCTTGACGTAGGGTCCAAGTCCTCTGGATCACGTTCGTTCCAAAAATCACGTTCCTGAAGGTTTCATTCCGTTTGGACTCCGTTTGATATTCTTTTTCTGCGAAACTCTGAAATAGGCAAAAAATAGCAATTCTGGGTTGGGCCTCCGGTTAATAGGTTAGTCCCAAAAATAATATAAAAGTGTATAATAAAGCCCAATAATGTCCAAAACAAAATATAATATAGCATGGAACAATCAAAAATTATAGATTCGTTGGAGACGTCTCAAGCATCCCCAAGCTTAATTCCTGCTCGTCCTCGAGTAGGTAAATGATAAAAACAGAATTTTTGATGTGGAATGCTACTAGGCATAATTTCAATGTAATTCTTCTTAATTTTGGTATGAATATTCAGATCTGAAAGATTCAAGATAAAAGTTCAATATTGACATTAAAATAATAATACTTCATGCATACTAACTAAGCAATTATGTCCTCTCAAAATAACATGGCCAAAGAAAGTTCATCCCTACAAAATCATATAGTTTAGTCATGCTCCATTTTTGTCACACAAGAATGCTCTCATTATGCACAACCCCGATGACAAGCCAAGCAATTGTTTCATACTTTAGTAATCTCAAACTTTTTCAACCTTCACGCAATACATGAGCGTGAGCCATGGATATAGCACTATGGTTGGAATAATATAATGATGTGGGTTATGTGAAGAAGACAAAAAAGGAGAAAGTCTCACATCAACGCGGCTAATCAATGAGCTATGGAGATGCCCATCGATTGATGTTAATGCAAGGAGTAGGGATTTCCATGCAACGGATGCACTAGAGCTATAAATATATGAAAGCTCAACAAAAGGAACTAAGTGGGTGTGCATCCAACTTGCTTGCTCATGAAGACCTAGGGCATTTGAGGAAGCCCATTGTTGGAATATACAAGCCAAGTTCTATAATGAAAAAATCCCACTAGTATATGAAGGTGACAAAACAAGAGACTCTATATCATGAAGATTATGGTGCTACTTTGAAGCACAAGTGTGGTAAAAAGGATAGTAACATTGTCCCTTCTCTCTTTCTCTCTCAATTTTTTGGGCCTTCTTTTTTTTATGGACTTTCTCTTTTTTCTTCACTTGGGACAATGCTCTATAAAATGATGATCATCACACTTCTATTTATTTACAACTCAATGATTACAACTCGATACTAGAACAAAGTATGACTCAATATGAATGCCTTCGGTGGTGTACCGGGATATGCAATGAACCAAGAGTGACATGTATGAAAGAATTATGAATGGTGGCTTTGCCACAAATACTATGTCAACTACATGATCATGCAAAGCAATATGACAATGATGAACGTGTCAAGATAAACGGAACGGTGGAAAGTTGCATGGCAATGTATCTTGGAATAGCTATGGAAATGCCATAATAGGTAGGTATGGTGGATGTTTTGAGGAAGATATAAGGAGGTTTATGTGTGAAAGAGCGTATCATATCACAGGGTTTGGATGCACCGGCGAAGTTTGCACCAACTGTCAATGTGAGAAAGGGCAATGCACGGTACCGAAGAGGCTAGCAATGATGGAAGGGTGAGAGTGCGTATAATCCATGGACTCAACATTAGTCATAAAGAACTCAAATACTTATTGCAAAAATCTACAAGTCTTCAAAAACCAAGCACTACGCGCATGCTCCTAGGGGGATAGATTGGTAGGAAAAGACCATCGCTCGTCCCCGACCGCCACTCATAAGGAGGGCAACAAAGAACACCTCATGTTTCAAATTTGTTACATAATGTTTACCATACGTGCATGCTACGAGACTTGCAAACTTCAACACAAGTATTCCTCAAATTCACAACTACTCAACTAGCACAACTTTGATATTACTACCTCCATGTCTCAAACCAATCATCAAGCATCAAACTTTTCTTAGTATTTATGACATGCCAGTCATTGAGCTTTCCTGAAATATTTATCTGGGAATAGCATTAGCTCAGTGAGCTATATGTTGTTAGGAATTACCAAAACCATCCAGGGATAGTTGCACATGCAATCTCCCCCTTTTTGGGAATTGATGACAACACATAGATTAAAGCTTCGAGAAGTCATTCGCAACTATTACCAAAACCATCCAGGGATAGTTGCACATGCAATCTCCCCCTTTCGAGGTGGTGTTGAGAGAACTCCAAGGATGAAGGCTTCTGATGAAGTAGCTGGAGCTGGTGGAATAGCTGCTGGAGGTGGAACTAGAGCTGTAGCTGCTGGTGCTGATGTTGTAGCTCTGGTGTTAGTCACTGGCACTGCAGCAGACCTCTGTCCTCAGGTCACTCTAGCAAATGCATCTGTGATAGACTTGCCCTTCTTCTCCTCTGCTTCCTCCCGAAGTTGCTCAACTGCAGTTTGGATTTCAGTTACCTTGACATCAAGGTCATAGAATTTTGTCTCGATAATCCTTTCCGAGCTCTCCTGGTTCTTGGTCAGGGTGGCCAAGCCCTGCTCAATCCTCAGAGTGGATTGGATCAGATATCCAAGCTGGTCTTTCTTGCTCTTCAAGAATACCTGAGATCTCTCTTCCACAGTTGGCATCTTTGCAACCTTCTCAGCCTTAGCCTTCTCTCTCTTTTCTTGTGCTTGCACAGATGATGGTTCATTCTCAGTCATGATAACGGTGTTATCTTGAAATTCAGGGTAGATGGGAAGGTGCTCCTTATCCAAAATGTACTTGCCTTTGCCCATCTTTGAGTTGATGAGCTCCTGGATGTGTGGGGCAGATCCACAACTTCTCTTCTGATCAGCTGTAGTCCTCTTGATTATTTCAACAATCTGGCTCATAAACTTGAACTTCTATGGGACATCAAATATGTGCAGCAAGTTGATAGCATGTCCTCTGATCATCTTGTGATCACCTGACTTGGGTAGCAGTGTGTGCCTTAAGATCCAGTTGATAGTTGGCAAACCAAACAACAAATAGTGTACATATCCAAACTTATGTGTATCCAAAGCAGCATCTGGGATCTCCTTGTACATGTTGGCCATAGAGTTGTGGTCTTTCTTCTTCTTTGCATAGATATCCAAGTCATCCTCATGTTCTTCAGGAGCATTGATCAATTGAGCCCATTCTTCAACTGTAGGCTGGTACCTAGTACCTTCAGACATCCACACAATCCTTCCATCTGGATAGAAGTGGGCAGTGGAGTAGAATTGCATAATGAGCTCATCATTCCACTTGGTGAACTTCTGAGCCACAAACTTATCAACTCCACATGCCTTGAAGCTATCATATACACTAGGGAAGTGATCCTCATTCTCCTTGATGAATTCCTAGTCAACCCATCCCATGTCACACACTATGGGCTTCTTGTCAAGCAGAATTGTCTCATAGAAGTCCTGTTGTTCCTTAGTGTGAAATCTATAGTCCACAGCAGTCCTTCTCCTGGTAGCATATGGATCAGACTCTCTCTATAGTCTCAATCCTTCCTGATTTTCATGTTCTCTGCAACTGGGTGTGCATCATTGTGATCAGGGATCTTGGGCTTCAGCTTTCTCAAAACAACAGAATCATCTTCTTCTTCTTCAGCAGCTTGAGGCACTGGGGCCTTGTTTTTCTCCTCAGCAGGTATATTCCTAGTGCTTCTCTTGGGTTTTGGCTTTGGAGCTGGAGCAGTAGCCTTGGGAGCAGCTTTGGGCTTAGATGGAGCAGCCCCTGATTTAATTGCATCTCCCATAAGCTTTTGAGCTTTGGGTGGTGGTGCAGCATTCTCTTCCTCTCCCTCTTCTTCTGAATCTCTCCTCATGGAGGGCTTGCCAAGAACTCTGGCAGTAGTGGTTGTGGCCCTCATCTTCTTATTATCTTCTCCAGCTGCCTCTTCTTCAGACTCAATAGTGAGCTTCATAGTTTCACCTGTGGCAACTTTCCTTGGCTTTGACATTGGTTGTCTTCTTGCTGGCATCTTTGTTTTCAATCCTAGCTTAGTTGCAGTAGCTGAGCCATACTCTTTCTTCAGCACTTTTTTCTTTGAAGTGGCTTCATCTTCAACAACCACGTAATCTTCATCTTCAGAGTCAGAAGTTATCTTCTTCCTTGTCCTTGTGGCAGCCTTTGGCAGATTGCTTGGAGTGCTCCTGCTACCATCATCATAGCTGCTAGAGGGACTAGTGCCCTCACTTAACTGAACTTGTTCCTTTGACTTGTTCTGGCTGTCACTTTGGTTAGACATCTTGCAGGCAAACTATCAGCAGACCCTGTGAATAGGTTATAAATGAGGTAGAGTAGATGAGCATCACAAAGTATAGGAGTTTTTGCAAAAAGGATGACTTAAAAACTTAGTTTTAGTTTTTCACAGAAAGCATTTCGGATCTACCAATTTGTAAACTCGGTGATACCGAAGCAGCTTTTGGAACCTGAACTAGTGAACTCGGTCAGACCGAGTCACAGTTCGGTGGTACCAAGACTGCTAGGGTTTCACAGAGAATCGAACTCGGTCGCACTGATTTGCAATTTTCGGTCAGACCGAAAACGCATGTGCTCTGGCCTAAGCCCAAATTGGTGAGACCGATTTCTACAACTCGGTCGGTCCGAGATGAATTCAGCGGAGATCTAACCGTAAATTTTCAAATCAAAACTAATCTACGGGATGATTTTGCTGGATAGGATGATTTCAATCATGGCAAAGCATTATGCTAAGAATCGGAGTTAGGGATTAGCACAATGATCAAGTTTGTACCCTAGTTTGGCGACGAACTTGCTACGGCGGCAACGGCGGTGAAGATTTCCGTTGACGGCGGCGGAGATCAGTGGCGGGAGGTCGCTGGCGATGAGAGGACGATCCGGAGACCAGAGGAGGCAGACTAGGTTACGCGTGGGCGAAGGAGTTCGGAGAAATTTCCAAAATTTGGCCCGGCGATATATATAACCTGACCCTGTCGGTGTGACCGAGTGGAAGGACTCGGTGGCACCGAGATGCAAAACTGCAAGCAATTACTGCAACTCAGTGTGACCGAAAAGTTCTAATCGGTTGCACCGAGATTGAAAACCCAAGATCAACTTGGTGACTCAGTAGGACCGAAAAGGATGAATCGGTCAGACCGAGATGCACAAAGAGGTTTTGGAGGTTTAAGTCTATGACGAATCGGGATCTCCGAGTGCTCCTCACACAGAGTGGTTCGAATCTGACTTGATCAAACTTTGTGATGTAGCATGAATAGAGTTTGAGACGAGAAAAGCAGAGATAGCTAGAGGGTGTTTTTAGGCATTCTTGTCCATCCATTTGGCGAAAAGAGAAGAAACCAAACAATCAAAGCAACAAATGGATGTCCTTGAATGAGTAAAATATGCGACCAACATGCTCACACAATAAAATGGCAAATGGAATATGTGACAAAGCATGCACAAACATTCTAGCATCTATCAAGCAATTGGCGATGACTAGGTCATCTATATATGAGTATATTGACTTAGGAGTCAAATGAGAACACTTGATCATAGGTCATACTCATTGTTTAAGCACAAGTGGGGTTACCACTTTTACATAAAGCATTGTTGTGATCACACCATTAGAGTTGCTTTGGCTCATTGATTTGAGTAAAGCTCCCCCTAGATGTCATATCCCCCCTAAAAGGGATGAACTAACCTTGGGTTTTGTCGATGATGACTTCATGTAGGTGTTGAAGATGTAGATGCTCGATGTTGATGTAGATCATTCGGAGCAATCCTTTGGAGTGAGTTGCACTTTCATTACCTACACGGGTTAGTCCCACAAGGAACAAACAAGGATATCAATAGACATAGAGTAATGCATACACAAGATGATGTCCATGAAAGCATTAAATTACCTTGTCCCTTGTCTTACCAACAAGAGGATTTGTGACTCCTTGAACTAGTGCAAGATATGGAAGTTGTTTGCACTTGTCCTCGCCAAAATGATAAGAGTGAAGTATGTTGGTAGAGTCACCCTCAAGAACTCTCTAGTTCTTCTTCTTTGGGATCCACATCATCTTGATGGGAATCCATGGAATCGTAGTTGTGCTTGATGAAGTAGAACTTGATGTAGTCTTGGGAACCCACTTGACCAAGGCCTTAGGTTATTCTTTAAATGCATCAATTTCCTCTTGAAGCTTGTCCTTGCCTTTTTGCTTGTGGTCTTGTGGTGGAAGATCACCTTGAGCTTGTGTTCCTTTGAAAGAAGTAGGATCATACTTATCTTTTTGAGGAACAAACTTTGTCTTGGGGTATTGATCTTCTTCCCGCTCAACTCCATTGGCATTGAACTTTTGTTCAAAACCAACACCTTGATTCTTTAGGTGTCTTCCTTGCTTGCGCACAATTTCCTCAAATTGCTTACTTCCGGCAAGACTCTTGTAAACACCTTTCTCTATGATTCCCTTCAATAAGCTATTTTCTTGCTCAAGTGTAACTTGGCTAAGAGAATCATTAGTGGAATCAAGAGAACTACTAGAAGCAACAACATTGGATTTAGCTTGATTGTTGTTACTACTAGATGAAGAATCTTTCTTGTTCTTATTGCTAGATTTAACTTGTGGCATGTAAGTAGACAAGAGTAAACTCTTGGCAATGTAAGAAGAACTTTTCTTGCGAAGATCATCATTGATTGCCTTTAAAAACTCATGCTCTTGCTCAAGGTTGATCTTTGTAAAGCATAGCTTATCATGAGTCTTTAAAAGTTCTTGATGATTTTCCAAGGTAGTTTCATGAGCTAATTTAAGAGTGTTTAGTTCTTGAGTAAGACGCTCAATCTCCTTCTTATCCTCATCATTCGTTTTATCTTGATTTGCATGATTAATTGAGTTTCATCATAGTTCTCATCACTAGAGTTGTCAACAAGTAAATCATCATCACCTAGCAAATCATCTTCATCACTATTGAAATCAACATACTCGGGATGTGTGACCTTTGGACCTTTAGCCATGAAGCATCTTACAAATCCTTCATTTGGTGAGTCAAATATGTCGTAGGAGTTGGTTGACACAAGTGCTAGACCGGCAACACCTTCATCTTGAGTATATTCGGAGTCGGAGTGATAACTTCTTTTGGAGTGATTGTCGGAGTCGGAGCCGGATACCCATTCACCAACATGAGCTTGATGTCTATTTTTCGTGTAGCTCCTTGATGACTTTTCTTTCCTTTCTGAATCCTTTCTTCTCCGAGAGGGTCTTCGTTCATAATGATCATCTCTACTCCTCCTTTCTCTTGGTGGTGATTCTTCTCTTGTACTTCTTCTTTTGGGAGAATCTTCTCTTCTTTTGTAGGGGGCCGTACACTCATTGGAGTAGTGTCCGGGTCTTCCACAATTGTAACAATTTCGCTCACGACTAAAAGATCTTTTGTCATTGTAGGACCTTGACTTGGAGCTTCTTTATTTGCTTCTACTCTTGTAGAACTTGTTGAAGTTCTTCACCATTAAGCTCAATTCTTCATTGAAGGTTTGCTTCTCACTTGATGATGTGGGAGCATCACACGAGGCTTTGTAATCACCACTTGACTTGTTGTGAAGCTCTTCCTTATCCTTGAGTGACATCTCGTGAGCAACAATTCTTCCAGTGACTTCCGTTGGCTTGAGATCTTTGTAATTGGGCATCATTTGGATCAATGTGCACACGGTATCATATTTTCCATCCAAGGCTCTTAGGATCTTCTTGATGATGAATCTATCGGTCATCTCTTCACTTCCTAAGCCGGCAATCTCATTTGTGATGAGAGCAAGCCTAGAGTACATTTCAGCGACACCTTCACCATCCTTCATTTTGAACATGTCAAGTTGACTTTGAAGCACATCCAATTTGGATTCCTTGACGGAGTCGGTACCTTCGTGCATATCAATCAAAGTATCCCAAATTTCCTTTGCATTCTCAAGACGGCTGGTTTTGTTGAACTCTTCGGCGCACAATCCATTGAAGAGAATATCACAAGCTTGAGCATTGTATTGTAGCATCTTCAACTCTTCCGCGGTAGCTTCACGGTTCCGTTCTCTCCCATCAAAGAATTCACCTTGCAAGCCAATACACACAATAGCCCAAACGGCAGGGTTATGTCCAAGAATATGCATTTTCATCTTATGCTTCCAACTAGCAAAATTAGTACCATCAAAGTAAGGACCTCTACGGTGGTAATTTCCCTCGCTAGACGCCATACTCTCCTAGGTTGTGAAACCAAGGCTATGACCACCAAATGCTATGGAAATCAAAGCAAATGGAGACCAAATGTGACGCCCCCGATTCAATCATACACTAATGATACACGCAAACGTGTATGATTAAGATCAGGGACTCACGGGAAGATATCACAACACAACTCTAAAACATAAATAAGTCATACAAGCATCATAATACAAGCCAGAGGCCTCGAGGGCTCGAATACAAGTGCTCGATCATAGACGAGTCAGCGGAAGCAACAATATCTAGGAACAGACATAAGTTAAACAAGTAGCCATAAGATGGCTAGCACAAACTGGGATACAGATCGAACGAGGCGCAGGCCTCCTGCCTGGGATCCTCCTAACTACTCCTGGCCGTCGTCAGCGGGCTACACATAGTAGTAGTCACCTCCGGTGTAGTAGGAGTCGTCGTCAACGGTGGCGTCTGGCTCCTGGGCTCCATCGTCTAGTCGCACCAATCGGGTAGAAAAATGGGAAGAAGGGGGAACAAGGCAACCATGAGTACTCGTCCAAAGTACTCGCAAGCAAGGAGCTACGCTACATATGCATGGATATATGTGTAAAGGGCCATATCAGTGGACTGGACTGCAGAATGCCAGAATAAGAGGGGGATAACTAATCCTGTTGAAGACTACGCTTCTGGCAGCCTCCGTCTTGCAGCATGTAGAAGAGGGAAGACTGAAGTCCTCTAAGTAGCATCGCATAGCATAATCTTACCCGGCGATCCCCTCCTCGATGCCCTGTTAGAGAGCGATCACCGAGTTGTATTTGGCACTTGGAAGGGTGTGTTTTATTAAGTATCCGGTTCTAGTTGTCATAAGGTCAAGGTACAACTCCAAGTCGTCCTGTTACCGAAGATCACGGCTATTTGAATAGATTAACTTCCCTGCAGGGGTGCACCACATAACCCAACACGCTTGATCCCATTTGGCCGGACACACTTTTCGGGGTCATGCCCGGCCGCGGAAGATCAACACGTCGCAGCCCCACCTAGGCACAACAGAGAGGTCAGCACGCCGGTCTAAACCTAAGCGCACAGGGGTCTGGGCCCATCACCCTTAGCACACCTGCACGTCGAGTACGCGGCCGGAAGCAAACCTAGCCCCCTTAATACAAGCGTGAGCTTACGGTCCAATGCGGCGCGCGACGCTCAGTCGCTGACATCATGAAGGCTTCGGCTGATACCACGACACCGAGTGCCCATATATTTCCCGTGTAGTTGGTTAGTGTGTATAGGCCAGTAGCCAGACTCAGATCAAATACCAGGATCTCGTTAAGCGTGTTAAGTATCCGTGAACGCCGACCAGGGCCAGGCCCAACTCTCTCCTAGGTGGTCTCAACCTGCCCTGTCGCTCCGCCACAAAGTAACAGTCGGGGGCCGTCGGGAACCCAGGCCCACCACTACCTGGGTGGAACCACCTGCCCCTTCAGCCCCCATCTCCGAACAGTATCACACGTAATGTAAGAGTGTAAAGTATATAGTATATGCCCGTGATCACCTCCCGAAGTGATCACGACCCAGTAGTATAGCATGGCAGACGGACAAGAGTGTAGGGCTACTGATGGAACACTAGCATCCTATACTAAGTAGTAGGATAGCAGGTAAGGGTAACAACTGTAGCAACAATGATAGGCTATGCATCAGAATAGGATTAACCGAAAGCAGTAACATGCTACACTACTCTAATGCAAGCAGTATAGAGAAGAATAGGCGATATCTGGTGATCAAGGGGGGGCTTGCCTGGTTGCTCTGGCAAGGAGGACGTGTCGTCAACACCATAGTCAAACTGGGGGTCACCGTCAGTTTTGGGGCCTACCGGAAAGAAGTAACGGAGGGGGAACATAATAAATAATAGAGCAATCAAAGCATTACAAAAGCGTAACATGGCAAACGCGGTGCTAGGGGTGACCTAACGCAGTAGGAGGTGATAACGGCGAAGGGGGAAAACATCCGAGAAAGTATCCCCGGTGTTTCGCGTTTTCGGACCGGTGAACCGGAGGGGGAAAGTTGCGTGTTCGCTATGCTAGGGATGCGTGGTGGACGAACGGGCTAAATGCTAAATGCGTGTTCGTTCTGAGCAACTTTCATGTACAAAGTATTTTCATCTGAGCTGCGGTTTATTTTATATTAATTTCTAACGATTTAAAAGATTTTCTAATTTTCTGGATTTATTTTAATTCGAAATATTAAATTGACTAAATGCTAAGTGCACCCGAAAGTGTACCCAGCAGCGTGTGCTACAGGCTGATAGGTGGGGGCGGCTATGGCCATCACCGTGGTTGTGCATGCTTGCACAGCCACACGACGGCTATGGCCAGCCACGGCCATGAGCTCGCACGGGAGCGGCCATGGGCATGAGCGGGCTGGCACGCGCGGGTGTGCAGTTGAGCGCAGGGGGTGCACGGGGTGCAGTCCGCGGCCTACGGCGAGCAGTAGGCAGCAGCGGCGACAGCCACAGCGGCCGCGGAAAGCAATGCGACATCATCGACGACATCAGCACGAAGAGGCAGCGGCATCAGCCAGCAGCGGCGGCGCAGCAGAGTAGTAGGAGGCAGCGGCATCGGAGCAGCACCAACATCAGCTACATGGTAGAAGTACGCGCACACACACACACACAAGAGCTTGAGCTCCCATCCTTGGCGGCCGAGCGCGCGACGAGCAGCAGCAAGCGCGGGTCTTCTCGGGTGCGGGCAGGGGTGCAACGAGCGCGGGTAGGGAGCTTGGTGTGTGGCAGAGCGCAACAGTGGGCGCGCACAGGGAGGCCAAGGTTGCGACGGGAGCGGGCAGGTACGCACATGAGCGGAGCTCCAGCGGTCCGGCCATGGTGAGCTTCGGCCACGGCAGAATAACGACGAAACAGAGGAGATTCGAGGGGGAGAAGGGGAGTCGAAATAGGAGCTCACATCGAGCCTGCAGATGTACTTAGTGGGCTCGGGGAAGGCTCGGAGGTGCCAGAATCGACAGCGAAGCTCGACGGGGCCGAGGAAGAAGAAGGCGGTGTGGGGCTCGACGCAGTGGCTCCCGGCTCAGTGTAGTGGCACCGGAGGGCGTAGGAGACGGCGGCGAAGATCAAGGACAAGTCGGCAAGGCGAGAGGCGGCTGGTGGCCACGGGATCGATGCGACAATGGTGACGACCGCGTCGGGTGGCTCTTCAGATTGGGAAGGAGAGCGAGGGGAAAGGGGCCCTGGGTTCTAGGGTTAGCAGGGGCGTGCGGGGGCAACCTAGTAGGGCGCCAGGGGACCTGGATGGCCGCCCCGTGGCCATCCGCGGCCACGGACGGTTGGTCGTCGTCCACCTCTCCCCTGAACAGAGGTAGGAGACAGTGGGGGGGGGGGGGGGTTGGGCCGGCTTAGTTAGTTGGGCCTAGTGGCCCTGTAGATTAGGATTATTTTCTTTTTACTAGTATTTTCCATTTGCCTTTCTGTTTATTTATTTAGCTATTGTTTTGTACTTGATTTTATCATCAAAATATTTTTGTAAAATGTTAAACCTTGCCATATAATTACTCTGCATTATTGTGCACTGCCACAACAGGTTTGGGTTCAAAATAATTTATTAAGTTCGAGTTTATATTTAAATGGGATTAAAAGGTGTTGTTGGTCCACTGTTTTAATATCCAGGGGCAATTTTATATTTTGAAAAATGTTAATTACTTCATGACAAATTGTTAGTGAATATTTGCAACCCACCAAACATTTTTGTTTTACCATTTGAAAAATAATAGTTTGACTTTATTTTAAAATTAATTTGAATCGGGTTTGGATCAAAGTGAGATTTAGAAATTTAATGTGATGACATGGCATCATTAAGAGGGGATTACTGTAGCTTGATTACCTGGGCGTCACACCAAAGCTCTAATACCACTTGTAGGATCGGAAGTATGTCTAGAGGGGGTGATTCGACTACTTGACCAAATAAAAATCTAGCCTTTTCCCAATTTTAGTTCTTGGCAGATTTTGGCAACTTAGCACAAGTCAAGCAATCAACCTAAACATGCAATTCTAAGAGTATAGCAACGGAATGTAAAACAATTGCATATGAAGGTAAAAGGATGAGTTTGAAGGAGCAAACGTAATGTTGACACGGAGATTTTTTATCCGTGGTTCCGATAGGTGGTGCTATCGTACATCCACGTTGATGGAGACTTCAACCCACGAAGGGTAACGGTTGCGCGAGTCCACGGAGGTCTCCACCCACGAAGGGTCCACGAAGAAGCAACCTTGTCTATCCCACCATGGCCATTGCCCACGAAGGACTTCCCTCACTAGGGTAGATCTTCACGAAGTAGGCGATCTCCTTGCCCTTACAAACTCCTTGGTTCAACTCCACAATCTTGACGGAGGCTCCCAAGTGACACCTAGCCAATCTAGGAGACACCACTCTCCAAGAAGTAACAAATGGTGTGTTGATGATGAACTCCTTGCTCTTGTGCTTCAAATGATAGTCTCCCCAACACTCAACTCTCTCTCATAGGATTGGATTTTGTAGAAAGAAGATTTGAGTGGAAAGCAACTTGGGGAAGGCTAGAGATCAAGATTTATGTGGTTGGAATGGAATATCTTGACCTCAACACAAGTGGAGGTGGTTCTCTCTCAGAAAATATGTATTGAAAGTGTAGGCATGTTCTGATGGCTTTCTCCATGAATGAAGAGTGGGTGGAGGGGTATATATAGCCTCCACACAAAATCTAACCGTTACACACAAATCACCAAACTCGGTGGGACCGAATCATGAAACTCGGTCGGACCGATTTAGTTCAAAATGTGAACGTTAGGATTCTCGGTGGGACCGACTGGATCAACTCGGTGGGACCGATGTCATTAGGGTTAGGGCATATTTAATCTCGGTGAGACCGATTACACATACTTGGTGAGACCGATTTTGGTAATAGTCAAACAGAGAGTTGGTTAGGCAAACTCGGTGGTACCGATTCGCTCAACTTGGTTGGATCGAAACGTTACGAAAGGGAAAGAGAGAGTTTGTATTGCAATCTCGGTGGAACCGATCACTCATCTCGGTTTGACCGAAATGTTACCAAAAGGAAACAGAGAGATTACAACCCATCTCGGTGGGACCGAGATCCCTATCAGTGAGACCGAATTGATTAGGGTTTCTGGTAGTGGCAATGACAACTAAACTCGGTGGCTCCGGATATGAAATTTTGGTGGGGCCGAGTTGGACTTTTTGGTTTAGGACATATGTGGATATGAGAAAGTAGTGGAGGGTTTTGGAGCATATCACTAAGCATTTTGAGCAAGAGCCTCATTAAGCAACACCTCGTCCCTTCTTAATAGTATTGGCTTTTCCTATAGACTCAATGTGATCTTGGATCACTAAAATAGAAAATGTAGAGTCTTGTGATTTGAGCTTGAGCCAATCCTTTGTCCTTAGCATTTTGAAGGGTCCACTTTCTAATCCATGCCATGCCAATCATTGAGCTTTCCTGAAATATTTATCTTGGAATAGCATTATCTCAATGAGCTATATGTTGTTAGGAATTACCAAAACCACCCAGGGATAGTTGCACTTTCAGTTTTGCTCACCTAGGGGCCCCCCACCGGTGGTTCTTGGCTCCAGTATTTTTCCTTTATTGTATAAAAATTCTCCACAAAGTTTCGTTCCAATCCAAGATCTTTTATTTCTGCACAAAAACAACACCATGGTAGTTCTGCTGAAAACAGCGTCAGTCCGGGTTAGTTTCATTCAAATCATGTAAATTACAGTCCAAAGCAAGAGGAAAAGCATTAGGAAAACTAGGTACGATGGAGACATATCATCGCCCTGAGGGCTTGTGGGCCCCTCGGGAGTCCTCCAACCCTAATCTTTGCACTATAAATTCCCAAATATTTCCAAGCCAACAGAAGCGTCCACCAAAATACTTTTCTACCGCCGTAATCCTTTGTTCCCGTGAGACCCCATCTTGGGTCCTTTTCCAGCACCCTGCCGAAGGGGGATTCGATCCTAGAGGGCATCTACATTAACCTTGATGCCCTTCTGATGAAGCGTGAGTAGTTTACCACAGGCCTACGGGTCCATAGCTAATAGCTAGATGGCTTCTTCTCTCTCTTTGATCTTCAATACAATGTTCTCCTCGATGTTCTTGGAGTTCTATCCGATGTAATATGCTTTTGCGGTGTGTTTGTCGAGATCCAATGAATTGTTGATTTATGATCAGATTATCTATGAATATTATTTGAGTCTTCTCTGATTCTTTTATGCATGATTAAATATATTTGTATTTCTCTTTGATATATCGGTTTGGTTTGGCCAACTAGATTGGTATTTCTTGCAACAGGAGAGGTGCTTAGTTTTGGGTTCAATCTTGCGGTGTCCTCACCCAGTGAAAAAGTAGGGATAGCATGGCAAGTATGGTATTGTTGCCATCAAGGGTAGAAAGATGTGGTTTTCATCTTATTGCTTGAGTTAATCCCTCTATGTCATGTCATCTTACTTAAGGCGTTACTCCGTTCTTATGAACTTAATACTCTAGATGCATGCTAGATAGCGGTCGATGTGTGGAGTAATGGTAGTAGATGCAGGAAAGAGTCGGTCTACTTGACACGGACGTGAGGCCTATATTCATGATCATTGCCTTGGATATCATCATAACTTTGTGCTTTTCTATCAATTGCTCGACAGTAATTTGTTTACCCATCGTATGTTTTCTTTCATGAGAGAAACCTCTAGTGAAACCTATGGCCCCCGGGTCTATTTTCCATGATATATTATACCTATCTCTATTAGATCTCACTCTTGTTCGAGACCGTGAAGGGATGGACAACCCCTTTTCGCGTTGAGTGCAAGTGTTTGTTAGTTTGTGCAGGTGCATAGATTAGAGACTTGCTTGTGCCTCCTACTAGATTGATACCTTGGTTCTTAACTGAGGGAAATACTTACCTCTACTTTGCTGCATCACCCTTTCCTCCTCAAGGGAAAAATCAGCGCAAGCTCAAGAAGTAGCAATGATATTGGTTCTTTCATCTTTAAGATTCGTCATAGTGATCAGCAGATATAAATCCCAAGTGACTCAGCAAACAGAGCTATGCTCCCCAACAACAGAGCCAGAAAAAGGTCTTGATAACCCACAAGTATAGGGGATCGCAACATCTTTCGAGGGTAGAGTATTCAACCCAAATTTATTGATTCGACGCAAGGGGGCAAGAATATTCGCAAGTATTAGCAGTTGAGATGTCAATTCAACTGCACCTAAAAGACTTAATATCTGTAGCAAGGTGATCAGTAGCAGAGTAGTATGGTAGTTTGATAGTAATGGTAGCAAAAATAGTAGCAATTTTGTAGTGATTGTAACAGCAGCAATGGCGAAAGTAACTTAGCAACGGTCAATATATGAAAAACGTAGGCATTGGAATCGTGATGGATAATTGTGTTGGATTGCATTCATCATGTAACAGTTATAACCTAGAGCGACACAGAACTAGCTCCAATTCATCAATGTAATGTAGGCATGTATTCTGTTTATAGCCATACGTGTTTATGGAAAAGAACTTGCATGACACCTTTTGTCCTACACTCCCGTGGCAGCGTGGTAAATAAGGAAACTAAGGGATATTAAGGTGTGACGCCCCCGATTCAATCGTACACTAATCATGCACGCAAATGTGTATGATCAAGATCAGGGACTCACGGGAAGATATCACAACACAACTCTACAAATGAAAATAAGTCATACAAGCATCATAATACAAGCCAAGGGCCTTGAGGGCTCGAATACAAGTGCTCGATCATAGACGAGTCAGCGGAAGCAACAATATCTGAGTACAGACATAAGTTAAACAAGTCTGCCTTAAGAAGGCTAGCACAAACTAGGATACAGATTGAAAGAGGAGCAGGCCTCCTGCCTGGGATCCTCCTAACTACTACTGGTCGTCGTCAGCGGGCTGCACGTAGTAGTAGGCACCTCCGGTGTAGTAGGAGTCATCGTCGAAGGTGGCGTCTGGATCCCGAGCTCCATCGTCTGGTTGCAGCAATCAGGTAGAGGAAAGGGGAGAAGGGGAAAAGGCAACCGTGAGTACTCATCCAAAGTACTCGCAAGCAAGGAGCTACACTACATATGCATGGATATATGTGTAAAGGGCCATATCAATGGACCGAACTTCAGAATGCCGGAATAAAAGGGGGATAGCTAATCCTGTCGAAGACTACGCTTCTGATCGCCTCCGTCTTGCAGCATATAGAAGAGAGTAGACTGAAGTCCTCCAAGTTACCCGGCGATCCCCTCCTCGTCACCCTGTTAGAGAGCGACCACCGGGTTGTATCTGGCACTTGGAAGGGTGTGTTTTATTAAGTATCCGGTTCTAGTTGTCATAAGGTCAAGGTACAACTCCGGGTCGTCCTTTTACCGAGGGACATGGCTATTCGAATAGATTAAATTCCCTGCAGGGGTGCACCACATAACCCAACACGCTTGATCCCATTTGGCCGGACACACTTTCCTAGGTCATGCCCAGCCTCGGAAGATCAATACGTCGCAGCCCCACCTATGCTCAACAGAGAGGTCAGCACGCCGGTCTAAATCCTATGTGCGCAGGGGTCTGGGCCCATCGCCCATTGCACACCTGCATGTTGCGTACGCGGCCGGAGAGCAGACCTAGCAACCTCCATTACAAAGGAAGTCATGTTATGCAGTCCAACCCGGCGCGCGCCGCTCAGTCGCTGACGTCACGAAGTGCTTTGGCTGATACCACGACGCCGGGATACCCATAACTACTCCCGCGTAGATGGTTAGTGCGTATAGACCAAATGGCCAGACTCAGATCAAATACCCAGATCTCGTTAAGCGTGTTAAGTATCCGCGAACGCCGACCAGGGCCAGGCCCACCTCTCTCCTAGGTGGTCTGAACATGCCCTGTCGCTCCGCCACAAAGTAACAGTCGGGGGTCGTCGGGAACCCAGGCCTACCTCTACCGGGATGGAGCCACCTGCCCCTTCAGCCCCCATCTCCGAACAGTATCACAGGTGATGTAACAGTGTAAAGTATATAGTATATGCCCGCGATCACTTCCCGAAGTGATCACGGCCCAGTAGTATAGCATGGCAGACGGACAAGAGTGTAGGGCCACTGATGGAACACTAGCATCCTATACTAAGCAGTAGGATAGTAGGTAAGGGTAACAACAGTAGTAGCAAGGACAGGCTATGCAGCAGTATAGGATTAACTGAAAGTAGTAACATGCTACACTACTCTAATGCAAGTAGTATAGAGAAGAGTAGGCGATATATGGTGATCAAGGGGGGGGGCTTGCCTGGTTGCTCTGGCAAGAAGGGGGTTGTCAACACCGTAGTCGATCAGAGGGGTACCGGCAGCGGTCTCGGGGTCTACCGAAAAATTAACGGAGGGGGAACACAATAAATAACATAGCAATCAAAGCATAACATGAAAAACGCGGTGCTAGAGGTGATCTAACGCAGGGATAGGTGATACCGGCGAAGGGGGGAAAACATCCGGGAAAGTATCCCCAGTGTTTCGTGTTTTCGGGCAGAGGAGCCGGAGGGGGAAAGTTGCGAGTTCGATAGGTTAGGGATGCATGGCGGACGAACGGGCTGTGTATCCTGGTTTGTCACGTCGTTTGAGCAACTTTCATGTTGAAAATAATTTAATCCGAGTTACGGATTAAAAGATATGATTTTCTAAAGATTTTATTAATTTCTGGAATTTATTTAATTACTTCAACATTATCCAGAATAGTAAACGATGACGTCAGCATGACATCATGCTGACGTCACCAGTCAACTGTGCAGTTGACTGGGTCAACCATGTGTGGGGCCCATAGGTCATTGGCTGTTTAATTAGTAGGTTAATTAAACAGTGTCAATTAGTTTAATTAGTGGTCAGGTTAATCTAATACAAAATTAATTAAGTTAATTACCTATTTAATTAATTAATTAATTAATTTTTATTTACTATTAATTAATTATTGTTTTTAACTAACGTTCTGTGGCGTGGGCCCCAATTGTCATCGGGCCAGGGGCCATAGCGGGCGCCAGCGCTAGCGGGCAGCGGGTGTGGTGCCCGTACCCGAGGCCGTAGCCTGCCCGGGCGACGGGGAGAGTCGGGCACGAGCTCCGCGCGGCCAGGGCCGCGATGGCGCTGGCCGGAACAGGGGGCGGACCGGAGGGGAGGTGGCTAGGGGAAGAGGGTGCGGGGGAGGTCGACACGGCCGCGGGTCAAGCTCACGTCCATGGTGGATGGCGGGGGGGGGGGAGGCAGAGAGGCTCCGCCCAGGAGCGGCGATGTGTGCGGTGGCGCACAGGAGCCTCAGCGGGCGTGGCTGCGGGGCGACAGCAGCGGCGAGGCCGCGAGTGGCAAACGGGGGGCGCGGCGACGTGGTCGCACGGGCGAACCCCAGCGTAACGGGCGGCGCGGAGTGGCATGGACGAGCCCCGGGTCACCGGCGACAGATGGGGAGAAGGAGAAAGGGAGGCCGTGGCCTCACCGGCGATGTAGGGTACGGGCCAGCGGGGTTCGTGGAGGGGGTCGGGGACGGCGGCGCCGGAGAGGAAGCAGTCCGGCGAGGTGGAGGCGCGTCGAGCTCCGGGCGGCGAGGATCCTGTGACCGGGGCGGCGGGGTGGTTCGGTTCCAGGCGTCGAGCAGCGGGGCGGCGTCGGCAGTGGTGCGGCGTCGGGCGGTGGAGTCGGGGCATCGTGCCCCGATCCAGATCCAACGGGGGGGGCGAGAGGGGGAGTGGGGGGTTTCGTGGGGGGAGTGGGAGGCGTCGGTGGTGGCTAGGGTTTGGGGTACGAGTCCATATAGGCCAGGGGAGGTTAGGTGGGCCAGTTGGGCTGGCCGCTAGGCCGAAGCCCAGTGAAGGGGGAAGGTTCCCTTTTTGTATTTTTAGTAAATTTTTCTTTATTGTTTTAACTTTATTCTCAATTGGTTTTGTTTTACAAAATACCTACAAGAGCACCTAAAGTAGTGTGACTAGTTTTACCATTGCCACCTAAGGTTTCACTCCTAATTAAAATAGTTTAATACTTTATAAATTATAAAAGGCATTTATTTAATTGTTTAAGCCACTGTTTTATTTTCTTTGGGTCTCTTAATTACTCTATAAAATGTGGTTTCTGCTCTAATATTTTCTAGGGATTATTTGTGACACTTAGGACATTTTAGTTTTGACGTCTGAAAACTTTGACAGTTTGACTTTATTTTAAATTTGAATTTCGAACGGGATTTGAATCATCGCAAGATTAACAACAATAATCGTGGTGACGAGGAATCATTAGCGGAGGGTTACTGTAGCGTAGCTATCCGGGCGTCACAAATCTCCTCCACTACAAGAAATCTCGTCCCGAGATCTAAGAGGTGGAAAACGGGGAAAAGGTCTGGTTACGAAATTCTAACGAATCTCCTCGGTCTTGATTGCTCTTCTCGAAGTGGTCGATCCATTATATTGATATCTCCATATTTCTGCTTCAAGTCATCAAGATAAAGTCGGTATGCTTTCTTCGGGGGTCTCCATCGTACTTACAAAAGAATAAAGAGTGGGCATTCCGGGAGAACAGACCTCTGCAAGGTCGACTATCTAGTCGATAACATCGGGAAGGTTGCCGGATAGCAACTCTCGAATTGAAACTTAAGAAAATATCGTGAGCAAAGTAAGAAGGTTAAAAATAGAAGTTTCAAGCGCATAGGCAATCGTTCGTTGCCTGAAGCAAAGTGTGAAAGGGGTTCAGAGCAAGGGGAATAAGTATCACGTCTGATAGCAGAACTGATGATCTCCCAGAAGGTGGCTCGTAAATTACTTACGAGGCCACGCGCGAGGAACAACCTTGGGATCAGGGGGTGTACATGAGAGTCAGGTTTCGATCCCGTGGGACTGTGGGTTATGGGCCCACCATGTGGGTTAAATGTAGGAAGGGCGACGACATCTTGCATGATAATGTAAGCAAGGCATGTCAGAGGATAGCCTGTCAGTTATGTCAGAAACAACATATGTACCAAGGGCGAGGGACGAAGAGAACCATTTTCCTGCTCGTTGAGCGAGGAGGACCAATAGGCAAGGTTCTCGTCCATCGGTGGTTATCGGAATGTCATCAACAATAGTACAGGGTGTTGCTGACCGAGTTGTACACCATGGTGTTTACATAAGCCGGAAGATATTTCTGCTTAGGTCATATAGATCACAGAAGGTTAAACAAAACAATGGAAAGGAAAATGTGTTTAAACACATCTTTCTGGGGTATATTCTTCCCAAGGACAAGCAGAGCATGATATCCATGACAGGATATAACGTAGAAAACCCTGTAGGTAAGGGGAGAGAAATTTCATGACAATACCCATACAACGGTGTTTGGATAATTGATAAGGAGAATTTTAGCATTGTGCTTCAAATGTTCTTGTTGATGAACGGGGTACCACAGACATGCTTCGAGATAGCATTGACATGGTCTTCAAGCAAAGGTCGGACTTTGGATACTCAAAGGATTCATCAGGAACAACTTGCAGAATAAGTCTTTCAGTTTCCCCATGGAAGAGTGGGCAACCTTGCTGAAAAGGGGAACTATTACAAGAGGGCCTCCGACCAGGTGTGCTAGGCACGACATCACTTTACCGGGTCATATTAAGACCAATGTGATAACTCTTGGAAATATGTTCCAACCATCATATCTGACCGAGATTCAGATCTAATTGGAGTCAGGATACCTCGGACTCAGGATGCCTGAGAAGAAAGGTGCAACACAAATTGTCGAGATGACATTGTAAGATTCTCGGGAAATTAACTACGGAAGCGAGTTCCGAAACAAAAGATCATCATTAAACCAATGAAGGGAGAAGGAGGTAGCTGATGAATTCAGCGACAATTCATCGAGACTTCGAAAAGATGGGTTTCCACAAGTATGTGAACAAGAAGATATCGTTAGTCAGATGAAATGATATAAGGGGATATGCTCGAGGAAAACATACCCAGTTTAAGCCTTGGTTGATAGGTGCACCCGAAATATGGGTTGGGTTGCACGACCAATGTCGGAATGGTGATTCAATAATCAATAGTCTAAGAATGACGGCCGACCATTAACTTCAAAGCAATAGGATTGCAGAATCCAAACAGCACCGCTCACTTGTTGGTACCCCGGTTGGAATCAACACGAGGACCCAAGAAAGAATGGTGATGGTGAGAAGTATCACCATACCAAGAATCCTTAAGCGGTGGTGAAATTCTCACAACATTGATGACATAAGAGCTGTTAATGTTCCAAGGTAAGGGAGAACAATTCCTGGATAGCAAGGAACTCAAGGTATAACATCAAACACGAACAAGTTTGTTTCTAACGAAAGGCAATAAAGTGGTCGATGATAACACAAATCATCGAGGGCAAGGATGGTGTTTCTCATCATGAATTCAATAGATACCCAGGAAGAGCTCAGAGTGCTGATGATGATCATGACACATTTGTCAAGAGATTTCATGAAGAGGTAATCGATCGGCGATGATATCAAGTCAAAGGAATGATGAAGCAAAATGTTATTGTAACCATGGGTACGACACAACCTCGGAATCAAGTATTGTTGTTCAAGAAAATAATATATGACAAGGAAGATCGACGTAAGCTTAGCTCAGCGTCAAAAGTATGTTCCGGGAAGAAAGGCCACATAACACTGTTAAGATTTAGCACGATAATGATATAGCCGATCAGGATAGGAACGACATGATCGGGTACAAACTCGTAAATAAAGAATATCAGCAGGAGCTGTTGAACCGTAACGCGGACTCGGTTCAGTTATCGGGGTCTTCGAGTATTTGACCACTCGGAGCCCGTGAAAAATTGGAATCAGTGAGAATGTAGCACTTGATAAAGAACTCATAAGAAGTTATGCAGTTCCATTATAATCTCGAGATACCAGGGGGTAATACTCGACGACAGATCAAAGTAGAGGTTGGACGGGTGCATTGATCTGCAGAGGACAAGTGGTTCTACTTGTCCAAGAAAAGGATCAAAGATGATCAATCATGGTCGGAACCACGGTCGCAAAGGACCAACATAGTTACAAGATGAACTTATAACAAGGGGACCATTATTAATACAAGAAGCTTTCATGATAGATTCCACATCGGGTCCATGGGCATGAACACAAAGTTCAAGGTCGACTCCCACTTCTCCAAAGCAGAACCTTACATCACTTCTCGTTTTGAAAATGGCATTAGTGTTGAATATTTTACCTGGTGCAATACCAGATAAATATGCCCTGTGAAATCTTTCGGGTTTGCACAGATTAGGGAAGGCATTGGTTCAACCCATCGGGGCTTCTTAGGAACATATACCCCAATCTTCAAGACTAGATATCACCAGCTCAAAAACAGGGCATGGTTGGCCAAGTGGATGATACAATTTACCAAGGGCATTATGTATCAGGTAAAGAACTCACAAGAATTTTGGTTGTGAAGGACATTGTCGGATAATAACCCGGCAATGGGTACGGCGGTCCATAACGGGGCTGATGTGAGTATCGATACTCAATCTAAGGAAGAAGGAATGCCAAGGCATCGGATTATGGAAACAACTGACTAATTCAGAGCTTAATGCTAAGAAATTTTACGATTTCCAAATCAAGGGATCAGAAGCAATCGTGCTGATCGAAAATGAATAAGTTCAATAGACTTGGAAACACAAACGATCAAGGCATTGATTGGTCAAGATCCAGCTCATATCCAAATGACGTCTGAGCCGGAAGGATGAATCCTAGGATTCGACTGAGGAATGCGAGCATCCTCAACGTATCGAATCAACGGACTTAAAATGATAAAGGCAAGGGAGGCCAATAAGATTACGAAACTTATGGGATTATCCATAATGCAAGCAAGCGAGAATTTCAAGAGCAATAGGCTGCTCAGGATTTTCGGAAGATCGAATCATATTTTGAAGTCTTCGGCATAACACATGATCAACGGGGAATGAGCGGATACTCGATAAGTGCGAGAATTATCTGTAGGGGTATTCAGGTGACAAAGTACAGCAAAGCAGTAAGCTCAAAGGATTCTCGAAACAACATAGAGTATTTCAGGACATCTTGTAATAATAAGATCAACGGGGAATGATTGTATGAATGGCAAGTGTATGCAGTTTTCATAGGGGTTGACGGTGGAAGGAAATCGCAAATGTGATGTCACAAAGACTCGAGAGAACATCGTAGAGTAACTTCGGAATCTTCTAGTGCATCAGGCGATCATCTGAAGTGAGGGGCTCTCCAGGAGAAAGTATTATCAAGAACCTAAAGTTAGTCTTGTTTTTAGCAAAATCATTTAACCTGAATAGAAGAGATGTCAGAGTCCCAGAGTATAGGTCAAGGAGTAAAAGATCCTACTACCACCCGATGGCGACGTGTGCCCGTAAGACACACAATCATGTTAGTAAAATTTTGCAATGTCTAGACTCGACTTCGGCCAAGGAGTTGGAAGGGGGATTCCTACAGGCAGTCGGCTCTGATACCAACTTGTGACGCCCCCGATTCAATCGTACACTAATCATGCACGCAAATGTGTACGATCAAGATCAGGGACTCACGGGAAGATATCACAACACAACTCTACAAATTAAAATAAGTCATACAAGCATCATAATACAAGCCAGGGGCCTCGAGGGCTCGAATACAAGTGCTCGATCATAGACGAGTCAGCGGAAGCAACAATATCTGAGTACAGACATAAGTTAAACAAGTCTGCCTTAAGAAGGCTAGCACAAACTGGGATACAGATCGAAAGAGGAGCAGGCCTCCTACCTGGGATCCTCCTAACTACTACTGGTCGTCGTCAGCGGGCTGCACGTAGTAGTAGGCACCTCCAGTGTAGTAGGAGTAGTCGTCGAAGGTGGCGTTTGGATCCTGAGCTCCATCGTTTGGTTGCAGCAATCGGGTAGAGGAAAGGGGAAAAGGGGGAAAAGGCAACCGTGAGTACTCATCCAAAGTACTCGCAAGCAAGGAGCTACACTACATATGCATGGATATATGTGTAAAGGGCCAGATCAATGGACTGAACTGCAGAATGCCGGAATAAAAGGGGGATAGCTAATCCTGTCGAAGACTACGCTTCTGATCGCCTCCGTCTTGCAGCATATAGAAGAGAGTAGACTGAAGTACTCCAAGTAGCATCGCATAGCATAATCCTACTCGGCGATCCCCTCCTCGTCACCCTATTAGAGAGCGACCACCGGGTTGTATCTGGCACTTGGAAGGGTGTGTTTTATTAAGTATCCGGTTCTAGTTGTCATAAGGTCAAGGTACAACTCCGGGTCGTCCTTTTACCGAGGGACACGGCTATTCGAATAGATTAACTTCCCTGCAAGGGTGCACCACATAACCCAACACGCTTGATCCCATTTGGCCGGACACACTTTCCTGGGTCATGCCCGGCCTCGGAAGATCAACACGTCGCAGCCCCAACTAGGCTCAACAGAGAGGTCAGCACGCCGGTCTAAATCCTATGCGCGCAGGGGTCTGGGCCCATCGCCCATTGCACACCGGCACGTTGCGTACGCGGCCGGAGAGCAGACCTAGCAACCTCCATTACAAAGGAAGTCACGTTACGCGGTCCAACCCGGCGCGCGCCGCTCAGTCGCTGACGTCACGAAGTGCTTCGGCTGATACCACGACGCCGGGATACCCATAACTACTCCCGCGTAGATGGTTAGTGCGTATAGACCAAATGGCCAGACTCAGATCAAATACCCAGATCTCGTTAAGCATGTTAAGAATCCGCGAACGCCGACCAGGGCCAGGCCCACCTCTCTCCTAGGTGGTCTGAACCTGCCCTATCGCTCCGCCACAAAGTAATAGTCGGGGACCGTCGCGAACCCAGGCCCACCTCTACCGGGATGGAGCCACCTGCCCCTTCAGCCCCCATCTCTGAACAGTATCACAGGTAATGTAACAGTGTAAAGTATATAGTATATGCCCGCGATCACTTCCCGGAGTGATCACGGCCCGGTAGTATAGCATGGCAGACGGACAAGAGTGTAGGGCCACTGATGGAACACTAGCATCCTATACTAAGCAGTAGGATAGCAGGTAATGGTAACAACAGTAGTAGCAAGGACAGGCTATGCAGCAGTATAGGATTAACTGAAAGTAGTAACATGCTACACTACTCTAATACAAGCAGTATAGAGAAGAGTAGGCGATATCTGGTGATCAAGGGGGGGCTTGCCTGGTTGCTCTAGCAAGAAGGGGGTCGTCAACACCGTAGTCGATCACAGGGGTACCGGCAGTGGTCTCGGGGTCTACCGGAAAAAGTAACGGAGGGGGAACACAATAAATAACATAGCAATCAAAGCATAACATGGCAAACGCGGTGCTAGAGGTGATCTAACGCAGGGATAGGTGATACCGGCGAAGGGGGGAAACATCCGGGAAAGTATCCCCGGTGTTTCATGTTTTCGGGCAAAGGAGCCGGAGGGGGAAAGTTGCGAGTTCGATAGGTTGGGGATGCATGGCTGACAAACGGGCTGTGTATCCTGGTTTGTCACGTCGTTCTGAGCAACTTTCATGTTGAAAATAATTTAATCCGAGTTACGGATTAAAAGATATGATTTTCTATAGATTTTATTAATTTCTGGAATTTATTTAATTACTTCAACATTATCCAGAATAGTAAACGATGACGTCAGCATGACATCATGCTGACGTCACCAGTCAACTGTGCAGTTGACTGGGTCAACCACGTGTGGGGCCCACAGGTCATTGGCTGTTTAATTAGTAGGTTAATTAAACAGTGTCAATTAGTTTAATTAGTGGTCAGGTTAATCTAATACAAAATTAATTAAGTTAATTACCTATTTAATTAATTAATTAATTAATTTTTATTTACTATTAATTAATTATTGTTTTTAACTAACGTTCTGGGGCGTGGGCCCCAATTGTCATTGGGCCAGGGGCCATAGCGGGCGCCGGCGCTAGCGGGCAGCGGGTGTGGTGCTGGCCGGAACAGGGGGCGGGCCGGAGGGGAGGTGGCTAGGGGAAGAGGGTGCGGGGGAGGTCGACACGGCCGCGGGTCGAGCTCGTGTCCATGGTGGATGGCGGGGAGGGAAGGCAGAGAGGCTCCGCTCGGGAGAGGCGATGTGTGCGGTGGGGCACAGGAGCCTCAGCGGGCGTGGCTGCGGGGCGACGGCAGCGGCGAGGCCGCGAGTGGCAAACGGGGGGCGCGGCGACGTGGTCGCACGGGCGAACCCCAGCGTAACGGGCGGCGCGGAGTGGCATGGACAAGCCCCGGGTCACCGGCGACAGATGGGGAGAAGGGGAGAGGGAGGCCGTGGCCTCACCGGCGATGTAGGGTACGGGCCAGCGGGGTTCGTGGAGGGGGTCGGGGACGGCGGCGCCGGAGAGGAAGCAGTCCGGCGAGGTGGAGGCGCGTCGAGCTCCGGGCGGCGAGGATCCTGTGACCGGGGCGGCGGGATGGTTCGGTTCCACGCGTCGAGCGGCGGGGCGGCGTCGGCAGTGGTGCGCCGTCGGGGCATCGTGCCCCGATCCAGATCCAGCGGGGGGGCGAGAGGGGGAGTGGGGGGTTTCGTGGGGGGAGTGGGAGGCGTCGGTGGTGGCTAGGGTTTGGGGTACGAGGCCATATAGGCCAGGGGAGGTTAGGTGGGCCAGTTGGGCTGGCCAGCTGGGCCGAAGCCCAGTGAAGGGGGAAGGTTCCCTTTTTGAATTTTTAGTAAATTATTCTTTATTGTTTTAACTTTATTCTCAATTGGTTTTGTTTTACAAAATACCTACAAGAGCAGCTAAAGTAGTGTGACTAGTTTTACCATTGCCACCAAAGGTTTCACTCCTAATTAAAAATAGTTTAATACTTTATAAATTATAAAAGGCATTTATTTAATTGTTTAAGCCACTGTTTTATTTACTTTGGGTCTCTTAATTACTCTATAAAATGTGGTTTCTGCTCTAATATTTTCTAGGGATTATTTGTGACACTTAGGACATTTTAGTTTTGACGTCTGAAAACTTTGACAGTTTGACTTTATTTTAAATTTGAATTTCGAACGGGATTTGAATCATCGCAAGATTAACAACAGTAATCGTGGTGACGTGGCATCATTGGCGGAGGGTTACTGTAGCGTAGCTATCCGGGCGTCACATAAGGCCTCCTTTTAATAGAGAACCGGAACAAAACATTAACACTTAGTGAATACATGAACTCCTCAAACTACGGTAATCACCGAAAAGAATCCCAATTATTGTCACCTTGGGGTATGCGGATCATAACTCGTAATAGGTGCATATAACTTGCAAGATAGGAACAAGAACACACATATATTCATGAAAACATAATAGGTTTAGATCTAACATCATGGCACTCGGGCCCTAGTGACAAGCATTAAGCATAGCAAAGTCATAGCAACACCAATCTCAGAACATAGTGGATACTAGGGATCAAGCCTTGACAAAACTAACTTGATTACATGATAGATATCATCCAACCCATCACCGTCCAGCAAGCCTATGATGGAATTACTCACTCACGGCAGTGAGCATCATGAAATTGGTGATGGAGGAAGGTCAATGATGACAACGACATCGAATTCCACCCTCCGGAACCCCAAACGGACTCCAGATCAGCCCTCCCGATGAAGAACAGGAGGTGGCGACGGCTCTGTATCTAAAACGTGATAAATCCTTCTCTCTGATTTTTTTTCTTGTCGAATAGGTATATATGGAGTTGGAGTTAGGGTTGCCGGAGGTCCAGGAGGCCCACAAGCCTGTAGGGCACGCCCTGGGGGGTGGGCGCGCCCCCTGAGCTTGTCGCTCCTGGGTGGCCCCCCTCTGGTATATTCTAACGCCAGTATTTTTTACATATTTCACGAAAATTCTCCGTAAATTTTCTAGTTAATCCGAGAACTTTGAATTTTGCACAAAAACAACACCATGGCAACTCTACTGAAAATAATGTCAGTCCGGGTTAGTTTCATTCAAATCATGCAAATTAGAGTCCAAAACAAGAGCAAAAGTGTTTGGAAAAGTAGATATGACGGAGACGTATTATTATACACTATGAATCTGGGTTAGGCATTCAGAAAGCTAGAAGTCCGTAAAAGAGACTCGATACGAGTAAACATAGTTCAGAAGCTAAACAGAAAACATAAAAACAACCTAGAAGTTCAAATTTAAAAAACGGAGCGACTCGGTGTTTATTAAAAAACTAGGATTTCTCCATTACTAAAAGAATAAAACCAACAAGTCCAAATTAAATAAATGAGCAGTTCGATGTTTATACAAAATTTCCCTCATTATTAAAGAATGAGAGCAAGAAGTTCAAAAATAAAACACAAGAAGTTCAAATTTTGAAAATAGCGCAATTCAAAATGCATAAAAATGGATTTTCACCATTTCCAAATAAAAATACTCTAGAAGTTCACACTTAAATAATGGACCGATTCAATATTTATAATAACACTAGGATATTTGCGTTACTAAAGATATGAAGCAAGGAGTCCAAAATATAAAAATAGAGCAGTTTGATATTATAAAAAATACTAAGATTTTCATTGTTACTAAAGAATAAAATCAAGAAGTGGAAATTAAAAATAATGGAGTAGTCCGATGTATACACAAACTCAAATTCTTTCAGTTTCTAAGAGAAATAAAATTATGAAATTCAATTTTTTAAAAATGGTCGAAGCTTAGTTAAAAACTATATTTTTTAAGAATAAAACTAAGGAGTTCAAATTAAAATAACAAAGAACTTCAAAGTTTATAAAAAACTAAGATTTTTTTTCTCATTGCTAAAGAATAAAACGATGAAGTTCAAATTAAAATAAAAAACAACTAACAAAAAGTTTGAAAAGAATTCTTGTAATTTTTTGAAAAACTGAAAGTTCGAACTAAAATAAGGAAGTGGTTCGATGTTTACCATTTTAATAAAATTAGATATATGTTATTATTGAAGAGTCAACCATGAAGTTCAAATTCAAAAAAGAGTCAATTTGATGTTTATTGAAAAATGAAAAACAATTCTTTACTCAAAAAATAAAAAATGTAAAGTTCAAATTAAAATAACAGACAAGTTCGAAAGATATTTAAACCTAGGATTCACAAGTTCAAAAAACAAAAAAGCCAATGTCATTTTGGGCATTTTTAAATACAACTCATAAACGGCGATGAATTTTGAAAACCTCTCTAGATGACAAAGTCTCTCATATTCAAACTCTCTCCAACGGGATATCATATGATCTATTACATTAAATATTTTAAAGTTTTGGTCTATAGCGTTGGAAAAACATAAGTTTTAACATACTCAGAAAAGATCCTAAAAAATGCCGTGAATTAGAAAAACTGCTCAACACGTAAATTTGCGCCTTTTCGATGGCTTTCTAACGGTATAACTTTTGCTCAATTTTAATGAGTGTTTTAGGTGTTATGGGTAAAAAAGCAGAGAGAAGTTCAAAGTGAAAGCAACTAGTGGTTCAACTACTACATGGAGTGTGTTTCATATAAGAAAAAACAATAAAAAACAAAGTCTAAAAAGACTAAGCTAGAAGTTCACATAGTTGACCCAGGAAGTTCAAAAATTCTTGTAAAGCAGGTTCACTATGTATTTGCTTGTGCAAAAACACACACACAAATTTGTTTTTTGTGTTTTAAAACAAATTTCTGAATCCATTACAAATTTGAAACACAATGCTCGACGCAAAAATGTTCTTTCTATCAACAAATTTCCAAGGGTATATCATATTCTTATTCCAAAATAAACGGTTAAAAACAAATTTGTGTATGTTGTTCGAAAAAAGTTTAGCCGTATTAAAAAACTTGTGTCTTTTCAACAAGTTTCTATTGGTTTATCATTTGTGGAACTCTGAGGAACTGGTGAGGAATTATAAAAAGAAAACACGTGGACGAAGTTCGATATGAAAACAACGAACAGTTCAACTACTATACGGAATAGGTTTCGCATGAGAATGAAAGAATACAAAAGTAAAAGCCTAAAAGGTTTGTTGCAAGAAGTTCACGTACTCCACCCTGCACAGTTCAAAAATTGTATTATGAGACGTCCGACCTTAAATTACATGTTAAAAAAGAGGGGCAAAAACAACATCATTTTTGCCATTTTTAAAACTACTCTCAAACAACAACGAATTTGTAACACCTGTCCACACGAAAAAGTTGCTCCTATTCATAAGCTTTACAACCTATATTATATGCTACATTCTAATGAATGGTTTAAAATTTCATGTACACCATTCAAAACACATTTGTATGTGTTGAAAAATTCATTTGAACCATCGGGAGTATGAAAAACTGATCGACACGGGAAAGTTGCGTGTTTTCAATAGCTTTCTGTCGGTATATTATTTGCTCAATTCTAGTAAGTGGTTTGGAAGTGATACGTCTCCATCGTATCTACTTTTCCAAACACTTTTGCTCTTGTGGACTCTAATTTGCATTATTTGAATGGAACTAACCCGGACTGATAATGTTTTCAGCAGAATTGCCATGGTGTTGTTTTTGTGCAGAAATGAAAGTTCTCGATTGTCTTGAAAATTTACAGAGAATATTTTTGGAATATATTAAAAAAATACTGGTGGAAAAAGATATCAGAGGGGGCCACCAAGGAGCCACAAGCTCAGGGTGTGCATTCCCCCCCAGGGGGCCCCCTGCAGGCTTGTGGCCCCCTGGACCTCCAGCAACCCTAACTCCAACTCCATATATACCTGTTCATGGAGAAAAAAATCAAAGAGAAGGATTCATTGCGTGTTACAATACGAAGCCGCCACCACCTCCTATTCATCATCGGGAGGGCTGATCTGGAGTCCGTTCAGGGCTCTGGGGGTGGAATCCGTCACCATCATCATCAACAACCTTCTTTCACCACCAATTTCATGATGATCACCACCTGGAGTGAGTAGTTCCTTCGTAGGCTTGCTCGACGGTGATGGGTTGGATGAGATTTATCATCTAATCGAGTTAGTTTTGTTAGGGCTTGATGCCTAGTATCCACTTTGTTCTGAGATTGATGTTGCTATGACTTTGTTGTGCTTAATGCTTGTCACTAGGGCCCGTGTGCCATGATTTCAGATATGAACACATTATGTTTTCATGAATATATGTGTGTTCTTGATCCTATCTTGCAAGTTATATGCACCTATTACGAGTTACGATCCGCATACCCCAAGGTGACAATAATTGGGATTCTTTCCGGTGATTACCGTAGTTTGAGTTCATGTATTCACTAAGTGCTAATGCTTTGTTCCGGTTCTCTATTAATAGGAGGCCTTAATATCCCTTATTTTCCTTATGGACCCCCCTGCCACGGGAGGGTAGGATAAAAGATGTCATGCAAGTTCTTTTCCATAAGCACATATGACTATATACGGAATACATGCCTACATTACATTGATGAATTGGAGCTAGTTCTATGTCGCTCTAGGTTATAACTACTACATGATGAATATTATCCAACACAATTATCCATCACTGATCCAATGCCTATGCGCTTCTCATATATTGATCTTTGCTAAGTTACTTTTGTCATTGCTACTGTTACAATCACTACAAAACTGTTACTCTTACTATCGCTACTGTTACCGCTACTATCAAATTGCCATACTACATTGCTACTGATCTCCTTGCTGTAGATATTAAGTCTTTCAGGTGTGGTCGAATTGATAACTCAACTGGTAATACTTGCGAATATTATTTGGCTCTCCTTGTGTCGAATCAATAAATTTGGGTCGAATACTCTACCCTCAAAAACTGTTCCGATCCCCTATATATACTTGTGGGTTATCAAGACCTTTTTCTAGCGCCATTGTCGGGGAGCATAGCTCTATTTGCTGTGTCACTTGGGATTTATATCTGTTGATTACTAAGAGAAATCTTAAGGATGAAAGAACCAAGGTAGTTCCGTCTAAGATGAGGGGAGGTAAGGAACTGCCATGTAGCTCACCTTCTATTTTTAAATAAGCTTGCAACACCACCACCTGCTATTAATCCTGATATGTCGCAAGTAATTGATGATGCTACTTCTACTATGAATGGTGCGTATGATGATGCTAGTACTTTGCTTGATGATAATGTGCCACTAGGTGGATTTCTGGACGAACACCTTGCTAGAGCTAAAGATATTAAGAATGCTGAAACTGATCAAGCCTATGAAACTTAAAATTTTTGAAACACCTATTAGACCTAGCTCTCCTAGATATGAATTGCCTGATATACCTGAGGGTTATGTTATGAATGGAGAAGTAGCTAGGGACTTTCTTGCTTGTAAGGATAGGGATGATCTTAACAAGTTACTTGTCAAGTTGAAAGAAAAATCTTTGAATGCTAGAATGAAATATGATCCTAAGTTTGCTACTTCACCTATATTTGTTACTGATAAGGATTATGAATTCTCTATTTATCCTAAGTTAATTACTTTGGTTGAATCTGGTCCTTTCGATAGTAATGAATCTGAAACTATTGTGGCACATCTTACTAACCTGAATGATATCGCCACCCTATTTGCTCATGACGAAAAAAATCGCTACTACTATATTCTTAAGTTGTTTCCTTTCTCATTAAAGGGTGATGCTAGGATATTCTTTAATTCTCTTGGTACTAGTTGTGTGTGTAGTCCCCAGGATACGATTTATTACTTCTCTGAAAAATATTTTCTTGCTCATAAGAAACAAGCTGCTTTACAAGAAATATTTAACTTTGTGAAAATTGAAGAAGAGAGTCTCCCACAAGCTTGGGGGAGGTTTCTCCAATTACTTAATGCTTTTCCTGATCACCCTATCAAGAAAAACAAAATACTTGATATCTTTCATAATGGGCTAACCGATGCTTCTAGGGACCACCTAGATAGTTGTGCTAGTTGTATTTCCAGGGAACAAACTATTGAATAGGCTGAAGAACTACTGAATAATATATTGAATAATGATAATGCTTGGACTATTCCTGAACCATTGCCCAAGCCAACTCCAAAGAAGAGATGTATTCTATTTCTCAGTCCTGAAGATATGCAAGAGGCAAAGAAATCTATGAAAGAAAAAGGTATTAAAGCTGAAGATGTTAAGAATTTACCACCGATTTGTCGGCATTCTGGGAACGGGGGTCCCCAGACTTGCCTGCCTGCGGCCTGCAGCGTGGCTCAAAGGGGGCCCAGCACGGCCCAACATCATCAACACAAGACCCAAGACCCTCGCGAGGGGCCAAGCCTCGCGGGGCAGACGACACAGCGCTCCCTCAAGCACGGCCTCGTCAGGCTGGCTCACGAGGAGGCGGAGAGATCAAGGCGGGGTACCTCGCAAGGTGCCCATGACGCAAGCCATGACGACCAAGGGCGCAAGGCGGGCGCCAGCCCGCGCAGTGTACTCCCTTTCCTCTTTGGTGCAAAGGGGGCAAGCCCGGGCGAGAGGATCAAGCAAAGGCACCCATTTCGGTGCAACGAGACCAAGACCAGTCCAACGGTAGGAAGGAGGTCATCGTGGAGCCCAGAACGGCGTCACCACAGGGTCTTTGGCAGGCGAGGACCAACTTTAGTCAGGATAAGTGACCAGATGTTCCCCTTTGAATTGGCCAATTGTTGGCGCCCTTCCCGCTCAATATTTGGGAAGAGGCCCAGGGCCTTTGCCTATAAATAGGACTAGCCACCCCCATGGTAGGAGCATTCAGGATCCAGCGATCGGGTAATTGAGAATTAGAGGCAGAGAATCAAAGCAAGCAAAGAACAAGAGAGAGAGAGAGAGAGAGAGAGAGAGAGAGAGAAGGGCGGCTGAACTCCTCCTAGTAGTTCATCCCCCTAGACAGGAACAGACCCTCGCGAGGTTGTTCTTCCCTATATTGTTCATCATCACCAGCCTGAGAGGCAATCCACCACACCACACTGGAGTAGGGTATTACACCACATCGGTGGCCCGAACCAGTATAAACTCTGTGTCTTTTGTGTTGTTCTTTTGGTAGTTTAGATCTTGCGAGACGAAGAGGTAGAGTGCATAATCTCCGCGCGCACCCCAGAGTTCGAACCTTAAGGGTCTGCCGGAACCCGAACTCTGACATTTGGCGCGCCAGGTAGGGGTGCGCCGGAATTTGTCTTCCACCGTTCCGCTCTCCGCCGACCGTCGCGTCCATGTCTGACGCTTGTCGGGCCCGCGCCGAGTGCCGGGCCGCCATCGCTTCCCGAGTCGCCCAGACGGCTCCCGTCGGTGGGCGTCCTCGTTGTTCCCCGTCGCCCACCGTCAACGCCGCCACCGGCCCGGCGGGGAACGAGCAGCAAGCGTCCCCTCAGCACCCGTCCGTGCGGCAAGACGGCCGCACCGCTACTCCATCGCTCACACCAGCTGGCTCTTCGTCCCGCGCGCTCCGTGCGCCCTTGGAGGCTCGAGCTGCGCTCATCGCAGCAAACGAGCTCTTGCGCTACCGTCCCGTCGACGACGTCTACGAAGAGTGGCTCGACCGCGTCGCCGAGCTCGTCCGCGCTGCAGGGGGCTCTCCTGCGCCGTCCGCTCCGCTGCGCCGCACCCCGCCCCGCGCGGGCCATGAAGTTCTGGGGGCGTACCAGCCGCCTCCTCTCCAAAAAGACGACGTGGCTCCAAGGCGCGTGGCCCCTGGGTGGAACCTACTCCGTCAGGCGCCAGCCCAATAAGAACGGAGCTGCCAAGAAGTCCCTCGACCGCAGGAGGCTGCCCGGGCGCTTCCTGCTCCGGCTCGCCGTGACCCTGCTCCGGCTCCGACATGTCAAGACCCCGCGCTGCTCCCAGCTGCAGCAAATGGGGACCCGCAACGCCAAGCTCTCCCTCAACCTAAGCCTCCCGTGGCCACAGCAGGCTGCCGCGCCTACACCACCGAGCTGCGCAGCGTCGCTTGGCCCGGAAAGTTCAAGCCAGACCTGCCTCCTCGCTACGACGGCACGACCGACCCTACAGAGTTCCTCCAGCTCTATGAGCTGGGCATCGAAGCTGCCAGTGGAGACGAAAAGGTCATGGCGAACTGGTTCCCAATGGCACTCAAGGAAGGAGCTCGCACCTGGCTCCGGAACTTGGCCCCAGGCACGATCTCTTCCTGGGACCAGATGCGCACCCGCTTCATCGCCAACTTCCAAGGTACTCGTGACCGGCCGCCTGCCGTGAGCGACATGCACCGCATCAAGCAACAACCCGGAGAGACCCTGCAAAAGTACATCCAGCGCTTCAACAGTGCGCGCCTCAAGATCCCCAAGGTGTCCGAGGAAGCCATCATCTCAGCCTTCTCCGATGGTGTGCGTGACGTCAAGATGAAGGAGGAGCTGGCGATGCATGAAGACCTGTGCACCTCCCTGGAGCTGTTCAACTTGGCGACCAAGTGCGCCAGGGCTGAGGAGGGGCGTCTCTCCCTCCTCGAGCTGCCTGCCGTAGACCCAGAAGAGAAGAAACCCAAGGCCAAGGACGTGAAGCGCAAGGGGGCTTCCGTGCTCGCGGCAGAACCGGACACCAAGCGGGGCAAGGATCTGCCTGAATCCTCCAGGGGCAGCCGGTACTGTGTGTACCACGACCTCCACACCCACAACACCAACGAATGCCGAGAACTCCGTGCCGTGCGAGAAGGAAGGATCGGCCGTCGTCCTGACCGTGCTGACCGGGGCTACGACCGAGGAGGAGGAAGGAACCCAGGACGCTGGGAAGACCGCGGCCCACGCCAAGGGTGGCGCGATCAACCTCGCGAGGACTGTTGGCGAGACTTGCCTCGCGAGGGGGACTGGTGGGATCAGCCTCGTGAGGATCGCCTGCTGGGCAACGCAAGCCTCCCTCCACTGCCGCCTCAGCCAAGAAGGAACGAGGACTGCCACTAGGATGAGGGGGATGGGGGCTTCCAGGAGCCGCGCGCAATCGCCTGCATCCTGGGCGGAGCTCAAGCCCCAGCCTCCCAACGCATCTTCAAGAAGTTTGCCCGCGAAGTGAATGCGGTCCTCCCCAAGCTCGAAGCCACGCGCCCTCTCAGGTGGTCAGCGTGCGCCATCACGTTCAGCTCAGCAGATTAGCTTAAGTGCGCGGCCGCAGCCGGGGTCCTCCCGATGCTTTGCTCCCCAGTCATCAGCAACGTACTGGTCACCAGGACCCTCACCGATGGTGGAGCAGGGCTCAATGTCCTGTCCGTGGAAACATTCAACAATCTCCAAGTGCCCTACGACCAGCTTCAGCTGACCAAGCCCTTCTCCGGAGTAACCGATGGTTCCACGATCCCGATCGGGCAAGTACGCCTCCCTGTCACCTTCGGAGCCCGCGGCAACTACCGCACCGAGCTCATCGACTTCGACGTCGCTCACATCCGCCTGCCGTACAACGCCATCCTCGAGTACCCAGCGCTGGCCAAGTTCATGGTCGTGACTCATCATGGCTACAACATCCTCAAGATGCCAGGAAGTGGCGGAGTCATCATGGTGCCATGTGAAGAGAAGGATGCAGTGTGTTCCCTGCAGCGAGCCTTTCAGGCCGTGTCACTAGAAGACCCGGATCGCGGAAGCAGGAGGCTTCCCGAGATCACCCCCAAGAAGAAGAAGACATCGGCAGGCTCGGCCCCTCAGGAGGCAGGCCCCTCAGGGCCCGCGTCTGCCCGAGGGGACCCTCCATCCATCGCATAGGAAAGCACGCCCGGCGCCCTCCTCAGGCAGGGCTCGGGGGCTCTCACCTAGAGGGCCACCGACCTGGCCAGGGTCACGAGGGAGGCGCTTGGGCACCACGTGGAGGCGTGCCTCGAAGCACATTTCCCTCAAGAAGGGGCAAGGCAAGGAAGGTCAGACCAGCAGGAGTTCGTTAACAAGGCCGTTCAAGAACTACAGGAGTCAAGAATCATGAGAGGTTGCCGCCGTCTACCAGCTATGGCTCCCCATGCAGGCGAGGATGGTGGGCTGCGCGTCTGCATCGACGTACCAGGGCTCAATCGGGTCACCACGATGGAGCGCCTCTGGCCCTCGCAAGTGGGACGTTGCGGAGGCCCACCCCACAGCTATGTTCGCATGCCTTACGGATTGCCGAGCGTGGCTGCTGCATACCAGCGCCTCATGAGGGGCATCATGGAGACTCAGGAAGGCAGGCGTTCCGCTGTCCTGGCAGAGATGGAGATGATTCGCGAGGAGCCACCAGCGCCTTCGGAGCCTCCTTAGGCCCAAGGCCTGGGGGCTCGTGAGGATCAGCTTCCGCAGCCCACCGAGTCTACTGCACCAACACCACTTCATCCTCGACATCTTTAGGTGACGTCCTGCAAGCTTCATTTCCAGCTGGGACGCCCTCCCAGGGCTGCTTCATTCCTAGGCCGCGTGGGTCCGTCCCTGCGGCGTGTATCCCTTTTTATTTTTCGGTCATTAGCTTGCTTTGTTGGGGGCGCCCATCGGGCTGCATCATCCCCAAGCCGCTCGGGCCAGGCCCAATGGCGTGTATCTCCCTTGTGTTTATTTCCAGCTATGCTTTCGCCTATCATGCCTGATTACTTGATGCCTGTCCACGGCACCTCTCCTTCTCCATGTCGACCACTTGCACATGAATGGGGGGGTACCTGAGCATCGCGACTCAGGGCTCTTACTGGCTTTCCAGCCCTCACCCTCTGGCCTTGTCCATGGTATCGCGACCTGGCATACTAGCGACGGTTGAGACAAGCTCGAGGGCCGGGACCCGAGGACGTAGAGTGCCGGTATCTAACCCAACTTGCAGGAACACATCTCAAGATACGGCCCAGTGCCAGGCGCAATCCGCCTAGAGGTAGGGCCCCGTGAGTCCCGCGCTGGCTCCTGGGCGCCCAGGTACACCTCACCTGCGCCAACCGGAGCAACTAACGACCGACTGATAGCTATCATGGCAGCCCCTTTTTTCCTTCTATGATGAGCTTGCAGGACCCCCTAGGGGAATTGCGTCGTCCGAGGCCTTCACGGAGTTCCCTTCACCCTCGTCCGCGCGAACCGCTTGCACGTTAAAGGGGGATGCCTGAGCATCGCGACTCAGGGCTCCTACTGGCTCTCCAGCCCTCACCCTCTGGCCTTGACCACAGCATCGCGACCTGGCATACCAGCGACTGCTGAGACCAGCTCGAGGGCCGGGACCCGAGGACTTAGAGCAGAAAGGGGAGCAAAGGTGAGGGAGAAGGGGCACGTGAGGACCTCGCCATGCAACTCCATTCCCGCTGCCGCGCGGACCCGTCATCACACAGGAGTAACCCCTGATTAATAAGATAAGTCACCGTCCGACAACCCCAGCTACCGTGGCACTATCCCCGCACCTAACACAACTCCGTACTAGCGATGTCGCTCCCCTTTCTCACCGAGCGACGGCTGCTTGGGCGCCAAAGGGGACCTCCTGAGCATCGCGACTCAGGGGCTCTTACCGGACCCCGGGTCGCTCACCTCCTGGCCTTGACCACGGCATCGCGACCTGGCATACCAGCGACGGCTGACGCCGCCTTGCGACTGGGACCTGTCGACGCAGAGCACCAAGCCCTCGCGAGGTTCGAAAGGGAGAACTAAGCTACGATGGAATTGACAACTCGCACAGTTCCATAGCAAAAGTCATATATTAACAAAAGGATCACAGACACCTTACAAGCCCCCATTGGGCGCAGTATGATTCCTTGCAGGAAACAGGTCCTAAGGGACGCTAACTACACGTGCCCCTACAAAAGACGCCATCATCAACAGTGGGCCATCAAGCACCGGCGCCATCACATGTAATCAAATAGTGACATGATATGGCCAACATCATTTCGCTCCTTTGATCTCCATCTTCGGGGCGCCATGTTCATCGTCGTCACCGGCATGACACCATGATCTCCATCATCATGATCTCCATCATCGTGTCTTCTTGAAGTTGTCACATCAACTATTACTTCTACTACTATGGCTAATGCTTTAGCAATAAAGTAAAGTAATTACATGACGATTTAAGTTGACACGCAGGTCATAAATAAATAAAGACAACTCCTATGGCTCCTGCCGGTTGTCATACTCATCGACATGCAAGTCGTGATTCCTATTACAATAACAAGATCATATCATACATCACATACATGATTCATCACAACTTCTGGCCATATCACATCACAAAGCACTTCCTGCAAAAACAAGTTAGACGTCCTCTAATTGTTGTTGCAAGTTTTTACGTGGCTGTTATAGGTTGCTAGCAAGAACGTTTCTTACCTACGTTAAAACCACAACGTGAATTGTCAATCTCTATTTACCCTTCATAAGGACCCTGTTCATCGAATCCGATCCAACTAAAGTGGGAGAGACAGACACCCGCCAGCCACCTTATGCAACTAGTGCATATCACTCGGTGGAACCGATCTCACGTAAGCGTACGTGTAAGGTTGGTCCGGGCCGCTTCATCCCACAATACCGCTGAACCAAGATAGGACTAGTAACGGCAAGAAGAATTGACAATTCGACGCCCACAACTACTTTGTGTTCTACTCGTGCATAGAAACTACGCATAGACCTAGCTCATGATGCCACTGTTGGGTATCGTATCAGAAATTAAAATTTTCCTACGCATCACCAAGATCTATCCATGGAGTATTCTAGCAACGAGGGGATAGGAGAGCATCTACACACCACTTGTAGATCGCAACGGAAGCGTTCAGGAAGAGCGTGGATGATGGAGTCGTACTCGTCGTGATCCAAATCACCGATGACCAGCGCCGAACGGACGGCACCTCCGCGTTCAACACACGTACGGTCGGGATGACGTCTCCTTCTTGATCCAGCAAGGGGGAAGGAGAGGTTGATGAAGATCCAGCAGCACGACGGCGTGGTGGTGGATGCAGCAGAGTTCCAGCAGGGCTTCGCCAAGCTTCTATGGAGAGAGGGAGAGGTGTAACAGGGGAGAGGGAGCCGCCAAGGCTGCAGGGTGCGGCTGCCCTCCCTCCCCCCCTTTATATAGGCCCCCTAGGGCGGCGCCGGCCCTGGAGATCCATCTCCAGGGGGGCGGCGGCCAGGGGGGAGGCTCGCCCCCCAAGCCATGTGGGGCGCCCCCTGCCCTAGGGTTTCCAACCCTAGGTGCAGGGGGAGGCCAATGGGGGGGCGCACCAGCCCACTATGGGTTGGTTCCCTCCCCACTTCAGCCCACAATACCGGCGACCCCCAGATCATTCCCGATGGCCGAAACGACACTTCCTATATATAATTCTTTACCTCCGGACCACTCCGGAACCTCTCGTGACGTCCGAGATCTCATCCGGGACTCCGAACAACCTTCGGTTTGCTGCATACTAATATCTTTAACAACCCTGGCGTCACCGAACCTTAAGTGTGTAGACCCTACGGGTTCGGGAGACATGCAGACATGACCGAGACGATCTCCGGTCAATAACCAACAGCGGGATCTGGATACCCATGTTGGCTCCCACATGCTCGTCGATGATCTCATCGGATGAACCACGATGTCGAGGACTTAATCAATCCCGTATTCAATTCCCTTTGTCTATCGGTACGATACTTGCCCGAGATTCGATCGTCGGTATACCGATACCTTGTTCAATCTCGTTACCGGCAAGTCTCTTTACTCGTTCCCGTAACACATCATCCCGTGAACAACACCTTGATCACATTGAGCTCATTATGATGATGTCTTACCGAGTGGGCCCAGAGATACCTCTCCGTCACACAGAGTGACAAATCCCAGTCTCGATTCATGCCAACCCAACAGATACTTTCGGAGATACCTGTAGTGCACCTTTATAGTCACCCAGTTACGTTGTGACGTTTGATACAACCAAGGCACTCATACGGTATCCGGGAGTTGCATAATCTCATGGCCTAAGGAATGATACTTGACATTCAGAAAAGCTCTAGCAAACGAACTACACGATCTTTTGTGCTATGCTTAGGTTTGGGTCTTGTCCACCACATCATTCTCCTAATGATGTGATCCCGTTATCAATGACATCCCCATGTCCATAGTCAGGAAACCACGACTATCTATTGATCAACGAGCTAGTCAACTAGAGGCTTACTAGGGACACATTGTGGTCTATGTATTCACACAGGTATTATGATTTCCGGACAATACAATTATAGCATGAACAATAGACAATTATCATGAACAAGGAAATATAATAATCCTTTTATTGTTGCCTCTAGGGCATATTTCCAACATATGTATGTATATATATATATATATATATATATATATATATATATATATATATATATATTTGTTTTTTTCATGTCCTCAACAACATCCACATACTGCTAATTCTTCAAGTCATTTTTCCTCACCTATGTGGATGTGATCACACCCGCTTCCCTCTATGCTAAACTCAATCCAATCTGTTCACAAATTCTTCATGTGCATTCTAATGACATCATTCATAGTCTTCATTGTCTCCTTGTCAGCTGAAGAAATTGCGAACACATTTGAATTTTTTCAAATCAACTTTTTGGCAGTTTCCACAGTAACTTAATCCCGCGTGCCCGGCGCGTGGATATAACAATGTCAACTTAATCCCGCGTGCCCGGCGCGTGGATATAACAATGTCAAAATCGCATGTGTGACGCATGTCATAGAGATGCGAACCGCGAGGGGCTTATCTGTCCAAAATCTTCGAACCATTCGGTTTTCACCATGGCTATATATAGGCTTGACCCCAACAAATATCATTTGACTTTGCTCCCTCGCCCATATGGCTCTCACTTCCAAACCCTAGCGCCGCCGCTGGATTCATCGCTGCCGGAGAAGAAAAGTTTCACTGCCTTGACTTCTCCGTCGACGTACTCGCGCGGGCCGCAGATTCTTCACCTTCATCGCCGTTGTAGCTGTTTTTCGTCGCCAAGTTAGGGCACGAAAGATATGAGCTGACAATTTCCTTTGCCTCATTCTCCAGCTCATCGAGTTCATCTGTGAGGTAATTAAAATTTCATTTTTATTGCCTAGTTTGATCTCTTCACTACCTAAAATTCTTCAAGTGTTTTTTCTCAACTTTCCAATACTTCAGCACATTATGTTGGCCAGTCTTGGTTATTTCATCTAAGTTATGTGATTTTTTCAATCTGTACAACTCTGGAACCTAAGTCAAGAACACTGTGAATTTTTTCAAGACAATAGGGGTCAATTTCCTCAACTAGATTTATTTCGAAAAACTTCTGAGAATGCATGTGACTCTCCCCATTTTCCTCACAATTATACTTTATTCACAGGTACACATGCGTGCCGACGAATGTCTATCTTCAAAGCACTTTAGAGTCATCAAGAATCTATACTCTATTCACAGGTACACATGCGTGCCGATGAATCTCTAGGTTCTCATCAAATTAATTCATTTGCAGCATTTCTTGAGGAAAATCTCCAAACAACTTCAGAGTCATCAAGAATTCAAATTCCTCAGTTGAAGAAAATGGACAGTGGCAAAAAGGCTCAAAAGGGAGGAAAGACAAAAGAGGAAAGAGGAGCACACTGCCTTTGAGATCCCAAAGGAAATTTACTCGGGATATTGTACTCCTTGGTGAAGTAGATCATGGTAAAGAGACTGAAAAGCAGTGCAGGATGCGCATGCAATGAATCAAACGTAGATGGGCATATGAATGGAGGGATTGCAGGTATGTAACCCCAAAATACATGAAGGAATTTGTTGTTAAGCCACCGTACAAGAGGCCACCTATAGCTCCAAGGCAATGATACGTCTCCGACGTATCTACTTTTCCAAACACTTTTGCTCTTTTTTTGGACTCTAATTTGCATGATTTGAATGAAACTAAATCGAACTAACGTTGTTTTTAGCAGAACTACTATGGTGTTGTTTTATTTGTAGAAATAAAAGTTCTCGAAATTGGATGAGACTTTTTGGACCTTTTTTATGGAATAAATGAAAATACTAGAGCAAATACCTACTGGAGGGGGGCACCTGCTATCCACAAGGCACCAGGCCGCGCCCACCCCCTGGGCGCGCCTTGGTGGCTGGTGGGGCCCATGTGGCTCCGCTGATCCTAATCTTAGCACTATAAATTCCCATTTCCCTAGAAAAAATAAGGGAGGAAGTTTCCTCGCGTTTTACGATACAGAGCCGCCGCCGCCTCCTGTTCTTCATCGGGGGGCCAGATCTAGAGTTCGTTTGGGGCTCTGGAGAGGGGAATCCTTTGTCATCGTCATCATCAATCATCCACCATCACCAATTTCATGATGCTCAGCGTCGGGAGTGAGTAATTCCTTCGTAGGCTTGCTGGACGGTGATGGGTTGGATGAGATTTATCATGTAATCAAGTTAGTTTTGTTACGGCTTGATCCTTAGTATCCATTATGTTCTGAGATTGATGTTGCTATGACTTTGTTATGCTCAATGCTTGTCATTAGGGCCTGATTGCCATGATTTCAGATCTGAACCGTTTATGTTTTCACCAATATATTTGTGTTCTTGATCCTATCTTGCATGTTGTATGCACCTGCTACGTGTTATGATCTGCATACCCCAAGGTGATAATAATTGGGATTCTTTCCAATGATTATCGTAGTTTGACTTCATGTATTCACCATTTTTTAATGCTTTGTTCCGGTTCTCTATTAAAAGGAGGCCTTAATATCCCTTAGTTTCCTTATGGACCCCTGTCGGTGTACTAAAGTAGGGGTACCTTAGTACCCCGAACTTGTGCACGGGCAGTCGTAGCACCCCGCGGCAAGGCTTGCCAGGCGATCGCCAAAACTCTCCATGGTCCCTTTTTGGGCCATCCAAGAACAAAATATTTGAGCCAAGGCCCCGGCAGGAGGAGCTTGCCGGGAAGGCCACCCGAAGAGAGCAAGGCCCCGGCAAGAGGATCTTGCCGGGATGGGCGCTCGAAGCACAAGGCCCCGGCAAGAGGAGCTTGCCGGGAAGGCCGACCAGGGCACGACAAGAGACTTGCTGCGACGCGCCACGCGTCCCGGCAAGGACCGGTGAGCAACAAGCTCCCGGGCGCGACAAGGCATCAACCGAGGCAAGGCGCTTGCCGCGGCAAGTCACCACCCCGCGCGTGCGTTCCAGCTCATCCACCCACGCGTCGCTCTGGGGCCATTCCAGGCGTACGTGGCGAGAGGCTGTGCAGCTAGGGGCATGCGGTGGCGAAGCAACGCTGACAGTGTAGCTGTCGTGGCAAACGGTGGCGCCCCTGACGGTCCCTTTTCTGCACTGTTTGGGCGACCTAGACGGGCATTTAATGCCCTTGTCCCGTGCCGTCAGAGTTAGGTATGATAGCACTGTGCAAACAGCTGTACCCAACACAGCGTTTTCCAGTTTTACCCCCGCCTACGTTGCCACCTGTGGGTAACCCCTTGCCCATATAAAAGGAGGCCCCATGCGCAACGCGAAGGAGGGAGGGAGGAGGCCACTCACGCTCGGTCTGATTAGTTGCCTGAGTGTACTGTAGCACTCAGCACTCCCGAACAAGAACACAATACAAACCACAAAGCAGCAGTAGGGTTTTACGCATCCGTGCGGCCCGAAGCTGGGTAAACCCCTTGTGTGCATTGTCGTGGTTCTAAGTCTGACAGTAAGAATGGGGGGTAAGTATGGAGAGGCAAGATCCTAGCTATGGAGTAGTTGTATGCGCAAGGAGTTTTACGAGTTCGGGCCCTTCTCTGAGGAAGTAACAGCCCTACGTCTCGGAGCCCGGAGGCAGTCGACTGGATTATGTGTGTGTGTGTTACAAAGTCGCGAACCCCTGTCCTAGTGGAGGGGGGTGGCTTATATAGAGTTCGCCAGGACCCCAGCCAGCCCACGTTACAAGGAGTTTAATGTACATAAAGAGAGGGGGTTACTGGTAACGCCTGTAATAAAGGACCATGAAGGCCATAAAAGCTACTTATGAGATGACCGTTTGTAGGCAGTGCCTTTAGGTCTTCTTATAGTCGAGTGGCTGTCTTCATGGTCGACTGCTTGTGCTTCTGGTCGAGTACGCTCGTGTCCGTCGACTGGGCTGACCAGGTCGACTGAAATGTTGATACTTCTTAGAATGTCTTTCATTGTAGGAGTCATGTCCTTGATTGGGTACCTCAGGTATGATAAGTTACCCTACCCTAGGTACGTATCCTCGTCATTAGCCCCCGAATGGGTCAGGGGTTAAGTGAGAATGGGGCCGAGCCTATGCTTCCGACTCAACCTCCATGCTTCGGTTGCATCTGTCTTTGGATAAATGGAAGTTACGGTGGGAACCCATTCTTCAGTTGCCTTGATCCATTCAGATGTCCGTCGAGTGGTTTCATATTACCGTCGAGTGTGTTTACGTGACGAGTCTCTTGGGAGACTTAAGGAAACGGATCTTTTCGTCTGACAAACCGTCCTGTCGATCGCGGATCTTGCGGGATTTGAAAATTGGGAAGCGCACCGGACGGAGAAAATCGCGCGAATCGGCTGGATAAGGCAAGGGCGCCTCGATCTCCGCGCCACCTTTTTCGCCACGTACTGCGCGCGCGCCTGCTGCGGGATTTGACTGGGGGGCGCAGGCCCACTGATCAGCCACTCGGGTGTGGCCTTATATAAGGTAATGATTCCGATTTTTTTTCACTGAGCGCCCTTGTTTTTCTTCTCCCTTCCTCCGTAAGCCTCCGCCTCGCTCTTCGCTGCAATCTCGACACCGCCGCTCGGCCAAGACCTCGTTCGAGACAATGGGGAAGGACAAGACGGCGGCGGCGGAACGCGCGAAGAAGGCCGCGGCAAAGGGTAAGGGGAAGAAATCTGGCCGAGGCGGGTCGTCCTCGCGGGCCGCTCTGCCGTCCGGCTGGTTACAGGGGGATTGGATGCCCTCCATCCTTACTCAAGCGGATATCGACGACATGGTGGAGGGGGGACTCATTCCCTACAAGGCTGCTCGCCTCCCTGGGAAGGAGACGGAGCCGAAACCTCGCGAGGGTGAGTGCGTCCTGATAGCCACCCATGTCGACCGGGGGTTTTCCCTGCCCCCGAGTCCTTTTTTTAGGGCCTTTCTGAACTTCTTCGGAGCGCAGCTCCACCATTTCACGCCCAACTCCATAGTCTATCTTGCTGCGTTCGTGTCTCTGTGTGAGTGTTTCTTAGGCTGTCGACCTCACTGGGGCCTCTTCAAGCATATCTTCACTTGCCGATCCCAGTCGGTTAAAAGGCTCAACCCGGACGGGGAAAGGACGCAGGTGATCCAGATGTGCGGGGGCCTCGGGATCCAGACGAGGGGTAAGAGTTGTTTTCCTCCCATGACGCTTCCCGATTCCGTGCGCGGGTGGCAGTCGACTTGGTTCTACTGCAAGGACCAGCCGACCCCTGGCCACTCGACCGGCCTTCCTCCTTTTACTTTGGACCGAGTGCAGAAACCCGCTTCTTTGAAAGTGGTTCCAGAGGAGAAGGCTCAGGTGAAGGTATTAGTCAGACGAGTGGTTGAGTTGGTTCGGGAAGGCGTGACCGGCATGGACTTGCTCGAAGTCTTCCTCCAGCGACGAATCTAACCTCTCCAGGCTCGGGATCACTCGATGTGGTTGTATTCCGGGTCCGACGACTCCACTCGGATCCACCCGGAGGCGGTCGAGGCTTCTGTACTGGAGAGCTGGCTGACCAGCATGACCGGGAATAAGGACAACCCCAGGGGTTCTAGGAGGATTGCTCCGCTTGATGGGATGATGGAGACAGACAAGGTACGTTTTACTTCTTCCGACTGAAATTTTCACTCCGTCTAGTAACTAGCTTGCGATAAGTCGACTGATCTTTGCTCTGCCCGTTGTCTTGCAGGAGATCAACGACATGTATTCGATGCCGAATGGGAACCAGGAGCAAGTATCTGAAGGAGGAGGGAGTGGAGGCGAAGGAAGTGAGGATGGAGGTGAAGTCGAGGAGTGGGAATCTGATCGTGACGTAGAGGAGGAGGTCAGCGACGACTCGGGTGATGAAGATGAAGAGGTGGAGGTCGACCTTCCTCGACGCGAGAGACGCTCCAAGAACGCTCAGGATCCCGCCATGGAGTGCAGTCAGTCGAGTGCTCCGGTGGGCCAGACATCCAAGCGCCCTCGGACCGCGTCGCCATCCCCAACTGAGAAGGCACCCAAGCAGCCCAGAGCCATCCCGACCAAGCCACCCAAGGCCTTGCCCAAGATCAAGGTCGCCATCCCTGTCATCTCTGGGTAAGTGACTGTTTTTATCTTTCTTGAGTCGACTAGAACGGATTCTTAGTCGATTCACTTTCAAATTATTTGCTTGGAATCGTGCAGCGCCGCTACTTCCGAGACTTCCATCCAGAATGTCGATGAGATGATGGAGGACGCCGTCACTTCCAACTTAGGTATAATCTTTGACACGATCCGACTGTTTAACTGCTGAGTCGATTGGATATTCATTTCTGAACTTTTGTAGCTCCGACCAACATTATTGACCTTCCGGATGATGAGGAGGAGGCGGAAGTGCCGCTCAGGCCTTTTAGGAGGAGAGGCCGGAGGGCCCCGGTCGACAAGGCTCCTCAGACCGCGTCGACTGCTGAGGCGGTGGTCCAAGGGGGTGACAACACCGCCCGGACTACTGTGACTTTTGCTGAACCACTGACGACTGCCCGACCTTCGTCGTCGACTGCTCCCCCACTGGTCGACCCGCCCTCGTTCTTCGCCGCCTACCAGACCCCGGAGGATCAAGTGAGTGCTGCTAAGGAGGCTATACGTCAGGCGGGGCTCGTGATGGAGCAGACCAAAGCGGCTCGGGATGCCACTCAAGCGTCCTATGACATCAGCTCGGCGTTGCAGCAGAACATCCAGGTTAGTTGGTCTTCACTTGCGTTGTACACCCACTGGGTGCTGTTGATCTGAGATTTTTCATTGGTGGGGGCACGCTGAGTGCACCCACTGGGTGTAGTCCCCAAGGCCACGGTCGACTGCTGGCAGTCGACTGCGGTCTTTATGCTTTCAAACTTCCTCACTCGACTGATCGGATTGGGTCGAGTGGAAATCAAGGAAAACCGGTGGGGGCACGCTGAGTGCACCCACTGGGTGTAGTCCCCAAGGCCACGGTCGACTGCTGGCAGTCGACTGCGGTCTTTATGCTTTCAAACTTCCTCACTCGACTGATCGGATTGGGTCGAGTGGAAATCAAGGAAAACCGGTGGGGGCACGCTGAGTGCACCCACTGGGTGTAGTCCCCAAGGCCACGGTCGAATGCTGGCAGTCGACTGCGGTCTTTATGCTTTCAAACTTCCTCACTAGACTGATCGGATTGGGTCGGGTGGAAATCAAGGAAAACCGGTGGGGGCACGCTGAGTGCACCCACTGGGTGTAGTCCCCGAGGCTAATGTCGAATGTTTTGATTCGGCTGTAGTCTTAGAAGTGTTGTGCTCTTTCTTTCAGTCACTCGGGAGTAACTTGTCTTTGATACCCTTTGTCGATTGACTCTTTGCAGAAGTCTTGTGAGCTTGTTGCTCAGCTCGCTGATCTGAAGGATAAGCAGATCCAGCTTAATCTTGATTTACAGTTTGCTTAGGAAAACGTGCAGAAGGCGAAGGATGAAGCAAAAGGTATGGCTGGTGAGGACTCGACGTCTATCTCTGTTCCTCTGCCCGTTCTGAACTCTGTGTCTTTTGTTGCTTTGCAGACGAACTAGAGAAGGCCCTGAAGAAGAAAGATCTTGACCTTGCGGAGGCGCAAAAGGCAGCTGCGGAGAAGTTAAAGCTCGCTGAAGAGAAACTTGCTTCAGTCAGCCATCTTGAGAACGAGAACGCTAGGCTGAAGTCTGCTCTTGACGAGGCCAATAGGGAAGCGAGTCGACTGAAGACTGACAAGAGTACTCTGAACGACAAGATCGGCCAGCTGGCGGGGAAGCACAAGGACTTGGGGGATTATCTTGGGGGTCTTGCCAAGAAGCTATACCTCATGCTTAAAGGTAACCCCCTTTGTGCGATTAATCTTGTTGTTGTCGACTCACCATTTGGTTACAGTTTTGCTCTGTCGAAACTTCTTTCAGAATTCTGCCGGAATTTTGAGGAAGAGACCAGTCGAGTGGAGACCCGCCTGGACCCTATCAATTCTCCTGTGAAGGATGAAGTGGCCATGAATGTCCTCCGGTTGGAATCCCGTATCGCTGGTGTGGTGGACTACCTGGCTCGACTGAAAGTTGCTGTGTCGCGGATCGACTCCGCACTCTGGCCCAAAGAGACCCTTCAGAACGACCTTGAATCCTTGGTCACTCGACTAAGTGATGTTCCAGGTCGAGTGCGAGAATGGAAAAAGTCTTCTGCTAGGTGCGGTGCTGATGTGGCTCTGTCACTGGTTCGTGTCCACTGCAAGGAGGCGCGAGAGGAGAAGCTGGCCGCTCTCCAGGTTGCCAATACCAGGAAGCATAATTTTCAGGATTTCATGGAGACCTTCATCGCTGCTGCCACTCGAATCTCAGACGGGATCGACTTGGACGAATTCGTTGCGCCATCAAGCCCTCCGCCAGAAGAGTAAAAAACTGCTGTGCTTTACCTTAAATTTGCCTCGGGATGCCGAGTGGTTTATGTATTTGATAAACTCCGTCGGGCTCTCAGCTCGAGTACTTTTATTTGCGATCTAGGATCTTTTGATTTTGTCCGAACATGGCTCGACGTTGAATGTCTTCGTGACTTGATCCGCCGATCTACTATTCGTTGTTCCCTCAGAGGCTGCTATTTGTTGTTCCCTCAGAGGCTGCCTGGTTTGCATGATGCTCATCGCCACGATGGTGTCTGTCAAAATGGCTTAGGCGAGCACTGGGCTGCAGCTAAGTCCCCGAGTGGGAGGTTTGCTCTCCACTCGGTAGGATTCCAATTACTTAGGCGAGTGCTTGGACTGCAGCTAAGCCCCCGGGTGGGAGGTTTGCTCTCCACTCGGTAGGATTTCAATTACTTAGGCGAGTGCTTGGACTACAGCTAAGCCCCCGAGTGGGAGGTTCGCTCTCCACTCGGTAGGATTTCAATTACTTAGGCGAGTGCTTGGACTGCAGCTAAGCCTCCGAGTGGGAGGTTTGCTCTCCACTCGGTAGGATTTTTTCAAACTTAGGCGAGTGCTTGGACTGCAGCTAAGCCCCCGAGTGGGAGGTTTGCTCTCCACTCGGTAGGATTTTTTCAAACTTAGGCGAGTGCTTGGACTGCAGCTAAGCCCCCGAGTGGGAGGTTTGCTCTCCACTCGGTAGGATTTCAATTACTTAGGCGAGCGCTTGGACTGCAGCTAAGCCCTCGAGTGGGAGGTTTGCTCTCCACTCGGTAGGATTTCAATTACTTAGGCGAGCGCTTGGACTGCAGCTAAGCCCCCGAGTGGGAGGTTTGCTCTCCACTCGGTAGGATTTCAATTACTTAGGCGAGTGCTTGGACTGCAGCTAAGCCCCCGAGTGGGAGGCTGGCTCTCCACTCGGTAGGATTTTAATTTCTTAGGCGAAACGGATTCGCAGCTAAGCCCCCGAGTGGGAGACTTGCTCTCCACTCGGTAGGATTTCCTGAAAACTTAGGCGAAGCGGATTCGCAGCTAAGTCACCCACTGGGGGGAATTTAAACAAACAAAAAAAGAAATAGCAGTCTTTTGCTTGAAACAAAAGAACTACAGAGGTACTTTTATTACATCTCAGTCGAGTGAGTTTTTAAGTGTAAAAAGGACGGAGCAGGTCCGCGTTCCATGCTCGAGGCTCGTCGATCCGTCGATCGATGTTGTAGAGGTGATACGCTCCGTTGTGCAGGACTTTGGTGATGATGAAGGGGCCTTCCCAGGTCGGGGCAAGTTTGTGAGGTTTTTGCTGATCCACGCGGAGGACCAAATCTCCTTCCTGAAAGGCTCGACCCTTCACATTTCTGGCGTAGAACCGACGCAACTCTTGCTGGTAGATGGTCGAGCGGATTAGAGCCATCTCTCTTTCCTCCTCTAAGAGGTCGACTGCATCTTGCCGGGCCTGTTCTGCTTCTGCTTCGGAATATAACTCGACTCGAGGCGCGTTGTGGAGCAGGTCGCTCGGCAAAACCGCTTCGGCTCCATAGACCAGAAAGAATGGTGTTCTTCCAGTCGACCGGTTAGGGGTGGTCCTCAACCCCCATAGAACTGACGGAAGTTCGTTGACCCAGGCGCCTGCTGCGTGTTTGAGATCACGCATCAGTCGGGGTTTTAGTCCTTTGAGGATGAGGCCATTCGCGCGTTCGGCCTGTCCATTCGACTGAGGATGAGCAACTCAAGCGTAGTCGACTCGAGTGCCCTGAGAGGCGCAGAAGGCTTTGAATCTGTCATTATCAAAGTTTGATCCGTTATCCGTGATGATGCTGTGCGGAACTCCATATCTGAATATCAATCCCCTGATAAAACTGATGGCAGTGCTTGCGTCGAGGTCCTTTATGGGTTTGGCTTCTATCCACTTCGTGAACTTGTCGACTGCAACCAACAAGTGGGTGAAGCCACTCCTACCAGTTCTCAGTGGTCCGATCATGTCTAGACCCCAGACAGCGAAAGGCCAGACGAGTGGAATGGTCTTCAAGGCGGAGGCGGGCTTGTGAGACATGTTGGAATAAAACTGGCACCCCTCGCACTTGTCGACTATATCCTTTGCCATTTCGTTCGCCTTTGGCCAGTAAAAACCCGCTCGGTATGCTTTGGCCACGATGGTCCGAGAGGACGCATGATGGCCACAGGTCCCCGAGTGGATGTCCTCGAGAATTATCTATCCTTCTTCAGGTGTGATGCACTTCTGACCAACTCCAGTCGCGCTTTCTCTGTATAGCTGCCCTTTGATTACTGTAAAGGCTTTGGATCGACGGACGACCTGTCGAGCCTCTTCTTCATCTTCTGGGAGCTCTTTTCTCATGATATACGCAATGTACGGCACTGTCCAATCGGGAGTGGTGATCATAACTTCCATAATCAGGTCGACCACAGCTGGAACCTCCACTTCGGTCGAGTCAGAGGCGCTTTTTGGTTGTGGAGGCTCTTCTGTGAAAGGATCTTCTTGCACTGATGGTGTGTGAATGTGCTCCAAACACACATCATTAGGGATGGCCTCCCTTTTGGACCCTATCTTCTCCAGATCATCTGCAGCTTGATTTTTCAGTCGGGGTATATGATGGAGCTCCAACCCCTCGAATCGTTTCTCCAGCTTCCTTACTGCGCTGCAATATCCCGTCATGGATGGGCTTCGGACGTCCCACTCCTTCATCACTTGATTAACAACCAGATCTGAGTCGCCGTAGACCATGAGGCGACGGACGCCGAGTGAAATGGCCATACGTAATCCGTATAGAAGCGCTTCATACTCTGCCTCATTGTTGGAGGAATCAAAGTGAATCTGGAGGACATACTTGAGCTTATCTCCTCGGGGGGAAACCAGTACAACCCCCGCACCGGATCCGTTCAGCATCTTGGAGCCATCGAAAAACATAGTCCAATGCTCCGAGTGAACTTGAGTCGGAAGCTCCTGCTCGGTCCACTCGGCGAGGAAATCAGCTATTGCCTGGGACTTAATAGCTTTCTTTGCCTCGAACTTGATATCAAGAGGAAGAAGTTCAATTGCCCATTTCGCCACTCGACCGGTTGCATCTCTGTTATGAAGAATCTCTGATAATGGAGCGTCGCTGACAACTGTGATAGAGTGATCAGAGAAATAATGAGCAACCTTCTTCGTGGTCATGTAAATCCCATAAACAAGCTTCTGATAGTGGGGATATCTTTGCTTCGACGGGGTCAGAACTTCAGAGAGATAATAAACTGGGCGTTGAACTTTGAAGGTCTTTCCTTCCTCTTCCCGCTCGACCGTAAGAACGGTACTAACGACTTGTCCCGTGGCTGCTATGTAAAGCAACAATGGCTCTTTGCTGACAGGAGCAGCAAGCACCGGCTGGGTGGAGAGCAAAGCTTTTAGCTCTGCAAATGCTGCATCAGCTTCTGGAGTCCATTCGAACGTGTCTGACTTCTTCATCAGTCGATAAAGAGGCAGCGCCTTTTCACCGAGCCTGGAGATGAATCGACTTAAAGCGGCCAAGCATCCAGCCAGTTTCTGGACATCGTGCACACGCACGGGGCGTTTCATCCGGAGTATGGTGCCAACTTTTTCAGGGTTAGCGTCGATTCCTCGTTCGGAAACAAGAAAACCGAGTAACTTTCCTCCAGGGACTCCAAATGTGCACTTCGACGGATTGAGCTTGATATCATAATTCCTGAGATTGGCAAAAGTTTCAGCTAGGTCAGTCAGCAGGTCGGAACCTTTTCGTGACTTGACCACTATGTCATCCATGTATGCTTCTACATTCCGACTGATTTGAGTGATTAGGCACTTCTGAATCATTCTCATGAATGTAGCTCCGGCGTTCTTGAGACCGAAAGGCATGGTAACATAGCAGAAACACCCAAATGGGGTGATGAAGGCTGTTTTTATTTCATCGGGTCCATACAGACGGATCTGATGGTATCCAGAGTAAGCATCTAAAAAAGATAACCTCTCGCATCCTGCAGTCGAGTCGACTATTTGGTCGATGCGAGGAAGAGGAAAATGATCTTTCGGGCAGGCCCGATTGATATGCTTAAAATCGATGCACATGCGCAACGATTTGTCCTTCTTAGGGACCATTACAACATTGGCGAGCCACTCGGAGTGGTAGATCTCGCGAATGAATTCTGCTGCTAGGAGTCAGGCCACTTCTTCGCCAATGGCCTTTCTCTTCTGAACGGCGGACCGTCGGAGATGCTCCTTGACTGGTTTGACCTTTGGGTCGACTCGAAGGCGGTGCTCAGCCAGTCCCCTGGGCACACCTGGCATGTTAGCAGGCTTCCATGCAAAGATGTCCCAGTTCTCACGGAGGAACTGGACGAGCGCTTCTTCCTATTTGGAGTCGAGTGTAGTGGAGATGTTGGTTGGAGCCGCATTTGGATCGGTCGGGTGGATGTGGACTTGCTTGGTCTCACCAGTCGACTGAAATGCTGACTCCGTGGCGGGCTTCTTGGCTCGTAACAACTCACTCGGATCCGCAGTCTTCTGGTACTCTTGTATCTCTATCTTGGCCATCTGAGCATCAGCAATTTTGGCGCCTTTCTGGAAGCACTCCTCTGCCTTCTTCCGATTGCCAACGATGGTGATTACACCTTTGGGGCCAGGCATCTTCAGCTTGAGGTATACGTAGCATGGTCGAGCCATGAAACGAGCATAGGCTGGCCTCCCAAGAATGGCGTGGTACGCACTCTGAAAATCCACGACCTCAAAGGTTAACTTTTCTTTCCGGAAATTCTTCGAGTCACCAAAGACGACGTCGAGAGTGATTTGACCGAGTGACTCAGCTTTCTTCCCAGGAATGACTCCGTGGAAGCTCATGTTGCTGGGGCTGAGTCGGGACATCGGAATGCCCATCCCCTTCAACGTCTCTGCATACAACAAGTTTAGCCCACTGCCGCCGTCCATCAGAACCTTGGTCAGTCAAGTGCCTTCAATAATTGGGTCGACCACCAATGCTTGCCTCCCTGGGGTGGCAATATGAGTCGGATGATCGGACTGGTCGAAGGTGATGGCGGTCTGGGACCACTTCAGGTAATGGGGTGTCACCGGAGCGACCATGTTTACTTCGCGATTGATGACCTTCAGTCGACTCTTACTTTCGACATCAGCGAAAATCATCAGAGTGGAATTGACTTGGGGGTATTCTTCACCGCTGTCTTCCCTGTCTTCAACTTTGTCTGACTCTTTCTCTTTGTCCTTGGCCTGCTTCCCTTGGAACTGTTGCATCAGGAGTCGACATTGTCGAGTGGTATGCTTAGGGTAAACGAGATTTCCCTCTTCATCTTTCTTCGTGTGAATGTGGCATGGTAAGTCCATCACATCGTTCCCGTCCTGGTCTTTCACTTTCTTGGGGTTCCAAGGACCCTTGGGTTTCCCCTTAAACTTCCCTGGGGTCACAGCTAAGGCTTCCCCGGGGGCGACTGGCTCGGCCTTGCGCTTCTGCTTCTGACTGGAGTGTCCTCCGCCGGCCTCATTAGCGGCTGCCTTATACTTGCCACTCCGGAGTCTATCTTCCTCTTCTCCGTTCGCGTACTTGGTGGCGATTTCCATCATTCGACTCAGGGTCATATCCCCGGTTCGACCGAACTTCAAACTTAACTCCCTGTTTCTGACGCCTTCCTTGAAGGCGCAAACTGCCTGATGATCGGACACATTCTCGACCGTGTGATTCAGAGTGATCCACCTTTGGATATAATCCCTCAGGGTTTCACTCAACTTCTGAACACATGACTGCAATTCTGTCAACCCTGCCGGTCGCTTGCAAGTCCCTTCGAATGTCCTGACAAACACCTGGGCTAGATCTTCCCAAGTATAAATACTGCTGGGAGCCAACTGATTCAACCACGCTCTGGCTGATCCTTCCAACATGAGGGGCAAATGCTTCATGGCCACCTCGTCATTGCCGCCTCCGATCTGAACAGCCACTCGGTAATCCTCGAGCCATGTGTCCGGCTTGGACTCTCCGGTGAACTTGCTGACTCCAGTCGCCAACCTGGAGTTGGGAGGAATCACTGCAGCTCTGATTGCTCTGCTGAAACACTCGGGACCTGAGACGTGAACTCTGCTGCTGGACGGCGTGCCTCTGTCACGGTCTTCTCGGTGAGCTCAATTTTGGTCGACCAGACCTTGAACGATGATGGATATCGCATCAAAGCCTGGTTCCCTGGGGTCGACTGGGACCCTTCGCCCAGTACTGAACTGGCGTCTGTCCTCTTGCCGTCGAGGAACGTACGACCCCGCTCTTGGGGCAGGAGAAGGCACTCGACGTTGATCGTTGCGATCGAATAGGTGCTCATATCGCTCGTGCCCTTGGTATTGATCCTCGTGCCGGCCTCTGTGTCCTTCACGCCTCGGGAGCGACCTTGGACTATGAGCCGACTGAACGGAATTCGCAGCGACGGATCGACTATGAATCCTGTTGCGCGACTGAGATACGGCTGAATTCGGGTCACCCGTTGCACGGAGCAAATCTCTGATCTGCAACAGACCTCTCCCTGCCTCTGACTGTGAAGGCTGGATCGACTCCGCTATGCGAGCCGCAGCTGCCAAATTCTGAATCGGGGTACGGTATACCTGGGTCGGCGGCTGGAAGAGGCGACGACGACTGGACTCGGGAACGGGCGGTCGTGCGCGCTCGTCGAGTGCTCTCTGGAGATTCTCCAGTCGAGTACGTTAAGCCAAGTTGGCCAAGCGCACCTCCTCCAGGGCTCGTGCCTCAGGGGTTTCTCCAACGATAGGAGTGTGAAGGGCGTCCATGTTCCGGCGACGGAGTTCCTCCCTCTGTACTGAGGTAAGGGGCTCGGGCCTGTACTCTTCGTGGCCCCGCACCGGAATCCCCCCTGCGGCAACCTCTTCGGTGTGGGGGAATCCGGGGGGACTACGTGGTCCGTCGACCATTAGTACTTCTGCCACTGGATCACTGCTGTCGCACTCGGACGCAGTCTCTACGGAGCCAGTCGACAGGTCGAACAGGCCGTAGAGTGACTCGTCGGGCTCGATTGCCGCGACTTGGGGGATGGCCGACTGGCGGGCCAGTGCGTGCTTCACCCACCGCTGGAGTCTCGACCGACCGGTGCGCTTGCGCCGGTGGGAAACTGATGACGACGATGGCGAAACGAATGCCGACCCGTACTGGGTCGACAGTTGCCGCAGGAGGACGCCGCGGACGCATGCGCGAAAATGCGTGGCTCCGCGGGCGGGAAGCGCGTCCACGTCGAGTGGAGCCTCCTGCAGCCAAGCAGAGTTGTCAACGATGAAGGAGAGAGCGCCGAGACGGATCTCGCGGCTCTCGACCATGACTCCGCTCGAAAACATGATGTGGGGTGAAAGAATCCCAACTCCTCCAACAAATCGCTAGAACACCAGCCCCATGGTGGGCGCCAACTGTCGTGGTTCTAAGTCTGACAGTAAGAATGGGGGGTAAGTATGAAGAGGCAAGATCCTAGCTATGGAGTAGTTGTATGCGCAAGGAGTTTTACGAGTTCGGGCCCTTCTCTGAGGAAGTAACAGCCCTACGTCTCGGAGCCCGGAGGCAGTCGACTGGATTATGTGTGTGTGTGTTACAAAGTTGCGAACCCCTGTCCTAGTGGAGGGGGGTGGCTTATATAGAGTTCGCCAGGACCCCAGCCAGCCCACGTTACAAGGAGTTTAATGTACATAAAGAGAGGGGGTTACTGGTAACGCCTGTAATAAAGGACCATGAAGGCCATAAAAGCTACTTATGAGATGACCGTTTGTAGGCAGTGCCTTTAGGTCTTCTTATAGTCGAGTGGCTGTCTTCATGGTCGACTGCTTGTGCTTCTGGTCGAGTACGCTCGTGTCCGTCGACTGGGCTGACCAGGTCGACTGAAATGTTGATACTTCTTAGAATGTCTTTCATTGTAGGAGTCATGTCCTTGATTGGGTACCTCAGGTATGATAAGTTACCCTACCCTAGGTACATATCGTCGTCATGCATCGCCTCGATCCGCTCTTCGCGCGACCTCCGCCCCCCGCCGAACCAGAAAGGGGCTCGGTCCCCATAGGTGTTCGTGGAGGCAGATTTCCCCCGACATCTTTGGCGCGCCAGGTAGGGGGCGTCGAGGTTGTGTGAACCTGATCCGGCGTCTGCACAGGCTAGATCTCCATCATCTTCATCGACATGCCACCGAAGAAGAAAGCTCCGGAGGTGGCTGGTCCATCCGCGTCGAACCCACCGCCCCTGGAGCAAACGGGTGGTGGGGACGGCACCGGCGGCGGAACGGGCATCGCCGAGCCAGCTCATGGTGCCACGGCGTCCGAACATGCACCGCGCCCCTCTCAGGAGGCACGGGACCAGCAGCGTCTTGGCACTCACGGTACCATACGCTCGCTGGACCCAGATCGAGCTGGCGGATCCCAGGGTGCTCAAGGCCAGGATACACACCAACGTGCTGGCGCAAGCGTGGCGCGACTGCCTGGTCCGGGTGCTGCTCCTTCTAACATAGTTAGAAGTTCGAGCACATCCCGCTCCACGCGCCGTTCGCGACCGCTGCCCGCCACTCCAGCAGAAGCTCTAGCACGAGCTCAACTACTCCTAGACTACCCTCCAACGGCGGACAAGCTCGACGACTGGAGGGCCACGATACAGAGTCTCATCGGCTTTGCTAACGGCGACACCCCGCGGCAGCATAGTGCGTCGCAGCCGCGGCAGGTCGGCCAGGCAAGAACTGATGGCGCCAAGACCGGTGGGGGTGTGACCACCGTGCATTCCCCGCCCCAAAGGCCAAGATCGCCGACTCGCCGGAACCATCACAACAACGATTCCACCGCGTCGTCAAATCCGCGAACTCGTCGCGATCAATGCCAAGTTCTTCACGAACGAGAGCAAGAGGACGCTCGTACTCGCATCGAGCGTCGAAGAGAAGCACGGCGTCAATCAGGCCAGCGCGCTGGGCCCTCTATCGACATGCATGCACCGGGGGGACCAGGCGACCTGCCGTACGCGGTAGGCTGCCCTGCATTCACCCGTGAGCCGCGGCAAGTCCAGTGGCCCAGCACGAAGAATTTCAAGCCAGACGTACCAGAGAAGTACGACGGCAAGTCGCATCCGTCGGAGTTCCTCAGCATCTACACCATTGCGGTGCAGGCTGCTGGAGGGCGAGACGACAAGATCCTTGCCAACTACTTCCCGCTGGTACTCAAATCCAACGTCAGATCCTGGCTCATGCACTTGCCGGACAACTCCATAACCTCCTGGACAGACTTGTGCCATCAGTTTGTTGGTGCCTTTACAGGCGGCCACAAACCCCATGGCCAAGCGAGCGACCTTCATCTGCTCGTCCAGAAAGAAGGGGAACCCTTGCGCAAGTTCATCCAGAGATTCAGCCGCGTACACTACAACATCCCAGACGTCCACCCTGCCGCGGTCATCAGCGCGTTCCATCAGAACGTGCGTAACCGCAGGATGCGGGAGGAGATGGCGATGTGCAAGATCAAAGACGTCAGCGAGCTATATGCCCTGGCCGACAAGTGTGCACGTGTTGAGGAAGGAAGGAAACTCCCCGGAGAGAACACTGGAGCAGGGGAATCTGACAGTGAGGATACCGCCCCGGCAAGGAAGAACCGGCGGCGGAGCAATAGGAAGAAGAAGAGCCAAGAAGTACTGGTTGTTGAGCAGTCCGGCAATGAAGGCGCCGCCAAGAAGGCCCAGGCTGGTAGCTCCGGCAAGGGGGTTGCCGGATGCGCCAACTGCCAGGCTGTGGCGGTCGCCGACAAGCGGGACGGCACCAACAAACAGTACTGCAAGATCCACCGCACCAAGGGCCATGACCTCCAGAGCTGCAAGCAGGTCGAGCGGCTCGTCGAGCTGCAAAAGGCCGAGTACGAGTGACACGACAAGGAGAGAGCCCGGGGAGGTGGCGGAGGATCCGGCACGAAGCGCCCCGGCCAGGGAGGACGCCGCGACAAGGACAAGCAGCAGCAAGCAGACAGACCTCCCCGCGGCCGTGACAAGAACGAAGACGACGACGAAGACGAAGACATGGATGATGTCGAGACCAGTGAGCAGGAGTTTCAGAAAGCCACGGAGGTCTTGTGCGTAGACGGCGGTGCTTCTCTGCATACTTCTCACCGCCAGCTCAAGCAGTGGGCGTGGGAAGTCAATGCAGCGGAACCACCAGTCGAGTCGCGCAAGCCTCTGAAATGGTCCAGCACGCCTATCATCTTCGATATTGAGGACCACCCTGACCGCACAACTGCGATCGGGTGCTTGCCGATGTTGGTCTCACCGACAGTCCGCAACCTCAAGGTCACTAAGATGCTAGTCGACGGCGGGGCCGTCTTGAACCTGATCTCCTCCGCTGTGCTCCAGAAACTCCAAGTCCCCGACAGCGAGCTCGAAGAGACCGGCACGTTCCAAGGAATCAATCCGGGAAGGAGCAAGCCGAAGGGGAAGATAACGTTGCCAGTGACATTTGGCAGCAAGCTGAACTTCAGGATAGAGAGGATCACTTTTGACGTTGCCGATTTTCCATTGCCCTACAATGGAATTCTCGGCCGTCCGGCGCTCGCCAAGTTCATGGCGGCCTCTCACTACGCATACAACATGCTCAAGATGCCAGGCCCGATAAGCGTCATCTCTGTCCCCGACGACAAGAAGGATGCCCTTATCTGTGCCGACAAGATCTACCGGGAAGCAGCAGCCGCGACGGATCACAAGCCACTTGCCGCTGAAGCTCCCGGAGGGAAGAAGAAGACCAAGCCCGATGGAACACGTTCCAAGAGCTGAGAACGACATTGCTGATGGCCTGTCAAAGTGCACAGCACTTAAGTTACCTGTGGAACCAGGAACCTTTGTGCTCAAGCTGACTCAGCCATCCGTAACACCATCAACCGGATAGAGCAAGAAGAGGAAGTTGGTCTCCGGCGACTATCTTCCGGCAGAGCTCCCCGGAGCCGCCGCCAAGAAGGTCCCCAAGATCGACGGCAAGAGTGCTGAGGAGCAGTCTGCTCCGGCAAACCCCAGGGTTTGTTCCGTAGAAGCAGGCGCTCCCGACAAGTTTTGCTCCGGCAAACTTGCCGGGGAACATCAAGCTCCGGCTGAGCCCCAGATCCTCGCCGTAGAAGCGAACATTCCCGCAGCAGCAGATGTGCCTTCAGTCCTTGTTGTCGAGCCATAGGCTCCAGCATGGGCGCAGCAGACTGTCCATTTCCTCCAGAACGGAGAACTTCCCGAAGAACAAGAAGAAGCGGAAAGAGTAGCCCGACACTCAAGTATGTACTAGTTCATCGACAACACACTGTACAGAAGAGGGCACAACGGCGTGAAATTGAAGTGTATTCCCCGGGAAGACGGACAAAAGCTGTTGGCAGAGATACATGGAGGCATATGTGGTCACCACATTGGCGCAAGAGCACTTGTCGGCAAAGCGTTCCAGCAAGGTTTCTTCTGGCCGATAGCCCTCCAGGATGCAACTGCACAAGTAACCAAGTGTGAAGCGTGCTAGTTCCATTCCAAGCAGATACACCAGCCAGCTCAAGCTCTCCAGACGATCCCTTTATCCTGGCCATTTTCGGTCTGGGGGCTCGACATCCTCGGCCCCTTCCCCCGAGCTGTCGGGGGCTTTGAGTACTTGTACGTCACAATCGACAAGTTCACAAAGTGGCCGGAAGTGGAACCAGTGAGGAAGGTGACAGCACAGTCAGCAGTCAAGTTCTTCAGGTCGATTGTTTGCCGCTTCGGGATCCCCAACATGATCATCACCGACAACGGTACGCAATTCACGAGCCGCGCCTTCATGCAATACGTCCAAGATCTCGGCGCCAAGGTCTGCTTCGCTTCTGTTGCTCATCCCAGGAGCAACGGTCAAGCGGAGAGGGCCAATGCCGAAGTGCTGCGCGGGCTCAAGACCAGAACTTTCGACAGGCTGCACAAGTGCGGAAGAAACTGGATCGAGGAGCTGCCGGTGGCTCTTTGGTCGATTAGAACGACGCCAAATCGAGCCACTGGCCAGACACCATTCGCTCTAGTCTATGGAGCAGAAGCAGTTACCCCCACGGAACTCGTATACGGGTCACCTCGAGTGCTCGCTTATGATGAGCTTGAGCAGGAGCGGCTGCGTGAAGATGACGCGCTGCTCCTTGAGGAAGATCGTCTTCAGGCTGCTCTGCGAGCCTCTCGCTACCAGCAAGCTTTGCGTCGCTACCATAGCCGCAAAGTTAAAGCCAGAAGCTTCGAGGAAGGCGACCTTGTTCTTCGACGCGCTCCGTCCGCCAAGAATCATAAGAAGTTGACGCCGAAGTGGGAAGGCCCTTACCGGGTGAGACGAGTCACGAGGCCCGGCGCTGTCCGCCTTGAGACCCAAGATGGCACTCCGGTGAGCAACTCCTGGAATATTGAGCATCTTCATAAGTTTTACCCATAAGGCGCGGTTGTCGGACCGCGTCCGGCAACCACCCTTTTGTACAAGTCTTGCCGCTGTTGCATGTAATCCTTTGTACAAAGCCAGGCGCAGACCCTGAGCAGCAGTAAATGAAGCGCTGGCGCCCTAAGTTTTAGCATGCATGCTGAGTCGAGTCTCGTCCTTGGTTAGGGTTGATAGTGCCTAACAGCTGCTAACCCCTAGCTTAGAGGTCGGGTCTGCGTCCTTTTTTCCTGTTCTTTTGTTTCCCTTGGTTCGCAGGGTTTTGCATATCCTGGCCAGACCGCTTAAGGACGAAGAAGAGAAGAAGGGCGGACCAGCATCTGGTCCCCGGCAAACCAGTGTTGCCGGGGGCTGCAAGTACAAAGATTCGCCCGTGGCAAGCCAAAGTTGCCGGGGGCTGCAATCCCAGATAAGTTTTTCATCCCTTGTCATGCATTCTCTTATGGACTGAGGAATGCGAAAACCTTGTTTCTTCCTAAAAAGCTACCGTGCTCCCTTAACTCTGGGCCCCGGAGCGCGTTCCTGGGGCCAGTTTTGGTAGTAGCCACGGCGGCAAAGGAACGGAATGAGGAGCCCGAACCCGCCTCATCCCTGCCTCCGCCAAAGGCGTGAGAAAGACCGAGTGGCACGGGAAGACGGCAGGGCCTGTTGCCGGGCAAAGAAGTGTCTATCTTAACGATATAAAGGATTCGCTCCTTGGCGTGGGTTTTACCCGCGAGACAAATGGCCCGGCAAACATCCCCTTTTCATTAAAAAAACATTCCGCTCGGGTACAGTTCAGAGAGAATGAAAAACATGAGAGATGGGATTACAAGCTTTAAATGCAACTAAAGCCCGAAGGCTTACAAGTTAAAAAGAGATAAGGTGCCCGTAATCCCTTTCTTGTCTCTCTCCTCAGGAGGTAGGACAAGGAGGCGAAAAGGGCAAAAGGGGCGCCTAGACGAGCTACGGGTGGCAGAAGACGCCAAGGAGACGACCCCGGGAAGCTCAAGTAGCCGGCGACACGGATGATGGGGTCGCCGGTGCCACGCGGAGCCGCGACCGACGCCTAGTCGGACCCGTCATCCTGACGACCGCTACCCTCGTCGTCGCTGTCTGTCGGGGCGGACGGGCGTCCCCCCGCGAGCACCTATGGGGCCGGAGCCCCTTTCGTTGTCCGGCGAGGGGGGCGGAGGGAGCGCGGAGAGCAGATCGAAGCGGGCACACGGGCGGTTTACCCAGGTTCGGGCCGCGATGGACGCGTAAAACCCTACTCCTGCTTGGTTGTATTGAACTGGGGAGCTCGGGAGCTTCGAGAACTAGCTGCACCGAGCGTATGGCTATCTGGATGCCGAATCTCCGAACCCCGGAACCCCCTTTGCGGAACCTCGGAACCCGGAACCCCCTCTACGTTGCACACGGGCCTCCTTTTATAGCGCAAAGGGGTCACCGACAGGTGTCAACGTAAGAGAAAGGGGTAAAAGTGTAAAAGGGGTGGTAGCTGTAATAGTGCGGGAACGGTGGCGCTACAGTGCGGCACAGTGTTATCATACCTACTTCTGACGGTAGGGGACAAGGGCATTAAATGCCCGTCACGGTCGCCCGGACAGCACCGAGGCGGACCGTTAGGTGCGCCACCGTTCGCCACGATGGCGGCTGCATGCCACCGCATGCCCCAGGCTGCGCGGTGCCTCGCCACGTGCCCTCGGGGGAAGCCCCGGAGCGACGCGTGGCGGGCGAGCTGGAGCGCAGTCTTGAGGTGGCGATCTTGCCGCGGCAAGTGGCTTGCCGCGGGGGTCGTCTTCCTGTGCCTGATAGCGTGCCAGCTATCGGGCCTTGCCGGGGCGCTTGGCGCGCCACGGCGGGCTTCTCTTGTGGTGCCTGGGTTCGGCCTTCCCGACAAGCTCCTCTTGTCGGGGGCTCGATCTTCTGTCTCGTTATACTTTGTTCTTGGATGGCCTTACATGGGCTCAGTCGTCCCGGCAAGCTCCTCTTGCCGGGGTCTTGTCTTCTCGGCCCGGCAAGCTCCTCTTGCCGGGGGCCTTGTCTTCTTGGCCCGGCAAGCTCCTCTTGCCGGGGGCCTTGTCTTGGATGCTTGGTCTTCTCTTGGCGCTCCCGGGGCGGGCCTTGCCGCAGGGTGCTACGACTGCCCGTGCACAAGTCTGGGGTACTAAGGTACCCCTACTTTAGTACACCGACAGGAGCCCCCGGGCCTGGGCCACACATGGTGCCGAGCGTTGTTGGGCCAGGCCCTAACGGTGCACGGGCACGCATGGCCTTGGTCGCGCTACTCCTTAACTCCGCATCCGCCGCGCCTTTCCTAGGCGGCGCGCGCTTACCGCGGCGTCGTGGGGGCGGGGCATGCGGGGTGAGCGTGACGTGGGTGGCGTGCGCGGGGCTGAACCGCACAGGCGCGCGTCACGTCGCGCACGATCTCTTGATTTGGAGAGGCGAAACGTCCCCCCCACCTCTTCCTCTTATAGCGGAGGAAAGTAGGGGCGGTTCGCCTTTCCCTCGGTTTCCATCTCTCTAAAACCTCTGCCACCTCCTTCTCCCAGAGGCAGCAGCGATCTGTTCTTGGAGCGCCCGTCGTCGTCAGCTTCGACGATCCCCCTCCCCCGCCCCCGCCATGGCCCCGAAGAGCGACAAGGCGAAGGGGAAGCCTGCGAAATCGGCCGAGGCGCTACGGCTTGAAGTGCTTCGGAAGGGGACGGCGACGTTCCCCCCCCAGCTCGGCGCGGTGGAGCTGAGGGACAAGTACTCCCTTTTCTGGTCGACGAAGACGCGAGCGCATCCGCGCACGCGGGTGCTCCCCGCCGAAGCCCAGAAGCAGTACCCGACCGGGTATCCTTTCTTCGTCGTCTTCTTCTACTGCGGGCTCTGCCCGCCTTACTCGGAGTTCTTCTCTGAAATCATGAGCACCTATGGCCTCCACCTCCTCGACTTTACCCCCAATGCCGTCCTCACAATGGCGGTCTTCACGCACCTCTGCGAGAACTTCGTCGGAATTCGTCCCAACGTGGCCCTCTTCCGGCACTTCTTTGTCCCTCGGGTGGAGAAAGGAGAGCCGCTGTCCGGTGGGATCGCCTGGGTTTCCCGGTCCGGCAAGAAGGAGGCCTACTTGGGCGGGGACCTCCGCGGCAGGTGGGAGGAGTGGAGGGCGGAATGGTGCTTGATTGTCGAGGACCATCCGCAGCCGTTCACCGCCGTGCGCCGAACTCCGGTGGTGCGCGGCGCTGGCTGGAGCGAGGTGTCTCCGGACGATGCCAGATTGAAGATCGCCATCACCCGGATCCTGCGTCTCAGGCTCGCCGGCCTCACCGTCGGCGCCGTCGGCGCGGATTTCCTTCGCCGCCGGATCGCCCCCCTGCAAGAGAGGAGGAAGCCGGCCTGGGAGTTCCAGAATGCGGCGGACATCATGAGGCTGCGTCCGGGCCTCAATTTCAACTTCACCGTGCTGGAGCACGACGCAATGTTGAAGGAGTTGTTCAAGCACGACCCTAACCACACGGAGTGGTTCCGGCTGCCGCCGGGCGTCGTTCCCTTGTGCAACAACTCGTCGCTCAGCCATATCCTTGCGATGATGCCATCGTGCGACTCGCACGGGATCAACGCGGCCTGGCAGGAACCGCCGGATGATGTCGTGCGGGCCTTCTTCGACGGCCTGGAGGAGGAGCCAGTCGATCCCGCCGAGAAGGATGGCCTCATCCGAGCCACCACCGCGGCGGAGCTGGCTTACATTGCCTCCAGGATGGAGGAGGCGGCGGCCGCCGCGGCCGCGGGCGAAGCTGGGTTTACCGTGGCCGAGGCGGAGGCGGCGGAGGCGGAGAGCCTCGCCGACCCGATGGAACTTGTCGACCAGGGGGAACCAGCCGGGCACGGCGGCGAGGACGAGCCTGCCCAAGACGCGAGTGGCTTGTCAGGGGTCGGCATTGCCTTCCTGCGGCCTCCGGGCGGCTCGTCGCAGGCGGAGCCCCCGGCCCAGCCGAGGAGGCGCCTCCGCAGGGCCGGGTCGGCAGCGGGAGCGGGGCCTTCGCGGGCCGGGGCCTCGGTTGCCGTTGCGCCCCTTGCCGCGGCGTCGACGGGGGCGGAGTCGTCTACTGCCCCCGCCAAGCGGCCTCGGGAGCCCACTTCCCCCCCCCCCCCCCCCCCCCCGCGTCAGGGCTGAGCCGGCTTTCGACTATTCCGCGCTCAGCTCCGACGACGAGGAGGACGGAGAGTAAGTTCCCCATGGAGCTCATATCTTTTTCCCTGATGGTTCGTTCTGTTCGACAGCTCGTTCGCTCTTCCCCTGACCCGGTCCCCTTTTCAGGACCCTGGCCCAGAGGAGAGCGAAGAGATCGAGGATCCCGTGGGTCATCCTTGATGACGAATCTCCCCCGGCAAGCGAGGTCGTGTCGGAGGCGCCCCTACCGGACCCGGCAGGGGACCCTCAGGGCAGCCCGCAACGCAGCCCCCAGCGTGAGCATATGACTCGCTCTTGCTGCTTGGCGCGTACGCGAGCCCTCCCTCGTCTCGTTGTTGATGCGAAGTTGTTGCTTTTGGGCAGGAACGGAGCAGCCCCGGCGGGCGCGTCCAGAGGGCGCCTCCGCCGTGCCGACCGAGTCTGCTACCCCGCCAAGGGAGAGATCCCCGGCAAGGGAGGACCTTCCGACGGGGGACGCGGCCGACGATCCCCTGGCCGCGGCGAGCGCAGCGCCCGCCTCGGATCCGACGAAGGCTGAGGTCGTCATCGAGGAGGGCACGCGTGGCGATGCCGACGACGTTGCAGGTGCTCAGGAGGCGGACGGCGTTGATATCCCTGTGGGCGACGGGGAGGCCGAGGAGCAGCAGAGGCTTGCCGCCGCGGAGTTATCCGCGCGGGAAGGCGAGCTGGTGCTGAAAACGGCCAGCCTCGCCGACCACGAGGAAGAGGCCGCCGCGCGTGAGCGGGCGCTCAGCGGAGACCTGAAGAAGGCGCGGGATGCTGCCGCGGCCGCTGAGATCACCAAGAAGGGGCTGGAGGCGAGGGTGGCGCAGCTCGATTCCGACCTCAAGGCGAAGGGCGAGGAGCTTGCCGCGGTCCGGCAGGAGCGCGAAAAGGGTGCGCTCACCCTTGGCGAGCTTCAGGGTCGCTTCGCCGAGAAGATCCGGGAGCTCGACGCCGCCAAGAACTCCAACTCCACTCTGGAACTGAAATTGGAGGCGCTCGGCAGGGCGCTGGACGGCGCTAAGGAGCGGGAGGCGGCTTTACGGAAGGAGGTCGACGGCAACGAGGAGCTGCTGAGGCGCGCCGCCGTTTCCCAGAACACCTTCAGGGATACAGTGGAGCGGTGGACCGAGGGCCTCGTCGATATTGCCGCCACCATCGACAAGGAGCTGACGCTGCTGGGGATCGAGGGGCACCAGTCCCTCACCGACGAGGACGTCGCGCCGAGCGCCAAGCTCACTTCCTTCTTTCAGGGGGTGGTGCAGGCGCTCCAGCACCTCCGAACGTCGCTCCCGAAGGAGCGGGCCGACGAGATGCGGAAGGCCATCTCCGGGGCCCTTGAGAGGGTGCTGGTGAAGATCGTTTTCCGCAATCCCGACATCAGGCTCACCAACGTCCTCAGGCCCTTGCCGGAGAACGCAGACCTGACGGGGATCCGGGCCCTCATCGCCCCTATCGTCGAGAAGGCGGCCGGGGTCAAGAGGATCGAGGGCGACCGCGTGGATTAGGCCGCCTGCCCCTTTCTTTTATCTCCCTTTCCCTGCCGCTGTTAAATATGCCACGGAAACGGCCGGTTAGGGCAGCAGTAAGGCATTTTGTAATATAACTTTTCATCTTAGACTATGCATCGCACTGTTATCCCCTCTACTCGACCGGCGCCTTGCTTGTTTCCGCCCTACGCTTTCGGGGACTTGCCGGCGTAGGCCTCCGCCTTGCCACGGGTGCCGAGTGCGGGACGTCAGCGACCCGCTGGCGGGGCTGCCACCGGCAAGAAACCTCGCCGCGGCTGGTTGCCGCTCACTCAGATTGTTGAGCAGGCTCGAGGCAAAGTAAACGGTGCGACTGCGGTCGCAGCACGCTTAGGGTGCCGGGCGAGCTCGAAACAAAGTGAGGACGCTACTCGGGGTGTAGCACACTCGAGTCGTTGAGCGGACTCGAAACGAAACGAGGGCGCAACCAGTCTCGTGTCGGTCCTTCCGCGCTCAGGCCTCTCAACCCAGGCTCGGTCGTTCGAGGGAGATAACTCTTAAAAATTAAAGGAGCAATTGCTCGAGCTCCGGCAACTTATCTTTTCTTATCGCTTGCCGCCCGGTGGGGTAAAACCTTCTTGGGCAGCACCCAGCCCACCCTGGGGGTAGGTGAGGGGGCTGGGCCTCACGACCCTCCGGAGCTAGGCGTAGCTATGCTCGGGGATCTGCGCCCCTCTCTGCGCCAAGGATCACATGCAACTGCGGCAAGACTTGGGCAGAGGGGATGGTTGGCGGAAACAGGTCCCGCCTACCGCGCTGGAAAGACTCTTCCCACGGTCGGCGTCAACTCGTTCGGCACCCCGGCGGGCGAGGCGCGCCGGGGGAACGAGGTCACCTTTCTCGTGACTTCTGGCGCTAACTCCCGCGGCCGCGAGAGCGGCGCAGAGTTCGCTGGAGGCGAATCGTTCGCCCAGCGGCCAGAAGGCGGGCCTCCTCAAGGAGCAGCTGCTTCTTGCCCAGTCTCTGCGCGAGTGGATACTCGAGGAGGGCCGCGCACGAGCCCGTGGGAAGGAATGCCAAAGCTCGTCGGGAACCCCCGCTTCAACTGGACAGATCCTCGGATCCGCAGGAGCGGACTGTTCCTCGGCGTTCAGACTGCTGGTCTGCTCGCCGGAGCAAGGCTTACCGGGGACACCTGCTTCGACTGGACGGATCCTGGGATCCGCAGGAGCGGGCTGTCCCTCGGCGTCGCGCTCCCCTACCTGGCGCGCCAAAGATGTCGGGGCGGACGGGCGTCCCCCCGCGAGCACCTATGGGGCCGGAGCCCCTTTCGTTGTCCGGCGAGGGGGGCGGAGGGAGCGCGGAGAGCAGATCGAAGCGGGCACACGGGCGGTTTACCCAGGTTCGGGCCGCGATGGACGCGTAAAACCCTACTCCTGCTTGGTTGTATTGAACTGGGGAGCTCGGGAGCTTCGAGAACTAGCTGCACCGAGCGTATGGCTGTCTGGATGCCGAATCTCCGAACCCCGGAACCCCCTTTGCGGAACCTCGGAACCCGGAACCCCCTCTACGTTGCACACGGGCCTCCTTTTATAGCGCAAAGGGGTCACCGACAGGTGTCAACGTAAGAGAAAGGGGTAAAAGTGTAAAAGGGGTGGTAGCTGTAATAGTGCGGGAACGGTGGCGCTACAGTGCGGCACAGTGTTATCATACCTACTTCTGATGGTAGGGGACAAGGGCATTAAATGCCCGTCACGGTCGCCCGGACAGCACCGAGGCGGACCGTTAGGTGCGCCACCGTTCGCCACGATGGCGGCTGCATGCCACCGCATGCCCCAGGCTGCGCGGTGCCTCGCCACGTGCCCTCGGGGGAAGCCCCGGAGCGACGCGTGGCGGGCGAGCTGGAGCGCAGTCTTGAGGTGGCGATCTTGCCGCGGCAAGTGGCTTGCCGCGGGGGTCGTCTTCCTGTGCCTGATAGCGTGCCAGCTATCGGGCCTTGCCGGGGCGCTTGGCGCGCCACGGCGGGCTTCTCTTGTGGTGCCTGGGTTCGGCCTTCCCGACAAGCTCCTCTTGTCGGGGGCTCGATCTTCTGTCTCGTTATACTTTGTTCTTGGATGGCCTTACATGGGCTCAGTCGTCCCGGCAAGCTCCTCTTGCCGGGGTCTTGTCTTCTCGGCCCGGCAAGCTCCTCTTGCCGGGGGCCTTGTCTTCTTGGCCCGGCAAGCTCCTCTTGCCGGGGGCCTTGTCTTGGATGCTTGGTCTTCTCTTGGCGCTCCCGGGGCGGGCCTTGCCGCAGGGTGCTACGACTGCCCGTGCACAAGTCTGGGGTACTAAGGTACCCCTACTTTAGTACACCGACACTGTCGCTCCCCTCCTCATCACTCTCGCTCGAGGAGGAGCCTTCGCTGTTGGAGGAGCTATCCACGCAGCATCGGGCCCGGGTCCCGTAGCACCCGAAGACCTTGACGGAGAGGAGATCGCCCTCCATCAACTTAAAATGGAGGGTGAACCCCTCCATCAAGCTGTGGATACGGGCGAACGTCTTCCACCCTCGACCAAGATACATCACGTCGGGGGCTGGGGACTCAACGTGGACCCGCGTGCCGCTAATCCCGCAGCCCCTCATGCGCAGTCTTAGCGTCTCGGGTTGTTCCATCTCCATCACGCTTGCGAAGGGAGCCGGGAGACGGAGGCGACGACGAGGCACCCGGCGCAGCCTGACGAAGAACTCGCAAGGGTCGTCCCCGATGTGGACTGCCGTGAAAAGAGGAGCCGCTGGCGGAGGCGAGGCCGATGCGTCGCCCCGTCCGCCTCGTCCCCGAGCGCCTCGGCCTCGTCCACGACCTCGTCCATGACCTCGCCCCCTCCCCCTTCCCCTTACGGTTGGCTCTGCCACCGCGGGTGCAAGGGGAGGAGGGGCGCATTGCCTAGCAGCGACCCTCGCCGCCACCGATGAAGGACCAGGGTTCCCTTTCTCCATGGCGAATGGAGAGAGGGGATCAGAAGCTGAAGGGAAGCAAAGATGAAGGAGTGCGGGTTTCCGTCGCCCCCTCTTGCTCTTTATAAAGGAGTAGGGTGGGGGCTCGGCCGCCCCGCTCAGCCAATCAAGACGCGGGGAAAGCAGGCGACTGGGACCGGCCTGCTGCCTCGACCCGCGACGGCCCGGTTTCCTGCCTCCACCGTCCGCGACTCCAGGTGCATGGGAGCCGCGTGGCTGGCGTGCAGGACCGAGGCGACGGATGAGGCGACCTCCCCTCACCCCGTGATCGTGGGGAGCGGACGCCTCGGAAACCGTGCCTCGGCCCCGTCCAGCAAGCGAGCCACGCCTCCACGCCTCCCTCCACTTATGGAGATGGCGCGAACCGTCCCCCTTTATTGCGACATGATGCATGCCTGCGGGGCCCAGCCCCGCGCACGCCGCCCACGTCACGCACGCCTCTCGCCACGATGCCGCGTTCGACGCGTGCCGTTCGGGGAGGACATGGTGGATGCAGAAGAAGATGCAGCGTGACCCAGGCCGCGCGTGCCCGTGCACTGTTTTGGACCCGGCCCAACAGCGCTCGGCACCGTGTATGGCCCAGGCCCGGGGGCTCCTGTCGGTGTACTAAAGTAGGGGTACCTTAGTACCCCGAACTTGTGCACGTGCAGTCGTAGCACCCTGCGGCAAGGCTTGCCAGGCGATCGCCAAAACTCTCCATGGTCCGTTTTTGGGCCATCCAAGAACAAAGTATTTGAGCCAAGGCCCCGGCAGGATGAGCTTGCCGGGAAGGCCACCCGAAGAGAGCAAGGCCCCGGCAAGAGGAGCTTGCCGGGACGGCCGCTCGAAGCACAAGGCCTCGGCAAGAGGAGCTTGCCGGGAAGGCCGACCAGGGCACGACAAGAGACTTGCTGCGACGCGCCACGCGTCCCGACAAGGACCGGTGAGCAACAAGCTCCCGGGCGCGACAAGGCATCAACCGCGGCAAGGCGCTTGCCGCGGCAAGTCACCACCCCGCGCGTGCTTTCCAGCTCATCCACCCACGCGTCGCTCTGGGGCCATTCCAGGCGTACGTGGCGAGAGGCTGCGCAGCCAGGGGCATGCGGTGGCGAAGCAACGCTAACAGGGTAGCCGTCGTGGCAAACGGTGGCGCCCCTGACGGTCCCTTTTCTGCACTGTTTGGGCGACCTAGACGGGCATTTAATGCCCTTGTCCCGTGCCGTTAGAGTTAGGTATGATAGCACTGTGCGAACAACTGTACCCAACACAGCGTTTTCCAGTTTTACCCCCGCCTACGTTGCCACCTGTGGGTAACCCCTTGCGCATATAAAAGGAGGCCCCATGCGCAACGCGAAGGAGGGAGGGAGGAGGCCACTCACGCTCGGTCTGATTAGTTGCCTGAGCGTACTGTAGCACTCAGCGCTCCCGAACAAGAACACAATACAAACCACAAAGCAGCAGTAGAGTTTTACGCATCCGTGCGGCCCGAAGCTGGGTAAACCCCTTGTGGGCATCGCCTCGATCCGCTCTTCGCGCGACCTCCGCCCCCCGCCGAACCAGAAAGGGGCTCGGTCCCCATAGGTGTTCGTGGAGGCAGATTTCCCCCGACAACCCCGCTGCCACGGGAGCGTAGGACAAAGAAGTCATGCAAGTTCTTACCACAAGCACGTATGACTATATACAGAATACATGCCAACATTACATTGATGAATTGGAGCTAGTTCTTTGTCGCCCTAGGTTATAACCGTTACATGATGCATGTCGTCCAGCATAATCATCCATCACCGATCCAATGCCTACGAGCTTTTTAGATATTGATCTTTGCTAAGTTAGTACTGTTGTTGCTACTGTCACAATTGCTACAATACTATCACTGCTATCGTTACTGTTACTGTTGCTATCATTGCTACTACTATCAAACTATAATATTATTGTGCTACTGATCACTCTGCTGCAGATATTTAGTCTCCAAGTGTGGTTGAATTGACAACTGAACTGCTAATACTTGAAAATATTCTTTGGCTCCCCTTTTGCTGAATCAATAAATTTGGGTTGAATAGTCTACCCTCGAAAACCGTTTGATCCCCTATACTTGTGGGTTATCAGGCAAACTGCTAACCTCACAAGCATCGTAAGGGGTGAAGAATTCTTCAAAGAATGGGCTAAGTATCAAGCAAAATTGAAGAAGCATGCACAGAAGGTCGTTGAAAAATTCAACAGAGCCACAAAGGCTTCACTTGAAGCTGGTGCCAGTGCCAGTGCATCAAAGAAGGCAATGCAAAAGAAGCCACTCAGAAACCAAATCTGTTTGCACCAAAGCCCTCAGTGGCAAAGCCTTCATGTTCGAAGGCTTCAACACCCAAGGCCAAAGTTGTTGCACATTTTTCAGCACCTCCGCCAGCCACAACTTCCTCAGTGGCCACTACAAAAGCTTCAACACCGGTTGTGCTTGCATCTTACCAGCACATTGAAGGCTCCAACATTGCAGCATCATGTGCCTCAGCTAGTGGGAACAATTATTCAAACATGCCCAAGCTGAAGATCAAAGCCACTGCTGGCCGTGGAATTAGGCCCAAACCCAAAGAGCAAGGCCGTAGTGCCTCAGGCTGATCAAAATGATATGGCTGATGAAGATGAGGTCACTGAGTTCATTCAAAGGAGGGTTGAAGAAGCTGCTATTTCCAAGAACACTTATGTGCCTCTTATGCTTGGTCCAAAGAAGATCCTTGACTTCATAGAGATATGGGTCAAGAAGCCAAATACTCCTCTTGATAACCTTAACCTGCCTCCTAGTCCAAGTCACGTGCTCTCTTATTTAATTTTGACTGAGAAGCACAAGATAGCACGAGCCAAGTTTGTGACGAAACAACAACTTCACAGGAAGAAAGAGCTAAAGAAAAAATGCTCACTATATACCCTCGGTAGCTTGTGACTTCACAATCCTAAATCCAACAGCTGACTGAAGAATATGAGTGCCATGCCAACCATTGATGTTTGCGTGCATGACAGATTCATCAACGCAACCAAGCAAGTGGCTAATGACCACAACAAGAGGGACGCTGTGAAGCATGGGCAAGTTCCTCCATCAAGTTCCTCAGCTTCCCAGCAACCTCTGTCGGATTCAGGGGTTCCGGCAGACCCTTGAGGTTCGAACTCTGGGGTGCGCGTGGAGATCGTGCCCTCTACCTCTCCGTCTCGCAAGGATCTAAACTACTGCAAGAACAACACAAGAGACACAGGGTTTATACTGGTCCGGGCCACCATTGTGGTGTAATACCCTACTCCAGTGTGGTGGGTGGATTGCCTCTTGGGCTGATGAGGAAGAACAGTATAAGGGGGAACGGCCTCGCGAGGGCCTGTTCTTGGCTAGGGGATGAACTGCTAGGGGGAGTTCGATCGCCCTTCTCTCTCTCTCTAGATGCCTCTACTGGTTTCTTGGTACTCGATCTGATTGGATTCCAGATCCCCTCCCTACCCTGGGGGTGGCTAGTCCTATTTATAGGCAAAGGCCCTAGGCCTCTTCCCAAATATTGAGCGGGAAGGGCGCCAACAATTGGACAATTTGAAGGGGAACATCTGGTACACTTATCCTGACTAAAGTTGGTCTTCGCCTGCCAAAGGCCCTGTGGTGACACCGTCTTGGGCTCCATGGTGACCTCCTTCCCACCGTTGGACTGGTCTTGGTCTCGTTGCACCGGAATGGGTGCCTTTGCTTGATCCTCTCGCCTGCGCTTGCCCCCTTTGCACCAAAGAGGAAAGGAGGACGCTGCGCGGGCTAGCGCCCGCCTAGCACCCTTGGTCGTCATGGCTTGCGTCATGGGCACCTCGCGAGGTACCCTGCCTTGATCTCTCCGTCTCCTCGCGAGCCAGCCTAAGGAGGCCGTGCTTGAGGACGTGGGCGTCTCCACTTCCCCACGACGCCTCGGCAACTGCGTGACTTGACTAGTCCCTGCATGCATAGATACGGGTCATTATTACCTGCAATCGTGGTGCTTGACGGTTGGCCTCTTCCGGCTATAAGTGCGAGGCCGCACAAGCTCCGCCAGTCCATCCCTTCCCGCTTCTCTTCTTCTTCATCTCCTTCGCCGCCGCCGCTCGCATGGCTCCGAAGAGGTTCTCAGCTGCGGAGAAGGGGAAGGCTAGTCGGGCGGGGCCCGACTCCCCTCCGGCCAAGCGCGGCCGGGGTCGTCCCCACAAGCATCCCGCGGTCCCCGCTGTGGCTCCCCGTGGGCACAGGGGTGATTCTCCGCGTGGTGGTGAGCGCTCGGGTGCCATGGGGAGGCAGGCTGTGGTTGCGCGGCCTCCCAGGCCGCGCTTTCGCTCGGCGGAGGTGCTGCCGGAGTTCGTCGTGTGGTCGGCGGACCCGACCAGCACCTGGCTCCAGTTCCCTCGCTTCTTCATCAGCGAGCTGCCGGCCGGCGCCCGGTGCGGCTTCTGGCTCCAGGCTGACGACTGCTGCAGTAGGGCCTCTTAGCTTTCGCTCGAGGTCTCCCCTTCTGGGAACGGGGCCCTGACCCGCGGCTGGCAAACGTTTGCCCGCGCGCGTGGCCTGGGCGAGCGGTGCACCCTGCACTTCAAGTTCGATGGCGACAGCACCCTCTACGTGAGGGTGTTTGGGGAAGATGGTGGCCGCGCAGGATGCTGCCCTGAGGACGACGATGAAGGAGACAACATCCACGCTGCTGGCGGCGCCCGAGGCTCCCCAAGCTTTGCCTACTCCCCTTCAGGCGGCTCCTCCAGTGGTGGCCGCAGCCAGCCCCCTCGCCTCCGCGCCTGCTTGGGGGGTGGCTGTTCATCCGCCCGTCATCGCGCTCCGGTGAAGCGCGAGAGGGAGTCCGCCTGAGCTCCGGAGGCATCCGGTGTCGCCTCAGTAGGCCGATGCGGGGCGGGCCACGCCGGGCTCGCCCTTTCCTTTTCCTTTTGCTTCATGTGTAAGATAAGACAGCTGCGTGGAGCCCCGTGGGGGCGTGTTGAGAATTATTGCCGTTGTAGCCATTACCTTAATTTTGTTGCTGCGTTCTCAACTATTTGCCCTCGCGTAGGTAGTTTACGGCCCCAGCCGGGGGGCGACCGACCCAGGCCCTGTGTGCATGTCGTGGTGCCCGAGGGGCACGGACCAGAGGGGCGCTCCTGTAGAGAGCCCGGGCCGTGAAACCTTTAAACGGCTAGAGCAAAAACGCTCGCGAGGGCGTTCGAGCCCCATCCCTCGCGAGGCCTTCATCAGAGAAAATCAAAACGAGGAGCGAAAATCGACAAATCACAAATCAACAACGGCGATAGCTTCGATAAGACTTCAAATGCAAGTAAAACACGTCAAATGCGGAAAGCAAATGAAAAAGCCGCGTCCGGCACCTAGTCTAGTCTTCGACGTCTTCTCACCAGCACGGAGCTAAGTGCTGCCACTGGGCATGGGAGGGAGCCCCAGGGCCTGAGGCCGGCGCTCCTGAGACTCCGGGGCGTGTACAGCCCCACTCATTATTACGTGAGAGTGTCACGGGGCGGCGAGCTTCACATGCATTGGCCTTCTTCATAGGCTCTGAGCCTTTCTCATTAGAGGTAATGAGCTTCACAGGCATTGGCCTTCTTCACAGGCTCCGGGCCTTTCTCCTTAGAGGTAATGAGCTTCACAGGCATTGGCCTTCTTCACAGGCTCCGGGCCTTTCTCCTTAGAGGTAATGAGCTTCACAGGCATTGGCCTTCTTCACAGGCTCCAGGCCTTTTCCAAAAAGAGACGATCTTCACAGGCGTTCGCCTTCTTCACAGGCTCAGGGCCTTTTCCAAAAAGAGAAGATCTTCACAGGCGTTCGCCTTCTTCACAGGCTCAGGGCCTTTTGCAAAAAGAGAAGATCTTCACAGGCGATCGCCTTCTTCACAAGCTCAGGGCCTTTTCCAAAAAGAGAAGATCTTCACAGGCGTTCGTCTTCTTCACAGGCTCAGGGCCTTTTAGGGGTAGAACCTCCGGAGGTGCTGGATGTTCCACGCGTTCTGGATCGGCTCCCCCTCCTGAGTTCCAAGCGCACGGAGCCAGGCCTGGAAACATGAACAACCTTGAACGGGCCCTCCCACATGGGAGAGAGCTTGTGCAGCCCTTCCCTGGAGAGGACCCGCCTGAGTACGAGGTCTCCTACCTCGAGGGTCCTGGGGTGGATGTTGCGGCAGTGATATCATCGTAGCGCCTGTTGGTACCTTGCCGCTCGCAGCGCGGCCTCCCGGTGGCGTTCCTCCCCCAACACGAGGTCCATCCCCCGCATGGCGTCCTGCTGCGCCTCGTCAAACGCCAGGACCAGCGCGGAGCGACGCCTGACCTCGTGAGGAAGGACTGCTTCAACTCCATAGACCAGGAAGAACGGGGTTTCCCCGGTTGGTTTGGTCGCGGTTGTGTGGATGGACCACAACACGGATTGGAGCTCGTTGTACAAACCTCTGCCGCAGACCTCCAGCTTCTTCTTGAACATCCTGGTCTTGAGGCCTCTCAGGACCTCCGCGTTGGCTCGTTCAGCCTGCCCATTGCTTCGCGGGTGTGCCACTGAAGCGTAGCATATCTGCGTTCCAAGGTTAGCACAGTATGTTTTGAAGAGATTACTGGTGAACTGCGAACCGTTGTCTGTGATGATGCGGTTCGGCACCCCGAACCGGCTCACGATACCCCTGATGAACTTGACCGCAGAGCCTGCGGGGATGGTACGGACAGCCTCCACCTCTACCCACTTGGTGAACTTGTCAATGGCGACGTAGAGGTAACGGTAGCCCCCTGGCGCCCGAGGGAACGGGCCCAGAATATCCAACCCCCAAACTGCGAATGGCCACGAGAGGGGTATAGTCTGCAGGCTCCCCGCTGGTTGATGGATCTGCTTGGAATGGAACTGGCAGGCCTCACAAGCCTTTACCAATTCGATCGCGTCGTTGAGCGCGGTGGGCCAATAGAACCCACTACGGAATGCTTTGCCGACGAGGGTTCGTGATGATGAGTGGTGTCCGCAGTCCCCGCCGTGTATGTCCCCCAGTAGTTCCCTTCCTTGCTCCTTGGAGATGCAGCGCAGAGATACGTCGCTGGGTCGCTTCCGATAGAGTTCTCCGTCTCTGATGCAGTATGCCGTGGCCTGCCGCACCACACGTTCTGCTTCCTCTTCTTTCTCCGGCAGGGCCCCATGTGTCAGGTACTTTCGGAGCTCGGTGATCCAGCGTTCCTCGTGAGGTTCCATCGTCAGGAACAAACGTGCTCCTGAGGGCGGTCCGCAGGCCGGGGCTCCCGAGGCTAGCGGCTGAGGGAGCTCCTCTCGAGGCTGAGCTGTGCTTGATAGCGTTGGCTGCGCTGAAGGCTTGAAGAGCCGCTCTTCGAAGACGCTTGGCTCCTGCGGCAGCCGCCTGGACGCCCGTCCGGCTATGTCGTCAGCTTCTTGGTTGGTGCCACGGGGCACGTGCTTCAGCTCCAGCCCCCAGAACTGCTTTTCCATCCTGCGGACCTCTGCTAGGTAGGCCTCCATGTGTTCATCCTTCGGCTCGTACACCTTATTGGAGAAGTTGACTAGGAGCTGCGAGTCGCCTTTGACGGTGAGGCGCTTTACTCCCAAGGCCGCTGCGGCCTTCAACCCGGCTATCAGTCCCTCATATTCTGCTATGTTGTTGGAGACCTTTTCTCCTTGCTGGAAACAGAGTTGTACTGCATAGCAAAGCTTATCCTGAGTTGGTGATATCAGCACAGCACCAGCCCCCGCGCCGTGCCTGGAGAATGCCCCGTCGAAGTACATGACCCAGCCTTCCGGTGCCTCGCACCCTGGGGAGAGGGAGCGATCCTCGTCATCCTTGAGGCCTGGCGCCTCTGTCCATTCCGCCACGAAATCCGCCAATGCGGCTCCCCTGATGACCCTAGTTGTGCTGAACTCGAGCTGAAACGCTTGCAACTCTATGTTCCACTCAGCGACCCTTCCGGCTGAGTTAGGGCTCCTGAGCACCCTCTCCAGGGGGTACGATGAGACGACCTTGATCGGGTGAGCTTGGAAGTAGTGTCGCAGCTTGCGCGAGGCCACCAGCAGCGCGAGGAGGAGCTTCTGAGGCATCGGGTATCGTGCCCTCGCGTCCCGTAGCACCGTGCTAACGAAGTAGACCGGGTGCTCAACAAGGCTGAGGGCAGCTTGGGTCGCGGCGCCCTCGGGAGGTGAGAGCACCTCGCGAGATGCTGTGGCCTCGGGAGGTGGACCATCCGGGCATGCTGCCTCTCCTGTCTCTGGTGCGTCCCTCGGCAGCTGACTCTCTTCATCTGTAGTTTCGGCTCCCTCAAGCTTTCCCTGTTCCCGTCTTGTCTGGCCTCGGGCTGCCGCTATGGTCTTGGATTGGCGCTCCTCCCTAACCGCCACCAGTGCTGCGCTGGCAGAGTAGGGGGTGGCGGCAAGGTAAAGCAGCAGAGGCTCTTGAGGGCGCGGAGCCACCAGGACTGGGGGACTGGTTAGGTACCTCTTGAGATCTTGAAACGCCCTATTTGCCTCTTCAGTCCATTCAAAGGGTCCCTTTTTCTTCATCAGCTGAAAGAAAGGCAGCGCTCGTTCTCCCAGCTTGGAGATGAAGCGCCCTAGTGCGGTCACACGCCCAGTGAGCTTCTGCATTTCTCTGAGGGTCTTTGGCGGACTCATGTCCTCGACCGCCTTGACCTTCTCGGGGTTGGCCTCGATGCCACGGTGAGACACGAGGAATCCCAAAAGCTTGCCCGAGGGAACGCCAAACACACATTTCTCCAGGTTGAGCCGCAGGTTCACTGCATCGAGGCTCGCGAAGGTCTCCTCCAGGTCTTGTATCAGGGTCCTGGCCTCTCGAGATTTCACCACAATGTCATCGACGTATGCTTCAACATTCTTCCCGAGCTGCGGGCCCAAGGTGATGTGCATCAGCCGCTGAAAGGTTGCCCCTGCGTTGCGTAGTCCAAATGGCATGCATGTATAGCAGTACACCCCGCACGGGGTCAAGAAGGCGGTCTTCTCAACGTCTTCTATTGCCATCTTGATCTGGTGATATCCGGAGAAGGCATCCAAAAAGCACAACAGGTCGCACTCGGCGGTGGAATCGACGATCTGGTCGATGCGAGGGAGCGGGAACGGATCTTGCGGGCGTGCCTTGTTGAGGTTGGTGAAGTCGACACACATGCGTTCCTTCCCCCCTTTCTTGGGCACAACGACGGGGTTGGCCAACCAATCTGGGTACCGGACCTCGCGAATGACTCCAGCGGCTTCCAACTTGCGGGTCTCTTGGACGATGAAGGCCTGCTTCTCTGTGGACTGCCGCCTGGCCTTCTGCTTCACGGGGCGCACATTTGGGCACATGTTGAGGTGGTGCTCGATGACGTCCCTGGGGATCCCTGCCAACTGATCGGGCTCCCAAGAAAACACTTTCTTGTTTGCACGCAGGAACTTGACCAGGGCCTCCTCCTGCTCAGGCCCCAGGTTGGCGCCAATGGTGAAAGTGGCGCTGGAGGACCCGTCCTCGTCGACGGGTATCTGCTTGGTTTCTGCCTTGTCCTGGGTGAACAACTGCTTCTTCTTGGTAGGCGCAGCCACCTTGGGCTCAGGGGTCCCCGCGTCGGCGGGTTGTGCCGATGCCGCCGTCTTGAAGGCGAGCTTGAGTACTCGCAGGGTGTCCCCGGTGTCTCCGTGCACGGTGAGGGTACCGGTGCTCCCGGGCATCTTCGTGAGGTTGTACGCCAGGTGCGTGGCGGCCATGAACTGAGCCACTGCCGGGTAGCCGAGGATGGCGTTGTAAGGGAGGCCGATGGGGGCGATGTCGAAGTCGACCATCTCCGTGCGGAAGTTGTCGTAGGTGCCGAAGGAGTCGGATATGTCCCAAGGAGTCGGACGACCCGCCCCCGACGCCTGAGAAGGATCGGCTGGGTTGCAGCCGCTCCCGGGGTATGCGGAGGAGGTTGAAGGTATCGACCAAAAGCACGCTGAGGCCCGCGCCGCCATCGACGAGGGTTCTGGTGACGGCCACCTGGCAGATGGTGGGGGTGCACAACAGGGGGAGCGCGCCTGAGCCGGCCAAGTTAGCGGGGTGGTCCTCCGAGCTGAAGGTCAGGCCATCCTTGCGCGCCGCCCGGTCCGTGGGAGCCCCCTGCCGTGCGGAAACGACGCCGATCTGGCGGGCAAACGGCTTGACGTGGCGGCTCGTTGGTGGCGCCTGCGAGCCGCCCAGGAGGGCCGCGACGACCGGGAGCGTCAACGTTGTGATGCGGCAGCCCGGTCGCATAGGCAGGAGCCGGGGTGGTGCTTGCTGCTCGCCTCCCGCCGGGCCGGTGGTGGTGTTGACGGCGTGCGACGGGGGACAGCGAGGACGTCCACCAGCGAGGGCCGCTGGCGTGACGCGAGGTCGACGTGCATCGTACATGGATGCGGCGATCGGAGGAGGGCGGAGCGGTGGAAGACAGATTCCGACGCACCCCTACCTGGCGCACCAAATGTCGGATTCAGGGGTTCCGGCAGACCCTTGAGGTTCGAACTCTGGGGTGCGCGCGGAGATCGTGCCCTCTACCTCTCCGTCTCGCAAGGATCTAAACTACTGCAAGAGCAACACAAGAGACACAGGGTTTATACTGGTTCGGGACACCATTGTGGTGTAATTGCCTCTTGGGCTGATGAGGAAGAACAATACAAGGGGGAACGGCCTCGCGAGGGCCTGTTCTTGGCTAGGGGATGAACTGCTAGGGGGAGTTCGATCGCCCTTCTCTCTCTCTCTCTAGATGCCTCTACTGGTTTCCTGGTACTCGATATGATTGGATTCCAGATCCCCTCCCTACCCTTGGGGTGGCTAGTCCTATTTATAGGCAAAGGCCCTGGGCCTCTTCCCAAATATTGAGCGGGAAGGGCGCCAACAATTGGCCAATTTGAAGGGGAACATCTGGTACACTTATCCTGACTAAAGTTGGTCTTCGCCTGCCAAAGGCCCTGTGGTGACGCCGTCCTGGGCTCCATGGTGACCTCCTTCCCACCGTTGGACTTGTCTTGGTTTCATTGCACCGGAATGGGTGCCTTTGCTTGATCCTCTCGCCTGCGCTTGCCCCCTTTGCACCAAAGAGGAAAGGGGGACGCTGCACGGGCTGGCGCCCGCCTGGCACCCTTGGTCGTCATGGCTTGCGTCATGGGAACCTCGCGAGGTACCCTGCCTTGATCTCTCCGCCTCCTCGCGAGCTAGCCTAAGGAGGCCGTGCTTGAGGAAGCGCCGTGTCGTCCGCCTTGCGAGGCTTGGCCCCTCGCGAGGGTCTTGAGCCTTGTGCTGATGAAGATGGGCCACGCTGGGCCCCCATTTGAGCCACGCCGCAGGCCGCAGGCAGGAAGTCTAGGGACCCCCGTTCCCAGAACGCCGACAAACTCCTCAGGCCAGTGAGACCGTGCCTTCTACTCCTCTTGAAACTGCTAGGGCAAGGGAAGATGTTGCGCCTGAAGAACCTACCAGGGCATCTGCATCAGTCGTGCCTAAAGTAACTGCACCAACCAGTTCCTCAGCTACTGCTCCAACTCAAACCTCATCTTTGAAGCTTATCATCCTTCCTTTTGCATTAGAACTGAAGAAGACCAAGGCAGCCGAGAAGGAACTGAAGACGACCCCAAGCAGAAGAGAAAAGCTTCAGCCCCTTCGACCACTGAATCAGTGAGGAAACTAAAGACGGGCCCAGTGTCTTCAGTAATGCCAATTGATGTCACTCCCATTTCATCAACACCCCCTACGCACTGCTGAAGATCTCTAGATCACTTTGTATGGGTTGGAGTATGTCATTCGTCCTACTGATGAGGATGAAGAAGGAGATACCCACTCTGCTGCTACCACGGACTAGGTGGATGAAGAAATTGAAGTGGAAGCAGATGCTTCACGTCATCAGATATCATTGCAGAAACCACAACCCGTCCTTGTGACTGAAGAAATAGCCGCTTCATCTGGAAGCAATGAAGAAACTAAAGAGGATGTGGATATTGATGGCTCCACAACACAGTTATCCATGATGAATTTTGGAATGCAGCTCACCCAAATTCGCCCATCACCACACCTCTCACACAGTTGCCTCAGTCGCCTGCGATGACTGAAGAAATTCACACTGGTTCTGAAGAACATCAACCTTCTCTTCATACCATTGCTGAAGAAATTCCAGCTGCACCAACTAAAGAAGTTGGACAACCAAAACTCATTGTTGATATTGTGCACCAATCCCCTCAGAGAGAAAACTCGATTCCTTTAGCGACACCGATAATATTCCATTCGCAACTGCTAGAGAAGTGGCCAAGTCTGATGCCCCCAATGATTCCATTGGCTCACAAAGTCCCATCTTCGATGTGAATCCAAATAAGATCAATCTTCATCCAGTGCCCTCAATGCCAAAGGTTGGCAAAAGCATCAGGCGGCCAAAGTTTGGTAATGCCAAATTCTTCGAGGAGAAGAATTTCTTCATCGGCAAGTCCCCTTACGACTCAGCCAAGATTAGGTGTCAATGCTTCTGGACTAATACGTAGATGAACTACTATTCTTCATTACTCTTTGACAAGTACAAGATCTTCCTGCATCGCCATATTCATCATGTGGATATGGAGTCACTCCTATGTTTCAGACCAGTTTTGGCTATTCTTCATGATGCTGGATTGCTCCGTTTTTGCTCTGACACCTGTGATTAGAATCAAGAGCTAATTCTTAAATTTTATGTCACTTTGCATTTTTCTGGCAACATTGAAGATATTCACTCTTGGGCTCTAGACTAGATGAGTGAAGACACTCACTATGAAGCACCTTCTAATTAATTGGTCCGTGCTCTACCAGTGGATCAATCCCAAGGAGATGCAAGGCCAATCTACGAAGAACCTGAGCCGCCACACCATATTATGCATGTGTTGATGAAGCTAACTGCTGAAGGAGATGCTCCAAGGACAACCTTCTTAGTGAAGGATTTTCTTTTTGTGCCTCGCACTGTCTACCGTATCTTGGCCAAGACCCTCAGTCCCATCAAAGGCCACAACTCAGATATTGAAGAAGTTGTGGGAGTCATGAATAATATGTTGTTCAACATAATACATGGCATTCCCATTAACATCTATGATTTCTTCATGAGTACATTGGTCACCGTAGCACAATATCCATTTGATTTGAAGCCCTATGCTCCATGAATCATGGGGTTCATCAGATCCAGGTTTTAATCAACTACAAGGCTGATCATCAAAATCATCTCAGCTGCCTGCCAGAGGTTGAAATTCTTTAAAGTACTATCTCCTCAGTACCTGGCAATGTCAAACCTGCCATTGATGAAGGACTTCATCCCCTTGATGGACAATTCATCAACCAGCCTCTCAGTCAATAGGTGATGAAGCTGCAAGCCAAGACAATGCAGCAAAAGCCTCAGAGCAAATTCCTTAAAGTAAAGCTCCTCCGGTGATGACAGGCCGAGAACTCCTCACTAGTTTGCATCAGGAGGTGGATCAAAACCACAACTGGGTTAAGCGTCAGCTTGGTACTATTCTTGCCAACATGAATGTGATGCAAAACTCTATGCGCAAAAATCATTATCATGCCCATGAGACATTTGACAGAAGCTGGGACATATTATCACATCTCAAGATGCTTGAAGAACTTGGAGCGCTGGAATTCCAACAAGACTTGGATTGGTTGTATCCACCCAAGAAGAAGTTCAAGAAAGCGCAAGTTCCTCTGCTCTTCCCAAGCTCAGTGTCTCCTTCATGCTATACTGATGAAAATGAAGAGGTTGAATATACTGCTTTAGGCCCTTATGCTTCACATGAGCCCAACACCAACATTGGTGCTCCTCCGGATTCTTCAAGATGATTTTGTTCACGGCGCTAGTCCTCAGTTTCGTCTCCTTTTGGTCATTTGATGACAAAGGGGGAGAAATTTGAGTTAGTCTTCAAGCAAGTATTATATATTTTGGACCATTTTTGCTAAGTCGCAACTCTTGATTTCATTTGACGCGTTCTATGACGGGTTGTAGCTTAAATACTGTCGGTGGTCTAGCTCTTTTATACACTTTATCTGCATGCTTGGCGCCTCAATGATATATATGCTCATGGATGATGAATTTCATCAGACACCAATTTTCATCATACATTCAAACTCTTCAATTTCTTATGATCATGCATGATTGGATTCCAAGATATAGGGGGGATCTCCACAATACCAACCCTCCATGTGCATTTGCAATCGAAAGCAAATTCATCAGTATGCACATCTTCAGGGCATTTTCCCCTATATAATGTAACCAATTTCTTCATACACTATCCTTACACTTCCTTTATTTATCCCCATTGAAAACTTAACCATTTTGTCATCAATTGTCAAAAAGGGGGAGATTGTAAGTGCATCAAGTGCCCCCTTGGTGGTTTTGGAGTATTGAAGAAAAATAGGTTGAGGGACTAATGTGTTTGTAAGTATACACATGAGTTATAGTCCTTGAAGATTTGGTTTAACCGACGAAAGATGACCCCTAAAAATGTATTTCTTCAAGTGAGGAAACTGGTACGGCATTTGAAGAAATTAATGTGATGAATTTGAAGCTTGAAGACTTCTGTTTTCGTAGTTTGTTTATTCTTATTTGAGTAATAGGAAAACCGTATTGTTGAAGGGGGTCATATGTGAAACATACTTCATATTTCCAATGTGATCCTCAAACCTATACACACTCTTACCGCTTCCAGCAAAGCCTTTGGAAACCTCTGCAACAACTGACAATTTTGCTAGCGACAGTCACGCAGTTCATCTGGTCGCTGGTGAATTTGGTCCGGCTGAGGCATTAGGATTTTGCCAGTGTGATCTGCCTATCATGAGGAAATTGAGTGCCCCGACGATATTGAGAGTTCAATTTTCCAGCTGTTGTTGCGCCGGGTGCCAGTTGTCGAGTGGATCCTATCTTGACAACAGTCATGTTCGATGGGGCATTTATGACATTTCATGTCCGGTTGGCCCTTGGCTATAAATAGCCGCCCCCTACAACCACTTGTTGGTTGGCTGCTCTAGAGAGAACTTGACACTTGTCATTCGAGAGCAACCCTTTCTTCGATGACTTTGAGAGAAACCCAAGTGAGAAAAATCCAACCAGAACCAAAGTGATTGAGCAGCACTGAAGAGATTGATCTATGTGATCCGACGCTTGTTACGTTTGAAGATTGTCATTTTTTCAGACGGTTAGGCATCATGTCCTGAGCACCCAAGAGTAATTGTGGTGTGTTGGTGAACAAGTCTATGAAGGTTTTGGAGGTTTACCTTGAAGACTTACCACGAGTGATTGGGCGAGGTCTGTCATGACCTTAGCTCAAGAGGAATACGGTGAATAGTTAATGTCTTTGGAGTTCAACTCAATCGCCTCAACCAGAAATATAGTTGATACAAAGACTAGAACTAGTCTACCAAATTGGTGTGTCTTCATTGATCCTACCTGGTTTGAAATTCCTCACCCCTTTACCTTTAAGTTATTCCGTTGCTGAAGAATTTGTGATCTATCTTCTGAAGAATTTGAACTGGAGACTTTCATCATGTTGTTTTTTATTCTTTAGTTCATCTTCCTCATGCTTGAATGCATGTATGAATACATGTTCTTCACTTGTATGTATGCCGTATGCATGCCTTCTGTTTCTGTGATGACTTAGTTCCCCTAGCGTTACTATTTCTTCACTATCATCTTCGTCAAATTCATCAGAGTTTAATGAATTTCTAAAAAGCTCCCATTCACCCCCTCCCTATGGGAGTAAACCTGTGCTTTCAAAGACATTTATTGCAAAGAGGAAGAAGAGGGTGTAGACATTGAGGAGCAGCCATTGTTCATTGATAAGCTCATGGAAAGAGCCCAGGCACAAAAGAGGAATCAAAGCATCCACAGGGGATCATACACCAAAGATGAGGGTAAGTTGATTTGTGAGAGTTGGAAGGAAATAGGGCAAGATACATAGACCAGCGCCGAGCAAAAAGGTGTCATTTGGGGGGGTTGTAAGACCATTCCTGAACGTAGGAAGTTGTCGCCCTACAAGTTTGCGAGCACCCGTGGCATCAACTCAATCCAAAAGAGATGGGGGTTCATACAACAAGAATGCAACAAGTTTTGTGCCGCACTTGAGAGTGTTCAATCCCGTCACGTGAGTGGCCTAGGCATCGGCGACTTGGTATGAATTTCTTCTCTTCGTTCCTACGCCATGTTCATGTTTGTTGCAATTTTGTGTCTATCTCTACATTGTGACTTTCACTTTGATTGTGTAGGCATTCCAAACTTTTGAAGCCTTCAAGCCCGGCATGCGAACAAGCCACTCACCCTCACCCATTGTTGGACGCTCAACAAAGATTGCCCCAAGTTCAAAGATCAATATGCCACTCTACAGAAGAATGGAGGGCCAACGGCCATGGCTAGGGATGAATACGGAGTGAAGAGGCCGAGGGGCAAGACCGACTCGAAGGTGGACGAGAAGCGTGATGTGCCATCTTTTGCGTTGCAATAAACCTTGCAAGGCATGTGATGTCTACTACACAACTTGTTCTTGTAGACTCGTGTTGGGCCTCCAAGCATAGAGTTTTGTAGGACAGTAGAAAATTTCCCTCAAGTGGATGACCTAAGGTTTATCAATCCGTGGGAGGCGTAGGATGAAGATGGTCTCTCTCAAACAACCCTGCAACCGAATAACAAAGAGTCTCTTGTTGTCGGGGCGGACAGCGTCCCCCGCGAGCACCTATGGGGCCGGAGCCCCTTCCGTTGTCCGGTGAGGGGGGCGGAGGGAGCACAGAGAGCAGATCGAGGCGAGCACACGGGCGGTTTACCCAGGTCGGGCCGCGATGGACGCGTAAAACCCTACTCCTGCTTGGTTGTATTGAACTGGGGAGCTCGGGAGCTTGGAGAGCTAGCTGCACCGAGCGTATGGCTGTCTGGATGCCGAATCTCCGAACCCCGGAAACCCCCTCTACGTTGCACACGGGCCTCCTCTTATAGCGCAAAGGGGTCACCGACAGGTGTCAACGTAAGAGAAAGGGGTAAAAGTGTAAAAGGGGTGGTAGCTGTAACAGTGCGGGCACAGTGGCGCTACAGTGCGGCACAGTGTTATCATACCTACTTCTGACGGTAGGGGACAAGGGCATTAAATGCCCGTCACGGTCGCCCGGACAGCACCGAGGCGGACCGTTAGGTGCGCCACCGTTTGCCACGATGGCGGCTGCATGCCACCGCGCGCCCCAGGCTGCGCGGTGCCCCGCCACGTGCCCTTGGGGGAAGCCCCGGAGCGACGCGTGGACGGGCGAGCCGGAGCGCAGTCCTGAGGTGGCGATTTGCCGCGGCAAGTGGCTTGCCGCGGGGGTCGTCTTCCTGTGCCTGATAGCTTGCCGGCTATCAGGCCTTGCCGGGGCGCATAGCGCGCCGTGGCGGGCTTCTCTTGTGGTGCCTGGGTTCGGCCTTCCCGACAAGCTCCTCTTGTCGGGGTCTCGATCTTCTGTTCTCGTATACTTTGTTCTTGGATGGCATTTCATGGGCTCAGTCGTCCCGGCAAGCTCCTCTCGCCGGGGTCTTGTCTTCTTGGCCCGGCAAGCTCCTCTTGCCGGGGGCCTTGTCTTCTTGGCCCGGCAAGCTCTTCTTGCCGGGGGCCTTGTCTTGAATGCTTGGTCTTCTCTTGGCGCTTCCTGGGCGGGCCTTGCCGCAGGGTGCTACAACTGCCCGTGCACAAGTCTGGGGTACTAAGGTACCCCTACTTTAGTACACCGACAGGAGCCCCCGGGCCTGGGCCACACACGGTGCCGAGCGTCGTTGGGCCAGGCCCTAACAGTGCACGGGCACGCATGGCCTTGGTCGCGCTGCTCCTTAGCTCCGCACCCGCCGCGCCTTCCCCAGGCGGCGCGCGCTTATCGCGGCGTCGTGGGGGCGGGGCGTGCGGGGTGAGCGTGACGTGGGTGGCGTGCGCGGGGCTGAACCGCGCGGGCGCGCGTCACGTCGCGCACGATTCTTGATGGCAAGAACGGAGTGTCCGCCACTTCCCCATATAAGGCAGAGGAAACGGGAGCGGCTCCCCTCCTTCGCCTTTACTGCGTCCTCTCCCGTCTCCAGAGATCCCATCTGCGCTCCGCCTCCATATTTCCTCCGCCGCTCGCTCGCACTTGCGGTGCTACCGGATTCTTCGTCTCCCTTCCCTCGCCGCCTCCGCCATGGCCCCGAAGACCGAGAAGGCGAAGGCGGAGAAGACCAAGAAGGAGAAATCGGAGCACGCGGCGATGCTCACCTTGCTGCGGAAGCAGAACCTCGTCTTTTCGCCGAAGCTCAGCGCGCGGGAGCTCTGGAACAGGTACTACTTGTTCTGGGCCGAGGAGACCAAGGCGCATCCCCGCACCCGAGTCTATCCGGCCGCCGCCAAGGGCAACTACCCCGGCGGGTATTATTTCTTCGCAGCCTTCTTCCACTGCGGTCTCTGCCCTCCCTTTTCTGACTTCTTCTGCGACATAATGAACACTTTCGACCTCCACCTTCTTGACTTCACTCCCAACGCCGTCCTCACGATGGCGGTTTTCGCGCATATGTGCGAAAACTATATTGGGGTGTATCCAAACGTCGCGCTTTTTAGGCACTTCTTCATCCCTAGAGTAGAGGCCGGCGCCCCCCTCGCCGGAGGGATATCTTGGGTCTTCCGCCTGAACAAGAAGGATTCCTACTTGCCGGGGGAGCTCCGCGGCAAATGGGAGGAGTGGCGCGCCAACTGGTGCTGGGTTGTTGAGGACCAGCCGCAACCTTTCACCGCGCCGCGCGCAACACCTATTATGCGCGGCAAGGATTGGAGCGAGCTGGATTCGGACGACTGCAAGCTCAACGTCGCCCTCATCAGGATTCTCCGTCTTCGGTCAGCGAGGCTGTCCGTCGGAGAGGTGGGCGCAGACTTCCTCCGCCGCCGCATCGCCCCTCTTCAAGATAGGAAGAGGCCGGCCTGGGAGTATAGCAACGCGGCGGACATAATGAGGCTGCGCCCCGGGCTCAACTTCAACTTCACGTCGGTGGAGCTGAAGGGGATGGTCCGGGAGCTATTCAAGCATGACCCGGCCCACCCAGAGTGGTTCAGGGAGCCCCGGGGAGTTGTGCCTCTTTGCAACAGCTCGGCCCGGGATTCCCTTCGCGCCATGATGCCCGCGTGCGACTCGCACGGCGTCGACCGCACGTGGATTCCGCCCAAGCCAGACGTCGTCTTGAACTTCTTCGACGACCTGGCGGAGGTGGCGAAGAAGAAGGACGAGGCCCAGGGGCTGACGCGGGACACCACCGCGCGAGAGGCAGCATGCATAGCTTCTTGGGCTGAAGAGGCCACCGCAGCCGCAGCGGCCGGGGAGTTCGGCTTCTCGCCCGAGGAGGCGGAGGCCGCGGAGGCGTCCCGCCAAGCGGAGGTGGCGGAGATCTGCAGACTGCTGAAGCTGCCCCCCGACGAGCTCGCCGGGGTTCCCTCTCTGAGGCACTCCGGGATCCAGGGGATCTTGATCGAGGCCGCGGCGAGGGCCACCACCGCCGGAGGACAAGGGGCCACAGCGCAGGACGCTGGGTCCAGCGGGCTTGCCGGGGTGGAGGAGGAGGGCGGTGGTGACGACGACTCCAACGGATCCTTGGAGCTCTACGCCGATGACCTTCCCTCCGCGTCGGAGACCTCCTCGTCCCGTGCAAGCCCCAGGCGCTCTCCAGCGAAGCGTCTCCGCAGGACGGCGATGGGGGTGAAGGCGCCGGCCTCCCGGCAACAACCACCCCGCCAAGCGGCACGAGCCCCCCGGAGGAGCCAGGTTGCGACGAGGGCGCCCGGCGCGTCAGCCACGTCAGGGGCGGCCCGTGAGGCAGCGCCGCACGGAAAGGAGCCCTTGGAGGGCGGAGCGGCGGCTCCGCCCGCTCCCCGGGCCCCGGCAACCGTCGGGACCGCCAAGCGCCCGAGGGAGACCTCGCCTCCCGCTCCCCGCGTGGCCGCGCGTCAGGTGGAATTTGATTTCTCCGCCTTGAGCGACGACGACGACGAGGACGAACGGGAGTAAGAGCTTTGAGGTCTTGCATCTTCGTAAACTTTGCCTTGATTGTCGCAGGCTCTGATCTTGTTCCTCATCTTAACTTCAGGACCTTGGCGGAGCGAGCGGCGAAGAAAGCCAAGGCGCCCGTGGTCGAGGTTGTGGGCGACTCGCCCACCGCGGCAACTGGGGGCGTGCCGGAGCCCAGCCTGCTGGATCCGAGCGCTGCTCCGAGGGGCAGCCCCCAGCGTAGCCCCCAGCGCAGCCCCCAGCGTAAGTCTGGGTTCCGTACTTTCGCTCGTCGGGCGCGCTTGAGGGATCGTCCCTACGCTGGTATCTTGATAATACTGTCTCGTGCAGAGGTGGAGCCGCAGCCGCAGGAGCGGCCAGAAACCGCCCCCGAGGAGCCGCGGGCCCCGCCGTCCCCGCCAAGGCCGAGCTCTCCGGTAAAGGAGAGCACCCCGCCAAGGGCGAGTACCCCGCCAGGGGCGGGTAGCCCGGCGAGGGCGGTGACCCCGCCAAGGCAGAGCTCCCCGGCGAGGGAACCCGCCGCTGATGACGTCCGCCAAGGTAAGCTCTGTGACTTAGTCATCTTGGGTTCGTCTTTTTTCTTTTGGATGTTTGCTTGAATCTCTTTTGCTCGCTATTCTCCTTCTTCTAGATTCCCCTCCCCCCGAGCAGATGGAGACGGAGGTCATCAACATCGAGGAGGAGGAGGGTGCGCGCGGCGGCAGCGGCGACGCCCCTGCCGCTGAGGACGCGGCGGGAGCTGCCGAGCCATCCGCGCAGGAGACCGCCCCGGCGGTGGCCGCAACGGCCGGGGAGGGGGACGGCGGTCGCACTGCCGACCCGGAGGCAGCAGGAGCATCAGGCGCTGCGCCGGCCGCCGACCCCTCCGCCGAAAAGGAGCGGGCGGGCCATTACCTTGAAGCCCCCAATGGCATCTTTATCCAGGTGCCATGGGGTTCTTCTGCGCGGGCCCCTGCGGAGGGCGAGGCCCTTGATGGGGAGGTCCTCGCCTCCGCGGGCCTGAAGATTGTCGAGGCGCCCGGCGGGGCCGAAGAGCCCGAGGAGGAGAAGCTGCTTCGCCGGCTCCTGGCCCTTTACCGGGCCCGGCAGGCGAAGCTTGCTTCCCGGGAGGCCCTCGCCGCGGAGGCCGCCGTCGAGATGGAGAAGCGTGCGACGGAGCTCCGCGCCGCCAACCAAGCTGCCCTCCGCGGCGTGGCGGAGGAGCGCGAGAGGCTCGCCGGGGAGTACCAGGAGTGGGTGCTGCAGAAGGCCGACGCCGAAGAGCAGCAGCGGCTCGCCGGGGAGGAGCTGTCCCGGCGAGAGGGAGCGCTTGCCCAGCTGCAGGCCAATCTCAACTCCCACGAGGAGGAACTTGCCGCTCGGGAGCGGGCCCTTGGCGAGGAGCTGGAAGAGGCGAAAGCCGCCGCGGCCGCCGCGGAGACCGCCAGGGAGGAGCTTGCCGCCAAGGTCGCGCAGCTAGAGGAGTCGTTGAAGGCGAGCGCGGAGAGGGTCGGCGCGCTCAATGCGGAGCGGGAGAAGGGCGCCCACGCCAATTCCGAACTCCAGGCGCGTCTCTCCAAGCAAGGCGACGAGCTGAAGGCCGCCAAGGACTCCATCGAGGCCCTGGAGCTGAAAGTCTCCGCGCTGGAGGAGGAGCTCCGCAAGGAGCGAAGCTTGGCGGAGAGCGCCAACACTGCGGCCGAGGACTTCCGTCGGACCGTCGCGGTGTGGACCGAGGACCTGGTGTCTTCTGCATCCAACATCGACCAGGAGTTGCTGGCGTTGAAGTTGGAACACCTCATCTATTCTCCGGACCCGGACCTTCCTCACAGCGTCAAGCTCAGCCTCTTCTTCAGAGGGGTCGCGCCGGCTCTTGCGGATCTTCGGAAGAAGATCCCCGCGCAACTGGCCGAGGAGACGCGCCGGGCCTGCGCGGGAACCTTGGAGCGTGTGCTGACGAAGATTGTATACCGCAATCCCGGTATAAATCTCATCAACGTTCTTCGCAGCCTGCCGGCCGACGCTGACATGGAGGCGCTGAAGGAGCAGGTCGCCGACATCATCGCCAGAGTGGGCAAGATTTCCAGGATTGAGGGCGACCGCGTAGACTAGGCCTCCTTTATCTTATCTCTTTTTGTCGCTGCACACGGCGTTATGAGCTCATTAGTCACTGTGATAAGTTACGTAAGGTTTTTACCTTATCTGAACCAATCAGTGCATTGTTATCTTCCTTGTCCTGGCCCTTTACTTTGTATGCTTTCCACCCTACGCTCCCGGGGAACTCCCCGGCAAGGGGCCCTTGGGCTTATAGCAGCCTGCTGGCCAAGGCCTCACCGGGAAGCAACCTCGCCGTAGCCAGTCGCAATCGCGCTCAGCTTGTTGAGTGAGCTCGGAAACGAAACAAGGGCGCGACGCTCATCGCAGCTCACTTGAATCGTTGAGCGTACTCGAAACAAGGTGAGGGTGCGTCTAGCCGCGGGTAGGTTCCTCCGCGCACAGGTTTTCCATACAAAGTGTGACTGTTCAAGGAAGACAACCGAAAATTAAGAATCTGAACTGCTCAAATTCTAATAACTTAGCTTATGCATAACGCTCGTCCCTCGACGAGGCTTCTTTTTCTCGGACAGCACTTGGTTCCAGCACTTGGTTCCTCTCCTCTCCCATCTCCTTCCCCCGGCAAACTTTGTGCGCGAGGAACGCTCCCTCTGTCTAAGAGGCAAGGAAGATAAAGAGGGAAGCAAGCACATGGCCTTTCGGCGTACTGACGCTTACTGGACATGCATGTTACGCAGGATGCCAAATAATACATGCAAATAACGAAGGGGAGCATGTAAAAGGCAAAAAGTGCAAAGCATAGGAGCTTTCACAGATGCGCGGGGTCTGCGCCCGCCCCTGCGCCAAGGATCACATGCAACTGCGGCAAGACTTGGGCAGGGAGGTTGGTTGACGGAACGGGTTCCGGCAACCGCGCTGGCGAAACTCCTCCCACGGTTGGCGTCGACTCGTTTGGATCTTGGTGGACGAAGCGCGCCGAAGAACGAGGTCGCCTTTTTCGCGGCTTCCGGCGCTAACCGCTGCGGCTACAGGAGCGGCGCAGGGTTCGCTGGAAGCGATCGGTTCGCCCAGCGGCCGGAAGGCGGTCCTCCTCAAGGAGCAGCTGCTTCTTGCCCGAACTCTGCGTGAGTGGGTACTCGAGGAGGGCCGTGCACGATTCCGTAGGGAGGAATGCCTCCGCCCCGCGGAGCGGGGTGGAAAGGTACCTGTCCATACCTGAACTTACCAGTGTTCGCCTGAATCAGATCCGCACAACCTCGACGCAGCCCCTACCTGGCGCGCCAAAGATGTCGGGGCGGACAGCGTCCCCCGCGAGCACCTATGGGGCCGGAGCCCCTTCCGTTGTCCGGTGAGGGGGGCGGAGGGAGCACAGAGAGCAGATCGAGGCAAGCACACGGGCGGTTTACCCAGGTTCGGGCCGCGATGGACGCGTAAAACCCTACTCCTGCTTGGTTGTATTGAACTGGGGAGCTCGGGAGCTTGGAGAGCTAGCTGCACCGAGCGTATGGCTGTCTGGATGCCGAATCTCCGAACCCCGGAAACCCCCTCTACGTTGCACACGGGCCTCCTCTTATAGCGCAAAGGGGTCACCGACAGGTGTCAACGTAAGAGAAAGGGGTAAAAGTGTAAAAGGGGTGGTAGCTGTAACAATGCGGGCACAGTGGCGCTACAGTGCGGCACAGTGTTATCATACCTACTTCTGACGGTAGGGGACAAGGGCATTAAATGCCCGTCACGGTCGCCCGGACAGCACCGAGGCGGACCGTTAGGTGCGCCACCGTTTGCCACGATGGCGGCTGCATGCCACCGCGCGCCCCAGGCTGCGCGGTGCCCCGCCACGTGCCCTTGGGGGAAGCCCCGGAGCGACGCGTGGACGGGCGAGCCGGAGCGCAGTCCTGAGGTGGCGATTTGCCGCGGCAAGTGGCTTGCCGCGGGGGTCGTCTTCCTGTGCCTGATAGCTTGCCGGCTATCAGGCCTTGCCGGGGCGCATAGCGCGCCGTGGCGGGCTTCTCTTGTGGTGCCTGGGTTCGGCCTTCCCGACAAGCTCCTCTTGTCGGGGTCTCGATCTTCTGTTCTCGTATACTTTGTTCTTGGATGGCATTTCATGGGCTCAGTCGTCCCGGCAAGCTCCTCTCGCCGGGGTCTTGTCTTCTTGGCCCGGCAAGCTCCTCTTGCCGGGGGCCTTGTCTTCTTGGCCCGGCAAGCTCTTCTTGCCGGGGGCCTTGTCTTGAATGCTTGGTCTTCTCTTGGCGCTTCCTGGGCGGGCCTTGCCGCAGGGTGCTACAACTGCCCGTGCACAAGTCTGGGGTACTAAGGTACCCCTACTTTAGTACACCGACACTTGTGTCCCCAACACACCCAATAGAATGGTAAATTGCATAGGTGCACGAGTCCAGCGAAGAGATGGTGATACAAGTGCAGTAATGATAGTAGATACTGATTTTTGTAATAGTAACAATAAAAAATAGTAAGGTAGCAATTAACAAAAGTGAGCACAAACGGTATTGCAATGCTTGAAAATGAGGCCTAGGGTTCGTACTTTCGCTAGTGCAATCTCTCAACAATGCTAATATAATTGGATCATATAACCATCCCTCAACAAGTGATGAAGAATCACTCCAAAGTTCCTATCTAGCGAAGAACATAAGAAGAAATTGTTTATAGGGTATGAAACTACCTCAAATTTATCCTTTCCGATCGATCTATCCAAGAGTCCGTACTAAGATAACACCAAGTTATCCTTTTTGAACGATCTATCTAAGAGTTTGTACTAAAATAACACCATATGATACAAATCAACCAACTCTAATGTCACCTAGATACTCCAATGTCACCGCGAGTATCCATGAGTTGGTTATACGATATGCATCAAACAATTTAGGATTCATAATACTCAATCCAACACAAAGAACCTCAAAGAGTGCCCCAAGATTTCTACTGGAGAAACAAGGACAAAAACATGCATCAACCCCTATGCATAGATTACCCCAGTGTCACCTCGGGAATTCGCGAGTTGAGTGCCAAAACATATATCAAGTGAATCAATATGATACCCCTTTATCACCATCGGTATTCATAGCAAGATACACAACGAGTGCTCTCAAATCCATAAAAGTATTCAATCTGATAAAGCGAAATCTCAAAGGGAAAACTCAATTCATCACAACAAGATAGAGAGGGAGAAACACCATATGATCCAACTATATTAACAAAGCCCGCGACACATCAAGATCGTGATGAATCAAGAATACGGGAGAGAGAGAGAGAGATTAAACACATAGTTACTGGTACAAACCCTCAGCCCCGAGGGTGGACTACTCCCTCCTTGTCATGGTGGCTGCAGGGATGATGAAGATGGCCACCGGTGATGATTTCCCCCTCCGACAGGGTGTCGGAACAGGGTGTAGATTGTTCTTTTGTGTCTACAGAGGCTTGCGCCGGCAGAACTTCCGATCTAAGGTTATTTCTGGGTGTTTCTTTATTTATAGGATTTTTTGGCATCGGTCTCACGTCCAGATGGGCTTCGACTGGACCACTACCCACCAGCACACGGGCAAGGCCCCTGGCGCTCCCTGGTGGGTGGTGGCCACCTCCTTCACCTTATGGTCCTCCCACAAAGCTTCTAGTGCCTCTTTTGTTCCAAAAAATCGTCAAAAAGTTTCGTTGCATTTGGAGAACTTTTATTTCTGCACAAAAAACAACACCACGGTAGTTCTATTGAAAACAACGTCAATTTGGGTTAGTTCCATTCAAATCATTTGAAAACCATATAAAATTGTTGTAAACATGGCATGAATACTTCATAAATTATAGATACGTTGGAGTCGTATCAGGATCCCCAAGATTAATTCCTACTCGTCCTCGAGTAGGTAAATGATAAAAGAAATAATTTATGAAGTGTGGATGCTAGCACAGTGCATAAGTTTGATCAATGATAATTTCAATCACTTTTCCTAGCATCATAACAACAACTCTTTCTCATAAAACTCATCATGATAAAGTAGCAATCAATTCACATGTTATGGTTCAAACAATGCCTTCTCTTGAAACTTAACAACATATGTTCTTAGTCACCAAACAATTGCAATTCAACTTATTCAGCAAAGTCTAAGTAATTGCTCCACATACTCAATCATCATATAGTCTTCTATTATTTCTAGTACTCAAAGCATGTTTTTAGAACAAATGGCATCCATCAAACACAGAGAAAGATAGGGGTTGAATGTTTTGCCTCCCAACTCATTTATCATAGAGATAATTGTCAACACTAATAAATCATCATCAAATATATTTGACTGGTCATATGTGCCTAGATCTTTCCCCACCACATGATGCTTGCCAACTAGAGAATTGTTGAGGTCGAAATGAGAATTCATACTATTGACTCTTTGCATAAAAGTAAATACTGAAAAGTAAAAGATAGGCCCTTCGCAGAGGGAAGCAGAGGTTGCCATGCACTTTTAATTTTTGGATGCCCAAGATCTTAATGCAAAGGAATGTCATGTTATATTTCCCCTTATGATAGCAACCTTTATTATGCATTCCGTCGCTTTTATTACTTTGCCATCACAAGTTTGTACCATGCTTATTTTCCCTTACAATAAAAGATCAAACATATTTAGGAGCAATTTTTATTGCTTTATGCACCGATGACAACTAGTTGAAAGATCTTATTCAATCCATAGGTAGATATGGTGCACACTCATGGCAAGAAACTGGGTGTAAGGGTTTTTGTATGAACAAGTAGTATCTCTACTTAGTACGAATTTTTGGTTAGCAAAAGATCCTAAGCAAATACCACATGTTGGAGGATCCATAACAATATAAATTCTATGCAAATATACACAACCATAACTCATTATGTTGTCTTCCTTGTCCAACTTCAACTAATTTTCCCAAGTTTGAAAATAACTAACGGGTATTCACAATCATAGAAGATTTCCAAGATAATATATGTGTATGTGAAAGTTCTCTTCCTTATACTAATCTTTCATGAATTGTATGATGACCAATATTGTGATTGTCAAGCTTCAATAGATTTCACTTTCTAAACCCAATGTGAAGTAACTACTAGGCATGATATGAACATATAATTTCTACTTCATGATATTCAATTCATCCAACAATTTACTCATAGGATATAAGTGAAGCACAAGAGTAAATGACAAGCTGCTCCAAAAAGATATAAGTGAAGATCAAGCGAGTAGTTAAATAAATGGGTAGCCATTTGAGGACTATCTTATTTAAAAACCTTTTAGATCTATGTATTTTATTAAAACAGCAAAAAAACAAAATAAAATGACATTCCAACAATAGCACATCTCATGTGAAGAAGCAAAACTTAGGCTCAACCGATACCAACCGATAATTATTGATGAAGAAAGGTGGGATGCTTACCGGGGCATCCCCAAGCTTAGATGCTTGAGACTTCTTGAAATATTAATTTGGGATGCCTTGGGCATCCCCAAGCTTGAGCTCTTGTGCCTTCTTCGTTCCTATCATATCACGGTTTTCCTAAATCTCAAAAACTTCATCCACACAGAACACAACAAGAACTCGTGAGATGAGTTAGTATAAATCAATGAAAAAACCTTATCATTCTCTACCGTAGCAAATCACTAAAATTATTATTTAAAATTGCATACTAAATGCCTCTGAATATTAAATGGTCCTATCCTCAAATCTCATCATTAAACAAGCAAACATATGCAAACAACGCAAACATAACATCAATCGGTCAAAATAGGACATTCTATAAAGAATGCAAGAAGATTCATACTTCTCTAACTCCAAAAAATCTGGAAACAATACCACACTGTAGAAAATTTATCATAGCTTATTTTGCAAAATAATTCAACATTTTATCACATTCTGACTTTTCTCAAGAATTCACGCACTAGCGTGTAACTTTCTGTTTTCAAACAGCAACATATAGACTTGCAAAATACATATTACAAAGGCTATACTTGACATTTTAATTGAAGTAAGAGATGCAAAACATTATTATAAATATCAGAAAGCAAATCTTAACAAAATAAAATGACGCTCCACGCAAAACACATATCATTTGATGAATGAAAATATAGCTCCAAGTGAGGTTACCGATAATGTTGGACACGAAATAGGGGATGCCTTTAGGGGCATCCCCAAGCTCAGTTGCTTGGATATTCCTTGAGTATTACCTTGGGGAGCCTTGGGCATCCCCAAGCTTAGGTTCTTGTCACTCCTTATTCTCCTCGTATCGATTTCTCACCCAATGCTTGAAAACTTCAATCACACAAAACTTAACGGAACTTCGTGAGATGCGTTAGTATGATAAAGACAAATAATTCACTTTGGTACTGTCAAAGACAAGATTAATAATTGTTCTCACACAAAGCCTACTGTAACTTATCATTTCCATAATTTCTATTGAGAAATATAAGCCATAGAAACTAGAAAACAAGCAAACTGTGCATTGAAAATAAAATTTGTCAAAAACAGAACAGTCTGTAATGATCTGGGAAATAACCATACGTATGTAAATCCAAAAATTCTGAAAAATTAGGACAAAGTGGAAATTTTGTATATCAAACATCTTCAAGAAAAATTAGAATTCCTTGACGCTCAAGTAGTTTTTAACATTTATGTTACTGGGCACAAAAGTTTCTGTTTTTGCACAGAATCAAGTCAACCAGCATCCACACTATCCCAAAGGCTTTACTTGGTACTTTATTGAAACAAAAGCTATAAAACATGATTACTGCAGTAGCCTAATCATGTGAACACAGAAAAAAAAGTAGGGGTAAATGTTGGGTTGTCTCCCAACAAGCGCTTTTCTTTCATGCCTTTCTATCTAGGCATGATGATTTCAATTATGCTCACATAAAAGTAAAGAATCAAAACATAACGGGAGCATCATGAAGCATATGACTAGCATATTTAAGTCTAACCCACTTCCTATAGATAGGTATTTTGTGAGCAGACAATTCATGGGAGCAAGAATCAACTAGCATAGGAAGGCAAAACAAGTGCAACTTTCAAAACTTTCAACACATAGAGAGGAAACTTGATATTTTTTCAATATGTAAAAGCATATGTTCCTATCATAGTAATTTTTAGTAGCATCATGAATGAATTTAACAATATAACTATCACATAAAGTATTATTTTCATGATCCACAAACATAGAATTTTTTTACTCTCCACATAAGGAAATTTATTCTCATTCATAATAGTGGGGTATCGTATGAAACTCGAATACTATAAATTGTTTCCACATTAAAAGAGTAATGTCAGAAAAAGGGTAATCATAATTATGACAAGTTTTATAAATATAATCATCACTACTTTTTATAACATAAGTGTCATCACAATAATCATCATAAGTACCAATTTTGTTCTCATTATAGTCAATTGAAACCTCTTCCGGAATAGTGGAATCATTACTAAATAAAGTCATGCCTCTTAAAATCCACTTTCATCGTTATAATAAGATTCAAAACCCTCCAAAATAGTGGGATCATTACCTAAAGTTGACACTCTTCCAAACCCACTTTCATAAATATAATCATCATAAATAGGACTCATGCAATCATCATAATAAATTTGCTCATCAAAACTTGGGGGAGTAAAAATACCATCTTCATCAAATGGATATTCAAAGAATTCATACAAGCAACATTGCAATCATGCTCGTCATTCAAATATTCTATGATAAACATTTTATTGAATTCTTCTTCTATCAATTGAGCACATTTTTCATTTCCATCCTTTTCAAGAAACACATGATAAAGATGAATAATATGATGCAACCTCAATTCCATTTTTTTGTAGTTGTCTTTTTATAAACCAAACTAATGATAAAACAAGAAACTAAGAGATTTAGTTGCAAGATCTAAATGTATACCTTCAAGCACTCACCTCCCCGGCAACGGCGCTAGAAAAAGAGCTTGATTTCTACTACACAACTTGTTCTTGTAGACTCGTCTTGGGCCTCCAAGCGCAGAGTTTTGTAGGACAGTAGCAAATTTCCCTCAAGTGGATGGCCTAAGTTTTATCAATCCGTGGGGGCGTAGGATGAAGATGGTATCTCTCAAACAACCCTACAACCGAATAACAAAGAGTCTCTTTTGTCCCCAACACACCCAATGCAATGGTAAATTGCATAGGTGCACTAGCTCGGCGAAGAGATGGTAATACAAGTGTAGTAATGATAGTAGATATTGATTTTTGTAATAGTAGCAATAAAAACCAGCAAGGTAGCAAGTAACAAAATTGAGCACAAACGGTACTGCAATGCTTGAAAATGAGGCCTAGGGTCCGTACTTTCGCAAGTGCAATCTCTCAACAATGCTAATATAATTGGATCATATAACCATCCCTCAACATGTGATGAAGAATCACTCCAAAGTTCCTATCTATCGGAGAACATAAGAAATTGTTTGTAGGGTACGAAACCACCTCAAAGTTATCCTTTCCTCTCTATCTATCCAATAGCTCGTACTAAGATAACACCAAGTTATCCTTTCCGATCGATCTATCTAAGAGTTCGTACAAAAATAACACCATATGATACACATCAACCAACTCTAACGTCACCTATATACTCCAATGTCACCGCGGGTATCCGTGAGTTGATTATGCGATATGCATCAAACAATTTCAAATTCATAATACTCAATCCAACACAAAAAACCTCAAAGAGTGCCCTAAGATTTCTACCCGAGAAACAAGGACGAAAACGTGCATCAACCCCTATGCATAGATTACCCCAATGTCACCTCAGGAATCCGTGAATTGAGTGCTAAAACATATATCAAGTGAATCAATATGATACCCCATTGTCACCACGAGTATTCATAGCAAGACACACATCAAGTGCTCTCAAATCCATAAAAGTATTCAATCCAATAAAACGAAATCTCAAAGGGAAAACTCAATTCATCACAACAAGATAGAGAGGGAGAAACACCATATGATCCAACTATATTAATAAAGCCCGCGATACATCAAGACCGTGCTGAATCAAGAACATGAGAGAGAGATAGAGAGAGAGAGAGAGAGAGAGAGAGAGAGATTAAACTCATAGCTACTGGTACAAACCCTCGGCATCGAGGGTGGACTACTCCCTCATCATCATGGTGTCCACTGGGATGATGAAGATGGCCACAGGTGATGATTTCCCCCTCAGGCAGGGTACCGGAACAGGGTCTAGATTGGTTTTTCGTGACTACAGAGGCTTGCGGCGACGAAACTTCCGATCTAGGGTTATTTCTGGGGGTTTCTGTATTTATAGGATTTTTTGGCGTCGGTCTCATGTCCAGATGGGCTTCGAGTGGCCCACCACCCACCAGCACACGGGCAAGGCCCCTGGTGCGCCCCGGTAGGTGGTGGCCACCTCTTCACCTTCTGGTCCTCCCACGAAGCTTCTAGTTCCTCTTTTGTTTCAAAAAAATTGTCAAAAAGTTTTGTTGCATTTGGAGATCTTTTATTTCTGCCCAAAAAACAACTCCACGGTTGTTCTACTGAAAACAGCGTCGGTCCAGGTTAGTTCCATTCAAATCATACCAAAATCATATAAAATTGTTGTAAAATAGCATGAATACTTCATAAATTATAGATACGGTGGAGAAGTATCAGCATGATGACCCAAAAGGAAGTAAGGGGCGAGAGAAAGTGCCAAGAAAAAGAGGACCAAATGAAGGCCTACATGGAGCTCCAAAGGAAGAAGCTCAACATGGAGGAGGTCGTCAAGAAGAGGAAGCTCGAGATCGATGAGGCCATCCAAAGGAAGAAGGTCGAGATCGAGGGCCCGATTGCAAACACCAAAGCAAAAGAGGTGGCGCTAGTTTTCATGACCGCGGACTTGAGCAAGATGTCCCTGAAAAATGAAGTTGGTTCGAGAAGAAGCAAAAGGAGATGCTCTATCAAGATGATTCAGCCGGCTTGCATGCCAACTATTGGGAAATGTTTCATGGAAAACAAAAAAAGTTCTACGCACACGCAAGATCTATCAAGGAGATGCATAGCAATGAGAGGGGAGAGTGTGTCTACATACCCTTGTAGACCGCAAGAAGAAGCGTTTAGTAATGCGGTTGATGTAGTTGAACTTCTTCGCAATCCAACCAATCAAATACCGAACATACGACACCTCCCCGTTCAGCACACGTTTAGCTCGATGGCGTCCTCCGCCTTCTTGATCCAGCAAGATGGCTAGGTAGTGGATAATTTTTGGCAGCATGAGGGCGTCGTGACGGTGATGGTGAAGCTATCTCCGCAGGGCTTCGCCTAGGCACTACGAAAATATGACCGGGGGTGTAAACGGTGGAGGGGCGCCGCACAGGGCTAAGCAATTGCCGTGGTAGTGCTAGGCGCCCCCCTCCCACATATATATAGGTGGGCGGAGGGAGGAGCAGCCAAGGGGCGCCCCAAGTAGGCCAAATCGTACTTAGGGTCTATCCCAAGCCCTCACCCTTTCCTTTTTATGTGAGCGGGGAAAGGCGGGGGAGGGAGGCGCCCCCCCCCCCCACCTTTTCCTTTCTCACATGAGAAGGGGAAGGCGGGAGGGGCTAGCCCTCCCCCTTTCCTTTCCTAGGGCCGGCCAGCCAGGGAGAGGGGCGCACCAGCCCCCTGTGGGCTGGACTGCCCCCCCCCCCCTTGGCCCATTACGCCCATACACTAGTCGGGGGTGTCCGGAACCCCTTCTCGTGACCCGATGACTACACGGTGCATCCCGAAACTCTTCTGATGTCCGAATACCACCGTCCTATATATCAATCTTTACCTCTTGACCATATTGAGACTCCTTGTCATGTCCGTGATCTCATCCGGGACTCCGAACAACATTCGGTCACCAAATCATATAACTCATATAACACTATGTCGTCAATGAACGTTAAGCGTGCGGACCCTACGTGTTCGAGAACTATGTAGACATGACCGAGAAACCTCTCCGGACCAATAGCGGAACCTGGATGCCCATATTGGTCCCTACATATTCTATGAAGAACTTTGCTAGCTCTTGAGCATGCGTTGGTTTTCCCTTGAAGAGGAAAGGGTGATGCAGCAAAGTAGTGTAAGTATTTCCCTCAGTTTTTGAGAACCAAGGTATCAATCTAGTAGGAGACTACACGCGAGTCACCAAGTACATGCACAAACAATCAAGAAACTTGCAACCAACGCTATAAACGGTTTGTCAATCCCTTCACGGTCAGTTGCAAAAGTGAGATCTGATAAAGATAATAAGATAAATATTTTTGGTATTTTTGTTGTATAGATTGGAAAGTAGAGATTGCAAAATAAACGGCTACAGAAATTGGCAAATTGAGGGGAAACTAATAGGATGTAAAATAGACCCAGGGGCCATAGGTTTCACTAGTGGCTTCTCTCATGATAGCATGTATTATAGTGGGTGAATAAATTACTGCCGAGCAATTGATAGAAAAGTGCATAGTTATGATGATATCTATGGCAATGATCATGAATATAGGCATCACGTCCGTGTCAAGTAGACCGAAACGATTTTGCATCTACTACTATTACTCCACACATCGATCGCTATCCAGCAGGCATCTAGAGTATTAAGTTCATAAGAACGGAGTAACACATTAGGCAAGATGACATGATGAAGAGGGATAAACTCAAGCAATATGATATAAACCCCATCTTTTTATCCTTGACAGGCAACAATACAATATGTGTTGTTTCCCTTTCTGTCACTGGGATCGAGCACCGCAAGGTTGAACCCAAAGCTAAGCACTTCTCCTATTGCAAGAAAGATCAATCTAGTAGGCCAAACTAAACCGATAATTCGAAGAGACTTGCAAAGATATAAAATCATGCATATAAGAATTCAGAGAAGAACCAAATAATATTCATAGATAATCAAATTCATAAACCGGCAATTCATCAGATCTCGGAAAACACACCGCAAAAGAGTATTACATCAAATAGATCTCCAAGATCATCGAGCAGAACTTTGTATTGAGATACAAAAAGAGAGAAGAAGCCATCTAGCTAATAACTATGGACCCGAAGGTCTGTGGTAAACTACTCACACATCATCGGAGAGGCTATGGTGTTGATGTAGAAGCCCTCCATGATCGAATCCCCCTCCGACAGATCACCGGAAAAGGCCCCAAGATGGGATCCCATGGGTAAAGAAGGTTGCGGCGGTGGAAAAGTGGTTTCGTTGCTCCCTGGATGTTTTCAAGGTATAAGAATATATATAGGCGAAAGAAGTAGGTCGGTGGAACTATGAGGGGCCCACAAGGGTGGGGGCGCACCCTCCTGCCTCGTGGCCATCTCGTTTCTTCCTTGACTTCCACTCCAAGTCTCCTAGATTGCGTTTGTTCCAAAAAAGATCCTCGCGAAGGTTTCATTCTGTTTGGATTATGTTTGATATTCCTTTTCTGTGAAACACTAAAATAGGAAAAAATAGCAATTTGCACTGGGCCCTCGGTTAATAGGTTAGTCCCAAAAATAATATAAAATAGCATAATAAAGCCCATTAAACATCCAAAACAGATAATATAATAGCATGGAACAATAAAAAATTATAGATACGTTGGAGACGTATCAAGCATCCCCAAGCTTAATTCCTGCTCGTCCTCGAGTAGGTAAATGATAAAAACATAATTTTTGATGTGGAATTCTACCTAACATAATTTTCAATGTAATTCTCTTTATTGTGGCATGAATGTTTAGATCCCAAAAGATTCTAGACAAAGTTTTAATATTGACATCAAAATAGAATACTTCAAGGATGCTAACCAAGCAATTATGTCTTATCAAAATAACATAGCCAAAGAAAGTTTATCCCTACAAAATCATATAGTTTGGCCATGCTTCATTTTTGTCACACAAAATGGTCCCATCATGCACAACCCCGATGACAAGCCAAGCAATTGTTTCATACTTAGCCTTTTCAAACTCTTTTAACTTTTACGTAATATATGAGCGCAAGCCATGGACATAGCACTATGGGTGGAATAGCATATGATGATGGGGGTTATGTGAGAAGAAAAAAAGGAGAAAGTATCACATTGACGCGGCTAATCAACGGGCTATGGAGATGCCCATCAATTGATGTCAATGCGAGGAGTAGGGATTGTCATGCAACGGATGCACTAGAGCTATAAATATATGAAAGCTCATCAAAAGAAACTAAGTGGGTGTGCATCCAACTTGCTTACTCACGAAGACCTAGGGCATTTTGAGGAAGCCCATCATTGGAATATACAAGCCAAGTTCTATAATGAAATATTCCCACTAGTATATGAAAGTGACAAAATAAGAAACTCTCTATCATGAAGATCATGGTGCTATTTTGAAGCACAAGTGTGGAAAAAGGATAGTAACATTGTCCCTTCTCTCTTTTTCCCTCATTTTTTTCTCTCTTTTTTTGTTTGGGCTTATTTGGCCTCTCTTTTTTATTTGGGCTTCGTTGGCCTCTTTTTTTATTTTTTATTTTTCGTCCGGAGTCTCATCCCGACTTGTGGGGGGATCATAGTCTCCATCATCCTTTCCTCACATGGGACAATGCTCTAATAATGAAAATCATCACACTTCTATTTATTTACAACTCAAGAATTACAACTCAATACTTAGAACAAAATATGACTCTATGTGAATGCCTCCGGTGGTGTACCGGGATATGCAATGAATCAAGAGCGACATGTATGAAAGAATTATGAAGGTGGCTTTGCCACAAATACGATGTCAACTACATGATCATGCAAAGCAAAATGACAATGATGGAGCGTGTCATAATAAACGGAATGGTGGTAAGTTGCATGGCAATATATCTCGGAATGGCTATGGAAATGCCATAATAGGTAGGTATGGTGGCTGTTTTGAGGAAGATATAAGGTGGCTTATGTGTGATAGAGCATATGATATCATTGGGTTTGGATGCACCGGTGAAGTTTGCACCAACTCTCTAGGTGAGAAAGGGCAATGCACAGTACCTAAGAGGCTAACAATGATGGAAGGGTGAAAGTGCGTATAATACATGGACTCAACATTAGTCATAAAGAACTCACATACTTATTGCAAAAATCTACAGCTCATCAAATCTAAGCACTACGCGCATGCTCCTAGAGGGATAGATTGGTAGAAAAAGACCATGGCTCATCCCCGACCGTCACTCATAAGGAAAGCGATCAAAGAACACCCCATGCTTCAAATTTGTCACACAACGTTTACCATACGTGCATGCTACGAGACTTGCATTCCTCAACACAAGTATTTCTCAATTCCACAATTACCCAACTAGCATGACTCTAACATTACCACCTTTATATCTGAAAACAACTATCAATTATCAAACTTATCATAGTATTTAATGCACTCTATATGAAAGTTTTCATTATACCCATCTTGGAGGCCTATCATATTAGGACTAATTTCATAGCCAAAGAAAATTACCATGCTGTTCTAAAAGACTCTCAAAATAGTATAAGTGAAGCATGAGAGATCAATAATTTCTATAAAATAAAACCACCACTCTGCTCTAAAAAGGTATAAGTGAAGCACTAGAGCAAAATTTATCTAGCTCAAAAGATATAAGTGAAGCACATAGAGTATTCTAATAAATTCCGATTCATGTCTGTCCCTCCCAAAAGGTGTGTACAGAAAGTATGATTGTGGTAAACTAAAAAGCAAAGACTCAAATCATACAATACGCTCCAAGCGAAACACATATCATGTGGTGAATAAAAATATAGCCTCGAGTAAAGTTACCGATAGACGAAGACGAAAGAGGGGATGCCTTCCGGGGCATCCCCAAGCGTAGGCTTTTGGTTGTCCTGGAATTTTACCTTGGGGTGCCTTGGGCATCCCCAAGCTTAGGCTCTTTCCACTCCTTGTTCCATAATCCATCAAATCTTTACCCAAAAACTTGAAAACTTCATAGCACAAAACTCAAACAGAAAATCTCATGAGCTCCGTTATTATAAGAAAATAAATCACCACCTTAAGGTACTGTAATGAACTCATTATTTATTTATATTGGTGTTAAACCTACTGTATTCCAACTTCTCTATGGTTCATACCCCCCCCCCCCGATACTAGCCATAGATTCATCGAAATAAGCAAACAACACACGAAAAAGAGAATTTGTCAAAAACAGAACAGCCTGTAGTAATCTGTATCAAACATATACTTCTGTAACTCCACAAATTATGAAATAAATTGGTGGACGTGAGGAATTTGTCTATTAATCATCTTCAAAAAAGAACCAACCTAAAAGCACTCTCTAGTAAAAAATGGCAGCTAATCTCGTGAGCGCTAAATTTCTGTTTTAACAGTAAAATGGCCAAGACTTCACCCAAGTCTTCCCAAAGGTTCTACTTGGCACAAACACTAATTAAAACATAGTACCATATCTAAACAAAGGCTAGATGAATTATTTATTACTACACAGGAACAAAAAGCGAGGAACAAAAATAAAATTGGGTTGCCTCCCAACAAGCGCTATCGTTTAACGCCCCTAGCTAGGCATAAAAACAAGAATAGATCTAGGTATTGTCATCTTTGGTATGCAATACATAAGTGGCTCTCATAATAGATTCATAAGGAAATTTAGTTTTCTTCCTAGGAAAGTGTTACATGCCTTTCCTTGATGGAAATTGGAATCTAATATTTCCTTCTTTCATATCAATAATTGCACCAATCGTTCTAAGGAAAGGTCTACCAAGAATAATAGGACATGTAGGATTGCAATCTATATCAAGAACAATGAAATCTACGGGCACATAATTATTATTTGCAACAATAAGAACATCATTAATCCTTCACATAGGTTTCTTAATGGTGGCATCCGCGAGATGCAAATTTAAAGAACAATCATCAAATTCACGAAAACCTAGCACATCACACAAAGTTTTTGGAATCGTGGAAACACTAGCACCCAAATCACATAAAGCATAGCATTCATGATTTTTAACCTTAATTTTAATAGTTGGTTCCCACTCATCATAAATTTTTCTAGGGATAATACAAGATTTTCTTCATAGGATTGCATTAAAGCATCAATGATATGTTTGGTAAAAGCTTTATTTTGATTATAAGCATGAGGAGAATTTAACACAGATTGCAACAAGGAAATACAATCTATCAAAGAACAATTATCATAATTAAATTCCTTGAAATCCAAAATAGTGGGTTCATTGCTATGTAAAGTTTTGACCTCTTCAATCCCACTTTTACCAATTTTTGCATCAAGATCTAAAAATTCCGAACCATTGGGACACCTTTTAACTAAAGTTGACTCATCTACAGTCCCATCTTTATCAAGACTCATATTGGAAAACAAAGATTTAATAGGAGACACATCAATCACTTTTAGATCTTCATTATTATTATCATCTAAATCTTTCGGATTAGCAGCCATCTTATTAACTAAGGTGGCTTGCATATCCGAATTTGGGCTATTAAGTTTTCAAGATGAGCAAACTGAGATTTCAAACCATAAAATTCCATAGACATATCATCGAGCTCTTTATTCATGTACTCCATAAAACTTTTCTGTTCTTTAAGCTCATTTCTGAAGAAATTATTATGCTCAAATTGCAAAGACATAAAGCTTCTAACACTGTTTTCAATTTATTCCAACCTTCTAAGGTGAGGATAGATACGTCTCCAACGTATCTATAATTTTTGATTGCTCCATGCTATATTATCTACTGTTTTGGACCATATTGGGCTTTATTTTCCACTTTTATATTACTTTTGGGACTAACCTATTAACCGGAGCCCCAGCCCAGAATTGCTTTTTTTTGCCTATTTCAGTGTTTCGAAGAAACAAAATATCAAACGGAGTCCAAACGGAATGAAACCTTCGGGAACATGATTTTCTCATCAGATATGATCCACGAGACTTGGACCCTCCTTCAAGAAAGAAGAGAGGCGGTCACGAGGGTGGAGGGCGCCCCCCCTAGGGTGCGCCCCCCTGCCTCGTGGGCCCCTCGAAGCTCCACCGATGTACTCCTTCCTCCTATATATACCTACGTACCCCCAAACGATCAAATACGGAGCCAAAAACCTAATTCCACCGCCGCAACCTTCTGTACCCACGAGATCCCATCTTGGGGCCTGTTACGGAGCTCCGCCGGAAGGGGAATCCACCATGGAGGGCTTCTACATCATCACCATAGCCCCTCCGATGAAGTGTTAGTAGTTTACCTCAGACCTTCGGGTCCATAGTTAGTAGCTAGATGGCTTCTTCTCTCTTTTTGGATCTCAATACAATGTTCTCCCCCTCTCTCGTGGAGATCTATTCGATGTAATCTTCTTTTTGCAGTGTGTTTGTTAAGACCGATGAATTGTGGGTTTATGATCAAGATTATCTATGAGCAATATTTGAATCTTCTCTGAATTCTTTTATGTATGATTGGTTATCTTTGCAAGTCTCTTCGAATTATCAGTTTGGTTTGGCCTACTAGATTGGTTTTTCTTGCAATGGGAGAAGTGCTTAGCTTTGGGTTCAATCTTGCGGTGTCCTTTCCCAATGACAGTAGGGGCAGCAAGGCACGTATTGTATTGTTGCCATCGAGGATAACAAGATGGGGTATTTATCATATTGCATGAATTTATTCCTCTACATCATGTCATCTTGCTTAAGGCGTTACTCTGTTTTCTTGAACTTAATACTCTAGATGCATGTTGGATAGCGGTCGATGAGTGGAGTAATAGTAGTAATAGTAGTAATGCAGGCAGGAGTCGGTCTACTTCTCTCGGACGTGATGCCTATATACATGATCATACCTAGATATTCTCATAACTATGCTCAATTCTGTCAATTGCTCAACAGTAATTTCTTCACCCACCGTAGAATACTTATGCTCTTGAGAGAAGCCACTAGTGAAACCTATGGCCCCCGGGTCTATTCTCATCATATCAATCTCCTATCAGTTTATTATTGCTTTGCTTTTTACTTTGCCTTTTTATTTTACTTTGCATCTTTATATCAAAAATACCAAAAATATTATCTATCATCTCTATCAGATCCCACTCTCGTAAGTGACCGTGAAGGGATTGATAACCCCTAATCATGATGGTTGCGTTGAGCTATTTGTTTTGTGTAGGTACGAGGGACTCGCGCGTGGCCTCCTACTGGATTGATAACTTGGTTCTCAAAAACTGAGGGAAATACTTACGCTACTTTGCTGCATCATCCTCTCCTCTTCGGGGAAATCCAATGCAGTGCTCAAGAGGTAGCAAGGATCAACACTTTTAGGTGGAGCCATCAAAGCAAGACGGGCACACTAACACCCAAAAACACACGAGGCAAGCAAAAAGTGGCAGACAGAAAAAGGGCGAATAAAACGGCAAAGGTGAAGTGGGGGAGAGGAAAACGAGAGGCAAATGGCAAATAATGTAATGTGAGGGATAAGAGTTTGCGATGGGTACTTGGTATGTCTTGACTTGTGCGTAGATCACCCCGGCAACGGCGCCAGAAATCCTTCTTGCCACCTCTTGAGCATGCGTTGGTTTTCCCTTGAAGAGGAAAGGGTGATGCAGCAAAGAAGCGTAAGTATTTCCCACAGTTTTTGAGAACCAAGGTATCAATCCAGTAGGAGACTACACGCGAGTCACCTAGTACCTGCACAAACAACCAAGAACCTTGCAACCAACGCGATAAAGGGGTTATCAATTGCTTCACGACCACTTGCAAAAGTGAGATCTGATAAAGATAATAAGATAAATATTTTTGGTATTTTTGTTGTATAGATTGGAAAGTAAAGATTGCAAAATAAACGGCGACAGAAATTGGCAAGTTGATGGGAAACTAATAGGATGTAAAATAGACTGGGGGCCATAGGTTTCACTAGTGGCTTTACGGTGGGTGAACAAATTACTACCGAGCAATTGATAGAAAAGTGCATAGTTATGATGATATCTAAAACAATGATCATGAATATAGGCATCACGTCCGTGTCAAGTAGACCAAAACGATTCTGCATCTACTACTATTACTCCACACATCGACCGCTATCCAGCATGCATCTAGAGTATTAAGTTCATAAGAACGGAGTAACGCATTAGGCAAGATGACATGATGTAGAGAGATAAACTCAAGCAATATGATATAAACCCCATCTTTTTATCCTCGATGGCAACAATACAATACGTGTCGTTTCCCTTTCTATCACTGGGATCGAGCACCGCAAGATTGAACCCAAAGCTAAGCACTTCTCCTATTGCAAGAAAGATCAATCTAGTAGGCCAAACTAAACCGATAATTCAAAGAGACTTGCAAAGATATCAAATCATGCATATAAGAATTCAGAGAAGAACCAAATAATACTCATAGATAATCAAATTCATAAACCACAATTCATCGGATCTCGGTAAACACGCCGCAAAAGAGTATTACATCGAATAGACCTCCAAGATCATCAAGGAGAACTTTGTATTGAGATCCAAAGAGAGAGAAGAATCCATCTAGCTAATAACTATGGACCCGAAGGTCTATGGTAAACTACTCACACATCATCGGAGAGGCTATGGTGTTGATGTAGAAGCCCTCTGTGATCGAATCCCCCTCCGACAGATCGACGAAAAAGGCCCCAAGATGGGATCTCGCGGGTACAGAAGGTTGCGGCAATGCAAAAGTGGTTTTGTGGCTCCCCTGGATGTTTTCAGGGTATAAGAGTATATATAAGCGAAAGAAGTGGGTCGGTGGAGCTACGAGGGGCCCACGACGGTGGGAGCATGCCTACCCCCTGGGCGCGCCCTCCTGCCTCGTGGCCGCCTCATTGCTTCCTTGACTTACACTCCAAGTCTCCTAGATTGCGTTTGTTCCAAAAAAGATCCTCACGAAGGTTTCGTTCCATTTGGATTCCATTTGATATTCCTTTTCTGCGAAACACTGAAATAGGCAAAAAAATAGCAATTTGCACTGGGACTTCGGTTAATAGGTTAGTCCCAAAAATAATATAAAAGAGCATAATAAAGCCCATTAAACATCCAAAACAGATAATATAATAGCATGGAACAATAAAAAATTATAGATACGTTGGAGACGTATCAAGCATCCCCAAGCTTAATTCCTGCACGTCCTCGAGTAGGTAAATGATAAAAACAGAATTTTTTATATGGAATGCTACCTAACATAATTTTCAATGTAATTCGCTTTATTGTGGCATGAATGTTTAGATCCCAAAAGATTATAGACAAAGTTTTAATATTGACATAAAAATAGTAATACTTCAAGCATGCTAACCAAGCAATTATGTCTTATCAAAATAGCATAGCCAAAGAAAGCTTATCCCTACAAAATCATATAGTTTGGCCATGCTTCATTTTCGTCACACAAAATGCTCCCATCATGCACAATCCCGATGACAAGCCAAGCAATTGTTTCATACTTAGCCTTTTCAAACTCTTACAACTTTTACGAATATATGAGCGCAAGCCATGGACATAGCACTATGAGTGGAATAGCATATGATGATGGGGGTTATGTGAGAAGAGAAAAAGGAGAAAGTCTCACATTGACGCGGATAATCAACGGGCTATGGAGATGCCCATCAATTGATGTCAATGCGAGGAGTAGGGTTTGCCATGCAACGGATGCACTAGAGCTATAAATATACGAAAGCTCATCAAAAGAAACTAAGTGGGTGTGCATCCAACTTGCTTGCTCACGAAGACCTAGGGCATTTTGAGGAAGCCCATCATTGGAATATACAAGCCAAGTTCTATAATGAAAAATTCTCACTAGTATATGAAAGTGACAAAATAAGAAACTCTCTATCATGAAGATCATGGTGCTATTTTGAAGCACAAGTGTGGAAAAAGGATAGTAACATTGTCCCTTCTCACTTTTTCTCTCTTTTTTCTTTTTGGGCTTGTTTGGCCTCTTTATTTTATTTGGGCTTCTTTGGCCTCTTTTTGTTTATTTTTTATTTTTCGTCCGGAGTCTCATCCCGACTTGTGGGGGAATCATAGTCTCCATCATCCTTTCCTCATAGGGGACAATGCTCTAATAATGAAAATCATCACACTTCTATTTATTTACAACTCAAGAATTACAACTCGATACTTAGAACAAAATATGACTCTATGTGAATGCCTCCGGTGGTGTACCGAGATATGCAATGAATCAAGAGCGACATGTATGAAAGAATTATGAAGGTGGCTTTGCCACAAATACGATGTCAACTACATGATCATGCAAAGCAATATGACAATGATGGAGCGTGTCATAATAAACGGAACAGTGGTAAGCTGCATGGCAATATATCTCGGAATGGCTATGGAAATGCCATAATAGGTATGTATGGTGGCTGTTTTGAGGAAGATATAAGGAGGCTTATGTGTGATAGAGCATATCATATCACGGGGTTTGGATGCACCGGCGAAGTTTGCACCAACTCTCGAGGTGAGAAAGGGCAATGCACGGTACGGAAGAGGCTAGCAATGATGGAAGGGTGAGAGTGCGTATAATCCATGGACTCAACACTAGTCATAAAGAACTCACATACTTATTGCAAAAATCTACAACTCATCAAAACTAAGCACTACGCGCATCCTCCTAGAGGGATAGATTGGTAGGAATAGACCATCGCTCGTCCCCGACCACCACTCATAAGGAAAGCAATCAAAGAACACCCCATGCTTCAAATTTGTGACACAACGTTTACCATACGTGCATGCTACGGGACTTGCAATCCTCAACACAAGTATTTCTCAATTCCACAATTACCCAACTAGCATGACTCTAACATTGCCACCTTTATATCTTAAAACAACTATCAAGTATCGAACTTATCATAGTATTTAATGCACTCTATATGAAAGTTTTTATTATACCCATCTTGGATGCCTATCATATTAGGACTAATTTTATAGCCAAAGCAAATTACCATGCTTTTCTAAAAGACTCTCAAAATAATATAAGTGTAGCATGAGAGATCAATAATTTCTATAAAATAAAACCACCACCGTGCTCTAAAAAGGTATAAGTGAAGCACTAGAGCAAAATTTATCTAGCTCAAAAGATATAAGTGAAGCACATAGAGTATTCTAATAAATTCTGATTCATGTGTGTCTATATTAAAAGGTGTGTATAGCAAGGATGATTGTGGTAAACTAGAAAGCAAAGACTCAAATCATACAAGATTCTCCAAGCAAAACACATATCATGTGGTGAATAAAAATATAGCCTCGAGTGAAGTTACCGATAGACGAAGACGAAAGAGGGGATGCCCTCCGGGGCATCCCCAAGCTTAGGCTTTTGGTTGTCCTTGAATTTTACCTTGGGGTGCCTTGGGCATCCCTAAGATTAGTCTCTTGCCACTCCTTGTTCCATAATCCATCAAATCTTTACCCAAAAACTTGAAAACTTCACAACACAAAACTCAAACAGAAAATCTCATGAGCTCCGTTAGTGTAAGAAAAAAAATCACCACCTTAATTTACTGTAATGAACTCATTCTTTATTTATATTGGTGTTAAACCTACTGTATTCCAACTTCTCTATGGTTCATACCCCCTGATACTAGCCATATATTCATCAAAATAAGCAAACAACACACGAAAAACAGAATTTGTCAAAAACGGAGCAGTCTATAGTAATATGTATCAAACGTATACTTGTATTACTGAGAGGGCCCAGAGATACCTCTCCGATACTCAGAGTGACAAATCCTAATCTTGATCTATGCCAACTCAACAAACACCTTCAGAGATACCTGTAGAGCATCTTTATGATCACCCAGTTATGTTGTGATGTTTGATAGCACACAAGGTATTCCTCCGGTATCCGGGAGTTGCATAATCACATAGTCGAAGGAATATGTATTGGATATTAAGAAAGATATAGCAATAAACTGAACGATCAATATGCTAAGCTAACGAATGGGTCTTGTCCACCACATCATTCTCCTAATGATGTGATCCCGTTATCAAATGACAACTCATGTCTATGGTTAGGAAACCTTAACCATCTTTAGTAGAGGCTCACTAGGGACATGGTATTTGTTTATGTATCCACACATGTATTTAAGTTACTGTCAATACAATTCTCGCATGAAAAATAAACCTTTATCATGATTTAGGAAATATAATAATAACCATTTTATTGTTGGCTCTAGGGCATATTTCCATCAGTCTCCCACTTGCACTAGACTCAATAATCTAGTTCACATCGCCATGTGATTAACACCCATAGTTCACATCGCCATGTGACCAACACCCAAATAGTTTACTAGAGCCAATAATCTAGTTCACATCGCCATGTGATTAACTCTCAAAGAGTACTAAGGTGTGATCATGTTTTGCTTGTGAGAGAAGTTTAGTCAATGGGTCTGTCACATTCAGATTCCTATGTATTTTGCAAATATCTATGTCTACAATGCTCTGCATGGAGCTACTCTAGCTAATTGCTCCCACTTTCAATATGTATCCAGATTGATACTCATAGTCATCTGAATCGGTGTCAAAGCTTGCATCGACGTAAATCTTTACGACGAACTCATTATCACCTCATAACTGAGAAAATATTTCCTTAGTTCTCTAAGGATAATTTTGACCACTGTCCAGTGATCTACTCCTGGATCACTATTGTACCCCCTTGCCAAACTCATGGCAAGGTACACAATAGGTCTGGTACACAACATGGCATACTTTATAAAACCTATGGCTGAGGCATAGGGAATGACTTTCATTATCTCTTTATCTCCTTCCATGGTCGGGCTTTGAGTCTTACTCAACTTCACACCTTGTAACACCGGCAAGAACTCTTTCTTTGACTGATCTATTTTGAACTTCTTCAAAAACTTTGCCAAGGTACGTACTTTGTGAAAGTCCTATTAAGCGTGTCGATCTATCCCTATAGATCTTGATGCCCACTATATAAGCAGCTTCATTGTGGTCTTTCATTGAAAAATTCTTATTCAAATATCCTTTTATGCTATGCAGAAATTCTATATCATTTCCTATCAACAATATGCCATCCACATATAATATCAGAAATGCTACAGAGCTCCCACTCACTTTCTTGTAAATATAGGCTTCACCATAAGTTTGTATAAAACCATATGCTTTGATCACCTTATCAAAGCGTATATTCCAACTCCGAGATGCTTGCACCAGTCCATAGATGGATCATTGGAGCTTGCACACTTTGTTAGCACCTTTAGGATCGACAAAACCTTCTGGTTGCATATTATACAACTCTTCTTTAAGAAATCCATTAAGGAATGTAGTTTTGACGTCCATTTGCCAGATTTCATAATTATAGAAAGCGGCAATTGCTAACATGATTCGGACTGACTTAAGCATCGCTACGGGTGAGAAAGTCTCATCGTAGTCAACCCCTTGAACTTGTCTAAAAACTTTCATGACAAGTCAAGCTTTGTAGATGGTTACATTACCATCAGCGTATGTCTTCTTCTTGAAGATCCATTTATTCTCAATGGCTTGCCGATCATCGGGCAAGTCCACCAAAGTCCACATTTTGTTCTCATACATGGATCCTATCTCAGATTTCATGGCCTCAAGCCATTTATCGGAATCTGGGCTCATCATAGCTTCTTCATAGTTCGTAAGTTTGCCATGGTCTAAAAACATGACTTGCAGGACAGGATTACCATACCACTCTAGTGCAGAACGTGCTCTATTCGACCTACAAGGTCCTGTAGTAACTTGATCTAAAGTTTCATGATCATCATCATTAGCTTCCTCTCTAGTTGGTGTAGGCATCACGGGAACAGATTTCTCTGATGTGCTACTTTCCAAATTGAGAGAAGGTACAATTACCTCATCAAGTTCTACTTTCCTCCCACTCACTTCTTTCGAGAGAAACTCCTTTTCTGGAAAGGACCCATTCTCGGCAACAAAGATCTTGCCTTCCGATCTGTGGTAGAAGGTGTACCCAATAGTTTCCTTAGGGTATCCTATGAAGATGCACTTCTCCGATTTGGGTTCGAGCTTATCACACTGAAGCCTTTTGACATAAGCGTCGCATCCCCAAACTTTAAGAAACGATAGCTTTAGGTTTCTTGCCAAACCATAGTTCATACGATGTCATCTCAATGGATTTAGACGGTACCCTATTTAACGTGAATGTGGTTGTCTCTAATGCATAACCCCAAAACAATAGTGGTAAATCGGTTAGAGACATCATAGAACGCACCATATCTAATAAAGTACAGTTACGGTGTTCGGACACACCATTACGCTGTGGTGTTCCAGGTGGCATGAGATGTTAAACAATTCCACATTGTTTTAAATGAAGGCTATCGGTGTACAAAAATAGGGGCACGTTTTTTGTACCCCTTTACCTGTGCACGGGCAGTCAGAGCCGTGCCCACGGCCACACCAAGCAGAACAAGGGAGGTGAGCCAAGGTAAGACCGAAGCCCAAGACGATCAAAGCAACGCCAAGGCCAAGACCACGAAGAGCAGAGGGACGAAGTAGGTTCCCCCGGCAAGACCCTTGCCAGGCGGCCTCTGCGGCCCCGGCAAGACCCTTGCCGGGACAGCTCGCCCCGCACCAACAGAGCGAGCCACCCTTGAGCCCACGGCCCCCTTCTTACTTTGCTCTTGATATCTTCTTAAGTTTCAATTCGAGAGATACTTATGCTTCTTCCCCTGAGTTAACCGTCTGATGCTCGATCTTGTTAGAATCCATTCTTATAGACTTATCCCTTCTTACCCTTTCTCAAGTACGATGGAGTTCCCGAGGAAAGGATGCCGACTTCATCAAGATGGCCTGAAGCATAGAAAAGAAGACATCAACATAATGGATCGACCTCTCCGACATGAGCAACCAAGACCGAGAAGATTCGTTAGAATTTCATAACCAAATCTTTTCCCCTTACTCCACCTCTTAAAATCTCAGGACGAGATTTCCTGTAGTGGAGGAGAATTGTGACGCCCGGATAATTAGGCTATAGTAAAACTCTGCTAATGATGCCATGTCACCTTTGTCACTATTGCTAAACACGTGCTAGATCGAAACGTTTCAAATTTGAATATTGTCAAACGTCAAAAAAATTCAAACAATAAAATATAAATGTTCAGAGTGTGCAGATTATTGCCTAGGTAATTATAGTGCAGAAAGCACCTGTTTAGAAAAGGCCTAAATACAATTAAAAAAACTAAAACAGAAAAGAAAAAGAATAAAAAACAAACCTAACAAAACTAAAGAGAAAAAGAAAACCCCCCAAACCCCTAGGCCAACTAGCCCAGCTAACCAAGAGCCAGGCCGGCCCAACCGGCCCAGGCCGCCCCCACTCCCCCATAACCCCCTGGGCGACCGAACCCTAGCCCACGTCCCCACTCCTCGCTCTCCCTCCCCGATCCAGATCGGGATCGGGGGCGCTCGACCTCGCGCCTCGCCCACTCGCCGGTGCTTTTCGCCACGCCGGCCGCGCCGGCCATCGACCTGGACCTCATCGGACGCCTCCTCATCTCCTCCCCGACGGCCTCCTCCTCGCCGTGACGCCGACGCCACGTCGCCGCTGCCCGGGACCCCGCCGCAGGAGCCACCTCGCCAAAACGCACCCTCATCTCCCCCCGAGCAGCCACCTCGAGCCTCGCCGCTTGTTCCCCTGCAACGTGGGGTGAGGAAACCCCCTCCTCCTCTCTCTCTCTCCTCTCTCTGACCCCGCGCCCGTGGCGTCCTTGCCGGCGATGACCGCGCCCCGCTAGCCCGTGCTCAGGCTGCCCCATGCTCGCGCACCCACCCTGGCCTCACCTCCTCCCGCAGCCCGCCTCGCGCCCCGCCGGTAGCGCCCATTGCCCCACCGTGGTCGCGCTCGGCCGCCGCCAGCCCCGCAGCCCGCACGCCTCGCTCCCTGCGACCTCGCCCGCGGCCGCGGTCGCTGCCACTGCAGCACCATGCTCAGCGCGTCGGCCGCCCCCTTTCCCCCTACTCGGCTCGACCCCTGGCCTCGCCCCGGGCTCCTGCATCCCTCCCCGCCCTGGCCTGCCCTTGCGCCACCGCGCCATCGCCTCCAGTGCCCCGACCGCGTGCATGGAGCGCTCCGGCATCCGACGCCCAGCGCCCGAACCCCAGTGCATGTTCGCACGTAACCGCACGCCCATTGGCCCCTGTGCCACTGACAATGGGGCCCCACACCCACTGTTAAAAAGAATGAATGAAAAATAAATAAATAATAATAACATTTCTTTATTAATTAGTAATATAATTAATTAAGTTAATTAACCTGCTAAATAACCTACTTGACTAGTTTAACTAACCTCTAGCCTATGACATGTGGGACCTGCTGATCCTGTTGACCAGTCAATGTTGACTGGTCAACTGCTGACTGTGCATGCTGACTAGACCCATGGCCCCCACTTGTCTGGTTACACTTCTCTATATTGCTTGCATTAGAGTAGTGTAGCCTGTTACTTCTTTCCGTTCATCCTATCCTGATGCATAGCCTGTCCTTGCTAGTACTGTGGTTACCTTTACCTGCAATCCTAAATGCTTAGTATAGGATGCTAGTATTCCATTAGTGGCCCTACATTCTTGTCAGTCTGCCATGCTATACTATTGGGTTGTGATCACTCGGGAGGTGATCACGAGTTTATAATATATACTTTATACATGATACATGTGGTGACTAAAGTCGGGTCGGGTCGTGGAGCACCCGCGAGTGATTCACGGATTGGGGGTGAGAGGACCTTTGTCCCAACGGCCCTCTGTGTGGATCTTTGTGGCGGAGCGACAGGGCAGGTTGAGACTACCTAGGTGAGAGGTGGGCCTGGCCCTGGTCGGTGTCCGCGGTTACTTCAAATTAACACGCTTAACGAGTTCTTGGTATTTGATCTGAGTCTAGTCATTTGGTCTATACGCACTAACCAACTACGTGGGAAAGTTATGGGCACTCGACGTCATGGTATCAGCCGAAGCCTTCGTGACGTCAGCGACTGAGCGGCGCGCGCCGGGTTGGACCGCGTAACGTGACGTCCTTTGTAATGGAGGTTGCTAGGTCTGCTCTCCGGCCGCGTACACAACGTACAGGTGTGCAATGGCCGATGGGCCCAGGCCCCTACGCGCATAGGATTTAGACCGGCCTGCTAACCTCTCTGTTATGCCTAGGTGGGGCTGCGACGTGTTGATCTTCCGCGGCCGGGCATGACCCAGAAAAGTGTGTCCGGCCAAATGGGATCGAGTGTGTTGGGTTATGTGGTGCACCCCTGCAGGGAAGTTTATCTATTCGAATAGCCGTGTCCCTCAGTAAAAGGATGACCCGGAGTTGTACCTTGACCTTATGACAACTAGAACTGGATACTTAATAAAAGACACCCTTCCAAGTGCTAGATATAACCCGGTGATCGCTCTCACACAGGGCAACGAGGAGAGGATCGCCGGGTAGGATTATGCTATACGATGCTACTTGGAGAACTTCAGTCTACTCTCTTCTACATGCTGCAAGATGGAGGCTGCCATAAGCATAGTCTTCGATAGGACTAGCTATCCCCCTCTTATTCTGGCATTCTGCAGTTCAGTCCACCGATATTGCCCCTTTACACATATACCCATGCATATGTAGTGTAGATCCTTGCTTGCCAGTACTTTGGATGAGTACTCACGATTGCTTCTCTCCCTCTTTTCCCCCTTTCCCTTCTACCTGGTTGTCGCAACCAGATGTTGGAGCCCAGGAGCCAGACGCCACCGTCGACGACGACTCCTACTACACCGGAGGTGCCTACTACTACATTCAGGCCGCTGATGACGACTAGGAGTAGGTTAGGAGGATCCCAGGCAGGAGGCATGCGCCTCTTTCAATTTGTATCCCAGTTTGTGCTAGCCTTCTTAAGGCAAACTTGTTTAACTTATGTCTGTACTCAGATATTGTTGCTTCCGTTGACTTGTCTCTGATCGAGCACTTATATTCAAGCCCTCGAGGCCCCTGGCTTGTATTATGATGCTTGTGATATCTTCCCGTGAGTCCCTGATCTTGACCGTACACGTTTGCGTGTATGATTAGTGTACGATTGAATCGGGGGCGTCACAAAGTCCCTCGCCAAGGACGCCAGTGAGGCCACCGCCAAACCCGCGCCGATCAAGCTTCCACCACCGTTCACATGCAGCTGCCAGCCCAACCAGCTGGGCAGGCACCTGCGTGGCAACATGCAGCTCCCAGGCCAACTCATCGAGCGCCTGCGTGGCAGCATGCAGATCTTCGTGGAGGCTCCGCCACCACGCCACCTCAGCTGCCTGACGGCCTACATGGCGCCACGCACCTCACTGGCCAGGGCGCGTGTCAATACGAGGAGGAGCGGCGACGGACGGGACGGGCCTCACCCCCGTCCCCAATAAAGCAAGGGGACACCTAAGCTATGCATTAAATGCGTCTTGTCCTGTAATACGAGCGATAAGCTCGGGGCACTGTAAGCCTTTCCTCCTCCTGTGTGTCACTATGGCAGCCCCTTTCAACTATAAAAGGAGGCCCATGGCATACTGGAGAAGGATTCGGCTCTTTCAAACCATGCGCTGACCACAGCTAGTTCGAGAGCTCAAGAACTCTCAGAAATACACCCACCAAAGTAGGACTAGGGTTTTACGCATCCTCGCGGCCCAAACCTGGGTAAATGATCCTTGTGCTATCTACTAGCCCTGCTCTCCTTGCAACCCTACGCCCCGGCAACCGTAGTAGGGATTCTTGTGATCCAATAGGTGTCGTTCCACACCGACATCTTTGGTGCGCCACGTAGGGGGCACAATTGTGAGAATCTGGTCTGGTAGTTAGCCTAGCAGTTCTTCATCGCTTTCGGTTTCTGAGAAGAAGGCGGCTGGAGAAACGACACCGGCTCGGCAACAGAAAAGCTAAGTCATTCAGAGCGTTGGGTTATTTCCTTTTACACTTAAGGTTATTGTCCTCAAGGATTTTCCTTATGTATGGGAAACCTGTACGCGAAGGGGCCCCCGCAATTGGCAACGCCCTTGTTCTATTTCGAGTCTGCTCAACAGCTCAAAGTGACCGCGTCAAGAGTGGTGGGGTAGCCTTCCGCACCTGGCAATGCTCCTGGCTCTGACTCGAGTCAAACTCGACAGTTCAGGCGGCCGCACTAAGGGCGGTAAGGTGGTTTGCCCGGAAGCAAGCACACCCGGCAGGCCAATGGGGATCCATCCCCAGGACGCCGCCCTGGGTTTACGTGCCGACAAAGGTGTGACACCCCTGATTCAATCGTAAACTAATCATGCACGCAAATGTGTACGATCAAGATCAGGGAATCACGGGAAGATATCACAACACAACTCTACAAATGAAAATAAGTCATACAAGCATCATAATACAAGCCAGGGGCCTTGAGGGCTCGAATACAAGTGCTCCATCATAGACGAGTCAGCGGAAGCAACAATATCTGAGTACAGACATAAGTTAAACAAGTCTGCCTTAAGAAGGCTAGCACAAACGAGGATACAGATCGAACGAGGCGCAGGCCTCCTGCCTGGGATCCTCCTAACTACTCCTGGTCGTCGTCAACGGGCTGCACGTAGTAGTAGGCACCTCCAGTTTAGTAGGAGTCATCGTCGATGGTGGCGTCTGGATCCTGGGCTCCATCGTCTGGTTGCAGCAATCGGGTAGAGAGATGGGGAAAAGGGAAAACAAGGCAACCGTGAGTACTCATCCAAAGTACTCGCAAGCAAGGAGCTACACTACATATGCATGGATATATGTGTAAGGGGCCATATCAGTGGACTGAACTGCAGAATGCCAGAATAAGAGGGGGATAGCTAATCCTATCGAAGACTACGCTTCTGGCAGCCTCCGTCTTGCAGCATGTAGAAGAGAGTAGACTGAAGTCCTCCAAGTAGCATCATATAGCATAATCCTACCCGGCCATCCCCTCCTCGATGCCCTGTTGGAGAGCCATCACCGGGTTGTATCTGGCACTTGGAAGGGTGTGTTTTATTAAGTATCCGATTCTAGTTGTCATAAGGTCAAGGTACAACTCCGGGTCATCCTTTTACCGAGGGACACGGCTATTCGAATAGATTAACTTCCCTGCAGGGGAGCACCAGATAACCCAACACGCTTGATCCCATTTGGCCGGACACATTTTTTTGGGTCATGCCCGGCCGCGGAAGATCAACATGTTGCAGCCCCACCTAGGCACAACAGAGAGGTCAGCACACCGGTCTAAACCTAAGCGCACAGGGGTCTGGGCCCATCGCCCATAGCACACCTGCACGTTGCGAACGCGGCCGGAAGCAGACCTAGCCTAGTGGCGTTCCAGTCCAATCCGGCGCGCGCCACTCAGTCGCTGACGTCACGAAGGCTTCGGCTGATACCACGATGCCGGGATACCCATAACTACTCCCGCGTAGATGGTTAGTGCGTATAGACCAAATGGCCAGACTCAGATCAAATACCCAGATCTCGTTAAGCGTGTTAAGTATCCGGGAACGCCGACCAGGGCCAGGCCACCTCTCTCCTAGGTGGTCTCAACCTGCCCTGTTGCTCCGCCTCAAAGTAACAATCGGGGGCCGTCGGGAACCCAGGCCCACCTCTACCGGGATGGAGCCACCTGCCCCTTCAGCCCCCATCTCCAAACAGTATCACAGGTAATGTAATAGTGTAAAGTATATAGTATATGCCCGTGATCACCTCCCGAAGTGACCACGGCCCAGTAGTATAGCATGGCAGACAGACAAGAATGAAGGGCCATTGATGGAACACTAGCATCCTATACTAAGCATTAGGATAGCAGGTAAAGGTAACAACAGTAGTAGCAAGGACAGGCTATGCATCAGATTAGGATTAACGGAAAGCAGTAACATGCTACACTACTCTAATGCAAGCAGTATAGAGAAGAGTAGGCGATATCTGGTGATCAAGGGGGGGGGGCTTGCCTGGTTGCTCGGGCAAGAAGGAGGGGTCGTCGATGACGTAGTCGACCACAGGGGCATCAGCATTGTCACGGGGTCTACCGGAGAGAAGAGGGGGGAGAAAACAGTAAATAACAGAGCAATCAAATGTAACACGAAGCAAGACGCGGCAATATGCGGTGCTAGGGGTGACCTATCGTAGTGGTAGGTGATACCAGCGAAGGGGGGAAACATTCGGGAAAGCATCCCCGGTGTTTCACGTTTTCGGACAAACGGACCGGAGGGGGAAAGTTGCATGTTTGCTATGCTAGGGATGTGTGGAGGATGAACGGGCTCTGTAACCGGATTCGTCTCGTCGTTCTGAGCAACTTTCATGTACAAAGTTTTTCCATCCGACTTACGGATTATTTTATATTAATTTTCAAAGTTTTAATTCATTTTGTAATTTATTTTAATTCGAAATTAATGTTAAATTGCTAGATGTACCCAGCACAGTGTACACAAAAATTGTACACTGGTTGACAAGTGGGACCAGGGGGACCCAGTTGACCAGTCAAACTTTGACTAGTCAATAGGGGGTGGGGCCCCCTGTCATTGACTGTCTAGTTAACTAACAGGTTTAGTTAGGCTAATTAGGTGGTTAATTGGTTAATTAAGCAACATTAATTAATTATTAAATTAATTAATTATTCTTCTTTTTTTATTCTTTTTTTAACAGGGGTGTGAGGGGGGCCCACTCGGCAGTGGCCCAGGCAGCCACTAGTGCGACTGGGGAGCACGGACCAGGGGCAGGGAGGCCACCGAGGGGGGCGCCGGCCACGGCGACAACCGGAGCAGCGCGGCAAGGGGGGGCGACACGGAGGGGGTTCGGCCCCGGCGGGAAGGTCAGGGGAGGCGGCGAGGGCCTGAGGGGCGTCTGGCACGGCCGGACGGAGCAGCGCGCGGCCAGGGCGTGGCCCGACCGCGGTGACCGCGTGCGTGGGGGGGGAGGCCACGGCCTTGTTGAGGCATCAGAGGCACCGCGCGGCGCGGCCAGGGGCATGGCCGGATGGGCGGGGACGGGCGCACGAGTGCGGTGAGCTCGGGACGGAGCAGCAGCAAAGTAGTTGGGGGCGGCAGAGACGAGCGCGGCGGGGGGGGCTCACCGCGGGGCGTAGGGACAGGGCAGTGGGCTCGGGGCGGAAGACGGGGACGAGGTCATCGACGCAGAAGACGATGGGCAGCTCCGGCGAGGAAGTGGCGCCGACGAGGGGCGGTGTTGGGGCCGCGTCGACGAGGTGATGCCGCGAAGGGGGGCGGAGGCGCGGCGGGGCGGCAACGGGCGACGCCCGGGCCGCCGGCGACGAGGGCGGCGGGACCAGGGCGCGTAACGGCAGCGGGAGGGGTCGGGGGCGTCGGTTGCCCCCCGATCCAGATCCGTTCGTTGGGGGGAGGAGCGAGGGGAGTGGGGTTTCGTCCCCGATCCAGATTGGATCGGGAGGGGGAGAGGGAGTGGGATCGAGAGGAGTGGGGGTTAGGGTTCGGTTGGGGTGTGAGGGGGATAAGGCACGCAGGATGGGCCAGCCAGGTGGGCCTGGTTGACTGGGCTAAAGCCCATTTGGGCCAGTGGGGCCTTTCTTTGTTTTTCTTTTGTTTTCTGTTTTTTTATTTCTTTTCTTTGTTTTCCCTTTTCAGTTTTTTAAATGTTTATCACCTAATTGATTTTTATAAAATATGGGAGCTAGCTCATAAATTGCAGGGCATTAGATCCTAGCACCAAAAACTAGTTTGGGTGAAATACTATTTCATATTAGATTTAGATTTATTAAAAGGTTATTAAATAATGCATTCAGCCACTGTTTGAGGTTGTTTAAATGACTTATCAAATTTCAAGAATGTTGTTTACAATTTTATCCGAGCCTCTGAGTTATCTAATATTTATTGAACATTTTAGTTTTAATATGGGAAAAATTTTATTGTTTGCTTGATTTTGAATTTTGAATTTGAATCGGTTTCGAACTAACGCGAGATCATCAATAGTAACTGTGGTGATGTGGCATCATTACGAGGGGGTTGCTGTAGCTTAATTACCCGGGCGTCACAATTCTCCTCCACTACAAGAAATCTCGTCCCGAGATTTAGGAGCGGTTATAAGGGGGAAGGGATCTGGTTATGAAATTCTAACGATTCTTCTCGGTCATAGTTGCTCTTCTCGAAGGGGTCGATCCATTATATTGATGTCTTCAATCCTCTGCTTCAGGTCATCATGATGAAGTTTGTCGTCCTTCCTTCAGGATCTTCACCGTACTTATGAAAGGGTGAGAAGGGAGAACCCTATAAGGACGGATTCTAAAAAGATCGAGCATCAGACGGTTAACCCAGGCGAAGAAGCATAAGTATCCCTCGAATTGAAACTTAAGAAGATGTCGAGAGCAAAGTAAGAAGGTACCATGAGAAGTTTCAAACGGATAAGCAGACATTCGATGCCTAATCAGAAGGTGAAAGGGGTTCAGAGCAACGAGAATAAGTATTGTGTCTGATACCCGAATAGATCACTTGGCAGGTGGCCCGTGAGTTACATAAGAAGTCAAGCGCGAGGAATAACTTTGGAAACCGGGGGTGTACAGGAGAGTCAGGTTTCGATCCTGTGGAACTATGGGTTATGGGTCCACCATGTGGTTAAAAGTAGGAAAAGCGTTGATATCTTGCACGGTCATGATAGCAAGACATGTCAAAGGGTAGCCTATTAGTTATGTTGGCAACAATGTCGATACCAAGGGCGAGGGAGGAAGAGAACAATTTTCCTGCTCGTTGAACGAGGCAGACCATTAGGCAACGTTCTCGTCCATTGATGGCTACCGATATGTCATCAATTATAGTAATAGGGTCTTACTGGCAAAGTAGTACCACGAGGTGCTTACCTAAGCAGGGAATAATACTGCTTAGATCATATAGATCACCAGTAAGGTTAAACAAGGCCATGGAAAGGAAAAGGTGATCATCAGATTAAACAGAACAATGGAAGGGAAAATGTGTTTAAACACATGTTTCAGGGATATATCCTTCCCAAGGATAGACAGAGCATGATATCCATGACAGGATAGAAAGTAGAAAACCATTTCGGTAAGGGGAGAGGAATTTCATGACATAACCCAAGCAACGGTGTTTGGATAATGGACAAAGAAAATTTAGCATTGTTCTTCAAATGCTCTTATTGAAAATCGGAGTATCACAGACATGTTTCGAGATAACTTTGGCATGGTCTTCAAGCAAGGTCAGACTTCGGATACAAAGGATCCATCAGGAACAACTTGTAGAATAAGTTTTACAATTTGTTCATGGAAAAATGAATATCCTTGCCAAAAGGAAGCTATAACACTAGGTCCTCCGGTCAGGTGTGCATGACATCACCTTACCGGGTCATATGAGGATCAATGTTGTAACTCTTGAAAATATGTTCCAACCATCATATATGACCGAGATTCAGATCTGATTGGTGTCAAGATACCTCAGACACAGGATGCCTGAGAAGAAAAGGTGCAACGCAAATTGACGAGATGACATTGCAAGATTCTCGGGAAATGAACTATGGAAGCGAGTTCCGAAACAAAAGTTCATCATTAAACCAAGGAGAGGATGAGGAGGTGGCTGATAGGCTCAGCAACTAATCATCGAGATTTCCAAAGGATGGATTTCCACAATTATGTGAACAAGGAAAAATCATTTGTCGGATCAAATGATATAATGATGTATGCTCGAGGGAAACATACACAACTGAACAATGATAGAAGGGTGCACCCAGGAATCTGGACTAGGTAGTACGATCAATGTTCGAATGATGATTCAATAAGCAATAGACTTAGAATGATACTGTAGACCAATAACTTCAAAGCAATAGGGTTGCTAGAAGTTGAGAATTTACACATCACAGACCATTTGTTGGTATTCCGGTTAGCAACAACACGGAGACCAAGAAAAGAACCCAAAAGGCGAGATATATTACTATATCAAGAATTCTCAAGAGGTGGTAAAATTACCACGACATTCTTGACATAAAAGGTGGTAATATTCCAAGGTAATGAAGAACAAACGCTGGATAGCAAGCATCTCAAGGTATAACACGAAACACGAATAAGTTTGGGTTGAACGGAAGGCAATAAAGTGGTCGGTGAAACACAAACCATTGAGGGGCGAGGATGGTATTTCTCATCAAGAATTCGATATATATCTTGGAAGAGCTCGGGATGTTGATGATGACCACGACACATTTGTCGAGAGGTTTCATGAAGATGTAATCAGTCGGTGATGACATCAAGTCAAATGATGATGCAGCGAAAGGTTATGGGAACCAAGGGTACGCCACAAACTCAAAATCAAGTTTGTTGTTTCAGTAGAAATGATATGACGAGGAAGATCGACGTAAGACTAGGTCATCTTCAAAAATTTTGCTCCGAGAAGGACCAGATAGCACAGTTAACATTTAGCACGATAATGATATAGCCAACCGGGCTAGGAATGACTTGAAGGATTATTAAACTCATAAGCAATGAAAATTACTTATAGTTATTGAATCGGAGTACAGACTCGATTCACTATCGGTGTCCTTGAGTGTTTAATAACTCGAAGCCCGTGAAAAACCGTAATCAGTGGGAATGTAGTACTAGATGAAGGACTCATAAGAAGTTATGCAGTTCCAAGATAATCTCAAGATACCAGGGGGTAATACTCGACGATGAATCAAAGTAGAGGTTGGACTGGGGTATTGCTCTACAAACGACAAGTGCTTAAACTTGCACGAGAAATGGTATTTAAAGGAGAACATGGTCGGAACCACGATTGCAAAAGGCCAGATCCCAGATATAAGATGAACTTATACCAAAGGAATAATTAATTTAAGAGAAGCTTTAATGATAAGATCTACATCATGTCCATGGGCATGAACGCAAGGTTCAAGGTCGACTCCCACTTCGTCAATGTATAACCTTCCATTCACTTCTCGCTTCGATAAAGGCATTAGTGTTGAAAGTTTTACCTGGTGAAATACCAGATGAGTATGACTAGTGAAAACTTCCGAGTTCACACATATTAAGGAAGGCATAGGTTCAACTCGTCAGGGTATCATGGAAACATATACCACGAGCTGCAATAGTAAATACCACTAGCTCGAAAACAGAACATGGTTGAGAAAACAGAGGATACAATTTACCAAGGGCATTGTGTATGAGGTAAAGAACTCACAAGAATTTTGGTTGTGAAGGACATTGTCGGATAATAACCCGGCAATGGGTATGGCGGCCCACAACGGGGCTGATGTGAGTATCGGTACTCAATCAAAGGAAGAAGGAATGCCATGGCATCGGGTTATAGAAACAACTGACTAATTCAAAGCTTAATGCAAAGAAATTTTATGATCTCTAAATCAAGGGATCAGGAGCAATTGCTCTGATCGAAAATGAGTTCAATAGACTTGGAAGCACAAACGATCAAGGCATTGATTGGTCAAGAACCAGCTCATACCCAAATGACTTCTGAGCCCGAAGGATGAATCATAGGATTCGACAGAGGAATGCGAGCATCCTCAATATATTGAATCAACGGACTTAAAATGATTAGGACAAGGTAGGCCGATAAGATTACAAAACTTATGGGATTAACCATAATGCAAGCAAGCGAGAATCTCAAGAGCAATAGGCTGCTCTGGATTTTCAGAAGATCGAATGTTATTTAGAAGTCTTTGGCGAAACACCTGAACAACTGGGAATGAGCGGATACCCGATAAGTGCGAGAATTATCCGTAGGGGTGTATATGTGGATAATGAACTGCAAGGCAGTAGGCACAAGGTATTCTCAGAAAAATAGAGAAAATTTCTGAGGTATCTTGTAATAACAAGATCAACAGGGAATGAAGTTATGGACGACAAGTGTATGTAGCTTTCCATAGGGATTTATCGGTGGTATGGAATTGCAACGGCGAAGGGCACAAAGGTCTCAGGGAAACATCGAAGAGTATTGTCAGAATCTTCTGTTGTAGCAGGCGATCATCTGGCCTGAAGGGGCTCTCCGGGAGGAAGTATTTTCGAGAACCTAAAGTTGGATTTCAGTAAAAAAATCGTTTAACCCGAATAAAAGAGAGAGCAGAGTCCCAGAGTATAGGTCGAGGAATAAAAGATCCTAATACCACCCAATTGGCGACGTGGGCCCGTAAGCCACACAACCAATGTTAGTAAAAGTTTTTCAGTGACTAGACTCAACTTCGGCCAAGGAGTTTGGAAGGGGGATTCCTACAGGCAGTCGGCTCTGATACCAACTTGTGACGCCCCCGATTCAATCGTACACTAATCATGCACGCAAATGTGTACGATCAAGATCAGGGACTCACGGGAAGATATCACAACACAACTCTACAAATAAAATAAGTCATACAAGCATCATAATACAAGCCAGGGGCCTCGAGGGCTCGAATACAAGTGCTCAATCATAGACGAGTCAGCGGAAGCAACAATATCTGAGTACAAACATAAGTTAAACAAGTCTGCCTTAAGAAGGCTAGCACAAACGGGGATACAGATCGAACGAGGCGCAGGCCTCCTACCTGGGATCCTCCTAACTACTCCTGGTCGTTGTCAGCGGGCTGCACGTAGTAGTAGGCACCTCCAGTGTAGTAGGAGTCGTCGTTGACGGTGGCTTCTGGATCCTGGGCTCCATCGTCTGGTTGCAGCAATCGGGTAGAGAGATGGGGAAAAGGGAAAACAAGGCAACCGTGAGTACTCATCCAAAGTACTCGCAAGCAAGGAGCTACACTACATATGCATGGATATATGTGTAAGCGGCCATCTCAGTGGACCGAACTGCAGAATGCCAGAATAAGAGGGGGATAGCTAATCCTGTCGAAGACTACGCTTCTGGCAGCCTCCGTCTTGCAGCATGTAGAAGAGAGTAGACTGAAGTCCTCCAAGTAGCATCGTATAGCATAATCCTACCCGGCCATAACCTCCTCGATGCCCTGTTGGAGAGCCATCACCGGGTTGTATCTGGCACTTGGAAGGGTGTGTTTTATTAAGTATCCGGTTCTAGTTGTCATAAGGTCAAGGTACAACTCCGGGTCGTCCTTTTACCGAGGGACACGGCTATTCGAATAGATTAACTTCCCTGCAGGGGTGCACCACATAACCCAACACGCTTGATCCCATTTGGCCGGACACACTTTTCTGGGTCATGCCCGGCCGCGGAAGATCAACTCGTCGCAGCCCCACCTAGGCACAACAGAGAGGTCAGCACGCCGGTCTAAACCTAAGCGCATACGGGTCTGGGCCCATCGCCCATAGCACACCTGCACGTTGCGAATGCGGCCGGAAGCAGACCTAGCCTAGTGGCGTTCTAGTCCAATCCGGCGCGCGCCACTCAGTCGCTGACGTCACGAAGGCTTCGGCTGATACCACGACGCCAGGATACCCATAACTACTCCCGCGTAGATGGTTAGTGCGTATAGACCAAATGGCCAGACTCAGATCAAATACCCAGATCTCGTTAAGCGTGTTAAGTATCCGGGAACGCCGACCAGGGCCAGGCCACCTCTCTCCTAGGTGGTCTCAACCTGCCCTGTCGCTCCACCTCAAAGTAACAATCGGGGGCCGTCGGGAACCCAGGCCCACCTCTACCGGGATGGAGCCACCTGCCCCTTCAGCTCCCATCTCCGAACAGTATCACAGGTAATGTAACAGTGTAAAGTATATAGTATATGCCTGTGATCACCTCCCGAAGTGACCACGGCCCAGTAGTATAGCATGGCAGACGGACAAGAGTGAAGGGCCACTGATGGAACACTAGCATCCTATACTAAGCATTAGGATAGCAGGTAAAGGTAACAACAGTAGTAGCAAGGACAGGCTATGCATCAGATTAGGATTAACGGAAAGCAGTAACATGCTACACTACTCTAATGCAAGAAGTATAGAGAAGAGTAGGCGATATCTGGTGATCAAGGGGGGGGGGCTTGCCTGGTTGCTCGGACAAGAAGGAGGGGTCGTCGGTGACGTAGTCGACCACAGGGGCATCAGCATCGTCACGGGGTCTACCGGAGAGAAGAGGGGGGAGAAAACAGTAAATAACAGAGCAATCAAATGTAACACGAAGCAAGACGCGGCAATATGCGGTGCTAGGGGTGACCTATCGTAGTGGTAGGTGATACCAGCGAAGGGGGGAAACATCCGGGAAAGCATCCCCGGTGTTTCACGTTTTCGGACAAACGGACCGGAGGGGGAAAGTTGTGTGTTTGATATGCTAGGGATGTGTGGCGGATGAACGGGCTCTGTAACCGGATTCGTCTCGTCGTTCTGAGCAACTTTCATGTACAAAATTTTTTCCATCCGACTTACGGATTATTTTATATTAATTTTCAAAGTTTTAATTCATTTTCTAATTTATTTTAATTCAAAATTAATGTTAAATTGCTAGATGTACCCAGCACAGTGTACACAAAAATTGTACACTGGCTGACAAGTGGGACCAGGGGGACCGAGTTGACCAGTCAAACTTTGACTGGTCAATAGGGGGTGGGGCCCCCTGTCATTGACTGTCTAGTTAACTAACAGGTTTAGTTAGGCTAATTAGATGGTTAATTGGTTAATTAAGCAACATTAATTAATTATTAAATTAATTAATTATTCTTCTTTTTTTATTCTTTTTTTAACAGGGGTGTGAGGGGGGGCCACTGGGCAGTGGCCCTGGCAGCCACTAGTGCGACTGGGGAGCACGGACCAGGGGGAGGGAGGCCACCAAGGGGGGGCGCCGGCCACGGCGACAACCGAAGCAGCGCGGCAAGGGGGGGCGACACGGCGGGGGTTCGGCCCCGGCGGGAAGGTCAGGGGAGGCGGCGGGGGCCTCAGGGGCGTCTGGCACGGCCGGACGGAGCAGCACGCGGCCAGGGCGCGGCCCGACCGCGGTGACCGCGTGCGTGGGGGGGAGGCCATGGCCTTGTCGAGGCATCAGAGGCACCGCGCGGCGCGGCCCAGGGCCTGGCGCGCGCCCAGGGGCGCGGCCGGATGGGCGGGGACGGGCGCACAAGTGCGTTGAGATCGGGGCGGAGCAGCAGCAAAGTAGTTGGAGGCGGCAGAGACGAGCGCGGCGGGGGGGCTCACCGCGGGGCGTAGGGACAGGGCAGTGGGCTCGGGGCGGAAGACGGGGACGAGGTCGTCGACGGAGAAGACGATGGGCAGCTCCGGCGAGGAAGTGGCGCCGACGAGGGGCGGTGTTGGGGCGGCGTCGACGAGGTGATGCCGCGGAGGGAGGCGGAGGCGCGGCGGGGCGGCAACGGGCGACGTCCGGGCTGCCGGCGACGAGGGCGGCGGGACCAGGGCGCGTAATGGCAGCGGGAGGGGTCGGGGGCGTCGGTTGCCCCCCCGATCCAGATCCGTTCGTGGGGGGGAGCGAGGGGAGTGGGGTTTCGTCCCCGATCCAGATTGGATCGAGAGGGGGAGAGGGAGTGTGATCGAGAGGAGTGGGGGGTTAGGGTTCGGTCGGGGTGTGAGGGGGATAAGGCAGGCAGGATGGGCCAGCCAGGTGGGCCTGGTTGACTGGGCTAAAGCCCAGTTGGGCCAGTGGGGCCTTTCTTTGTTTTTCTTTTGTTTTCTGTTTTTATATTTCTTTTCTTTTTTTTCCCTTTTCAGTTTTTTAAATGTTTATCACCTAATTGATTTTTATAAAATATGGGAGCTAGCTCATAAATTGCAAGGCATTAGATCCTAGCACCAAAAACTAGTTTGGGTGAAATACTATTTCATATTAGATTTAGATTTATTAAAAGGTTATTAAATAATGCATTCAGCCACTGTTTGAGGTTGTTTAAATGACTTATCAAATTTCAATAATGTTGTTTACAATTTTATCCGAGCCTCTGAGTTATCTAATATTTATTGAACATTTTAGTTTTAATATGGGAAAAAATTATTGTTTGCTTGATTTTGAATTTTGAATTTGAATCGGTTTCGAACTAACGTGAGATCATCAATAGTAACTGCGGTGATGTGGCATCATTACGAGGGGGTTGCCGTAGCTTAATTACCCAGGCGTCACAAAAGCCCAGTCACGTAGGGCGGGCATACAAGGAAAAATCGAACGGGAAAATAACATGCATGATACCAAAAGTGTTTCAGAGTTATATTACATCAAATTGTTGTTGCGGTTCTAACTAGAGATAGCAATTGTCCTGGTTGTGAACCTGCAGGAGCGACAAAGAATGGGATGCCTAATCCCGGCGCTGGCCCTCCACCCTCAGAATTTCACCGACTCGGATGATGATGGGCTCGATGCGCTCCTTGAGCGGCGCAAGGTCGGGACCCTCCGGCAAGCTCTCCAGCACGGCGTCGAAGTCGAGGTCGAGGTACCGGTGCGCCACCTTAGTGAGAACATTGGTCATGGCTCCCTGGCAAAACCTCCGGGACTCGTCGGCCAGTCAGGCCGCCCGGTTGGCGTGGAGCCGCTCCAGAGCACCGACGACCCTTTCAAAGAACATGGTCAGGCTGCAATTGGCGCTCACGCTCCGCTCCGGGACATACCTCACTTCCGGCATCCCCATGATGGCCAGTTGCGCGGCGGCCCGGGATAACGGAAAAGAACCAGATGCTTACTCGTCGTCCGCCTCCTGCTCTGTTGTTTTCCTCTTCCTCCTCGGGCTGAGGGATCCATAATCAAAAGTGACCCCCGTGTCGACGTCCGCCGGAGGAGGAGGAGGAGGTGGAGTCCGGGCACGCGTGGACGGAGAAGGGACGACCGTCTTCTTCTTCACCGCGACCTTCGCCGGCTTCTTTCCCGTCGCGGCCCTCGTGTGGCGCTTGGACCCCTCTAAGGTCAGCTGTGATCGCGCAGCCAGGCCGGACCGGTTCGCCGGAACTGGCCCGCCACAGGACTCGCCCTTTCCCCATGACCGGCATCGGACCCGTGGTCTCGGCCTCCTCCTCCTCTGACACGCCGGTCACATCTTCAACCAGAGGAGCCTCGGTGCCGGCGCTGCTGGCTCCCCCGGCGGCTGCCGCCCACCGGGCAAGCTCCTCCTCCTCCATGGCCGTCGCGGCCTTGTCCTCCACACCGCCGGTGTTGCCGGCCTCCCTGGCAAGTTGTGCCTCCCTTGCCCTGGTGGCGATGTAGTCCAGCTTCGCCTGGGTGGTGTCGTCCTGGACAAGCAGCCGCTCGGCGTCGGTGTTGACATACACCTCATGTAGAGTGTCAAAAGACTGTTGCACTTCGGCGTCCTCCGGCTCCTTCCAGCTCGGGACGGGGTCGTCCGTGTTGCAGTCTGGCATCATGGCGATGATCTCGGACCGACGCGAGTTGTTGCACAAGGGGACCACCCCTGTCGACAACTTGAATAGATGCCCCTTGAGGACCTTGCCGACCGTCGCGGTGGCCCTCGCGACCTTGCCGGTCCGCTCAACCTCACCGTCACGGCCCACATCGAGCTGGAAGATCCGCTGGCAGAAATGGGTGTGCCCATCACTATGAAGTTGTGGTCGAGGCCGGGGCGGAGCCGCATGATGTCGGCAGGGTTCATGAAGAGCCAGGCTGGCCTCCCCTTGTTATGCAGAGGAGCGATTCGGTGACGGATGAAGTCCGCCCCGATCATCTCAAGGGTGAGCCCAGCCTGGGTAAGCCAAAGAATCCTGGTGGTGGCGACCGTGAGCTTTCCGTCCTCAGCGTCGACGTTGCTCCAATCGCTCCCATGAACTGGCAGCGCCCGGCGAACTCTGCAGAACACCGGCGGGTCCTCCTCTTTGATCCAGCACCACCGGCCCCGCCATTCTTACCACCTCTCCTTCATGGTGCCGTCCGGGTACGCTCCCTTGGATTTTGGAATCCAGGCAATGCACCCCAAAATGGCACCTCCCGTCTGGATCCAAGGGAAGAAGTAATGGCGGAAGAGCGCCGTGTTGGGATGCACCTCGGCAAAGCCTTCACAAAGGTGCACGAAAAGGGTCATGCACGCCACCGCATTCGGAGTAAAATCCAGGAGGTGAAAGCCGAAGGTGTGCATGATGTCGCTAAAGAAATCAGAGAAGGGAGGACAGAGCCCGCAATAAAAATAATCAACAAAGAAGGGGTACCAATTTGGGGCGGCCTCGACGCAGTTGGCGGGGATGACACGCGTGGCCGGATGCCCCGAATCCCCCCCCCCCCCCGTCTTCACTCCCCACAAGGGCCTGAAGGAGTCCCGAAGCTCGAACACGTCGACCGTCGAGGGGAAGAAGGCAGACTGCGTCCGCTGCACCGCCAGCGCACTTTCCGGCGGCTCCGCAGCTCCGGCATCCCTAGCCACTCCCTTGCCCTTGGTGGATTTCGGCGCCATGACGGCTGGGGGAGGAGGGCGGGACGGAGGGCGGCGGAGGCACAACGGCGGCAAGCGGGGACGAAGCTTGGGGATGAAGAGGGAAGCAGGCGGAGGTCTTCGAGATTGGGGTTGCGCGGAGGGTAAAAGGAACAGTGCGCCCGCGGTTATCCCTTTTTATGGGGAAGCCGCGGGGCGCGCTACCCATTTACTATGATGTGACGCATGCGTGTGGAAACCGCCCCATGCATGCCGCCCACGTCACGCACACCCCTCCACGCCGCGCCACGCACGCGGGTCATGGGAGGCGAAGCGCGCGAAGAATCTTACCACGGTAAAAACCGCCCCACCTGCCCGTGCACCGTTTTGGGCCTGGCCCAACAGCGTGTCGCGCTTATGTGTGGCCCAGGCCCGGGGGCTCCTGTCGGTGTATAAAAATAGGGGCACGTTTTTTGTACCCCTTTACCTGTGCACGGGCAGTCAGAGCCGCGCCCATGGCCACACCAAGCAGAACAAGGGAGGTGAGCCAAGGTAAGATCGAAGCCCAAGACGATCAAAGCAACGCCAAGGCCAAGACCATGAAGTGCAGAGGGACGAAGCAGGTTCCCCCGGCAAGACCCTCACCGGGCGGCCTCAGCGGCCCCGGCAAGACCCTTGCCGGGACAGCTCGCCCCGCACCAACAGAGCAAGCCACCCTTGAGCCCACGGCCCCCAGCGCCACCATCAGCGTGGGGCCAAGGCTCGGAAAGGCACCTCTGTGGTGGCATGTAGATCTTTGTGAAGACATATTCAAGATCAGATGAAGATTAGAAGACGACGATTCTCGGCAAGTTCCTTGCCGAGGGAGGCCACCAGACCTCCGGCAGGATCCTTGCCGGGGACGACAGCACACCACGGCAAGACCCTTGCCGGGCCACCTGGCAAGGCCCTCGCCAAGGACGCCAGCGAGGCCACCGCCAAACCCGCGCCGATCAAGCTTCCACCACCATTCACATGCAGCTGCCAGCCCAACCAGCTGGGCAGGCACCTGCGTGGCAACATGCAGCTCCCAGGCCAACTCATCGAGTGCCTGCGTGGCAGCATGCAGATCTTCGTGGAGGCTCCGCCACCACGCCACCTCAGCTGCCTGACTGCCTACATGGCGCCACGCACCTCACTGGCCAGGGCGCGTGTCAAGACGAGGAGGAGCGGCGACGGACGGGACGGGCCTCACCCCCGTCCCCAATAAAGCAAGGGGACACCTAAGCTACGCATTAAATGCGTCTTGTCCTGTAATACGAGCGTTAAGCTCGGGGCACTGTATGCCTTTCCACCTCCTGTGTGTCACTGTGGCAGCCCCTTTCAACTATAAAAGGAGGCCCATGGCATACTGGAGAAGGATTCGGCTCTTTCGAACCACGCGCTGACCACAGCTAGTTCGAGAGCTCAAGAACTCTCAGAAATACACCCACCAAAGCAGGACTTGGGTTTTACGCATCCTCGCGGCCCGAACATGGGTAAACGATCCTTGTGCTATCTACTAGCCCTGCTCTCCTCGCAACCCTGCGCCCCGGCAACCGTAGTAGGGATTCTTGTGATCCCATAGGTGTTGTTCCACACCAACATCTTTGGTGCGCCAGGTAGGGGGCGCAATTGTGAGAATCTGGTCTGGTAGTTAGCCTAGCAGTTCTTCGTCGCTTTCGGTTTTTGATAAGAAGGCGGCTGGAGAAACGACGTCGGCTCGGCAACAGAAAAGCTAAGTCATTCAGAGCGTTGGGTTATTTCCTTTTACACTTAAGGTTATTGTCCTCGAGGATTTTCCCTATGTATGGGAAACCTGTACGCGAAGGGGGGCCCCGCAATTCGCAACGCCCTTGTTCTGTTTTGAGTCCGCTCAAGAGCTCAAAGCGACTGCGTCAGGAGTGGCGGGGTAGCCTTCCGCACCTGGCAACGCTCCTGGCTCTGACTCGAGTCAAACTCGACAGTTTGGGCGGCCGCGCTAAGGGCGGTAAGGTGGTTTGCCCGGCAGCAAGCACACCCGGCAGGTCAATGGGGATCCATCCCCAAGATGCCGCCCTGGGTTTACGCGCCGGCAAAGCCCAGTCACGTAGGGCGGACATACAAGGAAAAATCGAACGGGAAAATAACATGCATGATACGAAAAGTGTTTCAGAGTTATATTACATCAAATTGTTGCTGCGGTTCTAACTAGATATAGCAATTGTCCTGGTTGTGAACCTGCAGGAGCGACAAAGAATGGGATTCCTAATCCCGGCGCTGGCCCTCCACCCTCAGAATTTCACCGACTCGGCTGATGATGGGCTCGATGCGCTCCCTGAGCGGCACAAGGTCGGGACCCTCTGGCAAGCTCTCCAGCACGGCGTCGAAGTCGAGGTCGAGGTACCAGTGCGCCACCTTAGTGAGAACATTGGTCATGGCTCCCTGGCAAAACCTCCAGGACTCGTCGGCCAGTGAGGCCGCCCGGTTGGCGTGGAGCCGCTCTAGAGCACCGACGACCCTTTCAAAGAACATGGTCAGGCTGCAATTGGCGCTCACGCTCCGCTCCGGGACGTACCTCACTTTCGGCATCCCCGTGATGGCCAGCTACGCGGCGGCCCGATTGGCGACGGCGGCGAGGCGATCGAGCCAATGGTTCTCGCCCGCCACGTGATCCGCGAAGTTGAGGCCCTCGTTTTCCCGTAGTTGCTTCTCAGCCTCCAGCTCTTTGGCCAGGGTCCCCTCTCGGGTCTTGGCCTCCTCCAGCGCCTTCTCAAGACCCTCCAGCTTCAGCCTGAGGTCCTTGACGGAGTTGTTGGCCTCGGAGAGCTCCCCAGCCTTGCTGACGGCCGCGCCCTGCGCCTCTGTCAGGGCACTATTGAGCGTGTCCTTCTCCTGAGACAGCTTCAAGGCCTGCTCCTTCAGCCCGTCACGCTCCGCCTCCAGCTCCTCCACCTTGCCGGCGTAGACCTGGGCCTGGGCATCGAGTGCCTCCTTGTGCCTCTGCTCCAGCTCACTGGTCCGCTGCAAGACAAGCTTCTCCACCTCTGCTTTCTTGTCGCGAAGCATGGCGGCAAGCTTTCCCTCGTGCGCAGCGAGGTCCTCCTCCTGGGAGTTCAGCGCGGCCTCGTGCTGGGTCCGGGCAGCTTCGGCGGCCGCGGCCAAGTTCCTCACCGTCTCTTGAGCTTTCTCGACGCCGGCGAGCTTCATGGTGAGCTCCACGTCGCGCTTGGCCAACTCGCCCTGGGCGGCCTTGAGCTCCTTGCGGGCCTCACGGAACCAGTCATGTGTCTCGGCAACGCGCTCCGGGAGGTCCGCCTCCGCCTTCTCCACCACCGCTTTCCTGGACTTGGCCTTGTCCAGACGGGCACGGTGGAGCGCCTGGAGCTTCTGGAAGCTGGCGCCCATGGCGTGGAGGAGCCGCTCCTCCTGCGAACCGTCGCCGACAACGATCGGCTCGTCGGCGACTTCGAGCCCGGCAGCGGCGAGCACTTCGTTGTCGAACACCTCCCCCTCCACGGGTGTCCTGGTGCTCGACGCACCTCGAAGGTGGACGAACAAGTTGTCGCTCACCCTCAGGTACTTGTCGGAGTCGGAGGCGGCAGAAGAGGAAGGCTTGTCGCCAGCCACCTCCTCCTCCACCTCCCCGGCGGCAGCCCCGCCGGCCCTTTCGGCAGGCCCCTTGGCGGCCTCCTCAGCAGAACCCTTGCCGGCCTCCCTGGCAGGCCCCTTGGCGGCCTCCTCAGCGGCGTCCCTAGCAGCCTCCTCGGCGGTGATCTTCTCGGTGTTCGCCTCGGCAGCCTTGGCAACGCCCTCGATGACGGCTTCCATGTCCTCTAGGTTCTCCGAGGAGGGATCTAGACGCCGAAAAAGGGGGTGAGGCAAGGGCAGGACCAAAGGCCAGAAGGAAAAAAGAAGCAGGGATGAACGGCGAACGATTTACCTGTGCCAGTACTTGGTTGGGAAACGGAGGTCCCCTCCCTGCCAACATTCGGCGTCGAGGCAAAGACGCCGGCGCCCAAGTCCTCCTCCTCCTCCTCCATGTGCGTGGGCCTGGCGCCTGGCGCCCTCGCCGGGAACGCCCCTCAGGGCGGTGTGGTTGATGGGGGTGGCGTGTTGGGAGTAGCCCTCTGCGGTACCTCTTGCATACCTGGCAAGGTCAGCGCCAAAAGTATCGTGCCCCAAACACATGTCAACAGGGGGGAGCAATGAACTTACGTTGGGGGCTCTACCGGGGGCTGCTGTCCGGGCTGCTCAGCACCACCAATGGTGCCCCCGAAGTACCAACTGGAGGCTGGCCACCCGCCAAGACCTTGGCCCTCTTCACCCTCTGGGCCAGCGTCTCCGCATCTCTGCAAACATGAAGGCAAGTTGAGACGAGCAACACAGATTGAGGAGGCAGGGATAACGGAAAAGAACCACATGCTTACTCGTCGTCCGCCTCCTCCTCTGTTGTTTTCCTCTTCCTCCTCAGGCTGAGGGATCCATAATCAAAAGTGACCCCCGTGTCGACGTCCGCCGGAGGAGGAGAAGGAGGTGGAGTCCGGGCACGCGTGGACGGAGAAGGGACGACCGTCTTCTTCTTCACCGCGACCTTCGCCGGCTTCTTCGCCGCCGCGGCCCTCGTGTGGCGCTCGAACCCCTCCAAGGTCAGCTGTGATCGCGCAGCCCTGCCAGGACGGACCGGTTCGTCGGAACTGGCCCGCCATAGGACTCGCCCTTTCCCCATGACCGGCATCGGACCCGTGGTCTCGGCCTCCTCCTCCTCCGACACGCCGGTCACATCTTCAACCAGAGGAGCCTCGGTGCCGACGCTGCTAGCTCCCCCGGCGGCTGCCGCCCACCGGGCAAGCTCCTCCTCCTCCACGGCCGTCGCGGCCTTGTCCTCCACACCGCCGGTGTTGCCGGCCTCCCTGGCAAGTTGTGCCTCCCTTGCCCTAGAGGCGATGTAGTCCAGCTCCGCCTGGGTGGTGTCGTCCTGGACAAGCAGCCGCTCGGCGTTGGTGTTGACATACACCTCATGCAGAGTGTCAAAGGACTGTTACACTTCGGCGTCCTCCGGCTCCTTCCAGCTCGGGACGGGGTCGTCCGTGTTGCAGTCCGGCATCATGGCGATGATCTCGGACCGACGCGAGTTGTTGCACAAGGGGACCACCCCTGTCGACAGCTTGAATAGATGCCCCTTGAGGACCTTGCCGACCTTCGCGGCGGCCCTCGCGACCTTGCCGGTCCGCTCGACCTCACCATCACGGCCCACATCGAGATGGAAGATCCGCTGGCAAAAATGGGCGTGCCCATCACTGTGAAGTTGTGGTCGAGGCCGGGGCGGAGCCGCATGATGTCGGCGGGGTTCATGAAGAGCCAGGCTGGCCTCCCCTTGTTATGCAGAGGAGCGATCCGGCGACGGATGAAGTCCGCCCCGATCATCTCAAGGGTGAGCCCAGCCTGGGTAAGCCGAAGAATACTAGTGGTGGCGACCGTGAGCTTTCCGTCCTCAGCGTCGACGTCGCTCCAATCTCTCCCATGAACTGGCAGCGCCAGGCGAACTCTGCAAAACGCCGGCGGGTCCTCCTCTTTGATCCAGCACCACCGGCCCCGCCATTCTTACCACCTCTCCTTCATGGTGCCGTCCGGGTACGCTCCCTTGGATTTTGGAATCCAGGCAATGCACCCCAAAATGGCACCTCCCGTCTGGATCCGAGGGAAGAAGTAATGGCGGAAGAGCGCCGTGTTGGGATGCACCTCGGCAAAGCCTTCACAAAGGTGCACGAAAAGGGCCATGCACGCCACCGCATTCGGAGTAAAATCCAGGAGGTGAAAGCCGAAGGTGTGCATGATGTCGCTAAAGAAATCGGAGAAGGGAGGACAGAGCCCGCAATAAAAATAATCAACAAAGAAGGGGTACCGATTTGGGCAGCCTCGGCGCAGTTGGCGTGGATGACACGCGTGGCCGGATGCCCTGAATCCCCCCCCCCCCCGTCCTCACTCCCCACAAGGGCCTGAAGGAGTCCCAAAGCTCGAACACGTCGACCGTCGAGGGGAAGAAGGCAGACTGCATCCGCTGCACCGCCAGCGCACTTTCCGGCGGCTCCGCGGCTCCGGCATCCCTAGCCACTCCCTTGCCCTTGGTGGATTTCGGCGCCATGACGGATGGGGGAGGAGGGCGGGACGGAGGGCGGCGGAGGCACAACGGCGGCAAGCGGGGACGAAGCTTGGGAAGAAGAGGGAAGCAGGCGGAGGTCTTCGAGATTGGGGTTGCACGGAGGGTAAAAGGAACAGTGCGCCCGCGGTTATCCCTTTTTATGGGGAAGCCGCGGGGCGCGCTACCCATTTACTATGATGTGACGCATGCGTGTGGAAACCGCCCCACGCATGCCGCCCACGTCACGCGCACCCCTCCACGCCGCGCCACGCGCGCGGGTCATGGGAGGCGGAGCGCGCGAAGAATTTACCACGGTAAAAACCGCCCGACCTGCCCGCGCACCGTTTTGGGCCTGGCCCAACAACGTGTCGCGCTTATGTGTGGCTCAGGCCTGGGGGCTCCTGTCGGTGTATAAAAATAGGGGCACGTTTTCTGTACCCCTTTACCTGTGCATGGGCAGTCAGAGCCGCGCCCACGGGCACACCAAGCAGAACAAGGGAGGTGAGCCAAGGTAAGATCGAAGCCCAAGACGATCAAAGAAACGCCAAGGCCAAGACCACGAAGAGCAGAGGGACGAAGCAGGTTCCCCCGGCAAGACCCTCACCGGGCGGCCTCAGCGGCCCCGGCAAGACCCTTGCCGGGACAGCTCGCCCCGCACTAACAGAGCGAGCCACCCTTGAGCCCACGGCCCCCAGCGCCACCATCAGCTTGGGGCCAAGGCTCGGAAAGGCACCTCTGTGGTGGCATGTAGATCTTTGTGAAGACATATTCAAGATCAGATGAAGATTAGAAGACGACGATTCTCGGCAAGATCCTTGCCGAGGGAGGCCACCAGACCCCCGGCAGGATCCTTGCCGGGGACGACAGCACGCCACGGCAAGACCCTTGCCGGGCCACCTAGCAAGGCCCTCGCCAAGGACACCAGCGAGGCCACCGCCAAACCCGCGCCGATCAAGCTTCCACCACCGTTCACATGCAGCTGCCAGCCCAACCAGCTGGGCAGGCACCTGCGTGGCAACATGCAGCTCCCACGCCAACTCATCGAGCGCCTGCGTGGCGGCATGCAGATCTTCGTGGAGGCTCCGCCACCACGCCACCTCAGCTGCCTGACTGCCTACATGGCGCCACGCACCTCACTGGCCAGGGCACGTGTCAAGACGAGGAGGAGCGGCGACGGGCGGGACGGGCCTCACCCCCGTCCCCAATAAAGCAAGGGGACACCTAAGCTACGCATTAAATGTGTCTTGTCCTGTAATACTAGCGATAAGCTCGGGGCACTGTACGCCTTTCCACCTCCTGTGTGTCACTGTGGCATCCCCTTTCAACTATAAAAGGAGGCCCATGGCATACTGGAGAAGGATTCGGCTCTTTCGAACCACGCGCTGACCACAGCTAGTTCGAGAGCTCAAGAACTCCCACAAATACACCGACCAAAGCAGGACTAGGGTTTTACGCATCCTCGCGGCCCGAACCTAGGTAAACGATCCTTGTGCTTTCTACTAGCCCTGCTCTCCTCGCAACCCTGCGCCCCGGCAACCGTAGTAGGGATTCTTTTGATCCCATAGGTGTCGTTCCACACCGACAAAGGCCAAACTCGTAACTCAAATATTCGCCTCCACGATCAGTTCGTAGAAACTTTATTTTCTTGTTACGATAATTCTCCCCTTCACTCTGAAATTCTTTGAACTTTTCAAATGTTTCAGACTTGTGTGTCATCAAGTAGATATACCCATGCCTACTCAAATCATCTGTGAAGGTCAGAAAATAACGATACCCGTCGCATGCCTCAACACTCATCGGACCGCGTACATCGGTATGTATTATTTCCAATAAGTCATTAGCTCGCTCCATTGTTCCGGAGAACGGAGTTTTAGTCATCTTTCCCATGAGGCATGGTTCGCAAGTATCAAATGATTCATAATCAAGTGATTTCAAAAGTCCATCCGCATGGAGTTTCTTCATGCGCTTTACACCAATATGACATAAATGGTAGTGCCACAAATATGTTGCACTATCATTATCAACTTTGCATATTTTGGCTTAAATATTATGAATATGTGTATCACTACGATCGAGATTTAATAAACCATTCACATTGGGTGTATGACCAAAGAAGGTTTTATTCATGTAAACAGAACAACAATTATTCTCTGACTTAAATGAATAGCCGTATTTCAATAAACATGAACTAATCATATTCATGCTCAACGCAAACACCAAATAAAATTTATTTAGGTTCAACACTAATCCCGAAGGTAGATGGAGTGTGCGATGGTGGTCGTATGAACCTTGGAATCACTTCCAACACTAATCGTCACTTCGCCTTTAACTAGTCTTTGTTCATTCCGCAACTCCTGTTTCGAGTTACTAATCTTAGCAACTGAACCGGTATCAAATACCCAGGGGCTACTACGAACACTAGTAAGGTACACATCAATAATATGTATATCAAATATACCTTTGTTCACTTTGTCATCCTTCTTATCCACCAAGTATTTGGGGCAGTTCCGCTTCCGGTGACCATTTCCTTTGCAGTAGAAGCACTCAGTTTCAGGCTTGGGTCCAGCTCTAGTCTTCTTCATGGGAGTGGCAACTTGCTTGCCATTCTTCTTGAAGTTCCCTTTCTTTCCCTTGCCTTTTCTCTTGAAACTATTGGTCTTATTAACCATCAACACTTGATGCTCTTTCTTGATTTCTACCTCCGCCGATTTTAGCATCATGAAGAGCTCGGGAATTGTTTTCGTCATCCCTTGCATATTATAGTTCATCACGAAGTTCTAGTAACTTGGTGATAGTGACTGGAGAACTCTTTTAATCACTATCTTATGTGGAAGATTAAGTCCCACTTGATTCAAGCGATTATAGTACCCAGACATTCTGAGCACATGCTCACTGGCTGAGCTATTCTCCTCCATCTTGTAGGCAAAGTACTTGTCAAAGGTCTCATACCTCTCGAAACGAGCATGAGTCTGAAATACTAATATTCAGCTCTTGGAACATCTCATATTCTCCGTGGCGTTCAAAATGTTTTTGAAGTCCCGGTTCTAAGCCGTAAAGCATGGCGCACCAAACTATCAAGTAGTCATCATATCAAGCTTGCCAAACATTCATAACGTGTGCATCTGCTCCTGCAACAGGTCTGTTACCTAGAGGTGCACCAAGGACATAATTCTTTTGTACAACAATGAGGATAATCCTCAGATCATGGACCCAAACCGCTTTATTGCTACCATCGTCTTTCAACTTAGTCTTCTCTAGGAACATATCAAAAATAGGGGAGCTATATCGCGAGCTATTGATATACAACATAGATATGCACAACTATTAAGATTAAGTTCATGATAAATTAAGTTCAATTAATCAAATTACTAATGAACTCCCACTTAAATAAACATCCCTCAAGTTATCTAAGTGATACATGATCCAAATCAACTAATCCTTGTCCGATCATCACGTGAGATGGGGGTAGTCATTAATGGTGAACATCTCTATGTTGATCATATCTACTATATGACTCATGTTTGACCTTTCGGTCTCCAGTGTTCCGAGACCATGTCTATACATGATAGGCTCATAAAGTTTAACCCAAGTATTCTGCATGTGCAAAACTGTCTTACACCCGTTGTATGTGAACGTAGAGTCTATCACACCCGATTATCAAGTGGTGCTTCAGAACGACGAACTTTGGCAACGGTGCATACTCGGGGAGAACACTTTCATCTTGAAATTTAGTGAAGGGATCATCTTATAATGATACCGTCGTTCTAAGCAAAATAAGATGCATAAAGGATAAACATCACATGCAATCAAAATATGTGACATGATATGGTCATCATCTTGTGCTTTTGATCTCATTCTCCAAAGCATCGTCATGATATCCATCGTCACCAGCTCGAAACCTTGATCTACATCGTAGCATCGTTGCGTCGAGGTCGTCTCGCCAACTATTGCTTCTACAACTATTGCTAACACATAGCGATAAAAGTAAAGCAATTACATGGCGCTTGCATTTCATACAATAAAGACAACCCTAAGGATCCTGCTGGTTGTCGATATTATGAAACATGATCATCTCATACATCAACATATATCACATCATATCTTGACCATATCACATCACAAATTGCCCTGCAAAAACAAGTGAGACGTCCTCTACTTTGTTGTTGCAAGTTTTACGTGGCTGCTATGGGCTTCTAGCAAGAATCGTTCTTAACTACGCAAAAACCACAATGGTGATCATCAAGTTTTTTGTTTTAACCTTCTTCAAGGACCGGCTGTAGTCAAATTTGATTCAACTAAAGTAGGAGAAACAGACACCCGCCAGCCAACTTTATGCAAAACTAGTTGCATGTCAGTCGGTGGAACCGGTCTCATGTGCGTAGACATGTAAGGTTGGTCCGGGCCGCTTCATCCCACAATACCGCCGAATCAAAATAAGACGTTGGTGGTATGCAGTATGACTATCACCACCCACAACTCTTTGTGTTCTACTCGTGCATATCATCTACGCATAGACCTGGCTCGGATGCCACTGTTGGGAACGTTGCATGAAAACAAAATCTACGCACACGCAAGATCTATCAAGGAGATGCATAGCAACGAGATGGGAGAGTGTGTCTACGTGCCCTCGTAGACCATAAGAGGAAGCGTTTAGTAACGCGATTGATGTTTCGCGATCCAACCGATCGAGTACCAAATGTACGGCACCTCCGCGTTCAGCACATGTTCAGCTCGGTGACGTCCTCTGCCTTCTTGATCCAGCAAGACGGCGAGGTAGTGGATGAGTTCCGTCAAAACGACGATGTGGTGATGGTGATGATGAAGCTATCTCCGCAGGGCTTCACCTAAGCCTTACAAAAATATGACCGGGGGTGTAAACGATGGAGGGGGGCGCCGCACACGGCTAAGCAATTGTCATGGTAGTGCTAGGTGCCCTCCTCCCACATATATATAGGTGGGGGGAGGGAGGAACATCCAAGGGGGCGCCCCAAGTATGCTGAATCCTACTTAGGGTCTCTCCCAAGCCCCCCGCCTTCCTTTTTAGGTGAGCGGGGAAAGGCAGGGGAGGGAGGCGCCCCCTTTCCTTTCTCCCATGAGAAGGGGAAGGCGGGAGGGGATAGCCCTCCCCCCTTTCCTTCCCTAGGGCCGGCCGGCTAGGGAGAGGGGTGCACCAGCCCCCTGTGGGTTGGTCTGTCCCCCCTTGGCCCATTAGACCCATACACCTACTGGGGTGTCCGGAACCCCTTCTGGTGACCCGATGACTACCAGGTGCATCCCGAAACTCTTCCGGTGTCCGAATACAATCGTCCTATATATCAATCTTTACCTCTCAACCATTTTGAGACTCCACGTCATGTCCGTGATCTCATCCGGGACTCCAAACAACATTCGGTCTCCAAATCATATAACTCATATAACACTATATCGTCAACGAACATTAAGCATGCGGACCCTACGGGTTTGAGAACTATGTAGACATGACCAAGACACCTCTCCAGTCAATAACAATAGCGGAACTTGGATGCCCATATTGGTTCATATTCTACGAAGATCTTTATCGGTCGAACCTTATGACAACATACGTAATTCCCTTTGTCCATCGGTATGTTACTTGCCCGAGATTCAATCATCAGTATCTTCATACCTAGTTCAATCTTGTTACCGGCAAGTATCTTTACTCGTTCCATAATACATCATCTTGCAACTAACTCATTAGTCACTTTGCTTGCAAGGCTTCTTATGATGTGTATTACCGAGAGGGCCCAGAGATACCTCTCCGATACTCGGAGTGACAAATCCTAATCTCGATCTATGCCAACTCAACAAACACCTTCGGAGATAACTGTAGAGCATCTTTATGATCACCCAGTTATGTTGTGACATTTGATAGCACACAAGGTATTCCTCGGTATTCGGGAGTTGCATAATCTCATAGTCGAAGGAATATATATTTGACATTAAGAAAGCAATAGCAATAAACTGAACGATCAATATGTTAAGCTAACGAATGGGTCTTGTCCATCACATCATTCTCCTAATGATGTGATCCCGTTATCAAATGACAACTGATGTCTATGGTTAGGAAACCTTAACTATCTTTGATCAATGAGCTAGTCTAGTAGAGGCTTACTAGGGACATGGTATTTGTTTATGTATCCACACATGTATTTAAGTTTCCGGTCAATACAATTCTAGCATGAATAATAAACCTTTATCATGATTTAGGAAATATAATAATAACCATTTTACTATTGCCTCTAGGGCATATTTCCATCATCAACATGAACTAGGGAGGCCGCGAGACATGAACTATGGCCATTTCTTCTAGGCTGGCATGTGTGCTGGCGCCCGCTGGCTATGTTTCCCGGCGTGAAACTATGGGGGTGTTCATTTTGTAGGTTGGCATGTGTGTTGTGTTGGGGATCGTAGCAGAAATTAAAATTTTCCTACGCATCACCAAGATCTATCCATGGAGTATTCTAGCAACGAGGGGATAGGAGAGCATCTACATACCACTTGTAGATCGCAACGGAAGCGTTCAAGAAGAACGTGGATGATGGAGTCATACTCGCCGTGATCCAAATCACCGATGACCAGCGCCGAACGGACGGCACCTCCGCGTTCAACACACGTACGGTCGGGATAACGTCTCCTCCTTCTTGATCCAGCAAGGGGGAAGGAGAGGTTGATGAAGATCCAGCAGCACGACGGCGTGGTGGTGGATGCAGCAGAATTCCAGCAGGGCTTCGCCAAGCGTCTACGGAGAGAGGGAGAGGTGTAACAGGGGAGAGGGAGGCGCCAAGGCTGCAGGGTGCGGCTGCCCTCCCTCCCCCCCCCCCCCTTTATATAGGCCCCCTAGGGGGGCGCCGGCCCTGGAGATCCATCTCCAGGGGGGGCGGCGGCCAGGGGGGAGGCTTGCCCCCCAAGACAAGTGGGGCGCCCCCTGCCCTAGGGTTTCCAACCCTAGGCGCAGGGGGGAGGCCCATGGGGGGCGCACCAGCCCACTATGGGCTGGTTCCCTCCCCACTTTAGTCCACGGGGCCCTCCGGGATGGGTGGCCCCACCCGGTGGACCCCTGGGACCTATCTGGTGGTCTCGGTACAATACCGGTGACCCCCAGATCACTCCCGATGGCCGAAACGACACTTCCTATATATAATTGTTTACCTCCGGACCATTCCGGAACCTCTCCTGACATCCGGGATCTCATCCGGGACTCCGAACAACCTTCGGTTTGTTGCATACTAATATCTTTACAAACCTAGCGTCACCGAACCTTAAGTGTGTAGACCCTACGGGTTCGGGAGACATGCAGACATGACCGAGACGATCTCCGGTCAATAACCAACAGCGGGATCTGGATACCCATGTTGGCTCCCACATGCTCCTCGATGATCTCATCGGATGAACCACGATGTGGAGGACTTAATCAATCTCGTACTCAATTCCCTTTGTCTATCGGTATGATACTTGCCCGAGATTCGATCGTCGGTATACCGATACCTTGTTCAATCTCGTTACCGGCAAGTCTCTTTACTCGTTCCCGTAACACATCATCCCGTGAACAACACCTTGATCACATTGAGCTCATTATGATGATGTCTTACCGAGTGGGCCCAGAGATACCTCCCCGTCACACGGAGTGACAAATCCTAGTCTCGATTCATGCCAACCCAACAAACACTTTCGGAGATACCTGTAGTGCTCCTTTATAGTCACCCAGTTACGTTGTGACGTTTGATACACCCAAAGCACTCCTACGGCATCCGGGAGTTGCATAATCTCATGGTCTAAGGAATGATACATGACATTCAGAAAAGTTCTAGCAGACGAACTATACGATCTTTTGTGCTATGCTTAGGTTTGGGTCTTGTCCATCACATCATTCTCCTAATGATGTGATCCCGTTATCAATGACATCCCCATGTCCATATGTAACGCCCCGAGGCCGATGCTCGAGAAGACTTCCATATATTCCGGGTTTCACCGTGTGTTTCTTTGGTGCTTGCTCGTTTATTTTGCTTTGCATCATGTCATCATGCCATCATGTCATTAATCTTTGCATCTCAACTCAACCAAGAAATTGCATAGATGGTTGATCTATTTAAATCGAGGGAAGGGTGACTTCTCTTTATAACATATCCTCCCAATATTAGGGAGCTATATTAAAATATTCCATTGATTTGGAATTTACCACAACACACTTGCATGTTAAATCCCTTGGTCTTTTCGTCTTCAATTTTTGACTCTCTAACTTTGCCAATAATTCCTTTTCCTTTCACCGAGGCTCTTCCTAAATTCTTAACATTTTTGGACACACCGAAAGTTTAGACTCCATTCAAACTCCTTCGGGGCAAGTTAAATAATTTTGGATTTAGCTTCCCCTATTTTGTTGGAACCATTTTGTTGGGTTGGAAATATTCCATAAAGCCTTACAAATATGTCCCATCATTTTATTCTTGATCTTGGCCTCTTCTCCTAATTCTTTTGAACTCTCTCTATTTTTTTTCTGCTTAAGAGGGTGAGAGAAGAGAGAGAGCCCAGCCGGCCTCTAAGCCCAAAGCCCAGCCGCCCCCACCAGTCCCTCCTAACCCTAGCTACCCCGATCCACTTCTCTCCCTCGTTCCCCATCTCTCCCTCTCGTTCCCGTGCCTGCCGACCGAACCCTAGCCTCTCTCGATCCCCTCCTGCTCGATCCACATCTCCCTCCCGAGCGCCGTCACGCAGGGAGAGGGCAGCGCTAACCCCTCTCCCGATCCACTTCTCTCCCTCGTTCCCCTCGTCAGCCCAGAGCTCGAGCTCCCGAGCCACTCCCGCGCCCCATGGCCTCTGCCGCGTCGCAGCTTTGCTGCCAGCAGCGACAACAACAACAACATCGTTGTCGCTTTCCTCCTCTCCTCCCGTGCGCGCGTCCACTCAACCCCGTCGCCCTCCGTCTTCATCGTCGCGCCGCCCGTGCTCCCCCTCACCGGCCAACAGCACCATGGATGCGCCGCCCCAAGCTTCGTCGCCGGTCGCCTCCGTCCCGCCTCCGGTCAGATCCGGCGCCCCCGTGGCCGGATCCACCCCCGGCTGCCGTCCGGGACCTCGTCTACCTCCCCTACATCACTCCCCGTCGCCGGGAGCTCGCGTCAAGTCCGCCTCCTCCTATTTTTCCCCTCTCCCTCTCACGGTGGCCCCCCTCTCCTTCCCAGGAACGAGCAGGAGCTCGCCCAAGCTCCATGGCGCCACCGCGTCGTCCTGCTTCGTCCGGTGACCTCCGAGCAGCGCCACCCGCCGGATCTGCTCGAGCTCGCCTCGCCCCTGCGCCTCAAGTCCCACGCCGCCGCTCCGGCTTCATTCCGGCGAGGCTCCGCCCAGATCCGTTCGCCTGCGTCCGTCCACCACTTACAGCTGCCAGAGCAGGACCTCCTCGTCGTGGCTCTGCCTCCACTAGCAGCCTCCTGCTGCCTGTCATCTCCATGGCCTTGAGCAGCCCAAGCCGCCGGGCGTTCTAGCCCTTGCACATCACTGTTGATCCGAGGAGACCACCGCCAAGTTCCATCAAGCCGACCGTGTACGTCTACCGTCACCGTGGGTTTTCATCAAGTTCGGCTACAGCACAAAGATATGTGCAACTACGCGGATTCGCCGAGTACGACTACTCATGGGACCCGTCAAGTTCATCTACGTGCGTGTACGACTACGCCGGGCGATGCGACAAGTACCTCTACTGACGATCCTGACATCTACGAAAACGTGTACCACTACCGTCGCCGTGTGCAACTACTTCCACTACCGTCGCGAGAACGACTACTTCCCACGACGTTCGTGAACGACTACTTCCCTCTACGTACTCGATCCGTTCCGAAAATGCACGCTTCGAAGGTATAACCGCCGAGACGACCGTCGTGGACCGAATGCATGTGTTGTATGAGATGCACCGTTTGCACCGTATCCGAATTTGTCACTCGTTTCCATGCCACTAACTCGTGGGAACCCGGCTGCCGGGATCACCCCACCATCCTGCATGACACGCTCACGCCACGCTTCCTTTTGCACCGGTATCTTCATGAGCTGCCGGAACCGATATGTTGCCGTGGCATCATTTTCGGATTCGTTGTCGTGGCACCTCTTTCTTCCACCACGGTGACAAATGCTTCATAATGCTCTTGTCAACATTTTCATAAAATTGCTTAAAACTTGCACATGTCATCCGCATCATGATAACAACAATTAAAATGTTTAAAATGTCGTTTGTTTAAATTTGCTTAAATGCCATGCTAAAATGATTTATTTCATAACTAAATAACCGTAGCTCCAAATTTATTAAACTTTATATGTAAATGGGGTAGAAAAATGCATAGTTTAACATGGTGCACTTTATATTCCTGTTTTACAACATTAAAATATGCTTTAGGACAGATCAGTACCAAATCTAAAATATGCACATGAGGATTTTCCGGAATTGTTGTTTGTTGTTCCGGCCTCATTTAAACTTGCCTAGATAGATAGTTTTATTATGTTTCACCTCTTGCCATGTTAAGCAACATTTAATATTGATGTGTACATAACCGACAGAGAACTAAATAATTGATGTGGTGTTTCGTCAATATGCAACTCGTGGACATGCATCATACTTGGTTGTGCATCATGCCATGTTTATGTGATGGTTGTTTACTATGTTGCTTGCTTCTTTCCGGTTTGTTTCTCTCGTTAGCTTCGGTTTCGTTCCGGAGTTGTGAGGATTTGTTCGACTACGTCCGCTTGTCTTCTTCATGGACTCGTTCTTCTTCCTAGCGGGATCTCAGCCAAGATGACCATACCCTCGAAATCACTTCTATCTTTGCTTGCTAGTTGCTCGCTCTTTTGTTATGCCTATGCTGCGATACCTACCACTTGCTTATCATGCCTCCCATATTGTTAAACCAAGCCTCTAACCCACCTTGGCCTAGCAAACCGTTGTTTGGCTATGTTACCGCTTTTGCTCAACCCCTCTTATAGCGTTGTTAGTTGCAAGTGAAGATGAAGTTTGTTCCTTGTTGGAACATGGAGATGTTGTTCCCTGATTGGAACATGTTTACTTGTTGGGATATCACAATATCTCTTATTTAATTAATGCATCTATATACTTGGTAAAGGGTGGAAGGCTCGGCCTTATGTCTGGTGTTTTGTTCCACTCTTGCCGCCCTAGTTTCCGTCATATCGGTATTATGTTCCCGGATTTTGCGTCCCTAACGCGGTTGGGTGATTTATGGGACCCCCTTGACAGTTCGCTTTGAATAAGACTCCTCCAGCAAGGCCCAACCTTGGTTTTACCATTTGCCTCACCACCACCTACTTTCCCTTGGGAGTAATTAACCCAAGGGTCATCTTTATTTAGCCCCCCTCCCCCGGGGCCAATGCTTGTCTAAGTGTTGGTCCGATCCGAGCCGCCTGCGGGGCCACCTCGGGGAAACTCGAAGCCTGGTTTTACTCGTAGCGTGTCTCATCAGGTGTTGCCCTGAGAACAAGATATGTGCAGCTCCTATCGGGATGTCGGCGCATCGGGCGGTCTTGCTGGTCTTGTTTTATTACTGTCGAAATGTCTTGTAGCCGGGATTCCGAGACTGATCGGGTCTTCCCGGGGAGAAGGAATATCCTTCATTGATCGCGAGAGCTTATCATGGGCTAAGTTGGGACACCCCTGAAGGGTTTGAACTTTCGAAAGTCGTGCCTGCGGTTATGTGGCAGATGGGAATTTGTTAATGTCCGGTTGTAGAAAACCCGAAGTTGATCTTAATTAATAATACATCAACCGCGTGTGTAACCGTGATGGTCTCTTCTCGGCGGGGTCCGGGAAGTGAACACGGTGTTGGAGTTATGTTTGACGTAAGTAGTTTCAGGATCACTTCTTGATCATAGTTGTTCGACCGTGCTTTTGCCTTCTCTTCTCGCTTTTAGTTGCGTATGTTAGACACCAGATATGCTAGTCGCTTGCTGCAGCTCCACCTCACTACCCTGTCCTACCTTTAAGCTTAAATAGTCTTGATCTCGCGGGGTGTGAGATTGCTGAGTCCCCGTGACTCACAGATACTTCCAAAACCAATTTGCAGGTGCCGATGAAACCGTGCAGGTGACGCACCCGATCTCAAGGAGGAGCTTGATGAAGATCTTGTTCTTTGTGTTGTTTCATTTCAGTTGATCAGTAGGGGAGCCCAGTTGGGGTCGATCAGGGATCTGTGTAGCATTTGGGGTAGTCTTCTTTCATTTTGGTTCCGTAGTCGGACCTTGAGTGTAATCTGGATGATGGATGTTTACTCATGTATTGCGTGAAGTGGCGATTGTAAGCCAACTATGTATCTCTTTCCCTTATGTATTACATGGGTTGTGTGAAGATTACCTCACTTGCGACATTGCTTTCAATGCGGTTATGCCTCTAAGTCGTGCTTCGACACGTGGGAGATATAGTCGCATCGAGGGCGTTACAAGTTGGTAATCAGAGCCTTCCCCGACCTTAGGAGCCCCCACTGATTGATCGTTTTTAGCGGCCGAGTTGTGTCTAGAAAAATGTTTTGAGTCATTTAGGAATTATGTATCGTAGAGTTTAGGAATTCTTTTTACTTCCCAGTCTCCTCATCGCTCTGGTAAGGCATCTTGACGTAGAGTTTTGACTCTTCTCTTCTCAAATTTCACTAAAAAAAATTTAGGATCACGCGGGTATCTTAGAATCGTTCCGATGGTCTTGTGATGACAACATTGTCTTGGTGCCTCCTGTCAGCAGGGGTTTAGTGGAAGTGTCCCGGGGAGTTGAGCTCTGAGGTGTTGTCGTCATAATTTTATCGTTGCAGTTCTGGAATACCTGAGTTTAGTACGCCGACATCGAAAATCTCTTTTGTACCGTTGTTGGTGAGATAACCCTGATAGCCCAGTACTGAGGCGAGTGCGGGAGTATTGCCATAACTCGTATAACGGATGCTTTTCGAAGGTTGAGGTAAACGATTTTCGAAAGTTTCTTGGTTATGTGTTGAAGGATGGATACAGCTGGATCTAGGTATTGTTAGTTTGGGTGATATATTTTGTGTCCCCTGTATCCCCAACACCTGATTGCATAACCAGAAAGTTTCGGGAGTTTATAGGTGGGAATTCAAGTAGCTCCTAGAATATCTTTCCGACAGATGCATGATATGGGTTTGGGTAAATCTCTATCATATGTGTTTGTTTCCGGCTTATTCTACAAGCCAAATCCTTTGTTTTTGTTTTGTTTTGTGGTATTCGAGTTGCTTTGAAGTCAAGTGTTGATCCCATACCTTTCCTAAATGGTTTTCTCATATTTCTATGTGGGTGCTAATCCTTCTTGTTCGTCAAGGTTATCTTTTCAATCCTTTTCGAACCGGTGTGCTTCTCTTCAAGTGGATCCGTTCATTTCAACATCTGCAAGATCACCTCTTGGTTTTTTCCCAATGTTGTTCGTTTCATCCGTTCCCAAGTTGCCTTTGTTTTCCCGCCCTCCCACCCTTTTTCTTCAAGGACTCAGATTTCTCAATCAAGTATCCTTTCTATGGATGGAAGTTTCTTCATTCTTTCCTTCAATGTTCTTATCCGGTGATTATCATGAAGATGGTCAGGAGTTTCAGGTTTATCATTCTTCATTCTCGTATTCTTTTCCGGTGGTTTTAACTCAAGCTTTCGGTGTTGCTCATATCCCTTTCCTCGTTTCTAATGTTTTCTCGTACCGATGCACCTCTTAATCATTCACCTCTCGCTATTCATTTGTTTCGGAGTGCTGAAGATATCTCAGAAGATTCAAGTTTTCCATTCTCAATTCACTCAAGTTCTTTTGAGGATGCTATCTCATTCAAACCATTTAATTCAACCAGTGCAATCTCTCTTTTCAAGCAATCGTTCAACGGTGTTTCTTTTGAGTGGGCCCTAAACCACAGGTCTTTTCCCAGGATCTTACTTGACTCTTTTAATTTTCCCGGAGCTATTCTCAAATTCATTTAAAAGTTTGACGTAAGAATGAATTTTCATCAGTCATATGTCTTTCTCCAAGATCTTTCAAATTCTTTCATCGTTAATTCAACCTTTCTATTCTTCATTGTTCCGGAGTGCCTCAACAATTCATGGTGGTGTTCTCGTCATCATTCTCAACATTTGAAGACCGAAGAAGAGTTTCTCTTAAATCTTGCTCCATTCTCTTCAAGATTCATTGTTCTAGCTTGTCGCCATCCTCTCATAATTGTTTTCGATTGTGAGAATAATTTTCACCCATCCGGAGCATTTCATGAGTTGTTTCCATTTCTTTCCTCCGAAGGCCATCGTGCCATAAATTCTTCATTCTCAGCTTTCAGCTCTCGTTCTCCAAATCATACCGGTGCATCATTCAAGTATTCTCTATTCAGCTCGTGATCTATTCGTTCATTTTTATCTAAATTCTCTCAAGTATCTTCGTTCGTTTGCTAATTCTTCCCGGTATTTCTTTATCTTTTCTTCGTCCATTTTCAATTCTTACGGTGGTTCGTTCAAGAATTCCCTTCCTTGGTTATCACATCAATTCATTCATTCTTTCCAATCCTACCGGTGCTTTGTTCAAGTTTTTCCCAAGTGTGCGCCATATCTATCTGAATCCTTTCTACGAGAATAAGTAGTATGCCAAATCTGTTGCTTGTCATCAATTTAAATTGGTGAAGGATATGCATAACGTAATTCTTATTATGGTTTCATCCAAGTGATCTAGTTTCTTCTTTCCAAGAGTTGCTCATCATGTCACATTTCTTGATTCGAGATGCTTCATCTTTTTCTTTTCTGGAGTTCCTAGTTTTCCGCATTATCTCGTCGCGAAGCTTCATCTAAATCATTGCAAGGCTTCACCTTGTATTTTGAACTTCTCTTTCTTTCTATCATCATTTCATTACCGGAGTTCTTCATGGAGGCTCTACATGGTGGTTCATCAAGGATTCCTTTCATTCTTGTTTTGTTCTTCAAGATTTCTCTCGGAGTTAAGATCCACTAAGCTTTACTCAAAAATAAACATTTTGTTCAACACATGTTTTGTCTTGAGGAGTTCAAGTATCCTTCATATTGCATTTCATAGTGCAATTCTTTCTACCTTATCTTTTGAGGTGGTGTTATGTCATTCTTGACAATTTCCCTTCATGCTTCATGATTCACATGTTGTCAAGAATGAGGTATTTTAAATCCATCAATCTCTTCATTGGAGTTATCTTGGGATATATTTCACCTAAAGCCTTCCCTTAGGTTTGTTGCTATTATGGTGCTTATCAATGACCCAAGTTCTTCTTTTATCCTCCTGGTGAAATAGTTCTAGTCTCCTTGTTTTTATCAACCCAATCTCTTCCGTGAGTGGCAGGTTGTCACCTCATAATTTTGGGATGTCTTCCATAAGTCCACATCAAGTTTAAGCTTTCGTTGTTGATAATCCAACAACTCCGTTCAACCTTTTTCTTTGTAAGCTTTCTCTTTCAATTTTATTCGTGAGAGTTATCATTTCCTTATCCGTTCTCTTATTCCGATGATCTATCTTCTATTCATCCGTCCCGGAGGCATTGTGAAGTTGCTCCCTTCGTCCAATAGTCTCGTTTTGCCAAGATCATGTTCCTTTTCCTTGGTTATCCATTTAACCAAAGTGTTGTGACTAGCATTCCTCTTTTAACCGGAGTCTCATCCAAGTGCTTTAATTTTGCTAAGTTCATATTCTATTCCTTCCATTTCCAACCGGAGTGGGGTGTTCTCTCTTCAAGTTCTTTTCATCTTATCAAGTTCTCCTTCTTCTTTCAGTCGGAGTGCTGCCCAAATTATATCAATCTTATTCCTTATCTATCTAGTTTTAACCGGAGTGGTTTCAATATCTATCTTATCACCAAACCTCTTGGTTCTCGTCGTACCTCACGTTCCTCTTTTTCTAACGGAGTGTTTTCAACCTTGTTCATCTTTGTTGTTTTCTTTCTTTCATTTTGTTCAACCTCTCAAGGTTCGTGGTTTCACTCGTTTGCCAAAGAAGCAACTTAGTTTTACCTCTTCTCTTCCTCTCCCGTTTTCCTCCGGTGCCATCCTAGATCTCGGGACGAGATCCTCTCGTAGTGGTGGAGTGTTGTAACGCCCCGAGGCCGATGCTCGAGAAGACTTCCATATATTCCGGGTTTCACCGTGTGTTTCTTTGGTGCTTGCTCGTTTATTTTGCTTTGCATCATGTCATCATGCCATCATGTCATTAATCTTTGCATCTCAACTCAACCAATAAATTGCATAGATGGTTGATCTATTTAAATCGAGGGAAGGGTGACTTCTCTTTATAACATATCCTCCCAATATTAGGGAGCTATATTAAAATATTCCATTGATTTGGAATTTACCACAACACACTTGCATGTTAAATCCCTTGGTCTTTTCGTCTTCAATTTTTGACTCTCTAACTTTGCCAATAATTCCTTTTCCTTTCACCGAGGCTCTTCCTAAATTCTTAACATTTTTGGACACACCTAAAGTTTAGACTCCATTCAAACTCCTTCGGGGCAAGTTAAATAATTTTGGATTTAACTTCCCCTATTTTGTTGGAACCATTTTGTCGGGTTGGAAATATTCCATAAAGCCTTACAAATATGTCCCATCATTTTATTCTTGATCTTGGCCTCTTCTCCTAATTCTTTTGAACTCTCTCTATTTTTTTCTGCTTAAGAGGGTGAGAGAAGAGAGAGCCCAGCCGGCCTCTAAGCCCAAAGCCCAGCCGCCCCCAGCAGTCCCTCCTAACCCTAGCTACCTCGATCCACTTCTCTCCCTCGTTCCCCATCTCTCCCTCTTGTTCCCTTGCCTGCCGACCGAACCCTAGCCTCTCTCGATCCCCTCCTGCTCGATCCCCATCTCCCTCCCGAGCGCCGTCACGCAGGGAGAGGGCAGCGCTAACCCCTCTCCCGATCCACTTCTCTCCCTCATTTCCCTCGTTAGCCTAGAGCTCGAGCTCCCGAGCCACTCCCGCGCCCCATGGCCTCTGCCGCGCCGCAGCTTTGCTGCCAGCGGCGACAGCAACAACAACATCGCCGTTGCTTTCCTCCTCTCCTCCCGTGCGCGCGTCCACTCAACCCCGTCGCCCTCCGTCTACATCATCGCGCCGCCCGTGCTCCCCCTCACCGGCCAACAACACCATGGATGCACCGCCCCAAGCTTCATCGCTGGTCGCCTCCGTCCCGCCTTCGGTCAGATCCGGTGCCCCCGTGGACGGATCCACCCCCGACTGCCGTCCGGGACCTCGTCTGCCTCCCCTACATCACTCCCCGTCGCCGGGAGCTCGCGTCAAGTCCGCCTCCTCCTGTTTTTCCCCTCTCCCTCTCACGGTGGCCCCCCTCTCCTTCCCAGGAACGAGCAGGAGCTCGCCCAAGCTCCATGGCGCCGCCGCGTCGTCCTGCTTCGTCCGGTGACCTCCGAGCAGCGCCACCCGCCGGATCTGCTCGAGCTCACCTCGCCCCTGCGCCTCAAGTCCCACGCCGCCGCTCCGGCTTCATTACGGCGAGGCTCCGCCCACATCCGTTCGCCTGCGTCCGTCCACCACTTACAGCTGCCAGAGCAGGACCTCCTCGTCGTGGCTCTGCCTCCACTAGTAGCCTCCTGCTGCCTGTCATCTCCATGGCCTTGAGCAGCCCAAGCCGCCGGGCGTTCTAGCCCTTGCACATCACTGTTGATCCGAGGAGACCACCGCCAAGTTCCATCAAGCCGACCGTGTACGTCTACCGTCACCGTGGGTTTTCATCAAGTTCGGCTACAGCACAAAGATATGTGCAACTACGCGGATTCGCCGAGTACGACTACTCATGGGACCCGTCAAGTTCATCTACGTGCGTGTACGACTACGCCGGGCGATGCGACAAGTACCTCTACTGACGATCCTGACATCTACGAAAACGTGTACCACTACCGTCGCCGTGTGCAACTACTTCCACTACCGTCGTGAGAACGACTACTTCCCACGACGTTCGTGAACGACTACTTCCCTCTACGTACTCGATCCGTTCCGAAAATGCACGCTTCGAAGGTATAACCGCCGAGACGACCGCCGTGGACCGAATGCATGTGTTGTATGAGATGCACCGTTTGCACCGTATCCGAATTTGTCACTCGTTTCCATGCCACTAACTCGTGGGAACCCGGCTGCCGGGATCACCCCACCATCCTGCATGACACGCTCACGCCATGCTTCCTTTTGCACCGGTATCTTCATGAGCTGCCGGAACCGATATGTTGCCATGGCATCATTTTCGGATTCGTTGCCGTGGCACCTCTTTCTTCCACCACGGTGACAAATGCTTCATAATGCTCTTGTCAACATTTTCATAAAATTGCTTAAAACTTGCACCTGTCATCCGCATCATGATAACAACAATTAAAATGTTTAGAATGTTGTTTGTTTAAATTTGCTTAAATGCCATGCTAAAATGATTTATTTCATAACTAAATAACCGTAGCTCCAAATTTATTAAACTTTATATGTAAATGGGGTAGAAAAATGCATAGTTTAACATGATGCACTTTATTTTCCTGTTTTACAACATTAAAATATGCTTTAGGACAGATCAGTACCAAATCTAAAATATGCACATGAGGATTTTCCGGAATTGTTGTTTGTTGTTCCGGCCTCATTTAAACTTGCCTAGATAGATAGTTTTATTATGTTTCACCTCTTGCCTTGTTAAGCAACATTTAATATTGATGTGTACATAACCGAGAGAGAACTAAATAATTGATGTGGTGTTTCGTCAATATGCAACTCGTTGCATATTGTGCTCCACTTAATTTGTAGTGTTGTTTGTTGCACTTTGCCATGCCATGCTCATTAAACCGGACATGCATCATACTTGGTTGTGCATCATGCCATGTTTATGTGATGGTTGTTTACTATGTTGCTTGCTTCTTTCCTGTTTGTTTCTCTCGTTAGCTTCGGTTTCGTTCCGGAGTTGTGAGGATTCGTTCGACTACGTCCACTTGTCTTCTTCATGGACTCGTTCTTCTTTCTAGCGGGATCTCAGGCAAGATGACCATACCCTCGAAATCACTTCTATCTTTGCTTGCTAGTTGCTCGCTCTTTTGCTATGCCTATGCTGCGATACCTACCACTTGCTTATCATGCCTCCCATATTGTTAAACCAAGCCTCTAACCCACCTTGGCCTAGCAAACCGTTGTTTGGCTATGTTACCGCTTTTGCTCAGCCCCTCTTATAGCGTTGTTAGTTGCAGGTGAAGATGAAGTTTGTTCCTTGTTGGAACATGGAGATGTTGTTCCTTGATTGGAACATGTTTACTTGTTGGGATATCACAATATCTCTTATTTAATTAATGCATCTATATACTTGGTAAAGGGTGGAAGGCTCGGCCTTATGCCTGGTGTTTTGTTCCACTCTTGCCGCCCTAGTTTCCGTCATATCGGTATTATGTTCCCGGATTTTGCGTCCCTAACGCGGTTGGGTGATTTATGGGACCCCCTTGACAGTTCGCTTTGAATAAGACTCCTCCAGCAAGGCCCAACCTTGGTTTTACCATTTGCCTCACCACCACCTACTTTCCCTTGGGAGTAATTAACCCAAGGGTCATCTTTATTTAGCCCCCCCCCCTGGGCCAATGCTTGTCTAAGTGTTGGTCCGATCCGAGCCGCCTGCGGGGCCACCTCGGGGAAACTCGAAGCCTGGTTTTACTCGTAGCCTGTCTCATCCGGTGTTGCCCTGAGAACGAGATATGTGCAGCTCCTATCGGGATGTCGGCGCATCGGGCGGTCTTGCTGGTATTGTTTTATTACTGTCGAAATGTCTTGTAGCCGGGATTCCAAGACTGATCGGGTCTTCCCGGGGAGAAGGAATATCCTTCGTTGATCGCGAGAGCTTATCATGGGCTAAGTTGGGACACCCCTGCAGGGTTTGAACTTTCAAAAGCCGTGCCCGCGGTTATGTGGCAGATGGGAATTTGTTAATGTCCGGTTGTAGAAAACCCGAAGTTGATCTTAATTAATAATACATCAACCGCGTGTGTAACCGTGATGGTCTCTTCTCGGCGGGGTCCGGGAAGTGAACACGGTGTTGGAGTTATGTTTGATGTAAGTAGTTTCAGGATCACTTCTTGATCATAGTTGTTCGACCGTGCTTTTGCCTTCTCTTCTCGCTCTCAGTTGCGTATGTTAGACACCAGATATGCTAGTCACTTGCTGCAGCTCCACCTCACTACCCTGTCCTACCTTTAAGCTTAAATAGTCTTGATCTCGCGGGTGTGAGATTGCTGAGTCCCCGTGACTCACAGATACTTCCAAAACCAGTTTGCAGGTGCCGATGAAATCGTGCAGGTGACGCACCCGAGCTCAAGGAGGAGCTTGATGAAGATCTTGTTCTTTGTGTTGTTTCATTTCAGTTGATCAGTAGCGGAGCCCAGTTGGGGTCGATCAGGGATCTGTGTAGCATTTGGGGTAGTCTTCTTTCATTTTGGTTCCGTAGTCGGACCTTGAGTGTAATCTGGATGATGGATGTTTACTCATGTATTGCGTGAAGTGGCGATTGTAAGCCAACTATGTATCTCTTTCCCTTATGTATTACATGGGTTGTGTGAAGATTACCTCACTTGCGACATTGCTTTCAATGCGGTTATGCCTCTAAGTCGTGCTTCGACACGTGGGAGATATAGCTGCATCGAGGGCATTACACCATAGTCAGGAAACCATGACTATCTATTGATCAACGAGCTAGTCAACTAGAGGCTTACTAGGGACACATTGTGTAACGCCCTCAATGCGGCTATATCTCCCACGTGTCAAAGCACGACTTAGAGGCATAACCGCATTGAAAGCAATGTCTCAAGTGAGGTAATCTTCACACAACCCATGTAGTACATAAGGGAAAGAGATACATAGTTGGCTTACAATCGCCACTTCACACAAATACATGAACAAAACATTACATCATACAGTTACAATCAGGGCCCGACTACGGAGCCAAAATAAAAGAAGAAACCCCAAAAGCGACAAAGGACCAAGATCGACCCCAACTGGGCTCCACTACTGATCGACTAGAACGAAACAACAAAAGGACAAGATCTCCATCGAACTCCCCCTTGAGCTCGGGTGCATCACCTGCACGGTCTCATCGGCACCTGCAAACTGGTTTGGAAGTATCTGGTGAGTCACGAGGACTCAGCAATCTCACACCCGCGAGATCAAGACTATTTAAGCTTATAGGTAGGGTAAAAAGTATGAGGTGGAGCTGCAGCAAGCGTCTAGCATATATGGTGGCTAACAAACGCAAAAGAGAGCGAGAAGAGAAGGCAAAGCACGGTCGAACAACTATGATCAATAAGTGATCCTGAACTACTTACGTCAAACATAACTCCAACAACCGTGTTCACTTCCCGGGCCCCGCCGAGAAGAGACCATCACGGTTACACACGCGGTTGGTGTATTTTAGTTAAGATCAACTTCGGGTTTTCTACAACCGGACATTAACAAATTCCCATCTGCCCATAACCGCGGGCACGGCTTTCGAAAGTTCAAACCCTGCAGGGGTGTCCCAACTTAGCCCATGATAAGCTCTCGCGATCAACGAAGGATATTCCTTCTCCCCGGGAAGACCCGATCAGTCTCGAAATCCCGGCTACAAGACATTTCGACAGCAATAAAACAAGTCCAGCAAAAACCGCCCGATGCGCCGACATCCTGATAGGAGCTGCACATATCTCGTTCTCAGGGCAACACCGGATAAGCTAAGCGTACAGGTACCAACATAACCCAAGTTGCCAAGGGACGGTCCTGCACGGTGCTCTAGTTTGGACCAACACTTAGACAAGCATTGGCCCGGGGGGCTAAATAAAGATGACCCTCGGGTTGATCAGACCCAAGAGAAAGGGGTAGGTGGTAGGCAAATGGTAAAACCAATGTTGGGCCTGCTGGGAAAGTCTTATTCAAAGCGAACTGTCAAGGGGGTCCCATAAATCACCCGACCGTGTTAGGGACGCAAAATCCGGGAACATAACACCGATATGACGGAAACTAGGGTGGCAAGAGTGGAACAAAACACCAGGCATAAGGCCGAGCCTTCCACCCTTTACCAAGTATATAGATGCATTAATTAAATAAGATATATTGTGATATCCCAACAAGTAAACATGTTCCAAAGAAGGAACAACATCTCCATGTTCCAACAAGGAACAAACTTCATCTTCACCTGCAACTAACAACGCTATAAGAGGGGCTGAGCAAAGCGGTAACATAGCCAAAACAACGGTTTGCTAGGACAAGGTGGGTTAGAGGCTTGGTTTAACAATATGGAAGGCATGATAAGCTAGTGGTAGGTATCGCAGCATAGGCATAGCAAAAGAGCGAGCATCTAGCAAGCAAAGATAGAAGTGATTTCGAGGGTATGGTCATCTTGCCTGAGATCCCGCAAGGAAGAAGAACGAGTCCATGAAGAAGACAAACGGACGTAGTCGAACGGGTCCTCACAAACGCGATGATAACGGAATCAACCCGAAGAAGCAACACCGGAAAGAAGCACACAACATAATAAACAAACAACACATGAATATGACATGATGCACAAACAAGTATGATGCATGTCCGGTTTAAAGATGCATGGCATGGCAATGTGCAACAGACAATTCTACAAATTAAGTGGAGTTCAATATGCAACGAGTTGCATATTGACAAAACACCACAACAAATAATTAGTTCTCTCTCGATTATGTAACCAACAATATTAAATGTTGTTAAACATGGCAAGGGGGTGAAGCACAACAAAACTACCTATCTAGACAAGTTTAAATGAGGCCGGAACAACAAACAATAATTCCGGAAACTCCTCATATGCATATATTTAGATTTGGTACTGATCTGACCTAAAGCATATTTTAATGTTGTTAAACAGGAAAATAAAGTGCAACATGTTAAACTAGGCATTTTTCCACCCCATTTACATATAAAGATTATTAAATTCCGAGTTACGGTTATTTAGTTATAAATTAAATCATTTTAACATGGCATAGGAGCAAATTTAATCAAACAGCATTTTAAGCATTTTAAACATAGGTGAAAGTGGCATATTATTAAACTACACAATTTTCTGAGCATTTTTCATATATAAATCATTTTAATATGATGCACCGTTGATGAGTTATTAAATGTATGAAGATGAGGGTCTTTTCTGCAAAACGGTAAATTACTGGATAATAGAGAAATTCGCCAGACGGGAAAAAAACACATCGGGCCGTATCTAGTTGGCCCAATAGTGTACAGGAGAGGCCTGGAAGGGGCTGCTCACATCGGGCCTTGGCCCAGGTCGGTGGAGGAGGCCGGGCAGGCCGACTGGGCCTTGGTGCGACCTGGCGCTGAGCCACGCGCTGGTCAACGGGGCGAGCGGCTCAAGCGAGCTGCTCTGTTCGTTTCTGAAGAAGGAACAGCAGAGGTTCAAACGCCGGCGGCTGGGCGTGATGGATTTCGGCGACGGGTGGCTGACGGCGATGCGAGTGCCGGGAACGGGCAGGTCCAGGCGAGGGGTTTCGGATCCGGCGGTGCAAGGGAGCTCCAAGGCGGGGAGGAACTGCAGGGCCATGGCATGGAGCTCCTGTCCAAGGCAGAGAGAGACCTGAGAGTTGAATACAGAGGGAGGAGGAAGAACGAGGGAAGGAGACGGACGGACAGGGGAGGCGGACCCGGCGAAGGGGCGCGGTTCCTGGTGGCGTTGATGGATCTCCAGGACGGTGGAGTCGAGCGGGACGGCGACGGCTCGGCTCCTGCTTGCTGCTCGGGGTCGCCGGACGAAGCAGGACGACGGAGGCGGCGCCATGGAGAGCTCCTGCTCGTTCCTGAAGAAAAGACAGAGGCCGCGAGGTGAGGGAGAGGGAAGAAACAGGGGAAAGAGAGAGGCGACGGGGAGCTGCAACAACAGGGGGCAGGAGGCTTCGGGCGCGGGCATCCACGAGCTCGGGGCAGGCGAGGATCTCGTCGAGGCGCTGGTCAACGGCTGCTGCTGCTACTCCAGCGAGGAGGCTCGGGGCGAGCCGGTTGGGGACGAGGAGGCCCTCGAGACACAGGCGCACGGAGCTCGGGCGCTCGCTCGATCTCCTCGAGCAGAGAGGGGGTCGGGAGATGCGGGGACGGGGTCGGGGAGAAGGAGCTCGGGCTCCTGTTGGTGGGTGGAGGAAAACGAGAAGGGGATCCCGAGGGGATTTGAGACCGGGTGGAGGTGGCGGCTGATTCGAGGAGGAAGGAGGCTGTAGGTGGCGGCGGCTAGGGGGGACAAATGTCCTAGGATTTAGGGTTTGGTCTAAAAATGGACTAGGGGTCTATATATATATATGAAAGAAGATGATTTGGATCCTCCGATCGCAATCGGGCGGTCCGGAAAACAAGGGTTAGGGAGTCCAAAAGAGGAAACAAAGATGTTTTGTAGATGTTAGGGGATGATCCGGATCCAACGGTGACGACTGTCCGGGTCGGGTCCGGGGCAGCTTTCGGACGCGCGCGCGAGGAGGGCCGCGGGCTGACGAGAGAGGTTAGGTTGGACCTGGCGGAGTTTTGTAGACGTTCTCGAGCTGAGAGAAGAGAAGAGAGATTAGGTGGTTTGACAAGAGGGAACCGAAAACACGGTTGGTCTCGGAACGGGCAACGAAGGCAAGGGGGGACGCGGCAACTACGAGCAGATGCAAGTTTTGAAGAAAAAAAATGACGGCAACGAAGTGCTGATGCAATGCGGGTGATGACATGGCAAGATGCGACACGCAAGCAAAAGACAGAGCAACAACAGCGAATAACTGGAGGACACCTGGCGCATCAGATCCGGGGCGTTACAACACTCCACCACTACGAGAGGATCTCGTCCCGAGATCTAGGATGGCACCGGAGGGGAAAAATGAAGAGAAAGAGAAGAGGTAAAACTAAGTTGCTTCTTTGACAAACGAGTGAAACCATGAACCTTGAGAGGTTGAAAAGTTGAAGAAAAGAACACAACAGAGTTGAACGAACTTGAAAACACTCCGTTAGATAAGATGAACAAGGAACGTTGCAAGAACCTTGTAGGTTGAAGGACAAGAAAACAAGAGCTTAACAGACGACAAAGACAATGAGCACCTCGGTAAAATGAGATATTCGAGGAACAAGAGTGTCAGAATTTGGACAGCACTCCGGTAGAAACGAGATGTACAAGGAATGATAAGGATCAATAACGACAACACTCCGGTTAAACAAGATAGAGAAGGAAAAGGAATGAAATAATTTTGACAGCACTCCGACTGTAAATGGAAGGAATTGAACAAGAACTAGACAAGATGAGAGGATACTTGATGAAATCAACAACACACTGCCTCCGGAACAATTAAACGAATGACACAAGGGGTAAGAATGATTCCAGACAGCCTCCGGTTGAGAAGTGAGGCAAAATTTGATAAGATGAAAAGAACTTGAAGAGATGATACAACACCCCGGTTAAATGGATTAGCAAGTAAAAGGACATGATCTTGACAAAACAAGATGATGGGTCAAAGAGAGCAACATCACAATGCCTCCGGAAGAAGAAATAGAAGATAGATCATTGGAATAAGGAATGGAGAAGAAAATGACAACTCTCGCAAATAAAATTGAAAGAGAAAGCTTACGAAGAAAAAGGTTGAACGGAGTTGTTGGATTATCAACAACGAAAGCTTAAGCTTGATGTGGACTTAAGGAAACATCTCAACATTATGAGGTGATAAACGCCACTAACAGAAACAACTGCTTGCTTGAGATCAACGAAGAGATGAAAACTTCTCTCGCCGAGAGGATAGGAGAAAACTTGGATCATTGATAAGCACCACGAATAGCAACAATCCTTAGGGAAGGCTTTAGGTGAAATCTAATCCAAGATAACTCCAAGGAAGAAATTGATGGATTTAATATACCTCATTCTTGACAACATGTGAGTCATGAGACGTGACCTCAAATTATCAAGAATGCCATAATACCACCTCAAAAGATAAGGTCGAGAGAATTGCACTTTAAAATGCAAGATGAAGAATACTTGAGCTCCTCTGAAAAGAATCTCGATGAACACTTCGAGAAGGAATTAAATCCTTGATGAACCATCATGTAGAGCCTCCTTGAAGAACTCTGGTAATAAAAGAATGATCAAAAAGAATTGTAGGATGAAAAGAATAAGATTGAAGCCTTGCAATGATTTAGATGGATCTTCGTGATGATGAGAGCTTGGAACTCCGAGGAAGACAAGATGAAACAATTGAAATCAAGAATTTTGATGAATCTCCGGAATAAGGAATTGAATTTACTCGATGAAACAAGAATAAGAATTACAATATGCTCGTCTTTCACCAATTAAATTGATGACAAGCAATGGATTTGGCATACTACTTATTCTCGTAGAAAGGATTAAGATAGATATGGCGCAAACTTGAGAAGGTCTTCAACGAACCACCGGTTGGATTTGGAAACAACGAATGAATCTATATGATAACGAAGGAAGAGAACTCTTGAACGAACCACCGTAAGAATTGAAAATGAACGAAGAAAGATAAAGAAACACCGGGAAGAATTAGCAAATGAACGAAGATACTTGAGAGAATTTAGATACAAATGAACGAATAGATCACGAGCTGATTAGAGAATACTTGAATGATGCACCGGTGAGATTTGGAGAACGATAGACGAAGCTGAGAATGAATAATACTGAGATGATGGGCTTCGAAGAATGAAACTGAAAAGACTCCTGAAATGCTCCGGATGGGTGAAAAGTAATTCTCACAATCAAAAATTGTTATGAGAGGATGGCAACAAGCTAGAACCATGAATCTTGAAAAGAATGGAGTAAGATTTAAGAGAAACTCTTCTTCGGTCTTCAAATGCTGAGAAAGATGATGAGAAACACCAAGAATTGTTGAGGCACTCCGGAATGAAAATTGGAAAAGGTTGAACCAACGATGAAAGAATTGAAACGATTCTGGAGAAAGGAATATGACTGATGAAAATTCATTCTTACGTCAAACTTCGAAAAGAATTTGAGAATAACTTGGGGATAATTAGAAGAGTCAGGTAAGATCCTGGGAAAAGACCTGTGGGTTAGGGCCCACTCAAAAGAACCACCGTTGAAAAGATTGCTTGAAAAGAGAGATTGTACCGGTAGAATTAAATGGCTTGAATGAGATAGCATCCTCAAAAGAACTTGAGTGAAATGAAAATGAAAACTTGAATCTTCTGAGATATCTTCCGCACTCCGGAACAAATGAATAGCGAGAAGAGAAAGATTAAGAGGTGCACCGGTATGAGAAAAACATTAGAAAGGAGAAAAGAATACGATCAATACTGAAAGCTTGACTTGGATCCACCGGAGAAGAAAAGAATGACGAATGATGAACTTGAAACTGTTGAGCATCTTCAAGATAAACACCGGATAAGAAACAATGAAGGAAAGAATGGAGAGGCTTCACAAGAATAAAATGGATACTTGATTAAGAAATCTGCGTCCTTGAAGGAACAAGGGTGGGAGGGCAGGAAAATCAACGACAACTTGGAACGGATGAAGCAAACACCGTTGGAAAGAACTGATAACTGATCTGGCAGAAATTGAACGAATATGATGAACTTGAAGGGAAGCACACTGGTCGAAAAAGGATTGACATGACAACCTCAATGATCAAGAAGGATTAGTATCCACATAGGAATATGAGAACACCACGTAGAAAAGGTATGGAATCAACACTTGACATTGAAGCAACTCGAATACCACAAAACAAAACAAAAACAGAGGATTGGCTCGCAGAATAAGACGGAAACAAACCTATGATAGATCCCATATCGTATCATGTGTCTGTTGGAAAGATATCCTAAGAGATACTTGAATTCCCACTTATAAACTCCCGAAACTTTCTGGTTATGCAATCAGGTGTTGGGGATACAGGGGAAGCATAATATCTCACCCAAACTAGCAAATCCTACAACCAGCTGTATCCATCCTTCAACACATAACCAAGAAATCTTCGGAAATCATCTACCTCAACCTTCGAAAAGCATCCGTTATACGAGTCATGGCAATACTCCTGCACTCGCCACAGTACTGGGCTATCAGGGTTATCTCACCAACAACTGTACAAAAGAGATTTCGATGTCGGCGTACTAAACTCAGGTATTCCAAAACCGCAACGATAAGATTATGACGACAACACCTCGGAGCTCAACTCCCCGGGACACTGCCACAACCCCTAAATGTCAGGAGGCAACCAAGACAATGTTGTCATCATAAAACCATCGGAATGATTGTAATATACCCGCGTGATCCTAAAAAAAATTTGTTTAGTGAAATTTGAGAAGAGAAGAGTCAAAACTCTACGTCAGGATGCCTTACCAGAAGGTCGAAGGGACTGGGGAGTAAAAAGAATTCCTAAACTCTCCGATATATAATTCCTAAATGACTCGAAACATTTTTCTAGACACAACTCGGCCGCTAAAAACGATCAATCAGTGGGGGCTCCTAAGGTCGGGGAAGGCTCTGATTACCAACTTGTAACGCCCTCAATGCGGCTATATCTCCCACGTGTCGAAGCACGACTTAGAGGCATAACCGCATTGAAAGCAATGTCGCAAGTGAGGTAATCTTCACACAACCCATGTAGTACATAAGGGAAAGAGATACATAGTTGGCTTACAATCGCCACTTCACACAAATACATGAACAAAACATTACATCATACAGTTACAATCAGGGCCCGACTACGGAGCCAAAATAAAAGAAGAAACCCCAAAAGCGACAAAGGACCAAGATCGACCCCAACTGGGCTCCACTACTGATCGACTAGAACAAAACAACAAAAGGACAAGATCTCCATCGAACTCCCCCTTGAGCTCGGGTGCATCACCTGCACGGTCTCATCGGCACCTGCAAACTGGTTTGGAAGTATCTGGTGAGTCACGAGGACTCAGCAATCTCACACCCGCGAGATCAAGACTATTTAAGCTTATAGGTAGGGTAAAAAGTATGAGGTGGAGCTGCAGCAAGCGTCTAGCATATATGGTGGCTAACAAACGCAAAAGAGAGCGAGAAGAGAAGGCAAAGCACGGTCGAACAACTATGATCAATAAGTGATCCTGAACTACTTACGTCAAACATAACTCCAACAACCGTGTTCACTTCCCGGGCCCCGCCGAGAAGAGACCATCACGGTTACACACGCGGTTGGTGTATTTTAGTTAAGATCAACTTCGGGTTTTCTACAACCGGACATTAACAAATTCCCATCTGCCCATAACCGCGGGCACGGCTTTCGAAAGTTCAAACCCTGCAGGGGTGTCCCAACTTAGCCCATGATAAGCTCTCGCGATCAACGAAGGATATTCCTTCTCCCCGGGAAGACCCGATCAGTCTCGGAATCCCGGCTACAAGACATTTCGACAGCAATAAAACAAGTCCAGCAAAAACCGCCCGATGCGCCGACATCCTGATAGGAGCTGCACATATCTCGTTCTCAGGGCAACACCGGATAAGCTAAGCGTACAGGTACCAACATAACCCAAGTTGCCAAGGGACGGTCCTGCACGGTGCTCTAGTTTGGACCAACACTTAGACAAGCATTGGCCCGGGGGGCTAAATAAAGATGACCCTCGGGTTGATCAGACCCAAGAGAAAGGGGTAGGTGGTAGGCAAATGGTAAAACCAATGTTGGGCCTGCTGGAAAAGTCTTATTCAAAGCGAACTGTCAAGGGGGTCCCATACATTATGGTCTATGTATTCACACATGTACTATGATTTCCGGACAATACAATTATAGCATGAACAATAGACGATTATCATGAACAAGGAAATATAATAATCCTTTTATTACTGCCTCTAGGGCATATTTCCAACATGCTGGCCACTGGCGCTCTGGCCGGCATGAACAATGGTCGCGGCGCCTAAATTCTAGTTTTTCATTTTCTTTGTCCAAATTCCAAGCGGGCAGACAAAATGCGTCTACCCGTTGGTCGCACTGCCAGCACAAATGTAGAAACGGTCGAATGATGCCCCTTTGCCTGACCCAAACGAATAGAATCCAGACAAAACGGATGTCCGTTTGGGGTGGCCAACTCCAACCCGTCGATGTAAACGGACACAAGAGTTGTTTGCTTTTTTCGTTTGGGTTGACTAGGCGGACGTCGATGTCCGTTTTTAGCTGTGGGCACGTAGGTGCGCTCAACGCGGCCGACGAGGAAAGTCCACTTACCTTAATTTAAAAGTTGAATCATTAAAATAAAACTAAAAACAGCCCCTCAGTCCTAGGAGGCGTACATCGTCATCGTCCTTGGTCAGGTCGACGAACGTCGGCGCCTCCATCCATGGGAAGGCCTGCTTGTAGACCGCTAGCGTCGCCGCCTGCTGCTACTACACTACATGCGCCTACCACTCGGCCGCTATCTCTGGCTCCACCACTTGTCGCTCGGCCTCCAATGCCCGGCGCCCGGCCTCCATGATGTGGTACTCGGCCTTCCCGTTGGTGGCGCACAACCAAACAGGCGTGCTCGACACGTAGACCGCTACAGTGCTCGTCCACTCCAGGATTGCACGCTGGATGCTGGTGGTTGTGGGGGCGTGTTGGCCTCCACGCCACGCACATGCGATGGTGGAGGTGGTGGAGGCGCGTTGGCCTCAATGCCGACCGTTGAATCTACCAGAGCCTTGGCAAGGTCCGACCACCTAGCTAGCTCCTTGAGCTCCAATTCCTTGTAGGCCCGCCTATTGGCCTCCTCCAAGGTCGCTCGATAGGCATCCTCCTCCTCCTAATCTTCCTCCTTCACCACCAGCGGTGGTGGTGGATCACACGCAACCGGCGGACCTCGTGCTCGTTGGCGAACCAAGCGTCCGAGTTGGGCGAGTCCACCGCATGGCTATGGAGCTCAGGCGGGAGCTCAACACGGCGTCAGCGGATCTCCGCCATCTATGTGTGGACTACTTCAATGACACCAACATAGGCACCTTGTCAGGGTTGAGGTGCCAGTCGTGCGGTAAATTAACGACTGGCCACGGAACCAGGATGTCGTGGGCCCAGAAGTAGCGGGTGCGATGGACGGGGAGGTAGGCGCTGGTGCGCCAGCTGGGGCGCATTTGCCGGCCACCACCTGGACGACGAGTTGGCCTTGTAGTCGTGCTTGACGAAGAACCTCGTGGCGGAGGCTAGGGCTTGGTTGTCGGGCAGGTGGGGGCAAGAGAAGATGAAGATTGGGGGGAGAAGTGGACTAGACTAGGCGGCCCCCCAAGTCGGCATTAAAAAGGAAGGGTGTGAACTACATTGTCTCGCTGACGTGCGGGTCCAGATATAGGTATGCACGATCAGCTGCTCCTAACGACCGGTGGTTCGTCGCCATTGGTGCCAAGCCCTTAGGCTCGAGTCGTGGAGATGGGGGCTGATTGCATTTTTGTATTTTCGGTGAAGGGTGTTTATGGAAAATACCAGTGACTATTTCATAAAATTAGATCAAACCTTGTCTAACTTTGTACCCGTGGACCGTTACACCGCATCAGCAAATGCAGGACCCACATGTCATAATCGTGATCAAAATGCCCACAGCCACCAATGTTTTCTGTACATACACAAAAATTCGTGAACCAGGACGTGTTTGGTTGTCGTTCCACCCCAGCCTTCCTCAATGAGGCCTTGCTCAATGAAGCCTGACTTAGTACAAACAGCCTAAAAACTAACATCTACAACTTGTTTGGTTGCCTCCATGTTGCTTGCCTACGTTAGGTGATAGCTTTGCGCATGTTCTTTGGTTACTTGCATTGTCTCAACTCACACATAAGCACGTTGTTTGGTTGCACACAGGGTGCGAGGTGTGCTAACCTTGTACCCTATGTGGTGAGGTTACCTTACACACGATCACAGCTACCACACCAACACCACATCACTGCAATGGCGACGAACTACACGATGATGATCAAAGTCTTCACCCCAAATTCTGGCACCGCCTTGCCAACTTCAACCTTGCATTTCTGCTTCCGCACAAATTTGCTTAAGCATCTTCTGCCACCTGCCTACTCTTAAACCCTCTATGGATGTTGTCACTGTACCCTAAAACTTGTTGGTTGCAAGCTTCCTGATAAAGGCGAGGGTGTCCTGATCTTTCGATGAGATGATAACTATCAATTTGGTGGAGACGACTTTGACGATCCGACTACAAACGTGCACGACGTTGTGCCTTAGCAATCGCTAAAGCAACTCTGAGAGGTTATTGACCACGCCGCAGCACAATCAACCTGATCACGAAGGTCTATCCCTGCAAGCAATCGAAGAACAAGCAAGAATATGATAATGCAATCTGGATATTGCGAATATAAATGAAGTACTAATAAAGGTGGGGATCCGTAAGCGGTCTTAGTCTGGTCGTTGGACACAAACGAAGTACACGAAGTTGCAATGGCTAACGTTTAACTAAACAAATCCCAAGGAAAAAGCTACTAGATGGATCTACTTATATAGGAGTAAGGGGTGGCGGCCAAGGAGCTGGGAGGACGTCCCAAGGCAGCCTAAAACCAACCCTAGGTCGTACAAGGCTCATGGGCCCAAGTGGAGGTGATGCAACACCTTTGGACTTGTTGTTTGACTCGATTCTGCTGCAGCGTCAGATTCTTTCGTCCATATCTCAACACTCTGGACGAATTTAAAGGTGATTCCAATTGGTTTGGAAAGCGGATGAAATCTACTTTCCAACAAAAAAAGAATCACCCAATTCGGAGTCTGTATGAAAAAGTTCTTGGCATTTTGAGTCAGGTATGTCTGTGCAGTCCGAATCTGAATCCAGAACGTGAGAGACTTGGACTCTATCTTCTCTTGGCCCAAAAGTGACATGAGAGGACTTTTTGAACAAAACTTAAACTTCTCCTTTTCCCCTATCTTCATATGTGGATTGTACAAATGTCCCATACACCTGCAATTAGACAAAACACATAAGTGTGTGAAGTATTTTTGTTCTGGATAATATAAATAGATTACTGAATAGTTGACACTAGAAATCACCTCACAAATATGCATGTATGCAATATTTTTGGTCGTATCCAAGGTAGTCATGTCCTCATCATCCTCCCCTTCTTGAAAATAAAGTCGTCCTCGGCGTTGCTTTATCTGAAATGTGGCTAACAAAAGAGACAAGGTGTACATGTTGTATATGTATATGTCATCTATTTTTACTTCCCGTGGATTTTGCACATATGACACATGTATACATGAGTAACTTTCATAGTGAATAAAATATAAAGCCAAAATATTATCACAAGAAGTAGAAGGCATGAAAGTATTGCAACTCAGTTTGCACATATAAGTGAAGCTCTTATTAATATGAAAAGATTGACAATATTCATCATTAAACCATCCCAATATTGGTGAATAAACCTTACTTGCATCAATTTTACATGCTACAACATGCTTAAATAAGCAAACATGCAATAAGTCATTTGACACAGAATCGTCATCAAGATTAGAGGTCATATCAAAATGATTAAACATTGGTTCTTTTGCATCAACGGTTAATTCATTGGGTGCACTCAAAATTGTTGGTATTTCAGTTGTTTGATCACATGACGCATTCATGACAGTAACATAATTCTCTAAAATAGGTGATGCGCTTAAATCAACAGGTAACTCAACACATAATGTATTCAAGTTAACTAGGCATGCATCATTCTCATGTGAAGTTATATCATCAATACCTTTACAGTTACCTTGTCGCAAAGATGTAGCTGATGTAGGTACGGATGATGGCAATGTACCATACTCTTAAGATGATGTCGCGCTCACAATCTGAGGTGTGGCTGCTCTAGGTAGGTGCAACGATGGAGGAACCAAGCGGTGGTGGTGAGCATGAACTAGAATAGTAGTTATTGTAGTCACCCAATGCATCCTCCTGTAACTGTCTCTCAAAGGTACAAGCACATACATACATACCAGTAATGCAACGAGGAATATACTGAAATCGTGCCTGAATATCATGGTTCAAACCACCAAAAATCTATTCATTGTATCATCCTTAGATTCTTCTATGTCACAATGATGCATATAAGATTTGAACTCTTGATAGTAAGCATGAACAGTGTTGTCGCCTTGTTTAAATTGTTCAAATTTGCGAAGCAATTCACGACGATAGTAAGGAGGGAAAAATTGTTGTCTCATTTATTTTTCAAATCTTTCCAAGTTGTGGGTTGGTTATCAATGTTTTTCTTACAATGCACACTCCACCAAACAGAAGCAAAACCAGTAAATGCTCTAGTGACAGCTCGTACTCGCTCAAGTTCAGAAAAGTCATGGTGACTAAAAACTTGTTCTACTTCAAGCTCCCAAGCTAGATAAATAGCAGGATTAAATCTACCCTCAAAGGACGGTAAAGAGATAACCTGACCATCTGCTTGTGTGTGTTGTCCCGTGATGATGTGTTCGTCGTCCAAGAACTTTTGTCTCCGGAACCTGTTATAATTAGTAGAAACAAGAAACAAAATTCGAGAATAATGTTCCTATCAACTACTAGGATGTGGTTGTAAAGTGCTCACAGTAAAGCAAATATCAATATCTTACAAGTTCTTACCATGCGGCAGGTGGTGACAGGCAACCGGCGGTGTCAAATAACTCTGAGGATTGTGTAAAGCGATTGCCAGGGAAATGTACGTATACACGGTGTAGAAATATGTGAAGCTAGGTTGGCTATATATGGTAGAAAAGGATTAGCAATAATCAATTCAAAGATGAAATGTTGAATAAACGCTCAACGACGGTACTATGCTGGTCCTAGGCTAGACCGGACTAGAGACGCGAGCCTAGAACACTAATGAGGTCACGTCGTAGCACAACTAGCATCAATGAAGAATACTAAGTAGTAAGCATGCATGATCATATGGCATAGCAAGTTTAACCTAGCACTACTATGGTGTCATCCTACCACCACCACATCCAAAAGAGAGTGTCGTCCTACCACCGCAAGTTTGTGATCACCTTGAGGACCATCGTGAGGGGTTAGTATATACCACATCACCAAAATATACGGACCATCAAATTGTTTTCAAGACCTAGCTACACAAAATATATGTCGTCATCGTCGTCCTTGTCGCCATCGCCATCGTCGTTAAGGATCATGCACGCGGTAACCAGGAGCAAGCTCTAGTAGTAGTGCTTGCCCAGCCACCTCCTGAGCCAGAGCACCGTGTGGGCGTCTGCCATGGCAACAAACACAACACTCTGGTCATTGTTGTCCAGCAGGTGGCTCAGAGCTACCATGAGAGCCTCATCGCTGAAGCCACCTTGCTCCATGACGGTGTTGTACATGTCAGGATGGACGTCGAAGGACTTGCTCTCCCTAATGACGGTTGCGACCTCCTTCATGGCCTCAGCCATGCTGATGAAGACACTGATCTCCTGCTCCATCTAGTGCAGGTAATCATTCGTTGCATATCATGACAATTTTGTGCCGGTCATTTATATATAAAATTAAACTATACAACATGACAATCCAAAACCGGGACAGCGAAGCGCAGTTTGCTTCTAGTAAAGACATAGGTTGAAGCCCACGTCAATAGGGCATATCTGATTCTTCATCAAAAAAAAATTGCGCGGTAGATTCTTCATCGTTTTTTACGGGCGCAGCAAAGCACGTGTGGCCGTATGATTCAATCCTAAATCCTACAAATAAATCTACAAAAAAACCCAAGCTTTTCAAACCTACAAACTTCCTACGAAAATCCATTCAATAAAACGCCGTAAGATTAGCGGTGAAATGGCTCGTCCAGTAATTTAGCCAAATTCAAGACTAAATTTAGCCAAATTCAAGACTTAAACAGGACCTCGCTTACCACACGGTAGGCGCGGTTGTCAATCTTCAAATCAGGACCTCACTTATCAGCTCCCACGACTTAAACAGGACCTCGCTTACCACACAGTAGGCGCGGTTGTCAATCTTCAAATCAGGACCTCACTTATCAGCTCCCACAAAGCTACACTAGAACTGAAAAAAAAAATACCGATATTGGACCAACGACCAGTCCTACTTGTTGAGCCTGGCGCCATAATGCATATCCAAACCCAGCTAGTACTCAGGAGTAAGACATCCTTAAAATGAACTGGACAGTTGTAAAACCATAGTTTTCATTCAGCATTGAATTTAGGCTCAATATTGTTCGTACAACTTCCACTCCTAGCAGCAATAGAACTCATCAGTTGCTGCATATTTGCATGACTTACTGCTCAATCACACAAGGGGAAAAAGGGGAGTCCTTGGGAAAGAAGGTCGCTTCACCGCAACATTCATACATACATCGACCCTCTTCCCTGCATTCTGCAATCTTGCTTTCTGAGCAGGCAAAACCTTTGGAATACTTCAATTTTGTGGTTGTTCTTCGTGTATCTCTCCATCCTCAAAAAGATCATCATAAGCAACAGGCACCCGAATCCTGTCGGCTACTGGTTTACGAGGTTCAGCTTTATCAACAGAAGGAGGTGCTTCCTCTGCATCGACTAAGTGCTCAGGGTCATCATGTGCTTCAATTTCCTCGTCAACTAGCGCGCTGCCCTGTGAGCTTGCATCTTCATTTCTGCTCATCTGTGGTCTGCCTTTCGCATACATGAACTGCTTCTGAAAGGAGAAAGTAGAAAAATCAATTAGACATAATTAAACAGTGGTAGTGGTAGCAAAGACCATTCAGATCGAGTAAAAGTGCAGTAAAATGGTACTTCACCGTACCAATCAGAACCATCAGTTGTAATGTTGGTATATAAAAAGAGAATGAGAGGAATGTAGCACAAACTCCGGCTATGTTGTCTCAACATAGCCGGTCCCAAGCCCCGGTACAGGAGGAGGGTTGTGATAGGATTGGCGAGCCAACGTAAAAACTCAGCCACTCTTATGAAGATGAAACCCAAAAGATTTTCGTTGGGGCGTAACCCTCTCGGCGACGCGATACATCAGAACACAGGTGTGGTGTCAAATGGGCAAGGGCCGGGCCGTCACCCCCTGAAGGCGCGCCGTATCTTGATCCGGATATGGTGGCAAGTGAGCGAGGGTCGGGTCGTCGCATCCGTAGTGGCGCGCTACATCGGCGCCCGGATGGAGTGGAAAATGAGCAAGAGTCTTCGCATTTGACTCGACGAGTGCGAAGGGTAAGGAAGCTAGCCGAGCCTAGGAGGATTCGCTTAGGTAGCTGGAATGTAGGGTCTCTGACAGGGAAGCTTCGGGAGCTAGTTGATGCAGCCGTGAGGAGAGGTGTTGATATCCTTTGCGTCCAGGAAACCAAATGGAGGGGACAAAAGGCGAAGGAGGTGGAGGATACCGGCTCAAGCTGTGGTACACGGGGACGGCTGCACACAGTAATGGCATAGGCATCTTGACCAACAAAAGCCTCAAGTATGGTGTGGTATACGTCAAGAGACGTGGGGACCGGATTATCCTGGTCAAGCTGGTAGTTGGGGACTTAGTTCTCAATGTTATCACCGCGTATGCCCCGCAAGTAGGCCACAATGAGAACACCAAGAGTGAGTTCTGGGAAGGCTTGGAAGACATGGTTAGGAGTGTACCTATTGGCAAGAAGCTCTTCATAGGAGGAGACTCAATGGCCACGTAGGTACATCTAACACAGGTTTTGAAGGGGTGCATGGGGGCTTTGGCTATGGCATAAGGAATCAAGAAGGAGAAGATGTCTTAAGCTTTGCCCTAGCCTACGACATGATTGTAGCTAACACCCTCTTTAGAAAGAGAGAATCACATCTGGTGACTTTTAGTAGTGGCCAACACTCTAGCCAGATTGATTTCATCCTCTTGAGAAAAGAAGATAGGCGTGTGTGCCTAGACTGTAAGGTGATACCTGGAAAGAGTATTGTACCTCAGCATAAGCTGGTGGTTGCTAACTTCCGCTTTCAGATTCGTGTCCAGCGGGATAAGCGTGCCAAAGTCGCTAGAACGAAGTGGTGGAAGCTCAAGGGGGAGGTAGCTCAGGCGTTCAAGGAAAGTGTCATTAAGGAGGGCCCTTGGGAGGAAGAAGGGGATGCGGACAATGTGTGGATGAAGATGGCGACTTGCATTCGTAAGGTGGCCTCGGAGAAGTTCGGAGTGTCCACGGGAAGGAGAAGCGAAGATAAGGATACCTGGTGGTGAAATGATGATGTCCAGAAGGTGATTAAAGAAAAGAAAGATTGTTTCAGACACCTATACCTGGATAGGAGCAGACAACATAGAGAAGTACAAGATGGCGAAGAAGGCCACAAAGCGAGCTGTCAGTGAAGCAAGGGGTCGAGCGTATGAGGACCTCTACCAACGGTTAGGCACGAAGGAAGGCGAAAGGGACATCTATAAGATGGCCAAGATCCGAGAGAGGAAGACGAGGGATATTGGCCAAGTCAAATGCATCAAGGACAGAGCAGACCAACTCTTGGTGAAGGACGATGAGATTAAGCATAGATGGCGGGAGTACTCCGACAAGCTGTTCAATGGGGAGGATGAGAGTTCTACCATTGAACTGGACGACTCCTTTGATGAGACCAGCATACATTTTGTGCAGCGAATCCAGGAGTCTAAGGTCAAGGAGGCTTTAAAAAGGATGAAAGGAGGCAAGGCGATGGGCCCTGATTGTATCCCCATTGAGGTGTGGAAAGGCGTTGGGGACATAGAGATAGTATGGCTAACCAAGCTTTTCAACCTCGTTTTTCAGGCAAACAAGATGCCAGAAGAATGAAGATGGAGTATATTAGTACCAATCTTCAAGAACAAGGGGGATGTCCAGAGTTGTACTAATTACCGTGGAATTAAGTTGATGAGCCATACAATGAAGCTATGGGAGAGAGTCATTGAGCACCGCTTAAGAAGAATGACAAGCGTGACCAAAAATCAGTTTGGTTTCATGCCTGGGAGGTCAACCACCTGGTACGACAACTTATGGAGAGATAAAAGGAGCAAAAGGACTTGCATATGTTGTTCATAGACTTGGAGAAGGCCTATGATAGGATACCGCGGAATGTCATGTGGTGGGCCTTGGAGAAACACAAAGTCCCAGGAAAGTACATTACCCTCATCAAGGACATGTACGAACAAGTGATGTCGATATTGATGACTTCTCGATTAAGATAGGACTGCATCATGGGTCAGCTTTGAACCCTTATCTTTTTGCCTTGGTGATGGATGAGGTCACAAGGGATATACAAGGAGATATCCCATGGTGTATGCTCTTTGCGGATGATGTGCTGCTAGTTGACGATAGTTGGACGGGGGTAAATAGGAAGTTAGTTATGGAGATAAACCTTGGAATCGAAAGGGTTTAGGCTTAGTAGAACTAAAACCAAGTACATGATGTGCGATTTTAGTACTACTAGGTGTGAGGAGGAGGTTAGCCTTGATGGGCGGGTGGTGCCTCAGAAGGACACCTTTTGATATTTGGGGTCAATGTTGCAGGAGGATGGGGGTATTGATGAAGATGTGAACCATCGAATCAAAGCCGGATGGATGAAGTGGCGCCAAGCTTCTAGCATTCTCTATGACAAGAGTGCCACAAAAGCTAAAAGGCGTGTTCTACAGGACAGCGGTTCGACCCGCAATATTGTATGGCGCCGAGTGTTGGCCAACTAAAAGGCGACATGTTCAACAGTCAGGTGTGGCGGAGATGCGTATGTTGAGATGGATGTGTGGCCACACAAGGAAGGATCGAGTCCGGAATGATGATATACGAGATAGAGTTGGGGTAGCACCAATTGAAGAGAAGCTTGTCCAACATCATCTGAGATGGTTTGGGCATATTCAGCGCAGGCCTCCAGAAGCTCCAATGCATAGCGGACGGCTAAAGCGTGCGGAGAATGTCAAGAGAGGTCGGGGTAGACCGAATTTGACATGGGAGGAGTCCGTTAAGAGACACCAAAGAACTAGCTATGGACAGGGGTGCGTGGAAGCTTGCTATCCATGTGCCAGAGCCATGAGTTGGTCGCGAGATCTTATGGGTTTCACCTCGAGCCTACCCCAACTTGTTTGGGACTTGTTGTTGTTGTTGTTGTTGTTGTAGAGAAATGTAGCACATCAGTCTTCAACATAGTGAAATTATTTTGGCATGGTAGCTATTTTACATTTATTACTTGATTTATAACAAAGATTGATTATAATAATTTTCTATATGAATCACAAAGGATCCACTCATGCTGTTAATACTAGTTCACTCAAGCTGGCTCATCTAGACTCAAAATTAACCAAATTATCTTAAGTTCGTCTATTTTTGCCTGCTTTTTGTGACAATGACATGGCATGTACACAATTTTTTTCCCTGGTGAAAGGGAGCTGTAGGAAATGGCTATTGCACTAAACAGCCATAAATGAGGAATGGTCGTGCAAAACATGCACTCATTCTGTTAATACTAGTTCACTCAGGCTGGCTCATCAAGACTCAAAATTAACAAAATTATCTTAAGTTCCTTAATTTTGCCTGCTTTTGTGACAATGACATGGCATGTACAAAAAAATCCCGTCACGAAAGGTTGTTGTAGGAAATGTCTATAGCACTAAACAGTCATACATGAGGAATGGTAGTGCGAAAACTAGCACTTTGACAGGTCACATAAATATCTTACCTCAAGCTCCCTTCCCTTCACCATAATTTCCTTGTATGCCTTTGGCTCTCGTGATTTCAAGATGTTCCAGAGGATTCCACCACCTGTCCGGAAACGACTTCCATCAGCAATCGTCTGCCCACCACACTTCTGAATGGCCTCAACCTAGAATAGAATGTACTTAGCAATAGATAACAACTCATGAATACTAAACTTTACAGGTTCTAAAATATTGCTATCTGATTATATAGACAGCAAGAATTATACAAGGCACAGCTTTAAAATAGGAACTTAACTGCAATTGGATTTTTTCACCAAGCATAGAAGGAAATATTATTCAGTGACTCTTCAGAGAAACTCCAAACTTCTCAATTACTTAAAACAAACTAATCCATGGAACTGCAAAGAATCAAGGCAGTAATATTTGTAAGAGCAACAGATTTCCTATGAAGGGTTACAAGGGTATGCAAGTCCATTGGGCAAATACCTACCAGTCCACACCACTGAGGCACAAAAAAAACAGAGGTCCAGTACAATAGCTTACACTAACAAATTATGACATATTTGTGCTTTAGTAAGAAAATGAACCATCTCAACCAAGACAGTAAACTTTTCAAAAGTACGTCGATTGATAAACTGAACCTCCTTACATACTGTTCAACAAAAGAATTGTATACCTCTCGGACAAGATCGCTGACAGCAGAAACACCAAGGCAGCCAATAGCATTCCAGACAAGGTACGACTTTTTCTCCTTCAAGCGCCTGCACGTGTCAAGTACAAAACTGCAAAAGGTATAAAGGATTGGGTAGTTAGCAACCTAAAATAAATAACACAATGAAGCAAAATGGTTTGCCTTGACAGGTTGGTTGGGCAAACCAACGTAGCGATAGCTTTACACAAGCGTTGGAGTATTGGATTACAAGACAGTTTGAAAACTAAACTCTGTATAATCCTCTTGTGAAAAGAAGTCTTTGTATTCATGATAGCAATTAACTAATTTCTATTAAAATGTACAACGTTTGTTGACCATATAGTGCAATTGCGCCGTTGCACTCAACACGGTGCGAGCATTTTCCTTCATATAAAAATTTCACATAGAAGAAACAAACTTTTCGAAAGGATGATCAAAACCATTATATGTATAAACCAATTTCCGCAATAGTCTACTCAATACTCCCGATTTGAACATACAAAACAAATAGCAGGTGGTATATACACAAACGTTAATTTTCTAATTTCGTCTCGGGCATAACCAAAACCCTAAGAGAGTGGTGCGAGGGTTTTTACCGATTAATGTCACCGATCTTGGTGGGTGGCCCATCAGGCCTCCCCCTGTTCTTACTCCTCCCGGACTTTCTCTTCTTCTTTTTCTTGCCCGCCGGTCCGCCCGCCTGCGCACCACCGCCAGCGGTTCCTGCTCCGGCGGCGGGGGGGTCGGGGATGGGGGTTTCCTCCGCCTCCGCGTCAGCCATCTCGACGTCATCTCCGCCGAAATCTAGGGTCTCCTCGTCGAGCACGGCATCCAGGATGCTCTCGCCCCTCTCCATGCCGCCGCCACAAGCAGCAGGGGCCCCTCACGCCCTCGCCGCTCTATTCGCCGCTCTTTTGCCGCAACAAAACGATGAGCGCAGCACAAAGAGGAAAGGGGCGCCCAATATGGTGGGCAAGGCTTTTGGTCTCAGGCGCGGTCATGCGTCATGGGCTTCTTGGCCTTGGTTTCTGGCAGACAGAAGAACAGGCGGCTAGAGCAGCACTCTGGGAACCTAAAAAAAAAAGAGCAGCAGTCTGGCTCATCTTTTTTTTTAGACAGTCTGCGAGGCCTTTTATTAATCTTCTATATCTAAATAGGGGCACCCCACTAGCTGATTTTTTTGACTCCACATGAAGCCACCCATATGAATCATATATACCTAAGAAGTTCACCCTCACTACTTGATTTATCTCAATATGCAGCATAGACACGTCATCATCCATTCACATGTAGCCACGTCACACCTCATGCAATCCCACTCAGGCCCACCTCCTCAGGTATGAATAAATATTTTCAATTTTTCTTCGGCTCGACTTGTGGCGGCTGTACCAAGCTGTAGCGCCCGACCTCAAACGGTCAAGTCTCTATGCTTCCGTGCCATCCCTGGATTGGTAATGCTGACACACACAGTACTCGGAGGATTTATAATAGAGTAGCAATCACACACTTATTACATCAAATGTCTCAAAAGAGAACTTATTACAATAAATAAGGCTTGAGGCCATCTAATACGATAACAGCGGAAGGCTTGGAAGATAAAGTGAGTCCATCAACTCCAACGGCATAGCTGAGCTGCACGGCAACGACCTAACGAACCTTACTCCTCGTCTGAAAAGTCTGCAACATAATATGCTGCAGCCCAAAAATAGGTCAGCACATGGAATATGCTGGCAATATAACACAGTAGAGCAAGAATAGAATGATGCTATCACTACATGCATATTTGGCTGGTGGAAAGCTCTACGGTTACAGTTTTTGCGAAAAGCCAATTTTTTCGTACAACAAAGGAATAGATTTTAATTTGCCTATCATGGTAGTTGAAACATCATTGAGAAGGTTCCTCCAACTCAATCCCAATTAAAGTAATTATCAACCCGACAATATTAATTAAGAGTGATGAGATACTTAAGATACTCCAAGTGGTAGATACTCAAGATTATCCATAACCGGGGACACGGCTAACCATGATTAGATTGTACACTCTGCAGAGGTTTGCGCACTTTTCCCCATAAGACTCCATCGCCTCCGTTGGATTTCTCGCACTACATGATGTTTGAGAAACGGATGACCGAGACACGGTCTTTCAGAAACATTAAGTCTCTACTCCGGGTAGACCATACCAAACCTATAACCCACTACCTGCTGATCTACCTCTTCGAGAGCTTCACGTAACTTACTCAACTATGCTAGAGCCCATATTAGCTTGTGGCTGCACACGGAAGTTTCTAGCATGAATCATCTCAGTTTCCTTTGAGCCTGGGTGGCGGTCCATAGAAAAATCACACGGAACCCCGGGATTTCCAAAAATACAGGCAACACTGGATTCTCCAGGTGCCTCAATCCACCCAGATGTTTATTTAAGTTGCCACCTTAAGTTGAACCATTAATTAACAATCTCACATCTGTCATGGATTTCACTCAAAACCAATCCACGTCTACGAGCATAGCATCGCACTATAAGCATAACGTAATAATAACTCCCAAGGTTTGAATGAAACAGGGCAATAGGTCATACCTCATCAACTACTTCCCAGCCCACATGTTAATGACATCTTAATCATGCAATGTTTGAGGATTGGATCTAATGCATAAAAACTGGGTATGAAAAGAGTATGATCAATGTGTTACTTGCCTTGCTGACGATCCGCGAAACCTAGGGACTCGTAGTAGCACGCTTCGCACTCCGGAAATTCTATCGCAAACAAACAATAGCATAAATCGAACGGAGCAACGAAACTCAAACGGCGAAAGAAACAAGATCCGTTTACTAATCTGAACTAAAGTCAAATTTTACAGTACCAAAATCTTGTTCAAGTTGATTAAACAGAAAGAGGGTCTCGAGACGAAGATCTAGGCGCTTGAATCGCCAGATTCTGATACGAGCGAAAAGATAAACTGAAACGAAAATCGGATCAGAAATCGCGATCGAAAATAATCGTGGGATAATCCGAGAAAAAGAAACTGACGAACAGGCTAACGAACGAGCGTTCGTTGTCTGTAACTAACGAGCAAATACCGTTCATTAAAACAAACGTACGGACGAACGTCCATTAAACAGAAGAACCGAGAAAAACCGGCGAACCGATCTAAAAAACGAACTAGGGCTTTTCTTAAAAAAACCGAATCGGTTTTTCTTAAAAAAACAGGCGGCGATGGCGCGTTACCTCGTCGGATCCGGCGGGGCGCAGCTCCGGCGGGGCTGGCGGGCGGCGGGGCACAGGCGGCGGCGGTAAGGCAGCTCGGCGGCGGCGGCACGGGCAGTAGCGGCGCGGGCTGCGGCGGCGGGGCTGGCGAGCGGTGGTGGTGGCGAGACGGGGTGGTGGCGGCGCTATTTAAAGGGGGCGAGGGGGCGGCGTGGCTTGGGCGAGGGGGCGCCCGGGGAGGAGTCCGGCTCGGACTCCCCTCGGCGTCCGTGCTGCGCACGGCGGCGCGCGCGAGGGAAACGGCTGCGGAACGGGCCGGCTCGGCTTCGGCCCAGTTTGGTCCAGAAACCTTTTTTTAAACAATTTCGCCGAACAGAAAATAAATCCTAGAAAACAAAAGAAAAAACTAAAAATGCCAAAACAAATTTTCACCGTCTAAATAAAATATTTAGGACGAGATGAACATTTTCTTGGCCCTAAAATGCAATTTGGAAAATGTGCAATTTTTCTAATGCAAATAAAATCAAATATTTGATTTTAATATTTTTCCTCCAATATTTCAATTATTTTGGAGAAGTCATATTATCTCCTCTCATATACTTTAATATAAAATATTTTTCGGAGATAAAAATAATTAAAACCAAAATCCTAGTTTCATCATTTGATAAAAAACAAATATGAAAACTGGGAAATCCCCAACTCTCTCTGAGGGTCCTTGAGTTACTTAGGATTTTCGAGGATTGCGAAATGAAAATGCAATAAAATATGTTATGCATGAATGATCTATGTATAACATTCCAAATTGAAAATTTGGGATGTTACAAACATACCCCCTTAAGATGAATCTCGCCCTCGAGATTCGGGTTGGCTAGAAAATAGGTGTGGGTGGTCTTTGCCAAGATCATCCTCTCGTTCCCAGGTGGCTTCATCCTCAGTATGGTGGCTCCACTGAACTTTGCAAAACTTGATAACCTTGTTGCGGGTGACTCGACTGGCAAACTCAAGAATCCTAACTGGCTTCTCCTTATAAGTCAAATCACTGTCCAACTGAATCGCCTCCAAGGGTACTGTATCTCTTAATGGTATATCGGCCATCTCAGCATGACACTTCTTCAACTGTGAAACATGAAACACATCATGAACTCCTGACAGTCCTTCAGGTAACTCCAACTTATAGGCAACTTCTCCCATCCGTCCCAAAATACGATATGGTCCTACAAATCTCGGGGCTAACTTTCCCTTAACTCCAAAATGTTTCACTCCTCGCAAGGGTGATACTCGCAGATATGCTATGTCTCCAATTTTATAAGTTACCTCCTTGCATTTTGAATCTGCATAACTCTTCTGCCTGGACTGAGCTATCTTCAGTCTATCTCGAATCAGCTTAACCTTCTCTTCAGACTCCTTGATTAAGTCTGGTCCAAACAACTGTCGATCTCCTACTTCATCCCACATCAACGGTGTTCTGCACCTTTGTCCATACAGGGCTTCGAATGGTGCCATCTTCAAATTGGCTTAGTAACTATTGTTGTATGAGAACTCTGCATAAGGCAAATTGTCATCCCAACTAGATCCATAATCTAGCGCACAGGCTCTCAACATGTCCTCCAGAATCTGGTTGTCTCTCTCGGTCTGTCCATCCGTCTGCGGGTGAAACGCTGTACTGAACTCCAATCTCGTTCCCAAAGTCTGATGCAGCTGATGCCAAAACTTTGAGGTAAACTGTGTTCCTCTATCTGATATGATGGTCCTTGGAACTCCATGCAGACATACGATCCTGGACATATATATCTTGGCCAACTTTGCACTTGTATAAGTTGTTTTCACTAGGATAAAGTGAGCCACTTTGGTCAAGCGATCAACTACTACCCATATAGAATCATATCCTGATTTGGTCCTGGGTAATCCGGTGATAAAATCCATGCCAAGCTTATCCCACTTCCATTCGGGTATCGACATATGTTGTAACAATCCTGCTGGCTTTTGATGCTCTGCCTTCACTCTCAGGCATACATCACATACAGCTACATACTCGGCGATATCCTTCTTCATCCCTGTCCACCAGAAACATTCCTTCAAATCCAAGTACATATTGGTGTTTCCGGGGTGTATCGAGTATGATGAGTCATGAGCCTCATGAAGTATTAACTTCCTGATCTCTGGGTCATTGGGCACATAAACTCGGTCCTCAAACCATAAGGTGTCATGCTCATCCTTACGAAAACCTTTGGCCTTTCCTTTGCTCATTTTCTCCTTTATCTCAGCAATCTCTTTGTCACCCTTCTAAGCTTCTCGAATCTTGCCCAACAACGTAGACTGAACCTCCATTGTTGCAACAAAACCTCTAGGAACAATCTCCAATCGAAGTTCCCTGATATCCTCTGCTAACTCCTTTGGTAATCTCGTACTCTCCAGGATATTACCATAACTCTTCCGGCTCAAAGCGTCTGCTACGACATTGGCCTTTCCTGGATGATAGTGTAGCTTCATGTCATAATCCTTTATAAGCTCCAACCATCTCCTCTGCCTAAGGTTCAGCTCCTGAGTTATACCTCCCTTGTCCATACTTCCTCTTACGGTTCTCAATCTGCTGCTGCTTCCCTTCAATCATAAGAGCCTTATCTACCAACTCCTGGTAGTTGTTGAAGGTTGCTACCATCAACTGCATGCTCATCTCATCACTCAGCCCTTCCATAAACTTCTCCTGCTTCGCGGCATCTGTGGCCACATCATCAGGGGCATAGCGAGATAACTTGCTAAACTCATCCACGTACTGGGCCATAGTACGGTTCCCCTGGCGTAAGTTGTGAAACTCACGCTTCTTCATATTCATGGCTCCAGTTGAGACATGGGTTGTACGGAAAGCTTGCTGAAACTGGTCCCAGGTGACATTGGCTATGGGGAAAGTGGTCGTGTAATTCTCCCACCATGAGGTTGATGGTCCATCCAATTGATGTGCGGCAAAGCGCACCTTCTCCGCATCTGTGCAACCTGCGGTGGTCAACTCCCTTCCAATACGGCGTAGCCAATCATCAACAACTATAGGCTCGGTGCTACTGGAAAACACCGGCGGCTATAACCTTAGAAAACGGGCTAGGTTGTCAACTGGAGCCTTGGTTCTGAACTAGCAATTGCATTAGGGTATTCTGCTGCTAGATCAACTGAGTGAGCTCCGGCGAGAAGGCAAATCCGGTGTCATGTCTCGGAGGCATCTGATGGGTTTAGAGGGAAGAGATCAGAATAGAAAAGGGGTCTAATGAGAAAGCACTACCCATATGCACATGAGACAAGCACAAACATTTCACTCAATCAATCAAGCAAGGGCATACAAGCAGTCTAGAACTATCGCAAAAGTGTTCAACTACTACTAGATACATGGGGGAATACTACTAATCGTTTGGTGGTCATCTAGAAATTTTGATCGATGGAAGACTCCATGATATCTGCTCCAGCTTCGTCTTCAAAGTCATCATCACTAGGGTCGGAGTCGGTGTCGTCGATGATGATGTAGTTGTCCGGGCAAGTGGAATCGTCGACTTATCTTCCTAGCGTTGGATCTCCCATGAATACTCCGATCTTCTTTACCAGGTCATCATTCTTCTCCAGTAGTGTCTTGATTTCCTCCTCATATCCATCGCGTGTAAACTTGAGTTCTTCCTCCAGCTCGATGATCCTAGTCTTCGCCTTCTTCAAGTCCATCATGTCTGCGCACATTTGGTTCTCCTGTCGTCGAATGTGATGGTTTAACTCCTGGATGAAAGCTGCAATGGATCTATCCTTCTTGGTGCTGATCACCTCCCATTGCTCGTCCCGGCGCCCACATATCTGGTACATAGTGTCATTAAGATCCTTGTTGTAGACTTCTCCAATGCGTCCCATCGTAATGTGGGCTACCATGCTCTTGCCTAGGCTCCAGGTGGGTGCTTCAAAACAAAACTCTATGGGTTTAGAGGTTGGCGAGAACGTCCTTCCTGGAACTTGTACTTGAATCATCCAATGCTCCTCTTCTGGTAAGGTGGCGTTATATGTCCCGGTGAAGCTTGGTATTTAATTGTTCAAGTACCTAGTGACTTCCTTCAAGTGGCGTCCAAAGGGGGTGTCTTCATCCGGCTGTGCAAACTTATTCTTCATCTCCGCCATCCTAAAGAGTAGAAAATGGAGAGAAGTCAGAAATGAGTAGAGAAGAGTGACCTAGGGTTTATCTTAGTGGTCGTGTCCTACACTCAGCGTGTGCTCTGATACCATCTTGTAGCGACTCGACCTCAAACGGTCAAGTCTCTATGCTTCCGTGTCATCCCTGGATCGGTAATGCTGACACACACAGTACTCGAAGGATTTATAACAGAGTAGCAATCACACACTTATTACATCGAATGTCTCAAAAAAGAACTTATTACAATAAATATGGCTTAAGGCCATCTAATACGATAGCAGCAGAAGGCTTGGAAGATAAAGTGAGTCCATCAACTCCAACGGCATAGCTGAGCTGCACGGCAACGACCTAACGAACCTTACTCCTCGTCTGAAAAGTCTGCAACATAATACGTTGCAGCCCGAAAACGGGTCAGCACATGGAATATGCTGGCAATATAACACAGTAGAGCAAGAATAGAATGATGCTATCACTACATGCATATTTGGCTGGTGGAAAGCTCTATGGTTACAGTTTTTGTGAAAAGCCAATTTTTTCCTACAACAAAGGAATAGATTTTAATTTAACTATCATGGTAGTTGAAACATCATTGAGAAGGTTCCTCCAACTCAATCCCAATTAAAGTAACTATCAACCCAACAATATTAATTAAGAGTGATGAGGTACTTAAGATACTCCAAGTACTAGATACTCAAGATTGTCCATAACCAGGGACACGGCTAACCATGATTAGATTGTACACTCGGCAGAGGTTTGCGCACTTTTCCTCACAAGATTCGATCGCCTCCGTTGGATTTCTCGCACTACATGATGTTTGAGAAACAGATGACCGAGACACAGTCTTTTAGAAACATTAAGTCTCTACTCCGGGTAGACCATACCAAACCTATAACCCACTACCTGCTGATCTACCTCTTCGAGAGCTTCACGTAGCTTACTCAACTATGCTAGAGCCCATATTAGCTTGTGGCTACACACGGAAGTTTCTAGCATGAATCATCTCAGTTCCCTTTGAGCCTGGGTGGCGGTCCATAGGAAAATCACACGGAACCCCGGGATTTCCAAAAATACAGGCAACACTGGATTCTCCAGGTGCCTCAATCCACCCAGATGTTTATTTAAGTTGCCACCTTAAGTTGAACCATTAATTAACAATCTCACATTTGTCATGGATTTCACTCAAACCCAATCCACGTCTACGAGCATAGCATGGCGCTGTAAGCATAACGTAATAGTAACTCCCAAGGTTTGAATGAAACAGGGCAATAGGTTCGACCTCATCAACTACTTCCCAACCCACATGTTAATGACATCCTAATCATGCAATGTTTGAGGATTGGATCTAATGCATAAAAACTGGGTATGAAAAGAGTATGATCAATGTGTTACTTGCCTTGTTGATGATCCGCGAAACCTAGGGACTCGTAGTAGCACGCTTCGCACTCCGGGAATTCTATCGCAAACAAACAATAGCATACATAAGCAATCAAGAAAAGATGCACAGGCAAAACTCAAATAAGAGAGATTGACCAGAAAGTTCAACTTAAGAACTCCGGTTTGCGAAAAGAATCAAATCGAACGGAGCAACGAAACTCAAACGGCGAAAGAAACAAGATCCGTTTACTAATCTGAACTAAAGTCAAATTTTACAGTACCAAAATCTTGTTCAAGTTGATTAAACAGAAAGAAGGTCTCGAGACGAAGATCTAGGCGCTTGAATCGGCAGATTTCGATAAACGAGCGAAAAGATAAACTGTAACGAAAATCAGATCAGAAATCGCGATCGAAAATAATCGCGGGATAATCCGAGAAAAAGAAAACTAACGAATAAGCTAACGAACGAGCTTTCGTTGTCTGCAACTAACGAGCAAAAACCGTTCATTAAAATGAACGTACGGATGAACGTCCGCTAAATAGAAGAACCGAGAAAAACCGGCGAACCGATCTAAAAAAACGAACTAGGGTTTTTCTTAAAAAAACAAATCTATTTTTCTTAGAAAAACCGACGGCGACGACGCGTTACCTCGTCAGATCCGGCGGGGCTGGCGGGCGGCGGTGGTGAGGCGGCTCAGCGGCGGCAGCACGGGGCAGCAGCGGTGCGGGCGGCAGCAGGCGGCGGCGCGGGCTGCGGCGACGGGGCTGGCGGGCGGTGGTGGTGGCGAGATGGGGTGGTGGCGGCGCTATTTAAAGGGGGCGAGGGGGCGGCGTGGGCGAGGGGGCGCCCGGGGAGGAGTCCAGCTCGGACTCCCCTCGGCGTCCGTGCTGCGCACGGCGGCGCGCGCGAGGGAGACGACGGCGGAACGGGCCGGCTGGGCTTCGGCCCAGTTTGGTCCGGAAACCTTTTTTTAAAACAATTCCGCCGAACAGAAAATAAATCCTAGAAAATAAAATAAAAATCTAAAAATGCCAAAACAATTTTCACCATCTAAATAAAATATTTAGGATGAACATTTTCTTGGCCCTAAAATGCAATTTGGAAAACGTGAAATTTTTCTAATGCAAATAAAATCCAAATAAAATCAAATATTTGATTTTGATATTTTCCTCCAATATTTCAATTATTTTGGAGAAGCCATATTATCTCCTCTCATATACTTTAATATGAAATATTTTTCGGAGAGAAAAATAATTAAAACCAAAATCCTCGTTTCATCATTTGATAAAAATCAAATATGAAAACTGGGAAATCCCCAACTCTCTCCGAGGGTCCTTGAGTTGCTTAGGATTTTCGAGGATGTGAAACGAAAATGCAATAAAATATGTTATGCATGAATGATCTATGTATAGTATTCCAAATTTAAAATTTGGGATGTTACAGAAGCGACTTCTCACGAAAGAGTTCGAATGGGCTGGGTTGGACGTTGGCAGACCGTATCCATCAGGGTTCCCCGCATGGTACTATACTTCCTTCTGCAGTGCCTCCTCTGCGTCCTTTCTTTTACACGACTGCTCCTCTTCCTCTCTTCCTCTTCACCTTTTCTAATGTCCATTAATGGAGACAATGCATCGATACCTTAATTTGGCTCCTCCTCTCCCCTATGTGCGTGACCTACCACGTCTTCTCACCATTAATACCCTTCCCAACTATCACGCCCAAGATGCGACCCTATCCTAAAGGAACTCGAAGGTTCCACCAAGGATAGAAGCGCATCTTGAAGACGCTTTTGCAAGGTGGATATCATTACATCAATATTACATAATAGTGGGGATACAACCAAGACATACAGTGTCACATGAATACAACAATACATCATATACAAGATCAACATCCGACTACGGATGAATCATAAACAGAAACGCAAACAATATCCACCTTGCTATCCCAGGTTGCCGACCAGGAACCTATCCCTCAATCGAAGAAGAAGCAGAAGAAGAACTCCAACACAAATAAACATCGCTCTTGCGTCATGATCATCGCAAAACCTGTACCTGCAACTGGTGGTGTAGTAATCTGTGAGCCACGAGGACTCAGCAATCCCATTACCATGGGTATCAAGACTAGCAAAGCTTATGGGTAAGGAAGGGGGTACAGTGGTGAGGTTGCAGCAGCGGCTAAGCATGTATGGTGGCTAACATACGCAAACGAGAGCGAGAAGAGAATCAAAGGAACGGTCGTCAAGTAGTAATGATCAAGAAGTGATCCTGAACTCCTACTTACGTTAGACATAACCCAAAAATCGTGTTCTCCTCTCGATCAACCCCGAAAAGAGACACTCACGGTTACACACACGGTTTGTGTATTTTAGAAGAGTTTACTTCAAGTTTACTACAACCGGACATTAACAAATTCCCATCTGCCACATAACCGCGGGCACGGCTTTCGAAAGTTCAAACCCTGCAGGGGTGTCCCAACTTAGCCCATGATAAGCTCTCGCGATCAACGAAGGATATTCCTTCTCCCCGGGAAGACCCGATCAGTCTCGGAATCCCGGCTACAAGACATTTCGACAATGGTAAAACAAGTCCGGCAAAGCCTCCCGGCGTGCTAACATCCTGATAGTAGCCGCGCGTATCTCGTCTCAGGCCACGACCGGATGAGCACTACGTACAACTAGAACCAGACCTCAAGTTTCCCCGAGGTGGCGCTGCAAGTGGCTCTAGTTTGGACCAACACTTAGACAAGCATTGGCCCCGGGGGGCTAAAATAAAGATGACCCTCGAGAGAGCGACTCCCAAGGGAAAAGTAGGCGGTGGTGAGGCAAATGGTAAGACCAATGTTGGGCCTTGCTGGAGGAGTCTTATTCAAAGCGAACTGTCAAGGGGGTCCCATAAATCACCCAACCGCGTTAGGGACGCAAAATCCGGGAACATAATACCGATATGACGGAAACTAGGGCGGCAAGAGTGGAACAAAACACCAGGCATAAGGCCGAGCCTTCCACCCTTTACCAAGTATATAGATGCATTAATAATATAAGATATATTGTGATATCCCAACATAAACATAAACATAATCCAACATGGAGCAATCTTCATCTTCACCTGCAACTAGCAACGCTATAAGAGGGGCTGAGCAAAGCGGTAACATAGCCAAACAATGATTTGCTAGGAAGGGTAACAAAGTTCAGAGGTTCATGGCAATTTGGGAGGCTTGAGCAGCAAGTGGTAGGTAGCGCAGCATAGCGAAAGAACGAAGCAACTAGCATAGCAATGATAGTAATGAGATCCAAGGTGACGGTCATCTTGCCTGAAATCCCGCAAGGAAGAAGAACGAGTCCATGAAGAAGATGAAGCCACGAAGACGAACCAAGCGTAGACGAACGAATCCTCACGATCACAACGAAACGGGAACTATCGAGAAGAAGCACACAACATGGTAAACACACCACACATGAACAAGGCATGATGCTCAACCAAGTATGATGCATGACAAGGCTACATGAAGCTACACATGGCAAGAGATGATGCATACAAGAGCAACACATCAAAGCAAGTTTAAATGAGGCCGGAAACAACATAGGACAATTCCGGTGAGTCCTCATATGCAAATTTCGAAATTGGTCCAGATCTGAATAAGACTTATCTTCAAGTTGTTAAACAGCAATTTAAGATGCACCAAAATGATCTACACGAAATTCTAGTCAAGTTACATATAAAGTTCATTAGATTCGGAACTACGGCCTAGAAGATATGAGCAAAACAAGATGAACATGGCATTGATGCAAAATGCATACAAACATCAAGCAAACACTCTCAAAACATGGATGCAACAAGGTTTTCTGAGACAACTTCACCCGAGATCCCAGAAAAATAACTTCAAGTTGCAGATTTACTATTTACTGTTTTGATTTGCTCTAGCAGATTGTGACAATCATGTTACTAGATCCCTTTGAAGAAGACGATCAATGCTACTCCCTCCGTTCCGAATTACTTGTCTTGGATTTGTCTAGATACGAATGTATCTAGCACTAAAATAAGTCTAGATACATCCGTATCTAGACAAATTCAAGACAAGTAATTCGGAACGGAGGCAGTACCATCCACTGAAGGTAACTTGTTTTGGAGCTTGAGAGGCCAGATCAAAGTATACGTAATTCAGTATGCTTCCTTTGGCTATTTAATCCGTTGGTGTATGTTTGACAAATTCAAGCTTAAGTTGCTGAACCAAATCAGTTTGGTGTATAATCCATCTTGATATCATGCAATATAACTAAACTTAGGAAAATGTGTTGCCTTGAAATGATTTTTTATTATTGAAAACATTTTACCAGCATAAGCATGAAATTACCTACTCCCGAGGGCATAAGTTATGTCGCCATTGTGGGAACATACCATATGATTCATGTGCCTACATTGATATGTTGGAATATGTCAGATCATTTTCTGAACTCTACTACGTAACTGTACATCTATAATTTTTAGTGATCTACATTCTTCTCTTATCTTCTTTAGCAAGCATAGTTATCTATATTTGTGTACTTGGATGAGATAAGAAGTTATAACCTTCTCCCAGCATGCCAAGATGCATTTTGGTCGTTTGCTATGTTCCAAGAGGTACCATGTCTCGATCAAATTATTATTTGATATATTATCTATTTACAGAGATTTTGATAGGCATATACACAAATGAGGACATCTTGCTAGCCATGTCATCATACTCACGTGATAATAAGACCTTCCTTTAGTTGTGTTTTTTTGTCAAACTTTTGCTGATTTGAGTAATTTATTCCGTTGTGTGATTCTCAGGTGGTTCTCAGTACAATACATGAGTGTGCAGGTTAGTTGGTTAGCGAAGTGAAGGATTCAGGACGACCATTGATGTGCGCTCCATCTTTGTGAATTATTCTTTCATCTCACATACTACATTTCATATGCTTCCTTAGTTTGAAGATCAGAACAATGAAGGTTCCTTACTAAGAAATTACATTATTTGCTTCGCATTTTGTGTTTTAAATGTACATTATTAGAAGGAAAAGGGGAAATATTTCTATTTTTCTATCCAATCGTGCATTGTTCAATTCAATCTAATCAAATTGTTTTACTTTAGCCAAGAGACCATATGGTTAACAAGTATATCCAAATTATTTATAATTCATTTGTCTAATCTATCAAATTTTTCTCACTATAATTCCCGCAGCAACGCGCGGGGTATCATCTAGTTTCTATAGCCGTTGATGCAGTATGTGGTTCACGAGTCTGCATCGTCTGATCATGTTTTGATGCAATTTACGAGACTTGCCACCGCTAAGTGGAAAATAACGTTTCGTTGTTTCTCCCCAGCGCCCTCTATTCTTCGATCGCACTGCCCCGCTCAACTTTGCATGCATGGGCTAGACCCGGACCTGTCGCTGCTGGGCTGGCTACCGAAGCCAACATATGTTTCTATGAGTGTTGGGACGCAGGCTGGGCCTCTGTTCCTTGGCCAGCCATCTTATATCATCGAGCAAGGGACAACTGTTGCGTCCTTAATGTGTCGTTGCTCTTCTTTGAGTCATGTCCACCTTTGGAACCGTCCCGTCTGCTTATCAGGTGAGCATCGTTGTGCTCTTACATTCAACTGTGGGATGATGAATACCACTCTTGATATGCTTAGGTGTGGCCTGTCGTTTAGATTCTACTTTTGTAGTTACATCCTACCATACCGCAGTCTGCACCTTCTGATGCTACGACGTCACACGCCTTCGATATTCTCCAGTCCAAGTACATGTACGTGTATGCACTTCACCGGGATGGCTTTTCACTTGGAGTATGTTCTTAGATACTAAGTGCTATTCTCAATAGGTCATTATCTACCAACAAAATTTGAAGGAATGCTAAAATATTATCTCACACATCTATGTTGTGACCTTTTCTCTATGCGATTTTGTTTGGTAAAATGCACCGTGTTCTTCCCTGGTGTTTTTCCTTATTGTTATGTTTTTCATAGCAGAGTGGCCAAAATATCAATAGTACACTGTTTTGTAGCTCAGATCAGGAAACCGAGGTTAGTGCTTTGAATTAATAATAAGCCATTTCATCCGTGAAGAGGGCATATTTCACAAGCAGATACAATTAACATTTATGACCAAAGTCAGTCATTGTGTCATGTGGCAAAGATGACCCATTCATTATTTGTTTGACATAACCCATAATTGAGGTGAGAATTTGTTTCAATTCCCACTAATTTGTTGGAATACTCAATGCAAATTTGGCAAGACTTTTTCCCACTTCTTTTTTTGGAAGATGCTCTATTGAAATTTAGTGTTCAATGTAGCCGCTCGATGTTTTAGGATATACTATTTTCACTTAGTTTTGTTTTAATACTTCCATGTAATATATATTATCGTTGGTCCACTTTTTTTGTAATACAGTAGTTCTAAACTTAAAGATCGCCATTTTGTGGTTAATGTATTTCCAAACTAATTGTGGTGATTGGTTGTATTAATTCTGAATTTCTACTTGCAAAGTTTACTCTCTTATATGTAATGATTTTTTTTCACATTGCTGACGATGATTTTTCATACAGAGTGCTAGGGATCAAGACATATTTTAACATTGGGCCAAGTTTTACAAGTATTAGAACCACATTGGTGATGATGCTTCGAAGTTATTTCCTTCGTATTTGAGACTTCGTGCACATGAGGTTCATTTTGTGCGAGTGGCAATCCGCCAATCAGCTAGGAAATATTTTTCTAAATATTCTCTTCATGTTACTATTGTTTCTATAATTTTCTACCTATAATTCTATAAATAGGGATGTTCGCATTCCTTTCCGCAGCAACGCGCGGGGTATCATCTAGTTGTGATCAATGTTTACACCCACAAAAGAAAGATTACCAGGGTTGTCGAACCAAACATGGCGGCCAACCCCCAACTTTAAAACATGTCTCGCTAGCCTGTGAGCCTCGTAGTTTGAGCTCTTAAATTCATGAACAAAACTACAAGCTTCAACGGAAGAACTATGCTCTATTATTTCATGTAGAATTGCTCCATAACTTGTCGGGTTTCTATGCTTGATATCATCCACCACTACCTTACAGTCCGATGCCACATGTAATCTCTGCAAGTTTAGATCCTTAGCAAGGGCAAGAGCCTCACGGATTGATAAAGCTTCAAGAGTGGGAGGGTCGTGAACTCCTTTAATAACAATGGTCGAAGCTCCCTGAAAAACCCCATTTTGATCTCGACAGATAGCTGCCGCTATTCCTCGTCCTCTATTTTGCGCTACTGCTGCATCAACATTTATCTTGAAAGACATATCCGGAGGCTTGATCCATTGGCGTGGGCGAGATAGGGATCACCCAGGATCTTCCCTCCTTGGTTCCTCGAGGACTTCCAAATCTGCCAGATAAGCTTGAATAAATTGGTTAGTGGCTTGTGGACTCTGGAAAACATCCTCATAGACCGCCTTCCGCCTCACTCTCCAAACCGCCCACAAAGTCACCTCCATGAGTACAAAATCCTGTTGTGAGAGCTTATCATGCAACGCAAAAAGGTAGTTTCCTTGCGTTTTGATCAGTGTTAATGCTCATCTGCTCCACTAGACCATCATCAGACAAAGCCCATATGCATCTTGACATTGTGCAGTCTAAAAGTGCATGTCTCCAAGAGTCATCCCTCCCACACAAGGTGCATACCTTTGTTGTCGACATATTTCTGTGGTGAAGGAGATCCATCGAGGGGATCGACTGCCGTGCCAAATGCCATAGAAAAACCCTGAGCTTTGATGGCACTTTTATATGCCATAGATCAGTCCACACCTTACTGCTAGCTTCCATGGAAGAAGCCGCCGAAGTTTCCTCCAACCAATTCACCCGATGCTCCCTTGTGTTCATCACCATTCTATAAGCTGATTTGACACTGAATTTTCCATTCCTCTCAGCAGACCAGGACCAGAATCTTCAATCACCCAGGTGCATAGTGGTAAAGACATGATGGCATCAGCATCGAAAGGTATAAACGTGGCTCTGATCAGCTATTCATTCCACGTCGCCGATGTGCTATCAATCAGCTCCGAGACCATGCTCGGTGGATTAGCATTTAGGGCTGTTATAGGGCGCAACGGACCTGCCCTAGGCAGCCAGTTCATGGTCCAAATGTTTGTTTGCTAACCGATGCCAATTCGTCTGATTGTCCCTTGTTTCATCACCTCCCTTCCATTAGTGATAGCTCTCCATATTTGCGATGGGTGGTTACCAAGCTCTGCCTCTAGAAAGTTAGTTTTAGGGAAATAAACTGCTTTCAAAATCCTTGCACTAAGAGAATTGGGTTCAACCAGCAGCCTCCACGCCTGTCGTGCAAGCAGGCCAAGATTAAAGATCTGCATGTCTCTGAACCTCATGCCACCAAGATACTTCGGTTTTGTCATAATATCCCAAGACACCCATGCTGGTTTCCTTCTACCTTGCTTGCTTCCCCACCAGAACTGTCGAATGATCGATGTGATGTTCTCACATAGGCCTCTGGTAATCTGAAACATGCCATCGAATACAGAGGTATAGCCTGAGCAACTGCCTTAACAAGTACTTCCTTCCCTGCAGCAGAAAGGAGTTTCTCCATCCATCCTCTAACCTTCTCCCAGACTCTATCCCTGAGGTATTTGAAAGTTCCCATATTTGACTGTCCAACATCTGTGGGCAGCCCTAAGTATTTGTCACTTAGGTTTTCATTAAACACCTGAAGATTGTTCTTTATGCTATCTCTCAGATTCTGCGGGCAACCTTTGCTAAAGTGAATAGAAGATTTGTCATGGTTAATTCTCTGACCCGACGCGTTAAAGGTTTGACACCATCGTTGCTCCCTTAACACTTGACTTGAAAAGCAGCAGGCTATCATCAGCAAAGAGTGGATAGTTAACAACCGGGGCTGCTGGTGCCACCCTAACTCCTTCAAACGCAGACGACTGAGAACTGGATTTCAAAAGGCACAAAAGGCCCTCTGCTGCAATCAAGAAGAGATAAGGAGAGATAGGATCTCCCTGTCGGATACCTCTGGTAGGAATGAATTTCTCTAGCTTCTCACCATTAAATAGGACTGAAAACAATACTGACTGCACCATCCCCATTACAATGTTGATCCAGGTTTTATAAAAATCATTTACCATAGATTTCAGTTCCTCTTGATCATCAGTGAGGACGCCCAATGAATTTGCTAATGCTTTGGTCATATTTCTCTTTCTGCGCTGACTTGGCCGGAGATGGAAGAACCTCGTATTTGTATCCCTTGTTGTGAGCCACTCAAGACGGGATCTTTGTCTCCACATCAACTCCTCTCTGTGGTAAAGCTCAACAAGTTTCTCGCTAATCTTAATCTCGATATGGCTCGGCGCCATTCTGTCTGGTGCATTTTGTAGCCGCTCCAACTCCTTCTTTAGGCCTTTTATTTATTTTCTAACCATATCGAAGGTATTTTTGTTCCATGAGCCCAGATGCCCCGCAAATCTGGTTAGTTTGGCTCGCAGGTCATCAAGTCTCTTGGCCGCAGCCCCTTCAGTCCAATTCGCTAGTATCGATTCTCCCCAAGACTCATGTCTCTCCCACATCACTTCATATCTGAAACTCTTTTTCCTTGTCGTAAGAACGGTCCTGTGCAGGTCCAAAATAATTGGGCAGTGGTCTGAAGACGCTGCTGACAAGTGCTTCACTTGTGCATCCGGGTACAGCTCGTTCCACTCGGCAGTAGCTAGGGCTCTGTCAAGCCTGACCCTAGTGTAGTTTCCTCCCACAACCTTCTTCTCAAACGTCCAAAAATGGCCCTGGTAGCCAATATCCATCAACATGCAAACATCCACCGCATCACGAAAGCCCTGGATTTGTGCATTACTCCTTTCCCCCATTCCTTCTTATTCATCCGGACGTAGAACTTCATTGAAATCACCTATACACAGCCAAGGTAGATTGCTCAAAGTGCTAATCCCCTTCAGGACATTCCATGCCTTGTATCTGAGATGTGTTTGTGCTTCACCATAGAAAATAGTTGCCCTTCACTCATCCGTCCCTGGTTCCTCTACCGAACAATCAATGTGATAAGCAGAGTAACCCAGAATTTCAATTTTTATTGGATTATTCGAAAACAGACCTAGAGCACCACTCCTTCCTTGACTACTAACAGCATAGCCATTATCATACCCAATGCTCCCGGCTAAATTTTCTACCCTAGTTCTATCAATTTGCGTTTCAACAATACAAATCAGTGTAGGGGCAAACTCCTTCGCAATATCGCGAAGTTCTCTAACTGTCGTGGCTTTGCCTGCACCACGACAGTTCCAGCTGACGATACTCATTGCGCCCGGTAGTACTCCTCGCGAGAGCCCGCCGATATTGCATCATTTGTGTTTGAAGTCCGCTCTATGCTTCAGGACGCAAGTGCCTCAATGCCCTTCTCTGGCTGATCCTCTGTTCTTCCCATCTTCGTCCTCTTACTTTCCTTCCTTGGGGATACATACACCGGCGGTAGAGGGGGGACCGCAGGCATTTTCTCCCTTGCAACGAGCACTAGTGATGTTCCTGGATCAACCCCTCCTGCATCAGCTTCCGACATAGTAGTCGTATTCTCCACCGACGTGTGTTTATTTGACTGCACGACCACATCCATCGTCATTGCAGCTGGCGGGCTTGACTTCTCATTCTGGCCTTCTCCTTCCCCCGAGCTCCCGTAAGATCCATGTGCTGCTGCAGGAGTCTGCGGTGGCCGGGCATTGAAGCACCAACTTTGGTTCGGGTTATACTGCTCCCGTCCCCTACCACGTCCACCCATCAAAAATCCTCCTCTCCTCCTCTGTGATTGAGCATTCCCTCGCCCTGCGGTTCGAGACCTCACATTATCTGCCAATAAGAAGTCGCCCCATTCAAAGGTCGATTCATCATGTACTCCGTCACCACATTCCTCATGCCAATGCCTGAACTCTCCACAGTTGTAACAGAAGATAGGCAGCTTCTCATACTTGACTTGGTACTTTACCCTCTCCTCGCCTTTCTTCCCTGTCACAAATCTTTTGATTTTTGCGTTTATATCAATCTTGACTCGGGCTCTCACAAATTCTCCAAAAAAACGCTGGCAACTTCAACTGCATCTCCTTCACCTCTCCGATCTGTGAGGCTAGCCCCTTCACCGCTGCCTCAATAAGGAAATTGTTGGGCAAACGATGGATCTGAACCCAGACCTCAATCTTGTCGAGTTTGAAGGAATCAGGGTTTTTGAAACCATCATACTCCTCTAGAATCACATCATGATCCCTAAACAGCCATGGCCCATCAAGCATGGCTTTTTTCCAATCCGCGGGGCAGCCAAACTGCGTCGTAAATAGGTTCTCCTTAATCCTCCTCCACACCACCGGTTTCGCCGGGTTCTAGGCACCCTCATGTCACCGTAAAGTGCATTGGTGCTGAAGGTTCTTGGTGCATGAACCCTCGCGAACGCCAACCACTTCGCCGACTCCATCAGACCTGGGAGCTCCTCCTCCCATACAAAGTCATCATCTTCTTCCTCTTTCAGGGTGAGGCGAGCTAGGAGGTCCTTCGTCGTTTCCTTCCCCTTCTCCTTCCGAGAGCCCCTGCCATCTTCCATAGTCGCGATCCAATCTGACCGAGACCAGTACTCACCAAAAAAGCAAAGCAGATCCCACGTGCAAGGCCAGGAAAGATCACCAGGATCCCCCTTAATGAGTCCGAGTTGTAAGGGTTCGATCATGATCGAGTCAACCGCCAATTGATAGGATTCTGGCAGAAATCGCCGGAAGACGTCGAAACCCTAGTTTTCGCCTAGGGGATCCCTAGTTTTAGCTAGAAAAAAACATGTGACTACAGTCTATCTCATCTAAAAAAGCATCTAAAAAAAGCATCAATCTCAAGGGTCATTTTGGTGGGTTGGGCTGAGAGCACGCCAAATGGTGCGTCTAGCCGCCATCATGTGTCCTGTGTTGGCCGCTCACTCGGTACAGATCCACTTCTCGTGCAGGCATAGATTTGTTTTTGCAAGAAGCACAGTTGTGCCTCTTAGAAAGGAAAAATAAAGAAAAAAAATGTGCTTTTGGTTACGAGTTTTTTCTTTTGGTTTTTCCGGGTTTTTTCGTAAAAAAAGTTCATGAAACACAAGGGATCTAGTTTCAAATATCTCGACACGAGAAATCCAACTGAGAAAACGGTTTGGAATTTGGACGTGCGGTTCAAGTGATAAAACATTTGAGGGCGGGGCGTCGAGGTTGTGCTGCTGGAGTTACAGCCAGCCCGCCCGGGTTCGAGCCTCGGCTCTCACTCGTGGCGCTCGCGGAGTTTCTTTTATAAAAAAACCAACATGGGTTAGCCCTTGGGTTGGACTCATTTTTTGAAGAGATAAAACATTTTGAATAAACGTATCTAAGAAATACTCTCAGGTAGCGACAAGTGACGCACATGCAATGCGTCACTTGTTAGCAACAAGTGACGCACATGCAGTACGTCACTTGTCAGCGCCCGAGAAGGTAAAAGTGACCTTTGCAATGGTACGCCTTAATTAGTGACTTCATCAGAAAAAAGGGGGGTGTGTATGCCTCGCTTATAACGAGGTTGCGGTAGAACGTAGGCACGAGACATGGATCTTGGATTCTTATTTTTTTCCTTGATAGGCTTTCTATACATTTTTTATACTCCACACAACACATAAATTCAGGCATGTCCTGCTTGTTTTCGTGTCAAGGAAGTGAAACTTTGTCTACGTTTGATGTGTTCTAAAGAGTATGATTCATCTTCCTAAACATGATTGGAATGTACTAAGGTGACTGAAACTTTGGTTGAAGTTATATTGTTGTTTGCTTTATATGGTATATTAAATAGTCACAAATAATTCATTCGCAAAAAATAGTCACAAATAATTTTACGTAGGATAAGTAACGATCTCCCTAGACCAACATCTTCATGAATCAAAACAAGATGAGGAATGGAGTCATAAAGAAAAACTAGAGTCTTAGAATAATAGGACAATGTTTTAGTTAAGCTAGGTTGAGCTATTTTTGGATTATGTTTGTAACGCCCCGGACACACCCGCCGGTGGTCGTTACTCCTGACGTGATCTAGACTGGCCCCATAGATCAATACTAGTCCTTTCTGCGCACTTTGTCCTCACTCGTGGGCACCCAGGAGCAACTTCCCGGTGGGTCACCCATCCTGAAACTACTCCAAGCTGAGCATGCTTAACTTTGGAGTTCTGTCCGAATGGGCTCCTGGAAAAGAAAGAATTCCTTATTAATATGAGTATTCTATCATCCCTAATAAGCCAGGCTGTCACATACACCCCACTCAGAGGAACCGACGTCCTCGTCGGGCCACAGGACGTTCCTTCTTGGCACATACGTCTGTACATCCAGTCCAATACATGTGCCATGCCGTGTGCCACGAAGGGTCACAAACATCATGAACAACATGACCGCGCACCTATCCGCAAACATCCGTGTAACTGCGAGGGTCGGCTCTGATACCAACTTGTAACGCCCCGGACACACCCCGCCGGTGTTCGTTACTCCTGGCGGGATCTACACTGGCCCCAAAGATCAATACTAGTCTTTTCTGCGCACTTTGTCCTCACTCGTGCGCACCCGGGAGCAACTTCCCGGTCAGTCACCCATTCTGAAACTACTCCAAGCTGAGCATGCTTAACTTTGGAGTTCTGTCTGAATGGGCTCCCGGAAAAGAAGGAATTCCTTATTGATATGAGTAGTCTATCATCCCTAATAAGCCAGGCTATCACAATGTTAATTCAGTTTTTCTTAATTTTAGGTGTACGGTTTTGTGGACAATGATGGTAAATGCTTTTGTGATCCTTGTTGTAAATGAAACTGAGTTTCACCTATGAAGTGAAGGGAGAATATCACATGAAAACCAACATTCAAAGAAAACTGATGTGTGGCTCCACGTAAAACAATTCTGGTGTAATGCCAAAAAAATTCAATGACTTTTCAAATTGGTTTGCTTTCTGGGTAAAGCAGAAACACAACAACTTTGACGCATGTTGTGTTTGTAAATAGTTGTGCACATGTGTTATCTAAGGCTAGATGCAATTATAATGTAGCCAGTGTGTGGCTCCACGTAACTGTGGTGTTTGTAGCGTCGTTGTACAAACACTATTTTGATCTGCGTAAAGCCTAACTTTCTCTCGACAAGAATCACAGTACTATATTTAGGTATGTACTTTTGTTATTCTACTTCATTTCCTATGATTCCGTAGTGTAGCACGGGCATCTTACTAGTAATCTGATAATCACTACATCAAATAGTTCATTTCGTGCTATCTTGTAATCTACATCTATTAAGGCCTTCTTTGGTTTTGAGTAATTTTGTAGGAATTCCAAAGGATATAAATTTTGTAGAAAGAAGTCCTTTGGAGCCCTTTGGTTTGTAGGAATGAATTTGTATTCCTACGTAGGAGGAACCAATCCTTCACATTTCAAAGGAAAAAAACATTAGCCTAAACTTAATGGAAAAGTTCTTATCATATGAATCAAGTGGCATATCTTTCCATATAGGAATTGAGGTACACGTCATTTCACTTTCTATAGTTTTCCTATTCCTAAGATATTCCTATCCTATGAACCAGATGAGACTTAAGTAGGACTAATTATCCTTTCATCTACTGAAACATCATGCATCTTGTAATCTGAAAATTGTTGCATCTATTGTTCTTCAATTCTTTCTCCCATATAGTACAATTGGGCATGCAAATGCCTCCTTGTCTATTATAAATAGTGAAGGCGCCATCCCCTCTATCTCTCGTTTCTCCATAGAAAAGTTCCTCCTGCCTCAAGGCTGCTCCACCACTCCCTAGTCTGGCTCGCCTAATATGCGTATCTAAATTCCTCCCAAATCGCTTGCAATCATCACAGATTTCTCGCTACTCTTCACTACTTCCACTGATGACCGTCTTTGGTTAGTTCTAGGACTAGTTGGGTGTAACAAGTGGTATCAAAAGCCCGAGATCCTTGGTGGTGGTGGGTTTGGAAGAGCTTGAATTTCGGATCTCCTGTCAAATCCTCTGTAATTCTCCCAAACTCTGGTGGCGACATGGCATTGTTGGTGGTGTCTGGGAGTCAGTTCATTCGGGCACAGTTCAGGTCGGGGACTGGTTTCGAATGAACACATCTTTAGTTTAAAATCTACCCTCCCACAATGTTCGGTGTACCTTGGTGGCACTCCACGCTGGTCATGGTGGTTGGCAATAGTAGGATCAAGGAAGTTGTGGCTGGTTACGGGTCAACCGAAGTAACCCCCACCCACTCGCTTCTAATATCTAAAAAAAGTTGAGGCCTTGGGTTTTCACTACTTTCCTTGAATTCCTCCCTTTCGATTCGGCTACCATGGGTGAACATGAGGACACTGCTCTGCTAGAGCTTAATGTTGGAAATATGCCCCTAGAGGCAATAATAAAGTTGTTATTATCATATTTCCTTGTTCTTGATAAATATTTATTCTCCATCCTATAATTGTATTGATCGGAAACTTAAATACATGTGTGGATACATAAACAAACATCGTGTCCCTAGTGAGACTCTACTAGACTAGCTCGTTGATTAAAGATGGTTAAGGTTTCCTAACCATAGGCATGACTTGTCATTTAATAACGAGATCCACACCATGAGGAGAATGATGTGATGGACATACCCAATCGCAAGCTTAGCATCTGATCGTATCACTAAGTTCAATTTGCCATAGCTTTCTTAATGTCAAGTAGTTGTTCCTTATACCATGAGACCAGGACACTCCCTAATACCGGAAGAATACTTTGTGGGCATCAAATGATAGAGGCGAGGGTGTCCCGATCTTTCGATGAGATGATAACTATCGATTTGGTGGAGACGACTTTGACGATCCGACTACAAACGTGCACGACGCTGCGCCTTAGCAATCGCTAAACCAACTATGAGAGGTTATTGATCACGCCGCAGCACAATCAACCTGACCACGAAGGTCTATTCCTGCAAGCAATCGAAGAACAAGCAAGAATATGATAATGCAATCTGAATATTGCGAATATATATGAAGTGTTGATAAAGGTGGGGATCCGTAAGCGGTCTTGGTCTGGTCGTTGGACACAAACGAAGTACACGAAGTTGCAATGGCTAACTTTTATCTATACAAATCCCAAGGAAAAAGCTACTAGGTGGATCTACTTATATAGGAGCAAGGGGTGGCGGCCAAGGAGGTGGGAGGACGTCCCAAGGCAGCCTAACACCAACCCTAGGCCGTACAAGGCTCATGGGCCCAAGTGGAGGTGATGCAACACCTTTGCACTTGTTGTTTGACTCGGATTCTGCTGCAGCGTCAGATTGTTTCGTCCATATCTCAATGCTCTTGACGAATTTAAAGGTAAATTCAATTGGAGTGGAAAGAGGACGAAATCTACTTTCCAACAAAAAAAGAATCACCCAATTCGGAGTCCGTATGAAAATGTTCTTGCCGTTTTGAGTCAGGTATGTCTGTGTAGTCCGAATCTGAATCCAGAACGTGAGAGACTTGGACTCTATCTTCTCTTGGCCCAAAAGTGACGTGAAGGGACTTTTTGAACAACACATAAACTTCTCTTTTCCCCTTATCTTCATATGTGTATTGTACAAATGTCCCATACACCTGCAATTAGACAAAACACAAAAGTGTGTGAAGTATATTTGTTCCGGATAATATAAATAGATTATTGAATAGTTGACACTAGAAATCACCTGACAAATATGCATGTATGCAATATTTGTGGTCGTATCCAAGGTAGTCATGTCCTCATCATCCTCCCCTTCTTGAAAATAAAGCCGTCCTCGGCGTTGCTTTATCTGAAATGTGGCTAACAAAAGAGACAAGGTGTACATGTTGTATATGTATATGTCATCAATTTTTACTTCCCGTGGAATTTGCACATATGACACATGTATACATGAGTAACTTTCATAGTGAATAAAATATAAAGCCAAAGTATTATCACAAGAAGTAGAAGGCATGAAAGTATTGCAACTCAGTTTGCACATATAAGTGATGCTCTTATTCATATGAAAAGATTGACAATATTCATCATTAAACCATCCCAATATTGGTGAATAAACCTTACTTGCATCAAATTTACATGCTACAACATGCTTAAATAAGCCAACATGCAATAAGTCATTTGACACAGAGTCATCACCAAGATTAGAGGTCATATCAAAATGATTAAACATTGGTTCTTTTGCATCAACAGTTAATTCATTGGGTGCACTCAAAATTGTTGGTATTTCAGTTGCTTGATCACATGACGCATTCATGACAGTAACATGATTCTCTAAAATAGGTGATGCGCTCAAATCAACAGGTAACTCAACACACAATGTATTCAAGTTAACTAGGCATGCATCATTCTCATGTGAAGTTATATCATCAATACCTTTATAGTTACCTTGTCGCAAAGATGTAGCTGATGTAGGTACGGATGATGGCAATGTACCATACTCTTGAGATGATGTCGCGCTCATAATCTGAGGTGTGGCTGCTCTAGTAGGTGCAACGGTGGAGGAACCAAGCGGTGGTGGTGAGCATGAACTAGAATAGTAGTTGTTGTAGTCACCCAATGCATCCTCCTGTAACTGTCTCTCAAAGGTACAAGCACGAACATACATACCAGTAATGCAACGAGGAATATACTGAAATTGTGCTTGAATATCATGGTTCAACCAGCAAAAAATCTATTCATTGTATCATCCTCAGATTCTTCTATATCACAATGATGCATATAAGATTTGAACTCTTGGTAGTAAGTATGAACAGTGTTGTTGCCTTGTTTAAATTGTTCAAATTTGCGAAGCAATTCACGACGATAGTAAGGAGGGAAAAATTGTTGTGTCATTACATCTTTCAAATCTTTCCAAGTTGTGGGTTGGTTATCAATGTTTTTCTTACAATGCACATTCCACCAAACAGAAGCAAAACCAGTAAATGCTCTAGTGACAACTCGTACTCGCTCAAGTTCAGAAAAGTCATGGTGACTAAAAACTTGTTCTACTTCAAGCTCCCAAGCTAGAAAAATAGCAGGATTAAATCTACCCTCAAATGACGGTAAAGAGATAACCTGACCATCTGCTTGTGTGTGTTGTCCCAACTCTCGTGATGGTGATGATGTGTCCGTCGTCCAAGAACTTCTGTCTCTGGAACCTGTCATGATTAGTAGAAACAAAAAACAAAATTCGAGAATAATGTTCCTGTGAACTACTAGGATGTGGTTGTAAAGTGCTCACAGTAAAGCAAATATCAATATCTTACAAGTTCTTACCATGCGGCAGGTGGTGACAGGCAACCAGCGGTGTCAAATAACTCTGAAGATTGTGTAAAGCGATTGCTAGGGGAACATATGTATACACGGTGTAGAAATATGTGGAGCTGGGTTGGCTATATATGGTAGCAAAAGATTAGCAATAATCAATTCAAAGATGTAATGTTGAATAAACGCTCAACGACGATACTATGCTGGTCCTAGGCTAGATCGGACTAGAGACGCAAGCCTAGAACACTAATGAGGTCACGGCGTAGCACAACTAGTATCAATGAAGAATACTAAGTAGCTCTAGACAGCAAGATATAAGTGAAGATCACAACGGCAGTAAAGATAATGATGAAAAACAACTGCCAAGTAGGATATACAACAACTCTCTCTCTCCAACTTTCCTCTTGAAAAGTTTGAGCCAATTTTCTAATAACTTTTTTCAAAGAATGCTACTAACTCAAGCTTTCCAATGCAAAAAGAATCACTCAATTCCGAATTGATATGAGGAGTCAAAGAATTCTAAAACTGGCCTGAAAAAGTGGAATAAGATGTGTCCGCGAACTTCGGAGGGCAAAAAGGCCCATTTAGAAGCTGATTTGGAGGTGTCAAATATTGAACTTCCCTCTCCAACTATTTAGATGCGTCTCGTTGCTAGCTTTCATTTGAGTACTCGTGGAGCCAAAACGGACTTCGTATGAGGAAGTTATGCCTGTTTTACTGAACAGCGTACAAAACAGATTCCAATCTGAATTCATCTACGATATTGAGTCTAGATAGATCCGAATTTTGTTTTTTTCTTCTCTCTTTTTTTTCTCACACTTTTTTTCTTTTTATTTTTCTTTCTCTTTTTTCTCTGACTTTTTCTTTTTTTATCTTTCTTTTTTTCTGTCTTTTTTTCTCTCCCTCTTTCCAAGACAAAATAGATAAGATGCAGATTGGATCAAGCGAAGATGTGAATGACCTCAACTATGATTGTGAGAATGAACTATGGGTAACATGTGGTGGAAATTGATGGATGATGTGGTGGACAGCGGAAGGGATGACGATGCAGCGGCGACGTGACTAATGTGAACAGAACTCGAAACTCTAAACGAACTAGACACTAAGACCAGCAACTCGACACGGCGATGCAACCGATAATTCAATAATGCAAACAATGAAAAGAAAATTGCAAAGGCTCAGACTGGCTTGGACAAAAAGGATGAATAGATCTAACTGTTTTGTGGCTTTTTCTTGGACAGTAGGTAATAAAATAAATCTAATCTAGGGGAAACTGGAAATTCTCACCGAGCAACCTGAAAACTTATACCACTTGATAGAGGCGAGGGTGTCCCGATCTTTCGATGAGATGATAACTATTGATTTGGTGGAGACGACTTTGACGATCCGACTACAAACGTGCATGACGTTGCACCTTAGCAATCGCTAAATCAACTCTGAGAGGTTATTGACCACGCCGCAGCACAATCAACCTGACCACGAAGGTATATTCCTGCAAGCATTCGAAGAACAAGCAAGAATATGCTAATGCAATCTGAATATTGCGAATATAGATGAAGTGTTGATAAAGGTGGGGATCCGTAAGCGGTCTTGGTCTGGTCGTTGGACACAAACGAAGTACACGAAGTTGCAATGGCTAACTTTTATCTAAACAAATCCCATGGAAAAAGCTACTAGGTGGATCTACTTATATAGGAGCAAGGGGTGGCGGCCAAGGAGGTGGGAGGACGTCCCAAGGCAGCCTAACACCAACCCTAGGCCATACAAGGCTCATGGGCCCAAGTGGAGGTGATGCAACACCTTTGGACTTGTTGTTTGACTCGGATTCTGCTGCAGCATCAGATTGTTTCGTCCATATCTCAATGCTCCGGACGAATTTAAAGGTGAATTCAATTGGAGTGGAAAGAGGACGAAATATAATTTCCAACAAAAAAAGAATCACCCAATTCGGAGTCCGTATGAATATGTTCTTGCCGTTTTGAGTCAGGTATGTCTGTGCAGTCCGAATCTGAATCCAGAACGTGAGAGACTTGGACTCTATCTTCTCTTGGCCCAAAAGTGACGTGAAGGGACTATTTGAACATCACATAAACTTCTCTTTTTCCCTTATCTTCAAATGTGTATTGTACAAATGTCCCATACACCTGCAATTAGACAAAACAAAAAAGTGTGTGAAGTATTTTTCTTCTGGATAATATAAGTAGATTATTGAATAGTTGACACTAGAAATCACCTGACAAATATGCATGTATGCAATATTTGTGGTCGTATCCAAGGTAGTCATGTCCTCATCATCAAACATCACTTCGTAGCTAAGTGATCGTAAACATGCTCCTCAGGTATCTTGGAAAGTATTTGTTGGGTTGCATGGAAGAAGAATGGGATTTGTCACTCTGTGTGATGGAGAAATATCTTTGAGCCCTCTCGGTAATATGACATCCTAAGTAGCTTGCAAGCATGTGACTAATGTGTTTAGTCACGGAGATGTTGTATTACAGAACGAGTAAAGAGACTTGCATGTAACGAGATTGAACTAGGTATGGCGGTACCGACGATCGAATCTCGGGCAAGTAAAATATCACAAGACAAAGAGAATTGTATACAGGATTATCTAAATCCTTAACATCATAGTTCACACCGATAAAGATCTTTGTTGAATATGTGGGAGCCGGTATGGGCATCCAGGTGCCGCTATTGATTATTGATCTGTCACATCCCTAGTTTCGGTATGACCTAGGCTAGCCTTCATGTGTGCATCATGTTTAAATTTCATCTAAATTTGAAATGGGGATTTGTGAAACCCTTAGAAATCATTTCTAGAAATAACTCAGATAAAATTTGCTCCAAAAGGTCCAAGAAAATGTTCATGTTGCTCTCTGAAAATATTGGCCAAAGGTAAAATTCTAACAAATATTTTCAGGAGCTCATAAATATTTATTTTGGCCATTTGAAATTAATGCATAATTATTTGCTTCGGATATATATATATATATATATATATATATATATATATATATATATATATATTATATAAATAATATATGTCCAAAAATTATGCTAGTTGTTGAGGAGCTCTGGAATAATACCATTAGCTCCTACAAAAATTGGCATAAGGAAATAAATTAGTTTAGTGTTATTTTAAAAGCAGAAACAAATGTCAGAAAATAGAGAAGAAAACAAAAGTGGAAAAAACGCTTACCTGCACTTACCTCCCTGTGCAGCCCGTCACTGTGCAGCCTGGCCTGGCCTAGTGGCCCAACAGGCCGGCCCAGCTGACTGGCAGCGCCAGTCGTCGTCCTCCTGGCGCCAGGAGGACGAGAGGCACGCGCTCGCCGCCCGCGCGCATGGGCGCCACGCAACCTGCCTGCCTGGTCTCTCCCCCATACGCCCTGGCCGTCCCGAACATCGGCACACGCCGCCCCGGACCTCTCTCCCTCTCTCCTGCGCCTCTCCCCTCCTCTCTCTCGCTCTCTCCCGTGACGCTCGAACGCACCGGAAAGCGCCGCCGCACGCTGACGCGGCCACAACCTCCCTCTCGCCTCGCCGTCGTGCCCACGCGCCCCGCCACTGTGGGCAACGCCTCCTCGTCGAGATGCACGGCGCCGGACGCCCGGGAACACCGCCATCGCCATCGTCTTCCTCCTCGGGCTCCGTCGTCCGCCGCCGCCGATTGGCCGTCACCAGGTCTCCCCCGAGCCCGCTGTGCTGCTCCGCGTGATCGTCGTGAGCATCTCCTCGTTTCCCCTCTCTTCTCCCCCTCGTTCCCGCATCGTAACCGTCATTTCCACCATGGACGAAGCCATCACCACCGCAGCTCCTCCCCGTCGTGGCCAGAGCCACCGCATCCCGCACCTGCACCTGCCACCGCGCTCTGCAGCCTCCCAGAAGGCCAACGCCGCCGCCCGCAGTTCCTGCCGTGCCCTGCAGCCACATCCCGCTCGGAGCCGTGCTCCGGCCGCCGCCGCAAGCTCCGCTTCGGCGAGCTCCGGCCCCCAGCTCCTCGCACATGCTCCACTGGATGCGAACGAGGACAGGCTACGCCCTGGTGGTCTCCGCTCGTCCAGCCGCCGCTCGTAGCGCAAGTCCGGCGGGTTCCCGCCGCGGTTTTGGTCGCCGCCGGCCGAACTCCGGCGACTGCTGACGTGGCCTCTAATTAGGCACTAATTACCCCTGGAGACACTGACAGTGGGCTCCAACGCCACTAATCTAAATTAGATTAGAAATAACCCCCATGTTTAACACTATGACACTAACGTGTGGACCCCACACGTCAGGTTTGACCTGGTCAGCTACGTTTGACTCGCTGACGTCATGCCACTGTCATGCTGACGCAGTTATTCATTTTCTGGTATTAAAATAAATCAGGAAATTTTAGAAAATGATATAAACTTCAAAAATTCAGAGAAATTCAACCGTAGCTCAGATTGAAATAAGTTATATATGAAAAATTATCACAAATATGCAATCTATCCATCTGTACCAGCTTCATGCATGAAAAACCAACTTATACCTGATGTATAGGTGAAAACACATAAATTGCATTTATAAGAGCTTATCTTGGAGTTGCATTTGAATCTTTGGTTCAAATGGACTTCAACCAAATGAATGCTAGTTGCATTATCTCAAACAACATCACATCTTCATGCCATGTTCATGCATCATATTTGTGCATATGCTTGTGTATTGATTGTTGACACTGTTCCTTCTCGATAGGTCCTACTCCAGGGAGTGTTCCAGAGTACCTGTCTGTGGAGCAGTGCCCCCCTGTTGATCTACCAGGCAAGCAAACCCCTTTGTTCATTCCGATACAATCCCACTCTCTCGCTCCTACTCTCTTTTATTGCATTAGGACAACAACAATTCAACTGCTACTTTATGCCACGGTAGTTGAACCCATTCCTCTGCATGACCTGTCATTGCCACAGTAAATAGTTGAAACCCACTAGCATGTGTAGGAGTTGATTGAGCCATGTTGTGTTCCTACCATGCCATGCTTGCTATTGCTTAGAGTTGTGTCAGGTCTGATTCATTGGGAATGAATTGGAGTGTTACGATATGTTCTGGTGCCGAGAGTTAAGCGTGTGAACATGATTTGGTAAAGGTAGCGGTGAGAGGCCATGTAGGAGCACATGGTGGGTTGTCTCACTGGAACCGTCCTTAAGCACTGAGTTCTGTGTATGTTGTCCAATGACTAGCTACTAACACACATTGGAATGCTTAGCTGCCCCTCTCGACTTATTAACCAACTTGATCTCTGTCCAGGAATTGCAACTAGTTTCTGTTGTTTGTAGGTAGTGCTATTTTTCTACCGAGTGGCACCCGACAGGGTGGGCTTGGGACAGACTAGGCATAGGTGGCACGGTGTACCAAGTGGCACCCGGATGGTGGGCTTGGGAACCCTGCTCACATCGTTTGGGGCCGTGAGCGACACCCCGGCCGGATCTCCTTGTGGATGGAACCCGAATAGGCGACAAACCTGGACTAGAGTCTTGTGTGGTTAGTCAGGTCGTGGCCGACACCCTCGCCAGGCTTCCGCTTGAAGGTTGCCGACATACATGACGTGTACATGGTGATAAGTGGTGAGAGCGTGTGTGAAGAAGTACACCCCTGCAGGGTTATCGTGATCTATTCGAATAGCCGTGTCCTCGGTTATGGACTTCTTGGATGCTTACGTGGTACATAGACAACTTGAAGTGGATACTCTAAAATGCTCAAGATAAGTGTGAGTGTGATGGATGGATTCTCGTAGTGAGACGGGAATGAATCCATAGTGGTGTATTGATGTGGTGATCAGTGTACTCGTGTGCGCCTTCTTACCTCAAAGAAGTTACTCGTAGTCGTAGAATAGGTTAGCCACTGAGTCAAAGCTGGCTTGCTGCAACTAAACCCCACATTACCTTCTTGATACAAATGCATGTATGATAGGATGTGATGCGAGTCTTGTTGAGTACCTTTGTACTCACGTTTGCTTTATTTATGTTTTGCAGATGAGACATCTGTCTCACTAGTAGTTCCGCTTGGACTTTGACGAGTAGCTTGTTACCTCAGCTACGAGCATGTACCCTTGGGAGGGTCTTGTAGATAGTCAGGCTTCTCAGCCTTTTTCTTTTGTAGTTGTCTGTACTCAGACATGTAATGCTTCTGTTGCTTGTATGCTCTGAATGATGGGTCATGTGACCCCTGTTTGTATTTAATGCTATGTGGCTCTTCTGGGCCTTTATCTATATGAGTTTGTGTTATGTTGGGATGCCATGTTGTACATCACATACTTGCATGTTATGCGTACGTGTAACGTGTATTGCTATGTGTGGGATCTGACAACCTAGTTGTCTATCCTTGGTAGCCTCTCTTATGGGGAAATGTAGTCTAGTGCTTCCACCGAGCCATGGTAGTCCGCTACAGCCCGGTTTACCGGAGTCCTGCTAGCCCAGCACTACTGCTCCGGAGCACTTAGACTGGCCGGCATGTGATTCACTTCGTTCCCATGTCTGTCCCTTCGGGGAAATGTCACGCAGTGACATCCGGAGTCCTGCCTAGCCTGCTACAGCCCGGGTTCCCGGAGTCCTGTTAGCCCAGTTGCTATAGCCCGGATTCACACGCTGCTGACCGACATGATCGATGTTGTTTCATGTATGCCTGTCCCCGTAAGTTTGTGCCACTTTGGGTTTACGACTAGTCACGTCGGCCCGGGTTCTCTGTCATATGGATGCTAGCGACACTATCATATACGTGAGCCAAAAGGCGCAAACGGTCCCGGGCCATGGTAAGGCAACACCTGTGGGAATACCGTGCATGAGGACGCAAAGTGATATGAGGTGTTACATGCTAGATTGGTGTGACTTAGAATCGGGGTCCTGACAGCTTTGGTATCAGAGCCTGACTGCCTGTAGGATTTCCAAGCCAACTTGGTCGAAGTTGAGTCTAGAAATTCTTTAGTTATGTAAGGGAATTGATTGTGGAAGGGAACGTAAGGCTCTTTTTACTCATTTTACCCCATGCCCTTCTGATCTGAGTCATTCTATCTTTCCTACGGGGTTAAGGAACTAGGCTTCCTCTTTTGTCTGTCAGGATCACGTGTTACTACTCCGTAGTCTCTTAGGATTGGTTGATCGGAGTCATATCCCAGTTCGAGTACCTCCGTTGTAGCCTGTTTAGTAATATCTCAGAACCTTGAGTGATGCTGTTGAATATGGTGCTACCCCATCGTTTGCAGGATGTCTCATTTTGAGCATTTTACTTCCGTTACGCTGCCGGAATTGTCCTAGGAGTTTGAGAGATACTAAATTCTTGTGCTACCTTCCGCATCCTATAGTTGATGCTGAATCTATCCTTGTTTTCCTTGGTTTCATTCTTCAGGATGTTGCCGGTTAACAGAAGTTTTGTTGCTTGTAGCCGGAACCATGGAGATGGTAGGGATGAAGATCCTCCCGACCAGTCTTCGTTGGCAGAGTTCATGTTAGAGATTGAGAGGAACAAGTGTGAGACTAACCGCTTGTTTGCACGTATTGAGGAGAACACCGCACATCAATGCAAATAGTCAGCGACCATCCATGATTTCATTGGTCTGAAACCACCCACCTTCCATCATTCCATTGAGCCACTCGATGCAGATGATTGGCTCCGTAGTATTACTCACAAGCTGCGTTCCGCGAGCGTAGCTGAAGGTGACAAGGTCACCTATGCTGCATATCATCTGGAAGGTCCTGCTAATCTTTGGTGGCAGAACTAAGAGGCTATGCTTCCAGCTGGCCAGGTACCTACCTGGAAGGATTTCACTGAGGCTTTTCGCGAGCATCACATTCCTTAAGCCCTCATTGACCGCAAGAGAGAAGAGTTCTGTAGTTTCACCCAGAGTAAGATGGCTGTTGATGCTTACAGTAGAGATTTTGAGAACCTCGCCCGTTATGCTACAGAAGAAGTGTCCACGGACGCCAAGAAGCAGGCTAGGTTCCGGAAGGGTCTCAACCCCAAGTTGCGTCGTGATCTCCACTTGCACCATTGCAATACATTCCACGCTCTTGTGAATAAGGCCATTAATGCGGAGACAACTCAGCTCACTTACGAGGAGTCTCGTAAGCACACTCGTGATTTGGTTTCTTCCTCCGGTTCTAGTTCTCAGAAGCGCCGGATTTGGGTTCCAAACTTCGCTATTCCACCTGGTTATACACCGAGGCCATCTTGTGTGGCACCTCACCCAGTTCAGCAGTATGCTCCACCCAGACCTATTGGTAGACCGCTTGTCAATGCGGGTCCATGTCCTACTTCAGGGACTTGCTTCACATGCGGAGAGCCAGGACACTATGCACGTGACTGCTCTCAAACCAACTATGCTCCACCCCAGGCCGAGAAGTCTGTTGGCCGTGATAAGCCATCATGCAAGATGATCAGTGTCAAGTCAGATCCCACTGAATGTGGACGTGTGCATCACGTCTTAGCTAAAGACGCTCAGGATGATCCAGATGTCGTTCTTGGTACACTCCTTGTCAACTGTCATCCAACATCGGTTCTGTTCGATACTGGAGCATCTCACTCCTTCATTTCTAAAAGCTATGCCAGCTTGCACAACATATCATTTTGTGATATGCCCTCTCCACTAGTCATTCAAACTCCTGGATCCAAATGGCAAACTTCTAGTGTAAGCCATGGTAATGAAATCCTCGTCGATAGACTTGTATTCCTTGCATCACTTATAACCCTCAAGTCTACAGATATTAACATGATCGTGGGTATGGACTGGATGAAAGCTCATTATGCCAAGATTGATTGTTACACCAGGTCTGTTCAACTCACACACCCATCTGGCAAGATAGTCAGCGTCTCCACCAGAGTTGCAAAGCGTCAACTCTACTCTCTTAATGCCAGCCCTCTTCCAGACCTTGAAGATATCCCAGTAGTCTGTGACTTTCTGGATGTCTTTCCAGAGGATCTGCCAGGTATTCCACCTGACAGAGATGTAGAGTTTGGCATAGATCTTATCATAGGAACCGCCCCAATTTCTAGGGGACCTTACAAGATGGCACCCTTAGAGCTAGCTGAGCTTAAGAAACAACTTGATGAGTCCTTGCAAAAGGGTTTCATCCGTCCTAGTTCTTCTCCCTGAGCTTGCCCCGTCCTCTTCGTCAAGAAGAAGGATGGTACGGACCGGATGGTTGTAGATTATCGTCCCGTTAATTTGGTCACGATAAAGAACAAGTATCCACTCCCCAGGACAACGACCTGTATGACCAGCTCGCGGGATCCTCAGTCTTTTCCAAGATGGATTTGAGGTTAGGCTACCACCAAATCAAGATAAAAAACGGGGACATTCCTAAGACGGCTTTTGTCACTTGTTATGGCCAGTACGAGTACACCATCATGTCCTTTGGTCTAACCAATGCTCCAGCTACCTTCTCCCGCTTGATGAACTCGATCTTCATGGAGTACTTAGACAAGTTCGTTGTGGTTTACCTCGATGATATTCTTATTTACTCAAAGAACGAGGAAGAGCATGTTGAACATCTTAGACTTGAACTCAAATGAACATGGCACAATGGAACAAAATGTAGAGCATCTCCAGATGAACATTTCGATATATTATGCATGCAAAACGGAGCAGCACATGAGGAGATATGGCATCACGAACAGAACAACATAATATGCAAATCTCAGGACTTAGCAGATATCTGAAAAAAAATTGAACAGGCGCAACATAGCAATACTACGCACGGGCGAGGATTTCGGTGGGCTCGCTCACCATGGGCCTTGGGCCAGGACGAGGGGGAGGAGGCAGATCGGGCCGGCCTTGGCGCTGCGCTGGGTCGGGGAGGAGCTAGGACGCGGGGCCCACGCGTGGGTCGTCCTCCTCCTGATCCCGCCTGGATCGGGGAGGCAAGAGGCGGCGGCTGATGGCCGGCGTTGCCGCGGTGGCGGCGAGGCCGGAAGTGACCGGGGCGAGGCGGCGGCGGCGGGATCCGGTCGGCCGGCACCGGATCCGGGCGGCGCGGGCGGCGGGGATGGCCGGGAGGCGCGGATCGGTGGCGGCGGGGCGAAGGCGCGGGCGCGCAGCTCGCGGGCGGCGGCGGAGGCGATCGGCGGCGGCGGGCGCTCGCCGGCGCGGGCGGCAGGCGCGGGGGCGCTCGCGCGGGCGGATCGGGCCCGAAGGGCCTGACGCGGGCCTGGCGGCGCGGAGGAGAGAGAGAGCCGGCAGGGACACGTGGCGGTGGTTGATTGGTTGGAGGGCGGCGGCGGACACGCCCGACGGCGGCGGTGGACATGTCCGACGGCGGGAGGAGGAAGACGCTAGGGTTTGCCCGAAATTTCGGAGGGGGAGGTGTTTAAATAGGTAGAGGGAGCTAGGAGAGTCCAATTGAGGAGCGGTTTTCGCCCACACGATCGTGATCGAACGCCCGAGAACATGGAGGGGGTTTGGATGGGTTATTGGACTGTTTGGAGGGGTGTTGGGCTGCAAAGAGAGAGGGGCTTTAGCGGTTACCCGGTTAACCGTTGGAGTACCAAACGATCTCCAAATGGCACAAAACTTGACAGGCGGTCTACCGTTGCTATACCAAGGCCGCTTGGCAAATCTTGGTCCATTCCGAGAAAGTTCAACACCCGCTCCGAAAGAGGCAAAGGGGGGGGGGGGCGCCGGGGAACATAGGAGTGCCGGATTGCAAAACGGACAACGGGGAAAATGCTCGGATGCATGAGACTAACACGTATGCAACATGAGATGCACATGATGACATGATATGAAAAGCAGATGATGACATGGCAAAGTGCAACACGCAAGCACATGACATGGCAACGGCGACGAATAACTGGCAGACACCTGGCGCATCAAATCCGGGGCATTACACCAACCTTCCGCCTCAGCCCTTGCACATCCACCGCTTCGCTTACCCGTGCCATCAGATCCGTCCACTTCTCCTTGGCTACAAAATCCGTGGCCTTCTCTCCCTAATCCTACCATCTCCATCCACTAAATCGATCACCACGCCCTGCATCCAACAGTAGCAGCAACCGGCGGAAGCCTTGGCCTGGTTGGGAGGAAAGCTGTTGTGTAAAGGTTTTCTGAGACAACTTCACCCGAGATCCCAGAAAAATAACTTCAAGTTGCAGATTTACTATTTACTGTTTTGATTTGCTCTAGCAGATTGTGACAATCATGTTACTAGATCCCTTTGAAGAAGACGATCAATGCTACTCCCTCCGTTCCGAATTACTTGTCTTGGGTTTGTCTAGATACAGATGTATCTAGCACTAAAATAAGTCTAGATACTTCCGTATCTAGACAAATTCAAGACAAGTAATTCGGAACGGAGGCAGTACCATCCACTGAAGGTAACTCCTGTACCTACATTTCTTTAACAGGATTGCATTAATTATTGCAGAGATTGTATTATTTGTGCATCGCTAAAGAAGACATCTAAAGAAATTACCTTGCACAGATCTTCTTTGATGGTATGACTTCCATAATCTTCTTTTTCATTCAACACATATTTTATTTGGAAACATAGTTGTATGCTGAATGTATATATTTCTGTATAATTGAAATAGCTTCCATGTAGATGCATCTCCTTCAGTATAGTTCAACAATTATAGTCGGACACTGTTTCAGTTATTCCCATGCTTGATACTGCGTGATGGCTGAATCTGACAGAGAGTGGTGGCTGGGTCTGCCATATATGGGTGCCGTTGTTTTGGAGCTTGAGAGGCCAGATCAAAGTATACGTAATTCAGTATGCTTCCTTTGGCTATTTAATCCGTTGGTGTATGTTTGACAAATTCAAGCTTAAGTTGCTGAACCAAATCAGTTTGGTGTATAATCCATCTTGATATCACATACTACATTTCATATGCTTCCTTAGTTTGAAGATCAGAACAATGAAGGTTCCTTACTAAGAAATTACATTATTTGCTTCGCATTTTGTGTTGTTAAATGTACATTATTAGAAGGAAAAGGGGAAATATTTCTATTTTTCTATCCAATCGTGCATTGTTCAATTCAATCTAATCAAATTGTTTTACTTTAGCCAAGAGACCATATGGTTAACAAGTATATCCAAGTTATTTATAATTCATTTGTCTAATCTATCAAATTTTTCTCACTATAATTCCCGCAGCAACGCGCGGGGTATCATCTAGTTTCTATAGCCGTTGATGCAGTATGTGGTTCACGAGTCTACATCGTCTGATCATGTTTTGATGCAATTTACGAGACTTGCCACCGCTAAGTGGAAAATAATGTTTCGTTGTTTCTCCCCAGCGCCCTCTATTCTTCGATCGCACTGCCCCGCTCAACTTTGCATGCATGGGCTAGACCCGGACCTGTCGCTGCTGGGCTGGCTACCGAAGCCAACATATGTTTCTATGAGTGTTGGGACGCAGGCTGGGCCTCCGTTCCTTGGCCAGCCATCTTATATCATCGAGCAAGGGACAACTGTTGCGTCCTTAATGTGTCGTGGCTCTTCTTTGAGTCATGTCCACCTTCGGAACCGTCCCGTCTGCTTATCAGGTGAGCATCGCTGTGCTCTTACATTCAACTGTGAGATGATGAATACCACTCTTGATATGCTTAGGTGTGGCCTGTCGTTTAGATTCTACTTTTGCAGTTACATCCTACCACACCGCAGTCTCCACCTTCTTATGCTACGACGTCACACGCCTTCGATATTCTCCAGTCCAAGTACATGTATGTGTATGCACTTCACAGGGATGGCTTTTCACTTGGACTATGTTCTTAGATACTAAGTGCTATTCTCAATAGGTCATTATCTACCAACAAAATTTGAAGGGATGCTAAAATATTATCTCACACATCTATGTTGTGACCTTTTCTCTATGCGATTTTGTTTGGTAAAATGCACCGTGTTCTTCCCTGGTGTTTTTCCTTACTGTTATGTTTTTCATAGCAGAGTGGCCAAAATATCAATAGTACACTGTTTTGTAGCTCAGATCAAGAAACCGAGGTCAGTGCTTTGAATTAATAATAAGCCATTTCATCCGTGAAGAGGGCATATTTCACAAGCAGATACAATTAACATTTATGGCCAAAGTCAGTCATTGTGTCATGTGGCAAAGATGACCCATTCATTATTTGTTTGACAGAACCCATAATTGAGGTGAGAATTTGTTTCAATTCCCACTAATTTGTTGGAATACTCAATGCAAATTTGGCAAGACTTTTTCCCACTTCTTTTTTTGGAAGATGCTCTATTGAAATTTAGTGTTCAATGTAGCCGCTCGATGTTTTAGGATATACTATTTTCACTTAGTTTTGTTTTAATACTTCCATGTAATATATATTATCGTTGGTCCACTTTTTTTGTAATACAGTAGTTCTAAACTTAAAGATCGCCATTTTGTGGTTAATGTAGTTCCAAACTAATTGTGGTGATTGGTCGTATTAATTCTGAATTTCTACTTGCAAAGTTTACTCTCTTATATGTAATGATTTTTTTTCACATTGCTGACGATGATTTTTCATACAGAGTGCTAGGGATCAAGACATATTTTAACATTGGGCCAAGTTTTACAAGTATTAGAACCACATTGGTGACGATGCTTCGAAGTTATTTCCTTCGTATTTGAGACTTCGTGCACATGAGGTTCATTTTGTGCGAGTGGCAATCCGCCAGTCAGCTAGGAAATATTTTTCTAAATATTCTCTTCATGTTACTATTTTTTCTATAATTTTCTACCTGTAATTCTATAAATAGGGATGTTCGCATTCCTTTCCGCAGCAACGCGCGGGGTATCATCTAGTTGTGATCAATGTTTACACCCACAAAAGAAAGATTACCAGGGTTGTCTAACCAAACATGGCGGCCAACCCCCAACTTTAAAACATGTCTCGCTAGCCTGTGAGCCTCGTAGTTCGAGCTCTTAAAATCATGAACAAAACTACAAGCTTCAACGGAAGAACTATGCTCTATTATTTCATGTAGAATTGCTCCATAACTTGTCGGGTTTCTATGCTTGATATCATCCACCACTACCTCACAGTCCGATGCCACATGTAATCTCTGCAAGTTTAGATCCTCAGCAAGGGCAAGAGCCTCACGGATTGATAAAGCTTCAAGAGTGGGAGGGTCGTGAACTCCTTTAATAACAATGGTCGAAGCTCCCTGAAAAACCCCATTTTGATCTCGACAGATAGCTGCCGCTATTCCTCGTCCTCTATTTTGCGCTACTGCTGCATCAACATTTATCTTGAAAGACATATCCGGAGGCTTAATCCATTGGCGCGGGCGAGATAGGGATCACCCAAGATCTTCCCTCCTTGGTTCCTCGAGGACTTCCAAATCTGCCAGATAAGCTTGAATAAACTGGTTAGTGGCTTGTGGACTCTGGAAAACATCCTCATAGATCGCCCTCCGCCTCACTCTCCAAACCACCCACAAAGTCACCTCCATGAGTACAAAATCCTGTTGTGAGAGCTTATCATGCAACGCAAAAAGGTAGTTTCCTTGCGTTTTGATCAGTGTTAATGCTCATCTGCTCCACTAGACCATCATCAGACAAAGCCCATATGCATCTTGACATTGTGCAGTCTAAAAGTGCATGTCTCCAAGAGTCATCCCTCCTACACAAGGTGCATACCTTTGTTGTCGACATATTTCTGTGGTGAAGGAGATCCATCGAGGGGATCGACTGCCGTGCCAAATGCCATAGAAAAACCCTGAGCTTCGATGTCACTTTTATATGCCATAGATCAGTCCACACCTTACTGCTAGCTTCCATGGAAGAAGCCGCCGAAGTTTCCTCCAACCAATTCACCCGGTGCTCCCTTGTGTTCATCACCATTCTATAAGCTGATTTGACACTAAATTTTCCATTCCTCTCAGCAGACCAGGACCAGAATCTTCAATCACCCGGGTGCATAGTGGTAAAGACATGATGGCATCAGCATCGAAAGGTATAAACGTGGCTCTGATCAGCTATTCATTCCACGTCGCCGATGTGCTATCAATCAGCTCCGAGACCATGGTCGGTGGATTAGCATTTAGGGCTGTTATAGGGCGCAACGGACCTGCCCTAGGCAGCCAGTTCATGGTCCAAATGTTTGTTTTCTAACCGATGCCAATTCGTCTGATTGTCCCTTGTTTCATCACCTCCCTTCCATTAGTGATAGCTCTCCATATTTGCGATGGGTGGTTACCAAGCTCTGCCTCTAGAAAGTTAGTTTTAGGGAAATAAACTGCTTTCAAAATCCTTGCACTAGGAGAATTGGGTTCAACCAGCAGTCGCCACGCCTGTCGTGCAAGCAGGCTGAGATTAAAGATCTGCATGTCTCTGAACCTCATGCCACCAAGACACCTCGGTTTTGTCATAATATCCCAAGACACCCATGCTGGTTTCCTTCTACCTTGCTTGCTTCCCCACCAGAACTGTCGAATGATCGACGTGATGTTCTCACATAGGCCTCTGGTAATCTGAAACATGCCATCAAGTACAGAGGTATAGCCTGAGCAACTGCCTTAATAAGTACTTCCTTCCCTGCAGCAGAAAGGAGTTTCTCCATCCATCCTCTAACCTTCTCCCAGACTCTATCCCTGAGGTATTTGAAAGTTCCCATATTTGATTGTCCAACATCTGTGGGCAGCCCTAAGTATTTGTCACTTAGGCTTTCATTAAACACCCGAAGATTGTTCTTTATGCTATCTCTCAGATTCTGCGGGCAACCTTTGCTAAAGTGAATAGAAGATTTGTCATGGTTAATTCTCTGACCCGACGCGTTAAAGGTTTGACACCATCGTTGCTCCCTTAACACTTGACTTGAAAAGCAGCAGGCTATCATCAGCAAAGAGTGGATAGTTAACACCCGGGGCTACTGGTGCCACCCTAACTCCTTCAAACGCAGACGACTGAGAACTGGATTTCAAAAGGCACAAAAGGCCCTCTGCTGCAATCAAGAAGAGATAAGGAGAGATAGGATCTCCCTGTCGGATACCTCTGGTAGGAATGAATTTCTCTAGCTTCTCACCATTAAATAGGACTGAAAACAATACTGACTGCACCATCCCCATTACAATGTTGATCCAGGATTGAGCAAAGCCCAACTTCTCCATCATTACCCGCAGGTATGGCCACTCCAATCTATCATAAGCTTTCATCATATCTAGCTTCAAAGCACAAAAGTTGTTAGATCTAGACTTACTCCTCTTCATAAAGTGCAAGCATTCATACACACAAATTATATTGTCTCTGATCAGCCTCCCTGGGACAAAGGCAGACTGTTCCTCTGAAATAATATCTGGAAAGATCAACTTGAGCCTGTTTGCAACAACTTTCGACGCAATTTTATAGATCACATTGCAGAGACTAATTGGACAAAACGGAGAGAGAAGAGTTGGGTTTAAAACCTTCGGTATTAGGACTAGCACCATGTCGTTAATGCAATCGACCTCTTCCTCTCCCCGAAAATTTTTCAGAACTGCCTTGGTCACCTCGTCTCCAAAAATGTCCCAATGCCTCTGATAAAATGAGCAGGAAAACCGTCCGGTCCCTGTGACTTGGTTGGGAACATTTGGAAGAGAGCTGTTTTTACCTCTTCATTACTATACAGTGCGAGCAGCATTGCATTCATCTCTTCTGTCACCTTCTCTGGGACCTTGGAGAGGACTTTATCCATTCCCGCTACCCCTTCGGAAGTGTAAATGGTTTTATAAAAATCATTTACCATAGATTTCAGTTCCTCTTGATCATCAGTGAGGACGCCCAATGAATTTGCTAATGCTTTGGTCATATTTCTCTTTCTGCGCTGACTTGGCCGGAGATGGAAGAACCTCGTATTTGTATCCCTTGTTGTGAGCCACTCAAGACGGGATCTTTGTCTCCACATCAACTCCTCTCTGTGGTAAAGCTCAACAAGTTTCTCGCTAATCTTAATCTCGATATGGCTCGGCCCCATTCTGTCTGGTGCATTTTGTAGCCGCTCCAACTCCTTCTTTAGGCCTTTTATTTATTTTCTAACCATATCGAAGGTATTCTGTTCCATGAGCCCAGATGCCCCGCAAATCTGGTTAGTTTGGCTCGCAGGTCATCAAGTCTCTTGGCCGCAGCCCCTTCAGTCCAATTCGCTAGTATCGATTCTCCCCAAGACTCATGTCTCTCCCACATCACTTCATATCTGAAACTCTTTTTCCTTGTCGTAAGAACGGTCCCGTGCAGGTCCAAAATAATTGGGCAGTGGTCTAAAGACACTGCTGACAAGTGCTTCACTTGTGCATCCGGGTACAGCTCGTTCCACTCGGCAGTAGCTAGGGCTCTGTCAAGCCTGACCCTAGTGTAGTTTCCTCCCACAACCTTCTTCTCAAACGTCCAAAAATGGCCCTGGTAGCCAATATCCATCAACATGCAAACATCCACCGCATCACGAAAGCCCTGGATTTGTGCATTACTCCTTTCCCCCATTCCTTCTTATTCATCCGGATGTAGAACTTCATTGAAATCACCTATACACAGCCAAGGTAGATTGGTCAAAGTGCTAATCCCCTTCAGGACATCCCATGCCTTGTATCTGAGATGTGTTTGTGCTTCACCATAGAAAATAGTTGCCCTTCACTCATCCGTCCCTGGTTCCTCTACCGAACAATCAATGTGATAAGCAGAGTAACCCAGAATTTCAATTTTTATTGGATCATTCGAAAACAGACCTAGAGCACCACTCCTTCCTTGACTACTAACAGCATAGCCATTATCATACCCGATGCTCCCGGCTAAATTTTCTACCCTAGTTCTATCAATTTGCGTTTCAACAATACAAATCAGTGTAGGGGCAAACTCCTTCGCAATATCGCGAAGTTCTCTAACTATCGTGGCTTTGCCTGCACCACGACAGTTCCAGCTGACGATACTCATTGCGCCCGGTAGTACTCCTCGCGAGAGCCCGCCGATATTGCATCATTTGTGTTTGAAGTCCGCTCCATGCTTCTGGCCGCAAGTGCCTTAGCGCCCTTCTCTGGCTGATCCTCCGTTCTGCCCATCTTCGTCCTCTTACTTTCCTTCCTTGGGGATACATACACCGGCGGTAGAGGGGGGACCGCAGGCATTTTCTCCCTTGCAACGAGCACTAGTGATGTTCCTGGATCAACCCCTCCTGCATCAGCTTCCGACATAGTAGTCGTATTCTCCACCGACGTGTGTTTATTTAACTGAACGACCACATCCATCGTCATTGCAGCTGGCGGGCTTGACTTCTCATTCTGCCCTTCTCCTTCCTCCGAGCTCCCGTAAGATCCATGTGCTGCTGCAGGAGTCTGCGGTGGCCGGGCATTGAAGCACCAACTTTGGTTCGGGTTATACTGCTCCCGTCCCCTACCACGTCCACCCATCAAAAATCCTCCTCTCCTCCTCTGTGATTGAGCATTCCCTCGCCCTGTGGTTCGAGACCTCACATTATCTGCCAATAAGAAGTCGCCCCATTCAAAGGTCGATTCATCATGTACTCCATCACCACTGTCGGTGTACTAAAGTAGGGGTACCTTAGTACCCCAGACTTGTGCACGGGCAGTCGTAGCACCCTGCGGCAAGGCCCGCCCCGGAAGCGCCAAGAGAAGACCAAGCATTCATGACAAGGCCCCCGGCAAGAGGAGCTTGCCGGGCCAAGAAGACAAGGCCCCCGGCAAGAGGAGCTTGCCGGGCCAGGAAGACAAGACCCCGGCAAGAGGAGCTTGCCGGGACGACTGAGCCCATGTAAGGCCATCCAAGAACAAAGTATAACGAGACAGAAGATCGAGCCCCCGACAAGAGGAGCTTGTCGGGAAGGCCGAACCCGGGCACCACAAGAGAAGCCCGCCGTGGCGCGCCAAGCGCCCCGGCAAGGCCTGATAGCTGGCACGCTATCAGGCACAGGAAGACGACCCCCGCGGCAAGCCACTTGCCGCGGCAAGATCGCCACCTCAAGACTGCGCTCCAACTCGCCCGCGCACGCGTCGCTCCGGGGCTTCCCCCGAGGGCACGTGGCGAGGCACCGCGCAGCCTGGGGCATGCGGTGGCATGCAGCCGCCATCGTGGCGAACGGTGGCGCACCTAACGGTCCGCCTCGGTGCTGTCCGGGCGACCGTGACGGGCATTTAATGCCCTTGTCCCCTACCGTCAGAAGTAGGTATGATAACACTGTGCCGCACTGTAGCACCACCGTTCCCACACTATTACAGCTACCACCCCTTTTACACTTTTACCCCTTTCTCTTACGTTGACACCTGTCGGTGACCCCTTTTGCGCTATAAAAGGAGGCCCGTGTGCAACGTAGAAGGGGTTCCGGGGTTTCGGAGATTCGGCATCCAGACAGCCATACGCTCGGTGCAGCTAGCTCTCCAAGCTCCCGAGCTCCCCAGTTCAATACAACTAAGCAGGAGTAGGGTTTTACGCGTCCATCGCGGCCCGAACCTGGGTAAACCGCCCGTGTGTCCGCCTCGATCTGCTCTCTGCGCTCCCTCCGCCCCCCTCGCCGGACAACGAAAGGGGCTCCGGCCCCATAGGTGCTCGCGGGGGGACGCCCGTCCGCCCCGACATCTTTGGCGCGCCAGGTAGGGGGTGCGTCGAGGTTGTGCGGATCAGATCCTGCGTTCGCGCGAGCGCGCTCTTCGTCAGCTTCTCCGAACTCGCTAGCTTCATCAACACCATGGCCCTGAAGAAGAAGGCTTCGGAGGCCGCGGGCCCGTCCGCGTCACTCCCACCGCTACCGGAGCCAACGGTGGGCGGGGGAGACGCCGTCGGAGGGGTGGCCACCGGCGAGAACACTCGCGGTGCCACCAAATCCAAGAACAGGGCGGACGACCGAGCCTCGGCCTCCGAGGACGCGCCGCATCCGTCCCTTCAAACGACGACCCAGCAGCGCCATGCCACGGGAGGTGGCATCCGCTTGCTGGAACAAGGGCAAACAGGAGGTTCGCGGGACGCCACGGGCCCCCGTCCGGACACGGGCAAGGCGAAGGCGCCGGGGAGGGACCCCGCCCTTTCTAACATTGTTAGGAGTCCGAGCGCATCCCGCTCCTCGCGCCACTCGCCCCCGCTCCCCTCCACTCCGGCAGAAGCGCTCGCGAGAGCGCAACTGCTCCTCGACTACCCTCCAGCGGCTGGCAAGGCCGAAAGCTGGAGGGCCACCATCCAGAGCCTGATCGCCTTCGCCAACAACGACACGCCGCAGCGGCCGGCGACCTCACGGCCCCGGCAGGTCGAGAAGACGAAGGCCGACGGCGACAAGACCGCCGGAGGTGCGACCACCATGCACTCCCCGGCGCAGAAGCAGAAGACGCCGCCCCGCTGGAACAACGCCGACGACGGCTCCACAGCGTCGTCGGACCCGCGGACTCGCCGGGACCAGCGCCAAGTCCTCGACGAGCGGCAGCAAGAAGACGCTCGAACAAGGATTGAGCGCCGCCGAGAAACTCGGCGGCAATCAGACCAGCGGGCTGGGAACGCTGTCGACGCGTACGCGCCCGGTGAACCAGGTGACTTACCGTACGCGGCAGGTTGCCCTGCGTTCACCCGCGAGCTGCGACGCGTCCGGTGGCCCAGCACGAAGAACTTCAAGCCCGACGTACCGGAGAAGTACGACGGCAGGACGCACCCCTCGGAGTTTCTCAGCATCTACACAATCGCTGTACAAGCTGCCGGGGGGCGCGACGAGAGGATATTGGCGAACTACTTCCCGCTCGTGCTTAAGCCGAACGTTCGTTCGTGGCTTATGCACTTGCCGGAAGGCTCCATCTCTTCCTGGGCGGATCTTTGCCATCAGTTTGTTGGCGCCTTCACAGGCGGCCACAAACCTCATGGCCAGGATAGCGACCTCCACATCCTAGCCCAGAAGGAAGGAGAACCCCTGCGCAAGTACATCCAGCGCTTCAGCCGCGTGCATCGCAACATCCCCGACGTTCACCCTGCCGCGGTTATCAGCGCGTTCCACCAGAACGTGCGTAACCGCCGCATGCGTGAAGAGATGGCCATGACCAAGATCCGGGACGTCAGCGAGCTATATGCCTTGGCTGACAAGTGCGCGCGCGCGGAGGAGGGGAGGAAACTCCCCGGGGAGGATGCTGGCGCAGGAGAAAGCGACAGTGACGACACCGCCCCGGCGAAGAGGAGCCAGCGGCGGAATAATAGGAGGAAGAACAGGAAAGAGGTGCTTGCCGTCGAGGGGTCCGGCAAGGAGGCTCCCGCCAAGCAAACGCAGGCTGGCGGCTCCGGCAAGGAGCCTGCCCCCGTGGCGGCAGCCGACAAGCAGGACGGCTCCGACAAGCAATACTGCAAAATCCACCGCACCAAGGGCCACGATCTCTCCAACTGCAAAAGCGTCGAGTACCTCGTCGTGCAGCAGAAAGCTGAGTACGAGAGGCGCGACAAGGGGAAGGCCCAAGGTGGGGGTGGCGAACCAAGCAAGAAGCGGCCGCCCGTCGGCCGGGGAGGACGCCGCGGCAAGGCCAAGCAGCGGCAAGGCGATCGGCCTCCCCGGGGCCGCGACGAGGATGAAGAAGACGACGACGAAGACGTGGAAGACGAAGATAACAGCGAGCAGGAGTTCCAGAAGGCCACGGAGGTCCTTTGCGTTGACGGCGGCGCCTCTCTGCACACCTCCCACCGCCAGCTTAAGCGGTGGGCGCGAGAGGTGAACGCAGCAGAGCCGCCCGTGGAGTCGCGCAGGCTCCTCAAATGGTCCAGCACGCCCATCATTTTCGATCTTGAGGATCACCCCGACCGCACAACCGCGGTCGGGTGCTTGCCGATGCTGGTCTCACCCACCATCCGCAACCTCAAGGTCACCAAAATGTTGGTAGACGGCGGGGCCGGGCTGAACTTGATCTCCTCCGCTGTGATCAAGAAACTCCAGATCCCAGACGGCGAGGTCGAAGAGACCGGATCCTTCCAAGGGATCAACCCGGGGAGGAGCAAGCCCAAGGGGAAGATTACTTTGCCGGTGACCTTTGGCGGCGAGCTTAACTTCAGGACTGAGCGTATCACGTTCGACGTCGCCGATATCCCGTTACCATACAATGGGATCCTCGGCCGTCCTGCTCTCGCCAAGTTCATGGCGGCTTCCCACCACGCCTACAACGTACTCAAGATGCCGGGGCCGATAAACGTCATCACTGTCCATGGCGACAAAAAGGATGCGCTTATCTGCGCCGACAAGATCTACCGGGATGTAGCAGCCGCGGCAGAGAAGGACACCCTCGCCGCTGAAGCCCCCGGGGGGAAGAAGACAAAGACCAAGCCCGGTAAGTGCTCTGGGGCCCACTCCGGCAACCGCACCTCTTCGGAGTGCCGCGCCGCCGTCGAGGACGTTCCATCGAGCTCCGCCGGCAAGTACAGGAAGGGAATGACCGCTCCTCCGGCAACCAAGAAGATGTCCGCCAAGGAGGACGGCACTGGCGGTACCTTCACCATCAGTGCCACGCTTGACAGCAAATAGGAAAGCGCGCTCGTCGCCTTCCTGCGGGCGAATGACGACGTGTTTGCATGGCAACCGTCCGACATCCCCGGTGTTCCCAGGAGGGTGATTGAGCACAAGCTCGCTGTCTGTCCTCACGCGCGACCCGTCAAGCAAAAAGTGAGAAAGCAAGCCGTGGAGCGCCAGGAATTCATCAGCGAAGAGATCAAGAAGCTAGAGGCAGCAGGCCTAGTGAGAGGTGTGATCCATCCAACGTGGCTGGCCAATCCGGTCGTCATGCGCAAAGCCAATGGGAAGTGGAGACTGTGCATAGACTTCACCGACGTGAATAAAGCATGTCCCAAAGATCCATTTCCCTTGCCGCGCATTGACCAGATTGTTGACTCCACTGCCGGATGTGAGCTACTCTCTTTTCTTGATGCATATTCAGGCTACCACCAAGTCTTTATGGCCAAGGAAGATGAAGAGAAGACCGCATTTATCACTCCGTGCGGCACCTATTGCTTCATACGCATGCCGTTTGGACTGAAGAATGCGGGATCAACGTTTGCAAGGGTAGTGCACTCTGCCTTCGAGCCGCAGATCCATAGGAACGTGGAGGCCTACATGGATGACATCGTGGTGAAGAGCAGGAGCAAGGAAACCCTGGTCCAAGATCTGGAAGAGACATTTCAGAACTTGCGCAAGATACAGCTCAAGCTGAACCCCGAGAAGTGCGTTTTCGGAGTCCCCTCCGGCAAGCTTCTCGGGTTCTTTGTGTCACAGAGGGGGATTGAAGCTAATCCCGACAAGATCAAAGCCATCGAGCAGATCGAAGCCCCAGAGCGCGTCAAGGACGTCAGAAAGCTTGCAGGTTGTGTGGCCGCCCTCAGTCGGTTCATTTCAAGGTCTGCAGAACGCGCCCTGCCCTTCTTTAAAATCTTGAAGAAGGCAGGTCCCATGCAGTGGACTCCAGAAGCGGAGGCAGCGCTGCAAGATTTGAAAAGGTACCTATCCTCCACTCCAATACTTGTCGCACCTAGACCACAGGAGAAGTTGTTGCTATACCTAGCGGCAACCAACCAGGTGGTTAGTGCTGCGTTAGTGGCGGAGAGGGAGGCCGACGAGGAGCCTATACCACCTACAAGCAAGTCCGGCGACGAGCGGGGGGCTGCTCCAGCAAGCTCTGGCCCCGACAAGGGCCACCCTGCGCAAGAACAGGATGGAGCGCGGAAGAAGATGGTGCAGCGCCCGGTGTATTTTGTAAGTTCCCTCTTGCAGGGGGCTAGATCAAGATACTCCGGGGTGCAGAAATTGCTTTTCGGCCTCCTCATGGCCTCGAGAAAGCTGCGCCATTACTTCCAAGCGCATGAGATAACAGTAGTCACTCGCTTTCCGCTGAGGAGGATATTGCACAATCCAGAGGCAACAGGCAGGATCGTCGAGTGGGCACTGGAGCTGTCGAGCTTCGGGCTCAAGTTTGAAAGTACTTCAACCATACAGAGCCGAGCTTTGGCAGAATTCATAGCTGAGTGGACCCCGACGCCAGATGGAGAAGGCCAAGAAACAAGCGCGCCCGTACAAGGAGCAACAAGCGAGTGGGTAATGTACTTTGATGGTGCCTTTTCGCTGCAAGGCGCCGGTGCTGGCGTGGTACTCATCGCGCCCACCGGAGAGCACCTCAAGTATGTTATCCAGATGCACTTCCCAAGAGAGCAAGCTACCAACAATACTGCTGAGTATGAAGGCTTGCTCGCCGGCCTCAGGATTGCGGCCGAACTTGGGATCAGAAAGCTGATCGTGCGGGGAGATTCTCAACTGGTGGTCCGGCAAGTCAACAAGAGCTACCAGAGCCCTCTGATGGAAGCTTACGTAGATGAAGTGAGGAAGCTGGAAGAACACTTTGAAGGGCTGCAAATGGAGCACGTCGCGAGAGCTCAGAATGAGATAGCAGACGGCCTTTCGAAGTGTGCTTCGCTGAAGTTACCTGTGGAACCAGGGACCTTCTTGCTCAAGCTGACTCAGCCATCCGTTACACCATCGGTTGGGAAGTCCAAGAAAAGGAAGTTGGTCTCCGGCGACTACTCGCAGGCGGACCTCCCTGAGACCGCCGCCAAGGTCCCCAAGATCAACAACCAGAACGCCGGGGGACAGCCCGCTCCTGCGGATCCCAGGATCCGTCCAGTCGAAGCCGGTGTCCCCGGTAAGCATCGCTTCGGCGGGCTGATCAGCAGCCTGGACGCCGAGGGACAGCCCGCTCCTGCGGATCCAAGGATCCGTCCAGTCGAAGCAGGTGTCCCCGATAAGCCTTGCTCCGGCGAGCGGATCAGCAGTCCGAACGCTGAGGAACAGTCCGCTCCTGCGGGTCCGAGGGTCCGTCCAGTGGAAGCGGAGGTTCCCGACAAGCTTTGCCCCGGCAAGCTTGCCGGGGGATCACCGGCTCCGGCTGAACCAGAGGTTCTTGCCGTAGAAGCCGGGGTCCCCGCAGCGGCCTTCATGCCTTTAGTCCTTGCCGTCGAGCCCCGGGCTCCGGCATGGGCGCGGCAGATCGTCCGTTTTCTGCAAACTGGAGAACTTCCCGACGACCCAGAAGAGGTGGAGAAGATCACCAGGCAGTCAAGTATGTACCAGTTCGTGGACAACGAGCTGTACAGAAGGAGACTCAACGGTGTCAGATTGAAGTGCATCTCCAGGGAAGACGGACAGAAGCTGTTGGCAGAGATACACGGAGGCATGTGCGGCCATCACATTGGCGCAAGAGCACTTGTCGGGAAAGCCTTCCGGCAAGGGTTCTTCTGGCAAGAAGCCCTCCAAGATGCAACTGCACTAGTAACCAAGTGTGAAGCGTGCCAGTTCCATGCAAAACAGATTCATCAGCCAGCTCAAGCTCTCCAAACAATCCCTTTGTCCTGGCCCTTCTCGGTCTGGGGGCTCGATATCCTCGGCCCTTTTCCCCGAGCCGTCGGGGGCTTCGAGTACTTGTACGTTGCCATCGACAAGTTCACGAAGTGGCCAGAAGTGGAGCCAGTGAGGAAGGTGACCGCGCAGTCAGCAGTCAAGTTCTTCCGGTCGATCGTCTGCCGTTTCGGGATCCCCAACAGAGTCATCACCGATAACGGGACACAATTTACAAGTCGCGCCTTCATGCAATACGCCCAGGATCTCGGCGCCAAGGTCTGTTTCGCTTCGGTTGCTCACCCCAGGAGCAACGGTCAAGCAGAAAGGGCCAACGCAGAAGTGCTGCGCGGACTCAAGACCAGGACCTTCGACAGGCTGCACAAGTGCGGAAGAAATTGGATTGAGGAGCTGCCGGCGGCTCTTTGGTCAATCAGAACGACACCAAGTCGAGCCACCGGACAGACACCTTTTGCTCTAGTCTATGGAGCGGAAGCAGTTATCCCCACGGAACTCGTATACGGATCTCCTCGGGTGCTCGCTTATGACGAGCTCGAGCAAGAGCGGCTGCGCCAAGATGACGCGCTGCTCCTTGAGGAAGGACGTCTCCAGGCTGCGGTACGAGCCGCTCGATACCAGCAAGCCTTGCGTCGCTACCATAGCCACAAGGTCAAGGCCAGGAGTCTCGAAGAGGGCGACCTTGTTCTTCGGCGCATTCAGTCGGCCAAGAATTCCAACAAGTTGACGCCAAAGTGGGAAGGACCTTATCGGGTGAGGCAAGTCACGAGGCCTGGCGCTGTCCGCCTCGAGACCGAAGAAGGCGTACCAGTGAGCAACTCCTGGAACATAGAGCATCTTCGCAAGTTTCACCCATAAGGCGCGGTTGCCGTGACCCGCTCCGGCAACCATCGGTTTGTACAGGCCTTGCCGCTGTTGCATGTAACCCCTTGTACAAAGCCAGGCGAAGCCCCTGGCACCAGATAAAGTTGCCCTGTTAGGCGACCTTGTTCTTAGGCACGTTCAGTCGGCCAAGAATTATAACAAGTTGACGCCGAAGCAGGAAGGCCCTTGTCGGGTGGAACGAGTCGCGAGGCCCGGCGCTGTCCGCCTCAAGACCGAAGAGAGCCTACCAGTGAGCAACTCCTGGGAATATAGAGCATCTCCGCGAGTCCGCCCACTAGGCGCGGTTGCCGTGATCCGCTCCGGCAACCATCGGTTTGTACAGGCCTTGCCACTGTTGCATGTAACCCCTTGTACAAAGCCAGGCGAAGCCCCTGGCACCAGATAAAGTTGCCCTGTTAGGCGACCTTGTTCTTAGGCACGTTCAGTCGGCCAAGAATTATAACAAGTCGACGCCGAAGCAGGAAGGCCCTTATCGGGTGAGACGAGTCGCGAGGCTCGGCGCTGTCCGCCTCAAGACCGAAGAGGGCCTACCAGTGAGCAACTCCTGGGAACATAGAGCATCTTCGCAAGTTTCGCCCATAAGGCGCGGTTGCCGTGATCCGCTCCGGCAACCACCGGTTTGTGCAGGCCTTGCCGATGTTGCATTTAAGCCCTCGTACAAAGCCAGGCGAAGCCCCTGGCCGAAGATAAAGAAGCGCTGGCGCCCTAGATTTTAGCATGCATGCTGAGTCAGAGTCTCGTCCTTGGTTAGGGTTGTCAGTTCCTAACTGTCGCTAACCCCTAACTTAGAGGTCGAGTCCGCGTCTTTTTCCCGTCCTTTCCCTTTGGCTCGCAGGAATTGAATGTCCTTGCCGGGCCGCTCGAGGACAAGGAAGAGGAGAAGGACGAGCCAACGCCTACGCCCCGGCGAGCCAGAGTCGCCGGGGGCTGCAACCTCAGATAAGTTTTTGCATCCCTCATCATGCATTCTCTTATGGACTATGGGATTTGAAAGCCTCCTTTCCTCCTGGAAAGCTACCGTGCTCTCTTAGCGGCAAGCCCCAGAGCGCGTTCCTGGGGCCCGTTTCGATAGCAGCCGCGGCAGCAAGAGGGAGGGAAGCGAGGGGCCGGGACCCGCCTGCTCCCCGCCTCCGCCAAGGGCGTGAGAAAGGTCGAGCAGTGCGGGGGAGCGGCTGGGCCTGTTGCCGGGGGAGAACTGTCTATCTTAACGATGTAAAGGATTCGTTCCTTACCGCGGTTTCCACCCGCGAGACAAATGATCCGGCAAACATCCCCTTTTCATTAAAAACATTCCACTCAGGTACAGTTCAGAGAGAATGAAAAACATGAAAAGAGGGATTACAAGGCTTAAACGCAACTAAGGCCCAAGGGCTTACGAGCTGAAAAGAAATAAGGTGCCCGTAATCCCTTTCTTGTCTCTCTCCCCAGGAGGTAGGGCAAGTAGGCGAAGAGGGCGAAAGGGGCACCTAGATGAGCTACGGGTGGCAGAAGGCACCAAGAGAAGATCCGGGGGCTCCGCCCGGGGGTCTCCGGAGGCTGAAGAAGACGGAGGCGCCGGAGGCAGAGCTGGAAGATGAGGCAGCGGCCTTGCCGCCAGCCTCTTCCTCTTCCGCAGCCTCGCCACTCCGGCCGCCCGAGGAGATCAAGCCCCCCCGGCAAGAGGAGCCTGCCGGGCCGAAGAGAAGCCCCCGGTGGTCGTCACCGAGAGCAAGGGTGATGACGACGTCTGGGGCGCATCTGGAACACGAGGCGCCGGAGCGTCAGCCAGCTGTCGAAGTCGGCCCGTACTCCGACTTCGCGGCCTTCGACGTCCGCCCTCTGTCCTCCCCAGCAGCCCCCCCTACGCCAGTCGCCCAAGGAGACGACCCCGGGGAGTTCACGGAGCCCGGCGCGGTCGATGGGGCCGCCGGCGCCACCCGGAGCTGCGGCCGACGCCTAGTCGTACCCGTCATCCCGGCGGCTACTCCCCTCGTCGTCGCTGTCGCTCCCCTCCTCGTCACTCTCGCTCGAGGAGGAGCCTTCGCTGTCGGAGGAGCTATCTTCGCAGCACCGGGCCCGGATGCCGAAGCCCCAGAAGGCCTTGACGGAGAGGAGGTCCTCCCCCACTAGCTTAAAGTGGAGGGTGAACCCCTCCGTCAAGCTGTGGATCCGGGCGAACGTCTTCCACCCGCGGCCCAGACACACCTCGCCGGGGGCTCGGGACTCGACGTGGACTCGCGTCCCACTGATCCCGCAGCCCCTCATGCGCAGGTTTAGCGTCTCAGGCTGCTCCACCTCCAACACGCTCGCGAATGGAGCGGGAAGCCGGAGGTGGCGACGAGGCGCCCGGCGCAGCCTGATAATGAACTCACGGGGGTCGTCTCCGAGATGGACCGCGGGAAGGAACGGAGCCGCTGGCGGAGGCAAGGACGGCGCATCGATCCGTCCGCCCCGAGCGCCTCGGCCCCGTCCGCGACCTCGTCCGCGACCTCGCCCTCTCCCTCTTCCCCCGGCGATCGGCTCCGCCGCCGCGGGCGCAAGGGGAGGAGGGGCGCGTTGCCGAGCAGACACCCTCGCGGCAACCGAAGAAGAACCAGGGTTCCCCCCCTCCATCGCAGATGGGGGAAGGAAACCAGAAGCAGAAGGAGGAAGGAGATGGAGTGCGTATTTCCGTCGCCCCCTCTCGCTCCTTATAAAGGAGCGGAGTGGGACCGCGGCCACCCCGCTCCTCCAATAGAAGCAGAGGAAGGGCAGGCGACTGGGGCCGACCCACTGCATCGGCCCGCGCCGGCCCGATTCCCTGCCTCCGCCGCCGCGACTCCGAGTGCATGAGGACCGCGTGGTGGGCGCGCAGAACCGAGGCGACCGGTGGGACGACCTCTCCCCATCCCGTGACTATGGGGAACGGACGCCTCGAAAACCGCGCCCCACCCCCGTTCATTTATTGAGCCGCGCCTCCGCACCTCCCTCCACTTAAAGAGGGAGCGGGCGTTTTCGCCCCCACGACGCCGCGGTAAGCGCGCGCCGCCTGGGGAAGGCGCGGCGGATGCGGAGTTAAGGAGCAGCGCGACCAAGGCCATGCGTGCCCGTGCACCGTTAGGGCCTGGCCCAACAACGCTCGGCACCATGTGTGGCCCAGGCCCGGGGGCTCCTGTCGGTGTACTAAAGTAGGGGTACCTTAGTACCCCAGACTTGTGCACGGGCAGTCGTAGCACCCTGCGGCAAGGCCCGCCCCGGAAGCGCCAAGAGAAGACCAAGCATTCAAGACAAGGCCCCCGGCAAGAGGAGCTTGCCGGGCCAAGAAGACAAGGCCCCCGGCAAGAGGAGCTTGCCGGGCCAGGAAGACAAGACCCCGGCAAGAGGAGCTTGCCGGGACGACTGAGCCCATGTAAGGCCATCCAAGAACAAAGTATAACGAGACAGAAGATCGAGCCCCCGACAAGAGGAGCTTGTCGGGAGGGCCGAACCCGGGCACCACAAGAGAAGCCCGCCGTGGCGCGCCAAGCGCCCCGGCAAGGCCTGATAGCTGGCACGCTATCAGGCACAGGAAGACGACCCCCGCGGCAAGCCACTTGCCGCGGCAAGATCGCCACCTCAAGACTGCGCTCCAGCTCGCCCGCCCACGCGTCGCTCCGGGGCTTCCCCCGAGGGCACGTGGCGAGGCACCGCGCAGCCTGGGGCATGCGGTGGCATGCAGCCGCCATCGTGGCGAACGGTGGCGCACCTAACGGTCCGCCTCGGTGCTGTCCGGGCGACCGTGACGGGCATTTAATGCCCTTGTCCCCTACCGTCAGAAGTAGGTATGATAACACTGTGCCGCACTGTAGCACCACCGTTCCCACACTATTACAGCTACCACCCCTTTTACACTTTTACCCCTTTCTCTTACGTTGACACCTGTCGGTGACCCCTTTTGCGCTATAAAAGGAGGCCCGTGTGCAACGTAGAAGGGGTTCCGGGGTTTCGGAGATTCGGCATCCAGACAGCCATACGCTCGGTGCAGCTAGATCTCCAAGCTCCCGAGCTCCCCAGTTCAATACAACTAAGCAGGAGTAGGGTTTTACGCGTCCATCGCGGCCCGAACCTGGGTAAACCGCCCGTGTGTCCGCCTCGATCTGCTCTCTGCGCTCCCTCCGCCCCCCTCGCCGGACAACGAAAGGGGCTCCGGCCCCATAGGTGCTCGCGGGGGGACGCCCGTCCGCCCCGACAACCACATTCCTCATGCCAATGCCTGAACTCTCCACAGTTGTAACAGAAGATAGGAAGCTTCTCATACTTGACTTGGTACTTTACCCTCTCCTCGCCTTTCTTCCCTGTCACAAATCTTTTGATTTTTGCGTTTATATCAATCTTGACTCGGGCTCTCACAAATTCTCCAAAAAAACGCTGGCAACTTCAACTGCATCTCCTTCACCTCTCCGATCTGTGAGGCTAGCCCCTTCACCGCTGCCTCAATAAGGAAATTGTCGAGCAAACGATGGATCTGAACCCAGACCTCAATCTTGTCGAGTTTGAAGGAATCAGGGTTTTTGAAACCATCATACTCCTCTAGAATCACATCCTGATCCCTAAACAGCCATGGCCCATCAAGCATGGCTTTTTTTCCAATCCGCGAGGCAGCCAAACTGCGTCGTAAATAGGTTCTCCTTAATCCTCCTCCACACCACTGGTTTCGCCGGGTTCTAGGCACCCTCATGTCACCGTAAAGTGCATTGGTGCTGAAGCTTCTTGGTGCGTGAACCCTCGCGAACGCCAACCACTTCGCCGGCTCCATCAGACCTGGGAGCTCCTCCTCCCATACAAAGTCATCATCTTCTTCCTCTTTCAGGGTGAGGCGAGCTAGGAGGTCCTTCGTAGTTTCCTTCCCCTTCTCCTTCCGAGAGCCCCTGCCATCTTCCATAGTCGCGATCCGATCTGACCGAGACCAGTACTCACCAAAAAAGCAAAGCAGATCCCACGTGCAAGGCCAGGAAAGATCACCAGGATCCCCCTTAATGAGTCCGAGTTGTGAGGGTTCGATCATGATCGAGTCAACCGCCAATTGATAGGATTCTGGCGGAAATCGCAGAAAGACGTCGAAACCCTAGTTTTCGCCTAGGGGATCCCTAGTTTTAGCTAGAAAAAAACATGTGACAACAGTCTATCTCATCTAAAAAAGCATCTAAAAAAAGCATCAATCTCAAGGGTCATTTTGGTGGGTTGGGCTGAGAGCACGCCAAATGGTGCGTCTAGCCGCCATCATGTGTCCTGTGTTGGGTGCTCACTCGGTACAGATCCGCTTCTCATGCAGGCATAGATTTGTTTTTGCAAGAAGCACAGTTGTGCCTCTTAGAAAGGAAAAATAAAGAAAAAATGTGCTTTTGGTTACGAGTTTTTTCTTTTGGTTTTTCCGGGTTTTTTCGTAAAAAAAGTTCATCGAAACACAAGGGATCTAGTTTCAAATATCTCGACACGAGAAATCCAACTGAGAAAACGGTTTGGAATTTGGACGTGCGGTTCAAGAGATAAAACGTTTGAGGGCGGGGCGTCGAGGTTGTGCTGCTGGAGTTACAGCCAGCCCGCCCGGGTTCGATCCTCAGCTCTCACTCGTGGCGCTCGCGGAGTTTCTTCTATAAAAAAACCAATGTGGGTTAGCCCCTGGGTTGGTCTCATTTTTTGAAGAGATAAAACATTTTGAATAAACGTATCTAAGAAATACTCTCAGGTAGCGACAAGTGACGCACATGCAATGCGTCACTTGTCAGCAACAAGTGACGCACATGCAGTACGTCACTTGTCAGCGCCCGAGAAGGTAAAAGTGACCTTTGCAATGGTACGCCTTAATTAGTGACTTCATCAGAAAAAAGGGGGGTGCGTATGCCTCGCTTCTAACGAGGTTGCGGTAGAACGTAGGCACGAGACATGGATCTTGGATTCTTAATTTTTTTTACTTGATAGGCTTTCTATACATTTTTTATACTCCACACAACACATAAATTCAGGCATGTCCTGCTTGTTTTCGTGTCAAGGAAGTGAAACTTTGTCTACGTTTGATGTGTTCTAAAGAGTATGATTCATCTTCCTAAACATGATTGGAATGTACTAAGGTGACTGAAACTTTGGTTGAAGTTATATTATTGTTTGCTTTATATGGTATATTAAATAGTCACAAATAATTCATTCGCAAAAAATAGTCACAAATAATTTTACGTAGGATAAGTAACGATCTCCCTAGACCAACATCTTCATGAATCAAAACAAGATGAGAAATGGAGTCATAAAGAAAAACTAGAGTCTTAGAATAATAGAACAATGTTTTAGTTAAGCTAGGTTGAGCTATTTTTGGATTATGTTTGTAACGCCCCGGACACACCCGCCGGTGGTCGTTACTCCTGACGTGATCTAGACTGGCCCCATAGATCAATACTAGTCCTTTCTGCGCACTTTGTCCTCACTCGTGGGCACCCAGGAGCAACTTCCCGGTGGGTCACCCATCCTGAAACTACTCCAAGCTGAGCATGCTTAACTTTGGAGTTCTGTCCGAATGGGCTCCTGGAAAAGAAAGAATTCCTTATTAATATGAGTATTCTATCATCCCTAATAAGCCAGGCTGTCACATACACCCCACTCAGAGGAACCGACGTCCTCGTCGGGCCATAGGACGTTCCTTCTTGGCACATACGTCTGTGCATCCAGTCCAATACATGTGCCATGCCGTGTGCCACGAAGGGTCACAAACATCATGAACAACATGACCGCACACCTATCCGCAAACATCCGTGTAACCGCGAGGGTCGGCTCTGATACCAGCTTGTAACGCCCCGGACACACCCCGCCGGTGTTCGTTACTCCTGGCGGGATCTAGACTGGCCCCAAAGATCAATACTAGTCTTTTCTGCGCACTTTGTCCTCACTCGTGCGCACCCGGGAGCAACTTCCCGGTCAGTCACCCATTCTGAAACTACTCCAAGCTGAGCATGCTTAACTTTGGAGTTCTGTCTGAATGGGCTCCCGGAAAAGAAGGAATTCCTTATTGATATGAGTAGTCTATCATCCCTAATAAGCCAGGCTATCACAATGTTAATTCAGTTTTTCTTAATTTTAGGTGTACGGTTTTGTGGACAATGATGGTAAATGCTTTTGTGATCCTTGTTGTAAATGAAACTGAGTTTCACCTATGAAGTGAAGGGAGAATATCACATGAAAACCAACATTCAAAGAAAACTGATGTGTGGCTCCACGTAAAACAATTCTGGTGTAATGCCAAAAAAATTCAATGACTTTTCAAATTGGTTTGCTTTCTGGGTAAAGCAGAAACACAACAACTTTGACGCATGTTGTGTTTGTAAATAGTTGTGCACATGTGTTATCTAAGGCTAGATGCAATTATAATGTAGCCGGTGTGTGGCTCCACGTAACTGTGGTGTTTGTAGGGTCGTTGTACAAACACTATTTTGATCTGCGTAAAGCCTAACTTTCTCTCGACAAGAATCACAGTACTATATTTGGGTATGTACTTTTGTTATTCTACTTCATTTCCTATGATTCCGTAGTGTAGCACGGGCATCTTACTAGTAATCTGAAAATCGCTACATCAAATAGTTCATTTCGTGCTATCTTGTAATCTACATCTATTAAGGCCTTCTTTGGTTTTGAGTAATTTTGTAGGAATTCCAAAGGATATAAATTTTGTAGAAATAAGTCCTTTGGAGCCCTTTGGTTTGTAGGAATGGATTTGTATTCCTACGTAGGAGGAACCAATCCTTCACATTTCAAAGGAAAAAAACATTAGCCTAAACTTAATGGAAAAGTTCTTATCATATGAATCAAGTGGCATATCTTTCCATATAGGAATTGAGGTACACGTCATTTCACTTTCTATAGTTTTCCTATTCCTAAGATATTCCTATCCTATGAACCAGATGAGACTTAAGTAGGACTAATTATCCTTTCATCTACTGAAACATCATGCATCTTGTAATCTGAAAATTGTTGCATCTATTGTTCTTCAATTCTTTCTCCCATATAGTACAATTGGGCATGAAAATGGCTCCTTGTCTATTATAAATAGTGAAGGCGCCATCCCCTCTATCTCTCGTTTCTCCATATAAAAGTTCCTCCTGCCTCAAGGCTGCTCCACCACTCCCTAGTCTGGCTCGCCTAATATGCGTATCTAAATTCCTCCCAAATCGCTTGCTATCATCATAGATTTCTTGCTACTCTTCACTACTTCCACTGATGACCGTCTTTGGTTAGTTCTAGGACTAGTTGGGTGTAACAAGTGGTATCAAAAGCCTGAGATCCTTGGTGGTGGTGGGTTTGGAAGAGCTTGAATTTTGGATCTCCTGTCAAATCCTCTGTAATTCTCCCCAAACTATGGTGGCGACATGGCGTTGTTGGTGGTGTCTGGGAGTCAGTTCATTCGGGCACAGTTCAGGTCGGGGACTGGTTTCTAATGAACACATCTTTAGTTTAAAATCTACCCTCCCACAATGTTCGGTGTACATTGGTGGCACTCCACGCTGGTCATGGTGGTTGGCGATAGTAGGATCAAGGAAGTTGTGGCTGGTTACGGGTCAACCGAAGTAACCCCCACCCACTCGCTTCTAATATCTAAGAAAAGTTAAGGCCTTGGCTTGTTCACTACTTGCCTTGAATTCCTCCCTTTCGATTCGGCTACCATGGGTGAACATGAGGACACTGCTCTGCTAGAGCTTAATGTTGGAAATATGCCCCTAGAGGCAATAATAAAGTTGTTATTATCATATTTCCTTGTTCTTGATAAATGTTTATTCTCCATCCTATAATTGTATTGATCGGAAACTTAAATACATGTGTGGATACATAAACAAACATCGTGTCCCTAGTGAGACTCTACTAGACTAGCTCGTTGATTAAAGATGGTTAAGGTTTCCTAACCATAGGCATGACTTGTCATTTAATAACGAGATCCACATCATGAGGAGAATGATGTGATGAACATACCCAATCGCAAGCTTAGCATCTGATCGTATCACTAAGTTCAATTTGCCATAGCTTTCTTAATGTCAAGTAGTTGTTCCTTATACCATGAGACCAGGACACTCCCTAATACCGGAAGAATACTTTGTGGGCATCAAATGATAGAGGCGAGGGTGTCCCGATCTTTCGATGAGATGATAACTATCGATTTGGTGGAGACGACTTTGACGATCCGACTACAAACGTGCACGACGCTGCGCCTTAGCAATCGCTAAACCAACTATGAGAGGTTATTGATCACGCCGCAGCACAATCAACCTGACCACGAAGGTCTATTCCTGCAAGCAATCGAAGAACAAGCAAGAATATGATAATGCAATCTGAATATTGCGAATATATATGAAGTGTTGATAAAGGTGGGGATCCGTAAGCGGTCTTGGTCTGGTCGTTGGACACAAACGAAGTACACGAAGTTGCAATGGCTAACTTTTATCTATACAAATCCCAAGGAAAAAGCTACTAGGTGGATCTACTTATATAGGAGCAAGGGGTGGCGGCCAAGGAGGTGGGAGGACGTCCCAAGGCAGCCTAACACCAACCCTAGGCCGTACAAGGCTCATGGGCCCAAGTGGAGGTGATGCAACACCTTTGCACTTGTTGTTTGACTCGGATTCTGCTGCAGCGTCAGATTGTTTCGTCCATATCTCAATGCTCTTGACGAATTTAAAGGTAAATTCAATTGGAGTGGAAAGAGGACGAAATCTACTTTCCAACAAAAAAAGAATCACCCAATTCGGAGTCCGTATGAAAATGTTCTTGCCGTTTTGAGTCAGGTATGTCTGTGTAGTCCGAATCTGAATCCAGAACGTGAGAGACTTGGACTCTATCTTCTCTTGGCCCAAAAGTGACGTGAAGGGACTTTTTGAACAACACATAAACTTCTCTTTTCCCCTTATCTTCATATGTGTATTGTACAAATGTCCCATACACCTGCAATTAGACAAAACACAAAAGTGTGTGAAGTATATTTGTTCCGGATAATATAAATAGATTATTGAATAGTTGACACTAGAAATCACCTGACAAATATGCATGTATGCAATATTTGTGGTCGTATCCAAGGTAGTCATGTCCTCATCATCCTCCCCTTCTTGAAAATAAAGCCGTCCTCGGCGTTGCTTTATCTGAAATGTGGCTAACAAAAGAGACAAGGTGTACATGTTGTATATGTATATGTCATCAATTTTTACTTCCCGTGGAATTTGCACATATGACACATGTATACATGAGTAACTTTCATAGTGAATAAAATATAAAGCCAAAGTATTATCACAAGAAGTAGAAGGCATGAAAGTATTGCAACTCAGTTTGCACATATAAGTGATGCTCTTATTCATATGAAAAGATTGACAATATTCATCATTAAACCATCCCAATATTGGTGAATAAACCTTACTTGCATCAAATTTACATGCTACAACATGCTTAAATAAGCCAACATGCAATAAGTCAGTTGACACAGAGTCATCACCAAGATTAGAGGTCATATCAAAATGATTAAACATTGGTTATTTTGCATCAACAGTTAATTCATTGGGTGCACTCAAAATTGTTGGTATTTCAGTTGCTTGATCACATGACGCATTCATGACAGTAACATGATTCTCTAAAATAGGTGATGCGCTCAAATCAACAGGTAACTCAACACACAATGTATTCAAGTTAACTAGGCATGCATCATTCTCATGTGAAGTTATATCATCAATACCTTTACAGTTACCTTGTCGCAAAGATGTAGCTGATGTAGGTACGGATGATGGCAATGTACCATACTCTTGAGATGATGTCGCGCTCATAATCTGAGGTGTGGCTGCTCTAGTAGGTGCAACGGTGGAGGAACCAAGCGGTGGTGGTGAGCATGAACTAGAATAGTAGTTGTTGTAGTCACCCAATGCATCCTCCTGTAACTGTCTCTCAAAGGTACAAGCACGAACATACATACCAGTAATGCAACGAGGAATATACTGAAATTGTGCTTGAATATCATGGTTCAACCAGCAAAAAATCTATTCATTGTATCATCCTCAGATTCTTCTATGTCACAATGATGCATATAAGATTTGAACTCTTGGTAGTAAGTATGAACAGTGTTGTTGCCTTGTTTAAATTGTTCAAATTTGCGAAGCAATTCACGGCGATAGTAAGGAGGGAAAAATTGTTGTGTCATTACATCTTTCAAATCTTTCCAAGTTGTGGGTTGGTTATCAATGTTTTTCTTACAATGCACATTCCACCAAACAGAAGCAAAACCAGTAAATGCTCTAGTGACAACTCGTACTCGCTCAAGTTCAGAAAAGTCATGGTGACTAAAAACTTGTTCTACTTCAAGCTCCCAAGCTAGAAAAATAGCAGGATTAAATCTACCCTCAAATGACGGTAAAGAGATAACCTGACCATCTGCTTGTGTGTGTTGTCCCAACTCTCGTGATGGTGATGATGTGTCCGTCGTCCAAGAACTTCTGTCTCTGGAACCTGTCATGATTAGTAGAAACAAAAAACAAAATTCAAGAATAATGTTCCTGTGAACTACTAGGATGTGGTTGTAAAGTGCTCACAGTAAAGCAAATATCAATATCTTACAAGTCCTTACCATGCGGCAGGTGGTGACAGGCAACCAGCGGTGTCAAATAGCTCTGAAGATTGTGTAAAGCGATTGCCAGGGGAACATACGAATACACGATGTAGAAATATGTGGAGCTGGGTTGGCTATATATGGTAGCAAAAGATTAGCAATAATCAATTCAAAGATGCAATGTTGAATAAACGCTCAACGACGGTACTGTGCTGGTCCTAGGCTGGACCGGACTAGAGACGCGAGCCTAGAACACTAATGAGGTCACGGCGTAGCACCACTAGTATCAATGAAGAATACTAAGTAGCTCTGGACAGCAAGATATAAGTGAAGATCACAATGGCAGTAAAGATAATGATGAAAAACAACTGCCAAGTAGGATATACAACAACTCTCTCTCCAACTTTCCTCTTTAAAAGTTTGAGCCAATTTTCTAATAACTTTTTTCAAAGAATGCTACTAACTCAAGCTTTCCAATGCAAAAAGAATCACTCAATTCCGAATTGATATGAGGAGTCAAAGAATTCTAAAACTGGCCTGAAAAAGTGGAATAAGATGTGTCCGCGAACTTCGGAGGGCAAAAAGGCCTATTTAGAAGCTGATTTGGAGGTGTCAACTATTGAACTTGCCTATCCAACTATTTATATGCGTCTCGTTGCTAGCTTTCATTTGAGTACTCGTGGAGCCAAAACGGACTTCGTATGAGGAAGTTATGCCTGTTTTACTGAACAGTGTACAAAACAGATTCCAATCTGAATTCATCTACGATATTGAGTCTAGATAGATCCGAATTTTGTTTTTTTCTTCTCTCTTTTTTTTCTCACACTTTTTTCTTTTTCTTTTTCTTTCTCTTTTTTTCTCTGACTTTTTTTCTTTTTTTTATCTCTCTTTTTTTTCTGTCTTTTTTTCTCTCCCTCTTTCCAAGACAAACTAGATAAGATGCAGATTGGATCAAGCGAAGATGTGAATGACCTCAACTATGATTGTGACAATGAACTATGGGTAACATGTGGTGGAAATTGATGGATGATGTGGTGGACAGCGGAAGGGATGACGATGCAGCGGCGACGTGACTAATGTGAACAGAACTCGAAACTCTAAACGAACTAGACACTAAGACCAGCAACTCGACTCGGCGATGCAACCGATAATTCACTAATGCAAACAATGAAAAGAAAATTGCAAAGGCTCAGACTGGCTTGGACAAAAAGGATGAATAGATCTAACTGTTTTGTGGCTTTTTCTTGGACAATAGGTAATAAAATAAATCTAATCTAGGGGAAACTGGAAATTCTCACCGAGCAACCTGAAAACTGATACCACTTGATAGAGGCGAGGGTGTCCCGATCTTTCGATGAGATGATAACTATCGATTTGGTGGAGACGACTTTGACAATCCGACTACAAACGTGCACGACGTTGCACCTTAGCAATCGCTAAACCAACTCTGAGAGGTTATTGACCACGCCGCAGCACAATCAACCTGACCACGAAGGTCTATTCCTTCAAGCATTCGAAGAACAAGCAAGAATATGGTAATGCAATCTGAATATTGCGAATATAGATGAAGTGTTGATAAAGGTGGGGATCCGTAAGCGGTCTTGGTCTGGTCGTTGGACACAAACGAAGTACACGAAGTTGCAATGGCTAACTTTTATCTAAACAAATCCCAAGGAAAAAGCTACTAGGTGGATCTACTTATATAGGAGCAAGGGGTGGCGGCCAAGGAGGTGGGAGGACGTCCCAAGGCAGCATAACACCAACCCTAGGACGTACAAGGCTCATGGGCCCAAGTGGAGGTGATGCAACACCTTTGGACTTGTTGTTTGACTCGGATTCTGCTGCAGCGTCAGATTGTTTCATCCATATCTCAATGCTCCGGACGAATTTAAAGGTGAATTCAATTGGAGTGGAAAGAGGACGAAATCTACTTTCCAAAAAAAAGAATCACCCAATTCGGAGTCCGTATGAATATGTTCTTGCCGTTTTGAGTCAGGTATGTCTGTGCAGTCCGAATCTGAATTCAGAACGTGAGAGACTTGGACTCTATCTTCTCTTGGCCCAAAAGTGACGTGAAGGGACTTTTTGAACAGCACATAAACTTCTCTTTTTCCCTTATCTTCAAATGTGTATTGTACAAATGTCCCATACACCTGCAATTAGACAAAACACAAAAGTGTGTGAAGTATTTTTCTTCTGGATAATATAAGTAGATTATTGAATAGTTGACACTAGAAATCACCTGACAAATATGCATGTATGCAATATTTGTGGTCGTATCCAAGGTAGTCATGTCCTCATCATCAAACATCACTTCGTAGCTAAGTGATCGTAAACATGCTCCTCAGGTATCTTGGAAAGTATTTGTTGGGTTGCATGGAAGAAGAATGGGATTTGTCACTGTGTGATGGAGAAATATCTTTGAGCCCTCTCGATAGTACGACATCCTAAGTAGCTTGCAAGCATGTGACTAATGTGTTTAGTCACGGAGATGTTGTATTACAGAACGAGTAAAGAGACTTGCATGTAACGAGATTGAACTAGGTATGGCGGTACCGACGATCGAATCTCGGGCAAGTAAAATATCACAAGACAAAGAGAATTGTATACAGGATTATCTAAATCCTTAACATCATAGTTCACACCGATAAAGATCTTTGTTGAATATGTGGGAGCCGGTATGGGCATCCAGGTGCCGCTATTGATTATTGATCTGTCACATCCCTAGTTTTGGTATGACATAGGCGACGCCCGAACGCACCGGAAAGCGCCGCCGCACGCCGACGCGGTCACAGCCTCCCTCTCGCCTCGCCGTCGTGCCCACGCGCCCCGCCACTGTGGGCAACGCCTCCTCGTCGAGATGCACGGTGCCGGACGCCCAGGAACACCGCCATTGCCATCGTCTTCCTCCTCGGGCTCCGTCGTCCGCCGCTGCCGATTGGCCGTCACCAGGTCTCCCCCGAGCCCGCTGTGCTGTTCCGCGTGATCGTCGTGAGCATCTCCCCGTTTCCCCTCTCTTCTCCCCCTCGTTCCCGCGTCGTAACCGTCATTTCCACCATGGCCGAAGCCATCACCACCGCAGCTCCTCCCCGTCGTGGCCAGAGCCGCCGCATCCCGCACCTGCACCTGCCACCACGCTCTGCAGCCTCCCAGAAGGCCAGCACCGCCGCCCGCAGTTCCTGCCGTGCCCTGCAGCCACATCCCGCTCGAAGCCGTGCTCCGGCCGCCGCCGCAAGCTTCACTCCGGCGAGCTCCGGCCCCCAGCTCCTCGCACATGCTCCACTGGATGCGGACGAGGACAGGCTACGCCCCGGTGGTCTCCGCTCGTCCACCCGCCGCTCGTAGCGCAAGTCCGGCAGGTTCCCGCCGCGGTTTTGGTCGCCGCCGGCCGAACTCTGGCGACTGCGGACGTGGCCTCTAATTAGGCACTAATTACCCCTGGAGACACTGACAGTAGGCTCCAACGCCACTAATCTAAATTAGATTAGAAATAACCCCCATGTTTAACACTATGACACTGATGTGTGGACCCCACACGTCAGGTTTGACCTGGTCAGCCACGTTTGACTCGCTGACGTCATGCCACTGTCATGCTGACGCAGTTATTCATTTTCTGGTATTAAAATGAATCAGGAAACTTTAGAAAATGATATAAACTTCAAAAATTCAGAGAAACTCAACCGTAGCTCAGATTGAAATAAGTTATATATGAAAAATTATCACAAATATGCAATCTATCCATCTGTACCAGCTTCATGCATGAAAAACCAACCTATACCTGCTGTATAGGTGAAACCACATAAATGGCATTCATAAGAGCTTATCTTGGAGTTGCATTTGAATCTTCGGTTCAAATGGACTTCAACCAAATGAATGCTAGTTGCATTAGCTCAAACAACATCACATCTTCATGCCATGTTCATGCATCATATTGTTGCATATGCTTGTGTATTGATTGTCGACACTGTTCCTTCTCGATAGGTCCTCCTCCAGGGAGTGTTCCAGAGTACCTGTCTGTGGAGCAGTGCCCCCCTGTTGATCTACTAGGCAAGCAAACCCCTTTGTTCATTCTGATACAATCCCACTCTCTTGCTCCTGCTCTCTTTTATTGCATTAGGACAACAACGATTAAACTACTACTTTATGTCGCGGTAGTTGAACCCATTCCTCTGCATGACCTGTCATTGCCACAGTAAATAGTTGAAACCCACTAGCATGTGTAGGAGTTGATTGAGCCATGTTGTGTTCCTACCATGCCATGCTTGCTATTGCTTAGAGTTGTGTCAGGTCTGATTCATTAGGAATGAATTGGAGTGTTACGATATGTTCTGGTGCCGAGAGTTAAGCGTGTGAACACGATTTGGTAAAGGTAGCGGTGAGAGGCCATGTAGGAGCACATGGTGGGTTGTCTCACTGGAACCGTCCTTAAGCACTGAGTTCTGTGTATGTTGTCCAATGACTAGCTACTAACACACATTGGAATGCTTAACTGCCCCTCTCGACTTATTAACCAACTTGATCTTTGTCCAGGAATTGCAACTAGTTTCTGTTGTTTGTAGGTAGTGCTATTTTTCTACCGAGTGGCACCCGGCAGGGTGGGCTTGGGACAGACTAGGCATAGGTGGCACGGTGTACCAAGTGGCACCCGGATGGTGGGCTTGGGAACCCTGCTCACATCGTTTGGGGCCGTGAGCGACACCCCGGCCGGATCTCCTTGCGGATGGAACCTGAATAGGCGACAAACCTGGACTAGAGTCTTGTGTGGTTAGTCAGGTCGTGGCCGACACCCTCGCCAGGCTTCCGCTTGAAGGTTGCCGACATACATGACGTGTACATGGTGATAAGTGGTGAGAGCGTGTGTGAAGAAGTACACCCCTGCAGGGTTATCGTGATCTATTCGAATAGCCGTGTCCTCGGTTATGGACTTCTTGGATGCTTACGTGGTACATAGACAACTTGAAGTGGATACTCTAAAATGCTCAAGATAAGTGTGAGTGCTATGGATGGATTCTCGTAGTGAGACGGGAATGAATCCATAGTGGTGTATTGATGTGGTGATCAGTGGACTCGTGTGCGCCTTCTTACCTCAAAGAAGATACTCGTAGTCGTAGAATAGGTTAGCCACTGAGTCAAAGCTGGCTTGCTGCAACTAAACCCCACATTACCTTCTTGATACAAATGCATGTATGATAGGATCTGATGTGAGTCTTGTTGAGTACCTTTGTACTCACGTTTGCTTTATTTATGTTTTGCAGATGAGACATCTGTCTCACTAGTAGTTCCGCTTGGACTTCGACGAGTAGCTTGTTACCTCAGCTACGAGCATGTACCCTTGGGAGGGTCTTGTAGATAGTCAGGCTTCTCAGCCTTTTTCTTTTGTAGTTGTCTGTACTCAGACATGTAATGCTTCTGTTGCTTGTATGCTCTGAATGATGGGTCATGTGACCCCTGTTTGTATTTAATGCTATGTGGCTCTTCTGGGCCTTTATCTATATGAGTTTGTGTTATGTTGGGATGCCATGTTGTACATCACATACTTGCATGTTATGCGTACGTGTAACGTGTATTGCTATGTGTGGGATCCGACAACCTAGTTGTCTATCCTTGGTAGCCTCTCTTATGGGGAAATGTAGTCTAGTGCTTCCACCGAGCCATGGTAGTCCGCTACAGCCCGGTTTACCGGAGTCCTGCTAGCCCAGCACTACTGCTCCGGAGCACTTAGACTGGCCGGCATGTGATTCACTTCGTTCCCATGTCTATCCCTTCGGGGAAATGTCACGCGGTGACATCCGGAGTCCTGCCTAGCCTGCTACAGCCCGGGTTCCCGGAGTCCTGTTAGCCCAGTTGCTACAGCCCGGATTCACACGCTGCTGACCGACATGATCGATGTTGTTTCATGTATGCCTGTCCCCGTAAGTTTGTGCCACTTTGGGTTTACGACTAGTCACGTCGGCCCGGGTTCTTTGTCATATGGATGCTAGCGACGCTATCATATACGTGAGCCAAAAGGCGCAAACGGTCCCGGGCCATGGTAAGGCAACACCTGTGGGAATACCGTGCATGAGGACGCAAAGTGATATGAGGTGTTACATGCTAGATTGGTGTGACTTAGAATCGGGGTCCTGACAGCTTTGGTATCAGAGCCTGACTGCCTGTAGGATTTCCAAGCCAACTTGGTCGAAGTTGAGTCTAGAAATTCTTTAGTTATGTAAGGGAATTGATTGTGGAAGGGAACGTAAGGCTCTTTTTACTCATTTTACCCCATGCCCTTCTGATCTGAGTCATTCTATCTTTCCTACGGGGTTAAGGAACTAGGCTTCCTCTTTTGTCTGTCAGGATCACGTGTTACTACTCCGTAGTCTCTTAGGATTGGTTGATCGGAGTCATATCCCAGTTCGAGTACCTCCGTTGTAGCCTGTTTAGTAATATCTCAGAACCTTGAGTGATGCTGTTGAATATGGTGCTACCCCATCGTTTGCAGGATGTCTCATTTTGAGCATTTTACTTCCGTTACGCTGCCGGAATTGTCCTAGGAGTTTGAGAGATACTAAATTCTTGTGCTACCTTCCGCATCCTATAGTTGATGCTGAATCTATCCTTGTTTTCCTTGGTTTCATTCTTCAGGATGTTGCCGGTTAACAGAAGTTTTGTTGCTTGTAGCCGGAACCATGGAGATGGTAGGGATGAAGATCCTCCCGACCAGTCTTCGTTGGCAGAGTTCATGTTAGAGATTGAGAGGAACAAGTGTGAGACTAACCGCTTGTTTGCACGTATTGAGGAGAACACCGCACATCAATGCAAATAGTCAGCGACCATCCATGATTTCATTGGTCTGAAACCACCCACCTTCCATCATTCCATTGAGCCACTCGATGCAGATGATTGGCTCCGTAGTATTACTCACAAGCTGCGTTCCGCGAGCGTAGCTGAAGGTGACAAGGTCACCTATGCTGCATATCATCTGGAAGGTCCTGCTAACCTTTGGTGGCAGAACAAAGAGGCTATGCTTCCAGCTGGCCAGATACCTACCTGGAAGGATTTCACTGAGGCTTTTCGCGAGCATCACATTCCTCAAGCCCTCATTGACCGCAAGAGAGAAGAGTTCTGTAGTTTCACTTAAAGTAAGATGGCTGTTGATGCTTACAGTAGAGATTTTGAGAACCTCGCCCGTTATGCTACAGAAGAAGTGTCCACGGACGCCAAGAAGCAGACTAGGTTCCGGAAGGGTCTCAACCCCAAGTTGCGTCGTGATCTCCACTTGCACCATTGCAATACATTCCACGCTCTTGTGAATAAGGCCATTAATGTGGAGACAACTCAACTCACTTACGAGGAGTCTCGTAAGCACACTCGTGATTTGGTTTCTTCTCCGGTTCTAGTTCTCAGAAGTGCCGGATTTGGGTTCCAAACTCCGCTATTCCACCTGGTTATACACCGAGGCCATCTTGTGTGGCACCTCACCCAGTTCAGCAGTATGCTCCACCCAGACCTATTGGTAGACCGCTTGTCAATGCGGGTCCACGTCCTACTTCAGGGACTTGCTTCACATGCGGAGAGCCAGGACACTATGCACGTGACTGCTCTCAAACCAACTATGCTCCACCCCAGCCCGAGAAGTCTGTTGGCCGTGATAAGCCATCACGCAAGATGATCAGTGTTAAGTCAGATCCCACTGAATGTGGACGTGTGCATCACGTCTCAGCTAAAGACGCTCAGGATGACCCAGATGTCATTCTTGGTACACTCCTTTTCAACTGTCATCCAACATCGATTCTGTTCGATACTGGAGCATCTCACTCCTTCATTTCTAAAAGCTATGCCAGCTTGCACAACATATCATTTTGAGATATGCCCTCTCCACTAGTCATTCAAACTCCTGGATCCAAATGGCAAACTTCTAGTGTAAGCCATGGTAATGAAGTCCTCGTCGATAGACTTGTATTCCTTGCATCACTTATAACCCTCAAGTCTACAAATATTAACATCATCGTGGGTATGGACTGGATGAAAGCTCATTATGCCAAGATTGATTGTTACACCAGGTCTGTTCAGCTCACACACCCATCTGGCAAGATAGTCAGCGTCTCCACCAGAGTTGCAAAGCATTAACTCTACTCTCTTAATGCCAGCCCTCTTCCAGACCTTGAAGATATCCCGGTAGTCTGTGACTTTCCAGATGTCTTTCCAGAGGAACTGCCAGGTATTCCACCTGATAGAGATGTAGAGTTTGTCATAGATCTTATCCCAGGAACCGCCCCAATTTCTAGGAGACCTTACAAGATGGCACCCTTAGAGCTAGCTGAGCTTAAGAAACAACTTGATGAGTCCTTGCAAAAGGGTTTCATCCGTCCTAGTTCTTCTCCCTGAGCTTGCCCCGTCCTCTTCGTCAAGAAGAAGGATGGTACGGACCAGATGGTTGTAGATTATCGTCCCGTTAATTTGGTCACGATAAAGAACAAGTATCCACTCCCTAGGACAACGACCTGTATGATCAGCTCGCGGGATCCTCAGTCTTTTCCAAGATAGATTTGAGGTTAGGCTACCACCAAATCAAGATAAAAAACGGGGACATTCCTAAGACGGCTTTTGTCACTTGTTATGGCCAGTACGAGTACACCATCGTGTCCTTTGGTCTAACCAATGCTCCAGCTACCTTCTCCCGCTTGATGAACTCGATCTTCATGGAGTACTTAGACAAGTTCGTCGTGGTTTACCTCGATGATATTCTTATTTACTCGAAGAACGAGGAAGAGCATGTTGAACATCTTAGACTTGTGTTATAAAAACTCAGAGAGCACCGCCTTTATGCCAAGTTCTCCAAGTGTGAATTTTGGTTGCCAGAAGTGACCTATCTGGGCCACGTGATCTCTGGTAAGGGCATTGCTGTCAATCCCGAGAGAGTTCAGGCCGTTCTTGATTGGACTCTACCTGAAACAGTTAAACAAGTTAGGAGTTTCCTTGGTCTAGCCAGTTATTGTCGCCGCTTCATTGAGAACTTCTCTAAAGTGGCCAAACCTCTCACGGAACTTCTCAAGAAAGATAAAAAGTTTGAGTGGTCCCCACAGTGTGAGTACAGTTTTCAGGAACTGAAAAGACGCCTGACTTCTGCTCCCATACTTGTGCCATTGGATTTCACTAAAGACTTTGTTATCTACTGCGACGCCTCACGACAGGGACTAGGTTGCATTCTTATGCAGGATCGCCATGTGATTGCCTATGCATCTCGACAGTTGCATCCACATGAGGAGAATTATCCTACACATGACTAGAGCTTGCAGCCGTAGTCTATGCACTTAAGACATGGCGACATTACCTTCTGGGTAAACGTTGCGAGATTTACACCGATCACCAGAGTCTCAAGTATATCTTCACCCAACCAGATTTGAACCCTAGGCAAAGATGTTGGTTGGAGTTGATCTTAGATTACAACTTAGGGATTACCTACACCCCAGGCAAGGGCAATGTCATGGCTGATGCGTTAAGTCGTAAGTCCTATTGCAACAATCTTATGTTGTAGTAGGGCCAACCACTTCTCCATGAGGAATTCTGTAAGCTTAACCTTCACATTGCTCCTCACGGATTCCTTTCTACCTTGGTGGTGAAACCTACCCTTGAGGATCAGATCATCTCTGACCAGAAGTTTGATAGGGGTGTTATCCGCATTAAGAGAAACATTAAGAAGGGAGTTGGTGGAAGTTTCTCTATAAATGATCGAGGTATTGTTTTCTTTGAGAATCGCTTGGTGGTTCCCAAGAATCAACCTCTGCGACAACTGATCCTTAAGGAGGCTCATGAATCTCCTCTCATGATTCATCCCGGTAGTACTAAGATGTATCAGGACCTATGCCGGAGGTTCTGGTGGACTAGGATGAAGAGAGAAATCGCTGAGTTCATTGCTAACTATGACGTTTGTCGTCGCGTTAAGGCAGAACATCAGAGGCCTGCTGGCACCCTTCAGCCTTTAGCTATTCCTGAGTGGAAATGGGGTAAGGTTGGTATGGACTTCATCATCGGTTTTCCCAGGACCAAGAAAGGGAATAATGCTATCTTCATAGTCATTGATCGTCTTTCCAAAGTGGCTCACTTCCTGCCTGTTCGAGAGAGTATCACTGCTAGTCAGCTCGCTGACTTATATATTTCTCGAATAATGTCACTTTATGGTGTCCCAGTAGAGATCAATTCAGACCGTGGTAGTCTTTTCACTTCTCATTTCTGGGAGAGTTTCCAAACTGCCATGGGCACCCATCTTTCCTTTAGTACCTCTTTCCACCCTCAATCAAGTGGTCAGGTGGAACGGGTCAACCAAATTCTCGAAGACATGCTTAGAGCTTGCATTATGTCATTCGGTATGGATTGGGAGAAGTGTCTTCCTTTTGCCGAGTTTGCTTATAACAATAGCTACCAATCCAGCCTCAAGAAACTCCTTTCGAGATTCTGTATGGACGAAGATGTCGAACACCTTTGAACTGGTCAGATACCGGTGAAAGACAATTCTTTGGACCAGACATGATCCAAGAGGCAGAAGAGCAAGTTCGCGTCATTCGTGAGAATTTAAAAACAGCCCAATCTCGTCAAAAGAGGCAGTATGACCGTCATCATAAGGAAGTGGCTTATGAAATTGGCGACAAAGATTACCTTCGGGTTACTCCTTTGAAGGGTACCCATCGTTTCGGTATCAAGGGCAAGTTGGCTCCTCGTTACATTGGTCCTTTTCGCATTCTCGCTAAACGAGGGGAGGTTGCCTACCAGTTGGAACTACCCCCACATCTTTCTTGAGTTCATGATGTCTTCCACGTCTCTCAACTCAGGCGTTGCTTCTCGGATCCCATCCGTGGAGTGGACCACGAAACGCTTGATCTCCAAGATAACCTCACATATCGAGAGTACCCTGTTCGCATTCTTGATCAAGCAGAGAGTGTTACCCGATGTCAGAACATCAAGTTTCTCAAGGTTCAGTGGTCTCATCACTCTGAGAGAGAAGCTACATGGGAGCGAGAAGATCGTCTTTGACTAGAGTACCCCACCTACTTACCATCGACCCCTGAATCTCGGGACGAGAATCTTTCAAGTGGGGCGAGTTGTCACATCCCTAGTTCTGGTATGACCTAGGCTAGCCTTCATATGTGCATCATGTTTAAATTTCATCTAAATTTGAAATGGGGATTTGTGAAACCCTCAGAAATCATTTCTGGAAATAACTCATATAAAATTTGCTCCAAAAGGGTCCAAGAAAATATTCATGTTGCTCTGTGAAAATATTGGTCAGAGGCAAAATTCTAACAAATATTTTCAGGAGCTCATACATATTTATTTTGGCCATTTGGAATTAATGCATAATTATTTGCTTCGGATATATATATGTTATATAAATATTATATGTCCAAAAATTATGCTAGTTGTTGAGGAGCTCTGGAATAATACCATTAGCTCCTACAAAAATTGGCATAAATAAATAAATTAGTTTAGTGTTATTTTAAAAGCAGAAACAAATGTCAGAAAATAGAAAAGTAAACAAAAGTGGAAAAAACGCTTACCTGCACTTACCTCCCTGTGCAGCCCGTCACTGTGCAGCCTGGCCTGGCCCAGTGGCCCAACAGGCCGCGCGCATGGCCGTCACACAACCTGCCTGCCTGGTCTCTCCCCCGGACGCCCTGGCCGCCCCGAACGTCGCTACGCGCCGCCCCAGACTTCTCTCCCTCTCTCCTGCGCCTCTCCCCTCCTCTCTGTCGCTCTCTCCCGCGACGCCCGAACGCACCGGAAAGCGCCGCCGCACGCCGATGCGGCCACAGCCTCCCTCTCGCCTCGCCGTCATGCCCACGCACCCCGCCACTGTGGGCTACGCCTCCTCGTCGAGATGCACGACGCCGGACACCCTGGAACACCGCCATCGCCATCATCTTCCTCCGCGGGCTCCCCCGTCCGCCGCTGCCGATTCGCCGTCACCAGGTCTCCCCCGAGCCCGCTGTGCTGCTCCGCGTGATCGCCGTGAGCATCTCCCCGTTTCCTCTCTCTTCTCCGCCTCGTTCCCGCGTCGTAGCCGTCATTTCCACCATGGCCGAATCCATCGCCCCCGCAGCTCCTCCCCGTCGTGGCCAGAGCCACCGCATCCCCCGCCTGCACCTGCCACCGCGCTCAGCAGCCTCCCAGAAGGCCAACACCGCCGCCCGCAGCTCCTGCCATGCCCTGCAGCCACATCCCGCTCAGAGCCGTGCTCCAGCCGCCGCCGCGAGCTCCGCTCCGGCGAGCTCCGCCCCCAGCTCCTCCCACATGCTCCACTGGATGCGGACGAGGACGGGCTACGCCCCGGTGGTCTCCGCTCGTCCAGCCGCCGCTCGTAGCGCAAGTCCGGCGGGTTGCCGCCGCGGTTTTGGTCCTCACCGGCCGAACTCCGGCGACTGCTGACGTGGCCTCTAATTAGGCACTAATTACCCCTAGAGACACTGACAGTGGGCCCCAGCGCCACTAATCTAAATTAGATTAGAAATAACCCCCATGTTTAACACTATGAGACTGACGTGTGGACCCCACACGTTAGGTTTGACCTGGTCAGCCACGTTTGACTCGCTGACGTCATGCCACTGTCATGCTGACGCAATTATTCATTTTTTGGTATTAAAATGAATCAGGAAATTCCAGAAAATGATATAAACTTAAAAAATTCACAGAAATTCAACCGTAGCTCTGATTGAAATAAGTTATATATGAAAAATTATCAGAAAAATGCAATCTATCCATTTGTACCAGTTTCATGCATGAAGAACCAACTTACACGTGCAATTTGTTTGTAGGTTATGCAGCTCGGTCCAGCTCGGGAGAACGCAGGGGAACGACTGGTCGGTGTCCATTGCGGCAGCCCGGCGTCGCTGAGAGGCATCGGACGGCGGCAGCAATCGATCCGCTACGTCCGTCACCGCATCTAGGTAAAGTTTTTTCGTGGGTTTCTGTGTCGGCCAAACGGGCCTTTGGCCTGATAGGAAAGAGGTGGAAAGGCTCACGGAAAAGGGGGAAAAGAAAGAGGGTAAAACCGGCCGCGATCTTATATAAGAGGAATATAAGCTTTTCAGCTGCAATATTAGTTACGTAAAAATGTATGTACATACGAAGAAGTGCGGTGCTGATAGTTATTTTTTTATTGATCAGGCCGACTCCTCTTATTAATATTTCATTAGGAAACTCCCAGCATATAGATCATTATGATTGTAGTGTATCTATAAACTCAGGTTTTGTCTGGTATGTTGTAATTTAACTGGATTTAATTTTTAATTATGGCAACAGTGCTCAGTTGTTTTCTTTAAATGGTTCTGAACCTGAGAAGCAGAAGTAGGTACGGTGCATGTTCTGAACTTTTGCATTGAGATTCAGGCAATACCGTGGTTGAGATTGCTAAGCGTGATATTGATGTATGATGTTTTCAGAAATATCTAAGAGGCTATGGAAAAAATGTAAGGTTGTCAAGGACGGGAATACATACACTCTTTGCTAAACTAGCGTCCCGAAATACCTTTGATCCATAGTTTTTTTTTCATCAGAGACTTTTGTCCAGCGTTAGCCATGACTAAAGTAGATTCATGTTGCTTCAGTGACAAGAGAGTTTAGGGTGGTCAAGGTGCCTAGGTTTAATTTGGAAATGAGAAAGTTGCAATCAGTTGATTTTTTTCTCTCCATAGTAATGCATGGGCATTCAACTACGTATCTCTTTATGTAGACAAATACATGTATTGTGCATGTGGATACTTAACAAATGAATAATTAGGTTTTTTGGTAAGACGAATCTTGATAGCATCACATATATGAGTGTTCTCCCATGACAATGCACTGAACTATGAGCTAAACATGGAATAATTTTTTTTCTCCCGTTGCAACACACGGGCATTTTTGCTAGTACTACTAAATCCAGACAATGGTGCTAGTACTAGTAGTAGTACTACCAATGTACTAGTAGCACTGTACTATCCGTTGGTCAAATTATTACGTGCTGCTCCTCACAGTGAAGTGACAAGACCCTGCGCCGGAGATGACACCTGAGTATAGGCGCCGTGTTGGGCATACCATAATCAGCCTCACCGTCTGCAGTCATTATCATCATGGCTGTAGAGCTAGCCTGCTTACAACTGGCTTGTTCGACATAATTTCCCGTGTGTAGATGCCCGTGCATTGCATGGAACACCAAGATTGGGGGTGGATGGCGCCGGCAGCGGCCATTGCGCCAGATTTTCCCATGGCCTTCTAGATGTGGTGGAGAGGAGATAAGGCTGATTGTGAGAGACAAGGAGTTGTTTGTAAATAGGGAACAAGTGCGGGCAACTTTTTGAAAAAACTGGGGAAGTTTGGTTTGTATGCGTCAGATCTAGATCTGACGGCTATTGGTGAAAGATGGCAGGCACAACATCATCACCAACTGAGGACCTCTTTGTTTCGCAGGATTTTGAAAACGCAGGAATAGGACACGGCAATGTTACAAGTTTCAAACTAATATTACAAATGTTAGGAGTAATGCTGCACCTACGAAGAGGGAATTACTAGGAAGTTTACGTAAGAACCTTCGTTACTTTAGGTGGATGCAACATTATCGTACAAACTAAAATCCACCGCCCTGACAAGTCACTAATGGGCTTCTGCGGAGACTTTGTCATTTAGGCTTAGACGCTTGCGGTGATCAGCACGCCATTCATTGTTGCGCCAGAGAACGCCAAACCTCATTACCTTGAGCACACCTGTCTCCAGAACAAAGAACCTGGCAAATTTAATCTCAGATGTGCTGCCTCGGTAGTCGATCAAGTAAATTTATGTAAGATTGAGATCAAGGCATCCCATGATATTGTTATAGTGCAGCACATGTTTCACTTTCGGGTCTTTTTTTATCTACAAAAGAAGAGAACATATTAGAGCAGCTGGCTGTATAAGATTGCCGCATCATCAAGAGGTACCAATATCATTCGCTCATACGATAGGGTTGGATGGATAGTGATATTCTCTCTCTCTCTCCTCTCATTTACCTAGGAGCACGTGAATAGCTTGGGCATTTGTTGCCTTCCACTATGTGGCCGATGCCATATTTCTCAAAAGTATGCCACATAATACACATCGATGTCAAATCAAAAGATTTTGGCATCGCTCTCACGATGTAAGAGAGTTGGCACCCCTGTGCACACAGACCCACATGTATAAACAAATCAATCAAACCAACTACACCAGCCTCTCACTCTCCCAAACAAGTGTTTTTTATTGCCTCAGTCCTCTCTCTCCCACGCAAGTGTTTTTTCATTGCGTGAGTTAATTTGGCACCTGAGCAAAGTAGGTGATCCAGATTGGGGCACCAGGTGAGCAATGGAGGGGCATCGATGCCAAATGCATCACAAGTGAATTTGGCACGTGTTTTGGCCTACATAGTGGAGGGCCGTTATAGCCCACTTTTGTACTACCTCGTATTTAGTGTAAAATTTTGACCATAGATTTACCTAAGAAAATGCCAATGCATGTCACCAAAAATTATACCATTTGAGATTATGTTCAAATACGAATCCAACGATATAATTTTTAGTGACATGCATTAACATTTTGTTAGTTAAATCTATGGTCAAATTTTGATACTACAAAATAGGAAGAGTAAACCAGGACGGAGGTAGTACTTCCTCTTAGGGCAACCATAGAGTTACTAGTCTAAGTTACTTTCCACTATGACTAGCCCAGGCTACTATAGTAGTACAAAAAAACGATGCAGGTGATCACGCGAGAAAAAAATACTAAAAACATTTCTTTCGGTGCGGTGCATAGATGCAATTTTGAACACTACACTTGTCATCATAATTTGGGAAAATTACGAAAAAATTGAGCTACATCGTGATTACCATTTACTAATAGGAAAGAAGTTTCACCTCGATGAGTAGCTTCTCCGTGCACGGAAAGCATGTAAGGAATCGAACAACTTGATCCAGATTGGGGCCGATAGATTTTATGGCCAAGATCTTCACCGTGCGCATAGACTGGGTCAAGCTTGTGGGAATCATTTTCTGGAAGACGGTCGTAAATACATCAAGAAGAAATTTAAAAATGTGAATTTCAAGAAGACGGAGAAGAAGATGAGTGTTGTACCTGAACGATTACGGATCGAATAAAGAGTTCAGAGAATTTGGCAGACGAGTGCACCAACGCTGTCAATTTCGGCGCTTTAATGACCCTGATTTTTGTTGGACCTTCCAGATCAGATAGAAGCAATCTCTCAAGGAAAGGCGCATTCTCAATGACCATAACATGGAACAGCTGGAGTGATCTCTTCCCAATTGATGTCTTGTTGCGGGGTTAGCAAGACACAAAAATCCATCAGAGATTCATCAAGGCGATGTGGAGGCTAATGAACCCATGGATCTGCTCAAGACGAAGGTACTCGAGTGCAGTACAGCTGTGGATCAGGTGCTCCATAGCCTGCTTCGAGATGCCAACGTCGAAGAGGTCGAGCTGCTTGAGTTGAGGGAGAAGAAGGGCGAGCGCGACATTAATCTGGGGAAGATAGCAGGAGCTGAAGCTGGCACGACGCAGCGTTGGCGTGAGGCAGAGCGCGGATGGCTACAGAGAGCGACATCGTCCAGCTTCAAAGCTGAGCTCCTCGAGCTGATCTAGGGCGGGTGATAAGAACCACTCGTCGAACTTGGCTTAGACCTTGCAGTTGGTACTGAACATGCGGATGCCAAGGCGCCTGGCTGGCCCAGGGTGCGATGAAAGGATCTTGGAGACTGCAGCCATGCGTTTGCAATCCCCATCGCAGAGGCAGCTGTCGACGGTGAGGTTGAGGGGGACGCGGTGCCAGAGGGGGCGCCACCGCCGGGAGAGCAGGGCGGTCCGCACGGCAGATTTGGTGGGGAGGAGGCTGATGATAACGAGCAGCATGTCGTCGGGGAGGCTGCTGATGAAGTCCAGGCTCACCAGATGCGGTTTTGGCTCGAGCCGCCTCCGCTTGTTGGCTTCCTCGCCATCCATCTCAACCGGCAGCGACGCCGGTGTACACGTGTGCTGGTCTGTGTTGTGTGCTGGCCTGCTGGGTGTGCGCGAGTGCGTCCTTCTGTGCATGCCGCCGCGCAGTGGTGAATTGTGTGCGAGTGCGTCCTTGACGCGGAAGAAGTGTGTCCTCAATGCACCCTCAATTTACTAGCGTGTGGGGTGCTACCCCGAGTGGTTTCGACTTTGTTTACTTCACCGCGTGTCAGACGGGCCTCTAGTTTACTTATTTTCACCCACTGCCACATGGGCCAGCACACGAAGATGGAGAGCACGAGCTGACAAGGCAGCATGTGGAGTGGTTGACCGGTCAAGAAAACAATATACGGAGCTATACACTGACATGGTGAGCATATAATCCGTCAGTATAGAGAGTTCGAGTGAGAGGGGAGGCCCGTGAGAGATAGCAGAGAGAGAGGGAGAGAGAGAGAGAGAAAGAGCTACTCCCTCTGTTCGATAATGTAGTGCCAACATTTTTTTAAGTCAAAGTTTTGAAACTTTCACCAAGTTTATAAAGAAATTACTTATATCTACAATACCAAAGATAAATGATAGTATGAAGTAAGTACATGTTGTGATGAATCTAATGATCGTTCTAGATGTAAATGTTTTTGTCCACATATACCTGGTCAAACTTTTCTGAGGTTTGACTTTTCAAAACATCCATATGCTTATGGACGTGAGAGAGTCCCTAACTAGAGAGAGAGAGAGAGAGAGAGAGAGAGAGAGAGAGAGAAAGAGTGAAATAGAAAGAGTGAGTGAAAAAAGTGTGTGTGCATGTGTGAAAGAGACATGGACAACACACGATAGAAGTAGAGAAAAGGCGTGTGTGTCTTTTGCAAACATATCACACATGCATCTTCGACAACGGAAGCAAGGTGAGGAGATAGTGTGTGGTTGTTTGCAACCGAGAGAGAAAGACCCCTAGCATGTGGCCAACAGGGGTCTGACAAGCAAGGGAGAGAGGTCGAGAGAGACGTACAAAGAAAATGCAGACATTGGGAGGAGAGAGTGTATGTTTGTGATAGAGAGATCCCCTAGAGATCATGATAGGACTACATGGGTGGGAGATCGAGTGACAAGGTGTGTGCGCGATAGAATATACCCCGAGAGATATCGAGATAGAGGTATGGACGGAAGGAGACAATACGTGTGTTCCTGATGGCCAGTGAGAGATAATCATACTTAGGGGGGGGGAGTGCGTGCGCCTATGGAGTGAGGGATTATGGTACTTAGGGGGGGGTGCGTGTCACATAGAGAGAGAACAAGGGCGGAGAGTGTTGGATGGGTCTATATGTAGCGCGAGCGAGACATGTGTATGTGTGAACTAGGGAGATATAAAGTTTGAGAGAGATAGAGGAGCCCCGATAAGGCTGAGTGGTGCGTCAGATAGCTGAGAGGGGGGAAGAGATATTCCATCCGCTCGATAATGCAGTGCATGTAATTTTTTTAGAAGTCGAACTTTGGAAGCATTGATCAGGTTTACGCAAATGTTATTTATATCCACAATACCAAAGATACATCATATGAAACTACATCTCATGATGAGTCTAATGGTATATGTTTGCCGTTCTAGATGTAAATGTTTTTCTCCACGTACATGGTCAAACTTTGTGATGTTTGACTTTTCAATAAATCTATATGCTATGGACCAAAGAGAGTGCCTAAGTCGAGAGAGATCAAGTGCGTGTGAAGGAGAATGAGTGAGTGTGCAAAAAGAGTATGTGTGTGAAAGAGAAAGTGACAACAAACGATAAATTAGAGAGAGAGTGTGTTTTTTGTTTCTTATGCAAACATATCACGCTTGCATCTCCGAGATAGAAAAGCGAGGTGAGGAGATACACGAAGATAGCTAGTGCATGATTGTTTGCAACGGAGAGAGACACCCCTATAGCACATGTCCAATAGAGGTCTGGCCAACAAGGAACAAAGGTCGAGAGGCACACATGGAGAACATGGACGCATGGGGAGGGAGAGAGGGTGTGTTTGTGATAGAGAGATCCCCTCGAGATCATGAGGGGACTTATATGGGTGGGAGATCGAGGGAGGTGCGTGCGAGATAGAAAGATGCCCCGAGAGAAACGAGATAGACCATGCACATGTTTGTGCTGGAGACTAAGATTAGCTAGTCATATACATATAGGGGGGGACTGCGTGTGCCTACATTTGAGTGAGAGACCATCATACTTGGATAGGCATGAGATTGTGTGTGTGTGTGTGTGTGCATGTGAGATGGAGAGAGAACAAGGGAGAGAGATATAGCTTTAGATGGGTCTATCGAGTGCCAGTGAGATATGCATGTGTATGTGTGACCCAGGTAGATGGAGAGTTTGAGAGAAAGAGAGAGGGAAGAGCTCCGAGATGACAGAGCGGTGCGTGAGAGAGTTACGGGCAACGAGCCAAGGAATTTGTGTGCGTACGATGAGTGCACCCAAGATATTTAGCTTGCAATAGAGAATCATACATAGTGTGCGAGAGAGACCTATAGATGGAGTATATATGCATACGAACTAGAAAGACACCCCCCACACACACAAAGAGAGAGAGAGAGAGAGAGAGAGAGAGAGAGACGGAGAGAGAGAGGGAGAGGGACCAACAAGGTTTGTGTGTTGGATGCGTGCGACAGAATTGAAGATTGTCGGCGAGATAGATAGATAGATAGATAGATAGATAGATAGATAGATAGATAGATAGATAGATAGAGAGCAGGAGTCCGGGAGAGGGGGAGGTCACGTTTTATGCATCAAAGACTGATATAAACCATGTTTCGATATAAACTTGCATTCAAATATTTAAATTGGAGAACTTGTTGTCTGCAATCCACACATGAATGGAGATATGTGTATATCAAACAAGTTCATTAATTTGACTCTCAACATGTTCATGGAGTACTATAATACTGTACAACATGCTACTCGATTGAGGTGTTTAATTTTGGATTTAGTTCACTATTTTGACCTGGTGAACGAGCTATTTCATTGAATCGAGATATTTCTTTTTGGGTTTGATTCCCGTTTTTGAGTGGGTCAACTATTTGTCATATAGTAAATCGCTAGCAACGAGCATGTAAAAACACATTACTCCCGAGCATCATCTCTCCATCTAAAAAAGAAGTGGCAAGCTAATATTTCAAAATTTGATTCGAATCAACTTGGTAAGGTAGACATGGATGCTCATTCTCCCAAAATTTGAACGAACCGTTAAACACCCTCTGCTCGGTGGAATTTGCCTGAGCAAATAAATGGGAGATGCGAAATTACCGGCCTATGTGGGACACACATCAATTGGCCCTTGTACATCGAGGGTAGGTTCGTAACTTCATCCAAGCGTGCCTTCTCCTCGGCCGAAATGACATGTGCCGAATAATTCATAAACCATGGTCGGCAAAACACCCTCTCCTCGCCCGAAATAGCTCGCGCCCACTATTTCAAAACACGCTCTCCTCGCCCGAAATCGCTCGCGCCCATTATATTTCAAAACACGCCCGCCTCGCCCGAAATCGCTTGCGCCCACTATATTTCAAAACATGCCCTCCTCGCCCGAAATCGCTCGCGCCCAGTATATTTAAAAACACGCCCTCCTCGCCCGAAATCGCTCACACCCACTATATTTCAAAACATGCCCTCCTCGCCCGAAATCGCTCGCGCCCAGTATATTTCAAAACACGCCCTCCTCGCCCGAAATCGCTCGCGCCCAGTATATTTCAAAACACGCCCTCCTCGCCCGAAATCGCTTGCGCCCAGTATATATATCAAAACACGCCCTCCTCGCCCGAAATCGCGCGCGCCCAGTATATTTCAAAACACGCCCTCCTTGCCCGAAATCGCTCGCGCCTAGTATATTTCAAAACACACCCTTCTCGCCCGAAATCGCTTGCGCCCACTATTTGGGAGAAGAAAAGTTACTCTACTATCCCCGACCCTCAGTACACAGACCCAAGCCAAGAAGCCTAAAGGCAAGGGTAGAACTGTAACTCCCCCCCACACATTTCAGACAAATGCGTCCGTAAGACATGGTTCCCCCGCCCAATTCCCCATCCATACCTCGTGGGCGCCAAATCACCTTCTCCCCGGAAGCTCCCTACTCCCGAGCCGTGAAACCTCAGCCCCTCCTCCATGGCGCCCCACTGCACCAAATTCATAGCCGCCCTCCTCTCTAATCCTGGAGAAAATGTCCATTTGCCATCGTGCACTGGGTCGTGTGCCTCTTACTCTGTGCTGCCGGAGCTGCCTCGACGACGGTCGCGTGAACCGTACCGGGGCCGATTCACCCCCGCCATTGTTCATGGCGCCGGAGCGGATCCAACTTTGGACCCATCCAGAGCCCCGGCGCTGCTTCCCCGTAACCGTCGACCATCGCGACATCTCTACTTCCCTGTCGCCGGTAGCCACCACAACAGCGCCGGCCTCACCGACTAGGCAGCTGGAGATGCCTACTTCACTGGGCCGCCAGATAGGTCACACCCTCATCTTAAATCACTTTATTTAGGCGTCAGTTGTCTGAGTTTTTATTCTGGGCCAATCGACTCCCAATGGGAAGGAGCACCCCTCGAGTCGGCGGAGCTCCTAGGCTGCCGGTTGGCTGGTGTCTAACGTAAGGGTGCGAGGGCGCAAGTTCGCCGCGGAAGCAGCGCTTAGATGGCTATCTTAGAGTTGCGTGGGTTGAAGGTACTGCCGCTGCCAGATCTTGATGACGACGAGTCTTTGTGGATTGGCCCAGTTGCGGCGCAACCACGGCAGTGCGGTGGGGCGGGGAGCGGGGTTTTGGTCGGGGCCACGGACGGCGGAGGTAGGCTGCTCTGCCGATGGTCGCTGGCTCTTCAAGGAAGATTCTGAACAGTGTCAACCGGGAGGCACAAGACGGCCATCATGCCATCCGGCGTAGATCGGACAGTACCAAAATAAAATAAAATCGTGTGACCCCAATTTAGTCTTCAGTCAACAGACGTGTGACCACTCTCGTACCTTGCTGTTCATCTCTTAGGGTATTTCTTCAGATCAGAGAGATGTGTCGTTTTTAACATTATGCATTTTCTGCATCTTCAGCCACATCGTCTTCCGACTCACCGCAGCTGCTCCAACAAGGGAAGCATGCACCACAAGGGAGCTATAGTCCCCACTAAACAGTTCCCTGCATCGAATGCGCGTGCCCGACATGGACAACCACAACAACTGCAGGGCCATCGACAAGTCAGCACATGATGCTCACTCCTATGGATGGCGGCCAGATAGGTTGTACCCTCATCTTACTTGTGTGCAACATTTATGGCTTTGTTATTCGTCTAAGCATTAAAAATAGATTATCACATTTCACTGTATATTCATGCTGATATCTTACGGGTCTTGTTCAGGAGTTAACGATGTTCCACAGTTCAACTAAGAGACTTGTTCTTTAGGTAACGCTATTCCATAGTTATCATCCATCAGCCAATGCTATCCCACAGGCTGGTGATTATAGTATTATACCACTTCTAGTATAATCTATGTTGTTCCTTAATACTTTTGTGTGCCATCTAGTTAATCTCGAGTACAAACGATACATATTCTGTTGCTTTCATCTGTGTTCTCCCTTTAGTTTTTTAGACCTGTTGCTACTAGTTAACCCCGGTCCTACTATTTATGTTGGCTCCTATAGGCACTCATTATATAAATCTAACTACTAGTTGTCTTCCATGCATGTCAGATATAATTGCACACACTGATTTATCCACAAGAACCTCACGGAGCAATGTAACAGACAACAAACTTGACGTCAATGATACCCAATATGATGGAACATGTAAAGGCAGTTCTTCACAAGACTTGCAGAAAGATGATGAATCCTATTCAACCCATAAGGTCCTTGCTCTAACTTGGCCCTTGATATGGGTACAACATGCATATAATGTCCTGGAGTGCATCTACTCTATTGCAATGCCTTGTGCTTCGCGTGCTGATCATGCATGTAAATATGGCATGCCTTCATGTTTTTCAGTACCTATTCCATTAATGATAACATGTTTTCAAATTCAAGTACTGTCATTCTACTCTATCACAATGCCATCTGTTTAGTTTGGACATCATGCTTCTCAATATCTTATGCATTGTTATTCATCAGTATGTACTTCATCTGTCTACCATACCATGTTCTTTTTTTTACATTGAAGTGCTGTTCTAGTGGTCTCTTGCAATGCCATCTTAGTTTCCCAATCATACACGCATATGTTGCCTTAGTGTTTTTCTGTAATGTATTCCGCTAGCATACAATTTTACATTCAAGTAGTGTTTTTTACATTGTTGTCCTGTCGTATCCTTAGCTCTTACATCATACTCCCTCCGTCCGGATTACATGTCATAGAAATGGATAAAACTGGATGTATCTAGAACTGAAATACGCCTAGACCCATCCATTTATTACCGGATGGAGGGAATACATGTCAATATGTCATGCCTTTCTATTCTTTAGTACCTATTCCATCTTTGCTGTAGCATGTTTTATAATTGAAGCACCATTCTTCTATATAAGGCATGCAAGGGGAAGATAGCTATGTTAGAATCTGAAGGGTTACAAACTAGGTATTTGCAAAAGATCCAAATGCCAAGAGATAATAAACCAACTCCAGTTTTCATAGATACTGCTCCAGCACAGAGAAAACCAACTCCCACTGATAAAAAGTAGATTCCAGTGGCCAAAGAACTAGTCCGCTCCAGTCCAGCAAAAATATGTCAACTCCATTCTAAGAAGCGTGTGCGTATCCTCGCATCATGAAATTTTATAGCATTCTGATCATATTTTCTACATGTTTCTTACCCATCTCTCTTTTACAAAATAAGGTTAAATGATAGAAGATTCCCTCCATTGGGATCGTATTCGAGAAAAGTATCTTGCGGGAATTCTCTGTGCTCCAATGCTGATGTAAGTACCTGCTGTATATCACTATATTTTTACATCAGCATGTATTTTGTTAATCGGTGTGAATCCAACCTTTATCTGATCTAAATTCAGTTGTAGCAAAATGTTAAAGGCGACAATGTTGATTTTTGTAAGGAAAACTGCCTGGTAGTTTTGCATACTGAGCTGCATGAGTGTACTATCTCATATCATGCACATTACTGAATTGTAGTGCTGCTCTGGTTGCCCATTCATTCATTGTGTCAATGTTGCTTTCGTATTACCTTACCCGGCTGATGATAGATGTGCCCTATTGTGTTAATTTGGTGTAGGCTGGTGTGGTCTGGTTGCCCAAACGTTCGTTGTGTCAATGTTGCTTTTCCTATTATATGACATGGCCAATGATAGCAATGCTAGTGTGTTAATTTGGTGCAGGCTGCTGAAGATAAGAAAACAAACTCTGGAAACAGCAAGGCAACCCCATTCTTTCTTTCCAATAAATCTAGGCCAGGTAATATGGCAATAACTCATGATTAATCTGTTTGGTTCCCTCCTAATTTATGTTATGATGCAGTGGTCGAGACACTCTCCACTATCAATAATACAAGCCTGCCAAAATCGCCATCTGAATCTGTTCAATTTCCTCTGTCTCGAATGCAACTGAAAAAATGTATGTTTGTGAACCAATTAATGGCTGAAGCAATGATGGAAATGGTGGAGGAATCAGAGTTGCACATTCGTGCGCATCAACAACTGATCAATGTTTTCAGAGACAGTGTAGCAAAGCAACAGGAACTTGCCCACATGCTTATGGGCGTCATCTGCACTGAGTGATAACCCACAAGTATAGGGGAACGCAACAGTTTTGAGGGTAGAGTATTCAACCCAAATTTATTGATTCGACACAAGGGGAGCCAGAGAATATTCTCAAGTATTAGCAGTTGAGTTGTCAATTCAACCACACCTGGATAACTTAGTATCTGCAGCAAAGTATTTAGTAGCAAAGTAGTATGGAAGTAACGGTAATGGTGGCAAAAGTAACAGTGATAGTTTTGTAGTGATTGTAACAGTGGCAACGATAAAGTAAATAAGCGAAGAACTATATGTGAAATGCTCGTAGGCATTGGATCGGTGATGGAGAATTATGCCATATGCGATCATTCATGCAACAGTTATAACATAGGGTGACACAGAACTAGCTCCAATTCATCAATGTAATGTAGGCATGTATTCCGAATATAGTCATACGTCTTATGGAAAAGAACTTGCGTGACATCTTTTGTCCTACCCTCCCGTGGCAGCGGGGTCCTAATGGAAACTAAGGGATATTAAGGCCTCCTTTTAATAGAGTACCGGACCAAAGCATTAACACATAGTGAATACATGAACTCCTCAAACTACGGTCATCATCGGGAGTGGTCCCGATTATTGTCACTTCGTGGTTGCCGGATCATAACACATAGTAGGTGACTATAGACTTGCAAGATAGGATCAAGAACTCACATATATTCATGAAAACATAATAGGTTCAAATCTGAAATCATGGCACTCGGGCCCTAGTGACAAAACTAACTCGATTACATGATAAAATCTCATCCAACCCATCACCATCCAGCAAGCCTACGATGGAATTACTCACGCACGGCGGTGAGCATCATGAAATTGGTGATGGAGGATGGTTGATGATGACGATGGCGACGGATTCCCCTCTCCGGAGCCCCGAAAGGACTCCCGATCAGCCCTCCCGAGAGAGATTAGGGCTTGGTGGCGGCTCTGTATCGTAAAACGCGATGAATCCTTCTCCCTGATTCTTTTCTCCCCGAACGTGAATATATAGAGTTGGAGTTGAGGTCGGTGGAGCACCAGGGGGCCCATGAGGCAGGGGGAGCCCAGGGGGGTAGGCGCGCCTCCCACCCTCGTGGACAGGGTGTGGGCCCCCTGGCCTTGATTCTTTCGCCACTATTTTTTATTAATTCCAAAAATAATCTCCGTTGATTTTCAGGTCATTTAGAGAACTTTTATTTCTGCACAAAAATAACACCATGGCAATTCTGCTGAAAACAGCATCAGTCCGGGTTAGTTCCATTCAAATCATGCAAGTTAGAGTCCAAAACAAGGGCAAAAGTGTTTGGAAAAGTAGATACGACGGAGACGTATCAATTCCCCCAAGCTTAAACCTTTGCTTGTCCTCAAGCAATTCAGTTGATAAACTGAAAGTGATAAAGAAAAACTTTTACAAACTCTGTTTGCTCTTGTTGTTGTAAATATGTAAATCCAGCATTCAAGTTTTCAGCAAAGATTATGAACTAACCATATTCACAATAACACTTAGGTCTCATGTTTACTCATGTCAATGATATAATCAACTAGCGAGCAATAATAATAGATCTCGGATGACAACACTTTCTCAAAACAATCATGATATGATATGAGAAGATGGTATCGCGCTAGCCCTTTCTGAGACCGCAAAACATAAATGCTGAGCACCTTTAAAGATCAAGGACTGACTAAACATTGTAATTCATGGTAAAAGAGATCCAGTCATAGTCATACTCAAAATAAATTAATAGTAATGGATGCAAATGACAGCGGTGCTCTCCAGCTGGTGCTTTTTAATAAGAGGGCGATGACTCAACATAAAAGTAAATAGATAGGCCCTTCGTAGAGGGAACCAAGGATTTGTAGAGGTGCCAGAGCTCGATTTTGAAATAGAGATAAATAATATTTTGAGCAGCATACTTTCAATGTCAACATAACAACCGAGAGATCTCGATATCTTCCATGCTACTCACATTATAGGCGGTTCCCAAACAGAATGGTAAAGTTTATAGTCCCCCTCCACCAACAAGCATCAATCCATGGCTTGCTCGAAACAACGAGTGCCTCCAACTAACAAGAGTCCCGGGGGAGTTTTGTTTGCAATTATTTTGATTTGATTTGCATCAAGCATGGGACTGGGCACCCGGTGACCAGCCATTTTCTCATGAGTGAGGAGCGGAGTCCACTCCTCTTGAGAATAACCCGCCTAGCATGGAAGATACAGACCGCCCTAGTTGATACATGAGCTATTCGAGCATGCAAAACATAATTTTATTTGAAGGTTTAGAGTTTGGCACATACAAATTTACTTGGAACGGCAGGTAGATACCGCATATATAGGAAGGTATAGTGGACTGGAATAACTTTGGAGTTTATGGAAGTGGATGCACAAGCAGTATTCCCGCTTAGTACAAGTGAAGGCTAGAAAAAGACTGGGAAGCGACCAACTAGAGAGCGACAACAGTCGTAAACATGCATTAAAATTAATAAACATTGAGTGCAAGCATGAGTAGGATATAATCCACCATGAACATAAATATCGTGAAGGCTATTGTCGGGGTGGACGGCGTCCCCCGCGAGCACCTATGGGGCCGGAGCCCCTTTCGTTGTCCGGTGAGGGGGGCGGAGGGAGCACGGAGAGCAGATCGAGGCGAGCACACGGGCGGTTTACCCAGGTTCGGGCCGCGATGGACGCGTAAAACCCTACTCCTGCTTGGTCGTATTGAACTGGGGAGCTCGGGAGCTTGGAGAGCTAGCTGCACCGAGCGTATGGCTGTCTGGATTCCGAATCCCCGAACCCCCTCTACGTTGCACACGGGCCTCCTTTTATAGCGCAAAGGGGTCACCGACAGGTGTCAACGTAAGAGAAAGGGGTAAAAGTGTAAAAGGGGTGGAAGTTGTAACAGTGCGGGAACAGTGGCGCTACAGTGCGGCACAGTGTTATCATACCTACTTCTGACGGTAGGGAACAAGGGCATTAAATGCCCGTCACGGTCGCCTGGACAGCACCGAGGCGGACCGTTAGGTGTGCCACCGCCCGCCACGATGGTGGCTGCATGCCACCGCATACCCCAGGCTGCGCGGTGCCCCGCCACGTGCCCTTGGGGGAAGCCCCGAAGCGACGCGTGGGCGGGTGAGCTGGAGCGCAGTCCTGAGGTGGCGATTTGCCGCGGCAAGTGGCTTGCCGCGGGGGTCGTCTTCCTGTGCCTGATAGCTTGCCGGCTATCAGGCCTTGCCGGGGCGCATGGCGCGCCGTGGCGGGCTTCTCTTGTGGAGCCTGGGTTCGGCCTTCCCGGCAAGCTCCTCTTGCCGGGGTCTCGATCTTCTATCTTGTGTACTTTGTTCTTGGATGGTATTACATGGGCTTAGTCGTGCCGGCAAGCTCCTCTTGCCGGGGTCTTGTCTTCTTGGCCCGGCAAGCTCCTCTTGCCGGGGGCCTTGTCTTGAATGCTTGGTCTTCTCTTGGCGCTTCCTGGGCGGGCCTCGCCGCAGGGTGCTACAACTGCCCGTGCACAAGTCCGGGGTACTAAGGTACCCCTACTTTAGTACACCGACAGGAGCCCCCGGGCCTGGGCCACACACGGTGCCGAGCGTCGTTGGGTCAGGCCCTAACAGTGCACGGGCACGCGTGGCCTTGGTCGCGCTGCTCCTTAACTCCGCATCCGTCGCACCTTCCCCAGGCGACGCGCGCTTATCGCGGCGTCGTGGGGGCGGGGCGTGCGGGGTGAGCGTGACGTGGGTGGCGTGCGCGGGGCTGAACCGCGCAGGCGCGCGTCACGTCGCACACGATCTCTTTATTCGGAGAGGCGAAGCATCCCCCCCCACCTCTTCCTCTTATAAGCGGAGGAAAGTAGGGGCGGTTCGCCCTTCCCTTGGTTGCTACCTCTCTAAAACCTCTGCCACCTCCTTTTCCCAGAGACAGCAGCGATCTGTCCTTGGAGCGCCCGGCGTCGTCAACTTCGATGATCCCCCTCCCCCTCCCCCGCCATGGCCCCGAAGAGCGATAAGGCGAAGGGGAAGGCCGCGAAATCGGCCGAGGCGCTACGGCTTGAAGCGCTTCGGAAGGAGACGGCGACGTCCCCCCCCAGCTCGGTGCGGTGGAGCTGAGGGACAAGTACCGCCTCTTCTGGTCGACGAAGACGCGAGCGCATCCGCGCACGCGGGTGCTTCCCGCCGACGCCCAGAAGCAGTACCTGACCGGGTATCCTTTCTTCGTCTTCTTCTTCTACTGCGGGCTCTGCCCGCCTTACTCGGAGTTCTTCTGTGAAATCATGAACACCTATGGCCTCCGCCTCCTCGACTTTACCCCCAATGCCGTCCTGACAATGGCGGTCTTCACGCACCTCTGCGAGAACTTCGTCGGAGTTCGTCCCAACGTGGCCCTCTTCCGGCACTTCTTTGCCCCTCGGGTGGAGAAAGGAGAGCCGCTGTCCGGTGGGATCGCCTGGGTTTCCCGGTCCGGCAAGAAGGAGGCCTCTTAGATGGGGACCTCCGCGGCAGGTGGGAGGAGTGGAGGGCGGAATGGTGCTTGATTGTCGAGGACCATCCGCAGCCGTTCACCGTCGTGCGCCGAACTCCGGTGGTGCGCGGCGATGGCTGGAGCGAGGTGTCCCCGGACGATGCCAAATTGAAGATCGCCATCACCCGGATCCTGCGTCTCAGGCTCGCCGGTCTCACCGTCGGCGCCGTCGGCGCGGATTTCCTTCGCCGCCGGATCGCCCCCTTGCAAGAGAGGGGGAGGCCGGCCTGGGAGTTCCAGAATGCGGCGGACATCATGAGGCTGCGTCCGGGCCTCAATTTCAACTTCACCGTGCTGGAGCACGACGCGATGTTGAAGGAGTTGTTCAAGCACGACCCCGACCACCCGGAGTGGTTCTGGCTGCCGCCGGGCGTCGTTCCCTTGTGCAACAACTCGTCGCTCAGCCATATCCTTGCGATGATGCCATTGTGCGACTCGCATGGGATCAATGCGACCTGGCAGGAGCCGCCGGAGGATGTCGTGCGGGCCTTCTTCGACGGCCTGGAGGAGGAGCCAGTCAATCCCGCCGAGAAGGATGGCCTCATCCGAGACACCACCGCGGCGGAGTTTGCTTACATTGCCTCCAGGATGGAGGAGGCGGCGGCCGCCGCGGCCGCGGGCGAAGCTGGGTTCACCGAGGCCGAGGCGGAGGCGGCGGAGGCAGAGAGCCCCGCCGATCCGATGGAGCTTGTCGACCAGGGGGAACCAGCCGGGCACGGCGGCGAGGACGAGCCTGCCCAAAACGCGAGCGGCTTGCCGGAGGTCGGCGTTGCCTTCCTGCAGCCTCCGGGCGGCTCGTCGCAGGCGGAGCCCCCGGCCCAGCCGAGGAGGCGCCTCCGCAGGGCCGGGTCGGCAGCGGGAGCGGGGTCCTCGCGGGCTGGGGCTTCGGTTGCCGCTGCGCCCCGCGCCGCGGCGTCGACGGGGGCGGAGTCATCCACTGCCCCTGCCAAGCGGCCCCGGGAACCCACTCCCCTGTCCCCCCGCGTCAGGGCCGAGCCGGTTTTCGACTATTCTGCGCTCAGCTCCGATGACGAGGAGGACGGAGAGTAAGTTCCCTATGGAGCTCATATCTCTTTCCCTGCTGGTTCGCCCTGTTCGACAGCTCGTTCGCCCTTCCCTTAACCCGGTCCCCTTTTCAGGACCCTGGCTCAGAGGAGAGCGAAGAGATCGAGGATCCCGTGGGTCATCCTTGATGACGAATCTCCCCCTGCAAGCGAGGTCGTGTCGGAGGCGCCCTTACCGGACCCGGCAGGGGATCCTCAGGGCAGCCCGCAACGCAGCCCCCAGCGTGAGCACATGACTTGCTCCTGCCGCTTGGCGCGTACGCGAGCTCTCCTTCTTCTTGTTGTTGATGCGAAGTTGTTGCTTTTGGGCAGGAGCGGAGCAGCTCCGGCGGGCGCGTCCAGAGGGCGCCCCCGCCGTGCCGACCGCGTCTACTACCCTGCCAAGGGAGAGATCCCCGGCGATGGAGGAGCCCCCGGCAAGGGAGGACCTTCCGATGGGGGACGCGGCCAACGATCCCCGAGCCGCGGCGAGCGCGGCTTCGGACCCGGTCGCCGGTAACTCTCCCTTGCGCAGAAAAGCTCCCCTTGGTCTTTTCTTCCTTTGACTCGTTCGATTGATCTTTCTCCTGTCCTCAGACCCGCCCGCCTCGGATTCGATAGAGGCTGAGGTCGTCGTCGAGGAGGGCGCGCATGGCGATGCCGACGACGTTGCCGGCGCTCGGGAGGCGGACGGCGTTGATATCCCCACGGGCGACGGGGAGGCCGAGGCCGCCAAAGCCGACGCGGCCGCCTGGGGCGAGGGGACCGGTAATCGTGCTGACGGCCCCGAGGTGACGGGGGCGTCGGGCACTCCGCCGGCCAGCGACCCTGCCGCCGCCGCCGCGGCGGACTCCGAGGATCCCCCGGCGGGCGCCTACCTGAAAGCAGGCGACGGCGTCTTCATCAGGCTCCCCTGGGAGTCGAGCTCCAGGGCGCCTGTTGAGGGGGAGGCCTTGGACGGAGAGGTGCTTGCCTCCGTCGGGCTGACGGTGGTGGACGTGCCAAACTCCAGCGGCAATGAGCCCGAGGAGGAGCAGCTGTTCCGTAGGCTTGTGTCGCTCTACCGGGCCCGGCAGGCCAAAGTGGAGCGGCGAGAGGCCCTTGTCGCGAAGGCGGGTGCGGACATGGAGAAACGCGCCGCCGAGCTCCGGGAGCTCAACCAGCAGGCCGTCCAGTCCCTGGCGGAGGAGCGGAGGCAGCTTGGCGAGGCGCGGACGGCCTTTATCCTTGAGAAGGCGGAGGCCGAGGAGCAGCAGAGGCTTGCCGCCGCGGAGTTATCCGCGCGGGAAGGCGAGCTGTTGCTAAAAACGGCCAGCCTCGCCAACCACGAGGAGGAGGTTGCCGCGCGCGAGCGGGCGCTCAGCGGAGACCTGAAGAAGGCGCAGGACGCTGCTGCAGCCGCTGAGGTCACCAAGAAGGGGCTGGAGGCGAGGGTGGCGCAGCTCGATTCCGACTTCAAGGCGAAGGACGAGGAGCTCGCCGCGCTCCGGCAGGAGCGCGAGAAGGGTGCGCTCACCCTCGGTGAGCTTCAGGGTCGCTTCGCCGAGAAGATCCAGGAGCTTGACGCCGCCAAGAACTCCAACTCCACTCTGGAACTGAAATTGGAGGCGCTCGGCAAGGCGCTGGACAGCGCTAAGGAGCGGGAGGCGGCTTTACGGAAGGAGGTCGACGGCAACGAGGAGCTGCTGAGGCGCGCCGCCGTTTCCCAGAACACCTTCAGGGATACGGTGGAGCGGTGGACCGAGGGCCTCGTCGACATCGCCGCCACCATCGACAAGGAGCTGACGCTGCTGGGGATCGAGGGCCACCAGTCCCTCACCGACGAGGACGTCGTGCCCAGCGCCAAGCTCACTTCCTTCTTCCAGGGGGTGGTGCAGGCGCTCCAGCACCTCCGAACGTCGCTTCCGAAGGAGCTGGCCGACGAGACGCGGGAGGCCATCTCCGGGGCCCTCGAGAGGGTGCTGGTGAAGATCGTTTTCCGCAACCCCGACATCAGGCTTACCAACGTCCTCAGGCCCTTGCCGGAGAACGCAGACCTGACGGGGGTCCAGGCCCTCATCGCCCCTATCGTCAAGAAGGCGGCCGGGGTCAAGAGGATCGAGGGCGACCGCGTGGACTAGGCCGCCTGCCCCTTTCTTTTATCTCCTTTCCCTGCCGCTGTTAAATATGCCATGGAAACGGCTGGTTAGAGCAGCAGTAAGGCATTTTGTAATATAACTTTTTATCTTAGGCAATGCATCGCACTGTTATCTCCTCTACTTGACCGGCGCCTTGTTTGTTTCCGCCCTACGTTTTCGGGGACTTGCCGGCGTAGGCCTCCGCCTTGCCACGGGCGCCGAGTGCGGGACGTCAGCGACCCGCTGGCGGGGCTACCACCGGCAAGAAACCTCGCCGCGGCTGGTTGCCGCTCACTCAGATTGTTGAGCAGGCTCAAGGCAAAGTAAGAGGTGCGACTGCGGTCGCAGCACGCTTAGGGTGCCGGGCGAGCTCGAAACAAAGTGAGGACGCTACTCGGGGTGTAGCACACTCAAGTCGTTGAGCGGACTCGAAACGAAATGAGGGCGCAACCAGTCTCGTGCCGGTCCTTCCGCGCTCAGGCCCCTCAACCAAGGCTCGGTCGTTCGAGGGAGATAACTCTTAAAAATTGATGGGGCAATTGCTCGAGCTCCGGCAACTTATCTTTTCTTATCGCTTGCCGCCCGGTAGGGTAAAACCTCCTTGGGCAGCATCCAGCCCATCCTGGGGGTAGGCAAAGGCGCAGGGCCTCACGACCCTCCGGAGCTAGGCGTAGCTATGCTTGGGGATCCGCGCCCCTCTCTGCGCCAAGGATCACATGCAACTGCGGCAAGACTTGGGCAGAGAGGATGGTTGGCGGAACGGGTTCCGGCAACCGCGCTGGCAAGATTCCACCCACGGTCGGCGTCAACTCGTTCGGCACCCCGGCGGACGAGGCGCGCCGGGGAACGAGGTCGCCTTTCTCGTGACTTCTGGCGCTAACTTCTGCGGCTACGGGAGCGGCGCAGAGTTCGCTGGAGGCGAATCGTTCGCCCAGCGGCCAGAAGGCGGTCCTCCTCAAGGAGCAGCTGCTTCTTGCCCAGTCTCTGCGCGAGTGGATACTCGAGGAGGGCCGCACACGAGCCCGTGGGAAAGAACGCCTCCGCAGCACGCGCTCCATGGCCCCCTACCTGGCGCGCCAAAGATGTCGGGGCGGACGGCGTCCCCCGCGAGCACCTATGGGGCCGGAGCCCCTTTCGTTGTCCGGTGAGGGGGGCGGAGGGAGCACGGAGAGCAGATCGAGGCGAACACACGGGCGGTTTACCCAGGTTCGGGCCGCGATGGACGCGTAAAACCCTACTCCTGCTTGGTCGTATTGAACTGGGGAGCTCGGGAGCTTGGAGAGCTAGCTGCACCGAGCGTATGGCTGTCTGGATTCCGAATCCCCGAACCCCCTCTACGTTGCACACGGGCCTCCTTTTATAGCGCAAAGGGGTCACCGACAGGTGTCAACGTAAGAGAAAGGGGTAAAAGTGTAAAAGGGGTGGAAGTTGTAACAGTGCGGGAACAGTGGCGCTACAGTGCGGCACAGTGTTATCATACCTACTTCTGACGGTAGGGGACAAGGGCATTAAATGCCCGTCACGGTCGCCTGGACAGCACCGAGGCGGACCGTTAGGTGTGCCACCGCCCGCCACGATGGTGGCTGCATGCCACCGCATACCCCAGGCTGCGCGGTGCCCCGCCACGTGCCCTTGGGGGAAGCCCCGAAGCGACGCGTGGGCGGGTGAGCTGGAGCGCAGTCCTGAGGTGGTGATTTGCCGCGGCAAGTGGCTTGCCGCGGGGGTCGTCTTCCTGTGCCTGATAGCTTGCCGGCTATCAGGCCTTGCCGGGGCGCATGGCGCGCCGTGGCGGGCTTCTCTTGTGGAGCCTGGGTTCGGCCTTCCCGGCAAGCTCCTCTTGCCGGGGTCTCGATCTTCTGTCTTGTGTACTTTGTTCTTGGATGGTATTACATGGGCTTAGTCGTCCCGGCAAGCTCCTCTTGCCGGGGTCTTGTCTTCTTGGCCCGGCAAGCTCCTCTTGCCGGGGGCCTTGTCTTGAATGCTTGGTCTTCTCTTGGCGCTTCCTGGGCGGGCCTCGCCGCAGGGTGCTACAACTGCCCGTGCACAAGTCCGGGGTACTAAGGTACCCCTACTTTAGTACACCGACAGCTATGTTGATTTTGTTTCAACTACATGCGTGAACACGTGCCAAGTCAAGTCACTCGAATCGTTCAAAGGAGGATACCACCCTATCATACCACATCACAACCATTTTAATAGCATGTTGGCACGCAAGGTAAACCATTATAAACTCCTAGCAAACTAAGCATGGCATAAGCAACTATAATCTCTAATTGTCATTGCAAACATGTTTATTCATAATAGGCTGAATCAGGAACGACGAACTAATCATATTTACAAAAACAAGAGAGGTCGAGTTCATACCAGCTTCTCTCATCTCAGTCGGTCTATCATATATCGTCATTATTGCCTTTCACTTGCACGACCGAACGATGTGAATAATAATAATAGTGCACGTGCATTGGACTAAGCTAGAATCTGCAGTCATTTGACATATAGGAGAAGACAAGATAATATGGGCTCTTTGTTAAATCAACAATAATGCATATAAGAGCCACTTCAACATTTTCATTATGGTCTTCTCCTCTCGACCCCCAAAGAAAAGAAAAGAATTAAAACTATTTACACGGGAAAGCTCCCAACAAGCAAAAGAAGAACGAGAAATCTTTTTGGGTTTTCTTTTAATTACTACTACAAGCATGAAAACTAAACTAGCTGAAAGCTACCACTAATTTTATTGTTTTTCTTAAGGTTATTCAACACACAAGAACAAAGCATAAAAAGGAAAATAAACTAGCATGGATATTACAGTGAAAAAGTATGAGCACCGACAACTAGAAAGAGTGTGTGAACATGAATGTAATGTCGGTGAGAAATACATACTCCCCCAAGCTTAGGCTTTTGGCCTAAGTTGGTCTATGCCCATGGATCAAAGTTGTAGTTGGGGTCGTACTGAGAAGGAGCCTCGGTTTGCCACTTGTTGGCAATCTCCTCTGGATATCATGGTAAACAGACTGTCGTGAAGGATCAAATTGTGGTTCCGGCTCTGGCTCTGTAGCTGGTGCGGGGTTCTGGTAGGCACGAAATGCCTCCGGCTGAACATGGTACTTGCCGGTAGATAAGTCAAACAAACAAGGAGCAGGCAGAGTAATAATCTCAGGGCGAATTTTATCAAATATCGGTTTGTACTTAAGCATCTTTTCCTTACTCTTAACAATAAAATCATGTGCTACCATGCTCTTATAGTCTAGAAAAACTGGAGGCAACAACTTTTCTTGTTTCTCATAATGCCTAATAGGTATGTTAAAGTGTGCAGCAAGGAGCGAGGCGAAGATACCTCCGAAGATGGTACCCTTCGTGCGGTTAAGACTTAACCGTTTGGCAATGATAGCGCCTAGGCTAACAGAATTATCACGAAACAAGGCATGGCCCAAAATAACAATATCAGGGGCACTAAGGTTTCCACAGTTTCCATGACCAATTAAACATCTACTAGCAAATATCGCAAAGTAATGCAGAAGCGGAAAATGTATGCTAGTAATTCTTGCATCGGAAACTTTCCTAATTTCCCCTACAGTAATCATATCAATAAACCCTTCCACATCATTACGTTGTGGTTCCTCTATGCTGCCAGTAAGGGGTATCTTACAAACCTGGCAGAAATCAGAAAGGGACATCTCCTTATGCTCATCATATAAATAAAATTCCCTTGAAGGTGGTGATCTCCTAGCATGGAAATGAAAATTTTGCACGAAAATATTAGTGAGTAAGAGATACTATTCATGCTGGTTGCGGAGGAAGTCGGTGAGGCCCGCATTCTCAACCAAAGAATAGAAATCATCATGAATCCTGGCCGCTGTTAAGAACTCATCACAAGGCCATTCACACGGGCAAACCTCCGTGGTACGAGGGAGATTATATTTGGCCCTCTTATCCTCTTCACTTTGTTTATCCTTCGAGCTTCGGCTCGAAGGGCCCCTCAATAATCCCTTCAGCATTTTCTAAACATTTCTGAAATTTTTAGTAACTCAAAATAAAAGTGAACCAAACTCAACAAAATTGATAGCAACTACTCCCAGAAGTGCCTAGAGACTACATCATGCATTAGAACTATTTGGGACCATATAAATTTGACATAAAGCTCAAGAACAGGGTCACCTAGGTAGAAGAAAATTGCAATGAATAAAGCACTAGAACAAAAACTAATTGGACCATTGGAGGAGTCACATACTGAAGAACAATCCCCCAAAGCAGTTTTGTGAGTGGAGCTTTGAGCTAGGAGATCGAAAATCACAGCAAAATGAGCAAGAACTCGTGCTTGAGCTGGTTGGTGATTTTTTGGGAGGAAGAAGGAGTGTGTGGTGGCTGGAATAAGTGGAGGGGAGCCACCATGGGCCCATGAGGCAGGGGGCGCGCCCTGGACCCTCGTGGCCAGGTGCTTGCTCCCCCTGATGTGTTCTCAGTGCCAGAAATTCTCAAGTATTTCAGAAAAAATCATATTTCATTTTCGGGGCATTTGGAGAACTTTTATTTTCGGGGTATTTTTTTATTGCACGAATAATTCAGAAAACAGACATAAAATACTATTTTTGCTTTATTTAATCTAAATAACAAAAAGGAAAAGGAGGGTACAAAAGGTTGTGCCTTCTAACTTCATCCATCTCATGCTCATCAAAAGGAATCCACTAACAAGGTTGATCAAGTCTTTTAACAAACTCATTCCGAATAACATGGAACCAGAGAAATTTCGAATAACACTATGTTACCTCAACAAGGATATGTACATCCCCAACAATAAGAATATCATATCTCTTTTTGACAGTAGGAAGAGGAAATTCAAAACCTCCAATAATAATCGATGGAATTTTTCCAATAGAATTGATACTGTGGACTTGAGGTTTTTTCCTCGGAAAGTGCACCGTATGCTCATTACCATTAACATGAAAAGTGACATTGCCTTTGTTGCAATCAATAACAGCCCCTGCAGTATTCAAAAAGGGTCTTCCAAGAATAATAGACATACTATCGTCCTCGGGAATATCAAGAATAACAAAGTCCGTTAAAATAGTAACATTTGCAACCACAATAGGCACATCCTCACAAATACCGACATGTATAGCAGTTGATTTATCAGCCATTTGCAAAGATATTTCAGTAGGTGTCAACTTATTCAAATCAAGTCTACGATATAAAGAGAGAGGCATAACACTAACACCGGCTCTAAGATCACATAAAGCAATTCTAACATAGTTTCTTTTAATGGAGCAAGGTATAGTTGGTACTCCTGGATCTCCAAGTTTCTTTGGTATTCCACCCTTAAAAGTATAATTAGCAAGCATGGCGGAAATTTCAGCTTCCGGTATCTTTCTCTTATTAGTAACAATATCTTTTATATACTTAGCATAAGGATTCATTTTAAGCATATCAGTCAAACGCATACACAAGAAGATAAATCTAATTATTTCTAGCAACAAAGTCTCTCTTATCATAACATTGATTCTTTGATTGTGGGTTATCAAGATCAACAACAGGTTCAATTTCTACATCATTGTTATTGCTAGGTTGAGCATCAACATGAACATCATCATTAACATTATCACTAGGTTCATGTTCATCACCAGATTGTGTTTCAGCATCAGAGATAGAAATATCATTGGGATTCTTAGGTGTGTCAACAACATGTTCACTAGAAGCATGCAAAGTCCTATAATTTTCCTTTTTCTTTCTTTTAGAAGGACTAGGTGCATCAACATTATTTCTTTGAGAATCCTGCTCAATTCTCTTAGGGTGGCCCTTAGGATACAAAGGTTCCTGAGTCACTTTACCTCCTCTAGTTGCAACTCTAACACCAAAGTCATTATTCTTACTATTCAATTCATTGAGCAAATCATTCTGAGCTTTAAGTACTTGTTCTACTTGAGTGGTAACCATAGAAGCATGTTTACTAATGAGTTTAAGTTCACCTTTACCTCTAGACATATAATCACCCAAGTGTTCAATCATATAAGCATTGCGTTTAAGTTGTCTACCAAAATAAGCATTAAATTCTTCTTGCTTAACCATAAAGTTATCAAACTCATCCAAACATTGGCTAGCAAACTTGGCAGGAGGGATTTCAGCTTTATCATATCTATAGAGAGAGTTTACCTTTACTACCTGTGTCGGGTTATCAAGACCATGTATTTCTTCAATAGGTGATGAATTAAGACCATGTATTTCTTCAACAGGAGGTAAATTCTTAACATCTTTAGCTTTTATACCTTTTTCTTTCATAGATTTCTTTGCCTCTTGCATATCTTCAGGACTGAGAAATAGAATACCCCTTTTCTTTGGAGTTGGCTTAGGAGTTGGTTCAGGAAGTGTCAAATTATTTTCATTATTCAACATATTATTCAATAGCAATTCAGCTTGATCAACTTTTCTTTCCCTGAAAACACAACCAGCACAACTATCGAGGTGGTCTCTTGAAGCATTGATTAGTCCATATAAAAGATATCAAGCATTTCATTTTTCTTGAGAGGATGATCAGGCAGAGCATTAAGTAATTGGAGAAGCCTCCCCTAAGCTTGTGGGAGACTCTCTTCTTCAATTTGCACACAATTATATATTTCCCTTAAAGCAGCTTCTTTCTTATGAGCGGGGAAATATTTAGCAGAGAAGTAGTAAATCATATCCTGGGGACTACGCACACAACCAGGATCAAGAGAATTAAACCATATCTTAGCATCACCCTTTAATGAGAATGAAAATAATTTAAGGATATAATAGTAACGAGTTTTCTCATCATTAGTGAACAGGGTAGCTATATCATTTAATTTAGTAAGATGCGCAACAACAGTTTCAGATTCATAGCCATAGAAAGGATCAGATTCAACCAAAGTAATTATATCAGTATCAACAGAGAAATCATAATCCTTATCAGTAATAAAGATAGGTGAAGTAGCAAAAGCAGGGTCATATTTCATTCTAGCATTCAAAGATTTTTCTTTCATCTTAGCTAATAATTTCTTAAGATCACTTCTATCATTGCAAGAAAGAAAGTCTCTAGCAGTTTCTTCATCCATAACATAACCCTCAGGCACAACAGGCAATTCATATCTAGGGGGAGAATCTTTATCATCACTTTCATCAATATTATCAGGTCCAATAATTTCATTCTCTCTAGCCCTAGCAAGTTGTTCATCAAGAAATTCACCAAGTGGCACAGTAGTATCAATCATAGAAGTAGTTTCATCATAGTAATCATGCATATCAGAAGTGGCATCATCTATAACATGTGACATATCATAATTAATAGCAGAGGCAGGTTTAGGTGTCGCAAGTTTACTCAAAACAGAAGGCGAATCAAGTGCAGAGCTAGATGGCAGTTCCTTACCTCCCCTCGTAGTTGAGGGATAAATTTTGGTTTTCTCGTCTTTCAAGTTCCTCATACTGACCAGCAGATATAAATCCCAAGTGACTCAAAGAATAGAGCTATGCTCCCCGGCAACTGTGCCAGAAAATAGTCTTGATAACCCACCAGTATAGGGGATCGCAACAGTTTTCAAGGGTAGAGTATTCAACCCAAATTTATCGATTTGACACAAGGGGAGCCAAAGAATATTCTCAAGTATTAGCAGTTGAGGTGTCAATTCAACCACACCTGGATAACTTAGTATCTGCAGCAAAGTATTTAGTAGCAAAGTAGTATGGAAGTAACGGTAATGGTGGCAAAAGTAACAATGATAGTTTTGCAGTGATTGTAACAGTGGCAACGATAAAGTAAATAAGCAAAGAACTATATGTGAAAAGCTCATAGGCATTGGATCGGTGATGGAGAATTATGCCGGATGCGATTATTCATGCAACAATTATAACATAGGGTGGCACAAAACTAGCTCCAATTCATCAATGTAATGTAGGCATGTATTCCGAATATAGTCATACGTGCTTATGGAAAAGAACTTGCATGGCATCTTTTGTACTACCCTCCCGTGGCAGCGGGGTCCTAATGGAAACTAAGGGATATTAAGGCCTCCTTTTAATAGAGTATCGGACCAAAGCATTAACACATAGTGAATACATGAAATGCTAAAACTACGGTCATCACCGGGAGTGGTCCCGATTATTGTCAGTCGGGGTTGCCGGATCATAACACATAGTAGGTGACTACAGGCTTGCAAGATAGGATCAATAACTCACATATATTCATGAAAACATAATAGGTTCAGATCTGAAATCATGGCACTCGGGCCCTAGTGACAAGCATTAAGCATAGCAAAGTCATAGCAACATCAATCTCAGAACATAGTGGATACTAGGGATCAAACCCTAACAAAACTAACTCGATTACATGATAAATCTCATCCAACCCATCACCGTCCAGCAAGCCTACGATGGAATTACTCACGCACGGCAGTGAGCATCATGAAATTGGTGATGGAGGATGGTTGATGATGACGATGGCGACGGATTCCCCTCTCCGGAGCCCCGAACGGACTCCCGATCAGCCCTCCCGAGAGAGATTAGGGCTTGGTGGCGGCTCCGTATCGTAAAACGCGATGAATCCTTCTCCCTGATTTTTTCTCTCCCCGAACGTGAATATATAGAGTTGGAGTTGAGGTCGGTGGAGCACCACGGGGCCCACGAGGCAGGGGGCACGCCTCCCACCCTCGTGGATAGGGTGTGGGCCCCCTGGCCTTGATTCTTTCGCCAATATTTTTTATTAATTCCAAAAATAATCTCTGTTGATTTTCTGGTCATTCCGAGAACTTTTATTTCTGCACAAAAATAACACCATGGCAATTCTGCTGAAAACAGCGTCAGTCCGGGTTAGTTCCATTCAAATCATGCAAGTTAGAGTCCAAAACAAGGGCAAAAGTGTTTGGAAAAGTAGATACGACGGATACGTATCACTGAGGTTGCAGATTGTGACGTTGTAGATCATTAGTTTCTGTTAATTTATTTGCACTGGCATCAATCTTTGATTGCCCAGTGGATGTAATTTCCTGTAATATATGCTGGATGTGCACCGTTTTTTCCTGTATGTCGTACCTTTGCTTGATCGTTTTTGGTCCTGTGCATAATTGCTCATCGTAATGGGCTCAAATTATCTAGTTGGTCCTAAAGACATGTACGAACTTTAGTGGGCCCATTAAGTTAATGGGCCATTACCAGGCCGAAATTTAATGGTCGGCCCTCTTACCTCCTGGGTCGTTAATAGGGCGACATCAAAGCGGGCAACAGGTGGGCCCATTTGATTTCACAGGACGTTAACAGGCCGTTACTAAGGTCGAGCTACATATGGCCCAACTATACTGTGGGCCGTTAGCAGGCCGAAAGAGACAGCGGGCTCGTACTAGACCATGGAGAGCATAGGCCACTAAGAGGCCGAAAGTCGGGTCGTACTTTAAATGGCCCAACTGTGTTGTGGGCCTTTAGCAGGCTGAAAGGGAAACCGGGCTGGTATTGGACCATGAAGAGCATGGGCCGTTAAAAGGCCAAAACTCAGGTCCGACTACAAATGGTCCAACTCATTTATGGGCCGTCAACAGGCAGAAAGACACACCGGGCCGGGAATTGGCCCAACACTTAAATGGGTCGCTAAAAAGCCAAAACTAAGGTCCGACTACAAATGGCCCAACTCATTTATGGGTCGTCAACAGGCTGAAAGACACACCAGGCCAGAAATTGGCCCAACACTTAAATGGGTCGCTAAAAGGCCGAAAGATGTACATCCTGAAAATTGGCCCATCCCTTGAATGGGCTGTTAACAGGCCAAAATCACATCGGGCCGATATTGAGCCCAAATATATAGCGGGTTGTTAACGGGCTCGAACTTACGATGGGTTGCAATGGTGTCAAATCTTTAACGGGCCGTTGACTGGCCGTATTGGCACATCTCGTATGGGCCGTGGGCTTAAATGGACCTGACACAAGTAGTCCTTATATGGGCCGGCCTACTAATTTTTATCAGGCCGGCCTTTTTCACCGGAATGGGCCACTGTTGGGCCGTGCCACGTGTCGACCTATCATAGGCGCCTCTTGTCTAATGAGTGGATGACATCTGTCCAATGGTGAGCCAACACGTGTTTCCTCCGGCCAATGAGAATTTTACACATGGAAAATCCTCATTGGTCCGGGCTGTTAACGGGTTATCAGATCCAAAACCGGACCCGATAGCTTAAAGACGACCCGTTATGGTGGATGCCATGTGTCGGTCACCCTTGGCGAAAGCACTTTCATGACGCGCCATTTATCGTCATGGAAGTGGACACTTCTGTCATGATAATTTTGGTAATGTCATGGAACACTTCTACGACAGCACAGGTATGACTATCTTGATTCTGTCATAAAATCGTCATGGATGTACATGCATGAGAGAAAACATGACCTACTGTGACAAACACGTATCATCACAGAAGTGTATTTTTTGTAGTGTAGGATGACTCACCATTTTGTTGCCGCGGCGATGTGGTATACCAGGCAGAGTTCCTCCATGCATAACTGCAGAACTGCTGCCCTCTGCGAAGGTTCATCTTCCCTAGTATACTCCACATCAACACCGATGTACTAAGGGTACAAGCTGCCGACCCTCTTCCTGATCCTTGTGATCTTCTCGTCAGCTTCGTCTGGATTGCTGGTGCATACGACATCCAACTCCTCCTTGCCGGGGAGGTTAACCTTCTTGAGGTACTTGGTGTAGTTGAGCTCTGTCCGGGAACCTGAACGTCGTCGAGCTCGTTGGTCTGGTCGGATGTCTCACCACGAGGACGCTTGGCAGATGGTTCCTCTGCCATTGCCCTCCTCCAGCGATGGCGGGCTTGAGACAGAGATGTTGTGGGGAGTTGCTAGTTGAGATAGAGTGGCAATGGTGTTTTCAGAATATAGCGGTAATGGAAGCGGAGGTGGCTTTTTATGGCATGGTTTGCATCATGGAGGAGGTGGTTGTATGCTGGCTCACCGTGGTAGTGGGGCTAGAGGATGTGCGCTTGCCTTTTCAATGCGTCGTGGCAACCGCTGAGTGGCAGTACTCGCGGTTGCCTGGGAAAAACAAGCCTGCACTGCATCCCTTTTGTAATTTTCCAGCTTCCTGCATTTTTTTAAGTGTGAGCGAACTGCAGTTGCTTGCTAGTTGTGTGGCGGGGGTCTTGGTGATTTGGGCCGTGAGAATGTGCTGGGCCCACTTGGGTGTAAGTCACATCTGGCCCAAGTAGGCCTTGCCTTGCTGTACGGGTGCTTTTGCTCTGCGCTGTGTGTATGCGGTAAAGTTTAGTCCCACCTCACCCACCGAGAGCGCCCATGGCCAGTTTATAAGCCCTGGCGAGGCAGCCCTTTCGAACTCCTCTAGTTACTGATTGGGCATTTATACATGGCGCTCTGTGCACTATTTTCCCTGACCTTTGGGCCCTTGTGTGCCCGACCCCATGCATTGTGGCTCACAACGGACTTACCTATTGTGGGTGCAGACTTAATACAAGACTGGCTCGGGCCTGGTTGCACCTGGGCGGTCAATTTTTTTCGTATTGCAAGCAATTTTTTTCTTCTGAACTACATGTAGTTGCATTTTTCATATGCACCATTTGTACTGCTTGTACCAATGTTGCAGACTGCACCGCATGCACTCACTGCATGTAGACACCTTGTGCACTACCTGTTTTTACTCTTGTGAACTGCATTCACCTTTCTTATTAGGTGGGAGTAGCAGTCAAGATTCTTAGTTTTTTGGTCTTCCCTATTTTCTTGGTAACGTAGGGTTTATTAATTATACTTCTATTCTGGTGACATAACTTCCATTAATTTTTCACCTTTTGGTGCACACTCCATGTACTTTACTTTTGCACTACATACGTCGACAAAGAGAACTTCATGTACTTTGCTTGTGTACTGCATTTTCCTTCGTTATTCACTGACTGCTCAAAGCTGTTTCAAAATAGTGGTTGGAACCGTTTTGTTGAACGATGTTTTTGAATATGTTTGGATGTTTGTAGTATGTTTTGGTGTCACACATCGGATTTTTCAAACTTGTTTGAATACTTGTTCTAATACAAACTCAACAATCAAAACCTAGTCGACATTGTTTTACAAAGAAACATTCAATATGAAGCAATGGACATAAGCTAAACCTAGCCCTGTTCATTTCTAGTTGTTGTATGGAATTACAGCCTTGTTCTTCTTTGCTTCTTTTTCTCTTTTTGCCCTGTCTAGCCCCATTATGACATCGTAGATGATTCTCCATGAATCGTAGGTTGCGAATGCATCTATTGCTGCATACTTGATAAGCTTGTCTGGCAGCGGGCAAAACCCCCCACAAGTATGGTCTTAGTTGCGGTTGATTTTGTTCTTCATGTCATAGTAGTGAATGTTGATTAGCCTGTCGGCAACATAAGACAAAGAGTCAAATTTGTTTTTCTTTTATGGGTCTCTCCATTCCACCTGAATATCAATGTAGTTGTCGGAGTTGATCTCCAAGCCTGATAGCTGCAGCTTGTTTTTGTCTCCTTCAATGGCAAATCCGGCGAATGTGTATTCATCATTCATGAGGAATTTGTCTAGTTCCATTGTCTTGTAGTATGTTTGTATACACTGAATATAGTGAGATAGTACCGGTTATTTTGAGAACCACCCAATGTTTTTTGATTTTTTCTGAACTGAACTGCAATATGAATCCCTGATTTTGTTGAAGTGAGTAGCTGGTAATAATTTATACAGCATGATGACCCACAAGTATAGGGGATCTATCGTAGTCCTTTTGACAAGTAAGAGTGTCGAACCCAACGAGGAGCAGAAGGAAATGATAAGCGGTTTTCAGCAAGGTATTCTCTACAAGTACTGAAATAAGTGGTAACAGATAGTTTTGTGATAAGATAAATTATAACGAGCAACAAGCAGCAAAAGTAAATAAAGTGCAGCAAGGTGGCCCAATCCTTTTTGTAGCAAAGGACAAGCCTGGACAATCTCTTATATAGAGAAAAGCGCTCCCGGACACATGGGAATTATCGTCAAGCTAGTTTTCATCACATTCATATGATTCATGTTCGGTACATTGATAATTTGATATGTGGGTGGACCGGTGCTTGGGTGCTGTTCTTACTTGAACAAGCATCCCACTTATGATTAACCTCTATTGCAAGCATCCACAACTACAACAAAAGTATTAAGGTAAACCTAACCATAGCATGAAACATATGGATCCAAATCAGCCCCTTACGAAGCAACACGTAAACTAGGGTTTAAGCTTCTGTCACTCTAGCAACCCATCATCTACTTATTACTTCCCAATGCCTTCCTCTAGGCCCAAATAATGGTGAAGTGTTATGTAGTCAACGTTCACATAACACCAATAGAGGCTAGACAACATACATCTCATCAAAATATCGAACGAATACCAAATTCACATGACTACTAATAGCAAGACTTCTCCCATGTCCTCAGGAACAAACGTAACTACTCACAAAGCATATTCATGTTCATAATTAGAGGGGTATTAGTATGCATAAAGGATCTGAACATATGATCTTCCACCAAATAAACCAACTAGCATCAACTACAAGGAGTAATTAACACTACTAGCAAACTACTAGTACCAATCCCGGACTTGGAGACAAGAATTGGATACAAGAGATGAACTAGGGTTTTGAGAGGAGATGGTGCTGGTGAAGATGTTGATGTAGATTGCCCTCTCCCGATGAGAGGAGCGTTGGTGATGATGATGGCGATGATTTCCCCCTCCCAGAGGGAAGTGTCCACGGCAGAAGAGCTCTGCCGGAGCCCTAGATTGGTTCCGCCAAGGTTCCGCCTCGTGGTGGCGGAGTCTCGTCCCGAAAGGTTGCTTATGATTTTTTCCCTGACTAAAGACTTCATATAGCATAATATGGCCACCGGAGAGCCAACAGGGGGCCCACGAGGCAGGGGGCGCGCCCTGGGGGGTAGGGCGTGCCCCCCACCCTCGTGGCCAGGTGGGTCCCCCTCTGATGTACTTCTTCCGCTCATATTATTTCCAAAAATAACTTTCGTGGAGTTTCAGGACTTTTGGAGTTGTGCAGAATAGGTCTCTAATGTTTGCTCCTTTTCCAGCCCAGAATTCCAGCTGCCGGCATTCTCCCTCCTTATGTAAACCTTGTAAAATAAGAGAGAATAGGCATAAGTATTGTGACATAATGTATAATAACAGCCCATAATGCAATAAATATCGATATAAAAGCATGATGTAGAATGGACGTATCAACTCCCCCAAGCTTAGACCTCGCTTGTCCTCAAGTGGAAGCTGATAACGATAAATATGTCCACATGTTTAGAGGTAGAGGTGTCGATAAAATAAAATACGGACATGAAGGCATCATGATTGTTCTCATAACAACAACATAGATGGATATTGTCATATGATTTCTTATGCTCAAGTAATAATCTATTCACAATGCAAAAGTATGAATCATAAACTTTATTGAGAACTAACAAACTATAATCTCAGTCATTGAAGCAATTGGAATTTAACATAACATCAAAAACAGTCTATGTCAGAGCTTTCTAGCATGTCTGTCGCATTTCGGGTTCCGGTAGACCCTTGAGGTTCGAACACTGGGGTGCGCGCGGAGATTTCGCCTTCTACCTACCTGCACCCCACCGCCTAGCTAAGATCTAAGCTATGGAAAGAACAACACAAGAGACATAGGGTTTATACTAGTTCGGGCCACCATTGTGGTGTAATACCCTACTCTAGTTTGTGGTGTGGTGGATTGCCTCTTGGGCTGATGATGATGAGCAATACAAGGAAGAACAGCCTCGCGAGGGTCTGTTCTTGGCTGGGGCGATGAACTGCTAGGAGGAGTTCAGTCACCCTTCTCTCTCTCTCTCTGTGATGCTACTCGATCCGATCCCTGCTTGTTTCTGGATTGGCCGATTGCCTCTACCCTGGGGGTGGCTAGTCCTATTTATAGGCAAAGGCCCTGGGCCTCTTCCCAAATATTGAGCGGGAAGGGCGTCAACAATTGGCCATTTTGAAGGGGAACATCTGGTACACTTATCCTGACTAAAGTTGGTCCTCGCCTGCCAAAGGCTCTGGTGGTGACGCTGGCTTGGGCTCCACGATGACTTCCTCCCTGCCATTGGGCTGGTCTTGGTCTTGTTGCATCGAAACGGGTGCCTTTGCTTGATGCTCTCGCCTGCGCTTGCTCCCTTTGCACCAAAGAGGAAAGGAGGACACTGCGCGGGCTGGCGTCCGCCTGGCGCCCTTGGTCGTCATGGCTTGCGTCACGGGCACCTCGTGAGGTACCCCGCCTTGATCTCTCCGCCTCATCGCGAGCCAGCCTGATGAGGCCGTGCCTGAGGAAGCTCCCTGTCGTCCGCCCCGCGAGGCTTGGCCCCTCGCGAGGGTCTTGGGTCTGTGTTGATGAAGATGGGCCGTGCTGGGCCCTTCCTCGAGCCACACCGCAGGCTGCAGGCAGGCAAGTCTGGGGACCCCCGTTCCCAGAACACCGACAGTAGCCCCCGGGGCCAAGGCGCGCCCGGACTTGGCCGTGCAGGGAGGCGAAAGGGCAAGGGCGAAGCGCCGCGGGCCCTAACAGCCTGCGGCCTTGGGCGCCGCGTGGCGGTTGATTGGACGTGGGCGTCTCCACTTCCGCACGACGCCTCGGCAACTGCACGGATTGGACAAGTCCCTGCATGCAAAGCGGGTCATGATTACCTGCGATCGTGGAGGTCGGCGGTTGGCCTTCGCCGGCCATAAGTACGGAACGACACGCGCCCTTCCAGTCCATCTCTTCTTGCTTCTCCTTCTTCCCGGTCCTTGCTCCGTCTTGCTGCGATGGCTTCGATCCACCAGTTCTCGGCGGCAGAGAAGGGAAAGGCTCCCCGAGAGGAACCAGACCTGCTCCCGCCGAAGAAACGGCTCACCCTCTGCCGCCGGGACGAGGGGGCCCATCAGGTGGTGTCGGGGCCCTGGTGCGAGCGGCCACCGCCGAGGTTCCCACTTCCCTTGTACGCCCACATCGAGGGCTCTGAAGGAGTCGATGCCGATCGCCACGGGCGGCGCCGCCGTCGGCGCCGACGGGTCATGAAGGTGTGGATCGTCCCCCCTGGGTCCACACCGAGGGCTCCTCCCGAGAGTTCGTGCTCCACGCCGCCATGCCTTCTCATTCTTGGATTCGCCTTCCTCCCTTCTTCGCCTCCATCATCCCGCAGGGAGAACCCCTGAAGCTTTGGCTGCAGCACGCCGACTGCAGCACCCTCGCGACCGAGGCAGAGGTCGCGGTCGTTGCCCCGGGCGAGGTCTTCATGACTCGAGGCTGGGGTGAAATCGCCCGGGTTTGTAGGACAAGAGGCGCCTTCGCGATCCACTTGGAGTACGACGGTGCTTCGGTGATGTTCTTCAAGGTCTTCGATGCGAACGGGCGCCGGCTGGAGTGCTGCCCCGGGAGAGGTGGTCGGGACCCTGCTACGACGAGGACTATGCCCGCTGACCGCTCCCTTGGCGGCTCCTCAGGCGGCAGAGGCATCGGAGGATCCAGCGACTCCGGCGAGCTCTTCGCAACTCCGGAGACGAGCGACGACAGCTACGAGCCCCCGAGCCAGCGCCGCTTCTGGAGCAGGGCGGGCTCGTCACGCCGTCGCCGACTCTAATCTGGATGGGGTTGGCGCCGGTGCTTGAGGGCCCACTGTTGATGATGGCGTCTTTTGCAGGGGCGCGTGTGGTTAGCGTCCTTTTAGGATATGTTCCCTGCGAGGAATCAAAGACGCGTCCCGTGGGGGCTTGTAAGGTGCCTGTGATCCTGTTTGTTAATATAACCCTTGTCGTAGAATTGTGCGAGTTGCTCATTCCGTCTTAGCTCAGTTCTCCCTTTCGAACCTCACGAGGGCTTGGTGCTCTGCGCCGACAGGTCCCAGTCCCAAGGTGGCTTCAGCCGTCGCTGGTATGCCAAGTCGCGATGCCGTGGTCAAGGCCAGGAGGTGAGCGACCCGGGGTCTGGTAAGAGCCCCTGAGTCGCGATGCTCAGGAGGTCCCCTTTGGCGCTCAAGCGGCCATCGTTCGGTGAGAAAGTAGAGCGGCATCGCTAACACGGGATTGCATTAGGTGCGGGGACGGTGCCACGGTAGCTGGTGCTTCCGGGTGGTGACTTATCTCGAGAATCAGGGACCTCTCCCTGGTGTGTCGCCGGGTCCGTGCATCGGCAGGCATGAGGTTGCTCGGCGAGGTCCTCGCGTGTCCCTCCCCTCTCTCCTTTGCTCCCCTTTCTGCTCTACGTCCTCGGGTCCCGGCCCTCGAGCGAGTCTCAGCCGTCGCTGGTATGCCAGGTCGCGATGCCGTGGACAAGGCCAGAGGGTGAGGGCTGGAGAGCCAGTAGGAGCCCTGAGTCGCGATGCTCAGGCACCCCCCCTTTAACGTGCAAGCGGTTCGCGCGGATGAGAGTGAAGGAGGCACCGCAAGGGCCTCGCCTGACGCAGCTCCTTTAGGAGATCCTGTAGACCCATCATAGAAAGAACGAGGGGTTGCCATGACAATTGACAGTCAGCCGTTGGTTGCTTCCGAGGGGCGATGAGGCACTGAAGGCTTTACGAGGTGGCGCCATGCGGGGCTGCCGCGGCCAGAGCTCAGCCATTCAGGTTTGTCGGTGTTGCAGGGACGGACCCATGCGCAAGCGTCGTGCCATTTTGGGAGCAGCTCCATCAGTTGGCGTCAGTTGAGTGGGCAACTAGGTCAAACACATTAGCCACAAAGGAGTGGATTCATTCAAATAGATGCTGGGAAGGCGGACATCACTGGGTCAGGCCCGACTGACTTGGGGATGATGCAGCCCGAGGGGCGCCCCCAACAAAGTAAGCTAACAACATGAAATAAAAAGGATACATGCCGTAGGGACGGACCCACGCGGCCTGGGAATAATGCAGCCCTGGGGGCGCTCCCTGCTGGAAATGAAACTTGAAAGATGTCACCTGATGATGCTGAGGACGAATGAGTGTTGGTGTAGCAGACTCGGTGGGCTGCGGAAGCCGATCCTCACGAGTCCCCTGGCCCAGGGGCCTCGGGAGGCTCCGGAGGCGCCGGTGGCTCCTCGCGGACCATCTCCATCTCCGCCAAGGCTACGGAACGCCTGGCCTCTTGAGCCTCTGTGATGCCCCTCATGAGGCGCTGGTACGTGGCAGCCGTGTTCGGCAAGCCGTAAGGCATGCGAATGTAGCTGTGGGGTGGACCTTCGCAGCGCCCCACTCGCGAGGGCCAGAAGTGCTCGAGAGAGGCGACTCGATTGAGCCCTGGTATGTCGATGCAGACGCGCAGCCCACCATCCTCGCCTGGATGGGGAGCCACAGCTGGTAGGTGGCGGCCGCCTCTCACGACTCTTCTCCTGAAGCTCCTGAATGGCCTTGCTGACGAACTCCTTAGGTTCTGGCCCTCCTTTCCTTACTCCTTCTTGAGGGAAAAATGCTTCGAAACACACCTCCATGTGGTGCCCAAGCGCCTCCCTCGTGACCTTAGCCAGGTCGGTGGCCCTCCAGGGGAGAGCCCCCGAGCCCTGCCCGAGGAGGGCGTCGGGCGCGCTTTCCTACGCGATGGAAGGAGGTTCCCCCTGGGCAGGCGCGGGCCCTGAGGGGCCTGCCTCCTGAGGGGCCAGGCCGGACGATTTCTTCTTCTTGGGGGTGGTCTCGGGAAGCCTCGTGCTTCCGCGATCCGGGTCTTCCAGTGATGCGGCCTGAAAGGCTCGTTCCAGGGAACACACCGCGTCCTTCTCTTCACAGGGCACCGTGATGACTCCGCCACTTCCTGGCATCTTGAGGACGTTGTAGCCGTGGTGAGTTACGGCCATGAACTTGGCCAGCGCTGGGTACCCAAGGATGGCGTTGTACGGCAGGCGAATGTGAGCGACGTCGAAGTCGATGAGCTCGGTGCGGTAGTTGTCGCGTGCCCCGAAGGTGACAGGGAGGCGGACCTGCCCAATCGGGACCGTGGAGCCATCGGTGACTCTGGAGAAAGGCTTGGTTGGCTTAAGCTGGTTGTAGGGCACTTGGAGATTGTTGAATGTTTCCACGGACAGGACGTTGAGCCCTACCCCGCCATCGATGAGGGTCCTGGTGACCAGCACATTGCTGATGATTGGGGAACAAAGCATCGGGAGGACTCCGGCTGTGGCCGCACACTTGAGCTGATCCGCCGAGCTGAACGTGATGGCGCACGCCGACCACCTGAGAGGGCGCGTGGCTTCGAGCTTGGGGAGGACTGCATTTACTTCGCGGGCGAACTGCTTGAAGATGCGTTGAGAGGCTAGGGCTTGAGCCCCGCCCAGGATGCAGGCAATCTCGCGTGGCTCCTGGAAGCCCCCAGCCCCCTTGTCCTGATGGCGGTCCTCATTTCTCCTTGGCTGCGGCGGTAGCGGAGGGAGGCATGCGTTGCCTTGCGGGCGATCCTCGCGAGGCTGATACCTCCGGTCTCCCTCGCAAGGCGGGTCTTGCAAGCGGTCCTCGCGAGGTCGATCGCGCCACCCTTGGCGCGGGCCGCGGTCTTCCCAGCGTCTTGCGTTCCTTCCTCCTCCTCGACCGTAGCCCCATTCACCGCGGTCGGGACGATGACCGATCCTTCCTTCTCGCACGGCTTGGAGCTCTTGACATTCATTGGTGTTGTGGGTGTGGAGGTCGTGGTACACACAGTACCGACTGCCCTTGGAAGACTCGGGCTGATCTCTGCCCCTCTTGGTGTCTGGTTCTGCCGCGAGCACGACAACCCCCTTGCGCTTTACATCCTTGGCCTTGGGCTTCTTCTCTTCTGGGTCTGCAGCAGGCAGCTCGAGGAGGGAGAGACGCCCTTCCTCAGCTCTGGCGCACTTGGTCGCCAAGTTGAACAGCTCCAAGGAAGTGCACATGTCCTCATGCATCGCCAGCTCCTCCTTCATCTTGATGTCGCGCACGCTGTCGGAGAAGGCTGAGATGATGGCCTCCTCGGTCACCTTAGGAATCTTGAGGCGTGCGTTGTTGAAGCGCTGGATGTACTTCTGCAGGGTCTCTCTGGGTTGTTGCTTGATGCGGCGCATGTCGCTCAAGGTGGGTGGCCGGTCGCGAGTACCTTGGAAGTTGGCGATGAAGCGGGTGCGCATCTCGTCCCAGGAGGAGATCGTGCCTGGAGCCAGGTTCAGGAGCCAGGTGCGGGCCCCGTCCTTGAGCGCCATGGGAAACCAGTTCGCCATGACCTTCTCGTCTCCGTTGGCAGCTTCGATGCCTAGCTCATACAGCTGGAGGAACTCCGCAGGGTCGGCCGTGCCGTTGTAACGAGGAGGCAGGTCTGGCTTGAACTTGCCGGGCCATGTGATGCTGCGTAGCTCCGTGGTGAAGGCATGACAGCCTGCTGTGGCCACGGGAGGCCTTTGGTGACGGAGAGCTTGGTCTTGCAGGTCCCCATGCACTGCAGCTGGGAGCAGTTCGGGGTCTTGACGTGCGGGAGCATGAGCATGGTCACGACATGCTGGAGTAGGGAGCGCCCGAGCAGCTTCTTGCGGGCGAGGGACTTCTTGGCAGCTCTGCTCTTGCCGTGCTGGCACCTGACGGAGCGGGTTCCGCCCAGGGGCCACGCGCCTTAGAGCCAGGGCGCCGTCTTGAGGAGGAGGCGGCTGGGGCGCCCCCGGAGCTTCGTCGCCCGCGCAGTGCGGGGTGTGGTGCAGCGGAAAGGACGGCGCAGGAGAGCCCCCTACGGCGCAGACGAGCTCGGCGACGCGGTCGAGCCATTCTTCGTAGACATCGTCGACGGGACGGTAGCGCAGGAGCTCGTTTGCCGTGATGAGCGCAGCTCGAGCCTCCATGGGTGCGCGGAGCGCGCGGGACGAAGAACCAGCTGGGGTGAGCGAGGGAGTAGCGGTGCGGCCGTCTTGCCGCACGGACGGATGCTGAGATGACGCTTGCTGCTCGTTTCCCGCCGGCCCGATGGCGGCGTTGACGGCAGGTGACGGGGAACGGCGAGGACGCCCGCCGACAGGAGCCGTCTGGGCGACGCGGGAAGCGAGAGCGGCTCGACGCTCGGCGCGGGCCCGACGAGCATCAGACATGGACGCGATGGTCGGAGGAGAACGGGGAGGTGGAAGACGAAGTCCGGCGCACCCCTACCTGGCGCGCCAAATGTCGGATTTTAGGTTCCGGCAGACCCTTGAGGTTCGAACACTGGGGTGCGCGCGGAGATTTCGCCTTCTACCTACCTGCACCCCACCGCCTCGCTAAGATCTAAGCTATGGAAAGAACAGCACAAGAGACACAGGGTTTATACTAGTTCGGGCCACCATTTTGGTGTAATTCCCTACTCTAGTTTTGGTGTGGTGGATTGCCTCTTGGGCTGATGATGATGAGCAATACAAGGAAGAACAGCCTCGCGAGGGTCTGTTCTTGGCTGGGGCGATGAACTGCTAGGAGGAGTTCAGTCACCCTTCTCTCTCTCTCTCTCTGTGTGTGTGATGCTACTCGATCCGATCCCTGCTTGTTTCTGAATTGGCCGATTGCCTATACCCTGGGGGTGGCTAGTCCTATTTATAGGCAAAGGCCCTGGGCCTCTTCCCAAATATTGAGCGGGAAGGGCGCCAACAGTTGGCCATTTTGAAGGAGAACATCTGGTACACTTATCCTGACTAAAGTTGGTCCTCGCCTGCCAAAGGCTCTGGTGGTGACGCTGGCTTAGGCTCCACAATGACTTCCTCCCTGCCGTTGGGCTGGTCTTGGTCTCGTTGCACCGAAACGGGTGCCTTTGCTTGATGCTCTCGCCTGCGCTTGCTCCCTTTGCACCAAAGAGGAAAGGAGGACACTGCGCGGGCTGGCACCCGCCTGGCGCCCTTGGTCGTCATGGCTTGCGTCACGGGCACCTCGTGAGGTACCCCGCCTTGATCTCTCCGCCTCCTCGTGAGCCAGCCTGATGAGGCCGTGCCTGAGGAAGCTCCGTGTCGTCTACCCCGCGAGGCTTGGCCCCTCGCGAGGGTCTTGGGTCTGTGTTGATGAAGATGGGCCGTGCTGGGACCCTCCTCGAGCCACGCCGCAGGCCGCAGGCAGGCAAGTCTGGGGACCCCCGTTCCCAGAACGCCGACAAAGTCCACATACTCAACTATCATTTAGTCTTTCATAATTGCTAACACTCATGCAATACTTGTGGTTACGGAGTTTTAATCGGACACGGAGAAAGATAGGGGCTTATAATTTCGCCTCCCAACCTTTTACCTCAAGGGTAATGTCAACAATAATAACTCATGCTCCACAGTTCCAATTAGATATATCTATCAGGATCTTTCCAACACCATGTGTCGGTGTCAAAACCGGCGGATCTTGGGTAGGGGGTCCCGATCTGTGCGTCAAGGTCGGATGGTAACAGGAGACAAGGTACACTTTATTTTACCCAGGTTCGGGCCCTCTCGATGGAGATAAAACCCTACTCCTGCTAGATTAATATTGATGATATGGGTAGTACAAGAGTAGATCTACCACGAGATCAAGGAGGCTAAACCCTAGAAGCTAGCCTGTGGGTATGATGATGGTTATGATGTGTTCGTCCTACGGACTACAACCCTCCGGTTTATATAGGCACCAGATAGGGTTAGGGTTACATAGAGTCGGTTACATTGGTAGGAGATCTTGAATATCCGCACGCCTAGCTTGCCTTCCACGCCAAGGAAAGAACCTTCCGGACACGGGACAAAGTCTTCAATCTTGTATCTTCATAGTCCTGGAGTCCGGCTGAAGATATAGTTCGGCTATCCGAACACCCCCTAATCCAGGACTCCCTCAGTAGCCCCTGAACCAGGCTTCAATGACGACGAGTCCGGCGCACAAATTGTCTTCGGCATTGCAAGGCGGGTTCCTCCTCCAAATTCTTCAAGAAGATAATAAACACCAAAAAATAGTGTCCGGCTCTGCAAAACAAGTTTCCACGTATTGCCATATAGAGAATAATACAAACAAAAATCAAATCTGCTGACATATTCCGCAGTGCGTCATAACACTGCGACCAAGCCTTCTGTATGGATTATGTTTTGTTGTTCCACCGCAGCACGTTCAACGAGGCAGTTTCCTTGGCATGCCTTGTCGAAGAAGAGATCATGTGCCCCCTTTAACGGGATTCTCATTAATACGGACGTGGGTAACCCAACCGTGCCCGTTAAGCACGTCCTGCCTTGATTAAAGGCTAGTCCAAGACGGTTACGGGGAGGGCTCTTGATATTCTGCCTCTTATAAAGAGAAGGAGACCTTGCTCCCCTCTTGTGTTCTCAAAACAATCTCACCCATAGCCTCGATTTCCAACACCCCAGGCTTTTAGATTCTAGGCTCACCGGACCATCGACAATGTCCGGCTCCGGCCTTCAAGGCCAATGGATGCCCTCCTCCGTTACGGAGGAGGACGTATCGAGGTTGAGGGAGGCTAGGTTCCTGACCAGCGAGATCCCACACAGGTTGCCTGCTCAAGGACAAGCGATCCCAAGCCCTCAGCCTGGTGAGAGCGTAGTATTCATCTCCCACTTCCTTTGGGGATTAGGCTTCCCAACGGATCCTTTCGTAAGGGGGCTAATGTTTTATTATGGGCTGGAATTCCATGACCTAGCTCCGGAGTCCATCCTTCATATCTCCTCCTTCATTGTTGTGTGTGAAGCGTTTCTCCATATCGCTCCTCACTTCGGATTATGGCTCAAGACCTTCAAGGTAGAACCAAAGATAATCGAGGGGCGTCACGTAGAGTGCGGAGGTGCTGTTATAAAAAGGAATACCGATGCTCCATGGCCCGAGGGCACTTTTCAAGAGGAGCTCGGCTTATGGCAACAGGAATGGTTCTACATCACCTCTCCTCGGGGCACCACTTAGGTAGCGCCTCCCGCCTTTCGCTCGGGCCCCCCACCACGTTTAACATCGTGGATCAACACAGGGTTAGATCGGGGCTTGCCCAAAGACGTTCCTTTGTTGCAGGGCCGCATAAAGGATCTCCTAAAAGGAGACCTCAACCTGGTCAAGGTGACACAAGTTATGCTGATTCGCTAGACACTGCCCGGCCAACGTCGCCCCCTCCGCTTGTGGGAGTTCAACCCAGAGGGGCCGCGAGCTCTCCGAAATTTCATGGGCGTGACGCCTACGGAGATGTATAGACTGTTCTTCGGACCACAAGGAGTGAGTCCGGATTTGACCGAGGATGCTGGTTTAAGCCGCAACCGCCCGGATGCAGAAGTAGGTGACCTTGCGCCCAGACCTTCTATTCTTACAATTGACTTATTTTTTAACAGTACTTCTCCTTTTTACGCAGGAGTGGATAGCGAAGGCGAAGCTGGTCCGGTGTCCGGCTCCCCTTCCCGAGACCAGGCTAGATCCTGTGCTAGTCAGGATGTTGGAGGTGGCGCCTCTGGAGGAAAATGAAGGGGCGGACAAGGAAACCGTGGCCTCTTCGAAAGGGGCCATCCCAAAGGGGGGAATCGACAACTCCTCTCCAAAGGGGAAGAAAAGGGCTGCCTCTGACGACTCGGGAGCCGTAGCTCCAAAGCGGGGGAAAGAATCCGCGTCAGAGGACCCAACGCTGGGGAGCCCCTCGGCCGAACTAAATCCTCAAAAGGAGCAGCCCTCCAACAAGCCATAAGTAGAAAGAGAGTCATTCTTTTAAGAGAAATCCTTAATTTATATCTGAGAAGTTTTAACCGAAACCTTACCTTGTAGTTCGGACCTCGACCCTTCTCGGCAGAGCTCGTCATCGGGGGATCTTCTTCCGGAGATGATGGAGAGCGGAACGCCTCCTTCTTCATCGCCTAGCAAGGCGGGCGACGCCGAAGTGTCGTCGCAGACGATTTCTCCGAATCTGCCAGAGGCAGAAGGTGATCATGCGCCCCCCCAGGGTTCTCCGTGTCCGGCCTCCGAAGAAGGCCATGAGACGAGTCCGGCACCATCTGGTGTTCGGTCGGAGGAGCTGAAGGTTCTGCTGGGCGGAGCCTCTGTTTCAGAGGAGCATCGTGTGTTGATGCACACGGTGATTGAAAAGATTTCATCCGCGGAAAGCGGACTGAACGAGGCCGTCAAGAGTTTACTGGCGGGCCTTGAGGTACGTTTTGAATAACGAACATTAGTGTTAATTGCGCATAATAACATGCACCCTATATTGATAGTAGCCCCTGAGACTCTGTGTGCCACAAAGATTAGCGGCGCGCAGAGGATCTTAATCCCAGGTCCTTTAAGTGGCACCTTTGTATGTAGGTGGCAGGTTGTCCAGAGTCGAGCCGGACTCGAGATTTTGCCGAAATGAAACGGCAAATCGATGAGGCAGAAGCCGACATCGTGCTTGTTAACAAGCGGCTTGATGATGCTCAAGGTATTGAGTTTATTTGGCGATTGTTAGTAAGAGGAGCTTTATGTCAATATCTTACCTTGTGTATGCTTGATGCAGATGGTGCGGCGGCCGTAGAAGGACTTAGGGCCGAGCTCGCCAAAGCAAAGGAACAAGCCAGAAAAAGCGATGCGGCTGCCGGAAGAGCCCGTGAAGAGCTAAAAGCCGAACAGGCTTCCCATTGCCGAAGCAAGGAGGAGATGGCTGATATAGCCGTGAAGTTGAAAAGTGCTACTGACCGTTGCAAACTTCTTGAAGAGGAAGGTCGAGCCCGGCAGACGGATTTAGAGAAGGCTGTCGCCGACGCCAAGGACACCCGCTCTGGTATGAGAGCATCAAGGGAAGAGCTGCGTCAAGCCGGACTAATTGCGGATGGAAAGCCCTTCCTGCTGCGGAGAAAATTCTGTGATCCGAAGTTCGCCCCGTTGGACCGAGCGTGGAGCATGGAGGACACCTATCTGGATTTGTCGGCTAGTGCCGCTGATGCGACCAGGTACTTTCAAGATAAGAAAGATCATGAAGTGGAAAAGCTCTTCTGGTCGCAGTTCACTAATCCAGAGCGTCCACTATCAGTGAATGATCGCCTGGCCCAATGGGCCGCGCTGAATAGGTTGTCCGGACTCGCCATGAAGTATGCCATGGACCGCCTGTGTCCGGGGAGATCGAAGCCGAGAAGCTATTTCAGTTTGGTGCAGCAATTTCTTGACGTGGTGCCTCAGATTGAAGCTCTAAAGAGGTCCGCTTGCACAGAGGGCGCGCGGCTGGCTCTTGCCTGTGTCAAGACATACTGGGCAGATATGGAGCCCACCGTTGTTGCGTCCCGTGATTCGGATAAAAGCCGAATTCCTTCCGAGCACTATTTTGAGGAAGTCCTCGCGGGCGCTCGTATAATAGAGACGCAGTGTTCGAAAGATGCTGTTTTATGACAGCATATGTAATCGTAGATCAATATTTTTATAAATTGTAATGTCGTAATTTAGACTTGTGCCTTCAAGTATTAATAACACCTCCTGTGCGGCCGTTTTAATATATAAATTCTGAAAGATTGCAGTCGTTGGCTTCAGCCCCCACGCACATAGTGCGAGGGTGCGCGCGGAGAACGCATTTTCACACTTAACCCAACGTCTTGGTCCTACAAAGGAGGTGATAGCGCCGCGGGCTTGGCAACCGGACTATAATGCTTTAACACTTTCACTTAGCCATAGGAGCTTGACAGTGGGACTCTTTAGGTAGCCCTTTAATGGCGACTGCGTTTACCCGAATTCGGGACGCATATGTGCCTGACCGGGAAGCGGCCCTTCATCAAAACTGAGGAATTCGATAAATTCCTATAAGTCATCGAGTGGCGACCAGTCTCGCGCTACATCATGACAGTCGGTTTTCGGCTTTCTCTACTGAGGTGCTCACCCGGCCGAACCGGGGCACAATCGCAGTAGTTCTCCTGGTGCAACCTTAGCCGACAGAATGGAACGTAAGGTGGCCGAACTCAGGAGCCGGGCAACCCAACATGTGACCAAAATCATGACTCGGAGCTGATGCATATAGTGCCAAAACTCGCGACGCCGAACACTCCCTAAGGTGTTCGGTCTTTGTGGGTGCGTGTGAAACGACACCCTTGAAAAAGAAAAAATCCCCTTGTGTCCAGGTACGAGCAAGAATTCTGGCGTGGCCACATGCCTAAACGCCAGTCTCCTCCATGGTTATAGTGAGGTAAACCAGGGGATGTATAGCAGCAAGAGACAGTAAAAAAGGTTTACGCAGGGTCTTAATCTAAGAAGAATCCTTTGGGGCGGGTCCCTACTGCACGTCTGCGCCTGTGTCTCCGCTATGTCGTGTCCTGGACGGGCGCCGTACGACGTTCATCTGTAAAAGGGAAGAACTAAATTGAAAAATGGGTCGTGCGGATAAAAAAGAATAATAAATAAAATGTGAAGTGAGAAATAGATACGGTCGAGTTTTATTGTCTCTGCGTACAGCCCCTGGTGAGGCGTACCAAGCCTATAATGAAAATGGGCTTGTGCCGAACTCATTGAGTCCGGGTCCGCTGCCTTTTGTGACTTACATCGAAAAAGTCTTTTGGCTGGCGAGGCCATTTTGTTGGGCGGCCATTTAAGCGGCCGCACAATCCTCCGTTTGGAGGAGATGTAGTTTAGTATGCTCCCTTTAAAGGGATGATGCCTCGAGGACCGGGCATCTTTAGCGTGAGGGATGCATAATGCGGTATTGCGTTAAAGCGAGCGAAAGCTCCGCGTCCCATTAGTGCTTGATAGCGACTTGAAAATGGGACTATGTGGAAGATAAGGTTTTCGCGACGAAAGTTATTGGGAGAGCCAAATATGACCACAAGCCGGAGAAAACCCATACAGTGGGTGTCCGGGCCTGGTGCTACTCCTTGAAAGGAGGTTTTACTGTGACGGATTCGTGCTGGGTTTATGCCCATGCGGTGAATTGTATCCTGATATATCAGATTTAGTCCACCGCCACCGTCCATAAGGACGTTGGTAAACTGGAATCCGTCTATTATTGGATTAAGCATCAGGGCAGTCCGTCCTGCGTGTTTCATATTGCGAGAATAATCTAGCTGATCAAAAATGATTGGCTTTAGTGACCAGTGGCCAGACTCCTGAGGGATAGGCTTGAATGTGCGGACCTTTATGGGTGCCTCATGCCTTGCTATGTGAAGTGAGTTCACTGTTTTGACTTCTTGCGGGAAGTTCTTTTGCTTCCTGGTGTTCTGCTTTTGGGGTTCGTCCTCTTCCTCACTTGGTGTGTCGAGCCCCTTGTGTTCGACGTTAAGCCTTCCGGATTGTTTGAAAACCCAACAGTCTCTGTGGGTATGATTAGCAGGCTTTCCAGGAGTACTGTGTATCTGACATATCCTGTCCATGATTCTCTTTAGACTGGACGGATCTTCCCTATTATCCTGAGGGGGTGATTTTGTCTGATTTTGCCGTGAGCCTTTGAATCCGGCATTGACTGTCGTGCTCTTCGGACTTTTTCTTTTGATTCGGCAAAGGTCCTTGTTTCGCCGTGGTTTCCCGTTTCCATCCCTGATTTCTGATGTACTTGGGTCACTGGGGCTGCATCATGCCAACCAGCTGTCCTCTCCTGCGCAAAAGCGGGTCATGAGGCTTGTGAGTGCGGCCATTGTTCTTGGCTTTTCCTGGCCGAGGTGTCTGGCGAGCCATTCGTCTCGGACATTGTGCCTGAAAGCCGCTAGGGCTTCAGCGTCCGGACAATCCAATATTTGATTCTTTTTAGTGAGGAATCTGTTCCAAAACTGCCGAGCTGATTCTCCGGATTGCTGAGTTATGTGATTGAGGTCGTCTGCGTCCGGGGGACGGACGTAGGTCCCTTGAAAATTTGCTCAGAAAGCGTCCTCGAGCTCTTCCCAACTTCCAATTGTGTTTTCGGGAAGGCTTTTAAGCCAGTGCCGGGCTGGCCCTTTAAGCTTAAGGGGTAAATATTTTATGGCGTGGAGATCATCTCCTCTAGCCATATGTATGTGGAGGATATAATCCTCGATCCAGACTCCCGGGTCTGTTGTTCCATCATACGCCTCTACGTTAACGGGTTTAAATCCCTCTGGGAATTCATATTCCAGGACCTCATCGGTGAAACATAGAGGGTGTGCGACACCCCTATATTTGGGTGTGCCGGATTCTGATGGTGGATTTTTTGCATTGCTTGCGAGAGCTTGCTTTCTTGGCCCGTAAATGGACCTGGCTGGGCCATGATGCGAGTCTTTGATTGTGTCGCATGCCGTATTGAGTGCGGCGCCATTTGCCGTATTGTAGTGGCCGAGAGGTCGTTTATTCGACCGTGTAGCCTTTTTGTTTTTCGAGTTTGGGGGCTCTAGGGCCTCCTGGTCGAATTCGGGTAGTAGCTTTCTCTTCGGATAGCTTTTGGTGCGGCGGCTGCCGCCGTATTTGTCTGCGGTCTTGATTACTTTGCTCCATCTTGTTTTGAGTGCATCTTCCGCCGTCTTTAGCTTTTTATTCTGCTTCTTCAGGCTTCGTGATGTGGCGACGAGCCTTTCTTGGAGATTCTTCTGCTCCATTATTTTATCCGGCGTGGTATCGTCCGGAGTTCTGTTATGACCGGGGGAGGACTGTTCGTCCTCTCTGCCCGTGTTACCCTGTTCGGACGGCTGTTCTGGGATGCGTTCGTCATCTGCCGGCTCGTCCTGCTCTATGGCTGGGTCTTGATCGAGGCGGGGCTTCGCTCGGCGTTTACGTTGCCGCTTTGAGTGCTTTTCGGAGGGTTTACCCTTCTTTTCGCCCCCTTCTTCCTCATTGTGAGTTTTTTCAGGTGTATCCACCATGAATACGTCATTAAGTGGGGTGGAGGTCCAGTGCCCTATGGGCGCTGGTTCCCGTTCGTCTCCGTCTTCGTCGTCCATACCGTCGAAGTCTTCGGAGCCAAAGTCGAGCATGTCGGTTAAATCGTCGACAGTGGCTATTAAGTGGGTGGTGGGTGGGCTTTGAATTTCTTCGTCGTCCGAATCCCAACCTCGCAGGCCACAGTTCGGCCTGGGCTCTCCTGAAAAAGAGAGAGACTTGAGAGATTTCAGAATATCACCAAAAGGCGAATACTGAAAGATGTCCGCGGCGGTGAACTCCATTACCGGCGCCCAATCTGATTCGATTGGCAGGGGCGCGGGAGGTTTGGAGTTCGGAGAAGAGTCCGGCTCCTTGGAGTCATGTGCCATGCGGAGTGCAGGGCTTGCGTTTGGCTCAATGGCTTTTAAGATCGCAGCCCCCAAGGTGACGTCCAACCGTTCATCCTCAAAGAACGCAGCGGGCTCCGGATCGAGGATCGGGGCCGGAGCGTATGCGGCCTCCAGGACACTGTTCGAAGGCAGAGCTATATCATGCCCCTCGAGATAGTGCGGCGCGCTTGGCTGTGGCTTGAATCCATCGAAGATCAGGTCTCCGAGGGTATCTGCCGTGTAGTTTAAGCTTCCCCACCTGGCTTGATGGCCAGGGGCGTGGCTTTCGATCTGCTCCAGATGGCCAAGCGAGTTGGCCCGCAGAGCGAAGCCGCCGAAGATGAAGATCTGTCCGGGGAGAAAAGTCTCACCCCGGACCTCATCGTTGTTGATGATCAAAGGAGCCATCGGGCCTAAAGGCGACGACACAGAGGAACTCTCAATGAAAGCACCAATGTCGGTGTCAAAACTGGCGGATCTCGGGTAGGGGGTCCCGATCTGTGCGTCAAGGTCGGATGGTAACAGGAGACAAGGGACACTTTATTTTACCCAGGTTCGGGCCCTCTCGATGGAGGTAAAACCCTACTCCTGCTAGATTAATATTGATGATATGGGTAGTACAAGAGTAGATCTACCACGAGATCAAGGAGGCTAAACCCTAGAAGCTAGCCTATGGGTATGATGATGGTTATGATGTGTTCGTCCTACGGACTACAACCCTCCGGTTTATATAGGCACCGGATAGGGTTAGGGTTACACAGAGTCGGTTACATTGGTAGGAGATCTTGAATATCCGCACGCCTAGCTTGCCTTCCACGCCAAAGAAAGAACCTTCCGGACACGGGACAAAGTCTTCAATCTTGTATCTTCATAGTCCTGGAGTCCGGCTGAAGATATAGTTCGGCTATCCGAACACCCCCTAATCCAGGACTCCCTCACCATGTGCTTCCCAAAGGATAAAATATAAAATGGAAAGGTGAAGATCACCATGACTATTACATAAGGTAGAACATAGTAATAAAAGATAGGCCCTTCGCAGAGGGAAGCAGAGGTTGCCATGCGCTTTTATGGTTGGATGCACAAAATCTTAATGCGGAAGAACGTCACTTTATATTGCCCCTTGTGACATGAACCTTTATTATGCAGTCCGCCGCTTTTATATCTTCCACATCACAAGATCGTATAAAGCTTATTTTCTCCCACACTAATAAGTCATACATATTTAGAGAGCAATTTTTATTGCTTGCACCGATGACAACTTACTTGAAGGATCTTACTCAATCCATAGGTAGGTATGGTGGACTCTCATGGCAAAATTGGTTTTAAGGGTATTTGGAAGCACAAGTAGTATCTCTACTTGGTGCTAAGAATTTGGCTAGCATGAGGGGGAAAGGCAAGATCAACATGTTGGATGATCCATGACAATATACTTTATTTCAGATAAAAGAAAACATAACCCATTACGTTGTCTTCCTTGTCCAACATCAACTCTTTAGCATGTCATATTTTAATGAGTGCTCCCAATCATAAAAGATGTCAAGATAGTATATTTATATGTGAAACCTCTCTTTCTTTATTACTTCCTATTAATTGCAACGATGACCAAAGCTATGTTTGCCAACTCTCAACCATTTTTAATCATCATATTCTTTCTATGTGAAGTCGTTACTCTCAATAAGATTAATATGAGCTCTTTGTTTCTTTTTATTCTTTTTCTCTTTTCTTTTATTCACTAAAGATCATGGCAAAATAATCAAGCCCTTGACTCAACACTAATCTTTATTATATAGCTCACGGACTCGATTACATAGATAGATCATAAAGCAAAACTCAAAACTAGATCATGCCATAAACTTTATTCTACTAGATCAAGATACTACTAATAGGATCGAACTAAAGAAAACGGTGAAGATAGGAGTGTGATGGTGATACGATACCGGGGCACCTCCCCCAAGCTTGGCAGTTGCCAAGGGGAGTGCCCATACCCATGTGATTATGTCTCCTTCTTTGTTGGCGATGAAGGTGGCGGTGTTGGTTTAGTTGATGGCGTAGGATTCTCCCTTAATTTGCGCTTGAGGACATAATTTTGATCCCTCAAGTCATCGATTTCCTGCTCTAGGGTTAATATCTTTTTGCGTAGGTCCTGCTTATTTTCCTGCAAGAGACGAAAAGGGATAAACTCGATCTTTAGTTTCTTTGCCCTATCAGGGAGGCTTGACTTTTTGAACTCCACATGCATGTCTGCAGGTTGAGGTAATGGGACTTCATCTTCATCTGAGCTCGTATCCTCCTTTCCCTTGGGTTCATAGTCCTCTTCTTCCTCAGTAGTCCAACCACAATGCTCCACATCTCCATAGACCTTAGGATCTGCAAGGTAATCATCCACATAGCTTTCTCCTTCTGAATCCTGGGATGACATGTTGCTCTAATCTGCAGCAGGACGGCTCGAAACAAGAACAGAGGATATTTGCGTGATACATGAGTCAAAACCTTTGGGAAAATATATAATGAATTTTTACCGACCAAAATACGTATCGTGCAAGAAAACGGAGGCTGAAAAGCACACGAGGTGCCCACGAGGTAGGGGGCGCGCCCGGGGGTAGGGCGCGCCCTCCACCCTCGTGGGGCCCTCGTGTCCTTCCCGGACTGCTTCTTATGTTTCTATTTTTCTAAATATTCCAAAATGGAGAAATATTGCCATAAAAATTGTTTTGGAGTCGGTTTACTTACCGTACCACATACCTATTCCTTTTCGGAGTCTGAAACGTTCTGGAAAGTGTCCCTTATGTATTCCTCCGGGGTTACAGTTTCAATAATATTGGTTTCAACATTTATAGGATTACCTGAGATATAATGTTTAATTCTTTGACCGTTCACCACCTTCGGATTTGTGCCTTTGAAGTTGTTGATTTTTATGACACCGGAACTATAGACCTCCTCGATAACGTAAGGGCCTTCCCATTTAGAAAGTAGTTTTCCTGCAAAAAAATCTTATGCGAGAGTCGTATAGCAATACATAATCACCTACATTAAACTCACGCTTTTGTATCCTTTTGTCATGCCATCTTTTAACCTTTTCTTTAAACAACTTCGCATTTTCATAGGCTTGGGTTCTCCATTCATCAAGTGAGCTAATATCAAATAACCTCTTCTCACCGGCAAGTTTGAAATCATAGTTGAGCTCTTTAATAGCCCAATATGCCTTATGTTCTAGTTCGAGAGGTAAATGACATGCTTTTCCATAAACCATTTTATACGGAGACATACCCATAGGATTTTTATATGCAGTTCTATAGGCCCATAATGCATCATCAAGTTTCTTGGACCAATTCTTTCTAGATCTATTGACAGTCTTTTGCAAAATTAATTTGAGCTCTCTATTACTCAATTCTACTTGACCACTAGACTGTGGGTGATACTGAGATGCAATTCTATGATTAACGTCATACTTAGCAAGCATTTTACGGAAAGCATCATGAATAAAATGTGAACCACCATCAGTCATTAAATATCTAGGGACTCCAAACCTCGGAAAAATAACTTCTTTAAGCATTTTAATATAAGTGTTAAGATCAGCACTACTACTTGGAATAGCTTCTACCCACTTAGTAACGTAATCAACAGCAACTAAAATATGGTATATCCAATAGAGGCAGGAAAACGTCCCATATAATCAAAGCCCCAAACATCAAATGGTTCAATAACAAGTGAATAATTCATAGGCATTTCTTGATGTCTACTAATATTACCAATTCTTTGACATTCATCACAAGACAAGACAAACTTACAGGCATCCTTGAAGAGAGTAGGCCAATAAAAACCAGATTGCAATACCTTATGTGTAGTTCTATCTCCAACGTGGTGTCCTCCTTAAGCTTCGGAGTGACACTTGCGTAGGATCTGTTCCTGTTCATGCTCAGGTACACAACGTCTAATAACACCATCTACTCTTTCTTTATAAAGATGTGGGTCATCCCAAAAGTAATGTATCAAGTCATAGAAAAACTTTTGTCTTTTGTTGGTATGTGAAACTAGGTGGTATGAATTTAGCAACAATGTAATTAGCATAATCAGCATACCACGGGGTGCTACGAGAGGCATTTATGACATTTAATTGCTCATCAGGAAAGCTATCATCAATTGGTAGTGGGTCATCAAGAACATTTTGTAGCCTAGACAAGTTGTCTGCAACGGGGTTCTCAGCTCCTTTTCTATCAACAATATGCAAATCAAATTCTTGTAGCAAGAGAACCCATCTAATAAGTCTAGGTTTAGCATCTTTCTTTTCCATTAGATATTTAATAGCAGCATGATTAGTGTGAATAGTTACTTTAGAATCAACAATATAAGGTCTGAACTTATCACAAGCAAATACAACTGCTAAGAATTCCTTTTCAGTAGTAGCATAATTTCTCCGAGCATTGTCTAGAGTTTTACTAGCATATTGAATAACATTTAATTTCTTATCAACTCTTTGCCCTAGAACAGCACCGATAGCATAATCACTAGCATCACACATAATTTCAAAGGATAAATTCTAATCAAGTGGCTGAACGATAGGTGCAAAGATCAATGATTTCTTAAGTACTTCAAATGCTTCTACACAATCATCTTCAAAGACAAAAGGTATATCTTTTTGTAATAAATTTGTTAGAGGCCGAGACATTTTTGAGAAGTCCTTAATGAACCTCCTATAAAAACCGGCATGACCAAGGAAACTTCTTATACCTTTGGTGTCCTTGGGACATGGCATCTTTTCAATAGCATCAACTTTGGCTTTATCAACCTCAATACCTCTTTCAGAAACTTTATGCCCCAAGACAATGCCTTCATTAACCATAAAGTGGCACTTTTCCCAATTCAAGACAAGATTAGTTTCTTCACATCTCTGCAAAACTCGATCAAGGTTGCTCAAGCAATCATCAAAAGAGGATCCATAGACGGAAAAGTCATCCATGAAAACCTCACAAATCTTTTCACAAAAGTCGGAGAATATAGCCATCATGCATCTTTGAAAGGTAGCAGGTGCATTACATAAACCGAAAGTCATACGTCTATAATCAAAAGTACCAAAAGGGCATGTAAAAGTGGTCTTTGATTGATCATTGGCTGACATAGGTATTTGAGAGAAACCAGAATAACCATCTAGAAAGCAAAAATGTGTATGTTTAGATAATCTTTCTAGCATTTGATCGATAAAAGGTAAGGGGTAATGATCCTTTTTAGTAGCCTTATTTAATTTGCAGAAATCAATTACCATCCTATACCCTGTAATAATTCTTTGAGGAATCAATTCATCTTTATCATTAGGAACAACAGTGATACCTCCCTTCTTAGGGACACAATGGACATGACTTACCCACTGACTATTAGCAACAGGATAAATTATACCTGCCTCCAGAAACTTTAGTATTTCTTTTCTTACCACTTCTTTCATCTTAGGATTCAGCCTTCGTTGATGATCAACAACTGGTTTGGCATCTTCTTCCAAATTTATTTTATGTTGACATAGAGTGGGACTAATGCCCTTAAGATCATCAAGAGTATATCCAATAGCAGCACGGTGCTTCTTCAGAGTTTTCAATAATCTCTCTTCTTCATGTTCTGAAAGGTTAGCACTAATAATAACATGATGTATCTTTTTTTCATCAAGATAAGCATATTTAAGAGTATCAGGCAACGGTTTAAGCTCAAACACGGGATCACCCTTGGGTGGAGGAGGATCCCCTAGGATTTCAACAGGCAAATTGTGTTTCAGAATAGGTTCCTGTTTAAAGAATACTTCATCTATTTCCCTTCTTTCATTCATACACATATCATTTTCATGGTCTAGCAAATATTGTTCTAAAGGATCACTAGGAGGTACGACAATAGAAGCAAGACCAATAATTTCATCCTTACTAGGCAATTCTTCTTCACGGTGTTGTCTACTAAATTTAGAGAAATTAAACTCATGAGACATATCACCCAAGCCTATAGTGACAACATTCTTTTCGCAGTCTATCTTAGCATTAACTGTGTTCAAGAAGGGTCTACCAAATATAATGGGACAAAAGCTATCTTGTGGGGAACCAAGAACAAGAAAATCAGCGGGGTATTTAGTTTTCCCACACAAGACTTCAACATCTCTAACAATTCCCATTGGTGAAATAGTATCTCTATTGGCAAGCTTAATTGTGACATCAATATCTTCTAACTCAGCAGGTGCAATTTCTTGCATAATTTCTTTGTATAAGTCAAAGGGTATTGCACTAACACTAGCACCCATATCACATAAGCCATGATAAAAATGATCTCCTATTTTAACAAAAATAACAGGCATGCCTACCACATGTCTATGTTTATCTTTAGCACAGGGTTTGGAAATTCTAGCAGTTTCACCGCAGAAATAAATAACATGCCCATCAATATTATCAGCCAAGAGATCTTTAACAATAACAATATTAGGTTCAACTATAACTTGCTCAGGAGGTGTATAAGTTCTAATATTTCTTTTACGAACCACAGTTAAAGCTTTAGCATGATCCTTTATTCTAACAGGGAAAGGTGGTTTCTCAACATAAGAAGTAGGAACAATAGGATCATTATAAGTGACAGTCTTTTCTTCAACTTTAGTAGGTGCAGCAACTTTTACTTCTATGGGAGGATGATATTTAAACCACTTCTCCTTGGGGAGATCAACATAAGTAGCAAAAGATTCACAGAAAGAAGCTACTATCTCAGAGTCAAGTCCATATTTAGTGCTAAATTTACGAAAAACATCGTTATCCATAAAAGATTTAACACAATCAAACTTAGGTGTCATACCTGACTCCTTACCTTCATCGAGATCCGAATCTTCAGAGTTGCCTTTAATTCTATCTAATAAATTCCATTTGAATTGAATAGTCTTCATCGTAAAAGAGCCAGCACAAGAAGTATCAAGCATGGTGCGATTGTTTTCAGAAAGCCGAGCATAAAAACTTTGAAGAATTATTTCTCTTGGGAGCTCACGATTGGGGCATGAATATAACATTGATTTAAGCCTCCCCCAAGCTTGAGCGATTCTTTCTCCTTCGCGAGGCCAAAAATTATATATATAATTGCGATCACGATGAACAAGATGCATAGAATAAAACTTCTGATGAAATTCCAATTTCAATCGTTTGTAGTTCCATGATCCTATATCATCACATAGCCTATACCATGTCGATGCATCTTCCTTCAAAGATAAAGGGAAGACCTTCTTATTAACAACATCATCGGGTATACCTGCAAGCTTAAATAATCCACAAACTTCATCCACATATAGTAGGTGCTCATCAGGATGCTTTGTTCCATCTCATGCAAAAGGATTAGCTAGCAGTTTTTCTAACATACTCGAAGGAACTTCAAAGGGAACATTTTCATTTTCAGTAGGTTCAGTAGGTTGAGGAGCAACTCTTTGCTCTACTGGTCGGGGTGAAGATACCCCGAACAAGCCCCTCAGAGGATTACTTTCCATAGTAACAAGTGACAGTAAATTTCAGCACACTATATAAATGTTTCCTTACCAAATTCCACCTACCAAAGGCGCTTCACTCCTCGGCAACGGCGCCAGAAAAGAGTCTTGATGACCCACAAGTATAGGGGATCTATCGTAGTCCTTTCGATAAGTAAGAGTGTCGAAGCCAACGAGGAGCAGAAGGAAATGATAAGCGGTTTTCAGCAAGGTATTCTCTGCAAGTACTGAAATAAGTGGTAACAGATAGTTTTGTGATAAGATAAATTATAATGAGAAACAAGCAACAAAAGTAAATAAAGTGCAGCAAGGTGGCCCAATCCTTTTTGTAGCAAAGGACAAGCCTGGACAATCTCTTATACAGAGAAAAGCGCTCCCGAGGACACATGGGAATTATCGTCAAGCTAGTTTTCATCACGTTCATATGATTCGCGTTTGGTACTTTGATAATTTGATATGTGGGTGGACCGGTGCTTGGGTGCTATTCTTACTTGAGCAAGCATCCCACTTATGATTAACCTCTATTGCAAGCATCCGCAACTACAACAAAAGTATTAAGCTAAACCTAACCATAACATGAAACATATGGATCCAAATCAGCCCCTTACGAAGCAACGCATAAACTAGGGTTTAAGCTTCTGTCACTCTAGCAACCCATCATCGACTTATTACTTCCCAATGCCTTCCTCTAGGCCCAAATAATGGTGAAGTGTTATGTAGTCGACATTCACATAACACCACTAGAGGCTAGACAACATACATCTCATCAAAATATCGAACGAATACCGAATTCACATGACTACTAATAGCAAGACTTCTCCCATGTCCTGAGGAACAAACGTAACTACTCACAAAGCATATTCATGTTCGTAATCAGAGGGGTATTAATATGCAAAAAGGATATGAACATATGATCTTCCACCAAATAAACCAACTAGCATCAACTACAAGGAGTAATTAACACTACTAGCAAACTACTAGTACCAATCCCGGACTTGGAGACAAGAATTGGATACAAGAGATGAACTAGGGTTTTGAGAGGAGATGGTGCTGGTGAAGATGTTGACGGAGATTACCCTCTCCCGATGAGAGGAGCGTTTGTGATGACGATGGAGATGATTTCCCCCTCCCAGAGGGAAGTGTCCCCGGCAGAACATCTCTGCCGGAGCCCTAGATAGGTTCCGCCTCGTGGCGGCAGAGTCTCATCCCGAAAGGTTGCTTATGATTTTTTCCCTGACGAAAGACTTCATATAGCAGAAGATGGCCACCGGAGAGCCAACAGGGGGCCCACGAGGCAAGGGGGCGCGCCCCCACCCTCGTGGCTAGGTGGGTCCCCCTCTGACGTACTTCTTCCGCTTAATATTTTTTATTATTTCCAAAAATAACTTTCGTGGAGTTTCAGGACTTTTGGAGTTGTGCAGAATAGGTCTCTAATATTTGCTCCTTTTCCAGCCCAGACTTCTAGCTGTTGGCATTCTCCCTCCTTATGTAAACCTTGTAAAGTAAGAGAGAATAGGCATAAGTATTGTGACATAATGTATAATAACAGCCCATAATGCAATAAATATCGATATAAAAGCATGATGCAGAATGGACGTATCACAGCATAACTAGTAAATCTCATAATAGTTCCAGAAACAAATGCATGTTTGTGGTCTTGAATTGAAATTCATACATGATTCAGATAGATTGGACTATGATCTTTTTACCTCCAAATCCATACATGATTGAAAGTAGGAAGTAATTGTGCATCTTTCTATTGTTCAGGCAGATAATTTGTATTTGGTAAAACAAAATCAAACTATGTGGATCCCTAGATCATCTAATAATTCAAGAATTGAACACATGAGTTAAATGGAGCCAGCCGAAAACTGTCAATGAATTCCTATGCCATGCTTTTTTTAATGACAACCCAAGTTTATATAATGGCATTTGCGATGAATAAAATTTAAAATCAATATTCACAACCAAGAGTACAGATTGATAATTATTGTCACCTGTCTTTAGCTTCAGAGATGTGGTAGACAAGGCACTCTTGTTCTACACATAGCTGGAGCACTGCTGCCCACTGTGGCTTCACGTAGTGCGTGTACTCGACATCAACGCCAAATATTTTGACGGGCATTCCGCCGAGCTTCCTCCTAAGCGTGGACAACATCTTGTCCATGTCTCGACCCTTGCTTGTGCAAATGACGTGGGGCTTGTGGTTGTCGTGGAGCTCGACGTCATGGATCACCCTGGTGTACCCACGGTGCTGCTTGTATAGAGGTGCATCTTCCATGGCTCTCCTCCTCTCTCTCACATTTGTTCTGGAGAGAGAGAGGTTAGTGAAAGGAAGTGGGGAGAATAAGCGGCAATGGGGTTTTGGGGGGACGAAGCAGTTGTGATTTCTCCACTGCTCTCTCTCTCTCTCTCTCTGCTCTTTGTGACATGACGTGGGAGTGATGAGGGGGCTGGTAGCATGGTGGGGTTGTGGTTTTAGTTACGTGGCAACTACAAAGAGGTTCTGCGATGTGGAGGCTGTGCTAGTGTGTTGGAAATCTGAAACGACGTCGCCTCTTTTTTCGTGACAACTTCAGATATGCACGCAACTGTTAGAAATGAGATGATTGTGTTTTTGGTGAATTTTCTTACTAAGTGTACTTCTTGGGTATCGTGATAAAACTGCCCATGTCCATAAATTGTACTGCATGCAACTGGTTTTATTCTTCATATAATGTATTAGATCAGATCAAGATTCATATAGATGTAAGTGCACTGCTTTTTCGATGGAATGTATTTTTATTTTGTTATTTTTATACGTGATGGTGATGCTACTTTTGTGGGAGTGGTGGATTGTGTGGGTAGGTGTACCAGACATCTTTGTATATCCAACAGTGTTGCATTCTTCATTTTAACTAAACTGTAATACAGTAGAAAGGGAATTGCATTCCAGAAGTAACAATACTTCCTCCTTTCATAGGATGAACTGCATTGTCGTAGGCCGCAGACTGCATTTGTAGGTTGACTTGGGGCTTCGTGTATTTATTTATGAGAGCGAACTGCAGTTTCTGGCAGTGCCCACACACATTTTTGTTGTTGTTGTGGTTATTCATTTTAGAAAGTTTTTATTTTTTCTTGCTGTTTTATATTTTTTTATATTTTTCTAGTCACTGTTTTATTTTAGTGGGGCGTGGAATTTTAAGCACTCTCACGTGTTGGCCCTGTGTTGGGGAGAGAAGACGCATTTGGCCCAAGTAGGCCTGCCGGCACGGTTGGTTCACGGTGCGCTGTGCGCGCGCGCTAATGTTTAGTCCCACCTCGCCCGATGAGAGCGCCCCCAACCGGTTTATAAGCCCCGGCGAGGCAACGCTCTCGAACTCCTCTGGTTACTGATTGGGCGCTTGTACACGGTGCTCGCTTCACTTTCCTCCCTGACATGTGGGCCCTTGTGTGCCCGGCCCCACGCATCGTGGCTTAGAACGGACTCACCTACTGTGAGCGCAAACTTAGTACGAGACTGGCTGGGGCCTGGTTGCACCTGGGCGGTCAATTTTTTTCTTTTCGTATTGCAAGTATTTTTTTCTTTTGAATTGCATGTAGTTGCGTTTTTCGTATGCACCATTTGTACTGCTTGTACCAACGTTGCGAACTGCATTGCATGTATTTACGGACTGCAGTGTTTGCACTAAGTCTATGTGTTGTGTACTGCACGAAAGTGCATCTCTTGTGCTTCTTCTAAGTATTCACTTCATGTACGCACCTTGTGCACTGCCTATATTTACTCTTGTGAACTACATTCATCTTTGTTTAGAATGGTTTATGAATTATAGTTTTTTAGAAATATAAATATTAATGAGATGCAGTTAGTGGGTGGGAGGAGCTGTAGTCAAAGTACACCTTTTTTGTCTTTATTTTTCTTGGTAACATAAGCCTTTACTGATTGTCCTTCATTCTTCGTAACATAAGTTTCATTAACTCTCGTTTAATTTTCACTATTATTTTCTGCGTGGCTAGACCTTTTGCATTCCTCTTCTATATATCTAGGCCAACTTCTAACCTTCATTTGCAGTTCATTTCCCCTCTAGCCGCAACTTCTCTCCTTCCTCCATCCCCCTTTCTTTCTTTTCATTTTCTAGGGTTTGTTGCGATGGCTCCAGGCCCCTACGCGAATCTCTCCTGCTGCGGCCATGGTTGTGGTGTGCTGACAGACCGCAATTACTCAGCTTGCTCGCAGGCCCGTTGTGCTCGCCAGGGGGGGGGGCAAGGTCTTGTGCCGAGCTGGGCTAGCGGAGCATCTTGCATATGGCACAATTTTCATGGAGGGATTGAATCTGGACCATATCAACGTTGTTGCATTCTATTCCACCCTGCTTCGATGTGGCCTTGGCCGCACAAGTCCTTTTGTCCATCAGCTTACGCCCACAGACATGGAGACTCGCTACAAGATGGTAACTTTTGTTTGAACTTGTAGTACTTTAGGAACGCACTTGTTTTGTTTTACTGAAGTGTACTGCATGGTGTTCTTATATATTTTTTTATTTTTTTCCTTGCATGTGTGGAGCTCGTGTTTATTTGCATGTACTAAGATGCTCCATGAATATAGAGTTCGTACTACATGGTTACAATATGTGAACTGCTTAGGTATGAGATGAGCACTACTAGTTTTCACAATGTTTCCCTGTGTACGGTGTGTACTACATGCAACTATTTTTAAGAACTACATGATTGTTAGAAGCGTACTTCATATTAGCATGCTCCGTACTGCATGTACCTCCCTTGCATAAGAGGTTCATTAACTTTGTGTGCGTTTTATCTCTACTGCTTGTTGGACAGTTGTGCACTTCATCTAGCTCGCGTCTGTACTGTGTGCAGGTTTTTCTGCTGTGTGCACAATATGAGAATTGTATTTCTAGTATCGTCCTCTAACAGTTTTATTATTTTTTGCAAAAAATCCCACAACGAGTTGTTAGGTATCTCTGGCTCAAGAAGGGAATTCTCCAAGTTGTTCTCGTTAATGGACACCCGAAACCAGCTAAGTACCATGTAGGCATTGATGGGCGGTTGTATCTGCAAAAAGGCTGGAAGTCTCAGCAAGTTGTTTTCCTCAACTTTTTTGGTCTCGAGGGTCGTATATTTAGAATCATGTTTGACGTGATTGGTTAAGGTTATGAGGTTGATTGTAATAAGTATTTTGCGTATCGAATGCTTCATCTTTTTACGTGATTGTAATTAATACTTTTGTGATTTGAACCACCTAGCCTATAAGTCAGAACTTCGTGCTGTTTATGAGCTAACTGCATTTTTTGTGGCTTGTGGATCAAAGTGCGCTAATGTTTACTCCAGACTGCTATATATATAGTTTTCTCTACACATCATTTATCTCGTATAGTTTAGTGGAAGAACTCAAAGTCAGCGGGAAATTTGTGTTTACACAAAATTTAAATTGCTACATAAGTCATACAGATATGCAAACTGCCGTATATATATATGATTAATTTATTGAACTGTATCTATTTGGTCGTTAACCTGCTGCTTCTTCACGGTGACTACAGTGTGTCTAATGTTGCACTTTGTCTTGTTTTCCATGGTGGTGTTGCCGCTTCTTGTCTTTGCACCGTTGTTTTTGTCGCACCTCGCGTGCTGGTTGATGGCAGTTTTTTTTCCAGCGTTGTGAACCGCAACCTTTTTTTCTCCTCGCGCGTTGGTTGATGGCGGTTTTTGTTTTGCAACGCTATGAACTGCATCCTTTCGCGCTCCTACCTTGTTTTTGTATGTGGTGTCATTCTCAATTGTTTCTGTACAACATCATTCCCTTTTGTTCTCTATCTTTTGTTTGGTGGTCTTGTGAGCATTGTTTCTTCATGTTATTCGTCCTCTTCACTCTCTTCTTCTCCCTCCTCCTCTCCTTCATCTTCTTCTTCGTAAGCCACTTCTTCTTTAGTTGTAACACCATCTTCTTCGTCTTCCTCGTTTTGTGATCTTGTTCTTTTGGCGCAGGTTCTTGAATTGTGTCTGTTCCTCTTTCTATAGATGCTGCAACGTCTCGGTTTCGTCCATTTCTTAGTGTTGTCAGCGGAATCTTTGTTTTGTTGTGCATCGCCATGGCCATGGTTTTCTTGTTCATGTATTTTTTACATGTCTTGGCATTGTGGCCGTTGATGGCATTACATGTATTGCACCTTCTTATTCCAAGTGGCTGGCCATCACTGTCCAGTCAAGCTATGGTTTACTGTTTTTGTCATCATTTTCTCCTTGCATGCAACCATTTTTGGGTTGCATCGCCCCTTTCTTCATCCATCTCGTGTTTGAAACAGGAGGTGGAAGAATTGTTTCTTTTTTTATTGCACCAGTTGTGCTGTGTTTTGCATTTTCTACTTCCTCGGTATTCTTGTCAACCTAGGAATTATCTTCTTGTTTTATGTTTGTTGCTTCTTCTTCTTCATTGAGCACATCAAGTTCCTCGATCAGTTCCCTCATACAAGACAACACCATGTGGTAATCGGCGTCGAACCTTGTCCCTCTGTTTGCAAGGTCCATTGTTGTTTCTGACAGCAATTTTCTATGGCAAAATAGTGAACTTCCATCTGGTGTTGCTTGTTCGTAGTCTCTTCCGTCAAACGTTGGATTTGATCTTGCGTTCCGGGTGTATCTTTTCGTGATGTACACCTCAGGAATCTCGAGTACTCTCAGGTGACAAAGCATGCATACCACATGGACACAAAAGAGCCCTACAGACAACACATGTTTCTTTGTTTTGTAAGTGAACTGCATGAAATTAAGGAAGTGAACTTCACTTGCTTTTGTCAGTTAATTGTGCAAGTGGACTTTTAAATTTCAGTAAGTGAGCTTCATGCATAACTTTAAAAATTAGGATTTTTGTGCTAGCGAGCCACACCTGTGTGTCCAGAGTTTGCACTCACATTCGTATACACTGTTCATTTCATCGACGACCACATGGAAATCGTGCCTTGACCAATCGAATGCATCTGATCTGTTGTAGTGGTGTACGAGGTATTTTGTTGGGTTCTCAGGGCACTGTTCTGCTCTGAATGCAGTGTTGTGGTAAAGTGTTTCTTTGAAATCTGCAAAAACTCCCTTGTGTATACTTTCGATAGCTGAACTTCGAACCCAAACTGGGTCGTTGTCTTTACTTCTGACTGCATGATCATAAATGTAGCGTTATGAATCAGAGAACTAAAAAATATTATTTGGTCTGGTAGTTATTTTAGCAGTTTTTGATCGACATTTTATTTACCTCATTGCCAACTGTCTCTGCATGCTCGACAGCCTTCCTGGTCTGAATGCACTAGTCCACCTGTTGAGCTAACAGATGGAGATCATGCTTCTCTTTGACGAAGTTTTTCTTCAATATACGGTTCATGCTCTCGCTTCTCTGCGTGGAAGTCATCCAAGCACAGAAAATTTCTTAGAGTAAGCTGAGATCCACTCGTGCCTGTCATCCCACAACAAATTCATCACTTCGTCGTTTTGCAAGTTGTATTTCTGCATGAGGTCCTTCCATGTCCGTTAAAATTCTGACGACATTAGTGGGTGGTTCAGCACCGTAGTGAGTTCATCCTTGAGTTTCTCGTGCGCCTTGTACAACAAGGCGGGGTGGTCTTTCTACATCTTCATGATGTGCCACCAACCCAACTTATGTATTGTATCTGGGAGGCTAGCTTTTAATGCTGCCTTCATCAATGAACATTGGTCTGAGGGGCACAAGTAGTGTTTTTTATTAAGTTGTTTATGTGTAATAAATACGGAAGAAATAGAAGTGTACCAAACAAATGTAAGTATACAGGTGTTGTATTGTACCAGTGAGCATGTAGATTGACGGCTTATAGTTCATACAGCTCAAGAATGTTTTGAAAACCCACTCGAACGACAATATCATTTCATCTCGCACAAGGGCGACAACAAATATGGTGCTCTGTAGATGATGGTTCACTCTCACGAAGACTCCTAGCGGCATGTGGAATTTCTTAGTTTTATATGTCACGTCAAATGTAACGTAGTCTCCAAAATCATCATACGATCCTTTGCAACTTGCGTTGGCCCAATAGACGTTTCTTACATGATTAATTGCATCGATGTCGTAATCATAGAAAAATGTTGGGTCGATCTTCTGCATCTGCTCAAAGTCCAGAAGTATCTAGACGTCATCTTGAGACTTTGTCTGGCAAAGTTCTGTTTCCTGCATTTCAAACGCAATGCAAACTCATCTTATCAAACAGGAAATAATTACCCACAAAATGCTCAAGCGATATGTTCGGTGACGTGCTTACTTGTTGATCCAGTCGCGGCTAGTATGTCCAATGAATTGCAGACCACCAGACATACGCGACATCATTGACATCATCTGTGCGTGTGTGTGGTTGTCCAACTGCATGTCCTTCACCAACTGGTCAATCAAAGGATCGTCACTTTTGTGCGAGTGCATGTGAAAAAGCATCCCGGGGTTTCTAGCATCTTGTGATTGTGGTTGAGCTCAACCATTTCTATCACAAAACTGCCATTCTTCCTCTTTTTGACTCTAATTCTTGCCTTACAGCCAATCCTTTTTTATGTCTTCTCACGTTTCCGGTCATAATATGACACAGTCTGCTTGTGCCTCCCTTCTCTTGAGGAGACAATGTAGGCATTTGTCTTGTGTTTTGCCCTCTTGCGTATGCCAAACCCTACATATCTTGCATAAGTGTTGTAAAAGTTCCATGCATTGTCGTACGTGGTGAACTTCATTCCAACGACAGGTATGAGGTTCGGCAACATGTTTTTATCCTGCATCAAGTGCAATGCTCTGTGAGACAAAGTGTACTATTCTGTTTAAATACGAGGACTGCATACGAGTTAAGAAAGCACTGCAATGTTACTAAGTTTTTGGAAGAGTCGACTATATTAGATGTTAGGCCGAACTTCACAAGAAATATCAGTGTCCACTACAATGTTATCTGATTGGACTGCAAATATTATTATTTTCCAGGACATAAACTTGCATGTGTGTAATGGCGTTCATCCGATGGCGTTTGCAGCTCACTGGGTTGTATTGGACATGCTGGGGTTATAGAAGATCTGTGTAGTTCAAGATCTCGCGGTGGCAATAGTGAGGAGGACTTGTACCTGCCGTTCACTTCTGACTGAGGCACCCTTGGTGGTCGCAGTGTTGAAGTTCATGCAGCAGGTCCACTCGGAGCTCTGTTTTTTTGGTGCAACAGGTCCACTCGAAGCTCTATTTTTTGGTGCAGTAGGTGGATGTTGAGCTCTGTTTTGTGGTGCAGCAGGTGGACGCGGTGGTAATCCAGTGTTGTGGTGATCTCTCACTAGATTGGTTTGAAATTGTGAGAGCAGCGACACATCATCATAATCATCATATTCTGCAACATCATGGTCAACAACATCATCATTGTCTGTTTGGACATGCTGTCCAAATGTAGTGAACTCGTGCTTGTACTCTGGGTTGAGAACTCTTATTGGCTCATCTTCATTCTCATCATCTTCATCATACTGTCGGTTAGTGCCCTCCCACATGAAGGTGACATCATCTCCATCTTCGACTACCTCTTCTTCCTGGAAAAAATCTTCTTCCGGAGAGTATTGCACCCGATTTGTTGTCGTGAAGAATCCTTGAGGAATCACAGGGTTAACCCAACCAGTGTCTCTTCCGGAAGAAGCTTGACTCTTCTGAAAGTTGATGGTCCCTTGGTTGTCAATTATGCGCGGCATTTTGCATCTGCTGAACGTCATTTTCTGCACAAAATGGCTGAGCTGTATTGTCAGGTAAAATGAACTGAATCATACAAACTACAATGTGTTTGAAAGGGTACTACAAACTAATGCACGCGGACTGCATCATCCCGCATGGTGAACTAAAGTAACCGCATTGCATCATTGTCCATAGAGAACCTATACAACCGTACTGCATAACCGAGCAACTGCACTGCAATTTTAATCACGACAAACTGATGTAACTGCACCGCATCTTTTTTGGAGGCGTAATCGACTACATGTACTGCTTTGTATGGAACAAGTAAATTGGGAGAGATGTGGAAGTGTACTGCTTACCATGTGTTGCAGTGCTTTCTTGTGTTTGCAGGAGGAAGTTCCATGCTCGTCCGTCTGCACCACTTTTGCGTTCACCCGTGCAGTCCACTTGCCCTTCAGAAGTTCATGAGTGTTCTAGATGTTGCTCAAGGTGAGGGGAGATGGAGGATTTGCGCTGAAGGTTGTCGCAACCTTCATCCAAGAAGGTGTCGTGGATGAAGGAACCTTGTGCACAGTCCTCCTTCCTTGAATTGGTGTTATGTCGAGGCAGCACCAATCCACATCTGATGAAGGACAGGTAATTGAAGACGAACTGCTCAATGTCGTGGAAGAAGGCCGAAAGGAGATCGGCGACGACGCTACCGAGCTGCTACCGCGGAAGAAGGCCGGTATGTGAGTGGTGGCGGCGCTCCTTGGTTGCTGCTGTGGAAGATGGCCGAGAGGCGATGTGCGGTGGCACTTCTTGGCCGCTGCAGTGGAAGAAGACTGCGAGGGGAGGGGCGGCAACATTGCCGGCCGCCACCGCAGGAGAAGGCCGGAAGGGCAGTGGCGGCGGCGCTCACTGGCCGTTGCCATGGGAGAGAGCAGGGAGGGGAGGGGCGGCATCGCTCCTAGGCCGCTGCCGCGGAAGAAGGCCGGAAGGGGAGGGGCGGCATCGATCCCAGGCCGCTGTCGCGGTAGAAGGTGGGGAGGGGAGGGGCGATGGCGATCCCAGGCCGCTGCCACGGTAGAAGGCGGGGAGGGGAGGGGCAGCGGCGATCGGGTGGGGGATGTGCAGAATAAGCTCAGGTGTTATCAGAATAAGACTCTTAAGGGGTGTTATCAATATATATCTTCCACCCATAGTACTATGTCCATGGCTCAGTCTCATGTATTGAGTGGAGCTGAAAATATTGAAGCGCATTAAAAAGTACTCCCTCCATCCAAAAAAGCTTATCCCTCAAATGGATGTATCCATCCGAAAAATCTTGTCCCTCAAATGGATGTATCTAGCACTACCTTGGTTCTAGATACATCCATTTAAGGGACACGCTTTTTCGGATGGAGGGAGTATGATCCAATTACTTGGTTTGACACCGGGGTGCTCATGATTTATCTAGCCATGGTGAAGGCGGAGTCATGCCAGATACAATGAGCAGGGATAACATTCGTCGAGCATCTTATATTTTGAAAAGGTAATGATTATATTATTATATTCATGGATATTATTATGTTGATATTAATTACTTCATCGTTTATCATTATTTATATCATAAAAGAGATTACATGATAAACATGCTAGGTAGCATTCAACATCTTGCACGGTTTGCAAATGACCGGAATCGGTTGCACGGTTTGCAAATGACAAGCCAAACAATATGAGTAATGCTTTAAGAAAGATGAAATAATGGAGACAGAATAAAACCAAGAAATATGGTTAAACCCTGTCATTTTACTCTTAATGGCAACAATACAGTACGTGCCTCGCTACCCCTGTTGTCACTGGGTGAGGACACCGCAAGATTGAACCGACTACAAAGCACCTCTCCCACTGAAGATAAATCAATCTAGTTGTCCAAACAAAACGGTTAGATTAGAGAGAAATACAAACCTATAATAATCATGCATAATAAAGTTCAGCAAAGACTCAACTACTTTCAGTGAATATCCCAAATCATCAACCCACAATTCATCGGATCCCAACAAACACACTGCAAAATAAGATTACATTGAATCGGTCTTGAAGAGAACATTGTATCGAAGATCAAAGAGAGAGAAGAAGCCATCTAGCTAATCATTATGGAATCATAGGTCTGTGGTAAACTACTCACACATCATCGAAGGTGGAGCAAGGTTGATGTAGAAGCCCTCCGTGATTGATCCCCCCTCCGATAGAGTACCGAAAAAAGCCTCCGGATGGGATCGTAGAAGAATAGAAGCTTGCAGCAGCGAAAAAATTGTTTTGGGTGGCTCTATGTTGGTTTTGGGATTTATGGGAATTTATAGAAGTGGAATTATGTCAAATGGAGTTGTGTGGGGCCCATAAGATTAGGTGGTGCACCCCTTGGGGGCGTGCCATGTGAGCTTGTGGCACTCCCGTAGATCGTCTCGTCTCCTCCTGAAGCTTATAGGGTCCCTTCTAGTCCAGAAAAAATAACCATAAAATTTCATCATGTTTGGATTCGTTTGGTATTGATTTTCTGAAAAACAAAAAACATGCTGAAAACAAGAACTAGCACTAGGCACTGAGTTAATAGGTTAGTTCCCAAAAATGGTAACAAACTGCATATAAATCATCCAAGATTAATAATATAATACCATGAAACAATAAAAAATTATTGATATGTTGGAGATGTATCAGCATCCCCAAGCTTAATTCCCACTCGTCCTTGAGTAGGTGAATGATAAAAATGGATTTTTTGATGTTGAATGCTACCTAGCATGTTTATCATGTAATCTCTTTTATGATATAAATAATGATAAACGATGAAGTAATTAATATCAACATAATAATATCCATGAATATAATAATATAATCATTACCTTTTCAAAATATAAGATGCTCGACGAATGTTATCCCTGCTCATTGTATCTGGCATGACTCCGCCTTCACCATGGCTAGATAAATCATGAGCACCCCGGTGTCAAACCAAGTAATTGGATCATACTCCCTCCATCCGAAAAAGCGTGTCCCTTAAATGGATGTATCTAGAACCAAGGTAGTGCTAGATACATCCATTTGAGGGACAAGATTTTTCGGATGGATACATCCATTTGAGGGATAAGCTTTTTTGGATGGAGGGAGTACTTTTTAATGCGCTTCAATATTTTCAGCTCCACTCAATACATGAGACTGAGCCATGGACATAGTACTATGGGTGGAAGATATATATTGATAACACCCCTTAAGAGTCTTATTCTGATAACACCTGAGCTTATTCTGCACATCCCCCACCCGATCGCCGCCGCCCCTCCCCTCCCCGCCTTCTACCGTGGCAGCGGCCTGGGATCGCCATCGCCCCTCCCCTCCCCACCTTCTACCACGACAGCGGCCTGGGATCGATGCCGCCCCTCCCCTTCCGGCCTTCTTCCGCGGCAGCGGCCTAGGAGCGATGCCGCCCCTCCCCTCCCTGCTCTCTCCCATGGCAACGGCCAGTGAGCGCCGCCGCCACTGCCCTTCCGGCCTTCTCCTGCGGTGGCGGCCGGCAATGTTGCCGCCCCTCCCCTCGCAGTCTTCTTCCACTGCAGCGGCCAAGAAGTGCCACCGCACATCGCCTCTCGGCCGTCTTCCACAGCAGCAACCAAGGACATGCGGAATGCTTGGTTTGCCAAGTTGATGCCTTGTTCATATATTTCCCTTCCGGAGCACGCATATGCATTGCATATCACATCTCGCATATCATGCCATGTTTTGCATCATGTTGTTTGTGCATTGCATCATGGTTGATAGTTGTTCTTTGCTTTTGTTCTTGTCTTTGGGTAGAGCTGGGAGACGAGAACGTGACCGAGGAACCTGTTGAGAACGCTTACGAGGATCAAGCTTTCGACAACTCTGAGAACCTTGTAGGCAAGATGACCATACCCTCGAAATCACTTCTATCTTTGCTTGCTAGTTGCTCGCTCTTTTGCTATGCTGCGATACCTACCACTTGCTATGTACTTCCTCCTATGTTGCCATGTCAAGCCTCTAACCATCCTTTCCTAGCAAACCGTTGTTTGGCTATGTTACCGCTTTTGCTCAGCCCCTCTTATAGTGTTGTTAGTTGCAGGTGAAGTTGAAGTTTGTTCCATGTTGGAACATGGATATGTTGGGATATCACACTATCTATTATTTAATTAATGCATCTATATACTTGGTAAAGGGTGGAAGGCTCGGCCTTATGCCTGGTGTTTTGTTCCACTCTTTCCGCCCTAGTTTCCATCATACCGGTGTTATGTTCCTTGATTTTTGCGTTCCTTACACGGTTGGGTGATTTATGGGACCCCTTGACAGTTCGCTTTGAACAAAACTCCTCCAGCAAGGCCCAACCATGGTTTTACCATTTGCCACCTAAGCCTTTTTCCCTTTGGTTTTCGCGAGCCCGAGGGTCATCTTTATTTTAACCACCGGGCCAGTGCTCCTCTGAGTGCTGGTCCAAACTAGAGCACCGTGCGGGCCCGTCCCTAGGCAACTTGGGTCATGTTGGTACCTGTACGCTTTGCTTATCCGGTGTGCCCTGAGAACGAGATATGTGCAGCTCCTATCGGGATTTGTCGGCACAGTCGGGTGTTTTTGCTGGTCTTGTTTTACCATTGTCGAAATGTCTTGTAGCCGGGATTCCGAGACTGATCGGGTCTTCCCGGTAGAAGGAATATTCTTCGTTGACCGTGAGAGCTTATAATGGGCTAAGTTGGGACACCCCTGCGGGGTATTATCTTTCGAAAGTCGTGCCCGCGGTTATGAGGTAGATGGGAATTTGTTAATGTCCGGTTGTAGAGAACTTGACACTTGACTTAATTGAAAACACATCAACCGCTTGTGTAACCGTGATGGTCTCTTTTTGGCGGAGTCCGAGAAGTGAACACGGTTTGAGTTATGCATGAACGTAAGTAGTTTCAGGATCACTTCTTGATCACGTCTAGCTTCACGACCATGCTTTGCCTCTCTTCTCGCTCTCTTTTGCGTATGTTAGCCATCATATATGCTTAGTGCTTGCTGCAGCTCCACCTCATTACTTCATCCCTCCTATAAGCTTAAATAGTCTTGATCTCGCAGGTGTGAGATTGCTGAGTCCTCGTGACACATATATTCTACCAAAACAGTTGCATGTGCTGACGATACCAGTGCAGATGACGCAACCGAGCTCAAGTGGGAGTTCGACGAGGAACGTGGCCGTTACTAAGTTTCTTTTCCTGATGATCAGTAGTGGAGCCCAGTTGGGACGATCGGGGATCTAGCATTTGGGGTTGTCTTCTTTTGTTTTGGTTCTGTAGTCGGACCTTGATTGTACTCTGTATGATGATTGTTTAAATTATGTACTGTGTGAAGTGGCGATTGTAAGCCAACTCTTTATCCCATTCTTGTTCATTACATGGGATTGTGTGAAGATGACCCTTCTTGCGACAAAACCACCATGCGGTTATGCCTCTAAGTCGTGCCCCGACACGTGGGAGATATAGCCGCATCATGGGTGTTACAAGTTGGTAACCAGAGCCATCCCCGACTTAGGAGCCCCCTGCTTGATCGAATCACTGGCGTTGTTGAGTCTAGAAAAAAATGTTTTGAGTCTTAGGATTATATATATCGGAGAGTAGGATTCTTTTTACTCCGCAGTCCCTTCGTCGCTCTGATGAGGCCTCCTGACGTAGAAGTTTTGACTCTACTCTCCTCAAATTTCACTAAATTTTTTTAGGATCACGCGGGTATCTTGGAATCGTTCCTATGGTTTTGTGACGAGAACATTGTTCTTGGTGCCTCCTGACATTTAGGGGTTGTGGCAGTGTCCCGGGGAGTTGAGCTCCGAGGTGTTGTCGTCACAATTTTATTGTTGCAGTTCTGGAATACCTGAGTTTCGCCGACATCGAAAATCTCTTTTATGCAGTTGTTGATGAGATCACCTCGACGCCACCCAGTACTGGGGCGGGAGTTTGGGAGTATTGCCATAACTCGTATAACGGATGCTTTTCGAAGGTTGAGGTAAACGATTTCTGAAGGTTTCTTGGTTATTTGTTGAAGGATGGAGACAACTGGATCTAGGTATTGTTAGTTTGGGTGATATATTTTGTGTCCCCTGTATCCCCAACACCTGATTGCATAACCAGAAAGTTTTGGGAGTTTATAAGTGGGAATTCTAATAGCTTATAGGATATCTTTCCGACAGATGTATGATTTGAGATTGGGGTCCAACGTGCTAGTGGTTCGCTTTTCACGGTCGATTTACAGTGGTCGCGAGGCGTCTTAAAGAATCCTTGGCTATGCCGATTCGGGGACGTCTTGTTTGTCATTCGTGACGTCCGCTGTACGTCGTGCCCGTGGGGCCTCATCACGAACACTTTGGGCGAAATCTCTATCTTGTGTTTGTTCCGGCTTATTCTGCAAGCCAATCCTTTGTTTTGTTTACAGTCGTGGTATTCGAGTTGTTTCGAAGTCAGATGTTGATTCCATACCTTTTACTAAGTGGCTTCTCAACTTATGGAAGTGTGATGATTTATTTTGGAATTCATTCGTTCATTCTTGTTCGAATGTTAAGGATATTTGTTGCAATTTCGAACCTTTGATTCAGCTTGAATATATGTCTTTCAAGATGCTAATGGATGTCACCTCTTCAGGATGGCTCCGCCAACACGTCAGAATCCGGAACGCAATGATGGGGGTCAGGCGAACCCTCCGCCACCACCTCCGCCTCCGGAGGCTTGGCAAGCCTTGATGACTGCAACAAATGCCAATGCTCAGATACTGATTCAGCTCATGCAAGAACGCAACCAAGGGCAAGGCAATCAAGGGAATCAAGGCCAAGGCAACAATCAACCTCACTTTGCTACCCTCAATCAGTTTCTAGCAAATCAACCGAAGTCTTTCAGCTACTGTGCCGAGGCCACTGATGCCGGATTGGCTCATCGATATCAACAAGCATTTTGAATGTAGCAATGTCTGACCTGAGGACTTTGTCAAGTTTGCCTCTTTTCAACTCAAGGACCAAGCTGCCGAGTGGTATCAGCAATACAAAGATTCCAGAGGAGGTCGTGTGATTACCTGGGATGATTTCTGCCCAGACTTCAAAGCTCACCACATTCCACAAAGTGTTGTTGAGAGCAAGCGTGAGGAGTTCTGCAATTTTAAGAAAGGCAGCTTGTCCGTGTATCAATACAACATCTAGTTTCAGAAACTTGCTCGCTTCTCTAAGCAAGACGTCCCTGATGAGAAGATCATGATTTATCAATTCAGAGGGGGCCTCAGAGAAGATCTGCAATTAGCTCTCGTGCTTTTTGAGCCGAAAAAGTATGATGAATTCTACAACATGGCACTGAAACAAGAAGCTGCTCAGCTCAAGTGTGAGGCTTCTAAGAAGAGAGTCAGGGACGCAGTTCAGTCCTCTTCTTCCTCACTAGTGGCGGCGAAGCAACAGAAGTTCTGGTTGCCTCCTCCTCCTCCGTTCCGCCAGCCTTACCAGCAGAAGAACAAAGGTGTTCGCGGATCTTCCCACCCACCCAATCCTGTCTATCAGAACAAGTCTCAGAATCAAGCTCCAAGGTCAAATGCTCCTTATCATCGTCCGCTCTTAGAGGTGACTTGCAACAAGTGTCATCAGAAGGGTCACTATCCGAACAAGTGCTTCAACCAAAGGCGCCTTCTGCCTCCTCCTCCTGTGAGATCCTCCAGCAATGCAGTGGTCAAGCATAAGCCCAAGAATGCCAAGGTGAACATGATAAATGCGGTTTAGGCAAAGGATGCTTCAGAAGTGATCATGGGTAACCTTCTTGTTAATGACATTCCTGCAAAAGTCTTATTTGATACTGGTGCATTGCATTGTTTCATGTCAAGATTGTTCTTTGCAAAGAATAATTTTTCTTGGTCTTACCTGGATAAACCTGTGGGTGTTATTTCTCCGGGGAAGTCAATGAGAGCAAACTGGATAGTTCCTGATGTCTCTATCAAGATGGGGGACTATAAATTTCTATCTTCTCCAATGGTTCTTGGTGACTCGGATATGGATCTAATTCTCGGGATGGACTGGCTTTCTAAGCACAAGGCTCAGCTTGACTGTGCTGCCAGGGAAATTCAATTGACACACTCGTCTGAGGATGTGATCATCTATGCCGCTCGTGATGAAACCATAAGGTTATTTTATCTCAATGAGAAGGGCGAGCTAGATGCAATCTCTCAGATTCCAGTCGTTTGTGAGTACCAAGATGTCTTTCCAGAAGAGCTTCCGGGTATGCCTCCTCACCGGCCAGTTGAATTCGTTATCGATCTTGAGCCGGGCGCGGAACCCGTTTGCAAGCATCCTTACAAGCTTGGACCAAAAGAGTTGAAGGAATTGAAGAAACAAATCGATGAACAAGAGCGTCTGGGTTTGATCAGACCGAGTTCATCTCCTTGGGGTTGTGGTGTTCTTTTTGTCCAGAAGAAGGATGGCATGGACCGACTATGCGTCGATTACCATCCATTGAACAAGAAGACTATCAAGAACAAGTATCCACTTCCCAACATCAATGAGCTATTCGAGCAACTTAAAGGTGCTAAAGTGTTCTCCAAGCTTGACCTTCGTATGGGTTATCATCAGATTCAAATTCGTGAAGAAGATATTCCCAAGATAGCATTCAGAACAAGCTTTGGTTCTTATGAATACACTGTCATGTCTTTCGACCTTGTCAATGCTCCTCCAACATTCTCTCGAATGATGAACTTCATCTTCAACCCCTACACCAATGAATTCGTCTTGGTCTATCTCAATGATATATTGGTCTTCTCCAAGAATAAGAAGGGTCATGCCAAACATTTGCGATTGGTGCTCGACAAGCTCATGGAGTATCAATTCTATGCGAAGTTCTCCAAATGTGAATTTTGGCTTGATGAAGTTCTTTACCTTGGGCATATCATCTCTACCAAGGGCATTGCTGTTAATCCCGAGAAGGTGTCTGCAGTTCTAAATTGGAAACCTCCTCAGAATGTCAAGCAGCTTCGCAGTTTTCTTGGACTTGCAAGCTATTGCCGAAGATTCGTTGAGAATTTCTCAAAGATTGCAAAGCCTCTTTCCAACCTCCTCCATAAGCATGTGAAGTATGTCTGGTCTCCTGAGTGTGACGTCGCTTTCAACACTCTCAAAGAGAAACTCGTCACAGCTCCGGTCTTAACTCCTCCTGACGAATCCAAGCCGTTTGAAGTGTTCTGTGATGCTTCCCTTCAAGGTCTCGGTGTTGTGTTAATGCAAGAGAAGAAAGTTGTGGCCTATACCTCTCGTCAGTTGAAGCCCAACGAAAAGAACTACCCCACTCACGACCTTGAGTTGGCGGCAGTTGTCCACGCACTAATAACATGGAGACATCTCCTATTGGGAAGGAAAGTGGACATATTCACCGATCACAAGAGCCTCAAGTACATCTTCACTCAGCCCAACCTCAACCTCAGATAGACTCGATGGGTCAAAATGATTCAAGAGTATAATCCGAGTATTGAATATACTCCAGGCAAGGCCAATGTGATTGCAGATGCTTTGAGCAGGAAAGCTTATTGCAACAGCTTAATCCTCAAGCCCTTTCAACCGGATCTTTGTGAAGCTTTCCGCAAACTGAATCTCCAAGTTGTTCCTCAAGGCTTTCTTGCCAACCTCATAGTCTCTCCTACTTTGGAAGATCAAATTCATGAGGCACAACTCCTGGATACCATGGTGAAGAAGGTGAAACGTGGTATTGACAAGGGCATCTCCAAATACAAGTGCTATCGCATTGATGACAGAGATACTCTTTTCTTCGAGGATCGAATTGTGGTTCCTAAGGGTGATCTTCGTAAAGTCATTATGAACGAGGCTCACAATTCACTCCTATCCATTCATCCTGGAAGTACGAAGATGTAACATGACCTCAAGCAATCGTATTGGTGGACTCGAATGAAGCGAGAAATTGCTCAATTCATGAATGAATGTGATGTCTGCAGAAGGGTGAAAGCAGAACACCAACGACCAGTTGGTCTCCTCTAACCTCTTGCTATTCCAGAATGGAAGTTTGATCATATCGAAATGGACTTCGTGACTCGATTTCCTAAGTCCAAGCGTGGAAATGATGCTATCTTCGTTGTCATCGACAAGCTCACTAAAGTGGCTCATTTCATGCCTATCAAGGAATCCATCACAGCAGCTCAGCTGGCAGAGCTATACACCTCCAGGATTGTCTCTTTGCATGGCATTCCATAATTGATATCTTCAGATCGTGGAAGCATCTTCACCTTTGAATTCTGGGACTCATTCCAGAAGGCCATGGGCACCAACATTCGCTTCAGCACATAGTGGCCAAGTCGAGCGAGTAAATCAAGTTCTTGAAGATATGCTCAGGGCTTGTGTCATCTCTTTCGGCATGAAGTGGGAGGAGTGTCTTCCATATGCCGAGTTCTCTTACAACAACAGCTTCCAAGCGAGTTCGGACAAGGCCCCATTCGAGATTCTCTATGGCAGGAAGTGTCATACTCCTCTCAATTGGTCAGAGACGGGTGAATGCCAACTTCTTGGCAACGACTTGATCACAGAGGCTGAAGATATGTGTAAAGTCATTCGTGAGAATCTCAAAGACGCGCAATCGCGCTAGAAGAGTTACTATGATATCAAGCACCGTGATTTGTCTTTCGAGATCGGGGACCATGTCTACCTCCGCGTCTCTCCAATGAAAGGCACTCGTCGCTTCAGTATCAAAGGGAAGCTTGCCCCTAGATACATGGGTCCTTTCAAGATCATTGGCAAAAGAGGCGATCTCGCCAATCAACTTGAGCTTCCCTCCAACTTCGAAAACGTGCACGATGTGTTTCACATGTCACAGCTTCGCAAGTGCTTCAAGATACCTGAACGCACCATCAACTTCGAAGAGATTGATCTTCAAGAAGATTTGACTTATCATGAGCATCCCGTTGCCATTCTTGAAGAAACTGAGCGCAAGACTCGCAACAAGTCCATCAAATTCCTGAAAGTGAAGTGGTCACACCATTCAGACCGAGAAGCCACCTCGGAGCGCGAGGACCACCTCCGTTCCGAATATCCGGAGTTTTTTCAGTCCTAGATCTCGGGACGAGATCCTCTCGTAGTGGTGGAGTGTTGAAACACCCCGGATGTAACTTGCCATATTTGTACTCCAACTCTTGCCATTTTTGGCATTAAGTTATGATATTCCCTCGTGGTTGGGTTTGTCTTTGTTTTGCATTTTGTCCATGCCATGCATTTTCATATCATGTCATCATGTGCATCGCATTTGCATACGTGTTCGTCCCATGCATCCGAGCATTTTCCCCGTTGTCCGTTTTGCAATCCGGCACTCCTATGTCCTCTGGTGCCCCCTTTTGCCTCTTTTCATGTGCGGGTGTTAAACGATCTCGGAATGGACCGAGGTTTGACATGTGGCCTTGGTGTACCACCGGTAGACCGCCTGTCAAGTTTTGTGTCATTTGGAGTCCGTTTGATACTCCAATGGTTAACTGGGTAACCGCGAAGGCCTCTTTTGTGTTGCAGCCCAACACCTCTCCAAAGTGGCCCAAAACCCACCTAAAACCCCTCCATCATATCGGTCGTTCGATCACGATCGTGTGGGCGAAAACCACACTCTATTTGGAGTCTCCTACCTACCTCTACCTTTAAATATGTGACCCTCCTCTAAATTTCGGGCGAAACCCTAACCTCTCCCTCTCCTCGCGCCGCCGGACGAAAACCCGCCGTCCGGACGTGTCCGTTTCCGCTGTCCGCCGCCACGTGTAGTCGCCGGATTCGCCGCTGCTCGCGCCCCACATCGCCGGCCCGCCGAGGCCCGCGACGGGTCCTCTCTGGCCCGCGCGCCCGCCGCCACCTGCCGCCCCGCCCGCGCCTTGTGCCGTCGCCTGCCGCTCACGCCGCCCGCCTCCGGCCCCTGCGCGCCATCTCGCCGCCGCTCCGCGTCGCCCGCCGCGCCCGCCACCCGCCGCGCCCGCCACCCGCGCCGTCGCCCGTGCCCGCCGCCACCGCGCCGCTCGCCGCCCCGCGCTCGCCGTCGCCCCGCGCCTGCTCCGGCGCCACCCAAGTCCCTCGCCGCCCGGATCCGGCTCCCTGGGCAACTCCGGCGAAGCTCGCGCCGCCGCCTCGTCATCCGCACCATGTTCATTTGTGTCCATCTTGATGCCCTAAATGCTGTTTGAAGAGTGCTAGTTGCTGTTAGTTTCAGATCCTTATCAGGATTTGAACATTTGTCATTTTTGCCATGATTGAAGTGTGCATGCTATGATCCTGAGCTCTACATGTGTTTTTATGTATACCATGTCATCTTTACAGGGGTGTATTCCATGTATTTTTGTGATCTATGTGGTGACTAGCACAAGCATGTAAACTAGGCATCGTGATATTGCTGTTTTCAGGGACTTTGAATTTCACAAAGTTTTTCCTGTTGTTATTTTTATGCCATGTATTCATGTTGATACAGAGAGATCCATGCTTCTTTTGAGGATGATCAGTAAGGATGTTTTGTTCATATGAATGTGCTATATCCATTCGTGGTATTTTTGGCAATTATGGAGTGCCGTAGAATGACTCAATCTTGCTCTACATTTGCTATAAAATGTTCCTGGCAGATTGTTTACGTGTTATTCAATTTCGCCAAGCTTGTTGTAGTTTATCCTTGCATGCTATGAGGCTGTTCTTGCTTTTGGTAGTTTCATGAACATGTCTTCTTGCTAGTAGTATGCTTATCTTATCATGCGATGCCTTGTGTTGAGCGAATCATGCTCGCGAAGATGCCTTCATGATGCTGTTTTTGCCATGTCCAGTTTTCTGCAAAGTCTGAAATCTGCAACGAAATTCGCTATGTTTACATGGGTGCCATCATATCTTCTGATCCTTTTGGGCTTATGGTCAGTAAAGGTGTTTTGTTCTATTCTTTGAGTAGATTCATGAAATGCCTTGCTTTTCTATGTTATGTTCCTGTAGCATGTTGTTTGCTTGCTCTAAATATGGCTTACTAATGTTAATTCCTGGCATGTTATTTTCAGTCTGTGAAGCTGATATCTTTTGCACTTTTGCCATGCTTGATTGAACCTGCTCTGGTGTGATTTAGCCGTAGCTCAGTGTTCATCTTTTGTCAAGCATCTTGATTAGATCACTTCCATATGCTCTGTTAGTATATTTGAATGCAGTAGCGTAGTTTCTTGTTGCATGCTAAGTGGCATCATGCTGTTAATCGCAGATTATGCCATCCTTCTTTGGCTTGTCATTTGCAAACCGTGCAACCGATTCCGGTGATCTTTATATCGATTTCAACCGAAATCATCTCATCTTTCCAACGGCTTGCTTGGTTTGCCAAGTTGATGCATTGTTCATATATTTCCCTTTCGGAGCACGCATATGCATTGCATATCACATCTCACATATCATGCCATGTTTTGCATCATGTTTGTGCATTGCATCATGGTTGATAGTTGTTCTTTGCTTGTGTTCTTGTCTTGGGTAGAACCGGGAGACGAGTACGTGACCGAGGAACCTGTTGAGAACGCTTACGAGGATCAAGCTTTCGACAACTCTGAGAACCTTGCAGGCAAGATGACCATACCCTCGAAATCACTTCTATCTTTGCTTGCTAGTTGCTCGCTTTTTTGCTATGCCGCGATAACTACCACTTGCTATGTACTGCCTCCTATGTTGCCATGTCAAGCCTCTAACCATCCCTTCCTAGCAAACCGTTGTTTGGCTATGTTACCGATTTTCCTCAGCCCCTCTTATAGCGTTGTTAGTTGCAGGTGAAGTTGAAGTTTGTTCGATGTTGGAACATGGATATGTTGGAATATCACAATATCTCTTATTTAATTAATGCATCTATATACTTGGTAAAGGGTGGAAGGCTCGGCCTTATGCCTGGTGTTTTGTTCCACTCTTGCCGCCCTAGTTTCCGTCATACCGGTGTTATGTTCCTTGATTTTTGCGTTCCTTACATGGTTGGATGATTTATGGGACCCCCTTGACAGTTCGCTTTGAATAAAACTCCTCCAGTAAGGCCGAACCTTGGTTTTACCATTTGCCACCTAAGCCTTTTTCCCTTGGGTTTTCGCGAGCCCGAGGGTCATCTTTATTTTAACCACCGGGCCAGTGCTCCTCTGAGTGCTGGTCCAAACTAGAGCACCGTGCGGGACCGTCCCTAGGCAACTTGGGTCACGTTGGTACCTGTACGCTTCGCTTATCTGGTGTGCCCTGAGAACAAGATATGTGCAGCTCCTATCGGGATTTGTCGGCACAGTCTGGTGGTTTTGCTGGTCTTGTTTTACCATTGTCGAAATGTCTTGTAGCCGGGATTCCGAGACTGATCGGGTCTTCCCGGTAGAAGGAATATCCTTCATTGACTGTGAGAGCTTATAATGGGCTATGTTGGGACACCCCTGCAGGATATTATCTTTCGAAAGCCGTGCCCGCGGTTATGAGGCAGATGGGAATTTGTTAATGTCCGGTTGTAGAGAACTTGGCACTTGACTTAATTAAAAACACATCAACCGCGTGTGTAACCGTGATGGTCTCTTTTCGGCAGAGTCCGGGAAGTGAACACGGTTTGAGTTATGCATGAACGTAAGTAGTTTCAGGATCACTTCTTGATCACTTCTAGCTTCACGACCGTGCTTTGCCTCTCTTCTCGCTCTCTTTTGCGTATGTTAGCCACCATATATGCTTAGTGCTTGCTGCAGCTCCACCTCATTACTTCAGCCCTCCTATAAGCTTAAATAGTCTTGATCTCGCGGGTGTGAGATTGCTGAGTCCTCGTGACTCCCAGATTCTACCAAAACAGTTGCAGGTGCCGACGATACCAGTGCAGACGACGCAACCGATCTCAAGTGGGAGTTCGACGAGGAACGTGGCCGTTACTATGTTTCTTTTCCTGATGATCAGTAGTGGAGCCCAGTTGGGACGATTGGGGATCTAGCATTTGGGGTTGTCTTCTTTTATTTTGGTTCTGTAGTCAGACCTTGAATGTACTTTGTATGATGATTGTTTAAATTATGTACTGTTTGAAGTGGCGATTGTAAGCCAACTCTTTATCCCATTCTTGTTCATTACATGGGATTGTGTGAAGATGACCCTTCTTGCGACAAAACCACCATGCGGTTATGCCTCTAAGTCGTGCCCCGACACGTGGGAGATATAGCCGCATCATGGGTGTTACACCTGGGCACGACCAGTAGGCTTGTGGGGCCCCTGTAAGGCGGTTGGTGATACGTCCATTTTGCATCATGTTTTCCTACTATTATTTTAATGTTTTTATGCATAATAATGCTTTATGGAGTAATTATAATTCCTTTCTCTCATAATATGCAAGGTTTACACAAAGAGGGAGAATGCCAGCATGTGGAATTCTGGACCTGAAAAATCTACGTCAGAGTTACCTATTTTGCACATCTCCAATTGAGATAAAATTGTACGGAGAATTATTTTGGAATAAATGAAAACTAATTGAGAAAATACTTACCAGAGGGGGGGCTGCCTGGTGCCCACGAGACACTAGGGTGCGCCAGACCCCCCCAAGCGCACCTTGGTGGGTGGTGGGCAGCCCAACCCACCTCTAGTGCCCATCTTCTGGTATATGTCATTTTGACCTATAAAAAAATAAAGAGGGGACTTTTGGGATGGAGTGCCGCCGTCTTGAGGCGGAACTTGGGCAGGAGCACTTTTGCCTTCCAGCGGAGCGATTCCGCTGGGGGAACTTCCCTCTCGGAGGGGGAAATCGAAGCCATCGTCATAACCAACAACCCTCTCATCTTTGGGAGGCCAATATCCATCAACATCTTCAACAACACCATCTCATCTGAAACCCTAGTTCATCTCTTGTGTTCAATCTTTGCACCGGAACCACATATTGCTACGTGTGGGTGACTAGTAGTGTTGATTACATCTTGTAGTTGATTACTATATGGTTTATTTGGTGGAAGATTATATGTTCAGATCCATTATACTATTTAATACCCCTCTGATCTTGAGCATGCATATCAATTGTGAGTGGTTACCTTTGTTCTTGAGGTCACGGGAGAAGTCACGTTGCAAGTAATGATGTGAGTTTGATATGTGTTTGATATTTTGATGATATGTATGTTGTCATTCCCTTAGTGGTGTCATGTGAATGTCGACTACATGGCATTTCACCATCTATGGGCCTAAGGGAATGCATTTTGGAGTAGTTATTAGATGATTGGTTGCTAGAGTGACAGAAGCTTAAACCCTAGTTTATGCGCTATTTCGTAAGGGACTGATTTGGATCCATATGTTTAATGCTATGGTTAGATTTTATCTTAATACATTTCTCATAGTTGCGGATGCTCGCAAGGGGGCTAATCATAAGTGGTAGGTTTGTTCAAGTAAGAACAGCGCCCAAGCCCCGGTCCACCCACATATCAAATTATCAAAGTAGCAAACGTGAATCCAACCAACATGATGAAAGTGACTAGATGAAATTCCCGTGTGCCCTCAAGAACGCTTTGGTTATTATAAGAGACCTTCTTGGCTTGTCCTTTGCTACAAAAAGGGTTGGGATACCTTGCTGCACTTTATTTACCTTTGTCGCTACTTGTCCGTTACAAATTATCTTGCACTCAAACTACCTCTTACCGACAATTTCAGTGCTTGCAGAAATTACCTTGCTGAAAACCACGTGTCATTTCCTTCTACTCCTCGTTGGGTTTGACACTCTTACTTATCGAAAGGACTATGATTGATCCCCGATACGTGTGGGTCATCAAGACTCTTTTCTGGCTCCATTGTCGGGGAGTGAAGTGCTCTTGGTAAGTGGAAATTGGTAAGCAAAAGTTATTATTACGTGCTAAAATTTATTGTCACTTGTTACTATGGAAGATAATCCTTTGAGGGTTTGTTCGGGGTATCTTCACCTCGACCGGAAACACAAAGAGTTGCCCCTCAGCCTACAGCACCTACTGAAAATATTAGTTATGAAATTCCTTCGGGTATGATAGAACAACTGCTAGCTAATCCTTATGCGGGAGATGGAACAGAACATCCCAATATGCACTGGATGCATGTGGATGAAATATGTGGATTATTTAAGCTTGCAGGTTTACCCGAAGATGAAGTTAGGAAGAAGGTTGCCCTTTATATTTGAAGGGAAAAAGCATTGACATGGTATAGGCTATGTGATGATATTGGATCTTCGAACTAGAATCGATTGAAATTGGATTTTCACCAAAAAATTATCCTATACATCTAGTTCATCGTGATCAGAATTATATATATATATAATTTTTGGCCTCATGAAGGAGAAAATATCGCTCTAGCTTGGGGGAGGCTTAAGTCAATGTTATATCCATGACCCAACCATGAGCTCTCGAGAGAAATTATTATTCAGAATTTTTATGCTCGGCTTTCTCGTGATGATCAATCCATGCTCGATACTTCTTGTACTGGTTCTTTTATGAAGAACACTATGGAATTCTGGTGGCATATTTTAGAAAGAATTAAACGCAATTCTGAATATTGGGAACTCGACAAAGGTAAAGAGTCAGGTATTAAGCTTGAGTATGATTGTGTTAAATATTTTATGAATATTGATGCTTTTCACAAGTTTAGCACTAAATATGGACTTGACTCTGAGATAGTACCCTCCTTTTGTGAATCATCTGCTACTCATTCTCTCCTTTATCTCAGCAATTTCCTTGTCATCCTTCTGAGCTTCACGAATTTTTCCTAACAATGTAGACTGAACTTCCATCACTGCAACAGAACCTCTAGGAACAATCTCCGAACGAAGTTCCCTGAGATCCTCGGCTAACTCCCTTGGCAACCCTCCCGTTAGGAGAGTATTAACATAACTCTTCCGGCTCAAAGCGTCTGCTACGACATTGGACTTTACTAGATGATAATGTAGCTTCATGTCATAATCCTTTATAAGCTCCAACCATCTCCTCTGCCTGAGGTTCAGCTCCTTCTGGGTGAATATGTACTTCAAACTCTTATGATCTGTGTACACATCACAACAGTTTCCAATAAGAAAATGTCTCCAGGTTTTTAGTGCATGCACTACAACTTCTAACTCCAATCATGAGTGGCATAATCCAACTCATGCGATTGAAGTTGACGTGAGGCATATGAAACAACTCTTCCGTCTATTTGAACTTGGTGTCTTTCTTTAAAAACTCTGTCATAGGCTTTGCTATCTTCGAGAAATTCTCGATAGATCTCCGATAATATCCTGTGAGTCCTAGAAAACCGCAGATCTCTCCAACTGAGGTGGGTGCCAACCACTCAGTGACTGATTTAACCTTGGTAGGATCCACTGCTATACCTTCTCCTGATATAACATGTCCAACGAATCCAACTTCTTTCAACAAAAATTCACACTTGCTGAACTTGGCATATAACTGATGTTCTCTGAGCTTCTCGAGAACAAATCGCAAATGCTCTTTGTGCTCCTCTTCATTCTTCGAGTATACCAATATATCATCAATGAACACCACAACAAACTTATCCAAGAACTCCATGAAGACCTTGTTCATCATGCGCATGAAACAGGCGGGGGCATTAGTCAATCCAAATGACATAACCGTATACTCATATAGCCTGTACCTTGTGGTGAAAGCTGTCTTAGGTATATCTTTTTCTCGAATCTTCAACTGGTGGTATCCTGATCGCAGATCTATCTTGGAGAATACTTTAGCTCCTTGCAGCTGGTCAAACAAATCATTGATCATCAGTAGTGGGTACTTGTTCTTGATCGTCACTTCGTTCAACGCACAATAATCGACAACCATCCTCAGTGATCCATCCTTCTTCTCAACCAGGGGCACTGGGGCTCCCCATGGTAATGAACTTCGTCAAATGTAACCTTTCTCCAATAACTCCTTAATCTGCTTCTTAATCTCTTCCAGATCATTTGCGGGCATCCGGTATGGTCTCTTCGATATAGGCTGGTACCTGGCAACAACTCTATCAAAAACTCGATGTCTCAATCTGGCGGCATGACTCGTAACTCCTCTGGGAATACATCTGGGTAATCCTTCACTACAGGTACTTCCTCTTGAACAACTCCCGAGAGAGAATTTACTTGAGTCCTCCTAGGCGCATGCCTAGATACATACTTGATCCTTTTTCCCTCCGGGGTGGTGAGCATAATTGACTTGCTTGCGCAATAGATATTCCCTCCGTACTTCGATAGCCAATCCATTACCAGTATCACAACCAATCCTTGGGATTCCAAAATTATTAGGTCTGAGTGGAACACGTGGCTGCCAATGTTTAAGGGTAACTGGTCACACCATCGGCTAGCCATATACTCTGCAGTGGGTGAGCTCACTAACAAGGGTGTCCTAAGGGCTAGGGTGGGTAACTTAAACTTGTCCACAAATCCCCTTAAAATGTATGAATGTGATGCACCAGTATAAAAAAGAAGGAGTGTGGTAAATGACTTCACCAAAAACTTACCGACAACTGCATCAGGCTGCTCTTCAACCTCCTCCACGTTCACGTGGTTCACTTGTCCCCTGTTCAAAGGGTTGGGCTTCTTTCCAGAGCTTCCATTGACATTCCCATTCTTTTCTTCTGGGCACTCAGTGGCATAGTGTCCAGTCTTCCCGCACTTGAAACAAGTAATCTGACTTAGATCCTTCTTGGCGGGGGTGGCTGGATTAGAGCGGTTCTGGTTGCTGCTTGCTCCATTCCCATTCCCATTCTTGGGCCCACTATGGTTATGCGAACTTCCTCCATTGTGGGTATGGCCTCCATAGTTATGGGTAAATCCTCCCGAGTTCGGGGTGAAACGGGGCTTCTGCCGAGCTCCTGAATTGTACTTCCCTTGTCCATACTTCCTCTTGCGGCTCTCAATCTGCTGTTGATTCCCTTCAATCATGAGAGCTTTGTCTACCAACTCCTGGTAGTTGTTAAATGTTGCCACCATTAACTGCATGCTCATCTCATCATTCAGCCCTTCCATAAATTTCTCCTGCTTCGCGGCATCTGTGGCCATATCATCTGGGGCATAGCGAGATAACTTGATAACTCCTCCACGTACTGCCCCACAGTACGGTTCCCTTGGCGTAAGTTGTGAAACTCACGCTTCTTCATGCTCATAGCTCCAGTTGAGACATGGGTTGTGCGGAATGCTTGCTGAAACTACTCACAAGTGACATTGGCTATAGGAAAAGTGGATGTGTAATTCTCACACCATGAGGCTGCTAATCCATCCAACTGATGTGCGGCAAAGCGCACCTTCTCTGCATCTGTGCAACCTGCGGTGGTCAACTCCCTTCCAATCCTGCATAGCCAGTCATCCGCAACTATTGGCTTGGTGCTACTGGAAAACACTGGCGGCTGCAACCTTAGAAAACGGGCTAAGTTGTCAACTGGAGGTGGTGGCGGCAGGTTGTTGTTGTTGTTGCCTTGGTTTTGAACTAACAACTGCATCAAGGCATTCTGCTGCTGGATCAACTGGGTGAGTTTCGGTGGGAAAACAAATCCGGTATCACGTCTCGGAGGCATCTGATGGGTTTAGAGGGAATAGATAAGAATAGAATGACGTCTAGTGAGAAAGCACTACCCATATGCACATGAGACAAAAACAATCATATCATATCACTCAATCAATCAAGCAAGGGCATACAATCGATCTAACTATCGTTACAATGCTCGGACTACTACTATATACTTTGGGGAATACTACTTGATCATATGGTGGTCTACTAGAAATTTCGATCGGTGGAAGACTCCATTATATCTGCTCTAGCTTTGTCTTCATAATCATCATCACTACCATTAGGGTCGGAGTCGGTGGCGTCGATGATGATGTAGTCTTCAGAACGAATGTCTTCAGGATGGTCGTCATCTCCCCCTGGCGCGCGGTCTGCCATGAATACTCCAAGCTTTTTAATCAAGTCGTCATTCTTCTCCAATAGTATTGCGATTTCCTCCTCATATCCGTCGCGTGTAGACTTGAGTTCCTCTTCTAGCTCCACATTCTTGGTCATCGCCTTCTTCAAATCCATCATGTTAGCGCACATCTGGTTCTCCTGGCGTCGAATGTGCTGGTTTAACTCCTGGATGAAAGCTGCAATGGACCTGTCCTTCCTGGTGTTGATCATCTCCCATTGCTCGTCTCGGCGCCCACATATCTGGTAGATAGTGTCTTTCAGCTCATGTTTGTAGAGTTCTCCAATACATCCCATAGCAATGTGGGCTTCCATACTCTTGCCTAGACTCCAGGTTGGTGCATCAAAGGAAAACTCTATGGGTTCAATGACTGGCGTGAATGTCCTTCCTGGAACTTGAACTCGGATCATCCAGCGCTCCTCTTCTGGTAAAGTGGCGGTGTAGGTCCCGGTGAAGCTTGGTATTCCGATGCTTAGGTACCTAGTGACTTCCTTCAAGTGTCGTCCAAAGGGTGTGTCTTCATCCGGTTGTGCAAACTTGTTCCTTGAGTCCGCCATCCTAGAGAGTAGAAAATGGAGAGGAGTCAGAAATGAGTAGAGAAGAGTGACTTATGGCTCATATTAGTGGTCGTGTCCTACATTTAGCGTGTGCTCTGATACCATCTTGTAGCGACCCGACCTCAGACGGTCAAGTCTCTATACTTCAGTGTCATCCCTGGATCGGTAATACTAACACACACAGTACTCGACTGGACTTATAACAGAGTAGCAATCACACACTTATTACATCGAAGGTCTCAAAGAGAACTTATTAAAATAAATATGGCTTAAGGCCATCTAAATAAGATAATAGTGGAAGGCTTGGAAGATAAAGAGAGTCCATCAACTCCAACGACATAGTTGAGTGCACTACAACGACCTAGCGAACCTTACTCTTCGTCTGAAAAGTCTGCAACATGATATGTTGTAGCCCGAAAATGGGTCAGCACATGGAATATCTTAGCAATATAACACAGTAGAGCAATGAACAGAGTAATGCTATCACTATATGCATATATGGCTGGTGGAGGCTCTAAGGTTATATTGTTTTTGAGAAAAGCCAATTTTTTCCTACAACAAAGGAATATATTTTATTTAACTATCATGGTAGTTGAAACATTGAGAAGGTTCCTCCAACTCAATCCAAATTAAAAGTAATCATTAATAACCCAACAAATTAAATTAGAGTGATGAGATCAAATCAATAATTCAAGTACCAGATACTCAAGATGTCCATAACCGGGGACACGGCTAACCATGATTAGATTGTACACTCTGCAGAGGTTTGTGCACTTTTCCCCACAAGACTCGATCTCCTCCGTTGGATTTCTCGCACTACATGGTGTTTGAGAAACGGATGACCGAGACACGGTCTTTCAGAAGCATTAACTCTAACCCTGGGTAGACAGTACCAACCTACATCCCCTACATCTGCTAACCTACCACTGGAAGAGGTCATGCAACATACTCAACTATGCTAGAGCCCATAATAGCTTGTGGATGCACACGGAAGTTTCTAGCATGAATAATCTTATGATCCCCTTGAGCCTAGGTGGCGGACCGTAGGATGATCACACGGGTACTCCGGGATATCCTAGGACAACACTGGATTCTACAGGTGCCCACAAGCAATCCACCCAGATGTGTATTACAGTTGCCACCTTAAGTTATCCATTAATTAACAATCTCACATCTGTCATGGATTCACTCAAACCCAAACCATGTCTACGAGCATAGCTTGGCAATATAAGCATAACGTAGAAGTAGCACCCAAGGGTTTGATAATAAACAGGTAATAGGTTCTACCTCATCATCTACTTCCCAGACCCACATGTTAGAGATCCTACTCATGCAATATGTGAGGGTTGAAACTAATGCATAAAAACTGGGTATTAAAGGGTATGATCAATGTGTTACTTGCCTTGCTGACGATCCACAAAATCTAGTGACTCGTAGTAGCACGCTTCGCACTCCGGGAATTCTAACGCAAACAAACAACAGCATACATCAGAAATCAAGCAAAGATGCACAGGTAAAACTCAAATAAGAAGATCGAATCTGAAAACTCAACTAAAGAGATTCGATTTGCAAAAAGAATCAAATCAAATGGAGCAATGAAACTCAAACTACGAAAGAAACAAGATCCGTTTACTAATCTGGACTAAAGTCAAATTTTACAGTACCAAAATCTTGTTCAAGTTGCTTAAACATAAAGAGGGCTTTGAGACGAAGACCTAGGCGCTTGTTTTACCCAATTTGGATAAACGAGCGAAAAGATAAACTAAAACAGAGATTAGGGCAGAAATCGCGACCGAAAATAATAGCGGAAAAACCCTGGAAAAAGAAAAACTGACGAACAGACTAACAAAAAAACGTTCGCTGTTTGCGGCTAACGGATGAACAACATTTGTTAAAACGAACGTACGGACAAACATCCGCTAAATAACTGAACCGAGAAAACCGATCTAGAAAAGAAACGAACTAGGTTTTTTTCAAAACGAACTAGTTTTTTTTTAAAAACCGAACGGTTTTTCTCGCGAAAACCGGCGGTGGCGGCGGTTACTACCTCGGCGGCAGGGTCGGGTCCGACGGGTCGGTGGCTGCGGCGGGCTCCGGGGAAGGCGGCGGCGCGAGGCGGCGGCCCCGGCGGCTGCGTCGGGGCTGGCGGCGGCGGCGTGCGAACCGAGGCGGCGGGCTAGGGTTTAGGTGGCAGGTGGCTTGGGCTGTCGGGCCTCGGAGGCACGGCTTATAAAGCCTGGCCGACTAGAGTCCGGGTCAAATACGGCCCGGAGGTCGGTTCACTTTTTTTAAATATCCTGACGCAGAAAAACAAATAAAAGGAATACTAAACGGAGTCTAAAAATCCAAAAATAATTTTTCACGGTCCTCTAATAATATTACAGACAAAGTGAACATTTATTTGGGCCTATAATATAATTTTTTAAAAACGCATATTTTTCCTAATTCAAATAAAATAGCAATAAAACTCTGAATAAAAATTCTTTATTGATTTTAATGTTTTTCCTCCAATATTCATTTTATTTTGGAGAAGTCATATTATCTCCTCTCATATATTTTTAATGCGAATTATTTTCGGAGAGAAAAATAATTAAAATCCTAGTGATCCTTGTTTTGATATTTGATAAAATTCAAGTATGAAAACGGTGAAATCCCCAACTCTCAACGTGGGTCCTTGAGTTTCTTAGAATTTTGAGGATCGCAAAATGAAATGCAATAAAATAAAATGATATGCATGAATGACCTATGTATAACATTCCAAATTGAAATTTAGGATGTCACATGCAAGCTCTTTCCATAAGCACGTATGACTATTTATGGAATACATGGCTACATTATATTTATGAACAGGATCTAGTTTTGTATCGCCCTAGGTTTTGACTGTTATATGATGAATATCATCCAACGGATCCATCAATCCAATTCCTACAAATTTCTCTTATATTGTTCTTGCTAAATTACTACTACTTTTGTTACCGTTACACTTGCTACAAAATCATTGCTATCACTGTTACCATTACTATTGTCATTGCTACTAGTATCAAAACTATCATATTACTTTGCTACTAATCACATTGCCGTAGATAATTAATGTCCAGGTGTGGTTGAATTGACAACTCAACTGCTAATACTTGCAAATAATCTTTGGCACCCCTTGTGTCGAATCAATAAATTTGGGTTGAATACTCTACCTTCAAAAACTGTTGTGATCCCCTATACTTGTGGGTTATCAGGCGCATCCCGTAGGGCGCCTAGGAGGCTTGTGGCCTCCCTGGGAAGCTTCTGGCCCCCTTTCGAAGTCCTACATGTGTCTTTTGGTCCAAGAAAAATCATCGCAAAAGTTTTATTCCGTTTGGTATTCCTTTTCTGTAAAACTCAAAAACAAGGAAAAAATAGAAACTGGCATTGGGCTCTAGGTTAATAGGTTAGTCCCAAAAATAATATAAAATAGCACATTAATGCGTATAAAACATCCAGAATAGATAATATAATAGCATGGAACAATCAAAAATTATAGATACGTTGGAGACCTATCAAGCATCCCCAAGCTTAATTCATGCTCGTCCTCGAGTAGGTAAATAATAAAAAAAGAATTTTTGATGTGGAATGCTACCTAAAATATTTATCCATGTAATCTTCTTTATTCTCACATGAATATTCAGATCCATAAGATTCAAAACAAAAGTTTAATATTGACATAAAAACAATAATACTTCAAGCATACTAACAAGGCAATTGTGTCTTCTCAAAATAACATGGCAAAAGAAAGCTATCCCTACAAAATCACATAGTCTGGGTATGCTCCATCTTCATCACACAAAGTATTTCATCATGCACAACCTCCATGACAAGCCAAGCAATTGTTTCATACTTTTGGTGTTCTCAAACTTTTTCAACTTTCACGCAATACATGACCATGAGCCATGGATATTGCACTATAGGTGGAATAGAATATGGTGGTTGTGGAGAAGACAAAAAGAAGGAGAAAGTCTCACATCAAGTAGGCATATTAACGGGCTATGGAGATTCCCATCAGTAGATATCACTGTGAGTGAGTAGGGATTGCCATGCAATCGATGCACTAGATCTATAAGTGTATGAAAGCTCAAAAAGAAACTAAGTGGGTGTGCATCCAACTCGCTTGCTCATGAAGACCTAGGGCAATTTGTGGAAACCCATCAGTGGAATATACAAGACAAGTTCTATAATGAAAAATTCCAACTAGTATATGAAAGTGACAATATAGGATACTTTTTATCATGACGAACATGGTGCTAGTTTGAGACACAAGTGTTGAAAAAGGATAGTAACACTGTCCCTTCTTTCTTTCCTCTCATTTTTTTCTTCATTTTTTCTCTTTTTTTGTTTGGGCTTCTTTGGCCTCTTTTATTTTTTAGAAAGTCCGGAGACTGATCCCAACTTGTTAGGGAATCATAGCTTTCATCATCCTTTCCTCACATGGGACAATGCTCTAATAATGATGATCATCACACTTTTATTTATTTACAACTCAAGAATTACAACTCGATACTAGAATAAAATATGACTATATGAATGCCACTGGTGGTGTACCGGGATGTGCAATGATCAAGAGCGACATGTATAAAAAATATGAACGGTGGCCTTGCCACAAATACTATGCCAACTACATGATCATGCAACCAATATAACAATGATGGTATGTGTCATAGTAAACGGAACGGTGGAAGTTGCATGGCAATATATCTCGGAATGGCTATGGAAATGCCATAATAGGTTGGTATGGTGGATGTTTTGAGGAAGGTATATGGTGGGTTCAATGCACCGGCGAGAGTTGCGTGGTACTAGAGAGGCTAGCAATGGTGGAAGGGTGAGAGTGCGTATAATCCGTGGACTCAACATTACTCATAAAGAACTTACATACTTCTAGCAAAAATTTATTAGCTATCAAAACAAAGTACTACACGCATGCTCCTAGGGGGATAGATTGGTAGGAAAATACCATCGCTCGTCCCCGACGGCCACCCATAAGGAAGACAATCAAAATATAAATTGTGCTCCGACTTCATCACATAACGGTTCACCATACGTGCATGCTACGGGAATCACAAACTTTACACAAGTATTTCTACCGATCCACACTTACTCACTAGCATGACCCTAATATCACCATCTTTATATCTCAAAACAATATGCAAGGAATCAAACTTCTCAAAACAATATTCAACGCCCGAGATGAAACTGGCCCATAATGAACAGTGTATCACTTTATACCCATTAACGGCCCATTATTCCGTCGGCCGTTTCCAACCCGTGTTAACTTTCAGCCTTCTAAGTGCCCATTTATTCTTGGGCTCATTTCTAGAATTCGGTTAGATATGGTCCATTACTGGCCTGTTCCATTTGTGGGCCAAATACAACCCGTGGTTACATTCGGCCCAATTGTGGCCCGTTAACCCATTGGGCTGTTTTCATAGCGTTATCAAATACGACCTATTAACGACCCGTTATGGTCCACGAATAGTACGGCCCATTTTTGGTGACATGATTATACGCCCCGTAGAAGGTCCATGGATCCTACGACCCATAGAAGACCAATGGATCCTACGGCCCGTAGAAGGCCCATGGATCATACGGCCCGTAGAAAGTCCATGGATCCTATGGATCGTAAAAGGCCCATGGATCCTACGGCCCGTAGAAGGCCCACGGATCCTACGGCCCGCAGGAGGCCCATGGTTACAATAGTCCGTGTGTTGCGATGATTATTGTGGCCTAGTTACCAAAACTAGGTTATTGTGGCCACTAAAAAACGCGGAAAAAGAACTGCAGTGATTACAAGCAAACAAGTAAACAAGACAATAAGGAAATAAATAAGCAAGCAACTAACGCTAGCCTACACATATTACATCCACTGGGCATCAAAGTTCGCCACCAGTGCAAATATAGGGAACAGAGTAGCATATTACATACACTGGCCGTCAAAATTGGCCACCAATGCAAATAAACGCAGCAGCAAAACAAGTCCATAACAGAAACAACTACAGAAAAGCTCAAGAAACATTATCCTGGGTGTCCACCATGTCGGCAGTAAGCTTAGCAAGCTTATTAGCTTTGTCCTGTTTGGCGCTAAAATCCTCCAATGGTTGCTGTTGCACCAGAAAGTATTCATCTGAATGCTCCAGGGACTTCCGCAGTCCTTCCGCTTCTTGTCGCAGCACAACTGATCGATGTCTTTTAGCTTGTAGTTGAGGCTCAAGAAACCGAACTGATTCAGACATTGAGTTTGAATAGCTTGTACAAGCGGTAGTGGCTAGTAACTCGAACAGTAAACCAAGACAGGACTTTGGGGTTGCCTCAGTGTCTTCAAGATAGTTTTCCTTAGCTGTTTTATCAGCTTTGTTGGAGACCACCAAGGATGTCTCACGATCCTGAACCTTATCTACATTCCTTCCTTTATCATTGCTTAATAAGGCACTCTTCCCCAATATTCTGTTAGCATTCTAAAAGAAGAAACAAGCAGACACATAACATGCTTAGCATGTACTAGTATATGAAACTCATTTCGATGAATCAGTTCATTAGTAAGGTGGACAAGATTAAACTATCAAGTCTTCTATTTCCAAGTAGTACATTATAAAAGCATCAAACAAGCATATATCTATGTCCTATGGTCACTGCATTGTCTTACCAAATCAAAACAGAGACACAGTTCAAATCATATCAGTTGAAGAGAAAGCAGCACTAAAAGAATACAAAGTGTGGGAAACTAAACAACACAACAAGATTTCATATGGGTCCACGGGTCTACATGTACAACAACACTATTGGCCCTGTTATGATGCTAGTAATGTGCATGATATTAGAAGTCAACTGTATACACAACTGAATTTGAAATCAACAGAGTTATTTATAAAAGCAAACCTATTAAAGAAACATGCGTAAACATACCTGTTGTGCCATTGGAGTTTCCATTGATTAGTTCAATTTAAAAATAAGTTTGTTTGAGTAAATACAGTGATACAAGAGCAAAGCAGTATGCACGATAGCAATGGAATCTTAAATGAGAACAATTGTTCTTTAGGTTTAAGCACTTGTTCTACATGAACAGAGTACAGTAAGACGCAAACATCTAGTACTTTAAATAAAATGAGCTCATAGACCTTACCACATTCTTGGTTCGGGACCAGTAAAGAACAAGGCATTCCCAGTCATCATACAGTAAATGTGTCTCAGGAGAACATAAGGGAATTTGATGAGTTTCTTTGCCAGTGAAGTACGTTTTCTTTAGGTAATCCCGATACTGCCACCAAGCATTCTTCAAGATAGCAGAGGTATTAGCACAAGTTACCTCATCCTGAGTTTCCAAATCGGTCCTTCTCTATAGAGAAAAATGGGAAAATTTGCTGTATTATAACCATCATGGAGGTAGAATGTATGGGACAAAGCAAAGTAATTGCCATGAATAACATTACTTACACATAACTCCTGGACAAACACCTACAACTGGCATTTTCCTTCATCTTCATTATAATATTTGCATGATGGGAAGATACACACATAGGATTTAACAACATCAAATGTGATAGATGCTAAACTATGAATGGATGGTTCTGCTTCCTCCACAGGAATAGGTGTACTAACTGGTGGAGTTGGGGTTCGCCGTGGTACTACTGGCGCTTTGGGCACTGGAGCTGCCTTACTAACTGCTCTTGTTTGGGAGATCTGTGGTGGAGATTGTGCTGTGTCAACAGGAACTGGGTTACTATCTGCTGGGGTTGGGGTTAGATTGGGTGAAGCTGGTTCTCTGTCCATCGCAGTAGGGTTAAAATCTGCGAGAGTCTGGGTTATGTGTGGTAGGGCTGGTTCTCGTGCATGTATGACCAGGGTACTATCTCCACCAAGAGGTAGCACTGTTTTATTTGAAGACCGTGTTTTTACTCCGCTAGATACTGCCATCACCCGCTCCAATTCAAATGGCTGGTAAACAGGAAACATATTTGAATGTACAGACATTGTACGTGAGACAGATGCAATAGATAGTGTGGCAAAAAGAGGGCATTAAATAATGGACATGTATATTGTTTAACTAGAACGGATAGCATGACATAATTTCACATATATGATGTCTATCTAAACTGGATAGCATAGCATAACATAATTCAAAGATATGATGACTAACTAAACAGGATCGCATGACATAATTCACATACATGTTATCTAAGTAACCATGATCGCATAATTTAATTCACATATGTGATTTATATGCTAAGCGGAGGGCATTCACATATATGATGTCTGAATTAAGAACATGGTGTTGAATATTGTGTATATGATGTCTAAACTATGCAATGCAAGACACCATATGCATGATATGAGCAGTAGAACTGTGCCAAGTTAGAGCATACACCTCGGTGGGGGAATAGGACTGGTCATCTGTCTCTGAATCCATCTCCGAGGAGCTATCGTGACCTAGCAAGAGATCTGCTTTGATAGGTAGCACTGTCTGCTCTCAAGGCCTTGTTTTCACTCTAGATTTTTCCATCACCCGCTCAAATGGCTAATTCACAAGAAGAGTAGTTTAATGTACAAACATTGTCGACAAATGGAAATTTAATGAAGAAAAGCATGGGCTAGATATCATTCAAATATATGATGCCTGGTTAAACAGGATGGCATTGCATAATTTCCATATATGATATTGAAACTAAACATGTGGCATTACAGAACATGTCTAAACTAAGCAGATGACATATATGATGTCGAAAGTAGGAACTGCAAGGCAACATATGCATGATATGACTAACATCATCATGCCAAGTTAGAGCAAACACCATGCGGGGTAAACAGGAGTGGTCAGCTGCGTCTGAATCCGCCTCAGAACAGATATCTTCCTTTGGATTACAATCTGGAGAGGGGGGAGGGTTTGCCATTGAACCTACCATGGAGCAATGTCTGCATGACATTGTATTGTCGCACAAAACTCTTCTCTTTTTCTCTACATGTTCAGCATGACTGTGTACAATATCTGACATGCATACAAAAAATATAGTGAGATTATGTAAGGAGAGCATGCAGAAATCTAGAGTAATGGTAACAACCGGTGGATGGATCCAAAAATAATGATAGCAGGCTAATGATTGCTTTAATTTAATAAAAAAATAGATGATGATTCCTTTACTATTTGTTTTCCACCCAAGATGAACAACATAGGCATAACCTAGGTGAACCAGATATTAGACAGAGATACTATTCATTGCTGCCTCGATATGTGCCCCACAACTAATTTAGAACTCAAGTTTGAATATCAATTTGAACCTGACTTGGAGTCTAAGAGGTGAACAGGACAATAAAGTAGCAGGTAATATTAAGCAATGCATAACATAAGTAGAAACAAAAGAGTGCGACCTCTCTTGTGGACCCGTGTACTCCTCAGGTTCATCTGCTGAGTTGATGATGGTGATGCCGTTAAGGTGGGTGCCGGTGGCATGGAATGAGATCTGAGGCGGCGAAAGATGGTCAGGAGTCGTGATGTCTGGTTTGGTGGATGCTTCTGTCGATGGAGCAGCTCAGGTGAGGTGGACGACATCGTGGCAGGAGCAGGAAAAACCACACAAAGTTTTCTTCGACACCTACCTGTAACTGAAGTAATTTTGTAAGGGCTCATTTGGCTTGCATGATTCTAAAAACGCAGGGATAGGAGGAAAAACACCGGAATAGGATAGGAATGCACAAGGGAAACAGAGCATTTGTGAACACATGATTTCTGTCAACTTGGTTGTTTGGTTGACAGGAAAAGGAGGAGCAGAGGAATGCAAGAAACAAGACCAAAATAAAGTGAAACCATATGAAAGCGTGTACAATTAGAATGTTATGCCGCCACTAATGCACTTGGTCTTGTTTTCATGCATAGGATTTTGAACAGTAGGTCTAGGTGGATGTTTTGCTCCATTCCTTTCAACAAAATGCATGAATAATTGAATAGTAGAGTGCCATAGGAAATTTCCTATTGCTATGTTTTTCCGTTGAACCACAATAACCCTAATGGATCGACATGAATGTGGAGTAATAAGTGATGCGACAAGTGTACAACCTCTTTGCCGTAGCCGTGTCGACCTCAGCATCATTGGGTTGGTCGCTGAAGAAGTTGAGGCACGGGTGGCTGTCGCGGGTGTGGAGGAAGATTTGAGGAATCTGAAGACAGTGTTCAGGGCACTACTCTATTGTGATGGATCGTTCAGTCCTTAGAGCAGCTCCGGTGAGCCGCAAGACGTGAGGGCTGCAGCACAAGACAGTGTCGACATTCTGGGAACGGGGGTCCCCAGACATGCCTGCCTGCGGCCCACGGCGTGGCTTTGCTGGCAGGCCTGCATGGCCCATCTTCATCAACAAGGCATCCAAGACCCTCACGAGGGGCCATGCCTCGCGAGGCGAACGATGCAGGACCTCCTCAGGAGCGGCCTCGCCAGGCAGGCTCACGAGGGGCGAAGAGATCAAGGCAAGGCAAACCTCGCGATGTTCTCGTGACGTGAGCCATGATGATCGAGACCAGGCGGGCGCCAGCGCACGCAGCGTCCTTGTTTCCTCTTTGGTGCTAAGGAGGCAAGCGCAGGCGCGGAGTACTAAGGCATCAATCAAAGGTTTCCATATCAATGAAACAAGACCAACACCAGGAGGATGGCAAGACGGAGGTCACCATGGAGCCCAAGGTGGCGTCACCACCAGAGCCTTTTGCAGGCGAAGACTACTTTTGTCAGGATAACTTGTACTAGTTGTCCCCTTTCGAATTGGCCGTTGTTGGCTCCCTTCCCGCTCAATATTTGGGGAGAGGACCAGGGCCTCTATAAATAGGACTAGCCACCACAGTAGTAGGCATCGAATCCTCACGCACACAAGTTTGCCAAGCACAAGAACACCTCAATCTCAGGAGGTTGTTCTTCCCCCTTGTATTGTTCATCCTCAGCCCAAGAGGATATCCACCACCACCACACTAGAGTAGGGTATTACACCACAACGGTGGCCCGAACCAGTATAAATCTTGTGTCCCTTGTGTTGTGAATTCATTGAGTTAGCCCGTATGATCTTAGCAAAACTAGGACGTGGATCGGTAGGGGGGAAATCTTCATGCGCACCCAAGTGTTCGAACCTTGAGGGTTTTGCCGGAACCCGTGATCCGACATTTGTTGCGGCAGGTAGGGGTGCACCATAGCCTTCCCTCCGCCAATCTACGCTCCGACACCATCGTGCTCCGCCCTCATGGCAGGCGCCTCGCTCCCGGCTCCGATGGCCAGCGCTGACGACGGGGCCAGGGGGCTCCGAGCCCTGGCCCCTGCCTTACGGCAGGTGCAGTGGCCACCCAAGTTCAAGCCGGAGATGCCGCCGCGCTACGATGGCGCGGCGGACCCGTCAGCTTTCTTCCTGGCATACGAGGAGGCCGTCCTCAAGGCCGGGGGCGACGACAAGATCATGGCCAACTGGTTTCCCATGGCCCTCACTAGCGCGTCGCGCGCCTTGCTACTCAACCTCACCGGATCCACGGTGGCATCATGGGAGGAGCTGCGCGACCTCTTCACTGTATGCTATGTGGCACCGGCGCACCACGCGGTCACGGCCCTATTAGGCGGCTCTCAAGCACCGCCTTTAGATCGCCCCCATGTTAAGCCATTCCTTCGCCAGATTGGCGCCGCTTCCAAGCGCTCGGGGGCTCCACTGGGCTGGGCCGCGCCTGAAGCCGAACTCACCTTCGACTTAGAAGACCACCCCGTCGCCACCGCCTGTTCGTGTATGCTCCCAATGCTTTGCACGCCCACCATTTGCAACATGGCCATCACCAAGACCCTCATCAACGGTGGCGCCGGCCTCAACGTGCTCTCCGTGGAGGCCTTTAGCCTTCTTCACGTACCGCTTGAGCGGCTCAGCCTCAGCAAGCCTTTCTCGGGAGTTGGCGGCGGCACCGCCCACTCCCTGGGGCAGATCCGCCTCCCTGTCACCTTCGGTACATGTGACAACTACCGTACCGAGCTGGTCGACCTCAACATCGCCCGCATCAGCCTCCCGTACAACGCCATCCTCAGGTACCTGGCTCTGGCCCATTTCATGGTAGCAACCCACCCGACATACAACCTCATGAAGATGCCTGGAAGCAAGGGTGTCCTCACTATCAAGGGGGACGCCAAGGAGGCCGTGGCGGCGCTCAAACTTGCCTTCAAGACCATTGCGGCGACGCAGCCCGTCGGCACAGGCGCCTCCAAGGCCAAGGGGCCGCACCAAGCAAGAAGAAGCAGTTGTTCACCAAGACAAGGCGGAAGCCAAGCAGGTGCCGGTCGATGAAGACGGATCCTCAGGACCAACCTTTACCATAGGTGCCGACCTCGACCCGAGCCGAGAGGAAGCATTGGTGAAGTTCTTGCGTGCAAACAAGGAGATATTCGCATGGGAGCCCAAGCGGCTGGTGGGAGTCCCGAGAGAAGTGATTCAACAACACTTGAGGGTGTGCCCCAACGTACGCCCAGTGAAGCAGCGGGCGAGACGGCAGTCCATAGAGAAGCAGGCCTTCATCATCCAAGAGACCCGCAAGTTAGAGGCGGCGGGTGCCATTCGCGAGGTTCGGTACCCCGAATGGCTGGCGAACCCCGTCGTTGTGCTGAAGAAAGGCGGGAAGGAGAGAATGTGCGTCGACTTCACCAACCTCAACAAGGCCTGCCCCCAAGATCCGTTCCCTCTCCCACGCATCGACCAGATCATTTACTCCACCGCCGAGTGTGACCTGCTGTGCTTCCTGGATGCGTTCTCAGGGTATCACTAGATCAAGATGGCGGTAGAAGATGTAGAGAAGACAACCTTCCTGACCCCATGCAGAGTGTACTGCTACACTTGCATGCCTTTCGGACTGCGTAACGTGGGCGCAACCTTTCAGCGGCTGATGCACATCGCCTTAGGGCGACAGCTCGGGAAAAACGCGGAGGCCTACATCGACGACATCGTGGTGAAGTCTCGGGAGGCCAGAACCTTGATCCAGGATCTGGAGGAGACTTTCGCGAGCACGCGCCAGGTGAACTTGCGACTTAACCCGGAGAAGTGCGTGTTTGGTGTCCCTTCCGACAAGCTGATGGGTTTCCTCGTATCCCATAGAGGGATCGAGGCGAACCCTGAAAATATCAAGGCCATTGAAGACATGAGCCCACCGCAGACCCTCAAGGAAATGCAGAAGTTGGCTGGTCGGGTGACCGCGTTGGGGCGCTTCATCTCCAAGCTGGGAGAGAGCGCCCTACCCTTCTTCAAGCTGATGAAGAAGAAAGGCCCGTTCGAGTGGACCCCGGAGGCCGACCGAGCTTTTCAAGACCTCAAGAGATACCTGACCAGCCCTCCAGTGATGGTGGCGTCACGACCTCTCGAGCCCCTAGTACTTTATCTTGCCGCCACTCAGTACTCCGCCAGCGCGACACTAGTGGCAGTTCGGGAAGAGCACCAAGCCAAATGCGCGGTACGACAAGCCACGCCACCAGCCGGACTGATGCAAGTTCAGGAAGACACCGCAAAAGCCGTAGCAGCGTCGGCAGAGGACCAAGCTCGGCAGGGCGAATCTGGTGCATACAACAAGTAGAATACACCGAGGATGGCTCTCTCTCCACCCACCTCCACCCCCACCTCCACCCCCACCTCCACCTCCACCTCCACCCCCAACTCCGACGACCATGGATCCCTCTAATCCACCATGGAAGGGCTCATCCATTGGGACTTCAACCCCGGCCTCAAGGTCGAGGACCAGGTTCGTAGGCGTTTCAGATCCACGGTTCATTTCTCCCCGGCTTCTTCCTCCAAGGAGTTCTTCTTGGTGGTCACGTTTTCTTCTGCCTCTTTCCCTTTGTCCTGTGCTTCCCTTGGATTGGCTCTACAGTGTTGCATCGGTGGTCTTGCTTATGGTTTTAAAGTTACATCTATTGGAGCTAGGAACTTTCGGTTCTCAGTGGCCTCAAACAAAGTGGGTCATTTCATCTATGCCCTACGGGATAGAGTTTGGCCAGATTTTACTTGTCATTTTGGTCTCTTTAAACATCCGTGGAATGTGCCCACAGTGGATCCACTTGAGCGAAGCAATCCTCCTGTTGGTGGCAGTGTACCTAAAGCCGTTCGCACTAACCTGTAATTTCTTGAGAAAAGTGTTGCTAAGGATATTTCTACCTTTAAGGAGTTGGCCAAATTTGGTATTAGCATTGAGCGTTCTAATAATCTTTTGAGCTCGTTTGAAGCAGTTTCTTCTCATCATGGATTACCGCAGGATGATCTTTGGTTTGGATGATCGGTTGAGCAGCAGTGCAAATATCGAGAACATACAAAAAAGTTTGATTTTTGGCAGTTTGAGTATCCCGGTTCCGACGGATCGAATTGCCAACAATACCAAAAAATTCTTAGGTAAGAATCATCGTGAGCAGATTTGGCGCAATATTCCAACCTTGGTTTTGGAAAATATCTTAGATCTAAGGCAAGCCAATTATGGTGAGGCACATATCCGGAAAGCTTATGATTTAGAAGATTTGCCTCCTTCGGATTTTATTCATTGTCTTTTGGGCAGATGCGCCAGGTGCTTCGAAGGAGGTCATGATTCTATTAATTGTCGTACCAAAAGTTGTAGCACCTGCCATAACTTTCTACGTGCATGTCTTTGCATGAGGAAAGAGATGGGCCGGCCAGTCAGAGCATGCACGAGTTGTAACAGTCTGGCCCACAAAAAAGATTTCTGCCCTGGGCTTCTTTGTTGCAAACACTGCAAATTTCTGGGCCATGAGGGCTATTTGTGCTACTCCAAATCTGCTCCCCGCTTATTTTGGCGTCAGAGGAAGGTGGAACGACAAGCTCAAATTAGTTTGGATTCATTGCCTCGGCTTCGACCAGTCCCCCAACCAGAGAATCTAAATTTTCCTAATAGAAAAATGGTGTGGCGTTCCAAAAGGAAATTACCAGAAGCCGGCCCCCTTCCCCGATAGCCATTGGGCGGACGCTTCCGCTTCAACCTGCAAGTCATTTGCATAGCCTGCCGCCCCTGACAGCCAACGAGCAGAGAGACAAGCCCTCCTCCTCCCCTGCTCTGCCTTTGACTGTCGCGACCGCCGCCACCACAACCAATGTAATGGCCAACTTTTCGGCAAGGCCATTTCAGTTCGTGCCGATGGGAGCTCGGATTGAGCGAGGGCCGGAACACAGATTGGCCCGCAACATGATGGTGGTGGACGACCCGCCGCTGAGCCATGAGAGGTATGCCATCGTCACCGCTGTTCCCCCCGTCCCAGATCATCAGAAGCAGTTGGTGTAGGATGAGGTGGTTCGTATCATGGTTGAGGATTTTCATCTTGAGGTGCCCGATGCTTTCGTTTATCCTATCGGGGTGGGTATGGTGGCAGTTTGATCCTCTAGATGATGATATGACCTTTTCTTTTGTGCCGCATGATGAGGGAGACAATATGCGTCGCTGCCCGCTTCAGTATGTTGCCTGGATTCTATTTCTTGCCTTCCCCATGGATTACCAGAATGACCACTACATCAACAAGGCGGTGTCCTGCTTCGGGAAGCTAGATCTCTGGCACAGGTTGGGGCATAACAAGGAGCGTGTGCTTGTGCGGGTTATCCTTAGTGATATCGCGCAAGTTCCTCACAGTCTTGTGATCAAGCGCATTGGCACGCTGCCTGGTATGGGGAGATCATGGTCTGTACCCGTTTACGTGCTTAACGGTAGGAACACAATTCCTGAACTTGTAGGAAATAAGGATGAAGCTCCGCCGATGAATGCTTCCCCGCATCCGTATGATTTGCCATACCTGACTGCTGCGCAACAGTGGGCACTTGATCACCAGCGTTGGATGCAGCAGCAAATTCATGCGGCCTGGGAACAGGAAATGCCCCAACAGCAGCCAACACAGAATGATGAATGGGGGGTCTGGCTAGTTGCTCCACCTCCTTACAGGGGGTTCAGTTTCAAAACGCTCTTTCATTATACAGGGTCGTCTCTCATGGATGGAGTGGAGCAAGATGGCAACATCTCTGATGATCCTCAGGACGAATGGTTTGTGTACTCTGACATTACTGAGGCTGCGGATGCGCTGATCAATGGCACACCTACTTCTGGACTGCGCTTTGTGCGCGCTAATGGTAACTCTCTTGCTGTTGAGATTCAGGCTGAAGTGGGACTTTCTTTTCTGCAGTTTCTTTGGATGATTTCTTATGGAAGGTACACCCCTTGCATCACTGCACCTGAGGAAGGCATGTCGGGTGCTTCTTTCCCCTTGAACCCTCTTGCTGTTTTTCTCAATGTGACTGCTGCTGTTGTGGAGGGTGTGTGCTATCTGAATACGCAGCTTCGCCCATGGACTGAACTGCTACCTCCTCTCCCGGATGATATCACTATTCCCTTTGAGCTCTGGGCTGCTTTTGCCAAAACTACCACTTTGGCTGTCTCCGCTGGGTCGATTGGTGGGGGGAGCTCCTCGGTGCAGAGCCTAAAGATCATAAGTGTGGGGGTGCGGACCCTGACACACTATCTGGGGCAGGTGGTACTGTTGCTATCTCTGAAGCTTCGACAGTTGCCGATGCCAAGCCACTAAACAAACACATCCATAGGATGGTCCTTGCGGAGAAGTTGCCAATTGATACAACTTGTTTGAGGCGCAGCTCTAGGGTAACAGGGTACGATGGTTTCAAGATAAATCTTGTCGTTGACGCCAAAAAGCCACAGTCTAAGGTCAAGCCCCGGGGGGCTCCAGTGGTTGCTTGTTCCTCCAAGGCGACAGATCCCTGCCCAAAGTCAATTCTGCAGCCTGTCGCGGGTCGGTCTGATGAACTGCCCCCGCCAACTCCGATTCAACAGCTACAGCGTGTGGGTATAGAGCAATGTGGGATACCAGCAGAAGAACTCAGCGCCCAGAAGCTCCTGGCTAGAGACCATGGTGACAATCCAGAGCTGAACTAAGTTGAGATGACGACAAGTAAACGCTGTAATGTTCTCTGCTGGAACATTCATGGAATCAACTCTGAATAAAAGCAGTTGGCTATACGTAATGCAATCGAGATTTGTCGATGTACTAAAGTAGGGGTACTCTAGTATCCCGAACTTGTGCACGGGCAGTCGCAGCACCCCGCGGCAAGGCCCGCCAGGTGATCACCAAGGCTCTCTATGGTTCCTTTGGAGCCATTCGAGAACAAAGTATTTAAGTCAAGGAGACAAGTCCCCGGCAAGAGGAGCTTGCCGGGAAGGCCATTCAAGGTACAAGACCCCGGCAAGAGGAGCTTGCCGGGAAGCCCAACGAGAGCATCTCAAAGAACCTGTCGCAGCGCGCCACGCGTCCTGGCAGGACCCGGCGAGCGACAAGTTCCCGGGCGCGACAAGGCAACGGCCGCGGCAAGGCGCTTGCCGCGGCAGGCAGCCACTCTGTACCCGCGCTCCAGCTCACCCACCTACGTGTCGCTCCGGGACCCTTCCCAGCGTACGTGGCGGGAGGCTGTGTAGCCAGGGGTACACTATGGCATGCAGCGCTGACAGGATCGCCATCGTGGCGAGCAATGGCGCCCCTGACGGTCCCTTTTCTGCACCGTCTGGGCGACGTAGACGGGCATTTAATGCCTTTGTCCCCTGCCGGTCAGGGTTAGGTATGATACACTGTGTAGGTAGCTGTACCTACTGCAGCATATTTACACTTTTGCCCTTACCTACGTTGCCACCTGTTGGAGACCCCTTGAACATATAAAAGGAGGCCCATGCACAATGTAGGGAGGGGATCGATCCTCAGAGAAACGCTCGGTCTCGTTAGCTGCTCGAGTGTACTGTAGCACTCGGCACTCCCGAGCAATAACTCAATACAATCCACAAAGCAGTAGTAGGAGTGTTATCTCTCCAGAGAGCTCCGAAGCTGGGTAAAAAACCTTCCCCCGCGTGCCTCGCCTCGATCCGCTCTTCGCGCGACCTCCGCCCCCCGCCGAACCGAGAAGGGGCGCCGTCCCCATAGGTGCTCGGGGAGCCCAGGAAACCCCGGCATCTCTGGCGCGCCAGGTAGGGGTCGTCGAGGTTGTGTGAACCTGATCCGGCATTCACGCGAGCTGAATCTTCATCGACTTCATCGACATGCCGCCGAAGAAGAAAGCTTCGGAGGCGGCTGCGCCGTCCGCGTCGAATCCACCGCCGCTGCAGCAAACGGCCGGCGGGGAGAACGCCGGCGGTGGAACGGGCGCCGACGAGGGAGCCCACGCTGCCAACAAGTCCAAGGACAAGACCGCGCTGCCCGTTGGCGGCGTAGTCGGCTCCCCCGACGACCGGGCGTCCATAGACGCACCGCGCCCATCTCAAGAGGCGCAGGACCGACAGCGTCGTGGTACTCACGGTACCATACGCTCGCTGGACCCAAATCGAGCTAGCGGATCCCGGGACGCTCAAGGCCAACATGCACGCCGACGTGCTGGCGCGAGCGAGGCACGGTCTCCTGGACGGAATACTGCTCCTTCCAACATCGTTGGGAGCCCGAGCAAATCCCTCTCCTCGCACCGTTCACCACCGCTACCCGCCACCCCAGCAGAAGCTCTAGTGCGAGCTCAACTGCTCCTAGACTTCCCTCCAGCGCCAGACAAGATCGACGACTGGAGGGCCACCATTCAGAGTCTCATCGGCTTCGCCAACGGCGACACTCCGCGGCCAGCGACCACATCGTAGCCGCGGCAGGCCAGCTAAGTGCGAGCCGATGGCGACAAAACCGGTGGGGGTGCAACCACCGTGCACTCTCCGTCCCAAAGGCCAAGATCGCCGACTCGCCGGGTCCGCCACGACAGCGACTCCACTGCTTCCTCAGATCCGTGAACTCGTCGCGATCAGCGCCACGTTCTTCACGAACGGCAGCAAGAGGACGCCCGCACCCGCATCGAGCGCCGGAGAGAAACGCGGCGTCAATCAGACCGACGCGCTGGCCCCACTGTCGATATGCAAGCGCCAGGGGAACCAGGCGACCTGCCGTACACGGTAGGTTGCCCTGCGTTTACCCGTGAGCTGCGGCAAGTCCAGTGGCCCAGCACGAAGAACTTCAAGCCAGACGTACCAGAGAAGTACGACGGCAGGCTGCATCCGTCGGAGTTCCTCAGCATCTACACCATTGCGGTGCAGGCTGCCGGGGGGCGGGACGACAAGATCCTCGCCAATTACTTCCCACTGGTGCTCAAGCCCAACGTCTGGTCCTGGCTCATGCACTTGCCGGAAAACTCCATATCTTCCTGGGCGGACCTATGCCATCAGTTTGTCGGCGCCTTTACAGGCGGCCACAAACCCCATGGCCAGGAGAGTGATCTTCACCTGCTTGCCCAGAAGGAAGGGGAGCCTCTACGTAAGTACATCCAGAGATTCAGCCAAGTGCAACGCAACATCCCAGACGTCCACCCTACCGCGGTCATCAGTGCGTTCCATCAGAACGTGCGCAACCGCAGGATGCGGGAGGAGATGGCGATGTGCAAGATCAGAGACGTCAGCGAGCTGTATGCCCTGGCCGACAGATGTGCGCGTCCTGAGGAAGGAAGGAAACTCCCCAGAGAGAACGTAGGAACCGCAGGATCTGACAGCGACGATGCCGCCCTAGCAAGCAAAAACTGGCGGCAGAACAACAGGAAGAGGAAAGGCAAAGATGTGCTAGTTGTCGAGCAATCCGGCAACGAAGGTGGTGCCAAGACAGCCAAGACTGATGGCTCTGGCAAGGAGGTTTCCGCATGCGTCAACTGCCAGGCTGTGGCGGCCGCCGACAAGCAGGATGGCACCAACAAGCAGTACTGCAAGATTCACTGCACCAAAGGCCATGACCTCCAGAGCTGCAAGAAGGTCGAATAGCTCGTTGAGCTGCAAAAGGCCGAGTACGAGCGACGCGACAAGGAGAAGGCCCAAGGAGGTGCTGGAGGATCTGGTACGAAGCGCACTGGCCGGGGGGGACGCCGCGGCAACACCGAGCAGCGGCAAGGTGACAGACCTCCCCGCGGCCGCGACAAGGATGAAGATGACGACAACGACGAAGACATGGATGACGCCGAGACTAGCGAGCAGGAGTTCCAGAAAGCCACAGAAGTTTTGTGCGTTGACGGCGGTGCTTCTCTGCATACTTCACACCGCCAACTCAAGCAGTGGGTGCGGGAAGTTAATGCAGCAGAACCACCCGTCGAGTCACGCAAGCTTCTGAAATGGTCCAGCACGCCTATCATCTTTGATATTGAGGACCACCCCGATCGCACAACTGCTGTCGGGTGTTTGCGGATGTTGGTCTCACCAACTATCCGCAACCTCAAGGTCACTAAGATGCTAGTTGATGGCGGGGACGGCTTGAACCTGATCTCCTCCGCTGTACTTCAGAGACTCCAAGTCCCTGACAGCGAGCTCGAAGAGACCGACACGTTTCAAGGAATCAACCCGGGAAGGAGCAAGCCGAAGGGGAAGATCACGCTGCCGATGACATTTGGCAGTGAGTTGAACTTCAGGACTGAGAGGATCACTTTCGACGTTGCCGATTTTCCATTGCCTTACAATGGAATTCTCGACCGTCCAGCGCTCGCCAAGTTCATGGCGGCCTCTCACTACGCGTACAACATGCTAAAGATGCCAGGCCCGATAAGTGTCATCTCTGTACATGGCGACAAGAAAGACGCACTCATCTGTGCCGACAAGATCTACCGGGAAGCAGCAGCCGCCGCGGATCGCGAGACACTCGCCGCTGAAGCTCCCGGGGGGAAGAAGACGACCAAGTCCGGCAAGAGCTCTGATGCCCACTCCGGCAAGCGCACCTATTCGGAGTGCTGCGCTACCGTCGAGGACGCACCATCGAGCTCCACCGGCAAGTGTAAGAAGACAATGGCAGCTCTGCCAGCAACCAAGAAGGTGTCCGCCAAGGAGGACGGCACTGGTGGTACCTTCACCATCAGTGCCACTCTCGACCCTAAATAGGAAAGCGCGCTCGTTTCTTTCCTGCGGGCGAATGTCAACGTGTTTGCGTGGCAACCGTCTGACATCCCCGGCGTTCCCAGGAAAGTAATCGAGCACCACCTCGCCGTCTGTCCTCACGCGCGACCCGTCAAGCAGAGAGTCAGGAAACAAGCGGTGGAGCGCCAAGAGTTCATCGTCGAAGAGATCAAGAAGTTGGAAGCAGTAGGCCTCGTCAGAGGAGTGCTCCATCCTACGTGGTTGGCCAATCCTGTAGTCGTGCGCAAGGCGAACGGGAAATGGAGACTTTGCATCGACTTCACTGATGTCAACAAAGCTTGTCCCAAAGACCCATTTCCCTTGCCGCGCATTGACCAGATTGTCGACTCCACAGCCGGATGCGACTTGCTTTCGTTTCTTGACGCATACTCAGGATACCATCAGATCTTCACGGCAGAAGAGGATGAGGAGAAAACCGCGTTCATCACTCCATGTGGCACGTACTATTTTGTACGAATGCCTTTCGGTTTGAAGAATGCTGGTTCAACATTTGCAAGGGTCGTCCATACTGCTTTTGAGCCGCAAATACACAGAAATGTGGAAGCCTACATGGATGATATAGTGGTCAAAAGCAGGGACAAGTCAACTCTGATTCAAGATCTAGAAGAAACTTTTGCAAATCTGCGTAAGATTAGCCTCAAGCTCAACCCCGAGAAGTGCGTGTTTGGAGTCCCTTCCGGCAAGCTTCTCGGGTTCTTTGTGTCCCAGCGGGGGATCGAAGCCAATCCCGACAAGATCAAGGCCATTGAGCAGATCGAAGCACCGAAGCGCGTCAAGGATGTACGAAAACTTGCCGGCTGCGTGGCGGCTCTCAGCAGGTTTATCTCTAAGTCTGCTGAGCGCGCCCTGCCGTTTTTCAAAATCTTGAAAAAGGCAGGTCCAATGAAATGGACTCCGGAAGCAGAGGCTGCGCTGCAAGACTTGAAGAGATACCTGTCATCCACTCCAATACTTGTCGCACCTAAACCACAAGAGAAGTTGCTGCTATATCTGGCGGCAACCAATCAAGTGGTTAGTGCTGCGTTTGTAGCGGAGAGAGAGGCAGATGATGAGCCAGCAACCGCGGCAAGCGCGTCCAATGACAAGCAAGGGGCTTCCCCGACGAGCTCTGGTCCCGACGAAGATAGATCTGTGCAGATGTGCGAAGGGATACAGAAGAAAATGGTGCAGCACCCAGTCTACTTTGTAAGTTCCCTTTTGCAGGGGGCTAGGTCGAGGTACTCTGGTGTGCAGAAGTTTCTTTTCGGCCTTCTTATGGCCTCGAGAAAGCTGCGCCATTACTTCCAAGAACATGAGATCACAGTTGTCACTCGCTTTCCGCTGAAGAGGATACTGGAGAATCCAGAAGCAACAGGCAGGATTGTTGAGTGGGCATTGGAACTGTCGAGCTTTGGCCTCAAGTTTGAGAGCACTTCAACTATTCAAAGCAGAGCATTGACAGAATTCATAGCAGAGTGGACGCCAACACCTGACGAAGAAACCCTAGAGACGACCATCCCCGTCAAGGAAGCAAACAAAGAGTGGCTGATGTACTTTGATGGCGCGTTCTCGCTACAAGGCGTCGGTGCTGGCGTGCTGCTTGTCGCACCCACCGGAGAGCACCTCAAGTACGTGGTCCAGATGCACTTTCCCAAGGAGCAAGCAACAAGCAATACTGCAGAGTATGAAGGATTGCTCGCCGGTCTCAGGATCGCGGCAGACCTTGGGATCAAGCAGCTCATTGTCAGGGGTGACTCGCAGCTTGTCGTCCGCCAAGTAAACAAGGATTATCAGAGTCCGTTGATGAAAGCTTACGTTGATGAAGTGAGGAAGCTGGAAGAGGCTTTGTCGGCCTACAGATGGAATATGTTCCTAGAGCTCAGAACGACATCGCTGACGGCCTGTCAAAGTGCGCGGCATTTAAGTTACCTATGGAACCAGGGATCTTTGTGCTCAAGCTGACTCAACCATCCGTGACGCCACCAACTGGATACAGCAAGAAGAGGAAGTTGATTTCTAGTGACTATCTTCCGGTTGAGCTTCCCGAAGCCGCCGCCAAGAAGGTCCCCAAGATCAACGCCAAGAGTGCTGAGGAGCAGTCTGCTCCGACAAGCCCCAAGGTTTGTTTCGTTGAAGCAGACGCTCCCGACAAGTTTTGCTCCGGCAAACTTGCCGGGGATCATCAAGCTCCGGCTGAACCGCGGGTTCTCGCCATAGAAGCGGATGTTCCCGCAGCAACAGTTATGCCTTTAGTCCTTGTTGTCGAGCCGCAGGCTCCAGCATTGGCACAGCAGATCGTCCGTTTCCTCCAGTCAGGAGAACTTCCCGAAGAGCCAGAAGAAGTGGAAAGAGTAGCCCGGCAGTCTAGTATGTACCAGTTCATTGACAACGCACTGTACAGAAGAAGGCTCAATGGAGTGAAATTGAAGTGTATTCCCCGGGAAGATGGACAGAAGCTGTTGGCAGAGGTGCATGGAGGCATATGTAGACATCACATTGGCGCCAGAGCACTTGCCGGCAAAGCGTTCCGGCAAGGTTTCTTTTGGCCGACAGCCCTCCAGGATGCAACTGCACAAGTAACCAAGTGTGAAGCGTGCCAGTTCCATTCCAAGCAGATACACCAACCAACTCAAGCTCTCCAGACAATCCCTTTATCCTAGCCATTTTCGGTCTGGGGACTCGACATCCTCGGCCCTTTCCCCCGAGCAGTCGGGGGCTTTGAGTACTTGTACGTCGCAATCGACAAGTTCACAAAGTGGCCAGAAGTGGAACCAGTGAGGAAGGTGACAGCACAGTCAGCAGTCAAGTTCTTCAGGTCGATTGTTTGCCGCTTCGGAATCCCTAACAGGATCATCACCAACAACGGTACACAATTCACGAGTCGCACCTTCATGCAGTACGTCCAAGACCTTGGCGCCAAGGTCTGCTTCGCTTCTGTTGCTCACCCCAGGAGCAACGGTCAAGCAGAGAGGGCAAATGCTGAAGTGCTGCGTGGACTCAAGACCCGGACTTTCGACAGGCTGCACAAGTGCGGAAGAAACTGGATCGAGGAGCTGCCGGTGGTTCTTTGGTCGATCAGGACGACGCCAAATCGAGCCACTAGCCAGACACCTTTCGCTCTAGTCTATGGAGCAGAGGCAGTTATCCCCACGGAACTCGTATGCGGGTCACCTCGAGTGCTCGCTTATGATGAGCTTGAGCAATAGCAGCTGCGACAAGATGACGCGCTGCTCCTTGAGGAAGACCGTCTTCAGGCTGCTATACGAGCTGCTCGATACCAGCAAGCTTTGTGCCGCTACCATAGCCGCAAAGTTAAAGCCAGAAGTCTCGAGGAAGGCGACCTTGTTCTTCGGCGCGTTCATTCCGCCAAGAATTCCAACAAGTTGACGCCAAAGTGGGAAGGCCCTTACCGGGTGAAACGAGTCACTAGGCCTGGCGCTGTCCGCCTTGAGGCCGAGGATGGCTTTCCGGTGAGCAACTCCTGGAACATCGAGCATCTTCGTAAGTTTTGCCCATAAGGCGCGGTTGTCGGACCCTCTCCGGCAACCACCATTTTGTACAAGTCTTTCCGCTGTTGCATGTAATCCTTTGTACAAAGCCAGGCGCAGACCTTGTGCATAAATAAAACTCACGTGCTCCGCACACCTTGTCAATTTCATGCCTTTCTGCATGAATTATCTGACACTTTGTGCAGCAAGCACCCTCGGTAAGAAATAACGAGCCATAAGGCTCCATATCATTATTTTCTCTACTTTCTTTCTTTTATTTTTCAAGGAAATTAAGGATCCTTCGCCCACAAGTTGGCCGGTGGGGGGGGGGGAGGGGAAGATAATGGTATGGACCCGGCGTCGTTCAGGAAAAACTTTGCCTTGCCGAGAAGCAAACAACAGAAAAGCTAAGTGCCAAAGTTTGAGCAATCAGAATTTTCAATTTTAAGTTATTTTCCTTGAACGACCATGCTTTGTATGGAAAACCTGTGCACGGAGGAACCAGCTCGTGGCTAGTTGCGCCCTTACTTTGTTTCGAGTTCGCTCAACAGTTTAAGTGTGCTGCGACTAGAGTCGCGCCCTTACTTTGTTTCGAGTTCACTCAGCAACTTAAGCGAGCTGCGACTGGTCACGACAGGGTTTCTTGTCGGTAACGGCACCGCCAGCTGGCTGCTGACGTCCCGCACTCAGCGCTCGCGGCAAAGGTGCCTACGCCGGCAAGTTCCCTAAAAGCGTAGGGCAAAACATACAAAGGAAGGAATCGAGTAAAGGGAATAGCATTGAAATCATGACCTGAAACAGAGTTACATTACAAGATAGTTTGTCGCGGCTCTAATAGACTGTTTTCATAACATGACCAGCGACGACAAGAAAAGAAGAAAATAGGCGGCCTAGTCCGCGCGGTCTCCCTCAACCCTCTTGATCCCGCTCACCTTGTCCACAATGGGTGCGACGAGGGTCTCGAGCTCATCCAGATCAGCTTCCGGCGGCAGGGACCTGAGGATATTAGTGAGGCGGAGGCCCGGGTTGCGGAAGGCCACCTTCATCAGCACCTTTTTGAGAGCTCCTGCGCAGATCTCGCGCGACTCGTCGGCCAGCTGCTTTGGGATCCTCTCCCGGAGTTGCTGGAGGGCCGTCGCCACGCCTTTGAAGAACAAGGTGAGCTTGGCGCTGGATGGGAGGCTCCCGTCAGAGGAATACCCGAGATCCTCCACCCCCAGCAGCGCCAACTCCTTGTCGATGTCTGCGGCAACATTCACAAGGCCCTCCGTCCACCGCTCCACAGTTCCCCTGAAATCGTTCTGGGTGGCGGCGATGCTCTCCAGCAGCGCCTTGTCGGCCTTGATCTCCTTCTTCAAGGCCGCCTCCTGCTCCCTGGCGCCGTCCAGCGTCTTGGTCAAAGCAGCCAGCTTCAGCTCAAGATCAACCTTGGAGTCCTTGGCGGCGTCAAGCTCCTTGACCTTCTCGGCGAGACGACCCTGTAGTTCGCCAAAGGTGTAGGCGTCCTTCTCGCGCTCATGCTTGAGCGCGACAAGAGCTTCACGGCTCGCCTTGAGATCAGTCTCCAGCTGCGCCACTTTCGCCTCCAGCTCCTTCTTGGCGGCCTCGGCAGCTGCGGCAGCGTCCTTTGCTTCCTTGAGGGCTCCGCTGAGTGCTTGCTCGCGCGCAGCTAGCTCCTCTTCGTGGCTGTCCAGGCTGTCCTTCAGCTGCACCAACTCGCCATCCCGCGCAGATAACTCCTCGGTGGCAAGCCGCTGTTGCTCTGCAACCTCTGCCTTCTCAAGGATGAAAGCCTTCTGCGCCTCATCGAGCTGCACCCGCTCCGCAGCCAGCGACTAGAGAGCTGCCTGGTTGAGGCCTCGGAGCTCCTCCGCGCGCTTCTCCACGTCCACCCCCGCCTTCGCGACAAGCGCTTCGCGGGACTCCAGTTTGGCCTGGCGGGCACGGTAGAGCGACACCAGCTTCCACAGCATTCGCTCCTCTTCGGGCTCGTCGCTGCTGCTGCTTGGTGCGTCGACCAGCGTCAGCCCAGCGGAGGCAAGCACCTCCACGTCAAAGCTTTCTCCTTCGACTGGCGCCCTGGACGTTGACGCCCAGGGGAGGTTGATGAAGATACCAGCGCCAGCCTTCAAGTAGACGCCTGGCTGGGGTTCTTCGGAGCCTGACGCTGCGGCAGCGGCGGGAGGATCGGCGGTCGGTGTAGCACCTGTCGCTCCTGCGGCCCCAGGGTCGTCAGTACGATCGCCGGACCCCTCGTCGGCTGCTGCGGCGGCAGCCTTGGCGGCCTCTTCGCCGGCGGGATCATCAGCGCCGGCCGTTTCTTCGGTGGCAGCGGCGTCATCAATGACAACCTCGGTCTCCATCGGCTCCACAGTGGATGGATCTGACAGCCGGAAAAGGAAGAAAAGTCGAGCAAATGTCCAAAAAGAAGAACCCAAGGGAAGTTTAGAAGCAAGGAGTACCTATACCAGGCTCGGTAGTCGGGATCTCCGCTGCCGGGGGGTCGCTGGTGCTGTCCCTTGCCGGAGACTTCTCCATTGCCGGGGAGCTCTCCCTCGTCGAAGACTTCTCCCTTGCCGGGGAGCTCTCCCTTGTCGGGGAACTCTCCCTTGCCAGAGAACCCTCCCTTAGCAGCGTAGTCGAAGCAGGTGACACGTCAGGGGTGGCCTCCGGGCGTTCCTGGTGAGGCTGCTCCGCTCCTACACAAGCCAATGGTCAGATATCAGCAAGCAAAGAGTATCCATGCGCGCCTAACAGTTGGAAGTAAACCATATACTTACGCTGGGGGCTGCGCTGGGGGCTGCTCTGAAGAACGGCCGTCGGGTCCGGCAAGTTTGTCTCGAGCGCACCCCCTGCTGCCACGGTGGGATCATCCTCGATGACAATCACCGGGACCTTGGCTCTCTTTGCCATTCTCTGGGCCAGCGTCCTAAAAAGGAATAGGTTCAGAGTAAAGCAAATGAGATACAAGACAAGACAGCAAGTATTGAAGACACGCAAGTACAACAAGAATCTTACTCTTCTTCTTCCTCATCGGAGCTGAGCGCGGAGAAGTCAAAGCCTGGCCCACCTTCGGCGCGAGGAGGCGGAGGAGTAGGATCCCTTGGCCGCTTGGCGGGAGCTGGAGCGGCAGGCCGAGAGGACCCCGCCCCAGCTGCCGCTGCAGCGTGAGGTGTTTCCGCAGCAACAGAACTTGCCGCGGTGGAGCGTGTCGTGCGGCGCGGCGGGGGTTGACTCGCCCGCCACTCCGCTACGTCCCCGGCCTTGCGAAGACGCCTTCTTGTTGGAGCCGGGGGCTCTGCTTGTGGAGCCGGGGGCTCTGTTTGTGGAGTCAGGGGCTCTGCTTGCGGCAAGCTGTCCGAAGACGAAGAGCAAGAGGAGCCGATCTCCAGCGAGCCGCTCGTGTCCTCGGCGGGCCCGCTCGGCCCGACGTCGTGCTCGGCGGACCTCTTCTCGCCGGCAAGCTCCTCTCGGTCGGCAAGGCTTGCCGCCTCTGCTGCCTCTGCCTCCTCCACGGTGAACCCAAACTCGCCCGCAGCGGCAGCTGCCGCCGCCTCTTCCATCCCGCTGGCGATGCGCTTGATCTCATCGTCGGTGGTGTCCCGGGTGAGCCCCTTTTTCTCGTCGGCGTCGACCGACACTTCTATCAAGTTGTCGAAGAACGCCCGCACGACATCATCCGCAGGCTCTATCTAGGCTGGATCAATTCCATGCGAGTCGCACAGCGGCATTATTGCACGGATGCGGTCGAGCGCGGAGTTGTTGCACAGCGGGACGACGCCCCTCGGCAACCAGAAAACTTCGGGATGCTGTGGGTCGTGCTTGAACAGCTCCTGGAGCATCGCGTTGAGCTCCAGGACAGTGAAGTTGAAGTTGAGGCCCAGCCACAACCTCATGATATCCGCCGCATTCTGAAATTCCCAGGCGGGTCTCCCCCTCTCCTGCAGGGGGGCGATGCGGCGGCGGAGGAAATCCGCGCCAGCCGCTCCTACAGTAAGCCCGGCAAGCCTGAGGCGTAAGATCCGGGTGACGGTGATCCTTAGTCTGTCATCTTCCGGGGCTAGGCTACTCCAATCACTGCCGTGCACTACTGGGGTATCGTGCAGAGTAGTAAACGGCTGCGGGTTGTCCTCAACGATCAGACACCAGTCCGCCCTCCACTCCTCCCACTTGCTGCGGAACTCTCCCTCTAGATAAGCATCTTTCTTGCCAGCTTTCGAGATCCAGGCGATTCCGCCGGATAAAGGCTCTCCTTTCTCAACCCGAGGCGAAAAGAAATGGCGGAAAAGGGCTACGTTTGGATGGATCCCGACAAAGTTTTCGCAGAGATGTGCGAAAACTGCCATGGTCAGGACAACATTGGGGGTGAAATCAAGAAGGTGGAGCCCGTAGGTGTTCATGACATCGCAAAAGAATTCTGAAAAGGGCGGGCAGAGCCAGCAGTAGAAGAACAAGGCAAAGAATGGATACCCAGTGGGATACTTATCCCAAGCAGTGGCTGGGAGTACCTTCGTGCGCGGATGCGCTCGCGTCCCCGTCGACCAGAAGAGGTAGAAGTCCTCCTTCAGCTCGGCTACCTCAAGCCTCGGAGGGAAGATTGCCCGCTCCTTCCGCAGCGCCGCGAGCCGCTGCGCCTCGGCCGACTTCGCCTTCTCGGCTTTCGGAGCCATGGCGGGAATGGAGAGTGAGGACGACGACGTTGGTGGTGCTGGTGGCGATGGGGGCGGGGCGCTGCTCTCCTTCGGCTTTGGGAAGAAGGGGAGTGGCGGAGATTCTCGAGGAAGGAATAGCAACGGGCAGATGGGCGAACTGCCCCTGCTCCCCTACTTATAAGGAGGATGGGGGCGGACGTTTCGCCTTTCCGAGTAAAGGAACCACCCACGACCTCCCCCACGACGCCGCAATCGACGCGTGCCGTTCAGGAGGGCGTGGTGGATGCGGAGCAAGGTACGACGCGACCCAGGCCGTGCGTGCCCATGCCCTGTTTTGGGCCTGGCCCAACAGCGCTCGGCACCGTGTGTGACCCAGGCCCGGGGGCTCCTGTCGGTGTACTAAAGTAGAGGTACTCTAGTATCCCGAACTTGTGCACGGGCAGTCGCAGCACCCCGCGGCAAGGCCCGCCAGGTGATCACCAAGGCTCTCTATGGTTCCTTTGGAGCCATTCGAGAACAAAGTATTTAAGTCAAGGAGACAAGTCCCCGGCAAGAGGAGCTTGCCGGGAAGGCCATTCAAGGTACAAGACCCCGGCAAGAGGAGCTTGCCGGGAAGCCCAACGAGAGCATCTCAAAGAACCTGTCGCAGTGCGCCACGCGTCCCGGCAGGACCCGACGAGCGACAAGTTCCCGGGCGCGACAAGGCAACGGCCGCGGCAAGGCGCTTGCCGCGGCAGGCAACCACTCTGTACCCGCGCTCCAGCTCACCCACCTACGTGTCGCTCCGGGACCCTTCCCAGCGTACGTGGCGGGAGGCTGTGCAGCTAGGGGTACACTATGGCATGCAGCGCTGATAGGATCGCCATCGTGGCGAGCGATGGCGCCCCTGACGGTCCCTTTTCTGCACCGTCTGGGCGACGTAGACGGGCATTTAATGCCTTTGTCCCCTGCCGTCAGGGTTAGGTATGATACACTGTGTAGGTAGCTGTAACTACCGCAGCATATTTACACTTTTGCCCTTACCTACGTTGCTACCTGTTGGAGACCCCTTGAACATATAAAAGGAGGCCCATGCACAACGTAGGGAGGGGATCGATCCTCAGAGAAACGCTCGGTCTCGTTAGCTGCTCGAGTGTACTGTAGCACTCGGCGCTCCCGAGCAAGAACTCAATACAATCCACAAAGCAGCAGTAGGAGTGTTATCTCTCCGGAGAGCTCCGAAGCTGGGTAAAAAACCTTCCCTCGCGTGCCTCGCCTCGATCCTCTCTTCGCGCGACCTCAGCCCCCCGCCGATCCGAGAAGGGGCTCCGTCCCCATAGGTGCTCGGGGAGCCCATGAAACCCCGGCAAGATTAGTGGTTGTTCAGTAGTTTGCTTTCAAGAAACCAAGAGTGAATCTTTTGATGCATCGTTTGTTAAACTATTTTGCCCTAAGAAGTTTGATATGTTTGAATTTGTGCCGTCGGTGGTAATTCTGGGGGTCTGCTAACAACATGGATGTGTTCAGTGTTCACGGGTGTATCTGTCTTTTCTGAATCTTTTGCGCTTGGTGTTAGGCTTACCTCAACTCAATCTAATGACGTCTGGACGCTCCTTAACGTTTACGACCCTTGTACTGATCCCAATGGAACTCTCTTTACCGCCTGGCTCTTTGATCTCCAAATACCTATTAGGGAAGATTGGCTTGTCTTAGGTGACTGCAACTACATCAGAGCGCCCGATAATCGTAACCGTGGGGGAGGTGATGCTAATGATATGCTAATCTTCAACGAATTCATATGTAAACAGTCTTTGGTGGAACTACCAATCAAATGACGCTCGTTCACTTGGAGCAATATGCAAACTAACCCACTCCTTGAATAGTTAGATTGGCATTTTACCTCTGTTAACTAGGCGGTCAAATTTCCGAACACTGTAGTCATGCCCTTGGGGAAACCCACTTCGGATCATGTAACATGTTACGTCAGCATCCAGTCCAAAATCCCTAAAACTAAATTATTCCGCTTCCAGGATTACTGGATCAAGCAGCCATGTTTTTTTGATGTGGTTCAGCAATCGTGGAATAAACGATGCTACGCCCCAAACACAGCTATGGTTTTGTGCAAAAACTCAAAACCCTTCGGTATGATTTGAAGCAGTGGGGCAAGAGAATCTTGAAGCTGTCTGTGTTGATTGAGAACTACAACAAAACCCTCCTGGAGCTTGATGGCCTTGAGGATCGGCGGCGTTTGTCTGTGCCTGAAGCAAACTATAGAAAAATCCTGAAAGCCCATCTCTTGCATCTACTGGAATGCAAAAAAGCATATTGGAAGAAGTGGTGCACCGTCAGGCACTTCAAGTTTGGAGATGGAAACACCAAATTCTTCCATAGGGTTGCGACCGAGCGCTTCCGTCGAAACAACATTGCCTCGCTGCGCCTGCCGGATGACACTGTCGTTTATGATCATGTGGGCAAGGAGGCTGTTCTTCTCCAAACTTACAAAGAAAGGCTGGGGTGCTCTAACCCTACCAACATGAAGTTTGATCCGAATCGCATCATCAAGAAGGTGGATGGATTGCATGATTTATCTGAGCCCTTCACTCGGGAGGAGATTGATCAAGTAGTCAAGGAGATTCTGTCGGATCGTGCCCCTAGACCGGATGGTTTCAGTGGCAGCTTCATTAAGGCCTGCTGGCATATCATTAAGGAGGAGTTCTATAGACTTTGCTTTGATTTTCATGCAGGTACTTTAGACCTGGAAAGTTTGAACTCCGGTTTCATCACCCTCATCCCGAAGATGCAATCGCCGGAGACAGCTGATGATTACCGCCCTATAACACTTTTAAACCGTTGTCTCAAGCTGCTGACAAAGCTCTTGGCCAATCGGCTGCAAAAAGTGGTTCTTAAGGTTATCCACCGTAACCAGTACGGTTTCTTGAGGGGTAGGTCAATCCAAGATTGTGTGAAGTGGGCGTATGAATTCATACACCAGTGCCAGAATTCGAATCGCGAGATCACCATCCTCAAGCTTGACTTTGCGAAGGCCTTCGATACGATTGAACATGCTCCAATGGTGCAGATTATGGAATGCATGGGTTTTGACGACCGTTGGCTTGGGTGGATCCGCTACTTGTTCTCGACCGCCAAATCCGCCGTGCTGCTTAACGGGACCCCTGGTAGGTAGTTCTTCTGCAAGAGAGGTGTGTGCCAAGGCGACCCGCTGTCCCCGCTCATCTTCTTCTTGGCGGCTAATCTTCTCCAAGCGGCCATCAATGACGCATATCGTAGCGGGCAGCTTGAGTTGCCGCTGCCGACTATGGAGGATGATTATACCGTGATCCAGTATGCGGATGACACTATCCTAGTGATGTCGGCTAATCAAGTGCAAGCAGAGACTATCAAGTCCATTCTGCAAGATTATGCCTCCTCCATAGGGCTGCGCATCTATTTTCAGAAATCGATGCTGATGACTGTCAACACGGCGGATGATACAACGGATCGCTTGGCGGAGGTTTTTGGCTGCAAGGTTGGTAAGATGCCGTTCACGTACCTTGGCATGCCAATTGGTACGGCTAGACCGACGGTGGCTGACCTAATGCCACTGGTTGCATCAGTCGAACGTAGGCTCTCCACTGCTGCCTCGCTTCTGGATCTCGGGTCAAAACTAACGCTGGTCAACTCGGTGATCACATCCCTGGCGACTTATGCTATGTGCTCCATCAAGCTGCCTCCGAAGATCTTGGAACATTTTGATAAGCTTAGGCGCTACTCTCTCTGGGCGAAGAACACGGAAGATGGCCACAAAGCAGTGTCCTTGGCGGCTTGGGGCCTAGTCTGTCGCCCCAAAGAGAAAAGGGGGCTGGGGATTATTGATCTTCAGACTCAGAATCAAGCCCTACTGATTAAGCAGCTGCACAAATTGTACAACCGTCGTGACGTGCCGTGGGTTAACCTGATTTGGTCTATGTACTATGAGGGGTTGGTGCCGCATGCAACTGAGCAATGTGAATCGTTCTGGTGGCCTGACATCCTCCAGCTCACTCCAGCTTACAGGGGGGTCACAACGGTGGAGGTGAGAGACGGAAGCACGGTACTCTTTTGGTGGCCTGAACGGATAATCTATGATAGCCACCCCGGCTGTTCTCTTTCACTGCTCACGAAGATGTCTCGGTACAAACACTACTAACTGCGCCGACATTCGGACAGAACTTCCAATTGCCGCTCTCCCCACAAGCCAGCGAAGAGTTGCGTGATCTTCAAGGCGGCCTGGCCTCAACTGAATTGTGCGATGTTGCTGACGTTTGGAGGTGTGTTTGGGGATCGGGGGAGTTTGCCTCCAGCAAATACTATGAGCATTGCTTCCGTGAGGTGGTGGCCGATGATGCGTTCAAATGGATCTAGAGATCAAAATGCATAAATAAGTGGAGGGTTTTTGCATGGTTACTTCTTGCGGATAGGTTAAACACCAGGAACATGTTGAAGAGGAGAGGTATGAAGCTGCTGGACGACATATGTACTTGCTTCCTCTGTGACAATCCGCCCGAAGAGACGGTGGAACATCTCTTGTTCGACTGTGCCTTCAGTAAGATTTGCTGGAGAAAGCTGGGGATCGTGTGGGCTCATGGCGGGAACAGGCTCCAGCTTGTGCATGAGGCAAAGGATAGATGGTCAGGGCCCATGTTTATGGAGGTCTTTGTTATTGCGGCTTGGAGCATGTGGAAGGAGCGCAATAACAAGCACTTTAGAGGTTTGCTGCCTACGGTTGATGGCTAGCTCCTAAGATTCAAATACGATTTTGGAATGATGAGGCATAGAGTCAAGGGGGCCTTGGTGTCATTTGTGGACAGTTTTGTTTCTTCCATCTAACTTGTAAACAATCTTTTTTTCCGTCCTTTACGCGCACTTCTCCCTCTGGTGGAAATCTGCCATAACCACCATCATGTAACCCAGAGAGGGTGTAAGCTGTAAGTTGTGTTGGTTGAAGTAATATAAAGTCAGTGGGGGGCTGCCCTCACTGTCTTGAGATTTTAAAAAAAAGCTCGGCAGGGCGCCGCCGCCAAGGTCCCGACAAGCGATCAAGCGCCGGAGGTTCCACCACGTCAGGAGACACTCCAACTTCCGCAAGACGCGAGCCTCACCAACACACCAGTCCTCGTCGAGCACCCGGTGTATTTCGTCAGCACGGTGTTGCGGGACGCAAGGACACGATATCCCATGCCCCAAAAGCTCTTGCTCGCGCTCTTGGTGGCCTCATGGAAGTTGCAGCACTACTTCCAGGACCACCCCATCAAGGTCGTCTCGGCCTACCCACTAGAGAGAGTGCTCAGGAGCCCCAACTCTGCTGGAAGGGTCGCCGAGTGGAACATCGAGCTGCAGGCATTCCAGTTGGAGTTCAGCACTACCAGGGTCATCAAGGGAGCCGCACTCGCTGATTTCGTGGCAGAATGGATGGATGCCCCGACGCTGGAAGTAGGCGAGGACTAGTCCGCCTCGCCGGGAAGTGAGGCGCCTGACTGCTGGGTCATGTATTTCGATGGTGCCTTCGCGCACCAGGGCGCGGCGGCTGGAGCAGTACTCGTCTCTCCCACTCAAGACAAGCTCTACTACACTGTACAGCTCTACTTTCAGCGGGGCAAGAAGGTCTCCAACAACATTGCAGAATACGAAGGCCTCATAGCTGGCCTGGAAGCTGTGGCTGTTGGGGAACGTAGCAGAAATTCAAAATTTTCCTACGTGTCACCAAGATCTATCTATGGAGAAACCAGCAACGAGGGGAAAGAGAGTGCATCTACATACCCTTGTAGATCGCTAAGCGGAAGCGTTCAAGTGAACGGGGTTGATGGAGTCGTACTCGTTGTGATCCAAATCACCGATGACCAAGTGCCGAACGGACGGCACCTCCGCGTTCAACACACGTACAGCCCGGTGACGTCTCACATGCCTTGATCCAGCAAGGAGAGAGGGAGAGGTTGAGGAAGACTCCGTCCAGCAGCAGCACAAAGGCGTGGTGGTGGTAGAGGAGCGTGGCAATCCTGCAGGGCTTCGCCAAGCACCGCGGGAGAGGAGGAAGGAGAGATGCAGGGCTGCGCCATAGAGAGGTCCAAACTCATATGTTGGCTGCCCCCAAACCCTCAAGTATATATATAGGGGGAGAGGGGAGGCTGCGCCCCCACCTACGGTTCCATCCTAGGGGCGGCGGCCAGCCCCAAAACCCATCTAGGGTGCGGCCAAGGGGGAAAGGGGGGAGACTTGCCCCCCAAGTTAGGTGGGTGCGCCCCCTTCCCCAAACCCTAGGTGCCTTGGGCGCTTGTGGGGGGGCGCACCAGCCCACCTGGGGCTGGTCCCCTCCCACATGTGGCCCATGCAGCCCTACGGGGCCGGTGGTCCCACTTGGTGGACCCCCGGGACCCTCCTGGTGGTCCCGGTACGTTACCGATAAAACCCGAAACTCTTTCGGTGACCAAAACAGGACTTCCCATATATAAATCTTTACCTCCGGACCATTCCGGAACTCCTCGTGACGTCCGGGATCTCATCCGGGACTCCGAACAACATTCAGTATCCACATACAAACTTCCTTTATAACCCTAGCGTCATCGAACCTTAAGTGTGTAGACCCTATGGGTTCGGGAACCATGCAGACATGACCGAGACGTTCTCCAGTCAATAACCAATAGCGGGATCTGGATACCCATGTTGGTTCCCACATGTTCCACGATGATCTCATCGGATGAACCACGATGTCGAGGATTCGATCAATCCCGTATACATTTCCCTTTGTCTAGCGGTATAGTACTTGCCCGAGATTCGATCGTCGGTATCTCGATACCTTGTTCAATCTCGTTACCGGCAAGTCTCTTTACTCGTTCCGTAACACATCATCCCGTGATCAACTCCTTGATCACATTGTGCACATTATGATGATGTCCTACCAAGTGGGCCCAGAGATACCTCTCGGTCACACGGAGTGACAAATCCCAGTCTCGATTCGTGCCAACCCAACAGACACTTTCGGAGATACCTGTAGTGTACCTTTATAGCCACCCAGTTACGTTGTGATGTTTGATACACCCAAAGCATTCCTACAGTATCCGGGAGTTGCACAATCTCATGGTCTAAGGAAATGATACTTGACATTAGAAAAACTTTAGCATACGAACTACACGATCTTTGTGCTAGGCTTAGGATTGGGTCTTGTCCATCACATCATTCTTCTAATGATGTGATCCCGTTATCAATGGCATCCAATGTCCATGGTCAGGAAACCATAACCATCTATTGATCAACGAGCTAGTCAACTAGAGGCTTACTAGGGACATGGTGTTGTCTATGTATCCACACATGTATCTGAGTTTCCTATCAATACAATTCTAGCATGGATAATAAACGATTATCATGAACAAGGAAATATAATAATAACTAATTTATTATTGCCTCTAGGGCATATTTCCAACAGTCTCCCACTTGCACTAGAGTCAATAATCCAGTTCACATCGTTATGTGATTGCAATGATTCCAACACCCATGGGGTTTGATCATATCTCGCTTGTGAGAGAGGTTACTAGTCAACGGGTCTGAATCTTTCAGATCCGTGGGTGCTTTACAAATATCTATGTCATATCCTAGATGCAGCTACCATGATCTATTTGGAGCTATTCCAAATAACTGTTCTACTATACGAATCCAGTTTACTACTCAGAATAATCTCGATTAGTGTCAAAGCTTGCATCGGCGTAACCCTTTACGACGAACTCTTTTACCACCTCCATAATCGAGAAAATTCCTCAGTCCACTAGTTACCAAGGATAACTATGACGCTGTCCTGTGATCCATTCCTGGTTCACTCTTGTACCCCTTGACTGACTCATGGCAAGGCACACTTCAGATGCGGTACACAGCATAGCATACTGTAGAGCCTACGTCTAAGCATAGGGGACGACCTTTGTCCTTTCTCTCTCTTCTGCCGTGGTCAGGTCTTGAGTCTTACTCAATACTCACACGTGTAATACAACCAAGAACTCCTTCTTTGCTGATCTATTTTGAATTCCTTCAAAATCTTGTCACGGTATGTATTCATTTGAAAGTACTATTAAGCGATTTTGATCTATCCTTATAGATCTTGATGCTCAATGTTCAAGTAGCTTAATCCAGGTTTTCCATTGAAAAACACTTTTCAAATAACCCTATATGCTTTCCAGAAATTCTACATCATTTCTGATCAACAATATGTCAACAACATATACTCATCAGAAATTCTATAGTGCTCCCACTCACTTCTTTGGAAATACAAGTTTCTCATAAACTTTGTATAAACCCAAATTCTTTGATCATCTCATCAAAGTGTACATTCCAACTCCGAGATGCTTACTCCAGTCCTTAGAAGGATTGCTGGGGCTTTGCATACTTGTTAGCATCTTTCAGGATCGACAAAATCTTCTGGTTGTATCACATACAACCTTTCCTCAAGAACAAGGAAACAATATTTTGACATCCTATCTGCAAGATTTCATAAATAATGCCGTACCTGCTAATTCCAACAGACTCTTAGCATCGCTACGAGTGAGAAAGTCTCATCGTAGTCAACTCCTTGAACTTGTCGGGAAACATCTCAATGACAAGTCGAGCTTTCTTAATGGTGACATTTACCATCATTGTCCGTCTTCCTTTTAAAATCCATCTGTACTCAACAGCCTCACGACCATTGAGCCGTTCTGCCAAAGTCTACACTTTGTTTTCATACATGGATCCTCTCTCGGATTTTATGGCCTCGAGCCATTCATCGGAATCCGGGCCCACCATCGCTTCTCCATAGCTCATAGGTTCATTGTTGTCTAGCAACATGACTTCCAAGACAGGATTACGTACCACTCTGAAGAAGTACGCATCCTTGTCGTCCTACGAGGTTTGGGAGTGACTTGATCCGAAGTCTCATGATCACTATCATAAGCTTCCACTTCAATTGGTGTAGGTGCCATAGGAACAACTCCTGTGCCCTGCTACACACTAGTTGAAGTGACGGTTCCATAACCTCATCAAGTCTCCACCATCCTCCCACTCAATTCTTCCGAGAGAAACTTTTCCTCGAGAAAGGACCCGATTCTAGAAACAATCCCTATTGCTTTCGGATCTGAGACAGGAGGTATACCCAACTGTTTTGGGTGTCCTATGAAGATGCATTTATCCGCTTTGGGTTCGAGCTTATCAGCCTGAAACTTTTTCACATAAGCGTCGTAGCCCCAAACTTTTAAGAAACAACAACTTAGGTTTCTCTAAACCATAGTTCATACGGTGTCGTCTCAACGGATTTGTGTGGTTCCCTATTTAAAGTGAATGCGGTTGTCTCTAATGCCTAACCCATGAACGATAGTGACAATTCGATAAGAGACATCATGGTATGCATCATATCCAATATTATGCAGTTATGATGTTCGGACACACCATCACTCTATGGTGTTCCAGGCGGTACTAGCCGTGAAACAATTTCCACAATGTCTCAATTGTGTACCAAACTCGCAACTCAGATATTCATCTCTATGATCATATCATAGATATTTTATCCTCTTGTCATGACGATATTCAACTTCATTCTGAAATTACTTGAACCATTCAATAATTCAGACTTGTGTTTCATCAAGTAAATATGCTCAGTATCTACTCAAATCATCTGTGAAGTAAGAGCATAACGATATCCACTGCGTGCCTCAGCACTCATTGGACTGCACACATCAAAATGTGTTACTTCCAACAAGTTGCTTTCTTGTTCCATTTTACTGAAACCGAAGCTTTCAGTCATCTTTGCCCATGTGGTATGATTTGCATGTCTCAAGCGATTCAAAATCAAGTGAGTCCAAACGGTCCATCTGCATGGAGTTTCTTCATGCATATATACCAATAGACATGGTTCACATGTCTCAATCCTTTTCAAAAAAAATGAGTGAGTCCAAAGATCCATCAACATGGAGCTTCTTCATGCGTTTTATACCAATATGACTTACATGGCAGTGCCACAAGTAGGTGGTACTATCATTACTATCTTATATCTTTTGGCATGAACATGTGTATCACTATGATCAAGATTCAATAAACCATTCGTTTTAGGTGCAAGACCATTGAAGGTATTATTCAAATAAATAGAGTAACCATTATTCTCCTTAAATGAATAACCGTATTGCGATAGACATAACCCAATCATGTCTATGCTCAACGCAAACACCAAATAACAATTATTTAGGTTTAACACCAATCTCGATGGTAGAGGGAGCGTGCGATGCTTGATCACATCAACCTTGGAAACACTTCCAACACATCTCGTCAGCTCACCTTTAGCTAGTCTCCGTTTATTCCGTAGCTTTTATTTCGATTTACTAACACTTAGCAACCGAACCGATATCTAATACCCTGATGCTACTAGGAGTACTAGTAAAGTACACATTCACATAATGTATATCCAATATACTTCTATCGACAGCCTTCTCATCTACCAAGTATCTAGGGTAATTCTGCTCTAGTGGCTGTTCCCCTTATTACAGAAGCACTCAGTCTCGGGTTTGGTTTCAACCTTGGGTTTCTCCACTAGAGCAGCAGCTGATTTGCCGTTTCATGAAGTATCCCTTCTTGCCCTTGCCCTTCTTGAAACTAGTGGTTTCACTAACCATCAACAATTGATGCTCCTTCTTGATTTCTACTTTCGCGGTGTCAAACATCGCGAATATTTCAAGGATCATTTTATCTATCCCTGATATGTTATAGTTCATTACGAAGCTCTAGCAGCTTGGTGGCAATGACTTTGGAGAAACATCACTATCTTATCTGGAAGATCAACTCCCACTCGATTCAAATGATTGTTGTACTTAGACAATCTGAGCACAAGCTCAACGATTGAGCTTTTCTCCCTTAGTTTGCAGGCCAAGAAAATCGTCGGAGGTCTTATACCTCTTGACGTGGGCACGAGCCTGAAATCCCAATTTCAGCCCTCGAAACATCTCATATGTTCCGCGACATTTCAAAAATGTCTTTGGTGCCTCAATTCTAAACCATTTATCATTACCGAACTATCATGTAGTCATCAAAACGTGTATGTCAGATGTTCGCAACATCCACAGACCACGTTCGAGGTCCAGCACACCGAGCGGTGCATTAAGGACATAAGCCTTGTACTGTCCGCATAATTGCTACTGTCAACTTTCAACTATATTTTTTCTAGGAACGTATCTAAAATAGTAGAACTAAAGCGCGAGCTTACGACATAATTTGCAAAGATCTGTTGACTATGTTCAGGATAATTAAGTTCATCTTATGAACTCCCACTCAGATAGACATCCCTCTAGTCATCCAAGTGATTACATGATCTGAGTCAACTAGGCCGTGTCCGATCATCACGTGAGACGGACTAGTCATCATCGGTGAACATCTTCATGTTGATCGTATCTACCATACGACTCATGCTCGACCTTTCAGTCTCTTGTGTTCCGAGGCCATGTCTGTACATGCTAGGCTCGTCAAGTCAACCTAAGTGTTTCGCGTGTGTAAATCTGGCTTACACCCGTTGTATGTGAACGTAAGAATGTATCACACCCGATCATCACGTGGTGCTTCGAAACGACGAACTTTCGCAACGGTGCACAGTTAGGGGGAACACTTTCTTGAAATTTTAATGAGGGATCATCTTATTTACTACCGTCGTTCTAAGCAAATAAGATGTATAAACATGATAAACATCACATGCAATCAAATAGTGACATGATATGGCCATCATCACTTTGCTCCTTTTGATCTCCATCTTTGGGGCTCCATGATCATCGTCGTCATCGGCATGACACCATGATCTCCATCGTCATGATCTCCATCATCGTGTCTTCATGAAGTTGTCACGTCAACTATTACTTCTACTACTATGGCTAATGCTTTAGCAATAAAGTAAAGTAATTACATGACGTTTATGTTGACACGCAGGTCATAAATAAATTAAAGACAACTCCTATGGCTCCTGCCAGTTGTCATACTCATCAACATGCAAGTCGTGATTCCTATTACAAGAACATGATCAATCTCATACATCACATATATCATTCATCACATCCTTTTGGCCATATCACATCACATGGCATACCCTGCAAAAACAAGTTAGACGTCCTCTAATTGTTGTTTGCATGTTTTACGTGGCTGCTATGGGTTTCTAGCAAGAACGTTTCTTACCTACGCAAAACCACAACGTGATATGTCAATTCCTATTTACCCTTCATAAGGACCCTTTTCATCGAATCCGATCCGACTAAAGTGGGAGAGACTGGCACCCGCTAGCCACCTTATGCAACTAGTGCATGTCAGTCGGTGGAACCTGTCTCACGTAAGTGTACGTGTAAGGTCGGTCCGGGCCGCTTCATCCCATAATGCCGCCGAATCAAGATTGACTAGTAACGGTAAGCATATTGAACAAAATCAACGCCCACAACTACTTTGTGTTCTACTCGTGCATGGAATCTACGCAATAAACCTAGCTCATGATGCCACTGTTGGGGAACGTAGCAGAAATTCAAAATTTTCCGACGTGTCACCAAGATCTATCTATGGAGAAACCAGCAACGAGGGGAAAGAGAGTGCATATACATACCCTTGTAGATCGCTAAGCGGAAGCGTTCAAGTGAACGGGGTTGATGGAGTCGTACTCGTCGTGATCCAAATCACCGATGACCAAGTGCCGAACGGACGACACCTCCCTGTTCAACACACGTACAGCCCGGTGACGTCTCCCATGCCTTGATCCAGCAAGGAGAGAGGGAGAGGTTGAGGAATACTCCGTCCAGCAGCGGCACAACGGCGTGGTGGTGGTGGAGGAGCGTGGCAATCCTGCAGGGCTTCGCCAAGCACCGCGGGAGAGGAGGAAGGAGAGATGCAGGGCTGCGCCATAGAGAGGTCCAAACTCATATGTTGGCTGCCCCCAAACCCTCAAGTATATATAGGGGGAGAGGGGAGGCTGTGCCCCCACCTAGGGTTCCACCCTAGGGGCGGCGGCCAGCCCCAAAACCCATCTAGGGTGCGACCAAGGGGGGGAAGGGGGGAGACTTGCCCCCCAAGTTAGGTGGGTGCGCCCCCTTCCCCAAACCCTAGGCGCCTTGGGCCCTTGTGGGGGGGGGGGGGGCGCACCAGCCCACCTGGGGCTGGTCCCCTCCCACATGTGGCCCATGCAGCCCTCCGGGGCCGGTGGTCCCACTTGGTGGACCCCCGGGACCCTCCTGGTGGTCCCGGTACGTTACCGATAAAACCCGAAACTCTTTCGGTGATCAAAACAGGACTTCCCATATATAAATCTTTACCTCCGGACCATTCCGGAACTCCTCGTGACGTCCGGGATCTCATCCGGGACTCCGAACAACATTCGGTATCCACATACAAACTTCCTTTATAACCCTAGCGTCATCGAACCTTAAGTGTGTAGACCCTACGGGTTCGGGAACCATGCAGACATGACCGAGACGTTCTCCAGTCAATAACCAACAGCAGGATCTGGATACCCATGTTGGTTCTCACATGTTCCACGATGATCTCATCGGATGAACCACGATGTCAAGGATTCGATCAATCCCGTATACAATTCCCTTTGTCTAGCGGTATAGTACTTGCCCGAGATTCGATCGTCGGTATCTCAATACCTTGTTCAGTCTCGTTACCGGCAAGTCTCTTTACTCGTTCCGTAACACATCATCCCGTGATCAACTCCTTGATCACATTGTGCACATAATGATGATGTCCTACGGAGTGGGCCCAGAGATACCTCTCCGTCACACGGAGTGACAAATCCCAGTCTCGATTCGTGCCAACCCAACAGACACTTTTGGAGATACCTGTAGTGTACCTTTATAGCCACCCAGTTACGTTGTGACGTTTGATACACCCAAAGCATTCCTACAGTATCCGGGAGTTGCACAATCTCATGGTCTAAGGAAATGATACTTGACATTAGAAAAACTTTAGCATACGAACTACACGATCTTTGTGCTAGGCTTAGGATTGGGTCTTGTCCATCACACCATTCTTCTAATGATGTGATCCCGTTATCAATGACATCCAATGTCCATGGTCAGGAAACCGTAACCATCTATTGATCAACGAGCTAGTCAACTAGAGGCTTACTAGGGACATGGTGTTGTCTATGTATCCACACATGTATCTGAGTTTCCTATCAATACAATTCTAGCATGGATAATAAACGATTATCATGAACAAGGAAATATAATAATAACTAATTTATTATTGCCTCTAGGGCATATTTCCAACAGTGGCAGCCGTAGGGGTGAAGCGCCTCACCGTCAAGGGCGACTCGCAGCTTCTCGTCAATTTCTCCAACAAGGTATATGAGCTGAAGGATGAGCACATGGAGGCATACCTTGCGGAAGTGCGCAAGATGGAGAAGTAGTTCCTGGGCCTAGAGTTGCAGCACGTGCCCGATGGCACCAACAAGGAAGCTGACGACATCGCCAAGAGGGCATCCAAGCGGCAGCCCCAAGAGCCCGGCGTCTTCGAGGAGCGGCTCTTCAAGCCGTCAGCAACGCCACCACTTTCAAGGATAGCTCAGCCTCGGGAGGAGCTCCCGTAGCTGCCTGCCATAGGAGCCCCAGCCTGTGGCCTGACTTCGGGAGCGCGCCTGCTCTTGGCACTCGAGCCCCAGGAGGGATGCTGGACCAAGGAATTCAAGGAATACCTGATGCAAGGGACGCTGCCGGAGAAGGAGGAGGACAGGAAGCAACCACATGACGTTTCACTGCATTGCATCTCTAGAGACTAGGGGAAGGAGTTGCTATCCGACATACACGATGGGGACTGCGGGCACCACTCGTCGTCGCAAACTCTCGTCGGCAAGGCATTCCGCAGCGGATTCTACTAGCCCACGGCGCTCAACGATGCAGCCGAGTTGGTGAAGTCCTGTGAAGCCTGCCAGTTCCACACCAAGAAGATCCATCAGCCGGCACAGGGCCTCCAGACCATCCCACTCACCTGGCTGTTTGCGGTCTGGGGGCTGGATATCTTGGGCCCATTCCCTCGAGCGCCAGGGGGCTACCGCTACCTCTATGTCGCCATCGACAAGTTCACCAAGTGGGCGGAGGTGGAAGCCGTCTGCACCATCCTAGCTGGATCCGCGGTCAAGTTCATCCGGGGTCTCGTGAGCCGTTTCGGGTTCCTCAACCGTATCATCACTGATAATGGCTCGCTGTTCACTAGTAATCTCTTCAGAACATATTGTGCTAACCTTGGAACGCAGATCTACTGATAATGGTCAGGCCGAATGTGCCAACGCAGAGGTCCTGAGGGGCCTCAAGACCAGGACTTTCAAGAAGAAGCTCGAGGCCTGCGGCAAGGGTTGGTACGACGAGCTCCAGTCCATGTTGTGGTCCATCCGCACCACCGCCACCAAGCCAACGGGCGAGACCCCATTCTTCCTCGTCTACGGAGTAGAAGCGGTCCTCCCTCACGAGGTCAAGCATCGCTCCGCATGGGTCCTGGCTTTTGATGAAACGCAATAGGACGCCACACGGGGGATGGACCTCATGCTGGGGGAGGAACGCCACCGCGAAGCCACACTACGGGCGGCAAGGTACCGGCAGGCGTTGCGGCGATACCACTGCCGCAACATCCGCCCCAGGACGCTCGAGGCAGGTGACCTCGTCCTGAGGCGGGTCCTCTCCAGGGAAGGGTTGCATAAGCTCTCACCCATGTGGGAGGGCCCGTTCAAGGTCGTCCATGTCTCCAGGCCTGGTGCCGCGCGCCTGGAGACACAGGACGGGGTACCCATCCAGAACGCCTGGAACATCCAGCACCTCCGGAAGTTCTACTCATGAAGAAAGGCCCAGTGCCTGTGAAGAAGGCCTGGTGACTGTGAAGATTGCCGCCCGTGACACTCTCACGAAATAACGAGTGGGGCTGTACACGCCTGGGAGTCTCAGGAGTGCCGCCCTCGGGCCTCGGGGGCTCCCTCCCATGTCCAAGTGGCAGCACTTAGCTCCGCGCTGGTGAGAAGACTTGAAGACTAGACTAGGTGCAGGACGCGGCTTTTCATTCGCTTTCCGTAGTTGGCTCGCCTCCTTTTAATTGAAAGTTTGCTTCTGGAGTTCCTTGCTGGTTTGGTTCCGTCACTTTTTGCTGCTGTTTCCGGTTCAGTTTAGCATGTTTTCTCTCTCGCATTCCTCGCGAGGGGACTAGGCAGGCGCCCTTGCAAGCTTTTTTCCTTTTGTCTGTCTTTTCATGAGGCATCCTTGTTCGAGCCAACAAGCTGGCGCACGTCTCCTGATCCATGCCCCTCGGGTATCGCGATACGAAGCGCTGGGTCTAGGCTCGGGTGAACGATAAGCCTCCTGGCGACGCTCCTAACAAGTCTTTTGCAGTTCCCTAACACCCACCAAGTCAAGGAAGGCCTCCCCAGGCACCAGGAAGCGAGTCCCTCACGAGGAGGAGGCTACCCCAAGCGTGCCAAGCTAAGTTACCTCTTCACAAATAACGACACAACACGAAAACAACAAACACAACATATTGATTGGGAAATCATAGTTCGATACACGCCCCTCCGGGGCCCATACTGGTTTCTTCTTGACGCAGAAAAGAAAGGAAGAACAAAATAAAGCGGTGCCTGCCCCTACAGCGGTCCATGGAGGCAGGCTCCTGGCGCTGTCCTGGGCTCAGCCAGACCCCTCCTCGCTCTTCACAGAGGTGCGACGACGAGACGATCCGCTACCACCTTTGAAGCGGGCGCGGCGGCTGGTCGTAGCCACCGCTGCTGGATCTGTCACCGGGGGAAGAGCGGCCATAGATGGACAAGACGCGGTCGGCACCAAGGGAGGGTTCGTCCTCGTCCTCGTCTCGACCATCGCCGAGGCCGAGCACCTCCTCGCCATCGTTCACCTCGGGGCAGCACCCGGCGCGGCGACAATCTTCCCCAAACACCCTCACGTAGAGGGTCGCATCACTGTCGTACCTAAAATGGAGGGTGCACCGCCTGCCCAGACTGCGTGCGCGGGCAAATGTCTGCCAACCGTGGGCCAGAGCTATATTGCCCGCGGCGGAGACCTTAACCACAACCCAAGAAGCTCTGCTGCAGCAACCGTCCGCCTGCAGCCAGAGCCCGCCTGGACCGGGGACCGACAGCTCGTCGACGAAGAAGCGCGGAAGCTGAAGCCAGTTGCCAGCCGGATTCTCCGACCAGACGACGAACTATGGCAACACCTCCGCACAATGGAAGCGCGGCCGGGGAGGCCGTGCGACCATGGCACGTCTCCCTTCGTCAACAGGGCTGCCACGACTGGAACAACCCCTGCCACGCGCTGCGGCGCCACCGCGGGAACGGGGGGCGCGGCGGGGGTCGCGGTGTGCTTGCGGGGACGGCCGCGTCCACGCTTGGGCGCTGGGGAGCTGGGCCCCTCGCAAGGGGCCTTTCCCCTCTCCGCGGTAGAGAACCTCTTTGACGGCGCCATCGGTGTCGGCTGTGGAGCAGAGGAGGAAGAAGCAAGTGGAAGGGGAAAATATGGCGACGGGGGCCCTGCCCCCCTCCTCGTTTATAGCAGGAGAAGGCCAACCAGCGCCCCCCACGATCACATGTAATGATGGTTTTCCTTGCATGTCGCTAGGACTTGTCAAGTCAGGCAGTTGCTGAGGCAGCGTGGGGAAGTGGAGACGCCGCGGGCTATTGGGGCTCGCGGCGCTCCAAACTTGACCTTTGGCTTCGCCACAAAGCCAAGCCCGAGCGCGCCTTGGGCCCGGGGGCTACTGTCGGCATTCTGGGAATGGGGGTCCCCAGACTTGCCTGCCTGCGGCCCACAGCGTTGGTTTGCTGGCACGCCTGCACGACCCATCTTCATAACAAGGCATCCAGGACCCTCGCGAGGGGCCAAGCCTCGTGAGGCGGACGACGCAAGACCTCCTTAGGAGCGTCCTCGCCAGGCAGGCCCACGAGGGGCGGAGAGATCAAGGCAAGGCAAACCTCGTGAGGTTCTCGTGACGTGAGCCATGACTATCGAGATCAGGCGGGCGCCAGCGCGCGCAGCGTCCTTGTTTCCTCTTTGGTGCTAAGGAGGCAAGCGCAGGCGCGGAGTACCAAGGCATCAAGCAAAGGTTTCCATATCAGTGCACCGAGACCAAGTCCAGCAGGACGGCAAGACGGAGGTCACCATGGAGCCCAAGGCGGCGTCACCACCAGAGCCTTTTGCAGGCGAAGACTGCGTTCGTCAGGATAAGTTGTACTAGCTATCCCGTTTCGAATTGGTCATTGTTGGCTCCCTTCCCGCTCAATATTTGGGGAGAGGACCAGGGCCTCTATAAATAGGACTAGCCACCACATTAGTAGGCATCGAATCCTCATGCACACAAGTTCGCCAAGCACAAGAACACCTCAACCTCAGGAGGTTGTTCTTCCCCGTTGTACTGTTCATCCTCAGCCCAAGAGGCAATCCACCACCACCACACTAGAGTAGTATATTACACCACAACAGTGGCCCGAACCAGTATAAATCTTGTGTCCCTTGTGTTGTGAGTTCGTCGAGTTAGCCCGTAAGATCTTAGCAAAACTAGGACGTGGATCGGGAGGGGGAAAATCTTCTGTGCACCCTAGTGTTCGAACCTTGAGGGTTTTGCTGGAACCCGTGATCCGACAGACAGACATCGTTAATCTCAAGTGGGATTCTAATAGCATCTCCAATATATGATGTAAAATGCATTCCCAAAAAGTGATAGATGTAAAATTTACATCACCAAAAACCACCTGACTACAACAGATGAGGTAAAAATTGTTGACTCTAAACTTAACTATGGAATCTGAATGTTACTGTCGAAACTGAACGCAATGGTAGCAGAGAGGCACTTCACATGGGATAGTTTAGGGAGGGCATGCCGTTCATCTTCAACCTGCACCCCCCTGAGCCGCCAGCCACCACCAGCCGAACCCCACGCTGCCTCGCCGCCCCGTAACAACTCCCCACCGCCGCCTCGCCACCTCGAAACCACTCCCCACCGCTGGTCCGCCGCCGCCTCGCCGCCCCGAAACAACTCCCCACCGTCGGTCCGCCGCCACCCCGGCCCGCCCTCTAGCCTCCCCCCGCACGCCAAGCTTTTTCTCTGTCGATCCCCACGCCACCGCCTCACCACCGCGCCCCCTCCGCCGGCGAGCAGCACCCCACCCCGAAGCCTAAGATAGATAGCGGGGTACCTCTCCGGTGAGCCCTCCTCCTAGCTGTGGGTGGTTCTTCCTTAACTCCGGTGAGACCTACCACCCCCTGAAAATCGACTGACCCATAAGTCAATTCAGTCGACTGAAGTGTAGTTAAATCGGAGCAAAACAGCAACACGAGCGAGGAGGAGAGCAGCAGCGCGAGCGAGCGAGTGAGAGCCGGAGCAGCAGCAGCAGCAGCACAAGCGAGAGAACAAGAGCCCGGGCAGTAGCAGCAGCAACGCGAGCGAGAGCCAGAGCAGCAGCAGCTGGGCGAGCAAGTGAGCTAGCGAGAGCCGGAGCAGCAGCAGCAGCGCCAGCGACCGAGTTACAGCCGGAGCAACAGCAGCAGATCCGGCTGGTATGGACGCCGCCGCCCAAGGGCCCTTGCACTAGCGAGAGCCATCGTGGAGATGTCGCCCGCGACACCGGCTTTGAGGTAGCCGCTCCATGGGGGTGCGGGATGGAGTACCGACGGCGCCGGGAGGTCCAGTTAAGGAGAAGGTGCGATGCGATGAGTGTACAACCTCTTTAGTGGCGCCGAGTAGGCCTCGGCTTCGTCCAGGAGTTGGTGAGGATGTTGTGGTTCCGGTGGAGCAGGTTAAGGCGACGCTGTGGGGATGGAGCAGTCGCGATAAACGAGGCAATCGTCGGAGCAGCTCCTTGGAGGTGGAGGACTGGGCGGCTGAACCGGCGGGACAACGAGATGGACGAGGGATCCTCATCCGGGGAGGCGGATGAGGGACTTCGAGCTGTTGCGGTGGACGACATCATCAGGAAAGAGGCTCCGGCTGGGCAGCGATGAGGTGGCGGACGGAGGAGGGTGGGGTTTCGCGGCTGGAGCGGAGAGGTTATGGCGGCCAGATTTCAAATGGCGAAAAGGAGGCGATGGGAGGGGGGACCATGACTTAGGGACACACTTGTCCAAAATGGAGGGTGTTTTACAAAAGTACCCCCATCGATTTGAACTAGCGGCCCTTTCGGCTCAGGGTTAGAAGGGGGATTTTGCGTGTCGGGATTTGGCAGCTGGAGGGAGTTTTCGCACGCGTTGTAATTTCGGGATAGCAAGGAGCGGGTTGTGAAGGCGCCATTTTTGGGAGCACGATATCTGAATTTTCGGGATATAACAAGGCGCGGGTTGAATTTTAGGGACAAGCCTAACGTGTAATATTGTACTTGTACGTACCAAATCAATTCGCACTTCCCTCAACGAAAAAAATCAAAAAAATAAAAACTATTCACACCACACAAAGAGGGAGTCTTGTCCCATTTTACTATACAAATGCTATTCAAAGCTACTCCCTCCTTCCATCTATATAGGGCCTAATGCGTTTTTCGAGGCTAAATTTGACCAACCAAATATTAGAGCAATGATATATGACATGCAACTTACACAAAGCACACCGTTAAATTCGTGTGTGAAAGGAGCTTTCAATGATATAATTTTCACATTGTACATGTCATGTACTATTAATCTTATCAATAGTCAAAGGCGGTCTTAAAATATACATTAGGCCCTCTATAGATGGAAGGAGGGAGTATGGATCCATGTTATGTCCAATTAAAATTTTTCGCTGGCTGTATAATGCATGTAACCTACTCATGCCAACATTTTAGTGCATTCCAAATGTCTATACTACCGCAGCAATTCGAACCGAATTTGAATTTGTTTCTCTATTTCACTAAGAATCTACAATCATGATTGTTGCCAACTTCGACCATCATTCGTGTATTACCTTAACAACAAACCACATGATTACTATAGAGATAGATAAGAACTATGTGTACTACATGAACTCGAATTCAATTTTTTGAATACACTTGATGTTGATTCCAAATAATAGTACACTTGATGTACTAACTAGATATTCATAATCTAGCGTACACCATGTTTATCACACAAAGTATAGTGCCCCACCCCCTACACTATGAAAAGTATTTAGCCCTCAGTTGTAAAAGCCACACATTAGCCCTAGTTATAGTCAATGTTCTACATTATGATATCTTCTTCAAGTATCCGTATCCGCTTTTTTATAATGAATTATGATCTATGTTCGTCTTTAACACCTTCCCGATCCTCTTCTCTTTGTAGCTAGCTAGCGCTAATTTTCTATCGTGCATGCACACGCCCGCCCCCTTCTCACCCTCCCTCAGCGTCCCCTCCATCGCGCATGTTCGTTATTTCTCTTTAGGTCATTCACCTGCGGTGTGTGTAGGCCCCCGACTCCTTCTTTCCGGCACACATCGGTCGATATACCTCTCTAGCCAAGTGTGCCTACCACAAACACATACTTCCCCTCTTCTCTTCTCACTGTCCATGCCCCCTATGTCCAATATGGTTCCACGCAGGTGCACACTCCCGCCCCTCTTTTCATCGATCTCATAGTCGCACACTCCTCCCCCCTCGACATAGTAGGCCTCTCGTACCACCTCCTAGCCGCACCCCTCTCCCCCTATCTGTCTCTCCGGACCTTATTTGCTTCTAACACATGCATGCATGTATACGTACTGATCTCCCTACATATAGCTAGGTCGACTATAATTCTTTTCCCCACGCACCGATAGACTTACCTCACTAGTTATGTCTCTCCCTTTCTCGGACACATGATAGTTGATCTTCCTATGTAGTTACGTATGCTTCCGACAACCATATCGTCTCCCCTCATAATCCCTGCATACCTCCCAACCCGTCTCTCACACGCACGTGCATAGACAGATAGACATCCCCGCCCTCTCTTATTGATATTGCACTCGTACCCTCCGTTTGTCTAGCAGGCCTCTCCCACCATTTGTGAGACGCCACTCCACCACCAACCCTCCGACACTCTACCTTTGTCTTTCTCCCAACCTTATTCCTCTGCTACACATATCCATGGATGCCGATCGATCTCCCTCTACACATAGCTAGGTCTCTCTCTCCTTCTCCACACATATACTAGTTGATCTACCTCTCTATAGTTAGGTCTCTGCCCCTCCCCCCCCCCACCGATAGTCAAGCGTTGTAGGTAGGTATCCATGACATAGAGAAAAACTGCACCTCTGCCCTCTCAAATTCCAGTTGGCCAGCCGCCCTGTATCTTTGACGTGGGCAAACACAAATTCGATGGCACTCTTTATCGATTGTGCAGCCACACACTTCATCCCTGTTTTTGATTTTATCGATATCTCATGCTGATGATCCCTCCACTCTCTTCTTGTGGAATGCTCCGTCTATATATGATATATCAATGACTCTATTTCACACACATTGCATATGTTCCTTTTTTAGTTTGAGATATCATCGACACATTGCCTCGGTTTCGCACAAACCATCTCTCTCACACCCACCCACGTACGTACCTGCACCGAAAGAAGAGGTGCATGCAGGACGCACGTACTCACGTCTTGTTCCCGGCCACACCCGCGCGGGTACACGGTGGAGTTCGCTTCTGTATTAAAAGGCAGCCCACGTGATAATTTGATGCATGTAGCGGTTGTTTACTCAAAGGAGGGTCGGGTACCATGCCTAGACGGAACAAAGTTCGACTTGACGTGTTTGTATTAAATAAATTTATATGTTCCTCCTCAATGGCGCGTAGTACAGAATATAAAACGATTGCAGGGGGAAATGGAAAAACCCGTTCCACTATATACAACGGAGCGTGCCTGCCGGGGTTTGTCTCTCGTCACACCATCTCACACAAGGCGGGGGTGGACTCTCTCTCTAACCGTTGGTCAGTGATCCGGCCGCATCCAGTCCGCCGGCGGAAAGGGAGGATGTGCATCGTTTCTCGGTTCGACGGCGTTGAGGCAGGACGTCCTGATCTGCGGTACCCGCCATTGTCTCTGACCAAGCTCCGGCGTGGTAGGTGACGTGACAATTCCACGACAGATGTCCTAGTGTGAAAGTGGATTTCTTCAAAGTGGCAGTAATTATATGGAAGCAGGTCTCAAATCATCACTTTGTTCTGTTCAAGACTTGGGGGCTACAGGACTCGGTGTCTGCAATCGGCACCCGTGGCGTAAACTGGCACGGACGGGCGAGCTAATCGCGGGTGCGGTCCCAACAAGCTGATGTAAACCGGGCCGTAAGGGCGGCATCTTGCACGTGTCCATTCATCGTGTAATGTGGCACAGATGAACACCAGGCAGGGCGTTGCCAGCGTGTGCTCCGTATACATGGTATAAACCACGTTTATAATGAATAATTGTCCTGCATATCAAAATATACGGTCGAAAGTAATTGTTCCCTTTATAAAAACAATATATGTCAACAAAATAACTTAGATAAACATCACCTGACTTGTCCGGACGATGGATAATCCATATATATAGCGCCCATGAATAATCCATGGCAGTTTCACGGTGCTTTAACCACTCTCTCGAAGAGATCTTAAACCGGGGCGACTCTTATTTCAGGAGACCTTAAACCGGGGCGGCAATAGTGGGTTACGACAGCAGGTGCTGAGCCCAGGCGGGTGATCCGGCGAGGCAGGGTCCTGCTGGGCCCAAGTGGTGGTGGCGGTGACCCAGCGCGAGACTGGCAGTTTAAGCATGCGCGGGTGTGGCCACAGCGGGACAAGGTGACCCGGCGGGGCAAACCACGGCAGCGGGCTGACCGCGGCTTAGCATAGCAGGGGCCGGCCCTCGAGACGTCATCGGCGGCTTGTAGGCTCGGTCAGTCACCACCCCATCCCGAGGCGGGCGGCGGTTCTGAGCGTACGCGGCTCGCAGTGACGGCCCCATCAACGAGGCTTCGCAGGCGGGCCAGCCATAGTAGAGAGAAACGCGACGGCGGCTCAATGGAGGCGCCGGCGGGTCATAACTTCGGCAGCTCCAGGTGAAGGACAGCCCAACGATGTGAAGGGCTGGCTGATGAAGGTTGAACGGCGCGTGGCCGCATGGCAACATAGCTGGCAACTGCAGGTGGGTCAAACCAATCAGGGTAGAACCGCTCGCGCCGGGGCGGCTCAACACAGCCACAGGCAGCGACTCGGAGGCCGAAAGGAGGCGGAAGTAAACCGGCGGAGTCGAATCATGACCCAGGCGGCTCAGGGTCGACCGGGCAGCGGCGGTGACCCAAGGTGAGGCCGGTGTTGCGCAAACGGCGGGTCAACACGCATGGAAGCGGTAGTAGGCGACTTGGCGGGCCAAGCAGCAGTGACGGTAGGAGGCATGTGCCGCAATGGCAAGGGCAACAGCTCAAGTTTGGCGGAGTCGCGGGGCGGTTCCTGGCGCGAACGGTGATGAAACAGCTCAGAGGCCAAGACGGCTTGACGTGCCATGACTCATGGCGTAGCAGAAAGGCAGCCGGGCAGTGGCTCGTCGGCGCGTGGGGCGGAGCCTGACCCGGAGCAGTGGCGATGTGGAACCGTCCACGGTGCAGCGCAGGCAAGCCTCTGCAGGCAGAGAACGAGGTGAGGACCGAGTCGCCAGGCAAGCAACGATGGCGGACGGCTCAAGGTGCAGCGGCTGCCGGGGCAGCTCGGAGGTGCGGACGCACGGCAGAAGCGGATTCCCGGCGGTGGCTCGGACACGGCCAAGGCAGAACGCAGCCGGCTGCTCAAAAACGAAGACCGAGGCGGAGACCCAACCCGTGGCCTTCCCCTTTTTTCTTTAGCACATGATGACTCGGTAGAAGCTCTTAATATAATACCATATAATCAATCTGTTCGCCAAATCTTCATGAGCATGCATATACTAGTCTTCTGGTCAGCCTTGAGTAGATCTCACATAGAGCAGAAAAAGGTACGTACTGTACAGGACTAGTACTCCAATCCTTAGCAGAAACCACGTGGCTTTGAACCTGTAACCCGGTAGCAGAATCTTTCCGTGACTCGGCGGATTAGTCAGCAGCAATTTTTATCGGTCTCGAAGTGGACTCGGCGGATCAGGCAGCAATTTGACAGCTTGCAGGACTCGACGTACAAACAAAGTCAATCCTCTGTTGGTTTCGATAAATCGCTTCGCGTCACCGGCGGCGCACAAAACATCAAACCCTAATTATTTTCATCTCAATCTGGTAAACTTGCACCTTATGCAGATCCTTCCAAACCGGCTCATCTTCATCAGACAAAATCACGAGCTCGTCGATCCCTAGATGAGATCCCTCCAAGAACTCAACACCACTGTATGCAGGCCCCACGGTGGGCGCCAACTGACGTGACAATTCCACGACAGATGTCCTAGTGTGAGGACTTAGTCGTGAGGCAAACGCATCTATGTGGTAGCTTGAGAGGGGTTGAGCGGAATCGAGAGACGCAACACAAGACAGGGATTTAGACAGCTTCGGGCCCCGGGAAACATCATCCGGTAACAACCCTACATGCTGTTTGAGGCTAGGTCTCATTATCATCACGAGGGAGTCGCCGTAAACCGGCTCTCCTCTTTGTGTTTAGCCCTAAGATTGTTTCTTCTTGCTTGTAGCTTGTTCCTCTTTGGGGAGCCCTGCCCCTCCTTATATATGTTGAAGGGGCGGTTTACATGTGGAGTCCTATTAGGATTAGGACTAGTCTATCTCTAATACAAACCGGATATAAGTCCAGGTCTTAACTCCTTGTAAGAAAAATATTCCTCATGCCTTTCCTCTTAAACCGGCCAACCATTAAACATGAACCGGCCTTCTGGGCCTTGGGCCTTGTTGTCCGTCTGTCTCGCATGCAGGATCACCTGTGAGTCATAATGACCAGGTGGGTTGCTTGTAAACCGCCAGGTCAGGGCGGGTCGCCAGTAACTCGCCAAGTGTCAGCGGGGTCTTCAGATAAACCGCAAAGTCCGGCCGGGTTAACTTCCGGCCGGTTTACACCATGGGCTATATCCCCGACAGTAGGGCCTTTGCCACTTTCTTGCCGCCGCAGTATGGGCAGACCCCGGCCGCCGGTGCCCTCCTAGTTACATCCCGACGACCCTCAGGTACAGCTTCCTCCGGCCTTCCTCCACTGCCCATCTTCCCACGTTGCTATATGTGGATCTTCTTTAGTTGTTTGCTTAAAACGTATCTCGGCCGTCATACTTTCCATCTTGCAATCTCGTCCTCAAACCATTTTTGATAAACCACCATGCTGCTATCTTTCCCTTATTACATGGAATATGCTTCTTTTTTGTCGGCGTATGTGTCTTCAACTCGTGTTATTCACCAGTAATTGTTTCCTTTCTAGCTCTTTTTTGCAAACAGGGCTAGCCATTTCACCTCGTTGCTATTGCGACCTTTTGGTGAACTGCACAAATCACTTTTTTCTTAAGAGTGTTTTGTGCAGTTCCGCCAAAATGTCACACGGGCAACGTTTTTACATTTCTTTGGGACTGTAGAAAGGGAGATTGGTTTTGCTATCCTCCTCATCCAACTCCTGCTTAATCTTCTCCAACAAGTAGTTAGTCCTAAAGAGAGATCGCAGAGGTGATCGGCTTCTATTTGTGTGTGTTATGTTTCATCATTTAGTTCCACTATTATTGTAATCACACTGACTGGAAGCTCGATTTTAGTGGAGCTACACAAAATTATTGGATTGTGGTGTCCTCCGTACACCCCCTTTTTGGCTATAGCGCTGGGTGAAGCTAGCTGCCAAGCAATGAACACTGTGCCCAGGAAATGGACCCATGCCTACGAACAACATCGATCAATTATATATTTTTCTTTATTTGTACACCTTCTCACAACTTTCTCTTCAGTTGTGATGTGAATATTGGCGCTGATCTGCGCACCATTGAGATGCATTAGCAACCATGGTAGTTTCATTTGTATTTGATGGAATGTTGTAATGAGATAATCTTGAGGCAAGAGGACACATGAATCCTAAGTTGAAACCTTTTTTCCCGCGGGAACCAAAGTTGAAACCTTCACATCATCACAGTACAATTCATTAAAATTATGCGTACATATAAACAAATCCTGAAGGATTGATAACAATGCCAGAAACAATTCAACTTCGTTTCGCCAACATGTGCGACATCCTTCATCCGGCTCCACCTGCTGTGCAGCAATATTGAGTGCACAACAGCAGGGAAAGATTCACCCTGGTCGTTGCGCCACATTAGTAATGACCAGTGAGCAGTCAAATCACAGAGCGCCACCTTCGCCACAGTAAGTTGCTCGGACGAAGCAACCATCATTTTTCTCTTCCTTGAATCCGTTGGTACTCCCATATTCCCAGAGTAATAAGTTGCTCGGGTGAAGCAACCATCACTTCACTTTCCCACAGTAAGTACCTCCTTGGGCCCACTCAAAAATCACTTTTCTCTCTCCATCAAGTGCATTTATTGTCAATCTAACCCTGTCACCGAAACACCTCTTTGGCTATAGTTAGTTCAAGGTTAGTCATGAGTTAGTCTAACCTCTAGCTAAGTTAGAGTGTCCAAATAGGAGCAGTATAGGACATGCAAGTTTCTCAAAGCATATAGTCAAATTCGTACGTGAAAGGATGTTTTTTCTTTTTGAAAACGGAAAGTGAAAGGATCTTCGAATGATATAATTTCCAAATTATATAAAATCTTATCAATAGTCAAAGGCATCCTCTAAGAATACATTAGGCCCTACTCCCTCCGTCTAGGTGTATAAGTTACCTTACAAAAACCAAATAATCCCAAAATACTTAGGCGTGGTGCATTAACTCCCACCTCGTTTCTTGTTTCTTGACATATCCACCAACAAGAGATGTGGGGCGTGCATGTTTTCAATGACTTAGACTACCAAACATGACATGCAATGGTTAGTTCATTGCATGCAATGTTATTAATTAGCAAATAATTATTAATTTCTCTCGTTTTCCCCTCTTCCTTGGTCATGGTGCACAATATAAGATGAATTATTGACTAGACGGATGGAGTATATAAAATCTTACTAATAGTCAAAACCAAGTGTTACTACTACACCAAACAAGTTCAAAACGAGAAACTAGACCCACTCACGGCACGGCACGCCTGTGTCATTTGTTCCATCGGTCAAAGCGCTTCCTCTTCTTGGCATAACAATAGAGTACAATATTTTTTTAGAATTCTCTTGGCATGTCGCTAACATGTGATGAGTTAATCGACCTTAATAGACAGCAAAAACGCCAGCCCGCCGCACTTTGAGAGAGACGAGGAGCGAGAAGCGATACAGGCTGGTGGATTACTAGAGCTAGATGTCCCACGGAGGCAAAGAAATATGGTGATAGTGTGGGTTGGCCACGTACAATATGATGTAACTACACTAGGCTGTCGTGTTTCGTACTCTTCCGATCAACTGCGGAGATGATTGGTTGATTTTATATCACTAAATAATATAAAATACTATGAGTGCAGACGCTCCACCACGAGGTTCCTTGCTCCTTCTCGGTCGTCGGGAATCTATGTTCTTCCACTCTTTTTTTGACATGAGCTTTTTTCATCCTTTTGCCAACACGCGCGACATCTAGCATCAAGATGCATGTGTCATGCAAGAAAATGGAGATAAGCAGTGCGTAAGTGAGTCATGCACTACGATGGCACCTAGTACTACGTAATATTTTTCCTCCTCGATGGCACGTGAATACTGCACGTACTCAATAACGGAGCACTGGATGGTATCCATGGACTAATAGACATGGTCGGCCCTTTTTGGAGAGAGTGCTGAATACGTATTAAATTTGATGTGTCCCGTCAACTCGTAGAACGACGAGAAGCACACACTGAATGATGGAGCACGGGATGGTAGCCATGGACATGGTCAACCCTTTTTGGAGACTAATGCACTACTTTTGATGTGTCAGGTCTACTCGCAAACAAGGAGAATCTTTGCTTACTAGTACGTACACTATCGACTGTAGTACCATCATCATTGTTCGACTTTCGGAAGAGACGAGAAAACTTAATGTTTACTTGCTAATTAATAGCATTGCATGCAATGAACTAACCACTGCATGTCGTGTTTACTAGTCTCAAGTCATTAAAAGCATGCACAACCACATCTCTTTGGTTGATATGTCAAGAAACAAGAAGCGAGGTAGAAGTTAATGCACCGCGCCTAAGTATTTTGGGATTATTTGGTTTTCGTAAGATGACACCTAGACGGAGGGAGTATTATACTTGAAGGCTACAAGGTTGGCTATAGATGATGTGGCAGTGTCATGCAGCCATCAGCTGGTTATACTATTAACCATGCTCTTATAATACTCCTATATTCAGGAACGGAGGGAGTAGTTGGCATGCATGATACTACCTATAATACTCCCATTACAACCAGCCTGGTAGAATTAAAATACCTAATCTAAATGGTCGCCGCCTGATCTCTTTGTCCTCTAGCATCCGACAAAAGAAAAATCGAACAAGACACTGGCTGTATTCGTCGGCGTCGCCTCGGCGGTGGCCTTCATGGGATACAATCGGCGGCGGCCTCCCGTATTGAACTTTTCCTCAATGATGGCGGCGGGCGGGGACGTGTTGCCCGTCACTTCATACACATCCGTCTAGCTGCATCACCTCATCAACATATGCGGCGACTTCTTTCTCTACCTGCATGTCGCGGCTACGCGTGCGTCGACGGCGGATGGCGCATCCGTAGACACTGGAGGCGATGTACGACGCGGCGGCGGTGAGGGCAGCGACGATGCCCGTGCCGCCGTGCTCCCCGACAAGCCAGCGTGGAGCAAGTCGGCACTCTTCCTCGAGCTGTATTGGAGAGGCGAGCTTCGGAACCACGCACTGGCTGCGGCAACTACCTTCGATGGGCTAGGCTAGGTAGGTGGAGAAGCAAGCTGCCGGGCTCGGCGGGCCACCCAGACGGCATTTATGCCGGATAACTGCTCTTCCTGCTTGTCAGATCCGCCGAAAGAGTGGACAAAATGGTGGAAGGAGGAGCTTGGCTGGCGTCCTGCTCCTGAACGGAGTGTGTGGCCGGAGTTGGTTTCTCACATTCCACGCGGGTTTCTATATCTATATCTATACTACTATATAGTGTACATATTTTAAGTAGGACTAAGAACATCAATCATAACCGTTGATCTTCTAAATCCAACGGCCAATATCAGTAGGATTCACATGAATAGTACACTGCAGCTACCTCACCTGTGTTCTAGAACAACCAAGACGGGGGGATGTGATGGTTGCTTGTCCGTTTATTTTACCAGGCCACTTATTAGTGGTTGGGTTTTGTGATATGACGGCTTTACTGCCGCGAGACTCGCGTGCAGCGCCTCCCTCTACACTAGTACTACATTGGTCGTGGTTTATTAGTTCCCCATTGAATTTGGCTGAAGATTTAACTGACAAAATGTTAGTGCATGTCAAGAAAACTATATCGTTGGATTAGTATTTGAACATAGTTTTCAATGATATAATTTTAGGTGACATGCATAAGCATTTATCATACTCTATATAATGTTAGTTCAATTTTTGGTCGTAGTAATCTATAGTAAGGTGCCTGTGCGTTGCATGGAACGGTGAAATGCATTGATCGGGGAGTTGTTTATTTTGACAAAGGATGTGGGGGTCATCTCATGTGTAACAAGTACCAATAGGTTTCTTCGAAGGGTGTGGCTAGGTCTCAGTCGAAGTCTCAGGCAAATGATATAGTATAAGAAGAAAAATAAAAAAACTGGAAATAATTTTTTTGTACTAATCTCCATGCAAAATCATTAGGCATGCAGCCGCCTTCATAGACAACGTGCGCAGAAGGAGTAGAGGCGACTGGGGATGCACCACGTCGTGGGCACTCCGTACATGCTTGTATGCGTGTAGCGTGCGTGCTTTTCCATCGGTGCTAGCTCTAAGGCCGAGGCTGTGGTCGTCTTCGTCTCCGGCTAGTCGTTGAGCAACGACGGCAAAGAGGTGCTGCAAGAGATGCGCAGGCGCTGTTGTGTGCGAGCTTCGCCGTAGCACGATGAACCAGACGTCACCGCAGATGGCGCATGCCTCCATGCAGCCGAGTGTGTGCGCATGCATGTGTTATTCACGTGCATTCTGCGGCCGAGTGTGTGTGCATGCATGTGTTGTGTACGCGCGTTGTGTGCTCCATGTTGTGCGCATTGATCAGCATGAGTTAGTGCATTGGCGTGTGTACATGCGTGGCTGCATGCGTCCTGTACATGCGTGGCTTCTTGCGTGATTATCAATATAAACTAATAAAATATCTTCAACTTAGCATCATGATTTATCGTCTGTAGTGGTTAGCGAAGAGTTCATGTTCTTTTATTTGTTTATAGGCAGGCAGGCGGCAAAAAACAGGGGAAAACATGCAAGGTTCCTTGCAGACTCTCCACCGCAAGGATCCTTGCTCCTTCTCGGTCGTCGGGAATCTATGTTCTTCCACTCTTTTTTTACGTGAGCTTTGTTCATCCTTTTGCCAACACGCGAGACATCTAGCATCAAGGTGCACGTGTCATGCAAGAAAATGGAGATAATCAGATAAGCAGTGCATAAGTGAGTCGTGCACTTCGATGGCACCTACTCCTATACGCAATATTTTTTTCTCCACGATGGCACGTGAATAGTGCACGTACTCAACGACGGAGCACGGGATGGTAGCCATGACATGGTCAGCCCTTTTTTGGAGAGAGTACGAACTAAATAAATTTGATGTGTCCCGTCAACTCGCAGAACAACGAGAAGATTTCTTACTACGCCTACTCCCTCGCCAACGCGTGTGCGGTGGCTCTCAGCACGAGGAGAAACTTTTCCTTACAATCGGTGGACGTGCAACAGTTCATTTGGTTTTAGATTGCCAGAAGTACTACTGTAGCACCACCATTATTGTTCGACTTCTGGAAGAGGCGAAGAGCGCAAGGCTAGCCATAGTGGGTGTAACATAAGTAGGAATACCTCCTTTTTTATTCTAGAAACAACCACACGTGAATATTGGACGGTAGCAGCACAACAACTGTATCAAAAATCGAAACCTTCCCACCCGGTGCCAGCTGAGCCCGCCGCTCCACATTGATGGCAACTCAGGGCGACGCGACCTCTCACTGCTTGCACCGTTGAAGTGGCACGCATATCAAAGGCACCGCCCGCTCCATGCCCGGCATTTCAGACTACACATACATTGTGAGACAAAACGTGGGGTCATTATTAATGATATAGTATTATACTAAAGGGACTAACTATTGTAAGAAAGCTCCGTATTAGGTTAGTTCTACATGATGTGTCAACTTCATATAGCCGGATGTTGGCTATACAATTAACCATGCTCTAAGTGTGGTGTGAGTCGGAAAATTTACTAAGTCATTAATTAATAATTAATGGACGTCTTAATTACTCAGCCGTTTCTGATTCTTTTGGATAGTGGGGCTATTATTGACTTGGACGTGGGGTTTGGTCCAAAGGCCTACTATTATACTACTTGGTCTTACTCGCACGACTGACCTGACAGGCTCTACCCTAGCCGCTGCTGTATCATATGGTTTCGCACCATTCCAGATCTTAGCGCCGCCACGAAATTCTTCTCCATCCCTCCTTCCGGCGTGCACCGCGAGAAGGGACAAAGTCCTCCGAACCACGCCTTTCGTGATCCTGTACAGGAGTGGGGCAATCAGGTTTTTGGGGAGCACACTCCTGTGACTGCTGCCAACGACGACTTCCTCAACGACAGCCTTCCGCCCCGACCTCGGTAACCTCTTCATCAACGACATGAGTGACAACATCAACCACAACGGTTCTGCTCCCGTTATACAGTATGCGATTCTGTGCTCCTGGTTTGTTCCGCATCATTACTCTGATCTTTGCAATTGTTGTCATGATCTTTTTACTGTTGATTCAGATTACATCTCATAGTAAATTGCAAATATATTCAACAATGCAATCCAAAAACCTGATTATAGGCAATTTACTCCGAGTGGTTTTGCTGCGCTTTTGAAGCCGCCTACTTTTAAGGGGGTGCAATACAAAAGGTGGCGCACAAGAGAAGTATATTGGTTTCAGATTATGTACTGCTATGACGCCACTACGGGTAAGCCTGAGGGCGATCTTAATCCTACACAGCAGGAAGCTTTTGAAAACATGGATACCCTCTTCAAAGCCGCCCTGCTGAGTGTTCTTGACGATTCCATTCTGGATTCATATATGTTGTTTGACAGCGGCAAAGACATGTGGGCTACGCTCGAGGCCACGTTTGGGTCCTCGGGCGCTGGCAACAAGTTGTACGTCATGGAGCAATTCTGTGACTACAAGATGACTGATGAGCACTCTGTTGTTCGATAGACTCATGAGATACAGTCACTCGCTAAGGAACTTGAGTATTTCAAGTGTGTGTTGCCGGACAAATTTGTTGCTGGGACCATCATTGCCAAGCTTCCACCTTCGTTGACCGATTTTGCTACTTCTCTGAAAAACAAGAGACATGAATTTTCTGTTTCGGATCTCATTAGCACTCTTCATTTTGAAGAGAAGGCGAGAGCAAAAGACACACGTGCTTGGGTCGCTGAGGGAGCTTCTAGTGCCCACATGGTACACGAGAAGAACTTCCAGCCCAACCAGCCCCAAAACAACAAGAACAAATCTCAGGGGAAAGGCAAGTTTGATGCAAAGAACAAGCGGCCACATTCTACCAACTTCAAGAAGAATTCTCATAATGGGAAGGGATACAAACCTCAATTTTGGTAGCACCGCACAAAACTTATATGGCTGCATCTACCTGCTGTCAGCTAACCTCATGGTGCTCCAGGTATTCCTACATTCGTAACTGGGTACAATCACCACCGCAAGATGAAATAAGCTTATTCGTACGTTGACTTGCTGATTGCAGTGCAGAACGATCCCGTCATGTGTGGAGTAGCAAAAAAGCAGTGCAGACGAAGGTGGAAATCAACCAAGGACTTATGAAATTATATATAATCTTCCTCAGGCAGGCCAGTATCCCCTTCATCCAGATGATCATGTTTTGTCATGCTGAGCTATTGATATGTGCTATTGTTTTGTAACACCGTTTAAGTATAGCTATTGTTTTCCTATCTTTTCAGATTTAAGACAATGAAGATGATTTCAGGGGAACTGCACAATATGGACTCATGTTGAGTCATCTCTATTGCCTCATGTGTTTGCTGCAAATGTGTCAGCATCAATTGCAAGATGAGGCAGCTAGCTAGCTATGGAGTTACCAACATGCTCAAAGTGCTCGCAACATTGAGAAGAAACAAGCATGCCCAGGAAATTAATGCGTGCGCAGAGAGGCCCTATTCTTAGAGAAGCATCAACCAATTTTATTTATTTCCACACCTTCTCACAGCTTTGTATTGGTTTATAGTATGGTGAATCATTGAGATGCATAAACATGCTGAACTTTTGTTCTTCTGAATGTTAGTATGCATGCCGTATCTTCTGAAGCTTAGTTTACCGTAAATGTTGACTAGCCTGTGAACCGTCACAACCTAGTAAGTACATTGTAGGCCTGTTATTTGACACCTCACTTTGCCGCGCTACGCGACCAGTGTGAGTGTCTGCATCCAGTACCGCATCCTCTAATTTGGTGGATGCCAAGTTGAAAAAGGTTACCGATGAGTAGCCATAAGCTGGAGGTGTCTCTTTTTTTCTTTCGAACAGGCAATATGCTGGAGAGTGTCTCGGGCTGCCTCTAGCACAAGGCCCTCTAGTACGAATCACGGGTAGCTGACTGGGCCGATACAAAATCCTATCCATCTTAAAGCCCATTTGTTTTTGTTTTTTGTGAGGAGAAGCCCATATTTCTTGAAGAGGGGGCGATCCCAGGAAAACCCTCCTTCCTCCTCGCTTCCACTTATACTACACCTCACTGGACTCTCCCGCTTCCGTCGCCCCCCAATTCCCCCCGCTCCCCATCTTCCTCACTCGTCCAGAAAACCTCCGCTCACCTTCTTCCTCACTAGTACAGAAAACACCTGCTCCTCTTCTTCCACTCCTACAAAAAAAACCCAACCCTCCTTCTTCTCCACTCACACTGCCACTAGGCTCGTCTCTGGCTACTCTACTCAAACATGTGAGCTCGGCGCGACGCCCACAAGGAAAATGGAGTCGGCTGGCCCCTGCACCAAGAAGATGAGGCTCCCGCCAGCGGCGACGCTGGTTGTAGATCCCGCACCCGGCAGTGCGGGGAGAAGCGGCGAGCCCCCCCCGGATCCGAGGAACCGGTAGAATCTCCGATGGACCGCATCAGCGATCTCCCAGACGTCATCTTTGAGGAGATCATCTCACTTCTCCCCACCAAGGATTACTGTCGCACACACTCCTCTCAACTCGGTGGCGCCCTCTATGGCGCACCGCGCCCCTCAATCTCGACTGTCAGCAGATATCTGTCCTTCCTGAATTTGATCTCCTCAGAGCCATCGTCCTCTCTCCAGCAGGGCCCCGTTCAACGCCTCTGCATCACGACATGCTACCTGCTATCCATACCCGGCACGGTCAACGGTTGGCTGACATCCCGTGAATTCGGAAAACTCCAGCAGTTTGAGTTCTACCGTTACCACGGAAGTTTCATACCACAGGCACGCCAAGAATTCGTGCCCACACCACCGTTGCCCATCTCGCGGTTTTTCTCCTCTCTCCACACCGCCACCTTCGCCCGGTGCCATCTACCAGACGATCTGGTACAAATGCTTCGATTCCCACTACTAAAAAAACTTTCGCTTGTGGTGGTTTATCTGTCGGAGGCCTCACTGCACAACATCATCCATTCCAGTTGCCCTGCGCTAGAGCGCTTGCTGATTGTTTTGGGAATAGAAATCCCTAATAGAAGCTTTGTCACATTCTTCATCTTGAATGCGAGGTTACTATTGTCCATGAGGCTTAAGTTTTATCGCAAGAGATTTCTCACGGACGGACACGTTGGACAGCAAAAAAGAAGTTTTAGGTGGACAAATGGGCTTCTAAACGTGCTCGGCTTCTATTTACAACAAGTTGTCGTCATCCTGAAATAAATATTTTTGCACAGGATGTTGATTTATTTGTGACTGCGAAAACGAGTGGTTGGGTTAGATGTTACTGCCATGTTCAATCTGGGTTTTGTCTAAAAATTTGATGAACAATTAATCCTTGGGCTTTTTGTACCGTTTGTAAGCTTGAGTTGCATGTTGTTTCCCTCGTACTCCCCTCCACCTGCCACTACACTGCCGCATCTTCCACGGCTGCTATTCGTTCCCGTCCGAGGCCTCGCCGTCGTTCTCTGCCTTGGTTCACTCGCTGTGCCCGCCGCCGTCTGGCATTGTCAACATGGTCAACAACCTCCCCGCAAAAAACATGGTCAACAACCAAGAGGAATTAGGAGATGACTGTATGTGGAGAGGCTGACAGTAGGGACCCACCAGGGTCATTGCATTACGCAAGCATGTGCCTCGTTATTAGACGCCAAAATAATACTTCCTCCTAATTGTTTGACAACTAGGTCCCACGCCATTGTCAATGTAGTCAATAAATGAGAAAATTACTGTCGGGGAAATCTGACTCCGCGAGCACCTATGGGGACGGAGCCCCTTCTCGGTTCGGCGGGGGGTGGAGGTCGCGCGAAGAGCACATCGAGACGGGGCACACGAGCAGTTTTTACCCAGCTTCGGAGCTCTCCAGAGAGATAATACTCCTACTGTTGCTTTGTGGATTGTATTGAGTTCTTGCTCGGGAGCGCTGAGTGCTACAGTACACACATGCGGCTAACGAGACCGAGCATGAGTGTTCTACTGTTCGTCCCACCCTCTACGTTGTGCATGGGCCTCCTTTTATATGCTCAAGGGGTCTCCAACAGGTGGCAATGTAGGCAAGGGCAAAAATGGAAAGGTGCTGCGGTAGGTACAGCTACCTACACAGTGTATCATACCTAACTCTGACGACAGGGGACAAGGGCATTAAATGCCTATCTAGTCGCCCAAACAGTGTAGAAAAGGGACCGTTAGGGACGCCACCGCTCGCCACGATGGCGATCTTGTCAGCGCCGCTTGCCACAGTGTACCCCTGGCTGCACAGCCTCCCGCCACGTACGCCTGGAAGGGTCCCAGAGCGACACGTAGGTGGGTGTGCTGGAGCACAGGTACAGAGCGGTTGCTTGCCGCGGCAAACGCCTTGCCGCGGTTGTTGTCTTGTCGCGTCCGGGGGCTTGTCGCTCGCCGGGTCTTGCCGGGACGCGTGGCACGTCGCGGTAAGTGCCTTGGGATGCCTTGGTTGGCCTTCCCGGCAAGCTCCTCTTGCCGGGGCCTTGTGCCTTGAGTGGCCTTCCCGGCAAGCTCCTCTTGCCGGGGACTTGTCTCCTTGGCTTAAATACTTTGTTCTTGAATGGTTCCAAAGGAACCACAGAGGTCCTCGGCGGTCACCCGGCAAGCCTTGCCGCGGGGCGCTGCGACTGCCCGTGCACAAGTTCGGGATACTAGGGTACCCCTACTCTAGTACACCGACAGGAGTCCCCGGGCCTGGGCCATACACGGTGCCGAGCGCTGTTGGGCCAGGCCCAAAATAGGGCACGGGCACGCGCGGCCTGGGTTACGCCGCATCTGACTCCGTATCCACCGCGCCCTCCCCGAACGGCACGCGTCGATTGCGGCATCGTGGGAGAGGTCGTGGGTGGTTTCTTTATTCGGAAGGGTGAAACGTCCGCCTCCTGGCGGTTCGCGTCTTTCCCATAAACGGAGGGAGGCGTGGAGGCGTGGTCTTCGAGGCGTCCACTCCCCACGATCACGGGGTGGGGAGAGGTCGCCTCACCCGTCGCCTCAGTTCTGTAGGCCCACCACGCGGCTTCCATGCGCTTGGGGTGGCGAACGGTGGAGGCGGGAATCAGGGCCGCCACGGGTCGAGGCAGCGGGTCGGTCCCAATTCCTGCTCCTTCTGTGTCTTGATTGGCTGAGCGGGGCGGCCGAGCCCCCACTCCGTTCCTTTATAAGGAGCGGGAGGGGGGGACGGAAACCCGTATTCATTCATCTCCTCTTTCCTTCAGCTTCTGCTCCCCTCTCTCTCATTCGCCATGGAGAAAGGGAACCCTGGTCCTTCAACGGTGGCGACGAGGGTCGCCGCTAGACAACGCGTCCCTCCTTCACCCGCACCCGTGGTGGCAGAGCTAGCCGCAAGGGGAAGATGGAGGGGGCGAGGCCGCGGGCGAGGTCAAGGGCGAGGCCAAGGCGCTCGGGGAAGAGGTGGACGAGGCGGCCCGCCGGCCTTGCCTCCGCCAGCGGCTCCTCGTCCCATGGCAGACCATATTGGGGACGACCCTTGCGAGTTCTTCGTCAGGCTGCATCGGCCGCCTCATCGTCGCCTTCGTCTCCCGACTCCATTTGCGAGCGAGATGGAGTTGGATCCGCCTGAGACACTGAGGTTGCACATGAGGGGCTGTGGAATCAGCGGTACGCGAGTCCGCGCTGACTTCCCGGCCCCTAATGTGATGTATCTTGGTCGAGGGTGGAAGACGTTCGCCCGTATCCACCGCTTGACGGTGGGGCTCACCCTCCATTTTAAGCTGATGGAGGGCGGTCTCCTCTCCGTCAAGGTCTTCGGGTGCTTCGGGACTCGGGCACGGTGCTGGGTTGAGAGCTCATCCGATAGCGAAGACTCCTCCTCAGGCGAGAGTGACGAGGAGGACAGCGGCAGCGACGACGAGGGTAGCGGGCGGCAGGATGACGGGTCCGACTAGGTGTGGGGCGCCGCTCTGTGCGGCACTGGCGAACCCATCATCCGTGTTGCCGGCTCCTTGAGCTTCTCGGGGTCGTCTCCTTGGGCGGCTGGCGTAGGGAGGCTACGGAATAGGAAGAGGGCAGGCGGCAAGGCCGTCAACTCGGAGTACGAGGGCATGACGCCCTCGACAGCGTGCTGACGTCCTGCCGCCTCGTCTTCGAGCCCTGCCTCCGGCGCCGCCATCACCATCCAGCCTTTGGACGACCACCGAGATGTTCTCTTGGTGTCTTCTGCTTCCCGTAGCTCGCCTAGGCGCCCCTTTTGCCCTTTTCGCCTCCTTGCCCTACCTCCTGAAGAGAGGGACAAACAAGGGATTACGGGCACCTTATCTCTTTTTAATTTGTAAGCCCTCGGGCCTTAGCTGCATTTAAAGCTTGTAATCCCATCATTCATGTTTTTCATTCTCTATGAACTCTACCTGAGTGGAATGCTTTTTTATGAAAAGGGGATGCTTGCCGGGTCACTTGTCTCGCGGGTGGAACCCACGTCAAGGAGTAAATCCTTAATATCTTTAAGATAGACACTTCTTTTCCCGGCAGCAGGCCCTGCCTTCTTCCCGCGTCGCTCGACCTTTCTCACGCTTTTGGCGGAGGCAAGGATGAGGCGGGTTCAGGCTCCTCATTTTTTTCCTTTGCAGCCGCGGCTACGACCAAACCTGGCCCCAGGAACGAGCCCTAGGGCCTAGAGGTAGGGGAGCACGGTAGTTTTTAGGAAGAAACGAGGTTTCGCATACCTCAGTCCATAAGAGAATGCATGATAAGGGATGAAAAACTTATCTGAGATTGCAGCCCCCGGCAACTCTGGTTTGCCGTGGGTGAATCTTTGTACTTGCAGCCCCCGGCAACACTGGCTTGCCGGGACTGGCTTGCTGGGGTCCAGATGCTGGTCCGTCCTCCTTCTCTTTTTCGTCCTCAAGTGGTCCGGCCAGGATATGCGAGCCCTGCGAACCAAGGGAAACGAAAGAACGGCAAAAGGACGCACACCCGACCTCTAAGCTAGGGGTTAGCCGCTATCAAGCACTATCAACCCTAACCAAGGACGAGACTCGACTCAGCATGCATGCTATAACTTAGGGCGCCAGCGCTTCACTTATGCTCAGGGTCTGCGCCTGGCTTTGTACAAAGGATTACATGCAACAGCGGCAAGACTTGTACAAAAGGGTGGTTGCCGAAGCAGGGTCCGGCAACCGTGCCTTACGGGTAAAACTTACGAACATGCTCAATGTTCCAGGAGTTGCTCACCGGAATGCCATCTTCGGTCTCAAGGCGGACAGCGCTAGGATTAGTGACTCGTTTCACCCGATAAGGGCCTTCCCACTTCGGCGTCAACTTGTTGGAATTCTTGGCGGAATGAACGCGCCGAAGAACAAGGTCCCCTTCCTCGAGACTTCTGGCATTAACTTTGCGGCTATGGTAGCGGCGCAAAGCTTGCTGGTAGCGAGCATCTCGTACCGCAGCCTGAAGACGGTCTTCCTCAAGGAGCAGCGCGTCATCTTGTCGCAGCTGCTCTTGCTCAAGCTCATCATAAGCGAGCACTCGAGGTGACCCGTATACGAGTTCCGTGGGGATAACTGCCTCTGCTCCATAGACAAGAGCGAAAGGTGTCTGGCCAGTGGCTCGATTTGGCGTCGTCCTAATCGACCAAAGAACCACCGGCAGCTCCTCGATCCAGTTTCTTCCGCACCTGTGCAGCCTGTCGAAAGTCCTGGTCTTGAGCCCACGCAGCACTTCAGCATTTGCCCTCTCCGCTTGAACGTTGCTCCTGGGGTGAGCAACAGAAGCGAAGCAGACCTTGGCGCCAAGGTCTTGGACGTACTGCACGAAAGTGCGGCTCGTGAATTGCGTACCATTGTCGGTGACGATCCTGTTAGGGATCCTGAAGCGGCAAACAATCGACCTGAAGAACTTGACTGCTGACTGTGCTGTCACCTTCCTCACTGCTTCCACTTCCGGCCACTTTATGAACTTGTCGATTGCGACATACAAGTACTCAAAGCCCCCGACTGCTCGGGGGAAGGGGCCGAGGATGTTGAGCCCCCAGACCGAAAATGGCCAGGATAAAGGGATTGTCTGGAGAGCTTGAGCTGGCTGGCGTATCTGCTTGGAATGGAACTGGCACACTTCACACTTGGTTACTTGTGCAGTTGCATCCTGGAGGGCTGTCGGCCAAAAGAAACCTTGCCGGAAAGCTTTGCCGGCGAGTGCTCTTGCGCCAATGTGGTGACCACAGATGCCTCCATGTATCTCTGCCAACAGCTTCTGCCATCTTCCCGGTGAATACACTTCAATTTCACACCGTTGAGTCTTCTTCTGTATAGTGCGTTGTCGACAAACTGGTACATACTTGACTGCCGGGCTACTCTTTCAGCTTCTTCTTGCTCTTCGGGAAGTTCTCCTGTATGAAGGAACGGACGATCTGCTGTGCCCATGTTGGAGCTTGTGGCTCGACAATAAGGACTAAAGGTATATCTGCTGCTGCGGGAACATCCGCTTCTACGGCGAGAACTTGCGGCTCAGCCGGAGCTTGACGTTCCCCGGCAAGCTTGCCGGAGCAAAACTTGTCGGGAGCGTCTGCTTCGACGGAACAAACCCTGGGGTTTGCCGGAGCAGACTGCTCCTCAGCACTCTTGGTGTCGATCTTGGGGACCTTCTTGGCGGCGGCTTCGGGAAGCTCTGCCGGAAAATAGTCACCAGAAATCAACTTCCTCTTCTTGCTCTGTCCAGTTGATGGCGTAACAGACGGTTGAGTCAGCTTGAGCACAAAGATCCCTGGTTCCACAGGTAACTTAAGTGCTGCGCACTTTGACAGGCCGTTGGCAATGTCATTCTGAGCTCTTGGAACATGTTCCATCTGTAGGCCGACAAAGTGCTCTTCCAGCTTCCTCACTTCATCAACGTAAGCTTCCATCAACGGACTCTGATAATTCTTGTTCACTTGGCGGACGACAAGCTGCGAGTCACCCCTGACAATGAGCTGCTTGATCCCAAGGTCTGTCGCAATCCTGAGACCGGCAAGCAATCCTTCATACTCTGCAGTATTGTTTGTTGCTTGCTCCTTGGGAAAGTGCATCTGGACTACGTACTTGAGGTGCTCTCCGGTGGGTGCGACAAGCAGCACGCCAGCACTGGCGCCTTGCAGCGAAAAGGCACCATCAAAGTACATCAGCCACTCTTTGCTTGCCTCCTTGATGGGGATGCTCGTCTCTGGAATTTCTCCGTCAGGCGTTGGCGTCCACTCTGCTATGAATTCTGCCAATGCTCTACTTTGGATAGTTGAAGTGCTCTCAAACTTGAGGCCAAAGCTTGATAGTTGCAGTGCCCACTCAACAATCCTGCCTGTTGCTTCTGGATTCTGCAGTATCCTCTTCAGCGGAAAGCGAGTGACAACTGTGATCTCATGTGCTTGGAAGTAATGGCGCAGCTTTCTCGAGGCCATAAGAAGGCCGAAAAGCAATTTTGGCACACCAGAGTACCTTGACCTAGCCCCCTGCAAAAGGGAACTGACAAAGTAGACTGGGCGCTGCACCATTTTCTTCTGTATCTCCTCAGGCGCCTGCGCAGATCCGTCTTTGCCGGGACCAAAGCTTGTCGGGGAAGCCCCCTGCTTGTCGCTGGATGCGCTTGCCGTGGTTGCTGGCTCATCATCTGCCTCCCTCTCCACTACTAACGCAGCACTAACCACTTGATTGGTTGCTGCCAGATACAGCAGCAACTTCTCTTGTGGCTTAGGTGCGACAAGTATTGGAGTGGAGGACAGGTATCTCTTAAAGTCCTGCAGCGCAGCCTCCGCTTCCGGAGTCCATTTCATTGGACCTGCCTTTTTCAAAATTTTGAAAAATGGCAGGGCACGCTCAGCAGACTTAGAGATAAACCTGCTGAGAGCCGCCATGCAGCCGGCAAGTTTCCGCACATCCTTGACGCGCTTCGGTGCTTCGATCTGCTCAATGGCCTTGATCTTGTCGGGATTGGCTTCAATTCCCCTCTGAGACACGAAGAACCCGAGAAGCTTGCCGGAAGGGACTCCAAACACGCACTTCTCGGGGTTGAGGTTGAGGCTGATCTTGCGCAGATTTGCAAAAGTCTCTTCTAGATCTTGAATCAGAGTTGACTTGTCCCTGCTCTTGACCACTATATCATCCATGTAGGCTTCCACATTTCTGTGTATTTGTGGCTCAAAAGCAGTATGGACGACCCTTGCAAATGTTGAACCAGCATTCTTCAATCTGAAAGGCATCCATATGAAACAGTATGTGCCACATGGAGTGATGAATGCGGTTTTCTCCTCATCCTCTTCTGCCATGAAGATCTGATGATATCCTGAGTATGCGTCAAGAAATGAAAGCAAGTCACATCCGGCCGTGGAGTCAACAATCTGGTCAATGCGCGGCAAGGGAAATGGATCTTTGGGACAAGCTTTATTGACATCGGTAAAGTCGATACAAAGCCTCCATTTCCCGTTTGCCTTGCGCACGACTACAGGATTGGCCAACCACGTAGGATGGAGCACTCCCCTGACGAGGCCTGCTGCTTCCAACTTCTTGATCTCTTCAGCAATGAATTCTTGGCGCTCCACTTCTTGCTTCCTGACTTTCTGCTTGACGGGCCGCGCGTGAGGACAGACGGCAAGGTGGTGCTCAATTACTTTCCTGGGAACACCGGGGATGTCAGACGGTTGCCAAGCAAACACATCGACGTTCGCCCGCAGGAAAGCAATGAGCGCGCTTTCCTATTTAGGGTCGAGAGTGGCACTGATGGTGAAAGTACCACCAGTGTTGTCCTCCTTGGCGGACACCTTCTTGGTTGCTGGCGGAGCTGCCATTGCCTTCTTACACTTGCCGGTGGAGCTCGATGGTGCATCCTCGACGGTAGTGCAACACTCTGAAGAGGTGCGCTTGCCAGAGTGGGCATAAGAACTCTTGCCGGACTTGGTCTTCTTCTTCTCCCCGGGAGCTTCAGCGGCAAGTGTCTCGCGATCCGTTGCGGCTGCTGCTTCCCGGTAGATCTTGTCGGCACAGATAAGAGCATCTTTCTTGTCGCCAGGGACAGAGATGACACTTATCGGGCCTGGCATCTTCAGCATGTTGTACGCGTAGTGAGAGGCCGCCATGAACTTGGCGAGCGCTGGACGGCCGAGAATCCCATTGTAAGGTAATGGAAAATCGGCAACGTCAAAAGTGATCCTCTCAGTCCTGAAGTTCAACTCGCCGCCAAACGTCACCGGCAGCGTGATCTTCCCCTTCGGCTTGCTCCTTCCCGGGTTGATTCCTTGGAATGTGCCGGTCTCTTCGAGCTCGCTGTCAGGGACTTGGAGTTTCCGGAGCACAGCGGAGGAGATTAGGTTCAAGCCGGCCCCGCCGTCAACTAGCATCTTAGTGACCTTGAGGTTGCGGATAGTTGGTGAGACCAACATTGGCAAACATCCGACCGCAGTTGTGCGATCAGGGTGATCCTCAATATCAAAGATGATAGGCGCGCTGAACCATTTCAGAAGCTTGCGTGACTCAACGGGTGGTTCTGCTGCATTGACTTCCCGCACCCACTGCTTGAGTTGGCGGTGTGAAGTATGCAGAGAAGCACCGCCGTCAACGCACAAAACCTCTGTGGCTTTCTGGAACTCCTGCTCACTGGTCTCGTCATCATCCATGTCTTCATCGTCGTCATCTTCATCCTTGTCGCGGCCGCGGGGAGGTCTGTCTCCTTGCCGCTGATTGACCTTGCCGCGGCGTCCTCCCCGGCCGGTGCGCTTCGTACCGGATCCTCCAGCACCTCCCTGGGCTTTCTCCTTGTTGCGTCGCTCGTACTCGGCCTTTTGCAGCTCGACGAGCTGCTCGACCTTCTTGCAGCTCTGGAGGTCATGGCCCTTGGTGCGGTGGATCTTGCAGTACTGTTTGTTGGTGCCGTCCTGCTTGTCGGCGGCCGCCACAGCCTGGCAGTTGGCGCATGCGGCAACCTCCTTGCCGGAGCTACCATCTTTGGCTTTCTTGGCGCCACCGTCGCTGCCGGACTGCTCAACAACTAGAACATCTTTGCCTTTCCTCTTCCTGTTGTTCCGTCGCCGGTTTTTATTTGCCGGGGCAACATCGTTGCTGTCAGATCCTCCTGTTCCTGTATTCTCTCCGGGGAGTTTCCTCCCTTCCTCAGCCCGTGCACACCTGTCGGCCAGGGCATATAGCTCACTGACGTCTCTGATCTTGCACATCGCCATCTCCTCCCGCATCCTGCGGTTACGCACGTTCTGATGGAACGCGCTAATGACCACGGCAGGGTGGACATCTGGGATGTTGCGTTGCACTTGGCTGAATCTCTGGATGTACTTGCGCAGGGGCTCTCCTTCCTTCTGGGCAAGCAGATGAAGATCACTCTCCTGGCCATGAGGTTTGTGGCCGCCTGTAAAGGCGCCGACAAACTGATGGCATAGGTCTGCCCAGGAAGATATGGAGTTGTCCGGCAAGTGCATGAGCCAGGACCTGACGTTGGGTTTGAGCACCAGCGGGAAGTAGTTGGCAAGGATCTTGTCGTCCCGCCCCCCAGCAGCTTGCACCGCGATGGTGTAGATGCTGAGGAACTCCGACGGATGCAACTTGCCGTCGTACTTCTCGGGTACGTCTGGCTTGAAATTCTTCGTGCTGGGCCACTGGACTTGCCGCAGCTCATGGGTAAACGCAGGGCAACCTACCGCGTACGGCAGGTCGCCTGGTCCCCCTGGCGCATGCATGTCGACAGTGGGTCCAGCGCGTCGGTCTGACTGACGTCGCGTTTCTCTTCGGCGCTCGATGCGGGTACGAGCGTCTTCTTGCTGTCGTTCGTGCAGAACTTGGCGTTGATCGCGACGAGCTCGCGGATCTGATGAAGCGGTGGAGTCGCTGTCGCGGTGGACCCGGCGAGTCGGCGATCTTGGCCTTCGGGGCGGAGAGTGCACGGTGGTTGCACCCCCACCTGTCTTGTCGCCATCGGGTGGCGCCTGGCCGACTTGCCGCGGCTGCGACGTAGTCGGCTGCCGCGGAGTGTCGCCGTTGGCGAAGCCGATGAGACTCTGAATGGTGGCCCTCCAGTCGTCGATCTTGTCTGGCGTTGGAGGGAAGTCTAGGAGTAGTTGAGCTCGCGCCAAAGCTTCTGCTGGAGTGGCGGGTAGCGGTGGCGAACGGTGCGAGGAGCGGGATATGCTCGGACTCCTAACTGCGTTAGAAGGAGCAATATCTTGTCCAGGCGACCGTCCCTCGCTCGCGCCAGCACGTTGGCGCGCGTGCTGGCCTGGAGCGTCCCGAGATCCGCCAGCTCGATTTGGGTCCAGCGAGCGTATGGTACCATGGGTACCACGTCGCTGCCAGTCCTGCGCCTCCTGAGATGGGCGCGGTGCATCTACGGACGCTCGGTCGTCGTGGGAGCCGGCTACACCGCCGATGGGCAGCGCAGCCTTGTCCTTGGACCTGGCGGCACCGTGGGCTCCCTCGTCGACGCTCGTTCTTCCGCTGGCGCCTTCCCCACCAGCCGTTTGCTCCGGCGGCTGTGGGTTCGACGCGGACGGAGCAGCCGCCTCCGAAGCCTTCTTCTTCGGTGGCATGTCGATGAAGTCAATGAATATCTAGCTCGCGTGAACGCCGGATCAGGTTCACACAACCTCGACGCCCCATACCTGGCGCGCCAAAGATGTCGGGGAAATCTGACTCCGCGAGCACCTATGGGGACGGAGCCCCTTCTCGGTTCGGCGGGGGGCGGAGGTCGCGCGAAGAGCAGATCGAGGCGGGGCACACGAGCAGTTTTTACCCAGCTTCAGAGCTCTCCGGAGAGATAATACTCCTACTACTGCTTTGTGGATTGTATTGAGTTCTTGCTCGGGAGCGCTGAGTGCTACAGTACACACAGGCGGCTAACGAGACCGAGCGTGAGTGTTCTACTGTTTGTCCCCCCCTCTACGTTGTGCATGGGCCTCCTTTTATATGCTCAAGGGGTCTCCAACAGGTGGCAACGTAGGCAAGGGCAAAAATGGAAAGGTGCTGCGATAGGTATAGCTACCTACACAATGTATCATACCTAACTCTGACGACAGGGGACACGGGCATTAAATGCCTATCTAGTCGCCCAAACAGTGTAGAAAAGGGACCGTTAGGGACGCCACCGCTCGCCACGATGGCGATCTTGTCAGCGCCGCTTGCCACAGTGTACCCCTGGCTGCACAGCCTCCCGCCACGTACGCCTGGAAGGGTCCCAGAGCGACACGTAGGTGGGTGTGCTGGAGCGCAGGTACAGAGTGGTTGCTTGCCGCGGCAAACGCCTTGCCGCGGTTGTTGTCTTGTCGCGTCCGGGGGCTTGCCGCTCGCCGGATCTTGCCGGGACGCGTGGCGCGTCGCGGTAGGTGCCTTGGGATGCCTTGGTTGGCCTTCCCGGCAAGCTCCTCTTGTCGGGGCCTTGTGCCTTGAGTGGCCTTCCCGGCAAGCTCCTCTTGCCGGGGACTTGTCTCCTTGGCTTAAATACTTTGTTCTTGAATGGTTCCAAAGGAACCATAGAGGTCCTCGGCGGTCACCCGGCAAGCCTTGCCGCGGGGCGCTGCGACTACCCGTGCACAAGTTCGGGATACTAGGGTACCCCTACTCTAGTACACCGACAATTACACAACGAGCGGATAACACCAGGGACCCAGCAGCTCGCCCAGTTTTTTTATTATCAGAGACGGAGCTCAACTACGCACTTTGCGGGGGCTGTGGCCCGTCTAGCCCACGCTTACGCTTTTATTTAAGCACATGACGAGGCCAGTTGATATCTTTTTTCTTTCTGAAAATGGCTAGCCTAGTTCTTTTTTTGGAGAATACCAAAACCGAGGCCTGCTTGATTTTCTCAGCCCTGCTGGGCTGCAAATCTTTCAAGACGAGGAGGGATGTAAGTAGTAAGAAATGGGCTTCCCCAGAAAATGGGCTATAAGTTGTAAGAAATGGGCTGTAAAATTTTAAACAAAAGCCAACCAGAAATTACATTAAAATATCTTTTATTTCTGGATTTCTCTACTCCCTACTCTTATCAAAACCAAAGCCAATTGGCAATTACATTAAAATATCATATTTTCTCCCAGAAGATAAACTACTCATACAAATGCATCTTCATGTTACGTGCAACGCACGGGCATCTTGCTAGTTAAGATTTTAAATTTCATTCATTCTTTTTGTGGAGAATTGTTTTTTGAATTTTATTTTGATATAATTTTTTAAAAATTACTATTAACATGACTCGATATTTCGTGATTAAAAGAGTTTGGACCCACTGACATATGCAAAATTTTGTTGAATTTTTTAGCAGTGCCCAGAATATATGGGTTGTAATGCTAGTAAAAAGAATATGGGCTTCAAATATCCTTAAGAATTAGCAAATGGGCTGTAAATTATTGAAAATAATGGCAAATGGGATGTATGCTATTTTCCACATATTAGGAGGCTAACTTCTGGGCCTACTAGGTTGACGATGACGCTATCCTAATTTTTTTTTGACGTGTACGCAAGGCTTTGTAAACTTAGTCAACACAGAGCAGTGATTGTTAGATGTCCATCCAACGGCCGCCGTGCTTCTTCAATCTCTGATCTTCCTGCTACAGCAGCCCAAACCAGCACTGGCGGGACAACTTGCTCCCTCCTTCCGTGGCTGGTTGTGCTGCCGCCAGGCCATCCCTCTACCCACCCGCACATCTTGTTATTTTCCAGCGACGTCAGCCTCACCCCGCAGCCAACCAGTCAGTGCTCGTGTCCCCTCACTGTGGGCATCCACTGTGGTGGCTTTGTCGGCTCCGGGTCGTTCCCTTCCTGGGCCTCACCCTCGTCCACCGTGTTTGCGCTCTCGGCACGGCGGGTCAACATTGTCAACATACAACAGCCATTGGAAGAGGCTGACAGTAGGGGACCACACATGGAAATGTGTCCTTATTACACGCAAAATAATGATTCCTCCACCTAACAGCCGGGATCCACCCGAAGGGCCTCTGTATTTCGCAAAACAAAAAAAACATTCCCCCCGCTGACAGCTCGAACCCGCAAACTATATCTTCGCACGCAAGGAAGTGCCTCCTTATTACGCACAAAAAATGAATATTCCCCTGCTAGCTGGGACCCAGCATAGTGTGAGGCTGACTTGTGGGCCTACTAAGTTCACGGGGATGGAGGGCTTTGTCAACTTAGTCAATATGAACGATTCTAGCTCCAGTGACGTACCATGTCGGTCCAACGGCCGTAGTGCTTCTTCAACCTCTGGTCTTCTTGCTCCAGCCGCCCAAAGCAGCGTTGGTCATGCCGCCTGCTCCTGCCTCTCGTGGCCGGTTGCGCTTCCGTGGAGGCCTCACCGCGCCCTACTACTCTCACCGCGGGCCATGCCCTGTGGCAACGGCAGCCTCACACCGCAGCCGAACCAGTGAACCCTCGTACTCCTCTCCGCGTGGGCATGCACTGCCGTGTCTTCCCCGGCTCCGCGTCGTCCCCTTCCTAGGCTTCGACGTCGTACACCGCCTTGGTGCTCTCGGCGCAGCGTGGTCAATGTGGTCAACGACCGACTTCCATCGGAAGAGTACTGTACGTGGAGAGGCTGACAGTTGGGTCCATGGCCGCAGAAAGGAAGTGCCTCCTTATTACGCGGAAAATAATGATTCCTCCACCTGACAGCGGGGACCCACCAGACGGGCCACCATATTTCACAAAAATAAACGTTTTCCCTGACTGCTGGGACCCACCAGCTACATCTTCGCATGCAAGGAAGTGCGTCCATATTACGTGCAAAAAATGATTCGCCCTTGACTGTTGGGACCCACCAGCTACATCTTCGCACGCAAGGAAGTACCTGACAGTCGGGACCCACCTGGTCAAAGCGTATGTAGCGTTGTCATTCTGGTCGCGAACATGTACGTACATACTGGTCAACGTACAGGCGTGCACGTGTCGTAGTAGAGTCGCGCACGTAGCATGTACACGTACATACAACAGCCAAGGTGCAAGAAAGAAAATACAGCCACGTAGGTACATACGGGCGGGGCCTCGAACGCCTACTCGCGCATACGTACGGCCAGGGCTCGTGTACATGGCTGGGTAGGAACGGAGAAGCTACGCCGTTGTCGTGTTCGTGGTGAGGCAACCAGCTAGGTCGGAACGGAATGTGTCGTCGTGTTCATCGAGAGCCAACCGGCTTGGACGGAACAGGCGATAGAAACGAGGCCTGGCGTAGCATAGAACGGAGGAAACAACCTTGTGTTCGACTGGCCACGGTCAAAACGAGATCCTGTTCATCGAGAGGGGTCTGGCGTACCGCAAAACGGTCAAAACAGGGTCTTGTTGATCGGGAGGGGTGTCGCGTACCGCAAAACAGAGGAAACGTACTTGTCTTGGAGCTCTATGGTCGAAACGGGGGTCCTGTTCATCTGGAGGGTTGTGGCGTACCGCAAAACGGGACTCCACGAGATACTGTTCATCTCCACCGTCGACCTCCTCCAGCCTCCAAGGGCTACTGTTCATGCACCATCAACCTCCTCCAGCCTCCACCTGCGACTATTCATCCACGGGCTCTTGTTCATCCAACCTCCACCGCATGCTCCTCCACCGGCTACTGTTCAACCATCCCTCTCCACGAGGTCCTGTTCAACCACCCCTCCACGGGCTACTGTTCATCCAGCCCTCCACCGGCTACTGTTCAACCATCCCTCCATGGGTTCCTGTTCATCCAGCCCTCCACAGGGTCCTGATCATCCACCGGCTGGATCGATCGGGGTAATGTTCATCCAGCGGCAACGGCCTCTACTACCACATGGTCCTATTCATCCAACCCCCAACCGGGAACTGTTCATCCAAACCCCCTCAACAATGCTCACTGTTCATCCAGAGGCAGCATCGATCGGCTTCAGTTGGCAGCAGTAGCGAAGGAATCACACTCGGGTTCAGTTAATAGCAAGGGATCGATCGACCGCTCGGGTTCAGTAACGCGTAGCCTGAAGTGAAATCGCTCGGGTTTAGTTAGAGCCCAACGCCTCGCTCGTTTTCAGTTAGAGCCCAATGCCTCGCACACACGCGCGTACATACGAGAGAAATGCGCATCGCTCGGCCCCCGACCACCCACCGTAACCGGGAACTCCCCTGATATTTTCCTCGCCCTTGCTTCTACCACGGTTTTTTTCCGTCATGGATGGCCCAAAGAATGTCATGCAGCTACGTCTCAGGCCCGCCTAGGAAGAAAAGCCCACTTTCTGTCATGATTTTTTTCATAGAATTAGGACCCCACCACATCTATGATGATACCGGGTTTTGTCACAATTATCGTCATAGAAGTGTCATAAGCATGAATTTTTTTTTTCGTTCGGCCCAAAATGTCACGGATGTGTCTTTTTTTGTAGTGTAGGCTTGATGTAGAACCTCCCTAGCAATGGCGCAAGATATTTTTCCTGCTACTTCTTGAGCTTGCGTTGATTTTTCCCTTAAAGAGGAAAGGGTGATGCAGCAAAGCAGAGATAAGTATTTCACTTAGTTAAGAACCAAGGTATCGATCCAGTAGGAGGCACAAGCAAGTCTCCAATCTATGCACCTGCACAAACTAACAAACACTTGCACTCAACGCGAAAAAGGGGTTGTCAATCCCTTCACGGTCTCGAACAAGAGTGAGATCTAATAGAGATAGGTATAAAAGATAAATAAAAAGGCAAACTAAAGTAAATCTAAATAAATTGCAGCAAGGTATTTTTGGTTTTCTTTGGTTTATAGATCTGAAAATATATGATGGAAAATAGACCTGGAGGTCATAGGTTTCACTAGGGGCTTCTCTCTTGAAAGAAAACATACGGTGGGTAAACAAATTACTTTCGAGCAATTGATAGAATAGTGCAAAGTTATGACGATATCCAAGGCAATGATCATGAATATAGGCATCACGTCCGTGTCAAGTAGACCGACTCCTGCCTGCATCTACTACTATTACTCCACACACCGACCGCTATCCAGCATGCATCTAGAGTATTAAGATCATAAGAACGGAGTAACACAATAAGTAAGATGACATGATGTAGAGGGATAAACTCAAGCAATCACTAAAAAGACACATCTGTGACATTTTGGCCTGAACGAATTGTTTTCCTATCATGCTTATGACACTTCTCTGATGATAATTGTGACAAAACCCGGTATCATCATAGATGTGGTGGGCTCCTACTTCTATTTCAAAAATCATGACGGAAAATGGGCTTTTCATCCTGGGCGGGCTGGAGACGCACCTGCATGACATTCTTTGGGCCGCCCATGACGGAAAAAATCATGGTAGAAGCAAGGGAGGGGAAAATTTCGGGGAGTTCCCTGTTACGGTGGGTGGTCGGGGCCGAGCGATGCATGGAGGTTTGCGCGTTTATCTCATATACGTAAGCGTGTGTGTGTGAGGCATTGGGCTCTAACTGAACCTGAGCGACGCGTTCGCTTACTCAGCCCGAGTGATTGTACTAGCTACATTACTGAACCTGAGCGATCGATCCCTTGGCTGTTAACTGAGCCTGAGTGATTCTTTTGCTACTACTGCTAACTTAACCCGAGCGATCGATCGACCGTTGCTGCTACTGCTTACTGAAGCCGATCGAACTTGCTACCACTTGAACAGTGAACATGGGGGTTCGTTGAACGAGTCGAGACATCGTGGTTGGGGTTGGATGAATAGCTCCCGATAGGGGGTTGGATGAACAGGACCCCGTGGTAGTAGGATGTTGCTGCTGGATGAATAGGACCCCGAGAGGAGGGCGCCACAGCCGAGCTGGTAGGGGTGGATGAACAGGACCCCGTGGAGGGCTGGTTGGACAGTAGCTAGTGGAGGGCTGGATGAGTAATATCCCGTGGATGAATAGTAGCTGGTGGAGGCAGTTGGAAGATGCGGTGGATGAACAGTGCAGGTGGAGGCTGAAGGAAGTCGACGGTGGGTGAACAGCAGCCCGTGGAGTCCCGTTTTGCGGTACACCACACCCCTCCCGATGAAAAAGACCCCATTTCGACCATAGCGCTCCAACACAAGTCCGTTTCCTCCGTCTTGCGGTATGCCAAACCCCTCCCGGTGAACAGGATGCCGTTTCGACCGTAGCCGGTCGAACAGAAGGACGTTTCCTTCATACTGCGGTACGCCAGACCCTGTTTTGGTTGTTCCGTCCAAGCCGGTTGGCTCCAGTTGAACAGGACGCATTCTGACCCAGTATGTTGGCTCTCGATGAAAAGGACATTGTTTCTCCATTCCGACCCAGCTGGCTGCCCAATGAACAGGACACCGTTGCTGCCGTTCATTACCTCTCCATGTACACGAGCCCTGGCCATACGTATGCACGAGTAAGCGTTCGAGACCCCGCCCGTATGTACGTACGTGGCCATATTTTTTGGCATGTGGCTGTACGTACATGTACACGATTTAGAAGGGACTGCATGAACTACTACGTCGGGGGCTCTACTACTATACGTGCCCCTGCTTGCTCGGCCACGGTTCATCGTTGTAGAGATATCGATCGACCAGTATGTACGTATAAGTTCGCGACTAGAATGACAACACTACGTATGCTTCGACCAGGTGGGTCCCGGCTGTCAGGGAGGATAAGGAGGCACTTCCTTGCGTGCAAAGTTATTGATGGTGGGTCTGAGCTGTCCGGGGGAGGATTCATTTTTTTCACGCCTAATATGGAGGCACTTCCTTCCGTCCGAAGATATAACTAGTGGGTCCCAGCCATCAGGGGGGAAACATTATTTTCGTAAAATATAGCTAAGCCAAAATACAGAGGCCCTTCTGGTAGGTCCCCGCTGTCAGGTGGAGGAATCATTATTTTGTGCGTAATAAGGAGGCACTTCCTTGCTTCAGCCGTGGACCCAGCTGTCAGCCTCTCCACGTACAATCCTCTTCTGATGTAAGTCATTCCTTGACCATGTTGACCATGCCGTGCCGAGAGCACCAAGGCGGTGGACGACGGCGAGGCCTAGGAAGGGAATGACCCGGAGTCGGGGAAGACTCGGCACTTGTTTCCCACGCGGAGGGGAGTACGAGGGCTTACTGGTTGGGCTGTAGTGTGAGGTTGCCATCACCGGAGAATAACAGGAGGTCTGGGTGAGTATAGGAATGGCCTGGCTAGTGATAGGAGTAGGTTGGGGCGGCGAGGCCTGTGCGGCAGCAGAGTCGGCCACGGGAGTAAGGAGTAGGCAACACGACCAGCACTAGTTTGGGCGGCTGGAGCAAGAAGACCAGATGTTGAAGAAGCACTACAGCCGTTGGATGGTCATTGCACGGTCAATGTAGCTAGAATCGTTCATATTGACTAAGTTGACAAAGCCCTTCGTCCGCGTCAACTTAGTAGGCCCACAAGTCAGCCTCCAACTATGGTGGGTCCCAGCTAGCAGGGGGAGTATTTATTTTTTGTGCATAATAAGGAGGCACTTCCTTGCATGTGAAGATGTAGCTGGTGGGTCCGAGCTGTCAGCGGGAGGACATTTTTTTCGCGAAATACAGAGGCCCTTCCGATGGGTCCCCGCTGTCAGGTGGAGGAATCATTATTTTGCGCGTAATAAGGAGGCACTTCCTTGCGTGCGGCCATGGACCCAGCTGTCAGCCTCTCCACGTACAGTCCTCTTCCGATGGATGTCGTTCGTTGACCACGCCGCACCGAGAGCACCAGGGCGGTGGACGACATCGAGGCCTAGGAAGGGAACGACACGGAGCCAGGGAAGACTCGGCAGTTGTTTCCCACGCGGAGGGGAGTACGAGGGTTTACTGGTTCGTCTGCCATCCCCGGAGAATAACAAACAGGTGTGGGTGAGTAGAGGGATGGTTAGGCCTGTGATGGAAGTAGGGTTGGGCGGTGAGGCCTGCGTGGCAGCACAGCCGACCACGGGATGAGGGAGTAGGCAGTCCCGTCGGCGCTGGTTTGAGTGGCTGTAGTAGGAGGAGTAGAGATTGAAGAAACATGACGGTCGTTGGATGGACATCCAACAGTAACTGCTCTTGTGTGTTGACTAAGTTGACAAGGCCTTGCCTGCGTGTCAACTTTTTTTTAGGAAAGCATACGCGTCAACCTAGTAGGCCCACAAGTCAACCTCAAATATGTGGAAAACAGCATATAACCCATCTGCCATTATTGCTAATAAATATATAGCCCATTGGCTAATTCTTAGTGATTTCTACAATATAGAATGATAAGGTGATGCATTGATTTATACTAACATATCTCTCGAGTTCTTGTTGAGTTTTGTGTGGATGAAGTATTTTAGATTTAGGGAAACTGTGATATAAAAGGAATTAAGGAGATGCAAAAGGTCAAGCTTGGGGATGTCCAAGGCATCCCTAGTTAATATTTCAAGAAGTCTCAATCATCTAAGCTTGGGGATGCCCCGCTGGGCATCCACCTTTCTTCATCAACAATTATCGATTAGTCTCGGTTGAGCCTAAGTTTTTGCTTTTTCACATGATGTGAGCTATTCTTAGAATGTCATTTATTTTGTTTTTTTCTTTCTGTTTTAATAAAATACTTAGATCTGAAAGTTTTTAAATAATAGAGAGTCCACAATTAGCTACTCGCTTGAACTCAATTATATCTTTGTGGAGTAGCTTGTCATTTACTCTTGTGCTTCACTTATATCCTATGAGTAAATTGTTGAATAAATTGAATATCACGATGTTGAAATTATATGTTCATATCATACCTAGTAGTACCTTCACATTGGGTTTATAAAGTGAAATCTTTTGAAGCTTGACAATCACAATATTGGTCATACAAGCAATTCATAAATAGTATAAGTAAGAGAACTTTCACATGCAAATGTATTATCTTGGAAATCTTCTATGATTATGAATACCCATTAATTATTTTCAAACTTGAGGAAATTAGTTGAAGTTGGACAAGGAAGACAACGTAAGTATGTAGAAGTTATATTGTCATGGATCCTCCAGCATCTGGTGTTTGGCTAGGATCTTTTGCTAGCCAGAAATTCATACTAAGTATGTAGAGATACTACTTGTGCATCCAAAAACCCTTAAACCCAGTTTCTTGCCACGAGTGTCCACCATACCTACCTGTGGATTGAATAAGATCCTTCAAGTAAGTTGTCATCGGTGCATAAAGTAATAAAAATTGCTCCTAAATATGTTTGATATTTTATTGTAAGGGAAAACTAAGCATTGTACGAACTTGTGATGGAAAAGTAATAAAAGCGACGGATTGCATAATAAAAGTTGCTATCATAAGGGGCAATATAACATGACATTCCTTTACATTAAGAGCTTGGGCATCCAAATAAAAAGCGCATGACAACCTCTGCTTCCCTCTGCGAAGGGCATATCTTTTACTTTTCAGTATGTACTTTTATGCAAGATTCAACAGTATGCATTCTCATTTGAACCTCAATTATTCTCTATTTGGCAAGCATCATCTGGTGGGGAAAGATCTAGGCACATATGGCTAGTCAAATATATTTGATTATGATTTATTATTGTTGACAATTATCTCTATGATAAATGAGTTGGGAGGCAAAACATTAAGGCCCTATCTTTCTCTGTGTTTGATGGATGCCATTTGTTTAAAGGAAATGCTTTGAGTACTAGCAATCATGGAAGACTATATGATGATTGAGTATGTGGAGCTCTTGCTTAGACTCTATTGAATAAGTTGAATTGCAATTGTTTGGTGACTAAAAATATAGGTTGTTGAGTTTCAAGAGAATTCATTGTTTGAAACTTAACATGTGAATTGATTGCTCTTTTGTCATGATGAGTTTTATGAGAAAGATTTATTGTTATGATGCTAAGAAAAGTGATTGAAATTATCATTGATCATACTTGTGCACTTTGTTAGCATTCACACTTCATAAATTATTTCTTTTATCACTTACCTACTCGAGGACGAGTAGGAATTAAGCTTGAGGATGTTGATACGTCTCCAACGTATCTATACTTTATGAAGTATTCATGCCATGTTTACAACAATTGTATATGGTTTTGGTATGATTTTCATGGAACTAACCCGGACTGACGTTGTTTCCAGCAGAACTACCGTGGTGTTGTTTTTTATGCAGAAATGGAAGTTCTCCAAATGAGCTGAAACTTTTTGATGATTTTTTTGGAACAAAAGAGACCCTCGAAGCTTCATGGGAGGGCCAGAAGAGCCACGAGAAGGGAACAACCCACCAGGGCGCCCTAAGGGGCCCGGCTTGCCCTGGTGGCTTGTGCTCACCTCGAGGCCCATCTTCGTGTGAAACCAACGCCAAAAAATCCTCTAAATAGGGAAACCATCAGAAATAACCTAGATCAGAAGTTCTGCCACCGCAAACCTCTGTAGCCATGAAAAATCAATCTAGACCCCGTTCTGGCACTCCACCGGAGGGGGAAATCACCACCGGTGGCCATCTTCATCATCCCGGCAACTACCATGATGAGGAGGGAGTAGTCCACCATCGGGGCTGAGGGTTTGTACCAGTAGCTATGTGTTTAATCTCTCTCTCTCTCCCCCTCTCTCTCTTGTGTTCTTGAGATGACACGATCTTGATGTATCGCGGGCTTTGTTAATATAGTTGGATCATATGGTGTTTCTCCCTCTCTATCTTGTTGTGATGAAGAGTTTTCCCTTTGAGATTTTGTTTTATCGGGTTGAATACTTTTATGCATTTGGGAGCACTTGATATATGTCTTGCATATGAATACTCGTGGTGACAATGGGGTATTATATTGATTCACTTGAGATATGTTTTGGCACTCTACTCGCGGATTCCCGAGGTGACATTAGGGTAATCTATGCATAGGGGTTGATGCATGTTCTCGTATTTTGTTTCTCCGATAGAAACCGTGGGGCACTCTTCGAGGTTCTTTGTGTTGGATTGAGTATTATGAATCTGAAATTGTTTGATGCATATCGTACAATCAACTCACACATAATCGCAGTGACATTGGAGTATCTAGGTGACATTAGAGTTGGTTGATGTGTATCATATGGTGTTATTTCAGTACGAACTCTTGGTTAGGTCGATCGGAAAGATTAGCTTGGTGTTATTTTAGTATGAACTCTAGGATAGATTGATCGAAAAGAATAGCTTTGAGGTGGTTTCGTAGCCTACAAACAATTTCTTCTTATGTTCTCCGCTAGATAGGAACTTTGGAGTGATTCTTCATCGCACGTTGAGGGGTGGTTATATGATCCAATTATATTAGCATTGTTGAGAGATTGCACTAGCGATAGTACAGACCCTAGCCCTCATATTCAAGTATTGCAACACCGTTTGTGCTCACTTTTGTTACTTGCAACCTTGCTGTTTTTTATTGTTCCTATCACAAAAACCTATATCTACTATCATTACTACACTTGTATCACCATCTCTTCACCGAGCTAGTGCACCTATATAAATTTCCATTGTATTTGGTGTGTTGGGGACACAAGAGACTCTTTGTTATGTGGTTGCAGGGTTGTTTGAGAGAGACCATCTTCATCCTACGCCTCCCACGGATTGATAAACCTTAGTCCATCCACTTGAGGGAAAATTGCTACTGTCCTACAAAACTCTGCGCTTGGAGGCCCAACACGAGTCCACAAGAACAACTTGTGTAGTAGACATCATGGTCCCAGCAACAAATTTGTCCAGCAACACACACTTAAAGTACTCAAGTTCGTTAGCGAGTGACTGTATCTCATGAGCCTGCTGAACAATAGAGCGCTCATCAGTCATCTTGTAGTCACATAATTGCAACATGACATACAACTCACCGCTAGCGCCCAAGGCCCCAAACGTGGCCTCGAGCCTAGCCCACATGTCTTTGCCACTGTCAAACGACATATATGAATCCACAATGGAATCATCAAGAACACTCAAAAGGGCGGCTTTGAAGAGGGTATCCGATAACCCATAAGTATAGGGGATCGCAACAGCTTTCGAGGGTAGAGTATTCAACCCAAATTTATTGATTCGACACAAGGGGAGCCAAAGAATATTCTCAAGTATTAGCAGCTGACTTGTCAATTCAATCACACCTGGAAACTTAGTATCTGAAGCAAAGTGTTTAGTAGCAAAGTAATATGATAGTGGTGGTAACGGTAACAAAAAGAGTAATGAAAGCAAAGTAATAATTTTGGTGTTTTGTAGTGATTGTAACAGTAGCAACGAGAAATTAAATAAGCGTAAACCAGTATATGGAAAGCTCGTAGGCATCAGATCAGTGATGGATAATTATGCCGGATGCGGTTCATCATGTAACAGTCATAACATAGGGTGACAAAGAACTAGATCCAATTCATCAATGTAATGTAGGCATGTATTCCGAATATAGTCATACGTGCTTATGGAAAAGAACTTGCATGACATCTTTTGTCCTACCCTCCCGTGGCAGCGGGGTCCTATTGGAAACTAAGGAATATTAAGGCCTCCTTTTAAATAGAGTACCGGAACAAAGCATTAGCACATAGTGAATACATGAACTCCTCAAACTATCGTCATCACCGGGAGTGGTCCCGATTATTGTCACTTCGGGGTCGCCGGATCAAAACAAATAGTAGGTGACTATAGACTTGCAAGATAGGATCAAGAACTCAATATTCATGAAAACATAATAGGTTCAGATCTGAAACCATGGCACTCGGGCCCTAGTGACAAGCATTAAGCATAGCAAAGTCATAGCAACATCAATCTCAGAACATAGTGGATACTAGGGATCAAACCCTAACAAAAGTAACTCGATTACATGATAAATCTCATCCAACCCATCACCACCCAGCAATCCTACGATGGAATTACTCACGCACGGCGGTGATCATCATGAAATTGGTGATGGAGGATGGTTGATGACGACGACGGCGACGAATCCCCCTCTTCGGAGCCCCGAACGGACTCCAGATCAGCCCTCCCGAGATGTTTTAGGGCTTGGCGGCGGCTCCGTATCGTAAAACGCGATGATTTCTTCTCCTCTATTTTTTTCTCCCCGAAGGCAAATATATAGAGTTGGATTTGGCGTTGGAAAGTATCCAGGGGGCCCACGAGGTAGGGGGCGTGCCCTAGGGGGGCGACCCCACCCTCGTGGACAGGGTGTGGGCCCCCTGGTCTTCATCTTTGGCGAGGATTTTTTATTATTTATTGTAAGGTATTCCTTGGAGTTTCAGGTCATTCCGAGAACTTTTGTTTTCTGCACATAAAACAACATCATGGCAATTCTGCTGAAAACAGCGTCAGTCCGGGTTATTCCATTCAAATCATACAAGTTAGAGTCCAAAACAAGGGCAAAAGTGTTTGGAAAAGTAGATACGATGGAGACGTATCAACTCCCCCAAGCTTAAACCCTTGCCTGTCCTCAAGCAAATCAGTTGACAAACTGAAAGGGAAAAAGAAAGACTTTTACAAACTCTGTTTGCTCTTGTTGTCGTAAATATGTCAAGCAAAGATGATAACTAACCACATTTGCAATAATTCTCAGGTCTCATAATTACTCATATCAATAGCATAATCAACTAGCGAGCCATAGTAATAAATCTCGGACGACAACACTTTCTCAAAACAATCATAATATGATATATGTCATGACCGGTTTTCCAATAAAAATATTTATTGAGAAACTGATCTTTTGAGTCCAGTATGAGGGGAAATCCTCCTTACTGGTAGACAAATCTCTTGATACAATAAGCTAGTAGCATAAAATATATTACAGGGTCGAGCTAAGGGTGCTCAACAAATTATTACAAGCGTGCCAATAATTATACATAATGGCGGATATGACACAGTGAGGTGGTGGTCTACTACTGACTCGAGAATAAAGTGATGGTGGATAAACACTGCTCTTAAACTAGCATCTCATCGAGCGTCGAGGTGAGGCTCGGTGAATTTATTTGGGTAGCGGAAGCGTTTATAATACAGTGACCAAATCCAGGGTCGCACGAGACTGACTGGGACTCCTCTAGGCATCAGACTCGCTATCGAACTCTTCATCCATGAGATCGCCTTCGTCAGCATCTGGCCAAATCAACAAGCCAGGTGAGTACTTTGAAAGTACTCGCAAGACAGTTCGGATGTAAGATATAACAGATGCATGCATGAATGTGTCATGATTAAATTTACCAATGCACATTTAATTTAGTAAACAAGGTAAATAAAAAGGGAATCGACGGCAGTCCGCCTGAAAAACCCAACAAAATTAATAGGAAACCGATCGGGTGTCTGAAGCGACGCCTCGAAAGGTGAACAAATAAATAAAGATCATGCCACAGTCGGGCGTCTAAGCGACACCACGTAAAGGGCTTAAACTGAAATTAAAAGGTATGCGTGCCACAGTCGGACGTTGGGGCGACATCACAGAAAGGGCTTACACTGAAGGTAAATAACAACACTGCCGCAGTCGGACGTCTGAGCGACATCACAGAAAGGGCTTATATTGAAAGTAAATAATAGTACTGCCGCGGTCGGACGTCTGAGCGACATCACAGAAAGGGCTTATATTGAAAGTAAATAACAGTACTGCCGCAGTCGGATGTCTGAGCGACATCACAGAAAGGGCTTATATTGAAAGTAAATAACAGTACTGCCGCAGTCGGACGTCTGAGCGACATCGCAGAAAGGGCTTTTATTGAAAGTAAATAACAATACGACAGTCGGACGTCGGGGCGACATCACAGAAAGGGCTTTCTTCATAAGGAAAATAATACTCATAATAATTAATCAACTCATGATAATAAGCGGGTTATTCCATCCACAGGAATAAACATTTAACTGGACTTAGCACTCATGTGATTCACCGGAGTCTCTGTCATCAAAACTGACACTGGTCAGGATAAGATAATATCGGACTTGGACATAGAATAGATGATTCAAGGAATATATGACTCTGCAGAGTTTGTACGAAAATTTCCCGCAGCCAACGGATTTCCGTAGTCACGAAGGACTAGTTCCGTTTACGGTATTTCGGAAGAAACACAGCTAACCAGTACACACCCATCCAACCTCTTGATGCCAGGAATCACCCTAGACATCGTCCAAGAAAAACTTTTGAGACGGGGAGATCACAATCTCGATTAGCATGGGATCAAATTTATATACGCGCGCTCTAAGGGGTGCCCCCCTCTCGGTCCCAACCGGAAACACCCATGCCCCCTGACCGGATGACTGGCTTTAATCTAGGGCCATGGAACCATCATCACGGCCTCTCCTTTTGGTGTGTACTAGGAAAGCGGTTTGCAACTTACTAAGCCATATTCCTTGCGGAAAACATGTGGTAGTACAGGGAAGAAAATGGGAGGAACTGGACCGATACGGTTTGACACTGAAGTCAAGCAGTCTGGCATAATACTGGCATGCTACAACACTGCCATCTTACCCATTCTCATGCCAACACATGGCCATGCAAACTCACATCCATCCACTTACAGATTTTCAAAACTCACTTGCCTCAACGTTGCATGTAATAAGACATTTATCGGTATGCTCATAAACATGCCATGAAACTACTTAATGCAAACATGCCAAAACACTCATCATATCAAAAGTTCAAACATGCTTGCCTGGTTCAGAGTAGTCGGAGCCTAGCTCGGTGAAGTTCGCGGCTCCGTCACCTCCCTCGGTATCTACGGTATAAAGAAAACATACGCGCTAACGTAAATACCGTGAGGTGCACAAAAATTTCTCCAACTATTTTTCAAATAAATCTGATAAAAAACTAGACAAAATTTTAGAGAGAACAGAAAAAGAATCAATCAAAAATACTCTTCTTTTTAAAAGTTATAAAGGTTTTTGTCTAGGGACTCATCTGTAATGAAACAGAAAGTTTCCAGGGGCTAACTCATAAAAACAGAAAACATTTCGACTGAGAATACGCCGGCCCAGAGGGAAAACGCATTTTCGCAGAAGACGTTTTCAGAAAACGGTTCGTTCAAAAAGAACAGAGAGGCTGACAGGCGGGTCCCACCCGTCAGGTTTAAAAATTCAAAAGAGGCGGCAGAGCTCGACGGTGCCCGAGAGCCGCGGTGGTCACCGGCGGCGATCCACGGTGAGGCAGGGGGATCGGGGGTTACCTACGTGTTCAGGGCGTCATTCCTCGTCGGTTGGTGGTGGTGGTGGTCGCCGGCGAGCACCACGTGGACGGCGGCTCCTGCTCCGGCGGGCGGCGGTTCGGGTGGTCGCGGGCCTCGTCGTAGAGTGCTGCGGAGGGCAAATTGAGGAGGGGGTTAGACCTCTGGTAGCTAGAGGAGGTTACTGACGAAGTTTGGGCGCCGGGGACGGCCTCACCGGAGTGGATCGAGATGGAGGACGAGGCGGAACGGGGCGGCCGGAGTCGAGTAAGAAGGGCCCCTCGGGGCTCTTCCAGTTGCTGGGCGGGGTCCAGAGAGGTAGTGGAGGTGTGCGGGGGCGAGAGTGAGCTAGGGAGCGCTATATATAGCCAGCCCGAGGCGGTTGCCGCGAACGGGATAAGTCCGGCGAGTAATTACGGCGTAGCTGTGGTTGGGCAGTGGGATTAGGGGCTTGGGCATCGACTAGATGGAGTAACGAGTCCATCCTGGTGCCTAACTCAGCAAGGAGGAGGAGGTTACGGCCTGTCCCAACAGAACGGCCGTGCGGCACGTCGGCGGCAGGGAGCGCGCCCTGCGCGTGCCAGGGCACGGCGACGGTGCTGCATGCGTGTGCTGGCAAGGGAGACGGCCACGCGGAGCTCCCAGGTGGCTTGGGCGGTGCAGAACGGCGTTGTGCCGTAGGGTGCCGTCTGTCGGCTGCCACGGGAGGTCCCGACGCCGCAGAAGACGCCGGCGAGGGCAGGCCAGTGAGCCACCGACGCCAGGAACCGTCCAAGCGTGCGTGCGGTGCTCCGGATAGGAAGGAGGGGCTGTGCGCAACGCGCCAGGTGCAATGTCGACGCGTGACTGAACCCTGACGAAGGGAAACAACACTAAACTCTTAACTTTTCTGAAAGTGCAAGGAAACAGTGCCTGCCAGGTGTTCAACAGAATGATTTTGGTATGTAGGGAGCTCTCCTTGAGCTGAGACTTGGTGGAGTGGCTTCTCATTGCACCAGGAGGCTGCCTGAATTTTGGTGGAATTTTTGGAGAAGAGGAGGTATGAATTTCACCAAATTTGGAAAATCTGGTCCAAACTTGCAGAGGCTGAAATTTGAAAAAATTGAAAAGTGGGGGAGTGGATCAAGGTGGTTCTAGGTTGTGGGTACCTAGGACTATCCAGGGGAGTTGGTTTGAGGTAAAAACTCAAATGCATCTTGCTACTTGCTTTGAAAATCACTTAGGCTCAAAACAAGTGACAGAAAAGATTTGTGAGATAAAAAAATCCAAAATGGTTTGGACTTGATGGGACAGAGAATTTAGATTGTTCCAAAGTGGAGGGAGGGGTCTTGAGAGGATTTATCATATGAGGCAAGATAAGAAACATGGGTGGTTTAAAATGAAAGAAGTCCCAAAAACTTTTAGGTTTTTTTAAATGAAAATAATAAAAATCAAAGATACAATTGAGAGGGAAGGAATCAGAAGAAAAGTTTCCATAATTCAAACACCAAATTTGCCAGGGATGTAAACAAAAATCCTTGCCAAGGGTGAAAGTTTCTTTAGAGAGAGGTTTTCTGAAGATTTTTTTTTTTAAATGGCCCTTCTTAAAACCAACAAAGTTTTTGCTGAAAACCACAAAATTTTTTGGAGTGTCACAATATAACAAGATGGTATCTCGCTAGCCCTTTCTGAGACCGCAAAACATAAATGCAGAGCACCTTTAAAGATCATGGACTGACTAGACATTGTAATTCATGGTAAAAGAGATCCAATCATAGTCACACCCAATATAAATTAATAGTGATGAATGCAAATGACAGTTGTGCTCTCCAGCTAGTGCTCTTTAATATGAGGGTGATGAATCGACATAAAAGTAAATGGATAGGCCCTTCACAGAGGGAAGCAGGGATTTGTAGAGGTGCCAGAGCTCGGTTTTGAAACGGAGAATGAATAATATTTTGAGCGGTATACTTTCATTGTCAACATAACAACTAAGAGATGGCGATATCTTCCATGCTACACACATTATAGGCGGTTCCCAAACAGAATGGTAAAGTTTATACTCCCCCTCCACCAACAAGCATCAATCCATGGCTTGCTCGAAACAACGAGTGCCTCCAACATACATCAGGTCCCAGGGGGAGTTCTGTTTCCTATTAATTTTGATTTACTTTGCATAAAGCATGGGACTGGGCATCCCGGTGACCAGCCATTTTCTCGTGATTGAGGAGCGGAGTCCACTCCTCTTGAGAATAACCCGCCTAACATGGAAGATAAGGGTAGCCTTGGTTGATACATGAGCTATTTGAGCATACAAAACAGAATGTTTATTTGAAGGTTTAGAGTTTGGCACATACAAATTTACTTGGAACAGCAGGGATACCGCATATAGGAAGGTATAGTGGACTCATCTGGAATAACTTTGGGGTTTAAGGGATTGGATGCACAAGTAGTATTCCTGCTTAGTACAGGTGAAGGTAGCAAAAGACTGGGAAGCGACCAACTAGAGAGCGATAACAGCCATGTACATGCATTAAAATTAATAAACATTGGATGCAAGCATGAGTAGGATATAATCCACCATGAACATAAATATCGTGAAGGCTGTGTTGATTTTGTTTCAACTACATGCGTGAACATGTGCCAAGTCAAGTCACTTAAATCATTCAAAGGAGGATACCACCTCACCATACCACATCATAACCATTTCGATAGCATGTTGGCACGCAAGGTAAACCATTATAACTCATAGCTAATCAAGCATGGCACAAGCAACTATGATCTCTAATTGTCATTGCAAACATGTTTATTCATAATAAGCTGAATCAAGAATGATGAACTCATCATATTTACAAAAACAAAAGAGGTCGAGTTCGTACCAGCTTTTCCCATCTCAGTCAATCCATCGTATATCATCATAATTGCCTTTCAATTGCACGACCGAACGGTGTGAATAATAATAAGAGTGCACGTGCATTGGACTAAGCTGGAATCTGCGAGCGTTCAATAAACAGGAGAAGACAAGGCAATATGGGCTCTTGGTTAAATCAACAATAATGCATATAAGAGCCACTTCAACAATTTAATCATGGTCTTCTCCTACTGACCCCCAAAGAAAAGAAAAGAAATAAAACTATTTACACGGGAAAGCTCCCAACAAGCAAAAGAAGAACATGAAATATTTTTGGGGTTTTCTTTTTTAATTGTCAGTACAGCAGAAAAGTAAACTACTACTCATTTTTTTGGTTTTTCTTAAGGTTTATCAAACACACAAGAAGAAAGCAGGAAAAACAAAATAAACTAGCATGGATATTACAGTGAAAGAGTATGAGCACCGACACCTAGCAATGAGTGTGTGTGAACATAAATGTAATGTCATTGAGAAATACGTACCCCCCCAAGCTTAGGCTTTTGGCCTAAGTTGGTTTATTGCCAGGGATAGCCTGGCGGATACCCGTAGGTGTAGCTGGGGTCGTACTGTGACAAAGAATAGTTGGGTTTGTACTGTGATGAGGAAGACTATGACTGCCATTGGCTGACAGCCATCTCCAGATCCCAAGAATAAAAAGATTGTCATGGAGGCTCGTCTTGTTGTTTCGGTTCCTGGGCTGGTGCAGGATTCTTGTAAGCTTGGATGGCAGCCCACGTAACGAGATAGGGTCCTACCAAATTTTACAAAGAAGGAGCAGGCAAGGTAATAGTTTCAGGATGATGCTTATGAAAGAATAATTTATATTTGAGCTCTCCTTCCCTGCCCTTAACGAGAAAATCATGCGCTAGCATACTCTTATAATCTAAATAAGCACTAGGCATTAATTTTTCTTCTTTCTCATGAAGCCTAATAGCTATATTAAAATGTGCAGCGAGGCGTGAAGCATAAATGCCTCCAAAGATGGGACCCTTAGTACGGTTCATACTTAACCGTCTAGCAATAGTTCCGCCCGTACTAACAGTGTTATCGCGGTATAAACCATGGAACAAAATAATAATATCAGGAACAATGAGGTTCCCACAGTTCCGACGACCAATTAAGCAACGACTAGCAAATAAGGCAAAATAGCGTAATACAGGAAAATGTATGCTAGTGATTCTTGCATCAGAAACCTTCCTGGTTTCTCCCACAGAAATAGTGTTAATAAACGCTTCCACCTCTTTATGGGGTGGTTCCTCTAAGATACCCTCAGGGGGTATGTTGCATACTTCGCAAAATTCAGACAATGGCACCTTTTTAACAACGTCATATAAATGAAACTCTACCGAAGGAGGTGATTCCTTAGGGAAAAATTAGAAGTTTTGCACAAAAGTATTTGTGAGTAAGAGATACTGAGGACGTTGGTCGCGGACGAAGTCGGTGAGGCCGGCATTCTCAATAAATGAATAGAAATCCTCATAAATCCCGGCCTGTATCAAGAAATTATGGGAAGGCCATTCGCACGGCCGGATCTCCGCGGTACGAGGCAAATTATATTTGGGCCTCTGTGCTTCTTCATTTTGTTTCTCCTTCTAGCTTCGGCTAGATGAGCCCCTCAAAAGTCTCTTCATTATTTTCTGAAATAATCTGAAAATTTTAGTAACTTCAAACAAAAGTGAACCAACTTCAATAAAACTGATAGCAACTACTCCTACAAGTGCCTAGAGCCTATATCAAGCATTAGAACTACTTGGAACCATATAAATTTGACATGCAAGCTCAAGAACGTGGTCACCTATGCAGCACAAATTTGCAAAGAATAAAGCACTAGAACAAAAACTAATTGGGTCAATGGAGGAGTCACATACCAAGGAACAATCTCCCCAAGCAGTTTTGCGAGAGGTGCTTTGAGCAAGGAGATCGAAAATCACAGCAAGGTGAGCTAGAACTCGTGCTTAAGCTGGTTATTCGTGTTTGTGGGAGGAAGAAGAAGAGGATGGGTGCAGGAATAAGTGGAGGAGGGTCACCGTGGGCCCACGAGGTAGGGGCGCGCGCCCTCCACCCTCGTGGCCAGGTGGCAGCTCCCCGCGCGGTGATTTTTGCACCATAAATCCTCAAATATTCCCGAAAAATCATATTAAATTGGCATGGCATTTGGAGGACTTTTATTTTCGGGATATTTTTATATTGCACGGATAAGTCAGGAAACAGACAGAAAAATACTATTTTTACTTTATTTCAACTAAAGAACAGAAAGTAGAGAGGGGGTACAGAAGGTTGTGCTTCTATTTTCATCCATCTCATGCTCATCAAAGGAATCCACTAACAAGGTTGATCATGTCTTGTTAACAAACTCATTCCGATTAACATGAAACAGGAGAAATTTTGAATAACACTAGGTTACCTCAACGGGGATATGAACATCCCGAATAATAAGTATATCATATTTCTTTTTGACAGTAGGAAGAGGAAATTCAAAACCTCCAAATATAATCGATGGAATTTTCCCAATAGAGTTGATACTGTGGACTTGAGGTTGTTTCCTCGGAAAGTGTACCGTATGCTCATTACCATTAGCATGTAAAGTGACATTCTCTTTGTTGCAATCAATAACAGCCCCTGCAGTATTAAGAAAAGGTCTTCCAAGAATAATGGACATACTATCGTCCTCGGGAATATCAAGAATAACAAAGTCCGTTAAAATAGTAACGTTACCAACCACAACAAGCACATCCTCACAAATACCGACAGGTATGGAAGTTGATTTATCAGCCATTTGCAAAGATATTTCAGTAGGTGTCAACTTATTCAAGTCAAGTCTACGATATAAAGAGAGAGGCATAACACTAACACCAGCTCCAAGATCACATAAAGTAGTTTTAACATAGTTTCTTTTAATGGAGCATGGTATAGTGGGTACCCCTGGATCTCCAAGTTTCTTTGGTATTCCACCCTTAAAAGTATAATTAGCAAGCATGGTGGAAATTTCAGCTTCCGGTATCTTTCTTTTATTTGTAACAATATCTTTTATGTACTTAGCATAAGGATTCATTTTGAGCATATCAGTCAATCGCATACGCAAAAAGATAGGTCTAATCATTTCAGCAAAGCACTCAAAATTCTCATCATCCTTTTTCTTGGATGGTTTCAGAGGAAAAGGCATGGGTTTCTGAACCCAAGGTTCTATTTCTTTACCATGTTTCCTAGCAACAAAGTCTCTCTTATCATAACATTGATTCTTTGATTGTGGGTTATCAAGATCAACAGCAGGTTCAGTTTCTACATCATTATCATTACTAGGTTGAGCATCATCATGAACATCATCATTGTCATGTTCATTACCAGATTGCATTTCAGCATCAGACATAGAGATATCATTTGGATTATCAGGTGGTTCAGCAATAGGTTCACTAGAAGTTTGCACAGTTCTATCATTTTTCTTTTTCTTCTTTTTAGAAGAACTAGGTGCATCAATATTATTTCTCTGAGAATCTTGCTCAATTCTCTTAGGGTGGCCTTCAGGATACAAAGGTTCCTGAGTCATTCTACCAGTTCTAGTAGCAACTCTAACAGCATAATCATTTTTCTTAATATTCATTTCATCGAGCAATTCTTTTTGAGCCTTAAGTACTTGTTCTACTTGAGTGGTAACCATTGAAGCATGTTTGCTAACAAATTAAAGTTCACCTCTAATATTAGCCATATAATCACCCAAGTATTTAATCGTATCAGAATCGTAATTCAATTGTCTACCAAAATAAGCGTTGAAGTTTTCTTGTTTGACAATAAAGTCATCAAACTCTTCTAAGCATTGTCTAGTAGACTTATAGTGAGGAATATCACCTTCACCAAATCTATAGAGAGAATTTAACTTTACTACATGTGTCGGGTTATCTAAATCAGGAGGTTCTCAATAAATAAAGGATCAAGATCATATGTTTCTTCAACAGGCGGTAAATTAAGACCATGTATTTCTTCAATAGGAGGTAAATTCTTAACATCTTCAGCTTTAATACCTTTTTCTTTCATAGATTTCTTTGCCTATTGCATATCTTCGGGAATGAGAAATAGAACAACTCTCTTCTTCGGAGTTGGTTTAGGAATAGGATCATTAATTGGAGCGGGAGCTGGCTCAGGAGGTGCCCAATTTTTTTCATTTGTCAACATGTTATTCAATAGAATTTCAGCTTCATCCGGTGTTCTTTCCCTGAAAAGAGAACCAGCACAACTATCCAGGTAATCTCTGGAAGCATCGGTTAGTCCATTATAAAAGATATCAAGTATTTCAGGTTTCTTAAGAGGATGACCAGGCAAAGCATTAAGTAACTTGAGAAGCCTCCCCCAAGCTTGTGGGAGACTCTCTTCTTTAATTTGCACAAAGTTGTATATTTCCCTCAAAGCAGCTTGTTTCTTATGAGCAGGGAAATATTTAGCAGAGAAGTAATAAATCATATCCTGGGGACTATGCACACAACCAAGATCAAGAGAATTAAACCATATCTTAGCATCACCCTTTAATGAGAACGAAAATATTTTGAGTATATAAAAGTAACGCGATCTCTCATCATTAGGAAATAGGGCGGCTATATCATTTAACTTAGTAAGATGTGCCACAATAGTTTCAGATTCATAGCCACAAAAAGGATCAGATTCAACCAAAGTAATTATATTTGGATCAACAGAAAATTCATAATCCTTATCAGGAAGACATATAGGTGAAGTTGCAAAAGCAGGGTCGGGTTTAATTTTATCTCTAAGTGATTCTTTGTTCCATTTAATCAAGTGCAGAGCTAGATGGCAATTCCTTACCTCCCCTCGTAGTTGAGGGATAAATTGTTGTCTCAGCGTCTTTCAAGTTCTTCATAGTGTCCAGCAGATATAAATCCCAAGTGACTCAAAGAATAGAGCTATGCTCCCCGGCAACGGCGCCAGAAATTAGTCTTGATAACCCACAAGTATAGGGGATCGCAACAGCTTTCGAGGGTAGGGTATTCAACCCAAATTTTTTGATTCGACACAAGGGGAGCCAAAGAATATTCTCAAGTATTAGCAGCTGAGTTGTCAATTCAACCACACCTGGAAACTTAGTATCTGCAGCAAAGTGTTTAGTAGCAAAGAAATATGATAGTGGTGGTAACGGTAACAAAAAGAGTAATGAAAGCAAAGTAATATTTTTTGTGTTTTGTAGTGATTGTAATAGTAGCAACGAGAAAGTAAATAAGCATAAACCAGTATATGGAAAGCTCATAGGCATCGGATCAGTGATAGATAATTATGCCGGATGCGGTTCATCATCTAACAGTCATAACATAGGGTGACACAGAACTAGCTCCAATTCATCAATGTAATGTAGGCATGTATTCCGAATATAGTCATACGTGCTTATGGAAAAGAACTTGCATGACATCTTTTGTCCTACCCTCCCGTGGCAGTGGGGTCCTATTGGAAACTAAGGGATATTAAGGCCTCCTTTTAATAGAGTACCGGAACAAAGCATTAGCACATAGTGAATACATGAACTCCTCAAACTATGTTCATCACCGGGAGTGGTCCCGATTATTGTCACTTCGGGGTTGCCGGATCATAACACATAGTAGGTGACTATAGACTTGCAAGATAGGATCAAGAACTCACATATATTCATGAAAACATAATAGGTTCAGATCTGAAATCATGGCACTCGGGCCCTAGTGACAAGCATTAAGCATAGCAAAGTCATAGCAACATCAATCTCACAACATAGTGGATACTAGGGATCAAACCCTAACAAAACTAACTCGATTACATGATAAATCTCATCCAACCCATCATCGTCCAGCAAGCCTACGATGGAATTACTCACGCATGGCGGTGAGCATCATGAAATTAGTGATGGAGGATGGTTGATGATGACGACGACGACGACGAATCCCCCTCTCCGGAGCCCTGAACGGGCTCCAGATCAGCACTCCCGAGAGGTTTTAGGGCTTGGCGGCGGCTCCGTATTATAAACCGCGATGATTTCTTCTCCTCTATTTTTTTCTCCCCGAAGGCAAATATATAGAGTTGGAGTTGGCGTCGGAAGGTATCCAGGGGGCCCACGAGGTACGGGGCGCGCCCTAGGAGGGGCGCCCCCCACCCACGTGGACAGGGTGTGGGCCCCCTGGTCTTCATTTTGGCGAGGATTTTTTACTACTTATTGTAAGATATTCCGTGGAGTTTCAGGTCATTCCGAGAACTTTTGTTTTCTGCACATAAAACAACATCATGGCAATTCTGCTGAAAATAGCGTCAGTCCGGGTTAGTTCCATTCGAATCATACAAGTTAGAGTCCAAAACAAGGGCAAAAGTGTTTGGAAAAGTAGATACGACGGAGACATATCAGTATCCATGTTCTCAAAAGCTTCCTGTTGTGCAGGATTAAGATCGTCCTCAGGCTTGCCCCTAGTGGCGTCATAGCAGTGCATGATTTGAAACTAGTATACTGCTCTCGTGCACCACCTTTTATATGGCACCCCTTAAAGGTAGGCGGCTTCAAAAGCGCAGCAAAACCACTCAGAGTAAATTGCCTATAATCAGGTTTTTGGATTGGATTGTTGAATATGAGCGATTTACTATGAGATTTAATCCCAATCAATAGTAAATCTATCATGACGACAATTTCAAAGATCAAAGTAATGATGTGGAGTAAACCATGAGGACAGAATCACATACTGTGCAGTGGGAGCAGAACCACTATGCTTGATGTTGTCACTCATGTCGTTGATGAAGAGATTACCGAGGTCAGGGAAAAAGGTTGTTGTTGAGGAAGTCATTGCTGGCAGCAGTCGCACGAGTGTGCTCCCCAAAATCCTAATCACCCCTCTCCTGTACAAGATAACGAAAGGTGGGTGAGGGAGTCCTGGATTAGGGGGTGTTCGGATAGCCAGACTATACCTTCAGCCGGACTCCAGGACTATGAAGATACAAGATTGAAGACTTCATCCCGTGTCCGGAAGGATCTTTCCTTGGCGTGGAAGGCAAGCTAGGCGTGCGGATATTCAAGATCTCCTACCATTGTAACCGACTCTGTGTAACCCTAACCCTATCCGTTGTCTATATAAACCGGAGGGTTGTAGTCCGTAGGCCAATGATCATCATACACAATCATACCATATGCTAGCTTCTAGGGTTTAGCCTCTTTGATCTCGTGGTAGATCTACTCTTGTACTACCCATATCATCAATATTAATCTAGCAGGAGTAGGGTTTTACCTCCATCGAGAGGGCCCGAACCTGGGTAAAATAAAGTGTCCCTTGTCTCCTGTTACCATCCGACCTTGACGCACAGTTCGGGACCCCCTACCCGAGATCCGCCGGTTTTGACACCGACATTTGTGCTTTCATTGAGAGTTCCTCTGTGTCGTCGCTTTTAGGCCCGATGGCTCCTTTGATCATCAACAACGATGAGGTCCAGGGTGAGACGTTCCTCCCCGGACAAATCTTCGTCTTCGGCGGCTTCGCTCTGCGGGCCAATTCACTTGGTCGTCTGAAGCAGATCGAAAGCTACGGCCCTGGCCATCAAGCCAGGTTTGGAAGCTTAAACTACATGGCAGATATCCGCGGAGACTTGATCTTCGACGGGTTTGAGCCACAGCCAAGCGCGCCGTACTACCTCTAGGGGCATGATATAGCTCTGCCTCGGAATAGTTCCCTGGAGGCCGCACACGCACCAGCTCCGATCCTCGACTCGGAGCTTGCTGCGTTCGTTGAGGATGAATGGTTGGAAGTCACCTCGGGGGCTGCGATCTTGAAGGCGATCGAGCCGAACGCCAGCCCCGCACTCCGCACGGCCCATGACTCCAAGGAGTCGGATTCTTCTCCGAACTCCGAGCCTCCCGTGCCCCTGCCGATCGAATCCGATTGGGAGCCTATAATGGAGTTCACCGCCGCGGACATCTTTCAGCTCTCACCTTTCGGTGATATCCTGAATTCTCTCAAGTCTCTTTCTTTATCAGGAGAGCCCAGGCCGGATTACGGTCTGCGAGGTTGGGATTCGGACGACAAAGAAATTCAAAGCCCACCCACCACCCACTTAATAGCCACTGTCGATGATTTAACCGACATACTTGACTTCGGATCCGAAGACTTCGACGGTATGGACGACGAAGATGGAGACGAACAGGAACCAGCACCTATAGGGCGCTGGACCGCCACCCCATCTCACGATGTATTCATGGTGGATACCCCTAAAGGAAACGACAACGAGGAAAAAGGGGACGAAAAAAGGGATAAACCCTCTGAAAAGCAATCAAAGCGGCGACGAAAACGCCGAGCCAAGCCCCGCCTCGATCAAGACCCAGCCATAGAGCAGGATGAGCCGGTAGACGACGAGCATGCCTCAGAGCAACCGTCCGAACAGGGCAACGCGGATACAGAGGACAGACAGCCCTCCCCCGGCCATAACAGAACTCCGGACGATCTCACGCCGGATAAGACCACGGAGCAGAAGAATCTCCACGAAAGGCTCGTTGCCACATCACGCAGCCTCAAAATGCAGAAGCGAAAGCTAAAGACGGCGGAAGATGCACTCAGAATAAGATGGAGCACGGTAATCAAGACCGCAGCCGCCGCACTAAAAGCTATCCGAAGAGAAAACTATTGCCCGAATTCGACCAAGAGGCCCTAGAGCCCTTGCATTCAAAAAATAAAAAAGCCACACGGTCGGATAGACGACCCCACGGCCACCATAAAACGGCAAGCGGCGCCGCACTCAATGCGGCATGCGACCCAATTAAAGACTCGCATCATGGCCCAGCCAGGTCCATTTATGGGCCAAGAAAGCAAGCTCTCACAAGCAATGCAAAAAAGCCATCATCAGAATCCGGCACACCCAAATACAGGGGCGCCGCACACCTCCTATGTTTAACCGATGAGGTCCTGGAATATGAATTTCCAGAGGGATTCAAACCCGTCAACATAGAGGCGTACGATGGAACAATAGACCCCGGAGTCTGGATCGAGGATTATATCCTCCACATACATATGGCTAGAGGAGATGATCTCCACGCCATCAAATATTTACCCCTTAAGCTTAAAGGGCCAGCCCGGCACTGGCTTAGAAGCCTTCCCGAAAACACAATTGGAAGTTGGGAAGAGCTCGAGGATGCTTTCTGAGCAAATTTTCAAGGGACCTATGTCCGCCCCCCGGACGCAGACGATCTCAGTCACATAACTCAACAGCCCGGAGAATCAGCTCGGCAGTTCTGGAACAGATTCCTTACTAAAAAGAATCAGATAGTGGATTGTCCGGACGCCGAAGCCTTAGCAGCTTTCAGGCATAATGTCCGAGACGAATGGCTCGCCAGACACCTCAGCCAGGAAAAGCCAAGAACAATGGCCACACTCACAAGCCTCATGACCCGCTTTTGCTCAGGAGAGGACAGCTGGTTGGCAAGATGCAGCCCCAGCGACCCAAGTACATCCAAAATCCAGGATGGAAACGGAAAACCGCGACGAAATAAGGACCGTCGCCGAACCAGAGAAAAAAGTCCGAAGAGCACGACAGTCAATGCCGGATTCAAAGGCTCACGGCAAAATCAGACAAAACCACCCCTTCAGGACAATAGGGACGATCCGTCCAGCTTAAACAGAATCCTGGACAGAATATGTCAGATACACGGTACTCCTGGGAAGCCTGCTAATCACACCCACAGAGACTGTTGGGTTTTTAAACAATCCGGAAGGCTTAACGCCGAACACAAGGGGCTCGATACACCAAGCGAAGACGAGGACGAACCCCAGAAGCAGAACACCAGGAAACAAAAGAACTTCCCACAAGAAGTTAAAACAGTGAACTCACTTCACGTAACAAAATGTGTGGCACCCATAAAGGTACGCACAATAAAACCTATCCCTCAGGGGTCCCGCCACTGGTTATTAAAACCAATCATTTTTTATCAGCTAGATTATTCTAGAAATATCAAAAACGCAGGCCGAACTGCCCTGATACTCGATCCAATAATTGACAGATTCCAGTTTTCCAATGTCCTTATGGACGGCGGAAGTGGACTAAACCTGATATATCAGGATACAATCCACCGCATGGGCATAAACCCAGCAAGAATCCGCCACAGCAAAACCTCCTTTCAAGGGGTAGCACCGGGCCCGGACACCCATTGTATGGGTTTTCTCCGGCTTGAAGTCATATTTGGCTCTGCCAATAACTTCCGTCGCGAAAAGCTGACCTTCCATGTCGTCCCGTTTTCAAGTCGCTATCAAGCACTAATGGACGCGGAGCTTTCGCTCGCTTTAACGCAATACCGCACTATGCATCTCTCACGCTTAAGATGCCCGGTCCACGAGGCATCATCTCTTTAAAGGGAGCGCACTAAAATACGCCTCCTCCAAACGGAGGATTGCGCGGCCGCTTAAACAGCCGCACAATAAAGTGGCCTCGCCAGCCAAAAGACTTTTTCGATATAAGTCATTAAAGGCCACAGACCCAGACTAAATGAGTTCGACACAAGTCCATCGTCAACGCAGGCTTATGTTGGGGAACGTAGTAATTTCAAAAAATTTCCTACGCACACGCAAGATCATGGTGATGCATAGCAACGAGAGGGGAGAGTGTCGTCTACGTACCCTCATAGACCGAAGCGGAAGCGTTGACACAACGTAGAGGAAGTAGTCGTACGTTCTCCTCGCGATCCAACCGATCACAGCACCGTTACTCCGGCACCTCCGAGTTCTTGGCACACGTTCAGCTCGATGACGATCCCCGGGCTCCGATCCAGCAAAGCGTCGGGGAAGAGTTCCGTCAGCACGACGGCGTGGTGACGATCTTGATGTGTTACCAGCGCAGGGCTTCGCCTAAGCACTGCAACGATATGACCGAGGTGGAATTTGGTGGAAGGGGGCACCGCACACGGCTAAGGAACGATCCGTAGATCAACTTGTGTGTCTATGGGGTGCCCCCTGCCCCTGTATATAAAGGATGGAGGAGGAGGAGGAGGCCGGCCAAGGCTTGGCGCGCCAGGGTGTGGAGTCCTACTAGGTCTCCAAGTCCTAGTAGGAGTCCACCAAGAGGGGAGGAAGGGAGAACGAATAGGAGGAGAAGGAAAGGTGGCCGGCCCCCTTTTCCCTAGTCCAATTCGGACCAAAGGGGAGGGGGGGCGCAGCAGCCTTTTCCTCTTCCCACTAAAGCCCATCAAGGCCCATTACTTCTCCCGTAATCCCGTAACTCTCCGATACTCCCGAAAATACCCGGATCACTCAGAACCTTTCCGATGTCCGAATATAGTCGTCCAATATATCGATCTTTACGTCTCAACCATTTCGAGACTCCTCGTCATGTCCCCAATCTCATCCGAGACTCCGAACTCCTTCGGTACATCAAAACTCATAAACTCATAATATAACTGTCATCGAAACCTTAAGCGTGCGGACCCTACGGTTCGAGAACAATGTAGACATGACCGAGACACGTCTCCGGTCAATAACCAATAGCGGGACCTGGATGCCCATATTGGCTCCTACATATTCTGCGAAGATCTTTATCGGTCAGACCGCATAACAACATACGTTGTTCCCTTTGTCCATCGGTATGTTACTTGCCCGAGATTCGACCGTCGGTATCCAATACCTAGTTCAATCTCGTTACCGGCAAGTCTCTTTACTCGTTCCGTAATACATCATCCCGCAACTAACTCATTAGTTGCAATGCTTGCAAGGCTTTAAGTGATGTGCATTACCGAGAGGGCCCAGAGATACCTCTCCGACAATCGGAGTGACAAATCCTAATCTCGAAATACGCCAACCCAACATCTACCTTTGGTGACACCTGTAGTACTCCTTTATAATCACCCAGTTATGTTGTGAAGTTTGGTAGCACCCAAAGTGTTCCTCCGGTAAACGGGAGTTGCATAATCTCATAGTCATAGGAACATGTATATGTCATGGATAAAAGCAATAGCAACATACTAAACGATCGGGTGCTAAGCTAATGGAATGGGTCATGTCAATCAGATCATTCAACTAATGATGTGACCTCGTTAATCAAATAACAACTCTTTGTTCATGGTTAGGAAACATAACCATCTTTGATTAACGAGCTAGTCAGGTAGAGGCATACTAGTGACACTCTATTTGTCTATGTATCCACACATGTATTATGTTTCCAGTTAATACAATTCTAGCATGAATAATAAACATCTATCATGATATGTAAGGAAATAAATAATAACTTTATTATTGCCTCTAGGGCATATTTCCTTCAGCTTAAACGCCACATACCCCCGTACCGGGGGCTATACGCAGAGACAATAAAGCTCAACTATATATATTTTTTACTTTATATTTTGTTTATTATCTTTTTGTTCCGCACGACCCATTTTCAATTCAGTTCCTCTCTTTTATAGATGAACGTCGTGCGGCGCTCGTCCAGGACATGGCACAGCGGAGACACAGGCGCAGACGTGCAGTAGGGACCCGTCCTAAGGATTCTTTTTAGATTATGACCCTGCGTAAACCTTTTTTACTGCCTCTTGCTGCTATACATCCCCTGGTTTTTTCTACTATAACCAAGGAGGAGGCTGGCGTTTTGGCATGTGGCCACGCCAGAATTTCTGCTCGGACCTAGACACTAGGGGCTCTTTTTTTTAAGGGTGTTGTTTCACCCGCACTCATAAAGACCGAACACCTTAGGGAGTGTTCGGCGTCGCGAGTTTTGGCACTATATGCATCAGCTCCGAATCATGTCTTTGGTCAAATGTTGGGTTGCCCGGCTCCTGAGTTCGGCTACCTGATGTTCCGCTCTATCGACTAAGGTAGCACCAGGAGAACTACTGCGATTGTGCCCCGGTTCGGCTAGGCGAGCACCTCAGTAGAGAAAGCCGAAAACTGACTGTCATGATGTAGCGCGAGACTGGTCGCCACTCGATGACTTATAGGAATTTATCGGATTCCTCCGCTTTGACGAAGGGCCGTTTCCCGGTCAGGCACGTATGCGCCCCGAATTCGGGCAAGCGCAATCGCCACTAAGGGGCTACCTAAAGAGTCCCACTGTCAAGCTCCTATGGCTAAGTGAAAGTGTTAAAGCATTATAGTCCGGTTGCCTAGCCCGCTGCGCTATCACCTCCTTTGTAGGACCAAGACGTTGGGTTAAGTGTGAAAATGCGTCTTCTGCACGCACCCCCGCACTATGTGCGTGGGGGCTGAAGCCAACGACTGCAATCTTTCAGAATTTATATATTAAAATGGCCGCACAGGAGGTGTTCTTAATACTTGAAGGCACAAGTCTAAAAAATGCCACTACAATTTATCAAAATACTGTTTTATGATTACATATGCTATCATAATATAGCATCCTTCGAGCAATGCGTCTCTATTACGTGAGCGCCTTCGAGGACTTCCTTAAAATAGTGCTCGGAAGGTATTCGGCTTTTATCCGAATCCCGGGACGCAACAATGGTGGGCTCCATATCTGCCCAGTATGTCTTGACACGGGCAAGAGCCAGCCGAGCGCCCTCTATGCACACTGACCTCTTCATAGCATCGACACGTGGCACCACGTCTAGAAATTGCTGCACCAAGCTGAAATAACTCTTCAGCTTCGATCTCCCTGGACACAAATGATCCATGACGTACTTCATGGCGAGTCCGGACAACCTATTCAGTTCGGCCCATTGGGCCAGGCAATCGTCCACTGCCAGTGGATGCTCTGGATTGAGGAATTGCGACCAAAAGAGCTTCTCCACTTCATGATCCTTTTTATCTCGAAAGTGTTCGGTCGCATCAGCAGCACTAGCCGCCAAATCTAGATTGGTGTCCTCTACACTCCACATCCGGTCTAATGGGGCAAACTTCGGATGACAAAATTTTCTCCGCAGCGAGAAGGGCTTTCCATCCGCAATTTGTCCGGCTTGACGCAGCTCTTCCCTTGCCGCTCTCATTATAGAGCGGGCATCCTTGGCGTCAGCAACAGCCTTCTCTAAGCTCGTTTGCCTCGCCCGACCCTCTTCTTCAAGAAGCTTGCAACGGTCAGTAGCACTCTTTAACTTTACGGCCATATCAGCCATCTCCTCCTTGCTTCGGCAATGGGCAGCCTGTTCGGCTTTCAGCTCTTCAAGGGCATTCATGGCAGCCGCATCGCTTTTCCTGGCTTGTTCCTTCGCTCGGGCGAGTTCGGCCCTAAGACCCTCCACGGCGGCCGCACCATCTGCGTCAAGCATACACACAGTAAGATATTGACATAAGGCTCCTCTTACTAACCATCGCCCGATGATTTCAATACCTTGAGCATCATCAAGCCGCTTGTTAACAAGCACGATGTCGGCTTCTGCCTCATCAAGTTGTCGCTACAGTTCGGCAAATTCACCAGTCCGGCTTGACTCCGGACAATCCGCCACCTACATATAAAGGTGCCACTTAAAGGACCTGGGATTAAGATCCTCTGCACCCGTCAATTTTAATGACGCACAGAGTCTCAGGGGCTACTATCTACACACGGCGCACTTTATTTATGCACAACTAACACAAGTGTACATTATCTAAAACGTACCTCAAGGCCCGTCAGTAAACTTTTGACGGCCTTGTGCAATCCGCTTTCTGCGGATGAAATCTTTCCAATCACCGTTCTCATCAACGCACGATGCTCCTCTAAGACAGAGGCTCGCCCCAGCAGAATCTTTAGCTCCTCCGGCCGAACACCAGATGGTGCCGGACTCGTCCCATGGCCTCCCTCAAAGGCCGGACGCGGAGAACCTCGGGGGGCCACATGGCCACCTTCCGCCCCTGTCGGATCCGGAGAATTCCTCCGCGACGACACTTCAGCGTCGCCCGCCTTGCTAGGCGGTACTGAAGGAGGAGGTGTTCCGCTCTCCATCATCTCCGGAAGAAGATCCCCCGAGGACGAGCTCTGCTGAGAAGGGCTGAGGTCCGAACTACAAAGTAAGGTTTCGGTTAAAACTTCTCAGATATAAATCAAGGATTTCTCTTAAAATAAAAACTCTTCTTCTACTTACGGCTCGCTGGAGAGCTGGTCCCTTTGAGGGTTTAGTTCAGCCGAGGGGCTCCCCGGCGTCGGGCCCTCTGACAAGGATTCTTTCCCCCGCTTCGAGGCTATGGTCTCTGGGTCGTCAGAGGCGGCCCTTTTCTTTCCCTTAGGAGGGGAATTGTCGATTCCCCCCTTTGGAATGGCCTCATTCGAGGAGGCCATGGTTTCCTTGTCCTCCCCCTTATTTCCCTCCAAAGGCACTACCTCCAGCATCCTGACTAGCACGGGATCCAGCCTGGTTTCGGGAAGGGGAGCCAGACACCTGATCAGCTTTGCCTTCGCTATCCACTCCTGCTTAAAAGGAGAAGTGCTGTTAAGAGCAAGTCAATTATGCGGATAGAAGGTCCGGGCACAAGGTCACTTACTTGAGTATCCGGGCGATTGCGGCTTAAACCCACGTCCTCGGTCAAATCCGGACTCACTTCTTGTGATCCGAAGAACAGTTTATACATCTCCGCGGGCGTCGCGCCCATAAAATCCCGGAGAACTCGCGGTCCCTCTGGATTGAACTCCCACAGACGAAGGGGGCGACATTGGCCGGGAAGTGTCCGGCGAATCAGCATGACTTGTGTCACCTTGACCAGGTTGAGGTCTCCTTCCAAGAGATCTTTAATGCGGCCCTGCAGCAGAAGTACGTCTTTGGGCAAGCCCCGATCTAACCCTGTGTTGATCCACGACGCTAACCGCGGTGGGGGACCCGAGAGAAAGGCAGGAGGCGCCATCCATGCGGTGCCCCAAGGGGCGGTGATATAGAACCACTCCTGTTGCCACAAGCCAAGCTCCTCTTGAAAAGCGCCCTCGGGCCATGGAGCATCGGCATTTCTTTTTATAGCAGCGCCTCCGCACTCTGCGTGGCGCCCCTCGATCATCTTCGGTTCTACTTTGAAGGTCTTGAGCCATAATCCGAAGTGAGGGGTAACACGGAGGAACGCTTCGCACACAACAACGAACGAGGAGATATGGAGGATGGACTCCGGAGCTAAGTCGTGGAATTCCAGCCCATAATAAAACATCAGCCCCCTTACAAAGGGATCCATTGGGAAGCCTAATCCCCGAAGGAAGTGGGATATGAATTCCACACTCTCACCGGGCTGAGGGCTTGGGATCACCTGTCCTTGAACTGGCAACCTGTGCGAAATCTCGCCGGTCAGGAATTTAGCTTCCCTCAACCTTAATACGTCCTCCTCCGTGACGGAGGAGGGCATCCATCGGCCTTGGAGGTCGGAACCGGACATTGTCGAAGGTCCGGTGCGCCTGGAATCTGGAAGCCTAGGGTGTTGGAACTCGAGGCGACGGGCGAGCTCGTTTTGAGAATAGAAGAGGGGAACAGGGTCTTGGTCTCTTTATAAGAGGCAGAATACCAAGAGCCCTCCCCATAACCGTCTTAGACCAGCCTTTAGTTAAGGCAAAACGTGCTAACGGGCACGACTGGGTTACCCACGTCCGTATTGATGAGAATCCCGTTAAAAGGGGCACACGATCTCTGCTTTGACAAGACGTGCCAAGGAAACCGCCTCGCTAAACACGCTGAGGTGGAACAATGAAAACAATTTATATAAAGAGCTTGGCCGCAGTGTTATGACGCACTGCCGAATACGTCAGCAGATTTGATTTGTGTTAATATTACTCTCTATATGGCAATACGTGGAAACTTATTTTGCAGAGTCGGACACTATTTTTGGTGTTTGTAATCTTCTTGAAGAACTTGGAGGAGGAACCCGCCTTGTAATGCCGAAGACAATCTGCGCGCCGGACTCGTCGTCATTGAAGCCTGGTTCAGGGGCTACTGAGGGAGTCCTGGATTAGGGGGTGTTCGGATAGCCGGACTATACCTTCAGCCGGACTCCAGGACTATGAAGATACAAGATTGAAGACTTTGTCCCGTGTCCGGAAGGATCTTTCCTTGGCGTGGAAGGCAAGCTAGGCGTGTGGATATTCAAGATCTCCTGCCATTGTAACCGACTCTGTGTAACCCTAACCCTATCCGGTGTCTATATAAACCGGAGGGTTGTAGTCCGTAGGCCAATGATCATCATACACAATCATACCATATGCTAGCTTCTAGGGTTTAGCCTCTTTGATCTCGTGGTAGATCTACTCTTGTACTACCCATATCATCAATATTAATCTAGCAGGAGTAGGGTTTCACCTCCATCGAGAGGGCCCGAACCTGGGTAAAATAAAGTGTCCCTTGTCTCCTATTACCATCCGACCTTGACGCACAGTTCGGGACCCCCTACCCGAGATCCGCCGGTTTTGACACGACAGTGGGGTTCTGGAGGACTGCTCTCCCTTCTCGCGATGCATGCCGGAAGGAGGGATGGAGAAGACTTGCATGGCGGCACTATGATCTGGAATGGTGCAAAACCATATGATACAGCGGCGACTAGGGTAGAGCCTGTCAGGTCAGTTGTGCAAGTAAGAGCAAGTATAATAGTAGGCCTTTGGCCCAAACCCCACGTCCAAATCAGTAGTAGCCCCACTATCCAAAAGAATCGGAAACGGCTGAGTAATTAAGGCGTCTTTTAATTATTAACTAATGACTTAATAAATTTTTCGACCAACAAAAATATAGACCACGTGCATAGCTTTTGTGCTTGGACTGGCTTATTCCCGAAGAGCGCGCTTGTAGGTTTCCTATTATCATGCTCATGCAAATGCTAGAATAGATCACATTATAAAGTGGTGCAACTCACACGCACCTAGCAGTATGGGACTAAACTTTAGTCCCACTCACACCACACCATGCTCGAGCTTGGTTAATAGTATAGCCAACATCCGGCTATATGAAGTTGACACATCATCTAGAGCGAACCTAATAGCCTACTAGTACAATAGTTAGTCCCTTTTTTTGAATGTACACAGTAGGGCAAAACCCCACTGCAATGTTTTCATTAATAAAAAGAGTATCATACAAGGCTTGAGCTAAGCCTAAAAAGTAGAAAGAGAACAACAAAAAAGAAGAAAACAAAAAAAGGAGCTAAAAAGTTACACTATACAATACGGTCAACAAGTGATCCACAACTGTAAGTGATCCAACCAGTGAATGTATTGGTTTTGAAGGTGTCCGTCCATCTCTGAAGACTGGGTTGAATGTTTTGAAAAATAAGATTGTTTCTAGTGATCCAAATAGCCCAGGATGCCAATATTATGATTTCCATGAAAAAAGGAACTTGCAGTTGTTGTTTGAGAACAACAAAAGCTTCCATCACTGAGATATTATTAGGCCTATTGGGGCAGAGTTGGTCCTAGCATTGTGTAGCAAAAGGGCAAGTCCATAAGAGATGTTGCAAAGTTTCTTCTTGCTGGCAATTAAAGATGGCACAGTTGTAGTTTTGCAACATAAAAGTTTTCCTTCTTAAAAGTTTCTTGTAATCAGTCTATCATGGAGCAATCACCAGAAAACACCTTATGCTTTGGCTGACAGGAACTGTTCCAAATCCACTGAAACTGCTGAGGTACCACTCTAGTACCCATCATTGTTCTATAAGCTTTTGCTACAGAGAAGTGTTCAGTGCCCCAAATGTAGATCCATGTATCATTGCAATCCAAGAACTCTGATCTTCTCAAATCCTCACGGATGTTTTCCAAAATTTCAATCTCCTCATAAGCTTCTATAGGTAGGGGCAAGTGGAAATATTCTAAGTATTCCAGTTGAAGGACAGCTTGTACAAAATAATGTTGTTCCTTGGAAAATGAGAAAAGGTGTGGGAGCAAGTTTTGGAGACAAGATGTATGCCATAAGTTAGACCAGAAGAACACAGTCTTACCATCACCCACATTGCATCTTGCCATTGACTTATAGTCATCAAGAAGTTTGAGGTTTGCTTTCCACCAAAAAGAACCAACCAATTATTGCCAGGCAGAAGACCATCATTGTAGTGAGTTTCCTAGATTAAATTGACCCAAGGAATATTGATTCTATTGTAAAACTTGTGTAGATTATTAAGAAGCAAGGCTTTATTTTGCACAAAAATGTCCAGCACACCCAATCCTATTTGGTCTTTTGGTCTACAGACAGTCTTCCAAGAAACCTTGGTTGGTCTATGATCCTCAAGGTCAGGCCCTCTCCAAAGAAAATGTCTCAAATATTTAATAACTTGGTTCTTAATGGTAACTGGCACATCAAGACAACCCATGAAGTAGATGATCAATGAATTGAGGACAGATCTGACCAAAAGAACTCTCCTAGCCAGTGTCATGAATGAAGATAATCCCATCATTTTTTTTGCAATCCTGTTGACAAGCGGTAAGCATTGTTCCACAGAGGGCTTGTGTAGTCCCAATGGCATTCCAAGGTAGGTAAAAGGAATTGTCCCTTTCTTGCACTGGAAAGTTCTAGTCAGGATTTCCACTTTCTCCTCAGGGACATTCAATGGAATGAGACTTGATTTGTGCTAGTTCACTTTGAGACCAGTAGACTTAGCAAATGTGTGAAAGAGAGCTTTGAGGCAGTGTAATTGTTTTGCATCTGCTTGAAGAAGAACTAAAGTATCATCAACATATTGGACAATTGGGAAATCAGGGAGGAAGCCACTTGCAAGGGTGGTGTGAGGGGATCCGGCTTGCCTGCTCCCTCCCATGCTCCCATCCGTGCTCCCACCTCATTCTACGGCTATCTTTTTTTCTTTTTCTTTTCTAATCTAATCATCTCCCCACTGATTTTAAGGGGGTAGGGCCGGGCCTTATTTTGTTCCAATTAAATCAAGCCACGTATGCGGGAGCACAGATGGGCGCACGCGCGGGGAACAGGCAAGTCTCGTCCGGTGTGAGGAGCCCCATTTGCATGGCCTATTTTGTCAGGACCCCGATCCTAAACCACATCGATCCAGCGTGTAACACATCATATCACTTTGCGGCCTCACGCACGGTACTCCCACGGGTGCCACCTTACCTGGCCCGGGACCGTTTGCGCCTTTTGGCTCACGTATATGATAGTGTCGCTAGCATCCATATGACAGAGAACCCGGGCTGACATGGCTAGTCGTGAACCCAAAGCGGCGCTAGCCTATGAGGACAGGCATACATGAATCACATCGAGCATGTCGGTCATCAACGTATTTATTCGGGCTGTAGCACTGGGCTAACAGGACTCCGGTAACCCGGGCTGTAGCAGGCTAGGCAGGACTCCGAATAACAGCGCGTGACATTTCCCCGAAGGGACAGACATAGGATCGACGTGAAACACATGCCGGCCAGTCATGTGTTCCGAGCAGTAGTGCTGGGCTAGCAGGACTCCGGTGATCCGAGCTGTAGCAGACTACTATCGCTCAGAAGCACTAGACTACATTTCCTCATATGATAGGCTGCCAAGGATAAACAACTAGATAGTCGGATCCCACACATAGCAAGCATTTCAATCATACACACAATATGCTCGATATGTGTAGATACAACATGGCATCACAACAAGACTCTACGACTCAAGTATTTATTCATTAGGCTCCGAGGAGCGAGATATTACAAACATGGGTCTCATGACCCGACATTCAGAGCATACAAGTCAAACACATGCGGAAGCTTAACATGTCTGAGTACAGACATCTACAAATGGAAAAGGCTGAGAAGCCTGACTATCTACCAGATCCTGCCGAGGGCACAAGATCGTAGCTGAGGTAACAAGCTAAACGTCGAAGTCCAAGCGGTACTACTAGAGAGACTGAAGTCTCTCTGCAAAACATAAAATAGGCAAACGTGAGTACAAACGTACTCAGCAAGACTTACATCAGAACTAACTACATATGCATCAGTTTCAATAAAGGGGGTGGTGGAGTTTGACTGCAGCAAGCCAGCTTTGACTCGGTGGCTAACCTGAACTACGACTGCAAGTAACTCTTTTGAGGTGGCGCACACGAGTCCACATATTCACCATATCAATACACCACTATGGATCCACTTCCGTCTCCCTACGAGAAGGCCATCCATAGCACTCACGCTTATCTTGCGTATTTTAGAGTATCCACTTTCACTTGTCTATGAACTGTTATAGGCAACCCAAAAGTCCATAACCGCGGACACGGCTATTCGAATAGATGATGTTAACCCTGCAGGGGTGTACTTCTTCACACACGCTCTCACCACTTACCGCCGTTTACACGACATGTACTCGGCAACCTTCAAGCGGAAGCCCAGCGAGGGTGTCGGCCACAGCCTACCTAAACACTCAAGTCTCTAGTCCAGGTTTATTGCCTATTCGGGTTCCATCCATGAGGAGATCCGGCCGGAGTTTCGCTCACAGCCCCAAACGATGTGTGCAGGGTTCCCGGAACACCAAACGGGCGCCCGGTACACCGTGCCACGTGCCTACCGCAACACAGCCCACCCCTACGATCAGCACTGCGTACGGCCCCCAGCATACTACAAACACCAGAAACTACTTGCAACTCCTGGACAGAGGACAAGGGTGATCAAGAAGCCGAGAGGGTCCATTGGTTTCGGGCCCAATGCGTGGTAGTAACTGTTTCATGGATCACAAACACAGAACTCAGTTCCTGAGGACGGCTTCAATGAGACAACCCACCATGTACTCCTACATGGCCTCTCACCAATACCTTTACCAAATCGTGTTCACACACTTAGCTCACAAACAGTAGAACATGTTCATCACCATTCCAATTCATTCCCGATGAATCAGACCCGACTCAACTCTAAGCAGTAGCAAGCATGACAACAAGCATGAATGAGTAGGCACATCAGGGCTCAATCAACTCCTACTCATGCTAGTGGGTTTCATCTATTTACTGTGGAATGACAGGTCATGCAAAGGATAAAGGGGTTCAGCTACCGCAGCAAGTAACACATGAATCGTTGTTGTCCTAATGCAATAAAAGAGAGCAGGAGCGAGAGAGTGGGATTTTATCGGAATGAACAAGGGGGTTTGCTTGCCTAGCACTTCTGAAGATATTATAGCTCTTCATCGGTGTCATCGATCTCATCGTCGAAACCACGTCTATCGAGAGGGGACAATTACCGGCAAACAAAGAGGAACACAATCAATGCAATGGACATTCATATGAATGATATGTCATGTTAAGGTACTGAATTGACCTAATGCAGTAGTAAGCCAAGTTAATTGGATTGGAATTCAAACAAGGTTAAACTCCAACTCCAAATGCTATTTCATAAATTGTCCTAATCATGATTCATCCTATTCAGTGAGGTTAACTTGTTCAATCATGCATGAAAATGCCATAAACAGATTCTTCATATTTTTCTGATCAAATTTCATATATAAATTGTTTGATTTGGAGTTACGGTTGAATTACTATGAATTTCTGAAGTTTAGGACATTTTCTGGAATTTCCTGAATTAAAATTAATCCAGAGAATGAGTTATGGCGTCAGCACTACGTCATGCTGACCTCAGCAGGTCAACAGAGCGCGGTCCAGGTCAAACCTGACCAGTGGGGTCCACTGGTCAGTGACACAGCGTCAACAACAGAGGCTGACGTGTGGGTCCGGTCAACATGTGACGTGGCAAAGTCAATATGACAGGTGGGGCCCAGTGGATTAGTCTAAGTTAAACAGGGGAATAATCTAACCTAAACAGGTGCATGGGCCCACGTGGCAGTGGCTTAAGGGGTTGATTAGAGGGGTCATTAGCAGCTAATGACGGCCACGTCATCATCACCGGCGTCTTAACGCCGGCGACCAAATCCGCGGCGGTGCGCACCGGAGTGGCTCGGGGTTCACCTCCCCGGCGCCCAAACAAGCAGCCGAGGGCAGCTACGGGGAGCTGGAGCTCACCCGCATCTAGCGCGGCAAGTGGTGGCAGCGGGGACGACCGGAGTTGAGCGCGGCGTCGACCTCGGCGGTGGCCAGAGTTCGGGCGAGGTCGGGGTTGGCGCTAGGGGCACAGCAGGTCGAACGGGTGGGCGCACCCGGCTCCTGGGAGAGTGCTGAGCACGGGGCGAAGCTCGGGCGTGGTTGGCGGCAGCTGTGGCCGTGGCGGCGATGAAGCATGGCGGCGACGAGCTTCGGACGCGGTGGTTAGTGAGGCTAGAGGAGGAAATAGACGGCGGGGAGAGAGGGGTTTGGTAGGGGAGCTCACGGCGAGGTCGAAGCGGAGCTCAGCAGACTCGGGGGCGCGGCGGAGACGGCGAATCGGATGGCGACATCCGGCGGCCGTGGTCGGAGAAGAAGACCACATACGTCGTCATGGGGCCGTCCTGGCTCGTGTAGCTCGGCGAGGAGGAAGGAGAGGATGCGGCGATGCTCGTGGATACGACAGAGGGGCGAGGGGGTGGCTGTTGCTACGGCAACGACGAGCGGCGGCGACGGGCGCGCTCAGTGGTCGCGTGGGAGAGAAACAGAGAAGGGAGAGAGGTCCAGGGAGAGAGAAGAGGGGTGCAGGGGGTTCTGCGGAGTGGCGTGGCGCCGTCCAGGGAGAGGGGGAGCAGCTGCGTGGAAGCAGGAGGTGGAGCTCGAGCGTGCGCGCGTCGACACGCCTCTGCCTACTGGCAGAGGTTGAAGACGGTGGAGAGTTGGGCTGGCCAGGTGGCTGGGCTGCCAGCTGGGCCGGCCAGGTAGGTGGGCCTCAGGTAAGCGCCAGGTTAGTCCTTCTCTCTCTCTTTTTTTTGTTTTCTATTTTTCTGTAATCTTTGTGGCTTTTCTAAAAATACCTAGACCCTTTCAAAAATCACCAAACTGTACATGCCCACTGTATAGAATATATCCAACATGGAACATTTCAGTTTAGGATTATTTAGGCATTTTAAATATTTTATAGTATTTAAATGACCAAATTCAAATATGATATGATTTAATTCAAGAATCCATAATGGCCTAGAAATATGTGCATGACTTTTGGCAGAGGTTTTCCCCTTTGACAAAAATCATGAACTTTTCTAAAGGGCATTTGGGATAATTGAAAATATTTTTATAATGATCCTAATTGCATTCCATTTGGTGCTAGGGTTTGTCATCCCCATTTCAAATTTGAGTGGAATTTAATCATGATGCAAGGATGCAGATGCAAAGACAAACAAGGTCTGAACTGGGGCTGTGACAACTCACCCCCACTAAACAAGAATCTCGTCCCGAGATTCAAGTCGTGAGGTAAGAAGACAGAGGGGGACACTAGCTAACACGATCTTATCGATCCAATTGCCCTTCCGAACATGTTGGTTCATTGCAACAGCTTGATCTTGCCGTCTTGCTTTGAGAACTACATCCAACATGACAATGAGAGGAAAGAGAATACTCCAGAAGGATTGATCTTCTTGAAGATCGAACAACTCAGGATCAACTCATCGAGTGAGGCATTGAAACATCTCTCTAACTGAGAGGCAAAACATGCATGAGGAGGGACGGAAAAAACAAGCGACAGGGTTTGATTTGGTGGACAACAATTTCACGCTTAGAAAGATGGTGGAGATGTCACGGTAGCGAGGAAAATTGCCATGATTCCATAACGGGGCACCTCAGGGAAGGTGACTCGAAGAACTATTCCCTTAAGTGGCAAAAAGAATTACTTTTGATACTGAGATCATTGGAACTCTTTATTCCAGCCTAAGGCAATCACAAACGATCGTTTGAAGGAGCTCGGAAAGGTGACATGCTCGGACTAGGTTGGATGATGTGGACTACCTTGTTGAAGGCAACGCAATGGATGATTTGCTTACACGTGCTCTCAAGAACTTGAGCATTTCCATAGCCATCAAGGTCTTACCAACATCCGTGTCAAGGATCTTGGCAACACAACATCCCACCATGATGAATAGTGATGGACGATGCAGATGCAAAGGAAGATAACACCTGCTCAGATTTCACCTTAGCGAGGCCAAGGAAACAAAATCCGGATGATCGACCGAGAGACATTTAGCACTCCGCTTCTAATGTTCTCCTCGATGTACTAGGTACCACGGTCAATGCCTAAAAGCATCAACATGGCCATCAAGTAAAGGTCGGACTTCGGGAGCACAGAAATCCATACGGAAAACTACGGAACCAAATCCTACGAAATCCTTATGGAGAGGTGGCCAACTTTCTCAATCGAGATACTACAATAATAGGTCTCCCAGCTGGGTGTGTTGGCCACGACATCCACCTACCGGTTACAGAGAGACCATTAGTATAGTTCTTGCGAGAACGTTCCAACCATCATATCTGCGTGAGATTCAGATCTAGTTGGGGTCAGGACATTCCGGACTCATCGAATCTAGAAAGAAAAGTGAAAGTTTGCAACACAAATCGACGAGATAACGTTGCGAGACTCTCAGGAGATGAACTACGATAGCACGCTCCAAAACATGAGCAGGTTTTTGCTACACACCTGTGAACACACTGTCCTAGACAAGCATGACCACATGGTAGTCTTATAATAAAACACTACCGAGTCCAGATGGAGAACCATCATCGAGGATATCAAAGTCCTTGCATAAGTCTAGCTCTTAGGAAGAAACTTCTTCTCCTTGAACAAATCAATCAGTGGCTTGCTGTGCTAGGGATACATATGGAATGAAGGTTGCAAGTCTCCAAACCACAGAATACTTCGCACGTATGCATGACTGACTTGGGATGATTCCAGAGGAGGCAAAAACAAACTTTCTCGAATTCACGGCGGCAACTTACATCAAATGCACGTGAATCAAAGGAAGTCACTTCTTTCATTCAAACATATACCTCATGAGCGGAACATGAAGGCAATGCTTACAAAGTTTCCAACACTAGCTTGATGTTCAACATGAATCATGGGGGAGACAAAATGCTGCTGATGGGCTCAGTAGAAACTCATCGAGATTCCCATATCACTGGACTTCCACCATCATGTGAACACGGTGATAGCATTGGTCAGACCAAAAGATGTAATGGTGTATGCTCGAGGAATCAACCACGAGTAAGACAACATTACGAGCATCATTGGTTCTGATTTGACTCGACGATAGCCCATACTCAAGTCAAGGTTTTGACAAGGCAATACATCCAACAACTGATCACGGGGACCAATTGGTGAAGATATCATCTTTCTTCAACACACACCACAAAAGATATCCCTTAACATGAACTAAGTCAGACAAGCTTTATCTTCCAACTCTCCAAGTTGTTGTCTAGCTCAACCAACTAGCTCAGGGATATCTAACACAGATTCTTGGAGAAAGGGTGGTTCACAAGGAACCAACTTGATCACGAGCTCAACATAACAGTCTGGGGACAACCTGGTAATACTTCCGAGAAGATATTCGGAAAATCACGAACCACCGATATGTTACTAAGCTCGAGATCAATCTTGCTTTTCAGGGCAAGACGATATGATCAAAAGAGCAAGGGTTTGAATAATCCTCACTCATTGATCGAGGAGTGCACCAGAAATAAGGACTTGGTAGCACGACCAATCTTAGGATGATGATTTAATAACCAACACGCTAAGAATGAGAATATTGTCCATTAACTACCAGGCAACACGGTTGCTAGGAGTATTGATTTCACACATCATGGTTCACTTGTCGGCATTCCGGCTGTGGCAACACGGAGACCGAGGAATGAGCAATGATGGCAAGAAGTATTACTGCGTCAAGAATTCATAAGAGGTGGTGCAATTCTCATGACATTCTTGACATAAGGATGGTAACACTCCAAGGTAGAACAGAACAAGAGCTGGATTGGCATTTTGATCTGTGGAATACAATTACTTTGACCCAATCCTAGAAATGGATGAGGCACTGGAGTTTGTTTCTCCTAGTCATTCTGGAATAGAATGGCTTGATGGACCACAAGAATAATAGGCATCGATGAACGAATGCACGCATACTCTTGACTGTCAATTAACAGACGAGGGCCAGGAAATAGCCAAAGAGGGACAACTCAACGGAACATATAACTTTCTGAGTTGTGGATGCATGGATTAGTATGTCGAACCAAGTTCAACATATTTCTTCCAGATAACCCATGCAGAAAGGTAGAGCTGGCAGAATCACAATATGAATGGAGAACTCCTCAAGAGTACTCTGTTTGTGAGCTTTTGGTTCAAAAGAACTCCTGCCAAGGATGGTTCATGGTATTTGGAAGAAGGAATTACCACGGACCTCGATGACTATCGCAAAGGTTACTAATGTCCTAAGGGAACTAGCAAATACTATCAACATGAAGTAGGGTGAATCTCGGGTTCAAAACCCAGGAATAGAATGCCTACTACTAAGTGGCATCACGGGATGCTTTCGAGAATGTTGGCCAGATTCAACACACTGTGAACACAAAACATGGACAGATTACTAGATGGTTTCATAAGACACCTAGGGTCATAGTAGTAGCTCCAACATATACGTCAAGGCAACGGAGTACCTCAACAGACCGATTAGTGTGCTTATTCTGACCAAAAAGGACATCAGAAACGGAGAGAAAGGATTTGCAAATGCATCAGACTATTTAGAGAACTGGGATGACTCGGACAGCATAACGGCAGTAAATGCTCAAAATTATTTGAGACATCCTGCAAAATGGTGGCATAACCACTCAACATCACAATATCAAGGTTCCGAGACCAACTATGAACGCACAGAAGTAGTAGAAACCGAACAGAGGCTTAAATCCATCAATCCTATAAGTCTACGGATTAGTAACACGTCATCCTGATAGATAGATGAGAAGGCCTAGTTCTTAATCCCCGTAGAAAGGAAGAGGATGACTCAGATCAGAAGGGCATGAGGTATAAGGAGTAAAAAGAGCCTTATGTTCCCTTCCACAATCAATTCCCTTACATAACTAAAGCATTTCTAGACACAACTTCGACCAGTTTGGCTTGGTAATCCTACAGGCAGTCAGGCTCTGATACCAACGCTGTCAGGACCCCGATCCTAAACCACATCGATCCAGCATGTAACACATCATATCACTTTGCGGCCTCACGCACGGTACTCCCACGGGTGCCACCTTACCTGGCCCGGGACCGTTTGCGCCTTTTGGCTCACGTATATGATAGTGTCGCTAGCATCCATATGACAGAGAACCCGGGCTGACATGGCTAGTCGTGAACCCAAAGCGGCGCTAGCCTATGAGGACAGGCATACATGAATCACATCGAGCATGTCGGTCATCAACGTATTTATTCGGGCTGTAGCACTGGGCTAACAGGACTCCGGTAACCCGGGCTGTAGCAGGCTAGGCAGGACTCCGAATAACAGCGCGTGACATTTCCCCGAAGGGACAGACATAGGATCGACGTGAAACACATGCCGGCCAGTCATGTGTTCCGAGCAGTAGTGCTGGGCTAGCAGGACTCCGGTGATCCGGGCTATAGCAGACTACTATCGCTCAGAAGCACTAGACTACATTTCCTCATATGATAGGCTGCCAAGGATAAACAACTAGATAGTCGGATCCCACACATAGCAAGCATTTCAATCATACACACAATATGCTCGATATGTGTAGATACAACATGGCATCACAACAAGACTCTACGACTCAAGTATTTATTCATTAGGCTCCGAGGAGCGAGATATTACAAACATGGGTCTCATGACCCGACATTCAGAGCATACAAGTCAAACACATGCGGAAGCTTAACATGTCTGAGTACAGACATCTACAAATGGAAAAGGCTGAGAAGCCTGACTATCTACCAGATCCTGCCGAGGGCACAAGATCGTAGCTGAGGTAACAAGCTAAACGTCGAAGTCCAAGCGGTACTACTAGCGAGACTGAAGTCTCTCTGCAAAACATAAAATAGGCAAACGTGAGTACAAACGTACTCAGCAAGACTTACATCAGAACTAACTACATATGCATCAGTTTCAATAAAGGGGGTGGTGGAGTTTGACTGCAGCAAGCCAGCTTTGACTCGGTGGCTAACCTGAACTACGACTGCAAGTAACTCTTTTGAGGTGGCGCACACGAGTCCACATATTCACCATATCAATACACCACTATGGATCCACTTCCGTCTCCCTACGAGAAGGCCATCCATAGCACTCACGCTTATCTTGCGTATTTTAGAGTATCCACTTTCACTTGTCTATGAACTGTTATAGGCAACCCAGAAGTCCATAACCGCGGACACGGCTATTCGAATAGATGATGTTAACCCTGCAGGGGTGTACTTCTTCACACACGCTCTCACCACTTACCGCCGTTTACACGACATGTACTCGGCAACCTTCAAGCGGAAGCCCAGCGAGGGTGTCGGCCACAGCCTACCTAAACACTCAAGTCTCTAGTCCAGGTTTATTGCCTATTCGGGTTCCATCCATGAGGAGATCCGGCCGGAGTTTCGCTCACAGCCCCAAACGATGTGTGCAGGGTTCCCGGAACACCAAACGGGCGCCCGGTACACCGTGCCACGTGCCTACCGCAACACAGCCCACCCCTACGGTCAGCACTGCGTATGGCCCCCAGCATACTACAAACACCAGAAACTACTTGCAACTCCTGGACAGAGGACAAGGGTGATCAAGAAGCCGAGAGGGTCCATTGGTTTCGGGCCCAATGCATGGTAGTAACTGTTTCATGGATCACAAACACAGAACTCAGTTCCTGAGGACGGCTTCAATGAGACAACCCACCATGTACTCCTACATGGCCTCTCACCAATACCTTTACCAAATCGTGTTCACACACTTAGCTCACAAACAGTAGAACATGTTCATCACCATTCCAATTCATTCCCGATGAATCAGACCCGACTCAACTCTAAGCAGTAGCAAGCATGACAACAAGCATGAATGAGTAGGCACATCAGGGCTCAATCAACTCCTACTCATGCTAGTGGGTTTCATCTATTTACTGTGGAATGACAGGTCATGCAAAGGATAAAGGGGTTCAGCTACCGCAGCAAGTAACACATGAATCGTTGTTGTCCTAATGCAATAAAAGAGAGCAGGAGCGAGAGAGTGGGATTTTATCGGAATGAACAAGGGGGTTTGCTTGCCTGGCACTTCTGAAGATATTATAGCTCTTCATCGGTGTCATCGATCTCATCGTCGAAACCACGTCTATCGAGAGGGGACAATTACCGGCAAACAAAGAGGAACACAATCAATGCAATGGACATTCATATGAATGATATGTCATGTTAAGGTACTGAATTGACCTAATGCAGTAGTAAGCCAAGTTAATTGGATTGGAATTCAAACAAGGTTAAACTCCAACTCCAAATGCTATTTCATAAATTGTCCTAATCATGATTCATCCTATTCAGTGAGGTTAACTTGTTCAATCATGCATGAAAATGCCATAAACAGATTCTTCATATTTTTCTGATCAAATTTCATATATAAATTGTTTGATTTGGAGTTACGGTTGAATTACTATGAATTTCTGAAGTTTAGGACATTTTCTGGAATTTCCTGAATTAAAATTAATCCAGAGAATGAGTTATGGCGTCAGCACTACGTCATGCTGACCTCAGCAGGTCAACAGAGCGCGGTCCAGGTCAAACCTGACCAGTGGGGTCCACTGGTCAGTGACACAGCGTCAACAACAGAGGCTGACGTGTGGGTTCGGTCAACATGTGACGTGGCAAAGTCAATATGACAGGTGGGGCCCAGTGGATTAGTCTAAGTTAAACAGGGGAATAATCTAACCTAAACAGGCGCATGGGCCCACGTGGCAGTGGCTTAAGGGGTTGATTAGAGGGGTCATTAGCAGCTAATGACGGCCACGTCATCATCACCGGCGTCTTAACGCCGGCGACCAAATCCGCGGCGGTGCGCACCGGAGTGGCTCGGGGTTCACCTCCCCGGCGCCCAAACAAGCAGCCGAGGGCAGCTACGGGGAGCCGGAGCTCACCTGCATCTAGCGCGGCAAGTGGTGGCAGCGGGGACGACCGGAGTTGAGCGCGGCGTCGACCTCGGCGGTGGCCGGAGTTCGGGCGAGGTCGGGGTTGGCGCTAGGGGCACAGCAGGTCGAACGGGTGGGCGCACCCGGCTCCTGGGAGAGTGCTGAGCACGGGGCGAAGCTCGGGCGTGGTTGGCGGCAACTGTGGCCGTGGCGGCGATGAAGCATGGCGGCGACGAGCTTCGGACGCGGTGGTTAGTGAGGCTAGAGGAGGAAATAGACGGCGGGGAGAGAGGGGTTTGGTAGGGGAGCTCACGGCGAGGTCGAAGCGGAGCTCAGCAGACTCGGGGGCGCGGCGGAGACGGCGAATCGGATGGCGACATCCGGCGGCCGTGGTCGGAGAAGAAGACCACATACGTCGTCATGGGGCCGTCCTGGCTCGTGTAGCTCGGCGAGGAGGAAGGAGAGGATGCGGCGATGCTCGTGGATACGACAGAGGGGCGAGGGGGTGGCTGTTGCTACGGCAACGACGAGCGGCGGCGACGGGCGCGCTCAGTGGTCGCGTGGGAGAGAAACAGAGAAGGGAGAGAGGTCCAGGGAGAGAGAAGAGGGGTGCAGGGGGTTCTGCGGAGTGGCGTGGCGCCGTCCAGGGTGAGGGGGAGCAGCTGCGTGGAAGCAGGAGGTGGAGCTCGAGCGTGCGCGCGTCGACACGCCTCTGCCTACTGGCAGAGGTTGAAGACGGTGGGGAGTTGGGCTGGGCCAGGTGGCTGGGCTGCCAGCTGGGCCGGCCAGGTAGGTGGGCCTCAGGTAAGCGCCAGGTTAGTCCTTCTCTCTCTCTTTTTTTCTGTTTTCTATTTTTCTGTAATCTTTGTGGCTTTTCTAAAAATACCTAGACCCTTTCAAAAATCACCAAACTGTACATGCCCACTGTATAGAATATATCCAACATGGAACATTTCAGTTTAGGATTATTTAGGCATTTTAAATATTTTATAGTATTTAAATGCCCAAATTCAAATATGATATGATTTAATTCAAGAATCCATAATGGCCTAGAAATATGTGCATGACTTTTGGCAGAGGTTTTCCCCTTTGACAAAAATCATGAACTTTTCTAAAGGGCATTTGGGATAATTGAAAATATTTTTATAATGATCCTAATTGCATTCCATTTGGTGCTAGGGTTTGTCATCCCCATTTCAAATTTGAGTGGAATTTAATCATGATGCAAGGATGCAGATGCAAAGACAAACAAGGTCTGAACTGGGGCTGTGACATATTTATGATTGATTGAAGCAAATCTGCAGCCAATACAAACAATAATGGGGACAAAGGATCTCCCTGTCTTACTCCTCTGATACAATAGAATTTTTCCTAGCAACTCCATTCAGCATGACAACAGATGAAGCAGATGTAAAGACCATAGCGACCCAATGTATCCATTTCGCGCCAAAACCCTTAGCTCTGAGAATCTTCAGAATAGCTTTGTGCTAAATTATATCAAAGGCTTTCTCAAAATCTCGCTTTAGAACAATTACCTCTTCCCTTGATTTATGACATCGGTGCAAATATTCATAAGCCCAGCCTAAGCAGTCATGAATGGCCTTTTCCTTGAGAAAACCATATTGATTAATATAAATCATAGAGAGGATCACCTTTTGAAGCCTATTTGCCAAGAGTTTAGTAATGAGCTTTAAACATCAATTCAAAAGAGATATTGGACTGTAGTCATTTGCTGTCAAGGGAGATGGCCCTTCAGGAATGAGGGTGATGTATGAAGTGTTGGTGCTTTCCAGGGACAACTGACCCTCATGAAACTCATTAATTAACCTGAATACATCCTCTTTAATGATCTCCTAGCAGGGCTTGAAAAACTCATTGTTAAACCCATCTGGCTGTGACGCCTGGATAGTTAAGCTACAGTAAACCTCTGCTAATGATGCCACATCACCATGATTACTGTTAATAGTTTCACGATGATTCAAATCTCGTTCAAATTCAAATTCAAAATCAAGTCAAATAATAAAAGTTTTCAAATATTAAAACTAAGGTGCTTGAATTGTAGCAAATAAACCATAGATGATTATGGTCGTGAAACCACATTTTAATGAATTATTTAAATGTACTAGAATAAATAAATAAACAACTTAAACAATTAAATAATGGAACAATTGTATTCGTGCCCCTAGTTGGGTCACGCTCGACTGATTTGCCCCTATTTTTTCAACAATTGCGGTTTTGCCCAGCTCACTTCACTCGCCTTGTGTTTTTGCCCTTCCGGCATGGTTCCGACCAGTGAGCAGTCGCCATGTAGCGAACCGTGATTGGTCGAAACCGCCCCAGAAGGGCACAAACACAAGGCGAGTGAAGTGAGCTGGGCAAAACCGCAATTGTTGAAAAATAGGGGCAAATCAGTCGAGCGTGACCCAACTAGGGGCAAGAATGCAAATATCCCTTAAATAATTGCCTTTTAGTAATTATAAAATATTAAACTATTTTATTTGAGGTTTAAACTTTTTGTGATAGTGGTGTAATTAGTAAAACTAATTTAGGTACTAAAATATTTTACATAACTAGAATAAATTGGTGAATGTAATAAAACAAAAAAGAAATAAATAAAGGAAGAAAACAAAGCTAAAGGAAAAGGAACCCCCACCCCACACTGGGCCAACCGGCCCAGCCGGCCAACCCACCGCATTGCGCCTTAACACCACTCCCTCCTGAAACCCTATCCGTCGCCACCACTTCCCCCCACGTTCGCTCCCCCTCTCCCCCCTCTCGATCCGATCGGGATTGGGGACGAACCCCCCCGGTCCCGTCGACACCAGCGCCCCCGACGCCGCTGGACCTCGCCGTCGCCCAAAGCAGCCTCGTCGGACCGCTTCCTCGCCGGATCTCCTCCTCTCCATCGCCGACCTCGTCCCCGTCCTCCTCCCCGAGCCCCGCTGCCATTTACCCTACAGCCCCGCGGTGAGGCCACCAGCCTCTCCTTCTCTCCCCGTCCCCGTCGCCCGCTCCAGTCGCTCGTCCCACCGCATTGCTTCGTGACCGCAGCGTCCCGCTACTCCTCCGCCTCACGGCAGTGCCGTTCGCCTCGCTCCCGCACCGGTTGCTGCTGGTTCGCATCACCGCGCCCGACCACCACCCGTCCGCGCCCTCTCGCCCCTTGTGCACGCTCACCGCGCCCACTACCGCCGATCCGCACCCGAGCTCACTCGCGCCTCGCCTCGCTCCTCTGGCCCACCGCGTCCCTCATGCTCCCGCGACCCTCTCCCTTGCAGTTGCACCTCCTCTGCTCGCTGTCCTCTCTGGCCACGCAGCCCCGAGGCTCTGCTCCACCACGTCCCCGCACTTGCGCAGCCGCCGCATCGCTGCTCTGCTCATTGGGCACCCGTCCTCGCGCCGGCCACACCCACCACGCGCCCATCCTCGCGCCGGCCACGCCATCCCACACCCGCCGCTGCCCTCCCGCCAGCGTCCCTCTCTGGCGACCGTCCGCGCCATCGCCCCGCCTCGCGCCACAGCCGCTTGCCGCTGCTTCGTGCGTGTGCCCGCTGCGCCCGCACCAACGCCGCCCTAGAGCACACACACCGTGACAACGCGCCCGCCCGTCGCCCGCACCCAGTGCGCCTGTTCGGGCGGCGCCCGCGACGCCCGAACCTACTATGGCCCCCTGTGCCTGTGACAGTGGGGCCCCACGCCCCTTAAAACAAAAAAAGATAATTAAAAAATATATCAATTAATTAAAGAATTAATTAACTTAATTTATTTTGTTTAGATTAACCTGATCACTAATTAAACTACTTAACTCTGTTTAGTTAGTCTTAGTCAATTACAGTGGGGACGCACACGTCAGTTTGACTAAGTCAACTGACTGGTTGACTGCTGACATCATCCTGACAATCATGCTAACATCGTAATTACATTTTCTAAATTAAAATAATTGTGTTAATTCTCAAAATGATTAAATCCTTATAAAATGAATATAAAATAATCCGTAACACGGATGGAAATAATTTGTACATGAATGTTGCTCAGAACGACGAGACGAATCCGAGTATGATGTCTGTTCGTTCACCACACGTCCATAACATAGCGAACATGCAACAATCCACCTCCGGTTCCTCTGTCCGGAAACGTTTCCCCCCTTCGCCAGTATCGCCTACTACCGTGTTAGGGCACACCTAGCACCGATCATTGTCATATCATGTATCTTCATGCATATGTTTGCATTAGATTTATTGTTTCTTCCCCCTCTTCTCTCGTTAGACACCGAGACCGACGTCGCTGCTACCCAGTACGACTACGGTGTTGACGACCCCTCCTTCTCTGTCGAGCTTCTATGCAAGCCCCCCTGTTCATCCCGATATCAGTTGTTACTGCTTTGGAACATATTCTGATGCATAGCCTGTCCTTGTTACTTCTGTTGTCACCTTTACCTGCAATTCTAAATGCTTAGTATAGGATGCTAGTTTATCATCAGTGGCCTTACGCTCTTGTCCGTCTGCCAGGCTATACTAATGGGGCATGATCACTTCGGGAGGTTCTCACGGGTACATATACTATGTACTTTTACATATTTGTGTTACTATTTGGAGATGGGGGCTGACGGGGCCGGTGGTTCCACACAGGTAGTGGTGGGCCTGGGTTCCCGACAGCCCCCTGATGGGTACTTTGTGGTGGAGCGATAGGGCAGGTTACAACCACCTAGGAGACAGGTGGGCCTGGTTACTGGTCGGTGTCCTCGGTTACTTCCAAATAACACACTTAACGAGATCTTGGTATTTTATCTGAGTCTGTCTACGAGCCTATACGCACTAACCAACTACGCAGGAACATGTATGGGCACTCGTCGTCGTGGTATTAGCCGAAGCCTTCTTGACGTCAGCGACTGAGCGGCGCGTGGCGGATTGGACTGGTACGCCTGCTCTTGTATTAGGGAGGCTAGGTCTGCTTTCGGCCGCCCTCGCAACGTGCAGGTGTGCAATGGGCCCAGACCCCTGTGCGCTTAGGGTTTAGACCGGCGTGCTGACCTCTCCCTTGAGCCTAGGTAGGGCTGCGGAGTGTTGATCTTCCAAGGCCTGGCATGACCAAGGAAAGTGTGTCCAGCCAGAGGGATCGAGCGTGTTGGGCAATGTGGTACACCCCTGCAGGGAAGTTTATCTATTCGAATAGCCGTGTCCCTTGGTAACAGGATAACCCGGAGTTGTACTTCGACCTTATGACAACTAGAACCAGATACTTAATAAAACACACGTCTTAGAAGTTCCAGATACAACCTGGTGATCACTTTCCCACAGGGCGACGAGGGGAGGATCGCCGGGTAGGATTATGCTATGCGTTGCTACCTGACACTGCACTTGCTGTCGGATTTCGGGTTCCGGCAGACCCTTGAGGTTCGAACACTAGGGTGCGCGCGGAGATTTCGCCTTCTACCTACCTGCACCCCACCGCCTCGCTAAGATCTAAGCTATGGAAAGAACGACACAAGAGACACAGGGTTTATACTAGTTCAGGCCACAATTGTGGTGTAATACCCTACTCTAGTTTGTGGTGTTGTGGATTGCCTCTTGGGCTGATGATGATGAGCAATACAAGGAAGAATAGCCTCGCGAGGGTCTGTTCTTGGCTGGGGCGATGAACTGCTGGGAGGAGTTCAGTCACCCTTCTCTCTCTCTCTCTCTGTGATGCTACTCGATCCGATCCCTGCTTGTTTCTGGATTGGCCAATTCTCCGCTTCCCTCTACCCTGGGGGTGGCTAGTCCTATTTATAGGCAAAGGCCCTGGGCCTCTTCCCAAATATTGAGCGGGAAGGGCGCCAACAATTGGCCATTTTGAAGGGGACCATCTGGTACACTTATCCTGACTAAAGTTGGTCCTCGCCTGCCAAAGGCTCTGGTGGTGACACTGGCTTGGGCTCCACAATGACTTCCTCCCTGCCGTTGGGCTGGTCTTGGTCTAGTTGCACCGAAACGAGTGCCTTTGCTTGATGCTCTCGTCTGCTCTTGCTCCCTTTGCACCAAATAGGAAAGGAGGACACTGCACGGGCTGGTGCCCACCTGGCACCCTTGGTCGTCATGGCTTGCGTCACGGGCACCTCGTGAGGTACCCCGCCTTGATCTCTCCGCCTCCTCGCGAGCCAGCCTGATGAGCCCGTGCCCGAGGAAGCTCCGTGTCGTCCGCCCCGTGAGGCTTGGCCCCTCGAGAGGGTCTTGGGTCTATGTTGATGAAGATGGGCCGTGATGGGCCCCCCTTTGAGCCACGCCGCAGGCCGCAGGCAGGCAAGTCTGGGGATCCCCGTTCCCAGAACGCCGACAGTAGCACCCGGGCCCAAGGCGCGCCCGGACTCGGCCGTGCAGGGAGGCGAAAGGGCAAGGGCGGAGCACCGCGGACCCTAACAGCCTGCGGCCTTGGGCGCCGCGTGGCGGTTGATTGGACGTGAGCGCCTCAGCAACCGTGCGAGTAGATAAAGGAGCGGCATCTGCCTAGGGTTTGCTTTTTTTGCTTTCTCCGGTTGCTGCTCAGATCCCCTTTCTTGCGCCTCTCCTTCCTTCCTCCAAAATTTCTACATCTACTTCGACCGCATGACCTAGGAAGCCATGGCGCCTCGTCAGTCCTCGGCCGGAGCTTGGTACTCGTCTGCTCTAGACTCGCCGAACGTGTCGGAGGCGAGCCTCGCCCAGTTGCGCCGGATGGCGGCGGCGCAGGGCATCTGTCGGATTTCGGGTTCCGGCAGACCCTTAAGGTTCGAACTCTGGGGTGCGCGCGGAGATTATGCCCTCTACCTCCCCGACTCGCAAAGATCTAACTACTAAAAGAACAACACAAGAGACACAGGGTTTATACTAGTTCGGGCCACCATTGTGGTGTAATACCCTACTCTAGTTTGTGGTGGGTGGATTGCCTCTTGGGCTGATGATGATGAACAATACAAGGAAGAACAGCCTCGCGAGGGTCTGCTCATAGCTGGGACGATGAACTGCTAGGGGGAGTTCAGCCGCCCTTCTCTCTCTCTCTGTTGCCTGAGCCTTTCTAGCTGGCTTCTCGATCTCCCCCTTACCCTGGGGGCGACTAGTCCTATTTATAGGCAAAGGCCATGGGCCTCTTCCCAAATATTGAGCGGGAAGGGCGCCAACAATTGGCCAATTTGAAGGGGAACATCTGGTACACTTATCCTGACTAAAGTTGGTCCTTGCCTGCCAAAGGCCCTGTGGTGTCGCCGTTCTGGGCTCCACGATGACCTCCTTCCCACCGTTGGACTGGTCTTGGTCTCGTTGCACCGAAATGGATGCCTTTGCTTGATCCTCTCGCCTGCAGTTGCCCCCTTTGCACCAAAGAGGAAAGGGAGACACTGCGCGGGCTGGCGCCCGCTTGGCACCCTTGGTCGTCATGGCTTGCGTCATGGGCACCTCATGAGGTACCCCGCCTTGATCTCTCCGCCTCCTCGCGAGCCAGCCTGATGAGGCCGCGCCTGAGGAAGCGCCGTGTCGTCCACCCCGCGAGGCTTGGCCCCTCGCGAGGGTCTTGGGTCTTGTGTTGATGAAGATGGGCCGTCCTGGGCCCTCTTTCGAGCCACGCCGCAGGCCGCAGGCAGGCAAGTCTGGGGACTCCCGTTCCCAGAACGCCGGCAGTAGCCCCCGGGCCCAAGGCGCGCCTGGGCTTGGCCGTTCTGAGAGGCAAAAGGGCAAGGGCGAAGCGCCGCGGGCCCTTACAGCTTGCGGCCTTGGGCGCCGCATGGCGGTTGATTGGACGTGGGCGGCACTGTTCCCCCACGCTCCCTTATTTTCCGCCCTGCTAGGTGGACTCGCAGTTGTACACAGCCGCTCTCCTTCCTGTTGCTCGACCGTCCCCTATTCTTCCTCCCTTCGAACTCCGACTCTTGCCTCCAATCCCATCTCACATCTTCCCCTTCCGTCCCATTGCCATGGCTCCGACGAAGAAAGAGAAAGGGAAGAAACCCATGCCTCCGTCTCGCCCACCGCCGTTGGTGGCCCCCGCCGTCTGCCGGTCGATCATACTCAATCGTGAGTGCCTGGGTAAGCTCAGCCCGGCTATGGCCACCATCTTCAACGAGTGTGGGAGTACGACGGCCTGGCCTACGTCTCACTTCCCCACTGACAGGATAATCACTGAGGTTCATTATTTTGCCGACGCCTTGTGGGCGGGTCTGGTTCCCCCTTTTCCGATTTCTTCAAGGCCGTCCTCTCCCATTACCAGATCCATATGATGCATCTGGGTCCTGAATCCATCACCCTTCTTTCGGTCTTCGCTTTTGTTTGCGAGGCGATGATGGGCATCCCTCCTTCCGTTGCCTTGTTGTGCCACTTTTCTCTTTGCGCCTTGCCGACCCCGCTCAATGCTCGGCGTGTGTGAACTTCGTCGCCGCGCCTGAGACTGCGGCCTCAGGGATCGACTTCATGCTTCCTTCGCCTTCAGCTAGGTTCCGCGAGCGGTGGTTGTACGTTGATGTCGGGGTGCCCAGCCCCCTGCTGGCGAAGCCAACTTCGCCTGTTGTACCCAATTCGGGCTGGGGCCAGGAGACGCTCGAGAGCCCCCTGCTCGCCTTCATCTGGCACCGCTTCGCGTTCTTGAAATCGCTCGACGTGACAGCGCCCAAGGTCGTGAAGGAGTTCCTGTTGCGCCGCATTGCCCCTCTCCAACGCCACTCCCACCGAATGTGGGCCTTCGTGGGCATGATGATAGCATGAGGCTCCAGGAAGAAGACTTGACGCCTGGGGCGCTAAGGACAGTGCTCTTGGTCCTGACTGGTGACCCCAACCCGGGTAGCATCCACCGGGGAGGGGCCCTGCTGTACCTCTGCCAGAACAGGGACGACTTCGTGAAGCAGATGCCCTCCTTTGATGAATGGGGGCTGCGCCCTGCTGGCTTCCAAGGGCCTTGCGAGAACCCTGTGGTGGTGACCGCCCTTCCGGTCAGTCAAGGCGAATCCTCCTCGAGTGGTGGAGCAGGGAGTCATGAGACGGCTGAGGCCGAGAGGGCTCCCGATGAGGTGACTGCGTCTGGCGATGCCCTCGAGGGGGCATCTCCTGAGGCCCGTGCTACCGAGGCTGAGGGCGGCAAGCAGATGCTCCCAGTGCCTGGGGCTGAGGCCCCTGAGGCCCCGGCCGCGTCTTCTGGCGAGGCGATTGACAGCGCGCGTCAGGCAGGCGCCCCTGACGCGGACCGCTTTGATGCTCCATCTTCGTTGCAGGTTGATCCTTGCGCTCTTATCTTGGGCCGCTTCCGTGTGGACTTTGAGGCCCTCCGGAGGAAAAGGAAGGCCCTGGGTGATGACTTCTCTTGTCGCTTGCTGAAGCGCCGGAAATACTTCGCTACTGATGAGTAAGCCTTCTCCTTTTCTGGCTCCTGATCCCCTTGTTGCGTCTACTGATCCTTACTCCGCAGGCCTCTTCTGTCCGAGCTCGTGGGAGTCGCCGAGGCGCCGCCTCCTTTGGCTTCGTCTCCCCCGTCGTCCCCAAGTGCTCCGAGCAGCACTGCTCTTGTGGTGAGGGCGAATGAAGGGGTGGACCGTCCCGAGGCGCACTGTAGCCCTTCTCTTCCTGCGATCTTCCTTCGCGGGCCCTCTCTTGGCATAGCCAGCCTGCCGTGGGCTTCCCGCCTGGCCGCGGGCTACGACTGGCTGAGGCGCCCCCTGCGCCCTTCTTCTAGAGACGGGCTGGCCCCAGGCCGGGCTTCTGGTATGGCGCGCCCGGCCGTCGTGAGGGTGCCAGCCCCCAGCCACCTGCCCGGAGGGGGAGCGATGATTTGTGGCCCCCGGCGCTTGCTTGGGGCAGATGATGGTGTGGAAGACGTGCTCGAGCGCGCTCGGGAGCGTCGTGCTCGTCGCCAAGAGTTCCTTCGAAGGGCGACTGAGGCGGTGGACCTGCTTGGGGAGGAGCTCGCTGGTGAAGACGCGCGCCTGGAGGTCGAGGGCCTACGCCTGGCCGCAGGGAGGCGCGAGCTGGAAGCCACCATCACCCTCACGCGCCATCAGCGCGACCTTGATGATGAAGAGGCGAAGGCGTCGCTGGAGGCCTCTCGGGCGGCTCGATCCCAGGCCGATGAGGAGGCCCGGGGAGCCGACCGACGGCGAGAAGCAGCGGAGGAACGGGCTCGGGAGCTCCTGGCCCGGTGCCACTCATTGGAGGAGCAACTGGAACTACGCGAGGCGGCCCTTGCATCGATGAAGGTGGCCTCCAGCGACCCAGCTGAGCTTCCGAAGCGTGAGGAAGCGTTGACGCTGGAAGCCGCCGAACGCACCCGCGAGTACGAGCGGCTGGAGACGAGGGAGCGCCTGGTGACGTAGGCGGAAGATGATGTCGCCGCACGGGAAGCACGTGTTCTAGAGGAGGTTGGTCGTCGGGTGGCGACGGCGCGCCAAGGCCTCGAGCGTGAGCTCGAGGGGAGGCTGGAGTTGATCCGGGTCGAGGCTGAGGGAAGAACCACAGCCCTGAGGGCCCAACGGTATGAGGCGACGCGACGGGCCGACGCTTCCCTGGCCGCCCTTGAGGCAGCGCAAAAGGAGTTGGCTGCCTCCCAGGATGAGGTGCCCCGTCTTCGTCAGCGGGTGGAGGAGGTTGAGGCCGTCGAGCGCCAGAATGCTGATGAGATACGCCAGCGGCAGGTCCTGGAGCACGTGCACGGCCCCATGCTTGCTACGCTCAGGGAGAGGGCCAACACAGCCTTGGGCAACATCTGCGAGGCGGCTGTCGGCGAGCCGCACACGATCAACTATGCCGGCAACCTGCAGTTCTTCACCGCCGTGGTGACGCAGCTGGAGGCGCGGTCGGTCAGGGCCGACAGGTTGGTGGAGGAGAGGAGCCGAGTCCTGCTCAGGCGCGCCTTTTCTCGTGTCTTCAGTCATCTCCGGAACATGGATCCCCACTTCGACTTTGACACCGCCATCGCCCCAGTCCCCCAGGCCGTCCAAGGCGACCCGGCGCACTGGGTGGAAGACAACGTGGACGCTCTTGTCAGAGCCTTCACTTCGGACGACGACGACGTGATCATGGCTGCTGATGAGGGCGGTGTGGTGGACGGCCCTGATGCCGCTGGTGGTGACGCAGGCAGCGATGGCGAGTTCAGTGATGCCAGCGGCGGCTCGGGAGGTGCTCCCGAGGACGCATTGGGGGATTTGTCCGAGTGAGTATGTATCGCTCATGTCTTTTTACCCTGCATGAGTAGAACTCAGGTGTTTGGCCTGATGGCTGTTAGAGCATTTTGGGAGGGGAAGCCCCTCATGTAAAACCTGTATTCATCGTATTAGCAGCTATTATATTGCCCGAGCACCCGTGCCTGGCGGCTGGCTGGTTTACCTTTGTTTCGCGCAGGCCCGAGGCAGCCCGTGGGAGGACGTGGTGTCCTGAGTGTTCTCTAGTTGAATTCGTAGGACGCGCAAGTGTCGCTGGCGGGGGGCTTCACAGGCGCTGGCCTTCTTCACAGGCTCCGGGCCTTATCCCGCATGTGATGGCTTCACAGGCATTCGCCTTCTTCACAGGCTCTAGGCCTTTTCCCTAATGCGATAGCTTCACAGGCATTCGCCTTCTTCACAGGCTCCGGGCCTTTTCCTAAACGCGATAGCTTCGCAGGCATTCGCCTTCTTCACAGGCTCTGGGCCTTTTCCTAAACGCGATAGCTTCACAGGCATTCGTCTTCTTCACAGGCTCTGGGCCTTTTCCTAAACGCGATAGCTTCACGGGCATTCGCCTTCTTCACAGGCTCTGGGCCTTTTCCTAAACGCTATAGCTTCACAGGCATTCGCCTTCTTCACAGGCTCTGGGCCTTTTCCTAAACGCGATAACTTCACAGGCATTCGCCTTCTTCACAGGCTCTGGGCCTTTTCCTAAACGCGATAGCTTCACAGGCATTCGCCTTCTTCACATGCTCTGGGCCTTTTCCTAAACGCGATAGCTTCACATGCATTCGCCTTCTTCACTGGCTCTGGGCCTTTTCATGAAGGGACATCCTCCGCAGGTACCAGAAAGTCCTCCCGAGAAGGAGCAATTGCGGCAGTCTGGGATGCGCACGAGCCAGGCCCGGCCCGACTCGCGAGGGGCTCGCGAGGGGAGGCAGCTGTGGCAGAGCGGTAACCAGAACGCGAGAAATGGCTCGAACGAGACTAAGCACCCCTTCCCTGAACACACGCAAATCTCAAATCAGAATCCAACTTAAATCCAGCAGGGGAAAAGTTACAGCCAAAGAAGAAGTCAATGAAAACAGACAAAAGGCCGCGTCCGCCACCTAATCTAGTCTTGGACGTCTTCTCACCAGCGCAGAGCTAAGTGCTGTCCACTGGGCGTGGGAGGGAGCCCCAGGGCCTAAGGCCGGCACCCCTGAGACTCCGGGGCGTGTACAGACCCACTCATTATTACGTGAGAGTGTCACGGGGCGGCGAGCTTCACAGGCACTGGGCCTTCTTCATAGGTACCGGCCTTGCTTCATATCGCCAGACGAGGGCCCCGCCTTGCGCCACACTCTACTGCCACCAACGACGACCGGAAACTAGGACGCCGCCGGTGGGGTAGAGCGGTCGCCAGCGGTTCCCCCAACGGCCACGGGTCCTCCGCCAGGGGCAGGCCCTTAGGCACCTCCCCAGCGGAGGGCCTACCTCCTAAGAACGCCTTGCTCCGAACGCCGCGGTGGTGATGTCGGATCTCTGCCCCTCTCCTGCAGCCCCCTGCGCGCTCCTCCCAAGGGGTAGGAGACTGTGGGAGCGGGGCAGCTGCTTGCTGCGGCGACCTGCACCTCCTGCGATCCATGATTAGCAGACGCCAGCTGGTGGGGAATTAGTGGTACCCGATAGTTGTCGCCTCCAGCGTGGCCGATGGAGCCGTCCCGGGGCTCCTCGAAGAGCTCAGCTTCTGGTGTCTCGTCTCCCCAGCTTGGGCTGAGAAGCGAGCCTTGTTCGCCCTCGTGAGCGTGCCCTTGGTCCATCATGTGGGGCACGTATTCTTCTGGCGCCGTCATCCCGAAGGCTGTGCTGTAGTGCTCCATGTGCCATGCAGCGCTGCTTGACGTGCCCGCCGCGGGGTGGTAGCGCGGCTGCCCGCTGGCGCCGTGGGCCGCGCCGAGTCCCTCTCCCTCACGCGCCAGTGGCGGGGGTGGCGCCCCCGTCAGTCCGGCGCCGACGGATTCGCTGGCGTTGGGGTAGCCTTGGGGCCCGCGGGAGCGTGCGGGGCACCCGCGCGTGCCGCCCTGGGCTTGAGACGGGAGCTGGATGCAGAAGGGTGAGCCCCCTAAGCGGGAAAGCCCAGGAGTTCGGCAACCCTCTCTAGCAGCACGTCGTGGCCGCCTTCCAGCAGCTTGCACTGCAGCAGCTCTCGGGCCACCGTGAGCGCGGCCCTCGAGTTCGCCTGCTCCCGGCGGGTGTATGGTGTAGTTGTCGCGGCGTGATTGGAGTCCCTTGCCGCCGACCGCGCTTGCCGCGGCGTGAGGGTTGTTGAAGCCTGTCCGCGTCGCCCGCGGCCCGCAGCGCCCTACGGACCACGAGCTACCTGGGGCGCGGGGTCGCCCGAGGCGGGTGGCTCCGCGCGGGCGGGCCACGCCACCCATGGATCTTGATTGCCCGCCTGGTCGCCGGACATGGTGATGACAATGCGACTGGACGCGGAGTGGTAGAGAGGTGGATTCTGGCGCACCCCTACCTGGCGCGCCAAATTTCGGATTTCGGGTTCAGGCAGACCCTTAAGGTTCGAACTCTGGGGTGCGCGCGGAGATTATGCCCTCTACCTCCCCGTCTCGCAAAGATCTAACTACTGAAAGAACAACACAAGAGACACAGGGTTTATACTAGTTCGGGCCACCATTATGGTGTAATACCCTACTCTAGTTTGTGGTGGGTGGATCGCCTCTCGGGCTGATGATGATGAACAATACAAGGAAGAACAGCCTCGCGAGGGTCTGCTCTTAGCTGGGACGATGAACTGCTAGGGGGAGTTCAGCCGCCCTTCTCTCTCTCTCTATTGCCTGAGTCTTTCTAGCTGGCTTCTCGATCTCCCCTCTTACCCTGGGGGCGACTAGTCCTATTTATAGGCAAAGGCCCTGGTCCTCTTCCCAAATATTGAGCGGGAAGGGTGCCAACAATTGGCCAATTTGAAGGGGAACATCTGGTACACTTATCCTAACTAAAGTTGGTCCTCGCCTGGCAAAGGCCCTGTGGTGACGCCGTTCTGGGCTCCACGATGACCTCCTTCCCACCATTGGACTGGTCTTGCTCTCGTTGCACCGAAATGGACGCCTTTGCTTGATCCTCTCGCCTGCACTTGCCCCCTTTGCACCAAAGAGGAAAGGGAGACACTGCGCGGGCTGGCCCCGCCTGGGACCCTTGGTCGTCATGGCTTGCGTCATGGGCACCTCATGAGGTACCCCGCCTTGATCTCTCCGCCTCCTCGCGAGCCAGCCTGATGAGGCCGCGCCTGAGGAAGCGCCGTGTCGTCCACCCCGCGACGCTTGGCCCCTCGCGAGGGTCTTGGGTCTTGTGTTGATGAAGATGGGCCGTGCTGGGCCCCCTTTCGAGCCACTCCGTAGGCCGCAGGCATGCAAGTCTGGGGACCCCCGTTCCCAGAACGCCGACAGCATCGTCGGGGCGAAGGTGTTCAAGGCCGGCTCCGCCACCCCTGAGGGCCAAGGGAGCACCTTCTATTCGCTCTTTGTATGTGCATTGCTGTTGGCCTGGTGCCTCCCTTATCCGAGTTCTTCTTCTCTGTCCTCCGCCATTATAAGCTACAGGCTCTGCATCTCCACCCCAACTCCGTCCTTCTCCTGGCAATCTTCGCCTATTACTGCGAGGCTCACGTAGGGGTGCAGCCCTCAGTGGCCTTGCTGCGCCACTACTTCTACCTCCGGACCTCCCGCGGTCCTGCTTCCGCGTGCGCGAGCTTCGTCGCGTATGGTGGCGCCATTGCCATTTTGAACCCCGGGAAAAGGATTGAGGGCTTCAGGAGCAAGTGGGTCTTGGCAGATGCTGGGCGCATCCACCCTCGGCTGATCTTGCCCATGGAGCAACCCACGAGCTCCAGCGATTGGGGTCGAGCGGAGCTCGCGGACTCCCGCGCGAAGCTGGTGTTGGAGAAGATGGACGCGGATCTGTGGCCGGCCAACATGGCGGCGGCGAAGCTGACCGGCGCGTCGCTGCTGAGGGAATTCCTTGAGCACCAGTTGGCTCCACTTCGGCAGTACTCACTTCCGATATGGAGGCCCCATCCGAGCCCCGCGGCCTTGGCCGACGAAGATCTGGCTGCGGTCCTCCAATCTCGGGTCGGGGGCATTGTGGCAAGGTTGGAGGGCGATCCTACGCCCTTGTTCCTCCGTGACGACTGGGAGCAGGTAGTGGAGTCCGTGCCCGTCTTCAACAGGGACGGGCCCATGCCCACGGAAGCTCCCGAGGAACCGGTAGACGTGTCCTCCGACGACTCCAGTGAAGAGGAGGAAGGAGGGGAGCGGGAAAAGGTCCTGACTTCGAGGCGACTGACGGAGAGTCAAGGGCTCCACTCCCCCGGCGCAGGTCCCACGTTCTCCGCCTCTCTCCGAGCGATGACGACGAGGATGATGACGAGCAGGGCAGCGGGAGCTTGCCCCCGATCCCGAAGAAGGACAGGACCGGCTGATCTCCCGCGGGTCTGCCCCGGCCCCGAGGCGGACCGCAGACGCGCCTTCCACTCCCGAGCTTCCCGAGGCTGACCCTTCCAGCCGGCTTTCGGGCTTCAAATTTGGCCGGAGGCTGCTTGAGCCCACTGGCGACGACCCGTAAGCGCTTGATTCTTGTCTTTATTTCTTGTTCTGCTGCTGAGGCTTGACGTCCGCATCTCTTGGATAGGCTGGCGCCCGCAGCAAAGAAGCCGAAGGGAGCTCCTGAGGTTCCATCCGGGGCAGCGCCTCTGCCCGCGAAGGAAAGTGACCGCGACGCACGGGCCTCTCCTGCCCGGTCGTCCTCGCGAGGCCTGGCTGAGCCTGCTGGGGCGAGCTCAGCCCCCATGGCCCAAGCGACTCCCGAGGTGCCTTTGCCTGCTGCTACCACCACAGTCGTTGGGGCGCAGCAGGCTCCGCCTCAGGATGCTGTGGTCGTGCTTCCACCTTCACCTCCTACTCCACCGACTGCCGTCTCTCCGACTCTTCCTGCCGTTCTAGATTTTTCTGCTGCTGAGCTGGACCGGCTACGGCAGGATCTTCTTGGCGCCGACCCTCGCTTGGTGGCCGGGCGCTTGGGGCTGGCTTCAGGATGGATTCGCTCCGACGCTTCGATTCGGGCGGCGCTGGTCCAGGCCTCGACGGCTTGCGATGAGGAGAGGCAGGCCATCCTTGAGGCGAAGGCTGCTCGTGACGCAGCCCTGGGGGAGGTGGTCGACGTCCGTGGTCGCTGCAAGGCGCTGGAGGACGAGCTACAAGGCCTGCGGGACCAGCTCGCGAAAGAGGCCCGCCTTCGCCAAGAGCAGGAGGAAGGCGTGAAGGCTCGCGAGGTGGCCATCAAGGACCCGGAGGACAAGCTCAGGAAGCACCGTGACCGCCTAGGCGCGCTGGAGCAGGAGTTGGGGGCGAGGAAGGTCGAGCTGGACGACAAGGCCCAGGTTCTTGCCGAGGACCGCGTGGCCTTCGCGGAGATGGAGGCGAAGGCTCGCTCCTCGCTAAGGACGCTTTACGACAGCGGCCTGGAGAGCCCGCTGGCTGGCACCGAGGACGGACCCGCCAAGCTGCTTCCCTTCCTGGTTCGCGCTCTTGAAGATGTCACCCTTGGCCTTGGCCCCACGGCTGAGGCCGAGGCGCGTGTCCTGTCTTCTGCAGCGCTGACGCGGGTCCTCACCCACATCTACCTTCGCGATCCCAGCGTCGACCTCGACATCCTGCTGGAGCCAGCAAGCGGCCAGCGTGCCGCTGTCGCTGCCGAGGCCGTGAAGGGTCGCGCGGAGGCTCTGCTGGGGAAGCTCCGGGCCTTCAGCACCAAGCCGAAGCGAGGCGCTGCCGACCCTGCTGCTCCATGAGGCGAACCCACTCCGCGCTGCTCCACCGCCGTCAAGTGATTCCGTTGTGGCTCCTGTCCTGCCTTCAATTCCTGCACATGTATCATGCCTCGGGGAGGCGTTTAAACTTGCGTTTGGCATTGAGATAACAGTGTGGACTGTAATATTTGCTTTTGAATTCCTTGAAATTTACGCTTTGCCTTCCTACTTGCTTATGTTCTACGCCGGCAGAGCCCGGCCCCGCGGATACCTCAGCCGCCGTTAGCCCCGACCAGAAACCAGGACGGGACCAAGGAGTGAGGGGCTACGTGACAAGTTAGGCTCCTGAGTCGCGATGCTCAGGAGTCCCCCTTGGCGCACGAACAGCAAGTAGGGAGGTGAGATGTGGGTGGATCTACTGTTCTACGTCTGTAGAGCCCGGCCTCGCGCATACCTCAATCGCCATTAGCCTTTCGGAACTAAGGAGTGAGGGGCTACGCGACCAGTTAGGCTCGTGAGTCACGATGCTCAGGAGTCCCCCTTGACGCTCAAACGGCCTTCGTACCTTGGCTCCGCTCGGGGAGAGACGCGCGACGAACCAGGCCCGGGGGGCCTGGCTGGGTGGCGTGCGTCTGGGCGTGACCCAGGCACAGCCCCCGTACCCAGCCCCCTCGCGCGGCACTCCCGAGGGGTGGCGTTACGATGAGGCTAGACACTGAGCTCTGGGCTCCCTGAGGTTGATGCGGCCCGGGGGCCACCCTTAGTTGTTTATCACCAGCGCGGAGCATAGCGCTTCCGTATGTGTACGGGCATAGCCGCTCCTCGGCAGTGTCATCAGCCAGCGCGGAGCTTGGTGCTTCCACTGGTACATGGGAGGTGGCTCCCCTCCAGGAGGAGCCCCCGGGGCGTGTACAGCCCCGACCTGACATGTGGCTGGCATGGTAGGGCCTAGCGAGGTGTATCTGGGCACCCGTGAGCCAGCGCGGGACTCACGGGGCCCTACCTCTAGGCGGGTTGCGCCTGGCACTGGGCCTTATCCTGTGATTTGTTCCTGCAAATTTGGTTAGATGCCGGCACTCTACGTCCTCGGGTCCCGGCCCTCGAGCTAGTCTCAGCCGTCGCTGGTATGCCAGGTCGCGATGTCGTGGACAAGGCAGAGGGTGAGGGCTGGAGAGCCAGTAAGAGCCCTGAGTCGCGATGCTCAGGTACCCCCCCTTTAACGTGCAAGTGGTCGGCATGGACAAGAAGAGGTGCCGTGGACCGGCAACAAATAATCAAGCATGGTGGGTTGAACGCATAGCCGAAAATAAACGCAAAAGGGATACATGTCGTTGGGTCTGGCCCGAGCGACTTGGGGATGATGCAGCCCGAGGGGAGCCCCCAACAAAGTAAGCTAACAACATGAAATAAATGGGATACATGCCGCAGGGACGGACCCACGCGGCCTGGGAATGATGCAGCCCTGGGGGGCGCTCCCAACTGGAAATGAAACTTGAAAGATGTCACCTGATGATGTTGAGGACGAATGAGTGTTGGTGTAGCAGACTTGGTGGGCTGCGGAAGCCGATCCTCACGAGCTCCCAGGCCCTGGAGCCTCGGGAGGCTCCGGAGGCGCTGGTGGCTCCTCGCGGACAATCTCCATCTCCGCCAAGGCTGTGGAACGCCTGGCCTCTTGAGCCTCCGTGATGCCTCTCATGAGGCGTTGGTATGTGGCAGCCGCGTTCGGCAAGACGTAAGGCATGCGAGTGTAGCTGTGGGGTGGACCTTCGCAGCGCCCCACTCGTGAGGGCCAGAGGCGCTCCAGAGAGGCGACTCGATTGAGCCCTGGTATGTTGATGCAGACGCACAGCCCACCATCCTCGCCTGGATGGGGAGCCACAACTGGTAGGCGGCGGCCGCCTCTCATGACTCTTGACTCCTGTAGCCCCTGAATGGCTTTGCTGACGAACTCCTGAGGGTCTGGCCCTCCTTGCCTTACTCCTTCTTGAGGGAAACGTGCTTCGAAACACGCCTCCATGTGGTGCCCAAGCGCCTCCCTTGTGACCTTAGCCAGGTCGGTGGCCCTCCAGGGGAGAGCCCCCGGGCCCTGCCTGAGGAGGGCACCGGGAGTGCTTTCCTATGCGATGGAAGGAGGTTTCCCCTGGGCAGGCGCGGGCCCTAAGGGGCCTGCCTCCTGAGGGTCCGGGCCGGACGATTTCTTCTTCTTCTTGGGGGTAGTCTCGGGAAGCCTCCTGCTTCCGCGATCCGGGTCTTCCAGTGATGCGGCCTGAAAGGCTCGTTCCAGGGAACACACCGCGTCCTTCTCTTCACAGGGCACCGTGATGACTCCGCCACTTCCTGGCATCTTGAGGACGTTGTAGCTGTGGTGAGTTACGGCCATGAACTTGGCCAGCGCTGGGTACCCAAGGATGGCGTTGTACGGCAGGCAAATGTGAGCGACGTCGAAGTCGATGAGCTCGGTGCGGTAGTTGTCGCGTGCCCCGAAGGTGACAGGGAGGCGGACCTGCCCAATCGGGACCGTGGAGCCGTCGGTGACTCCGGAGAAAGGCTTGGTTGGCTGAAGCTGGTTGTAGGGCACTTGGAGATTGTTGAATGTTTCCACGGACAGGACGTTGAGCCCTGCTCCGCCATCGATGAGGGTCCTGGTGACCAGCACATTGCTGATGATTGGGGAACAAAGCATCAGGAGGACTCCGGCGGTGGCCACACACTTGAGCTGATCCGCTGAGCTGAACATGATGGCGCACGCCGACCACCTAAGAGGGCGCGTGGCTTCGAGCTTGGGGAGGACTCCATTTACTTCGCGGGCGAACTGCTTGAAGATGCGCTGAGAGGCTGGGGCTTGAGCCCCGCCCAGGATGCAGGCAATCGCGCGCGGCTCCTGGAAGCCCCCAGCCCCCTCGTCCTGATGGCGGTCCTCGTTTCTCCTTGGCTGCGGCGGCAGCGGAGGGAGGCCTGCGTTGCCTTGCGGGCGATCCTCGCGAGGCTGATCCCTCCAGTCTCCCTCGCAAGGCGGGTCTTGCCAGCAGTCCTTGCGAGGTCGATCGCGCCACCCTTGGCGCGGGCCGCGGTCTTCCCAGCGTCCTGCGTTCCTTCCTCCTCCTCGACCGTAGCCCCGGTCACCGCGGTCGGGACGACGGCCGATCCTTCCTTCTCGCACGGCTCGGAGCTCTTGACATTCGTTGGTGTCGTGGGTGTGGAGGTCGTGGTATACACAGTACCGACTGCCCTTGGAAGACTCGGGCTGATCTCTGCCCCGCTTGGTGTCTGGTTCTGCCGCGAGCACGGCAGCCCCCTTGCGCTTCACATCCTTGGCCTTGGGCTTCTTCTTTTCTGGGTCTGCGGCAGGCAGCTCGAGGAGGGAGAGACGCCCTTCCTCAGCCCCGGTGCACTTGGTCGCCAAGTTGAACAACTCCAAGGAAGTGCACAGGTCTTCATGCATCGCCAGCTCCTCCTTCATCTTGACATCACGCATGCCGTCGGAGAAGGCTGAGATGATGGCCTCCTCGGTCACCTTGGGAATCTTGAGGCGTGTGTTGTTGAAGCGCTGGATGTACTTCTGCATGGTCTCTCCGGGTTGTTGCTTGATGCAGCGCATGTCGCTCATGGCGGGTGGCCGGTCGCGAGTACCTTGGAAGTTGGCGATGAAGCGGGTGCGCATCTCGTCCCAGGAGGAGATCGTGCCTGGAGCCAGGTTCAGGAGCCAGGTGCGGGCCCCTTCCTTGAGCGCCATGGGAAACCAGTTCGCCATGACCTTCTCGTCTCCGTTGGCAGCTTCGATGCCCATCTCATAGACCTGGAGGAACTCTGCAGGGTCGGCCGTGCCGTCGTAACGAGGAGGCAGGTCTGGCTTGAACTTGCCGGGTCACGTGACGCTGCGTAGCTCGGTGGTGAAGGCACGGCAACCTGCTGTGGCCACGGGAGGCCTTGGGTGATAGAGAGCTTGGTCTTGCAGGTCCCCAGGCGCTGCAGTTGGGAGCAGCGCGGGGTCTTGATGTGCGGGAGCAGGAGCATGGTCGCGACGTGCTGGAGCAGGGAGCGCCCGGGCAGCTTCTTGCGGGCGAGGGACTTCTTGGCAGCTCTGCTCTTGCCGCGCTGGCACCTGATGGAGCGGGTTCCACCCAGGGGCCACGCGCCTTGGAGCCAGGGCGCCTTCTTGAGGAGGAGGCGGCTGGGGCTCCCCCGGAGCTTCGTCGCCCGCGCAGGGCAGGGTGCGGTGCAGCGGAAAGGACGACGCATGAGAGCCCCCTGCGGCGCGGACGAGCTCGGCGACGCGGTCGAGCCATTCTTCATAGACGTCGTCGACGGGACGGTAGCGCAGGAGCTCGTTTGCCGCGATGAGCGCAGCTCGAGCCTCCATGGGTGCGCGGAGCACGCGGGACGAAGAACCAGCTGGGGTGAGCGAGGGAGTAGCGGTGCGGCCGTCTTGCCGCACGGACGAATGCTGAGACGACGCTTGCTGCTTGTTTCCTGCCGGGCCGGTGGCGGCGTTGACGGCAGGTGACGGGGAACGGCGAGGACGCCCGCCGGCAGGAGCCGTCTGGGCGACGCGGAAAGCGAGAGCGGCTTGGCGCTCGGCGCGGTCCCGACGAGCGTCAAAATATGGACGCGATGGTCGGAGGAGAACGGGGCGGTGGAAGACGAATTCCGGCGCACCCCTACCTGGCGCGCCAAATGTCGGATTTCGGGTTCCGGCAGACCCTTGAGGTTCGAACACTGGGGTGCACGCGGAGATTTCGCCTTCTACCTACCTGCACCCCACCGCCTCGCTAAGATCTAAGCTATGGAAAGAACGGCACAAGAGACACAGGGTTTATACTAGTTCGGGCCACCATTGTGGTGTAATACCCTACTCTAGTTTGTGGTGTGGTGGATTGCCTCTTGGGCTGATGATGATGAGCAATACAAGGAAGAACAGCCTTGCGAGGGTCTGTTCTTGGCTGGGGCGATGAACTGCTGGGAGGAGTTCAGTCACCCTTCTCTCTCTCGGTGTGTCTGATGCTACTCGATCCGATCCCTGCTTGTTTCTGGATGGGCCGATTCTCCGATTGCCTCTACCCTGGGGGTGGCTAGTCCTATTTATAGGCAAAGGCCCTGGGGCTCTTCCCAAATATTGAGCGGGAAGGGCGCCAACAATTGGCCATTTTGAAGGGGAACATCTGGTACACTTATCCTGACTAAAGTTGGTCCTCGCCTGCCAAAGGCTCTGATGGTGACGCTGGCTTGGGCTCCACAATGACTTCCTCCCTGCCGTTGGGCTGGTCTTGGTCTAGTTGCACCGAAACGGGTGCCTTTGCTTGATGCTCTTGCCTGCGCTTGCTCCCTTTGCACCAAAGAGGAAAGGAGGACACTGCGCGGGCTGGCGCCCGCCTGGCGCCCTTGGTCGTCATGGCTTGCGTCACGGGCACCTCGTGAGGTACCCCGCCTTGATCTCTCCACCTCCTCGCGAGCCAGCCTGATGAGTCCGTTCCTGAGGAAGATCCGTGTCGTCTGCCCTGCGAGGCTTGGCCCCTCGCGAGGGTCTTGGGTCTGTGTTGATGAAGATGGGTCGTGCTGGGCCCCCCTTTGAGCCACGCCGCAGGCAGGCAAGTCTAGGGATCCTCGTTCCCAGAACGCCGACACTTGCTACTCTCTCCTACATGCTTCAAGATGGAGTCAGCCAGAAGCGTAGTCTTTGATAGGACTAGCTATCCCCCTCTTATTCTGCCATTCTGTAGTTCAGTCCATAGATACTGCCCATTTCATTGATACCAATGCATATGTAGTGTAGATCCTTGCTTGCAGGTACTTTGGATGTGTACTCATGGTTGCATTGCTCCCTGTTCCCCCTTATCCTTTTTTCTCGAATGTCGCCACCAGATGATGGAGTCCTAGAGCCAGAGGATCCCGAGGATGTTTCTATGTGGAGTTCGGCTTCGAGTAGTAGTTAGGATATCCCAGGTAGGAGGCCTTGCCTTTTCAATCATTGCTACTTTTGTGCTAGCCTTCTTAAGGCAAACTTGTTTAACTCATGTCTGTACTCAGATATTGTTGCTACCGCTGACTCATTTGTATTTGAGCTAATGATTCAAGCCCTCGAGGCCCCTAGCTTGTAATATAAATCTTGTATTATTTTTAATTTGTGTCTAGAGTTGTGTTGTGATATCTTCCCGTGAGTCCCAGATTTTGATCATACACATTTGCGTGTATGATTAGTGTATGATTGAATCGAGGGCGTCACAAGTTTGTATCAGAGCCGACTGCCTGTAGGAATCCCCCTTCCAACTCCTTGGCCGAAGTTGAGTCTAGTAATTACCACTGACTCGTTTGTATTCGAGCTAATGTATTCAAGCCCTCGAGGCCCCTGGCTTGTAATATAAATCTTGTATTATTTTTAATTTGTGTCTAGAGTTGTGTTGTGATATCTTCCCGTGAGTCCCAGATTTTGATCATACACATTTGCGTGTATGATTAGTGTATGATTGAATCGGGGGCGTCACAAGTTTGTATCAGAGCCGACTGCCTGTAGGAATCCCCCTTCCAACTCCTTGGCCGAAGTTGAGTCTAGTAATTGGAAAAACTTTTACTAACATGGCAGTGTGGCTTACAGGCTCACATTGCTATTGGGTGGTATTAGGATCTTTTATTCCTCGACCTGTACTCTAGGACTCTGAATTCTCTTATATTTGGGTAGAAATGATTTTACTAACTCCGACTCTAGGTTCACGTAACTACTTCCTCCTGGAGAGAACCTTATTACAGATGATAGCCCCCTGCACCAGAAGATTCTGAAGATACTCTATGATGTTCTCTTCAAACTTTGAGCCATCGTTTCAGCAATTCCCTTCCATCGTTAAACCCCTATGGATAACCACGTACATTTGTCATTCATATAATCATTCCCCATTGATCTTGTTATTACAAGATACCTCGAAATTCTCTCTATTGCTTCGAGAATACTTTGTGCCTACTGCCTTGCAGATCTTTGCCGCATGAATACCCCTACGATTAATCCTCACATTTACCAAGGATTTGTTCATTTCTAGTTGTCTGTGTGTTTCACAAAGTTCTTTAAAAAAACTATTTGATCTTCTAAAAATCCTCAGCAACCTATTGACCCTAAATTTCTTGCCTTCCACCATTATGGTTAATTCCATATTTCTAGTAATCTCCGTTGACATTCTTTGTCACTATAATTTTATGTCCCTTGATTCAATATGTTGCGAATGCTTGCAATCCTTAGTCAAATCCTAGAATTCGTCCTTCCGGCTCAGTCGTCATTTTGAACGCGAGCTGGTTCTCGACCAATCAAATTGCCGTCGATTGTACCCCTAAGTCTACTCAACTTATCCTTCCTTAATCAGAGCGTTGCTTCTGATCATTTGATTTGGAAATCATAATTTCTTTGCATTTGAGTTTGAATTAGTCAGTTGTTTCTATAATCTGATCTCCTTGGATTCCTTCTTCTTCTGGTCGAGTATCGATGCTCACATCAGCGCCGATATGGACCGTTAGATCCTTTGTTGAATTTATCATATGACAGTGTCCTTCGTTTACAGAAACCACGAGGAGTTCTTTCCCTCGTACATGATGCCATTGGTAAATTCTATTCTCTGATTTGTCCAACCATGCTCTGCTTTTGAGCTGGTGAAATCTTACTCTTGAAACTTGTGGCATATGTTTCTAAGATGCCCTGATGGGTTGAAACTATAACTTCGCTAAAACCGCACGAACTCGACAAGATTTCATGGGTCATACTCCTCCAGTAATTCACCAGGTAGGTTTTCACACTCAAATCATTTTTAGTAAGAGCAATGAATGAATGGTCATGCATTGGATAAGTGGGAGTCGACCCTGAACTTTGTGTTCATGCCGATGGACACGATGTAGATCTTATCATGGAAGCTTCTCTTAAATTAATTATTCCCTTGGTATAGTTTCATCTTATAATTGGGATCTGGTCTTTGGCGATCGTGGTTCCGACCATATTGTTCTTCATTGATCTCATTTCTCGAACAAGTTGAAGTACTTGTCTTCTACAGATCAATACATATGTCCAACCTTTATTCTGTACTACCTTCGAGTTTCACCTCTGTTATCTCGAGAATAACACCAAACTACATAATTGCTTATGAGTTCCTCATCAACTATTAGTTTTGCCGATTCCAATTTTCCCCGGGTTCTGAGTGGTAGTCGCCCGGGGACACCCATAACTAAATCATGTCCGCTCTATGTTTCAACTACTCTTGGTAACCTTTACTACTTGCGAGTTGTACTCGTTGATGTCATTCCCAGCTCATTGGCTACATCGTCATGGTCATGTGAAAGCTTAACTGTGCTACCTGGTCCTTATTCCCGGGGCGCAACTTTCAATTATGACCTAAGATTACATCGATCTTCCTTGTCTTATCATTTTACCTGGAACAACAAGCTTGATTTCGAGTTTGTGTCATATCCGTGGTTCCAATAACCATTCGCTTCACCATTGCTTTTGCTTGATGGCGTCGCTGTTCGATTGCTTCTTCATGAAGCCTCTCGATAAAAAATTTCGTGATCATCATAATCATTATTTTTACTCCTTCCAATAGATCAATTGAATTCATGATGAGAAATACCATACTTGCCCCCTCGATGGCTTGTATTAACACCGACGACGTTCTTGCACCCCCTCTGACACAGAACTTGTTCTTGTTTTGTGTTGTACTTTGAATTCCTTGCCATCCAGCTTATGCTATGTTCTACCTTGGAGTATTACCATGGGTTATGTGGAGAATCTCATGGGAATTTCACCACCTCCTGAAAATACTTGATATAGTAATACTTCTCGCCATCTATGTTCATTTCTTGGTCCCCATGTTGTTTCTCACCGGAATACCGACAAATGGACTGTGATGTGTAAAATTCAAAACTTCTACCAACCCTATTGCTTGTAAGTTAATGAACAATAGTTTCATACTTGGTGTATTGGTTATCAAATCACCATTGTAACATTGATCATGCTACATGAGCCCATATTTCGGGTGCGCCTTTCAACCAATCTTTAATTGTGTATGTTTTCCTTGAGCATACATCATTATATCATTTGATCTAACAAATGTTATCTTCTTGTTTACATAATTGCGGAAATCAATCATGTTGGAAATCTCGATAAATTGTCATTTAGTCCCTCCGCCACCTCTTCATCCTCTCCTTAGCTTAATGATGAACTCTTGTTTCGTAACTCGCCTCCGTAGTTCCTTTCCCGAGAATCTTACAATGTCATCTCGTCAATTTGTGTTGCACCTTTTCTTCTCAGGCGTACTGATTCTGAGGTATCATGACACCAATCGGAACTGAATCTCGGTCAGATATGATGGTTAAAACATATTTCAAAGAGTTATAACATTGGTCTTTATATGACCTAGTAAGGTGATGTCATGCCTAGCACCTCTGGCTAGAGAACCTATTGTTATAGTTCTTCCTTTTTAAAAAGTTAAACATTCTTCCATGAGGAAATTGTAAGACTTATTCTATAAGTTGTTCCTGATGATCCTTTGAGTATCCAAAGTCCGAGCTTGCTTCAAGACCCTATCAATGCTATCTCGGAGCATGTCTGTAATACCCCGATTTTCAACAAGAACATTTGAAGCCCAATGCTAAATGTTTCTTGCTCAATTATCCAAACACCGTTGTATGGGAAATGTCATGAAATTTCTCCCCCTTACCTAAAGGGTTTTCTACATTATATCCTGTCCTGGATATCATGCTTTGCTTGTCCTTGGGAAGGATATACCCCTGAAATATGTGTTTAAACACATTTTCCTTTCCATTGTTCTGTCGGTGTACTAAAGTAGGGCTACCTTAATACCCCGAACTTGTGCACGGGCAGTAGTAGCGTCCCGCGGCAAGGCCTGCCAGGGGAGCGACAAGAGTCTCCACGGCCCTTTCCGGGCCGGACGAAGGCCAAGGGATCGAGCCTAGAAGACCAAGCCCCGGCAAGAGGAGCTTGCCGGGTCGAGAAGGCAAGGTCCGGCAAGAGGAGCTTGCCGGGCCAAGGCCGGGACAACTAAGCCGAAGCACCAAGGCCCCGGCGGGAGGAGCTCGCCGGGGCGGCCAAGTCAAGGCACACCAAGAGAAGCCCGCCGCGGCGCTCCGCGCGCCCCGGCCAGGCCTGGCGAGCGGCAAGCTCCCAGGTGCGGCAAGGCAACTATCGCGGCAAGCCACTTGCCGCGGCAAACCACCACATCAGGCCTGCGCTCCAGCTCACCTGCCCACGCGTCGCTCTGGGGCTTCCCCGGAGGCACGTGGCGGGACACCGCGCAACCTGAGACGTGCGGTGGCATGCGACGTTGGCAGAGTCGACCCCGTGGCAAGCGGAGGCGCTCCTAACGGTCCGCCTCGGCACTGTTCAGGCGATCCAGACGGGCATTTAATGCCTTTGTCTCCCGCCGTCAGAGTTAGGTGCGATAGCACTGTGCGGCCACTGTGTGCACAGCCCCTTGCCATTTTTACCCTCACCTACGTCGCTACCTGTGGGAAACCCCTTAGCATATAAAAGGAGGCCCATGCGCACGTGGAAGGGGGGAGGAGAGACCGGAAAAAGGAGAGGAGAAACCGGAAGGGATCCAGACCCCCAGAGGAACCCTAGAGCCCAGGGAGATCGAACCCTAGGGACTACGTCCAGCTCCAACTCATTGTAGCTTCTTGCGCCCCAGAGCAAGAACCCCAATCAACCAGACATGCAGCAGTAGGGTTTTACGCATCCGTGCGGCCCGAAGCTGGGTAAAATCGTTGTGTGTGTGTGTGTCGCCTCGATCTGCTCTTTGTGCATCCTCCGCCCCCGCCGAACCGACAAGGGGCTCCGTCCCCATAGGTGCTCGTGGAGGCAGATATCCCCCGACATCTTTGGCGCGCCAGGCAGGGGAGCGTCGAGGTTGTGTGAATCAGATCCGGCGTCCGCGCGAGCCAGACTCTCATCGTTTGCGCCAGCATGGCGCCGAAGAAGAAAGCTCCGGAGGTGACCGGCCCGTCAGCGTCGAACCCACCGCCCATGGAGCAGACGGGTGGTGGGGAGGACGCTGGCGGAGGAACGGGCACCGTCGAACCAGTTCTTGGTCCCGCGGCGTCCGAGCTCGCCCCGCACCCCTCTCAGGAGGCGGGAAACCAGCAGCGTCATGGTACCCATGGTACCATACGCTCGCTGGACCCGAGCCACGCTGGTGGATCCCAGGGCGCTCAGGACCGGCATGCGATCCAGCGTGCCGGGACGAGCGTCGCGCGGCTGCCTGGACCGGGTGCTGCTCCTTCTAACATGGTTAGGAGTTTGAGCACATCCCGCTCCTCGCGCCGCTCGCCGCCTCTGCCCGCCACCCCAGCGGAAGCTCTCGCGCGAGCTCAGCTGCTCCTAGACTACCCTCCAACGGCGGACAAGCTCGACGGCTGGAGGGCAACCATCCAGAGCCTCATAGGTTTCGGCAACGGTGACACTCCGCGGCAGCACAGCGCGTCGCAGCTGCGGCCAGTCACCCAGGCGAAAACCGATGGCGCCAAGAATGGCGGGGGCACGACCACTGTGCACTCCCCGCCCCAGAAGCCACGGTCGCCGACTCGCCGGGTTCACCTCGACGACGACTCCACCGCGTCGTCGAACACGCGAACTCGCCGCGACCAACGCCAAGTCCTTCACGAACAAAGGGAAGAAGACGCTCGAACCCGCATCGAGCGCAGAAGAGAGGCGCGGCGTCAATCAGACCAGCGCGTTGGGCCTTCTGGAGACGTGCACGCGCCGGGGGAACCAGGCGAACTGCCGTATTCGGTAGGCTGCCCTGCGTTCACCCGCGAACTGCGGCAAGTCCAGTGGCCCAGCACAAAGAACTTCAAGCCTGACGTGCCCGAGAAGTACGACGGCAAGTCGCATCCGTCTGAGTTCCTAAGCATCTACACCATTGCGGTGCAAGCTGCCGGGGGACGGGACGATAAGATCCTTGCCAACTACTTCCCGCTGGTACTCAAGCCCAACGTCAGATCCTGGCTCATGCACTTGCCGGACGGCTCCATCTCCTCCTGGCCAGATCTATGCCATCAGTTTGTTGGCGCCTTCACGGGGGGCCACAAACCCCATGGCCAGGCAAGCGACCTTCATCTGCTCGTTCAGAAGGAGGGGGAGCCTTTGCGCAAGTTCATCCAGAGGTTCAGCCGTGTGCACTACAACATCCCAGACGTCCACCCCGCCGCGGTGATCAGCGCATTCCACCAGAACGTGCGTAACCGCAGGATGCGGGAGGAGATGGCGATGTGCAAAATCAAGGAGGTCAGCGAACTTTACGCCCTGGCCGACAAGTGTGCACGCGCTGAGGAGGGGAGGAGGCTCCCCGAAGAAAGTGTTGTAGAAGGAGACTCCGACAGTGAAGGTACCGCCCCGGCAAGGAGAGGCCGGCGGCGGAACGGCAAGAAGAAGAAAAACCCAGAGGTACTGGTTGTCGAGAAGTCCGGCAGCGAGGGCTCCGCCAAGAAAGCCCAGGCGGGAGGCCCCGGCAAGGAGGTTGCTGGGTGCGCCAACTGCCGGGCGGTGGCGGCTGCCGATAAGCGGGACGGTACCGACAAGAAGTACTGCAAGATCCACCGCACCAGGGGCCACGACCTCCAGAGTTGCAAGCAAGTCGAGCGACTCGTCGACCTGCAAAAGGACGAGTACGCATGACGCGACAAGGAGAGGTCCCAGGCAGGCGGCGGGGGATCCGGCACGAAGTGTCCCGGCCCGGGGGAGTGCCGCGGCAAGGACAAGCAGCGGCAAGCAGACAGACCTCCCCGGGGGCGCGACAAGAGCGAAGACGAATACGACGACGAAGACATGGAAGACCCCGAGACCAGCGAGCAGTAGTTCCAGAAAGCCACTGAGGTCTTGTGTGTGGACGGCGGTGCCTCCCTGCACGCTTCCCACCACCAGCTTAAACGGTGGGTGCGGGAGGTCAATGCAGCGGAGCCACCCGTCGAGTCACGCAGACCCCTGAGATGGTCCAGCACGCCTATCATCTTCGACATTGAGGACCACCCTGATCGCACAACCGCGGTCGGGTGCTTGCCGATGTTGGTTTCCCCAACAATCCGCAACCTCAAGGTCACTAAGATGCTAGTTGATGGCGGGGCCGGCTTGAACCTGATCTCCTCTGCTATTCTCCGGAGACTCCAAGTTCCCGACAGCGAGCTCGAAGAAACCGGCACATTCCAAGGAATCAACCCGGGAAGGAGCAAGCCAAAGGGAAAGATCACGCTGCCGGTAACATTTGGCAGCGAGCTGAATTTCAGAACTGAGAAGGTCACCTTTGACGTCGCCGACCTTCCGTTGCCTTACAACGGGATCCTCGGCCGACCAGCACTCGCCAAGTTCATGGCGGCCTCTCACTATGCGTATAACATGCTCAAGATGCCCGGCCCGATAAGCGTCATTTCTGTCCCCGGCGACAAGAAGGATGCCCTTATCTGCGCCGACCAAATATACCGGGATGCAACAGCAGCAACGGCCCGCGACCCGCTTGCCGCTGGAGCTTCCGGGGGAAAGAAGAAGTCCGGCAAGTGCTCTGGCGCCCACTCCGGCAAGCGCGCCTCTTCGGAGTGCTGCGCTGCCGTCGAGGACGTGCCATCGAGCCCCGCCGGCATGAAGACCAAGACCGGTAAGTGCTTTGGCGCCCACTCCAGCAAGCGCGCCTCTTCGGAGTGCTGCGCTGCCGTTGAGGACGTGCCATCAAGCCCCGCCGGCATGAAGACCAAGTCCGGCGAACGCCCTGGCGCCCACTCCGGCAAGCGCGCCTCTTCGGAGTGCTGCGCTGCCGTCGAGGACGTGCCATCGAGCCCCGCCGGCAAGAAGGCCAAGCCCGGCGAATGCTCTGGTGCCCACTCCGGCAAGCGCGCCCCTTTGGAGTGCTGCGCTGCCGTTGAGGACGCACCATCGAGCCCCGCCGGTAAACACAAGGAGACGACGGCTGCTCCACCAGCGACCAAGAAGGTGCCCGCCAAGGAGGACGGCACTGGTGGTACCTTCACCATCAGTGCCACTCTCGGCCCCAAATAGGAAGGCGCGCTCGTTGCTTTCCTGCGGGCGAATGTCGATGTGTTTGCCTGGCAACCATCTGACATCCCCGGCGTTCCCAGGGAAGTGATTGAGCACCACCTTGTCGTCTGTCCTCATGCGCGGCCCATCAAGCAGAAGGTCAGGAAACAAGCAGTGGAGCGCCAAGAGTTTATCGCGGAGGAGATCAAGAAGTTGGAAGCGGCAGGCCTCGTCAGAGGCGTGCTCCATCCGACGTGGTTGGCCAATCCTGTCGTCGTGCGCAAGGCAAACGGGAAGTGGAGGCTTTGCATCGATTTCACCGATGTCAACAGAGCTTGCCCTAAAGATCCATTCCCCTTGCCGCGCATCGACCAGATTGTGGACTCCACGGTCGGATGCGACCTGCTTTCATTCCTTGACGCCTACTCCGGGTACCACCAAATATTCATGGCCGAAGAAGACAAAGAGAAGACTGCGTTCATCACTCCATGTGGCACGTACTGTTTTGTGCGGATGCCTTTTGGACAGAAGAACGCAGGCTTGACGTTCGCGAGGGTTGTCCACACTGCTTTTGAGCCACAGATCCACAGAAATGTGGAGGCCTACATGGATGATATTGTGGTCAAGAGCAGAGACAAGGCAACCTTGGTTCAAGACTTGGAAGAGACCTTTGCGAACTTGCGCAGGATCAGCCTCAAGCTCAACCCCGAGAAGTGCGTGTTCGGAGTTCCCTCCGGCAAGCTTCTCGGGTTCTTCGTGTCTCAGCGTGGGATCGAAGCCAACCCCGACAAGATCAAGGCCATCGAGCAGATTGAAGCACCAACGCGTGTCAAGGACGTGCGAAGACTTGCCGGCTGTGTGGCGGCTCTCAGCAGATTTATTTCCAGGTCTGCGGAACACACCCTGCCGTTTTTCAAAATCCTGAAAAAGGCCGGTCCAGTAAAATGGACTCCAGAAGCGGAGGCTGCGCTGCAAGACTTGAAGAAATACCTGTCCTCCGCTCCTATGCTTGTCGCGCCTAGACCGCAAGAGAAGTTGCTGCTCTACCTAGCGGCAACCAATCAAGTGGCTAGTGCTGCGTTAGTTGTGGAGAGGGTAGCTGATGACGAGCCAGCAGCCACGGCAAGCGCGTCCGACGGCAAGCAGGGGGCTTCCCCGACAAGCTCTGGCCCCAGCAAAGGCGGATCCGCGCAAGCGCAAGGGGAAGTGCAGAGGAAGAGGATGGTGCAGCGCCCAGTTTACTTCGTCAGTTCCCTCCTGCAGGGGGCTAGGTCGAGGTACTCTGGTGTGCAAAAATTGCTCTTCGGCCTCCTCATGGCCTCGAGGAAGCTGCGCCATTACTTCCAAGCACACGAGATCACAGTGGTCACTCGCTTTCCGCTTAAGAGGATACTGCAGAATCCCGAAGCGACAGGCAGGATTGTCGAGTGGGCACTAGAACTGTCAAGCTTTGGCCTCAAGTTCGAGAGCACATCGACCATCCAGAGCCGAGCATTGGCAGAATTCATAGCAGAGTGGACGCCGACACCAGACGAAGAAATTCCAGAGACGAGCATCCCCGGCAAGGAAGCAACCAAAGAGTGGCTGATGTACTTTGATGGTGCCTTTTCGCTGGAAGGCGCCGGTGTCGGCGCGCTGCTCATCGCGCCCACCGGAGAGCACCTCAAGTACGTCGTCCAGATGCACTTTCCCAAGGAGCAAGCAACCAACAATACGGCAGAGTATGAAGGTTTGCTCGCCGGTCTCAGGATCGCGGCGGAACTTGGGATCAAGAAGCTCATTGTCAGGGACGACTCGCAGCTCGTCGTCCGCCAAGTGAACAAGGATTACCAGTGCCCGTTGATGGAGGCTTACGTTGATGAAGTGAGGAAGCTGGAAGAGCGCTTTGATGGCCTGCAAATGGAATACGTTCCAAGGGCAGAAAACGACATCGCCGACGGCCTGTCAAAATGCGCCGCACTAAAGCTACCTGTGGAACCAGGGACTTTTGTGCTCAAGCTGACTCAGCCATCCGTGACACCATCGACTGGGCCAAGCAAGAAGAGAAGACCGGTCTCTGATGGCCCTCTCCCGGCAGAGCTTCCCGAAGCCGCCGCCAAGAGAGTCCCCGAGATCAACGCCAAGAGTGCTGAGGAGCTGCCCGCTCCGGCAAGCCCCAGGGTTTGCCCCGACGAAGCAGGCGCTCCCGGCAAGCCACGCCCCGGCAAGCTTGCCGAGGAACGTCAAGCTCCGGCTGAGCCCCAAGTCCTCGCCGTAGAAGCTGATGTTCCCGCAGCCGCTGACATGCCTTTGGTCCTCGTCGTCGAGCCCCAGGCTCCGACGTGGGCACAGCAGATCGTCAGTTTCCTCCAGGCAGGAGAACTTCCCGAAGAGCAAGAAGAAGCTGAAAGAGTAGCCCGGCAGTCCAGTATGTACCAGTTCGTCAACAGCGCGCTGTACAAAAGAGGACGCAATGGGGTGAAATTGAAGTGCATTCACCGGGAAGACGGACAGAAGCTGTTGGCGGAGATACACGGAGGCATATGTGGACACCACATTGGCGCCAGAGCACTTGCCGGAAAGGCGTTCCGGCAAGGCTTCTTCTGGCCCACAGCCCTCCAGGATGCAACTGCACAAGTAAGCAAGTGTGAAGCGTGCCAGTTCCATTCCAAGAAGATACACCAGCCAGCTCAAGCTCTCCAGACGATCCCTTTATCCTGGCCCTTCTCGGTCTGGGGGCTCGATATCCTCGGCCCCTTCCCCCGATCCGTCGGGGGCTTTGAGTACTTGTTCGTTGCCATCGACAAGTTCACAAAGTGGCCAGTCCGCGATCAAATTCTTCAGGTCGATTGTTTGCCGCTTCGGGATCCCCAACAGGATCATCACCGACAACGGTACGCAGTTCACAAGCCACGCCTTCATGCAGTACACCCAAGATCTCGGCAGCAAGGTCTGCTTCGCTTCTGTTGCTCATCCCCGGAGCAATGGTCAAGCGGAAAGGGCCAACGCCGAGGTACTGCGCGGGCTCAAGACCAGAAGTTTTGACAAGCTGCTCAAGCGCGGACGGAACTGGATCGAGGAGCTGCCGGCGGTTCTTTGGTCGGTCAGAACGACGCCAAATCGAGCCGCCGGCCAGACACCATTTGCTCTAGTCTATGGAGCAGAAGCAGTTACCCCCACGGAACTCGTATACGGGTCACCTCGAGTGCTCGCTTATGATGAGCTTGAGCAAGAGCGGTCGCGTGAAGATGACGCACTGCTCCTCGAGGAAGATCGTCTCCAGGCCGCTGTGCGATCCGCTCGCTACCAGCAAGCTCTGCGTCGCTATCATAGCCGCAAAGTTAAAGCCAGGAGCCTCGAGGAAGGCGACCTTGTTCTTCGGCGCGTTCAGTGGGCCAAGATACACAACAAGTTGACGCCAAAGTGGGAAGGCCCTTACCGGGTGAAACGAGTCACGAGGCCCGGCGCCGTCCGCCTCGAGACCGAAGATGGTACTCCGGTGAGCAACTCCTGGAACATTGAGCATCTTCGCAAGTTTTACCCGTAAGGCGCGGTTGTCGGACCCCGTCCGGCAACCAACTCTTTGTACAAAAGTCATGCCGCAGACGCATGTAATCCTTTGTACAAAGCCAGGCGCAGACCCTGGCCACAATGACGCGCTGGGGCCCCCCAAGTTTTAACATGCATGCTGAGTCGAGTCTCGTCCTTGGTTAGGGTTGATAGTGCCTAACAGTCGCTAACCCCTAACTTAGAGGTCGAGTCCGCGTCTTTTTCCCGTCCTTTCCCTTTGGCTCGCGGGAACTGCCTACCCTTGCCGAGCCGCTCAAGGACGAAGAAGGGGAGAAGGACGAGCCAGCACCCACCTCCCGACAAGCCAGAGTTGCCGGGGGCTGCAACCTCAGGTAAGTCTTTACATCCCTTATCATGCATTCTCTCGTGAGCTGCGGAATGTGAAAACCTTGCTTCCTCCTAAAAAGCTGCCGTGCTCTCTTAAGCGGCAAACCCCGGAGCGCGTTCCCGGGGCCCGCTTCGGATAGTAGCCGCGACGGCAAGGGGAGGAAGCGAGGGGCCGGAGCCCGCCTTCTCCCTGCCTCCGCCAAGAGCGTGAGGGGGGCCAAGGGGCGCGGGGGGACGGCAGGGTCCGTTGCCGGGCGGGGAAGTGTCTATCTTAACGGTGCAAAGGGTTCGCCCCTTGCCGCGGATGTACCCGCGAGACAAATGATCCGGCAAACGTCCCCTTTTCATTAAAAACATTCCACTCAGGTACAGTTCAGAGAGAATGAAAAACATGAAAGATGGGATTACAAGATTTAAATGCAACTAAGGCCCGAGGGCTTACAAGATAAAAAGAGATAAGGTGCCCGTAATCCCTTTCTTGTCTCTCTCCTCAGGAGGTACGGCAAGGAGGCGAGAAGGGCAAAAGGGGCGCCTAGACGAGCTACGGGTGGCGAAAGACGCCAACAGAGCGTCCGAGGCCCCACCCCGGAGCTCCGGAGGCCGGAAAAAGACGGCGACGCCGGAAGCGGAGATCGAGGAGGCGGCAGGACGTCAACACGCTGTCGAGGACATCTAGCCCTCGTACTCCGAGTTGACGGCCTTGCCGCCAGTTTCTTCCGCAGCCTCGCCACTCCGGCCGCCCGAGAAGACGAAGCCCCGCCAAGAGGAGCTTGCCGGGCCGGAGAGAAGACCCCGGTGGTCGTCGCCGCGAGCAGGGGTGGTGACGGCGTCTGGGGCGAGGTTGGAAGACGAGGCAGTGGCCTTGCCACCCGCCCTCTTCCTCTTCTGCATCCTCCCTACGCCAGCCGCCCAAGGAGACGACCCCGGGGAGTTCACGGCGCCAGCGACGCGGACGATGGGGGCCGCCGGTGCCACGCGGAGCTGCGACTAGCGCCTAGTCGTGCTCGTCACCCCGGCGACTGCCCGCCCTCGTCGTCGCTGTCGCTCCCCTCCTCGTCACTCTCGCTCGAGGAGGAGCCTTCGCTGTCGGAGGAGCTATCCATGCAGCACCGGGCCCGGGTGCCGAGGTCCCCGAAGACCTTGACGGAGAGGAGATCGCCCTCCATCAGCTTGAAATGGAGGGTGAACCCCGCCGTCAAGCTGTGGATCCGGGCAAACGACCTCCACCCTCGGCCAAGACACATCACGCCGGGGGCTCGGGATTCGACGTGGACTCGCGTACCACTGATCCCGCAGCCCCTCATGCGCAGTCTCAGCGTCTCGTGTTGTTCCGCCTCCAAGACGTCCGCGAAGCGGACCGGGAGGCGGAGGCGACGGCGAGGCGCCCAGCGCAACCTGATGATGAACTCGCAGGGGTCGTCCCCGAGATGAACCGCCGGGGGAAACGGAGCCGCCGGCGGAGGCGAGGCCGGCGCGCCGTCCTGCCCGCCTCGAGCGCCTCGGCCCCGTCCATGGCCTCGTCCACGACCTCGCCCCTCCCCCTTCCCCTTACGGTTGGCTCCGCCGCCACGGGTGCAAGGGGAGGAGGGGCTCGCTGCCTGGCGGCAACCCTTGCCGCCACCGAAGAAGGACCAGGGTTCCCTTTCTCCATAACAGTTGGGGAGAGGGGACCAGGGATCAAAGAGAAGAAGGAAGGGAGGAGTGCGGACCCTCATCGCCCCCTTCCGCTCCTTATAAAGGGGTGGAGTGGGGGCTCGGCCGCCCCGCCCAACCAATCAAAGCAGAGGAAGGGCAGGCGACGGGGCCGACTCTCTACATCAACCCGCGCCGGCCCGGTTTTCCGCCTCCACCACCGCGACCCCAAGTGCATGGGGGACGCGTGGCAGGCGAGTAGGGCTGAGGCGACGGATGAAGCGACCTCTCCCCACCCGTGATCGTGGGGACGGGCGCCCCGAAAGCCGCGCCTCGACCCCGTTCGTTCACCAAGCCGCGCCTCCATGTCCCCTCCCCCATTTGAAAATGGGGGCGGGCGCTTCACCTTTCCAAATAAAAGAGATCGTGCACGACGTGACGCATGCCTGCGGGCCTCAGTCCCGCGCACGCCACCCACGTCACGCATGCCTCGCCCCCCCCCCCACGACACCGCGATAAACGCGCGCCACTTGGGGAGGGCGCGACGAGCACGGAGTTAAGGAGCAGCGCAACCCAGGCCACGCGTGCCCGTGCACTGTTAGGGCCTGGCCCAACAACGCTCGGCACCGTGTATGGCCCAGACCCGGGGGCTCCTGTCGGTGTACTAAAGTAGGGGTACCTTAATACCCCGAACTTGTGCACGGGCAGTAGTAGCGTCCCGCGGCAAGGCCTGCCAGGGGAGCGACAAGAGTCTCCACGGCCCTTTCCGGGCCGGACGAAGGCCAAGGGATCGAGCCTAGAAGACCAAGCCCCGGCAAGAGGAGCTTGCCGGGTCGAGAAGGCAAGGTCTGGCAAGAGGAGCTTGCCGGGCCAAGGCGACAAGGCCCCGGCAAGAGGAGCTTGCCGGGACGACTAAGCCGAAGCACCAAGGCCCCGGCGGGAGGAGCTCGCCGGGACGGCCAAGCCAAGGCACACCAAGAGAAGCCCGCCGCGGCGCTCCGCGCGCCCCGGCCAGGCCTGGCGAGCAGCAAGCTCCCAGGTGCGGCAAGGCAACTATCGCTGCAAGCCACTTGCCGCGGCAAACCACCACATCAGGCCTGCGCTCCAGCTCACCTGCCCACGCGTCGCTCTGGGGCTTCCCTGGAGGCACGTGGCGGGACGCCGCGCAACCTGAGACGCGCGGTGGCATGCGACGTTGGCAGAGTCGCCCCCGTGGCAAGCGAAGGCGCTCCTAACGGTCTGCCTCGGCACTGTTCAGGCGATCCAGACGGGCATTTAATGCCTTTGTCTCCCGCCGTCAGAGTTAGGTGCGATAGCACTGTGCGGCCACTGTTTGCACAGCCGCTTGCCATTTTTACCCTCACCTACGTCGCTACCTGTGGGAAACCCCTTAGCACATAAAAGGAGGCCCATGCGCACGTAGAAGGGGGGAGGAGAGACCGGAAAAAGGAGAGGAGAGACCGGAAGGGATCCAGACCCCCAGAGGAACCCTAGAGCCCAGGGAGATCGAACCCTAGGGACTACGTCCAGCTCCAACTCATTGTAGCTTCTTGCGCCCCAGAGCAAGAACCCCAATCAACCAGACATGCAGCAGTAGGGTTTTACGAATCCATGCGGCCCGAAGCTGGGTAAAATCGTTGTGTGTGTGTGTCACCTCGATCTGCTCTTTGTGCATCCTCCGCCCCCGCCGAACCGACAAGGGGCTCCGTCCCCATAGGTGCTCGTGGAGGCAGATATCCCCCGACATGTTCTATTTAATTCGATAATCGTATTTCCTTTCCATTGTTTTGTTTAACCTTTCTTGAAATCTAATTTATCTCAGCGGAGATAATTCCCTACTCAGGTAAACACATCGGTGTACAACTCCGTCAGTAAGGCCCTGTCATTATTGTTGATGTCAATTCGCTAACCACCGATGGACGAGAACCTTGCCTATTGGCCACCTCGTTCAACAAGCAGGAAAATGGTTCTCTTTGTCCCTCTCCCCATGATACCGATGTTGTTGCCAACATAACTACCAGGCTATCCTCTGACATGCCTTGCTTACATGATCATGTAAGATGTCACCACCCTTCCTACTTTTAACCCACATGGTGGGCCCATAACCCACAGTTCCACAAGATTGAAACCTGACTCTCCTGTACACCCTTCTTGCCAAAGTTATTCCTCACGCTTGATTTCTATGTAATTCATGGGTCACCTTCCTAGTGACCTATTCTGGTATCAAACACAATACTTATTCTTGATGATCTGGACCCCTTTCACACGTTGTTTCATACATCGAACGAGTTTCTGTCCGTTTGAAACTTCTTATTTTCCTCTCGACATGTTTTAGTGGTTAAACTCGAGAGATAATCATGTGCTCATTCATGGGATAACCCCTAGATGATTAACCCTTATAGCATCCTATCATTGTCAAGCTTCCCTTACCGGCCGAAGACTTAAAGGGCTCCTCGGATACCCGACGTGTGAGATCTTCAGATTTAGCTCGGCAATCCTCAAGATAGAAGATGAGAAGATTTGTTGAACCAGTTTTCAGGACCGACGACCAAAGATGAAGAACAGTTTGAAAGAACTGACGAGCGTCCCCAACTTGAAGACCGGTTCAGGGGGCTACTGACGGTGTCCTGGACTAGGGGTACTCACCACGTCGTCTCCCGATCAGTGGGATTGGTCCGAGGACCACCATGGTCGTTTACTCATGGGCCAGTTCGGACAGCTGACGTATACACGAGGAAGATTCCACAAGACTTGGTTATCAAGATAAGAACTCCTCTCCACCGACGTATTCGACTAGGACTCTTGTTATCCTTGGCCTCTGGTACATTATATAAGCCGAGGTCGGGCTAGTCAATAGGAATATGCTAGATCATTATGATATTATTCATCATACCCTTAGGTTTAACCACAACATATGATCTCGAGGTACATCAACTCTTGTAATCTCTGTATTCATCAAGATCAATCAAGCAGGAAGTAGGGTATTACCTCCATTAAGAGGGCCCAAACCTGGGCAAACATCGTGTCCCCTATCTCCTATTACCCATAGATCAATGACACACAGGTTCATACCCCCTACCGGAGATCTGCCGGTTTTGACACCGACAACGCTCCAAGCAAACCACATATCATGTGGTGAATACAAATATAGCATCAAATAAATTTACCGATAGATGAAGACGAAAGAGGGGATGCCATCCGAGACATCCCCAAGCTTACGCTCTTGTTTGTCCTTGAATATTACCTTGGGGTGCCTTGGGCATCCCCAAGCTTAGGCTCTTGCCACTCCTTATTCCACAGTCCATCGAATCTTTACCCAAAACTTGAAAACTTCACAACACAAAACTCAATAGAAAATCTCATAAAATATAATCACCACTTTTGGTACTGTTCTGAACTCATGCCTTATTTATATTGGTGTAATATCTACTGTATTCCAACTTATCCACGGTTCATACCCCCCCCCCCCCCCCGATACTACCCATAGATTCATCAAAATAAGCAAACAACACATAGAAAATAGAATCTTTCAAAAACAGAATAATGTGTAGTAATCTGTAAACTTCGAATACTTATTTAACTCCAAAATTTCTGAAACATTAGGACAACAGAGGAAATTTGTATATCAATCTTGTGTAAAAAAAATCAGATTTTGATCATGCTTCTGTGATTTTTGAAAATTCTGAGGCTGGGCACAAAAGTTTTTGTTTTTCAACAAGATCAAATCAACTATCACTGTAAGCCATACCAAAGGTCTTACTTGACACAAACACTAATTAAAACACAAAAACACATCTAAATAGAGGCTAGATTGATTATTTATTGAAAAACGGAACCAAAAAGCAAGAACAAAAATAATATTGGGTTGCCTCCCAACAAGCGCTATTGTTTAACACCCTTAGCTAGGCAAAAAACATAGATCTAGGTATTGCCATCTTTGGTATGCAATTCCTTTCTCGTCAAATCTTCCAAAACTCGCCTTAACAAATCTATCATTTCCTTTATTTCCCTTTTAGCAGATGAATTTAAATCATGAAAAGGACTTTGATTAGTGATTTTGACATTCATAAACCCGTTATCAGGATCATCCCCATATATATCATCATATAAAATATGTATCTCGTCTCTAACGGCTTCCTTCATCATCTTATTCAACCAATCCTTACTAAATCCTACGTCCGCCTTGTAATCCAATCAAAATCCTCGTAGGCCTCAAGGTACAAGGCTTGAGAGATTTCTAAATAGGGAAGTCTCCTAAGATTTTCACTATAAGATTGATTTGACACCGACAACGCTCCAAGCAAACCACATATCATGTGTTGAATAAAAATATAGCCCCAAAGAAATTTACCGATAGATGAAGACGAAAGAGGGGATGCCATCCGGGGCATCCCCAAGCTTACGCTCTTGTTTGTCCCTCAATATTACCTTGGGGTGCCTTGGCCGTCCTCAAGCTTAGGTTCTTGCCACTCCTTATTCCGTAGTCCATCAAATCTTTACCCAAAGCATGAAAACTTCACAACACAAAACTAAATAGGAAATCTCATAAAATATAATCACCACTTTTGGTACTGTTGTGAAGTTATTCTTTATTTATATTGGTGTAATATCTATTGTATTCCAACTTATACATGGTTCATACCCCCCGATACTATCCATAGATTCATCAGAATAAGCAAACAACACATAGAAAATAGAATCTGTCAAAAACAGAACAATGTGTAGTAATCTGTAAACTTCGAATACTTATGTAACTCCAAAATTTCTGAAACATTAGGACAATAGAGGAAATTTGTATATCAATCTTGTGTAAAAAAATTAGAATTTTACCATGCTTCTGTGATTTTTAAAAATTCTGAGACTGGACAGAAAACTTTCTGTTTTTCAGCAAGACCAAATCAACTATCACTGTAAGCCATACCAAAGGTCTTACTTGACACAAACACTAATTAAAACACAAAAACACATCTAAACAGTGGCTAGATTGATTATTTATTGAAAAACAGAACCAAAAAGCAAGAACAAAAATAATATTGGGTTGCCTCCCAACAAGCGCTATTGTTTATCGCCCTTAGCTAGGCAAAAAACATAGATCTAGGTATTGCCATCGTTGGTATGCAATTCCTTTCTCATTAAATCTTCCAAAACTCGCCTAAACAAATCTATCCTTTCCTTTATTTCCCTTTTAGTAGATTAGTTTAAATCATGAAAAGGACTTTGATTAGTGATTTTGACAGTCATAAACCCGTAATCAGGATCATCACCATATATATCATCATATAAAATACGTATCTCGTTTCTAACTCGTTCCTTCATCATCCTTTTGAACCAATCCTTATTAAATCCTACATTCCCCATGTAATCCAATCAAAATCCTCGTATGCCTCAAGGTACAAGGCTTGAGAGATTTCTGAATAGGGAACTCTCATCCTAAGATTTTCACTGTAAGATTGATAATACCTATATTCCAAACTACACATAGTTTCTTTATCATGGAGGATATCTCCAGTGGAGGGTGTTCAACATCTTTATTATAGAAATAAAAAATCTCCCTAGCCTGTTGCATTACAAAATCAAATTCTCACATAACGATGATAGTGGTAATCTTTTTATCTTTAGGATGACTAATATTGGGATGTTCGTAAAACACCTTTCGCAAAGCAGGATGGATGTGCACAAATTTTCTTTCTAGTTTTTCAACAAGCATGACAACAGCATCCACATAAAAATTTGTATAGAGAAGAATAGATCTTTTACTAATGGGCATAGATCCCATAAAATCAAAGAATACTTGAATAACACTTTTCCCAATAATATTACCATCTCGCACATGAAAACTTTTTGCTTTGTAATTAGGGGGAGTTTCAGTTTCATGATCCAAAGAACAAGATCCAAGTTTTTCCTCAAGATTTATACTAGCAAGACCCTCAAAATTTTCAACGATAACCTCCCCAGATTCAGACATGGTGGAAACAAACTGATCTAGCAAACGAACAAGCAAGAGAGGCAAGCAAAGAGACGAACAAAAGAAGGGCGAATAAAAAGGCAAATCTTTTTGAAAATCGTTTTAGAAGTGGGGGAGAGGAAAACGTAGGGCAAACGGCAAATAATGTAATGCAAGAGATGAGAGTTTTATGATGGGTACTTGGTAGGCTTGACGTAGATCTCGCCAGCAACGGCGCCAGAAATTCTTCCTACTACTTCTTGAGCTTGCGTTGGTTTTTTCCTTGAAGATGAAATGATGATGCAGCACAGCAACGATAAGTATTTCCCTCAGTTAAGAACCAAGGTATCAATCCAGTAGGAGAAACGCGCAAGTCCCCAATAGATGCACCTACACAAACAATCAAACACTTGCACCCAACGCGATAAAGGGGTTGTCAATCCCTTCATGATCAATTGCAAAGGTTAGATCTTATAGAGATAAATAGAACTAAATAAAGATAAAATATTTTGGGGTTTTTGGTTAATAGATCTGAAAATAAAAGATTGCTCGACCACAAATCCCATCTTGCTCGACCACGTCTCGCAGCATGGGTCTGGAAAAGCCCGAAACCTACCTTTGAACTACCCAGTTACGGAGTAGCGTTTGGTCGGCCCAAAGCAAGTCTGTCACCATCCCGAGTACATGTGTCAGCTTAGGTCTTAGGACATAGAACGTATGTTGCACTAGAGACTCACAGATGACATATCGCTGCGTCTCATAGTTGGGTCTATCCGACTTGGACCTTATCTTGACTCGGATCCGACTACGTCGAATCCGACCAGACCTTTCCAAGTCCATATTATCCGGTTAGCATCCAATGCTCCATGGCTAGTGAGACCAAGCCATCGACCGTGTCATATGCTAGTCTAGTCGGCTGCGTGTCCACACAGCCCTTTCGACTAGGGATCTTTTAGGATAGTCATCATACAATGCATAGTCCCACAAACAAGTCATGTACTTGCTGATACACATCATTGATAATGTCCAAGGACTATCTTTATTCATAAACACGTAGGAAATATCATCATACATGATTGCCTTTAGGGCATATCTCCAACACTGCGATGTGTCAAGAGAATAGGAGCGAGCTGGCAAGATAGCCTGGCAAGCCTTGCCGGGAAACCAGTGACGTGACACTAAGCGGTGCATTTAATGCACCCTGTCAACCAACAGAGTTAGGTATGATAGCACTGTTTGCTATCATATCAGTGGATAATGACTACTTTGCCATTGTGGTGACCCCTTGATCTATAAAAGGAGGCCCAGGGCACTCATAGGAAAGGCTGGAAACTTGACGAACCCACACCCCCATATGCGCGTAGTCGCTACTGCCCTAAGGCGACCCCTGCCGGGCAAGTGTACTACATTGCACCATACCCATTCCACTATCAATCCACCAAAGCAGGAGTAGGGTCTTACGCCTCGTGGCGGCCTGAACCTGGGTGAATTGCTTGTGTTCTCTCTGTCGTGTTGCCGTGCGCTGGTCTGCAATTTGTGTAACGCGACGTCCCCCTGCCGAACCAGCAAGGGCCCTCCTGGTCCCATAGGTGGCCGTGGATATCTCGCGACATCTTTGGTGCGCTAGGTAGGGGGTTCGCTTGTGCGAACCTGAAAACGTGCGAGGCGCGTCATCTTCATCACCATCTTCGACTTCGATGATGCCATTGACCATGGCGCCTAAGAAGAAGTCCGGCCCTTCGGCCCATCCGTCCACCTCGAAGGCTCCGCCACCCGCGGCCTTTGGTGCTTAGGAGGATGCGGGAACGAGCGAGGACGTGAACGCTGCTGGGGGCGTGGTTGGAGCAGGTGGCGCCATCGCCACTCCCCCTGCGGCCAACACAGGGGCAGGAGATATCGGAGGAGAACATCATCAGCAACGCCTCGGCGGTCACGCTCCACAAGGTGCGGGCGAGGGGGTCACTCCGTCTGCACCCTCTCCTCCCACTAACGGGCATAGCCGCAACAACAGCGCTCGGTCCGGGGTGATCCATCACCCTCCGGCCACCCCCACCGCGGGAGCGACCATGGCCATGTGCCTCTTCCCGGACAAGTCGACTAAACTGCTGCGCTCGACGGAGCCGCTAACCGACGAGCACCACCGCCGCGGGAACCCACTGCCCAGGTGGTCGTTCCACACCTGCGTGGACGCGGCACCACCGTTGTTGCCGCCGCTGGCACCATCAGGAGCCAGGCGATGGTGCGGTCCACGTCATCAACATCTATGCCAAGCATAGCCACGGACGCTATGGCGCGAGCTCAGTTGCTGCTGAGGTTTCCACCTGCGGCCGAGAAGCTGGATGAATGGCGTACCACCATCCAGATACTGCTCAGTTTTGCCAAAGCTGGGGGCTCACGACGAGATGGACCGCCACGACCTCCCCAAGCAACAGCAACCGCACGTACTTGTCGGTGTACTAAAGTAGGGGTACCTTAGTACCCCAGACTTGTGCACGGGCAGTTGTAGCACCCTGCGGCAAGGCCCGCCCAGGAAGCGCCAAGAGAAGACCAAGCATTCAAGACAAGGCCCCCGGCAAGAGGAGCTTGCCGGGCCGAGAAGACAAGGCCCCGGCAAGAGGAGCTTGCCGGGCCAAGAAGACAAGGCCCCGGCAAGAGGAGCTTGCCGGGCCAAGAAGACAAGACCCCGGCAAGAGGAGCTTGTCGGGAAGGCCGAACCCAGGCACCATAAGAGAAGCCCGCCACGGCGCGCTATGCGCCCCGGCAAGGCCTGATAGCCGGCAAGCTATCAGGCGCAGGAAGACGACCCCCGCGGCAAGCCACTTGCCGCGGCAAATCGCCACCTCAGGACTGCGCTCCGGCTCGCCCGCCCACGCGTCGCTCCGGGGCTTCCCCCAAGGGCACGTGGCGGGGCGCCGCGCAGCCTGGGGTATGCGGTGGCATGCAGCCACCATCGTGGCGAGCGGTGGCGCACCTAACGGTCCGCCTCGGTGCTTCCCGGGCGACCGTGACGGGCATTTAATGCCCTTGTCCCCTACCGTCAGAAGTAGGTGTGATAACACTGTGCCGTACTGTAGCGCCACCGTTCCCGCACTGTTACAGCTACCACCCCTTTTACACTTTTACCCCTTTCTCTTACGTTGACACCTGTCGGTGACCCCTTTGCGCTATAAAAGGAGGCCCGTGTGCAACGTAGAGGGGGTTCCGGGGTTCCGGGTGCCGGGTTCCGGGGTTCCGGGGTTCCGGGGTTCGGAGATTTGGGATCCAGACAGCCATACGCTCGGGGCAGCTAGCTCTCCAAGCTCCCGGGCTCCCCAGTTCAATACAACCAAGCAGGAGTAGGGTTTTACGCGTCCATCGCGGCCCGAACCTGGGTAAACCGCCCGTGTGCTCGCCTCGATCTGCTCTCTGTGCTCCCTCCGCCCCCTCACCGGACAACGAAAGGGGCTCCGGCCCCATAGGTGCTCGCGGGGGACACCGTCCGCCCCGACATCTTTGGCGCGCCAGGTAGGGGGGCTGCCGGGGGACAGCCCGCTCCTGCGGATCCCAGGATCCGTCCAGTCGAAGCAGGTGCCCCCGATAAGCCTTGCTCCAGCAAGCAGATCAGCAGTCTGAACGCCGAGGAACAGTCCGCTCCTGCGGATCCGAGGATCTGTCCAGTTGAAGCGGGGGTTCCCGACAAGCTTTGGCATTCCTTCCCACGGGCGCGTGTGCGGCCCTCCTCGAGTATCCACTCGCGCAGAGACTGGGCAAGAAGCAGCTGCTCCTTGAGGAGGACCGCCTTCTGGCCGCTGGGCGAACGATTCGCCTCCAGCGAACTCTGCGCCGCTCCCGTAGCCGCAGAAGTTAGCGCCAGAAGTCACGAGAAAGGCGACCTCGTTCCCCGGCGCGCCTCGTCCGCCGGGGTGCCAAACGAGTTGACGCCGACCGTGGGAGGAATCTTGCCAGCGCGGTTGCCGGAACCCGTTCCGCCAACCATCCTCTCTGCCCAAGTCTTGCCGCAGTTGCATGTGATCCTTGGCGCAGAGAGGGGCGCGGATCCCCAAGCATAGCTACGCCTAGCTCTGGAGGGTCGTGAGGCCCTGCGCCTTTGCTTACCCCCAGGACGGGCTGGATGCTGCCCAAGGAGGTTTTACCCTACCGGGCGGCAAGCGATAAGAAAAGATAAGTTGCCGGAGCTCGAGCAATTGCCCCATCAATTTTTAAGAGTTATCTCCCTCGAACGACCGAGCCTTGGTTGAGAGGCCTGAGCGCGGAAGGACCGGCACGAGACTGGTTGCGCCCTCATTTCGTTTCGAGTCCGCTCAACGACTTGAGTGTGCTACACCCCGAGTAGCGTCCTCACTTTGTTTCGAGCTCGCCCGGCACCCTAAGCGTGCTGCGACCGCAGTCGCACCGCTTACTTTGCCTTGAGCCTGCTCAACAATCTGAGTGAGCGGCAACCAGCCGCGGCGAGGTTTCTTGCCGGTGTTAGCCCCGCCAGCGGGTCGCTGACGTCCCGCACTCGGCGCCCGTGGCAAGGCGGAGGCCTACGCCGGCAAGTCCCCGAAAGCGTAGGGCGGAAACAAACAAGGCGCCGGTCAAGTAGAGAAGATAACAGTGCGATGCATTGCCTAAGATAAAAAGTTATATTACAAAATGCCTTACTGCTGCTCTAACCAGCCGTTTCCATGGCATATTTAACAGCGGCAGGGAAAGGAGATAAAAGAAAGGGGCAGGCGACTGGGGCCGACCCACTGCATCGACCCGCGCCGGCCCGACTCCCTGCCTCCGCCGCCGCGACTCCGAGTGCATGAGGACCGCGTGGTGGGCGCGCAGAACCGAGGCGACGGGTGGGACGACCTCTCCCCATCCCGTGATTACGGGGAACGGACGCCTCGAAAGCCGCGCCTCACCCCCGTTCATTTATCGAGCTGCGCCTCCGCACCTCCCTCCACTTAAAGAGGGAACGGGCGTTTCGCCCCCACGACGCCGCGATAAGCGCGCGCCGCCTGGGGAAGGTGCGACGGGTGCGGAGTTAAGGAGCAGCGCGACCAAGGCCATGCGTGCCCGTGCACTGTTAGGGCCTGGCCCAACGACGCTCGGCACCGTGTGTGGCCCAGGCCCGGGGGCTCCTGTCGGTGTACTAAAGTAGGGGTACCTTAGTACCCCAGACTTGTGCACGGGCAGTTGTAGCACCCTGCGGCAAGGCCCGCCCAGGAAGCGCCAAGAGAAGACCAAGCATTCAAGACAAGGCCCCCGGCAAGAGGAGCTTGCCGGGCCGAGAAGACAAGGCCCCGGCAAGAGGAGCTTGCCGGGCCAAGAAGACAAGGCCCCGACAAGAGGAGCTTGCCGGGCCAAGAAGACAAGACCCCGGCAAGAGGAGCTTGTCGGGAAGGCCGAACCCAGGCACCATAAGAGAAGCCCGCCACGGCGCGCTATGCGCCCCGGCAAGGCCTGATAGCCGGCAAGCTATCAGGCGCAGGAAGACGACCCCCGCGGCAAGCCACTTGCCGCGGCAAATCGCCACCTCAGGACTGCGCTCCGGCTCGCCCGCCCACGCGTCGCTCCGGGGCTTCCCCCAAGGGCACGTGGCGAGGCGCCGCGCAGCCTGGGGTATGCGGTGGCATGCAGCCACCATCGTGGCGAGCGGTGGCGCACCTAACGGTCCGCCTCGGTGCTGCCCGGGCGACCGTGACGGGCATTTAATGCCCTTGTCCCCTACCGTCAGAAGTAGGTGTGATAACACTGTGCCGCACTGTAGCGCCACCGTTCCCGCACTGTTACAGCTACCACCCCTTTTACACTTTTACCCCTTTCTCTTACGTTGACACCTGTCGGTGACCCCTTTGCGCTATAAAAGGAGGCCCGTGTGCAACGTAGAGGGGGTTCCGGGTGCCGGGTTCCGGGGTTCCGGGGTTCCGGGGTTCGGAGATTTGGGATCCAGACAGCCATACGCTCGGGGCAGCTAGCTCTCCAAGCTCCCGGGCTCCCCAGTTCAATACAACCAAGCAGGAGTAGGGTTTTACGCGTCCATCGCGGCCCGAACCTGGGTAAACCGCCCGTGTGCTCGCCTCGATCTGCTCTCTGTGCTCCCTTCGCCCCCCTCACCGGACAACGAAAGGGGCTCCGGCCCCATAGGTGCTCGCGGGGGACACCGTCCGCCCCGACAGTACTGCTAGCCGAACGGAGGGGGCCGTCCCCACGGTGCAGTCCCCACCATGGCAGCCGACACGGGCGTGTCAATGTACAAAAGAAGGGGCGCACCTTTGTACCCCTTTACCTATGCACGGGCAGTTGGAGTCGCGCCCACGGCCATACCAAGCAGAGCAGGGGAGGTGAACCGAGGTAAAACCAAAGCCCGAGGCAGCCAGAGCAATGCCAATGCCAAGAACACAAAGAGCAGAGGGGCGGAGCAATTTTCCCCCGGCAAGACCCTTGCCGGGGCAGCACGCCCAAACGCCAACGGAGCAAGCCACCCTTGAGCCCACGTCCCCGACACCGTCGACCACGTTGGGCCAGGGCTCAGGAGGCACCTCCATGGTGGCATGCAGATCTTTATGAAGACATATTCAAGATCAGATGAGGGTTAGAAGACAACGATCCTCGGCAAGATCCTTGCCGAGGAGAACCACGCGACCCTCGGCAAGATCCTTGTCAAGAACGACAGTGCGCCACGGCAAGGCCCTTGCCGGGCCACCCGACAAGGCCCTCGCCAAGGGCACCAGCAGGGCCACTGCCAGGCCCGCACCAACCAAGCTTCCACCGTCGTTTGCATGCAGCTGCCATCCCAACCAGCTAGGCAGGCACCTGCGTGGCAACATGCAGCTCCCAGGCCAACTCAGCAAGCACCAGCGTGGCAGCATACGGATCTTCATGAAGACCCTACTGATACGTCTCCAACGTATCTATAATTTTTTGTTGCTCCATGCTATATTATCTACTGTTTTGGACTATATTGGGCTTTATTTTCCACTTTTATATTTTTTTTCGGACTAACCTATTAACCGGAGGCCCAGCCCAAAATTGTTGTTTTTTGCCTATTTCAGTGTTTCGAAGAAACAGAATATCGAACGGAGTCCAAACGGAATAAAATCTTCGGGAACGTGATTTTCTCACCGAACGTGATCCAGGAGACTTGGACCCTACGCCAAGGCATCAGAGAGGCGGTCACGAGGGTGGGGGGCGCCCCCCCTTAGGGCGCACCCTCCTGCCTCGTGGGCCCCTCGGAGCTCCACCGACGTACTTCTTCCTCCTATATATACCTACATACCCCCAAACGATCAGAACAGGAGCCAAAAACCTAATTCCACCGTTGTAACTTTCTGTATCCATGAGATCCCATTTTGGGGCCTGTTCCGGAGCTCTGCCGGAGAGGGCTGTCATCACGGAGGGCTTCTACATCATCATAGCCTCTCCGATGAAGTGTGAGTAGTTTACCGCAGACCTGCGGGTCCATAGTTATTAGCTAGATGGCTTCTTCTCTCTTTTTGGATCTCAATACAATGTTCTCCCCCTCTCTTGTGGAGATCTATTCGAAGTAATCTTCTTTTTGCGGTGTGTTTGTTGATACCGATGAATTGTGGGTTTATGATCAAGTCTATCTATGAATAATATTTGAATCTTCTCTGAATTCTTTTGTGTATGATTGGTTATCTTTGCAAGTCTCTTCGAATTATTAGTTTGGTTTGGCCTACTAGATTGGTTTTTCTTGCCATGGGAGAAGTGCTTAGCTCTGGGTTCGATCTTGCGGTGTCCTTTCCCAGTGACAGAAGGGGCAGCAAGGCACATATTGCATCGGTGCCATCGAGGATAACAAGATGGGGTTTATTTCATATTGCATGAATTTATCTCTCTACATCATGTCATCTTGCTTAAGGCGTTACTCTGTTTTTAACTTAATACTCTAGATGCATGCTAGATAGCGGTCGATGAGTGGAGTAATAGTAGTAGATGCAGAATCGTTTCGGTCTACTTGACTCGGACGTGATGCCTATATACATGATCATACCTAGATATTCTCATAACTATGCTCAATTCTGTCAATTGCTCAACAGTAATTTGTTCACCGACCGTAGAATACTTATGCTCTTGAGAGAAGCCACTAGTGAAATCTATGGCCCCTGGGTCTATTCTCATCATATCAATCTCCATCACTTTAATCTTGCTTTGCTTTTTTACGTTGCCTTTTACTTTTAACTTTGCATCTCTATATCAAAAATACCAAAAACATTATCTATCAGTTCTCACTCTCGTAAGTGACCGTGAAGGGATTGACAACCCCTAATCGCGTTGGTTGCGAGTAGCTATCGTTTTGTGCAGGTACATGGGACTTGAGCGTGGCCTCCTACTGGATTGATACCTTGGTTAACAAAAACTGAAGGAAATACTTACGCTACTCTACTGCATCATCCTCTCCTCTTCGGGGAAACCAACGCAAGCTTAAGAGGTAGCAAGAAGAATTTCTGGCGCCGTTACCGGGGAGTCTACGCAAAAAGTCAACATACCAAGTACCCATCACAATCCCTATCTCTCGCATTACATTAGTTGCCATTTGCCTCTCGTTTTCCTCTCACCACTTCACCCTTGCCGGTTTATTCGCCCTCTCTCTCTCTCCCAATCTCCTTCTCCTTCTCCTTCTCCTCCTCTCTTTCCGTTTGCCTTTTTCTCGCTTGCCTTTGTTTGCTCATGTGTTGGATTGCTTGTTTGTCGCGATGGCTCAAGATACTACCAAATTGTGTGACTTCACCAATACCAATAATAATGATTTCCTTAGCTCTCCGATTGCTCCTCTTGCCAATACTGAATCTTGTGAAATCAATACTGCTTTGTTGAATCTTGTTACGAAAGATCAATTCTCCGACCTTCCTAGTGAAGATGCCGCTACTCATCTTAATAGCTTCGTTGATTTATGTGATATGCAAAAGAGAAAAGATGTCGATAATGATGTCGTTAAATTGAAGCTATTTCCTTTTTCGCTTAGAGATCGTGCTAAAGCTTGGTTTTTGTCTTTGCCTAAAAATAGTATTGATTCATGCTAGAAGTGCAAAGATGCTTTTATCTCTAAGTATTTTCCTCCCGCTAAGATCATCTCTCTTAGAAACGACATTATGAATTTTAAACAACTTGATCATGAACATGTTGCAAAAGCTTGGGAGAGAATGAAATTAATGATACGTAATTGCCCTACTCATGGTTTGAATTTGTGGATGATTATACAAAAATTTTATGCCGAATTGAATTTTGCTTCTAGAAATATTTTAGATTCAGCCGCGGGAGGCACTTTTATGGAAATTACTTTAGGAGATGCTACTAAACTCCTAGATAATATTATGGTTAATTATTCTCAATGGCACACTGAAAGATCCACTAATAAAAAGGTGCATGCTATAGAAGAAATCAATGTTTTGAGTGGAAAGATGGATGAACTTATGAAATTATTTGCTACTGAGAGTGTTTCTTCTAATCCTAATGATATGCCTTTGTCTACTTTGATTGAGAATATAATGAATCTATGGATGTGAATTTTGTTGGTAGGAATAATTTTGGTGACAACGCGTATAGAGGGAATTTTAATCCTAGGCCTTATCCTAGTAATCCTTCTAATAATTATGGGAATTCCTACAACAACTCTTATGGAAATTTTAATAAGATGCCCTCTGAATTTGAGAATAGTGTTAAAGACTTTATGAATTCACAAAAGAATTTTAATGCTTTGCTTGAGGAGAAATTGCTTAAAGTTGATGATTTGGCTAGGAACGTTGATAGAATTTCTCTTGAGGTTGATTCTTTAAAGCTTAGATCTATTCCTCCTAAGCATGATATAAATGGGTCTCTCAAAGCCATGAGAATTTCCATTGATGAGTGCAAGGAAAGAACCGCTAGGATGCGTGCTTCCATAGATGCCTTTATTAAAGCGTGTTCTTCGAATTCCTATGAAAATCAAGATGAAGATCTAAAAGTTATTGATGTGTCCCCTATCAAATCTTTGTTTTTCAATATGAATCTTGATGAAACTGAATATGATCTTCCTTTACCTAGAAGGCGTTCTAAAAATTCGGAGTATTTAGACCTTTATGATGAAATTGATGAAAGAGGGATTAAAAGAAATAAAACCCTAGATGTTGCTAAACCCACTATATTGGATTTCAAGGAATTTAATTATGAAAGTTGATCTTTAATTGATTGTATTTCCTTGTTGCAAAACATGCTAAATTCTCCTCATGCTTAAAGTCAAAAGAAAGCCTTTACCGAACATATTGTTGATGCCTTGATGCAATCTTATGAAGAAAAACTTGAGTTGAAATTTTCTATCCCTAGAAAACTCTATGATGAGTGGGAACCAACTATTAAAATTAAAATTAAAGATCATAAGTTTTATGCTTTGTGTGATTTGGGTGCTAGTGTCTCCACTATCCCCAGAACTTTGTGTGATTTGCTAGATTTCCATCACTTTGATGATTGCTCTCTAAACATGCATCTTGCGGATTCCACTATTAAGAAATCTATGGGAAGGATTAATGATGTTCTTATTGTTGCTAATAGGAATTATGTGCCCGTAGATTTCATCGTTCTTGATATAGATTGCAATCCTTCTTGCCCTATTATTCTTGGTAGACCTTTCCTTAGAACGGTTGGTGGGATTATTGATATGAAGGAAGGGAATATTAGATTTCAATTTCCATTAAAAAAAGGGCATGGAACACTTTCCTAGAAAGAAAATAAGATTGCCATATGAAACTATCATGAGAGCTACCTATGGATTGCCTACCAAAGATGGCAATACCTAAATCTATGCTCGCTTTTATGCCTAGCTAGTGGCGTTAAACGATAGCGCTTGTTGGGAGGCAACCCAATTTTATTTTTAGTTTTTGTGTTTTTATTCTGTTAGGGAATAAATAACCCATCTACCTTCTGTTTGGATGAGTTTTTGTGTTTTAATTAGTGTTTGTGCCAAGCTAGACCTATTGGATCTTCTTGGATAATAGTTATTTGATCTTGCTGTAATTTCCAGAAACTTTGCGCTCAGTGTCCGAATTATTAAAAATCATCAGAACGTGATAAAATACTTATTCCAATTGCTTATGACCAACAAACAAATTGTCTAGGTCTTCTAATTGTGGTATATTTTTTGGAGTTCCAGAAGTTTGCGTTAGTTATAGATTACTACAAACTGTTCTGTTTTTGACAGATTCTGTTTTTCGTGTGTTGTTTGCTTATTTTGATGAATCTATGGCTAGTTAAATAGTTTATAATCCATAGAGAAGTTGGAATACAGTAGGTTTAACACCAATATAAATAAAGAATGAGTTCATTACAGTACCTTGAAGTGGTTTTATGTTTTCTTTCTCTAATGGAGCTCACGAGATTTCTATTGAGTTTTGTGTTGTGAAGTTTTCAAGTTTTGGGTGAAATCTTTTGATGGATTATGGAACAAGGAGTGGAAAGAGGCTAAGATTGGGGATTCCCATGGCACCCCCAAGATAATCCAAGGACACCAAAAAGTTAAAGCTTGGGTATGCCCCGGAAGGCATCCCCTCTTTCGTCTACTTCCATCGGTATTTTACTTGGAGCTATATTTTTATTCACCAACATGATATGTGTTTTGCTTGGAGCGTCTTGTATTATTTGTGTCTTTGTTTGTTAGTGTGCCACAACCATCCTTGATGTACACACCTTTTGAGAGAGCCATTTATGAATTAAAATTTGATAGAATACTCTTTGTGCTTCACTTATATCTTTTGAGCTATGTAGTTTTGCTCTATGTGCTTCACTTATATCTTTTGAGCGTGATAATTTTGCTCTATGTGCTTCACTTATATCTTTTGAGCGTGATAATTTTGCTCTATGTGCTTCACTTAGATCTTTTAGAGCACAGTAGTGGATTTGTTTTAAAGAAACTATTGACCTCTCATGCTTCACTTAGATCATTTTGAGAGTCTTAATAGCATGGTAAATTACCTAATAATAATATGCTTGGTGTTCAAGAATTGTGAAACTTTATTTTGAGTGCATTGAATACTAAGAAAAGATTGAAGCATGATAATTGTTTTGAGATATGGAGGTGATAATATTAGAGTCATGCTAGTTGAGTAGTTGTGAATTTAAAGAATACTTGCGTTGAAGTTTGTGATTCCCGTAGCATGCACGTATGGTGAACCATTATGTAACGAAGTCGGAGCATGAGGTGTTTATTGATTGTCTATCTTATGAGTGGCGGTTGGGGACGAGCGATGGTATTTTCCTACCAATCTATCCCCCTAGGAGCATGCGTGTAATACTTTGCTTTGATAACTTCTAGATTTTTGCAATAAGTATATGAGTTCTTTATGACTAATGTTGAGTCCATGGATTATATGCACTTTTCCCATCCTTCCACCATTGCTAGCCTCTCTAATACCATGCACTTTTCGACGGTATCATACACCCACCATATACCTTCCTCAAAACAGCCACCATACCTACCTATCATGGCATTTCTATAGCCATTCCGAGATATATTGCCATGCAACTTTCCACCGTTCCGTTTATTATGACACGCTCCATCATTGTCATATTGCTAGCATGATCATGTAGTGGACATCGTATTTGTGGCAAAGCCACCATTCATAATTCTTTCATACATGTCACTCTTGATTCATTGCATATCCCGGTACACCGCCGGAGGCATTCATATAGAGTCATATCTTGTTCTGAGTGTCGAATTGTAATTGTTGAGTTGTAAGAAAAATAAAAGTGTGATGATCATCATTTTTAGAGAATTGCCCCAAGTGAGGAAAGAATGATGGAGACTATGATTCCCCCACAAGTCGGGATGAGACTCCGGATGATTTTATTTAGAAAAGAGGCCATAAAAGAAAAAGAAAAGGCCCAAATAAAAAAATGAGAGAAAAAGAGAGAAGGGACAATGTTACTATCCTTTTACCACACTTGTGCTTCAAAGTAGCACCATGATCTTCATGATAGAGAGTCTCCTATGATATTACTTTCATATACTAGTGGGAATTTTTCATTATAGAACTTGGCTTGTATATTCCAATGATGGGCTTCCTCAAATTGCCCTAGGTCTTCGTGAGCAAGCGAGTTGGATGCACACCCACTTAGTTTCCTTTGTTGAGCTTTCATATACTTATAGCTCTAGTGCATCCGTTGCATGGCAATCCCTACTCACTCACATTGATATCTATTAATGGGCATCTCCATAGCCCGTTGATAAGCCTAGTTGATGTGAGACTATCTTCCCCTCTTTTTGTCTTCTCCACAACCAGCATTCTATTCCACATATAGTGCTATATCCATGGCTCACGCTCATGTATTGCGTGAAGATTGAAAAAGTTTTGAAAATGTTAAAGTATGAAACAATTGCTTGGCTTGTCATCGGGGTTGTGCATGATTTAAATACTTTGTGTGGTGAAGATGGAGCATAGCCAGACTATATGATTTTGTAGGGATAACTTTCTTTGTCCATGTTATTTTGAGAAGACATACTTGCTTTATTAGTATGCTTGAAGTATTATTATTTTTTATGTCAACATAAACTTTGGTCTTGAATCTTTCGAATCTAAATATTCATACCACAATTAAGAAGATTTGCATTGAAATTATGCCAAGTAGCAGTCCGCATCAAAAATTCTCTTTTTATCATTTACCTACTCGAGGACGAGTAGGAATTAAGCTTGGGGATGCCTGATATGTCTCCAACGTATCTATAATTTTTGATTGCTCCATGCTATATTATCTACTGTTTTGGACAATATTGGGCTTTATTTTCCACTTTTATATTATTTTTGGGACTAACCTATTAACCGGAGGCCCAGCCCAGAATTGTTGTTTTTTGCCTATTTCATTGTTTCGAAGAAACAGAATATCAAACGGAGTCCAAACGGAATAAAATCTTCGGGAATGTGATTTTCTCACCGAACGTGATCTAGGGGACTTGGACCCTACGCCAAGGCATGATAGAGGCGGTCACGAGGGTGGGGGGCGCCCCCCCTTAGGGCGCGCCCCCTGCCTCGTGGGCCCCTCGGAGCTCCACCGACGTACTTCTTCCTCCTATATATACCTACGTACCCCCAAACGATCAGAACATGAGCCAAAAACCTAATTCCACCATCGCAACTTTCTGTATCCACGAGATCCCATCTTGGGGCCTGTTCCGGAGCTCGGCCGGAGAGGGTCGTCATCACGGAGGGCTTCTACATCATCATAGCCTCTTCGATGAAGTGTGAGTAGTTTACTGCAGACATTTGGGTCCATAGTTAGTAGCTAGATGGCTTCTTCTCTCTTTTTGGATCTCAATACAATGTTCTCCCCCTCTCTTGTGGAGATCTATTCGATGTAATCTTCTTTTATGGTGTGTTTGTTGAGGCCGATGAATTGTGGGTTTATGATCAAGTCTATCTATGAATAATATTTGAATCTTCTTGGAATTCTTTTATGTATGATTGGTTATCTTTGCAAGTCTCTTCGAATTATCAGTTTGGTTTGGCCTACTAGATTGGTTTTTCTTGCCATGGGGGAAGTGCTTAGCTTTGGGTTCGATCTTGCGGTGTCCTTTCCTAGTGACAGAAGGGGCAGCAAGGCACGTATTGCATTGTTGCCATCGAGGATAACAAGATGGGGTTTATTTCATATTGCATGAATTTATCTCTCTACATCATGTCATCTTGCTTAAGGCGTTACTCTGTTTTTAACGTAATACTCTAGATGCATGCTGGATAGTAGTAGATGCAGAATCGTTTCGGTCTACTTGTCTCGGACGTGATGCCTATATACATGATCATACCTAGATATTCTCATAACTATGCTCAATTCTGTCAATTGCTCAACAGTAATTTGTTCACCCACCGTAGAATACTTATGCTCTTAAGAGAAGCCACTAGTGAAATCTATGGCCCCCGGGTCTATTCTCATCATATCAATCTCCATCACTTTAATCTTGCTTTGCTTTTTTACTTTGCCTTTTACTTTTCACTTTGCATCTCTATATCAAAAATACCAAAAACATTATCTATCAGTTCTCACTCTCGTAAGTGACAGTGAAGGGATTGACAACCCCTAATCGCGTTGGTTGCGTGTAGCTATCGTTTTGTGCAGGTACGAGGGACTTGAGTGTGGCCTCCTACTGGATTGATACCTTGGTTCTCAAAAACTGAGGGAAATACTTACGCTACTTTGTTGCATCATCCTTTCCTCTTCGGGGAAAACCAACGCAAGCTCAAGAGGTAGCACCTACCACCGCGCCACCTCAGCTGCCTGCCTGCCTACATGGCACCGCACGCATCGCTGGCCAGGGCGTGTGTCGAAGCGAGGAGGAGCGGCGACGGACGGGACGGGCCTCGCCCCGTCCCCGATAAAGCTAGGGGACACCTCAGCGGCGCATTAAATGCGACTTGTCCTGTAATACGAGCGATAAGATCGCAATACTATACGCCTTTCCACCTCCTGTATGCCACTGTGGGAGCCCCTTTCGCCTATAAAACAAGGCCCATGGCATACTGGAGAAGGATTCTGCTCTTTCGAACCACGCACTCACCATAGCTAGTTCAAGGGCTGAAGAACTCTCTGACATACACCCACCAAAGCAGGACTAGGGTTTTACGCATCCTCACGGCCCGAACCTGGGTAAACGATCCTTGTGTTGATTATTAATCCTGCTCTTCTCACAACCCTGCACCCCGGCAACCGTAGTACGGATCATTGTGATCCCATAGGCGTTGTTCCACACTGACATCTTTGGCGCGCCAGGTAGGGGGCGCAATTGTGAGAATCTGGTCTAGTAGCTAGCCTAGCGTTTCTTCGTCGCCATGGCTCCCAAGAAGAAGACGACCATGGTGATCGGCTCGTCGGGGGCCGAACGGCCCGTACCCCTACGGGCGAGCAGCGGCCTGGTCGCGGACAGGACCCGAGCCGCGGTCCGCGGGCACCAGCATCGCCCTGGCAGTCAGAGCCTAGCGAGCGGCGCTGTTCGCACGCCAGGCAACGGACTACACGTCACCAAGTCTAAAGATGGGGCTGGGCCCCCCGCAGGCGGCGCGGGGCCCTCCAGGAGTGTCGTCGTGCCACCCACGGGCGGCGCAGCAACCTCCAAGACGCCCACACCGGCGACCACCGCGCGCTCTTCCCATGGTGTGTGCGACGAACAGCGTCACCATGCCGGCGACCCTGGGCACTGTCGTGGGAAGAGCCCTATGCGTCGTTCACGGGATGAAGGGGTTCAGCAAGCCCGCCGAAGTGCTGGCGAAAATGGCGTGCAGCCGTTGGGTTGTGACGGAGCTCCTTCTAAAGTGGTTAGAAGTCGAAGCGCGCCACAGTCCACGCAGCTGTCGCCGCCACCCACGCCAGCTGAAGCTTTGGCGCGCGCGAAGCTGCTCCTCGACTTCCCTCCTGCTGTAGAGAAGCTCGATGAGTGGAGGGCCACCATCCAGAGCCTCGTCGCCATCGCCAACAAAGACGATCCGTGACCGGTGGGGCCCTCGGGTCGGCGCACCATCGAGCCACCACATGCTGGCGCTGGGAGGATCGGAGGAGCTGCGGTCAGGTTGCACTCTCCTCCTCCTCGCCAGCCGCCGCGGGCATCTGCCCATCGTGACGACGCTTGTGATAACATCTCCATAGCGCCGTCCGACCCGCGGACCCACCGCGACCAGCGCCAAGTTCTTCGAGAACGGGCTCACGAAGATGCTCGGACCAGTATTGAGCGCCGGCATGATACACGCCACCAGTCGGACAAGCGGGCGGGACCCGCTATGGACCACCCAGCACCGGGGGGCTCCGGCGGCCTACCTTACGAGGTGGGCTGCCCGGCCTTTACCCGTGAGCTGCGGCAGCTCCAGTGGCTGTCCCACCACACGTTCAAGCCCGACGTCAGCGAGAAGTACACTTGCAAGACCCATCCGTCCGAGTTCCTCAGCATCTAGACCATTGCGATGCAGGCGGTCGGAGCTCGTGACGATAAGGTGCTTGCCAATTATTTCCCGCTTGCGCTAAAGCCCAATGTTATGTTTTGGTTGATGCACTTGCTGGCGGATTCCATTTCTTCTTGGTCGGATCTGTACCATGAGTTTGTTGGCGCCTTCACAGGAGGCCCCCAAGCTCATGGCCAGGGCAGTGATCTACATATCATTCCCCAGAAGGAAGGGGAAACCCTGCGCAAGTACATCCAGAGGTTCAGCCAGGTGCAGTACAACATCCCTGGCGTTCATCCCGCCACTTTGATCACCGCGTTCCACCAGAACGTGCGCAACCGCAAGATGCGCGAAGAGCTGGCGATGACAAAGGTTAAGGATGTGGCCGAGCTCTACGTTCTGGCCGATAGATGCGCCCGGGCTGAAGATGGAAGGAAGTACCCCGGTGAAGACACTGGTGCGGAAACCGACTCTACCGACGAAGACGCCGCCACCCCAACGAAGAAGGGTCGGCGTCGCAACAGGAAACGCAAGGCGCGAGGCCGTAATTGCCGTCAAGGGGTCCGACGACACCGGCGCTACCAAGAAGGTCAAGGCAGACGACCCCGGCAAGGAGATTTCCGAGTGCGCCGCCTGCCAGGCCTTAGTAGCTGCCGACAAGCCAGGGGCTCCGGCAAGCAGTACTGCAAGATCCACTGCACCAAGGGCCACGGCCTCCAGAACTGCTGACAGGTCGAGCTGCTTGCTGAAAAGCAAGGCCGGGTACGAAAGGCGGGACAAGGAGAAAGGTCAGGACGGTGCCGAGGGATCCGGTAAGAAGCGTGGCGGCCAAGGAAGCCGCCCCGGCAAGGACAACCAGCAAGAGAGGCCCGCCCGGGGCCGTGACAAGAAACAAGAAGACGATGATCACGACAAGGACGACGAGTTCGGTGAGCAAGAGTTCTAGAAGGCTACGGAGCCATGTGGGTCGATGGTGGCGCCTTGCTTCATACTTCTCACCGCCAAATCAAGCACTGGGCGCGTGAGATTACAGCGGCGGAGCCGTCGTTCGACGCTCAGAAGCCGCTGAAGTGGTCCGGCACGCCCCTCATCTTTGACGCCAAGGACCACCCTGACCGCACGACCGCGGTCGGGTGTTTGCCATTGTGGGTCTCACCAAAGATACGCAACCTCAAGGTGAACAAGATGCTGGTTGACAGCGGGGCCGGCCTTAACTTGATCTCGCCCGTTGTGATCAAAAGGCTGCAAATTCCTAATGAAAACCTCGAGGAAACGGGCACGTTTCAAGGGTTCAATCCAGGGAGGAGCCAGCTGATACGTCTTCGTCGTATCTACTTTTCCAAATACTTTTGCCCTTGTTTTGGACTCTAACTTACATGATTTGAATGGAACTAACCCGAACTGACGTTGTTTTCAGCAGAATTGCCATGATGTTGTTTTATGTGCAGAAAACAAAAGTTCTCGGAATGACCTGAAACTCCACGGAACATCTTATAAAAAATAATAAAAAATCCTCGCCAAAGATGAAGACCAGGGGGCCCACACCCTGTCCACGAGGGTGGGCCCCCCATAGGGCGCGCCCCCTACCTCATGGGTCCCCTGGAGACCTTCCGACGCCATCTCCAACTCTATATATTTGCTTTCGGGGAGGAAAAAATAGAGGAGAGGAAATCATCATGTTTTACGATACGGAGCCGCCGCCAAGCCCTAAAACCTCTCGGGAGGGCTGATCTGGAGTCCGTTCGGGGCTCCGGAGAGGGGGGTTCATCGCCGTCGTCATCATCAACCATCCTCCATCACCAATTTCATGATACTCACCGCCGTGCGTGAGTAATTCCATCGTAGGCTTGCTGGACGGTGATGGGTTGGATGAGATCTATCATGTAATCGAGTTAGTTTTGTTAGGGTTTGATCCCTAGTATCCACTATGTTCTGAGATAGATGTTGCTATGACTTTGCTATGCTTAATGCTTGTCACTAGGGCCCGAGTGCTATGATTTCAGATCTGAACCTATTATGTTTTCATGAATATATGTGTGTTCTTGATCCTATCTTGCAAGTCTATAGTCACCTATTATGTGTTATGATCCGGCAACCCCGAAGTGACAATAATCGGGACACTCCCGGTGATGACCATAGTTTGAGGAGTTCATGTATTCACTATGTGTTAATGCTTTGGTCCGGTACTCTATTAAAAGGAGGCCTTAATATCCCTTAGTTTCCATTAGGACCCCGCTGCCACGGGAGGGTAGGACAAAATATGTCATGCAAGTTCTTTTCCATAAGCACGTATGACTATATTCGGAATACATGCCTACATTACATTGATGAATTGGAGCTAGTTCTATGTCACCCTATGTTATGACTGTTACATGATGAACCGCATCCGGCATAATTATCCATCACCGGTCCAATGCCTACGAGCTTTCCATATACTAGTTTACGCTTATTTACTTTTCCGTTGCTATTGTTACAATCGCTACAAAATACCAAAAATATTACTTTTGCTTTCATTACTCTTTTGTTACCGTTACCACCACTATCATATTACTTTGCTACTAAACACTTTGCTGCAGACATTAAGTTTCCAGGTGTGGTTGAATTGACAACTCAGCTGCTAATACTTGAGAATATTCTTTGGCTCCCCTTGTGTCGAATCAATAAATTTGGGTTGAATACTCTACCCTAGAAAGCTGTTGCGATCCCCTATACTTGTGGGTTATCAAGACTAATTTCTGGCGACGTTGCCGGGGGACCATAGCTCTATTCTTTGAGTCACTTGGGATTTATATCTGCTGGACACTATGAAGCACTTGAAAGACGAGAAAACAAAAATTTATCCCTCAACTACGAGGGGAGGTAAGGAACTGCCATCTAGCTCTGCACTTGATTCACCTTCTGTTATGAGTAAGCTTGCGACACCTAAACCTGCTTCTGCTATTCGTTCTGACATGTCGCATGTTATTGATGATGCCACTTCTGCTATGCATGATACTTATGATGAAAATACTTCCATGATTGATACTACTGTGCCCCTTAGTGAATTTCTTGATGAACAAATTGCTAGGGCTAGAGAGAAAGAAATTATTGAATATGATAATATTGATGAAAGTGATGATGAAGATAAGCCTGTTATTCCTGAAGGTTATATTTTTTATAAAGAGGCTTCTGCTGCTATTTTGGCTTGCAACAATAACGATGAGCTTAGAAGGTTAATACCTAAATGGAACAAGGAATCTCTTAGAGATAGAATGAGGCCTGACCCTGCTTTTACTACTTCACCTATTTGTGTTGCTGATAAGGATTATGAATTCTCTGTTGATCCTAATATAATTACTTTGGTTGAATCTGATCCTTTTCATGGTTGAAACTGTTGTGGCACATCTTACTAAATTGAATGATATAGCCACCCTGTTCACTAATGATGAGAGATCTCGCTACTTTTATATCCTTAAGATATGGTTTAATTCTCTTGATCCTGGTTGTGTGCGTAGTCCCCAGGACATGATTTATTACTTCTCTGCTAAATATTTCCCTGCTCATAAGAAACAAGCTGCTTTAAAGGAAATATACAACTTTGTGCAAATTGAAGAAGAGAGTCTCCCACAAGCTTGGGGGAGGTTTCTCAAGTTACTTAATGCTTTGCCTGATCATCCTCTTAAGAAAAATGAAATACTTGATATCTTTTATAATGGACTAACTGATGCTTGCAGAGATTACCTGGATAGTTGTGCTGGTTCTCTTTTTAGGGAAAGAACACCGGATGAAGCTAAAATTCTGTTGAATAATATGTTGACAAATGAAAATAATTGGGCACCTCCTGAGCCAGCTCCTCAGCCAGCTCCAGAGCCAATTTCTGAGCCTATTCCTAAACCAACTCCGAAGAAGAGAGGTGTTCTATTTCTCAGTCCCGAAGATATGCAAGAGGCAAAGAAATCTATGAAAGAAAAAGGTATTAAAACTGAAGATGCTAAGAATTTACCTCCTATTGAAGAAATACATGGTCTTAATTTACCACGTGTTGAAGAAACATATGATCTAGATCCATTACCTATTGAAGAACCTCCTGATCCTGATAACCCGACACAGGTAGTAAAGGTAAATTCTCTCTATAGATATGATAAAGCCGAAATCCCTCCTACTAAAATTGCTAGTCGGTGCTTGGATGAGTTTGATAACTTTATGTTTAAGCAAGAAGACTTCAATGCTTATTTTGTTAGACAATTAAAACAAAATTCTTATATGATTAAACACTTGGGTGATTATATGGCTAATATTAGAGGTGAACTTAAACTTGTTAGCAAACATGCTTCTATGGTTACCACTCAAGTAGAACAAGTACTTAAGGCTCAAAAAGAATTGCTCGATGAAATGAATAGTAAGAAAAATGATTATGCTGTTAGAGTGGCTACTAGAACTGGTAGAATGACTCAGGAACCTTTGTATCCAAAAGGCCACCCTAAGAGAATCGAGCAAGATTTTCAGAGAAATAATATTGATGCACCTAGTTCTTCTAAAAGGAAGAAAAAGAAAAATGATAGGACTTTGCAAACGTCTAGTGAACCTATTGCTGAACCACCTGATAATCCAAATGATATATCTATGTCTGATGCTGAAACACAATCTGGTAATGAACATGAACCTAATGAAAGTGTTAATGATGATGTTCATGATGATGCTCAACCTAGTAATGATAATGATGTAGAAATTAAACCTGCTGTTGATCTTGATAACCCACAATCAAAGAATCAACGTTATGATAAAAAAGACTTTGTTGATAGGAAACATTGTAAAGAAAGAGAACCATGGGTTCAGAAACCCATGCCTTTACCTCCCAAACCATCCAAGAAAAAGGATGATGAGGATTTTGAGCGCTTTGCTGACATGATTAGACCTATCTTTTTGCGTATGCGATTGACTGATATGCTCAAAATGAATCCTTATGCTAAATACATGAAAGATATTGTTACTAATAAAAGAAAGATACCGAAAGCTGAAATTTCCACCATGCTTGCTAATTACACTTTTAAGGGCGGAATACCAAAGAAACTTGGAGATCCAGGAGTACCCACTATACCATGCTCCATTAAAAGAAATTATGTTAAGACTGATTTATGTGATCTTGGAGCCGGTGTTAGTGTTATGCCTCTCTCTTTATATCGTAGACTTGATTTGAATAAGATGACACCTACTGAAATATCTTTGCAAATGGCTGATAAATCAATTGCTATACCTGTCGGTATTTGTGAGGATGTGCCTGTTGTGGTTGCAGACGTTACTATTTTAACGGACTTTGTTATTCTTGATATTCCCAAGGATGATAGTATGTCTATTATTCTTGGAAGACCTTTTCTTAATACTGCAGGGGCTGTTATTGATTGCAACAAAGGCAATGTCACTTTTCATGTTAATGGTAATGAGCATACGGTACACTTTCCGAGGAAACAACCTCAAGTTCATAGTATCAACTCTATTGGAAAATTTCCATCGATTATATTTGGAGGTTTTGAATTTCCTCTTCCTACTGTCAAGAAGAAATATGCTATTCTTATTATAGGGGATTGCATATCCCCGTTGAGGTAACATAGTGTTATTCGAAATTTCTCCGGTTTCATGTTATTCGGAATGAGTTTATTAACATGACCTGATCAACCTTGTTAGTGGATTCCTTTTGATGAGCATGAGATGGATGAAACTAGAAGGCACAACTTTCTGTAACCTCTTTATACTTTTTGTTATTTAGTTGAAATAAAGTAAAAATAGTATTTTTCTGTCTTTTTCCTAACTTAACCGTGCAATATAAAAATATCCCAAAAATAGAAGTCCTCCAAATGCCATGCCAGTTTAATATGTTTTTTTCGGGAATATTTGAGGATTTATGGTGCAAAAATCACCGCGCGGGGAGCTGCCACCTGGCCACGAGGGTGGAGGGCGCGCCCTACCCCCAGGGCACCCCCCTACCTCGTGGGCCCACGGTGACCCTCCTCCACTTATTCCTGCACCCATCCTCTTCTTCTTCCTCCCGCAAACACGAATAACCAGCTTAAGCATGAGTTCTAGCTCACCTTGCTGTGATTTTTGATCTCCTTGCTCAAAGCACCTCTCGCAAAACTGCTTGGGGAGATTGTTCCTTGGTATGTGACTCCTCCATTGGTCCAATTAGTTTTTGTTCTAGTGCTCTTTCATTGTAAATTTGTGCTGCATAGGTGACCATGTTCTTGAGCCTTAATGTCCAATTTATATGGTTCCAAGTAGTTCTAATGCTTGATATAGGCTCTAGGCACTTGTAGGAGTAGTTGCTATCATTTTTGTTGAGCTTTGTTCACTTTTGTTTGAAGTTACTAAAAATTTCAGAAATTTTTCACAGAAAAACAATATGCTTAGGAAGATGTTCCAAGGTGGTTCTTCAAGGAAGCAAGGCCCTAGGCTTGCAATGCGTGATGCTGATGAGGAGCCCCCAAGGGACGCTCTAGTGCGGCCTTGTGAATGGCCTTCGAAATTTTTTATGGATCGTGCAGGAATTAAAGAAGAATTTAATGCCTATTTGCGTAACGCCGATCTTGTGGACTTTGAGGCAGACAAATGCCCCCAGTATCATGATCTCACTAGTTCATTTGTGAGGAGGTTTGAGTTTTCATCTTCGCGTAATTCTCCTTCAGTCATGTTTGATCTTTATGATAAATCTTATACCATGGACTTCGAGGATTTTACTTTTGCTTGCAAACTCCCACAATGCGGTACTACTATTGATCCCCGTAAATCTGAATTTAGAAACTTTCTTGCTAGTATAATTGTAAGGGAATCTAGAGATATAACGCAAGCTACCATAGGGAGCATTCACTTTCCTGCTATACATTATTTTGCTCTCTTCATAGGTAGGTGCATAAATGCTAAGGATGAAGCATGTCACATGTGTGTCCCTGACCTTAGCATTCTTAGGAGTGCTGTGTTAGGAGACCAATCTTATCATATGGGAGACATTGTAGCTCGTAGGTTGCATCATAATAGATATAATGGAGATTTCTTTGGAGGAATTTATGCAACCCGCTTAGCTAATTTTCTTGAGATAGACGTTCGTGAAGGTGACATGGAGTTGCCCCCTACTTATTTAGATTTTGATTCTATGGTTTCCACCAGTTTGTCGAGAGGACTGAATCACCTCTCCAGTATCGACTAATCTTTAACAAACGGCATGTTGTCCGTATTACTCTCCCTGCTCCTGCCTTCTTTGATTCCCAGATAAAAGGAAGATATAGCATTACCAGAGAGGAGGCAGATGAGTACGACAGGGGAGCAGAGGCAGCCCGACTCCACGCTGCAGCTCAGGAGGCGATAGCCGCTGCATCATAGTAGAACCCTAGCTATTCTTCATCACAGTACAACCCCAGCTACACCTACGGGTATCAGCCAGGCTATCCCTGGCAATAAACCAACTTTGGCCAAAAGCCTAAGCTTGGGGGAGTACATATTTCTCACCGACATTACATTTATGTTCACACACACTCATTGCTAGATGTCGGTGCTCATAATCTTTCACTGTAATATCCATGCTAGTTTATTTTCTTTTTCCTCCTTTCTTCTTGTGTGTTTGATAAACCTTAAGAAAAAAAAATTAGTAGTAGTTTACTTTTCTGCTGTAGTAGTAATAATTAAAAAGAAAAACCCAAAAATATTTCCCGTTCTTATTTTGCTTGTTGGGAACTTTCCCGTGTAAATAGTTTTATTTCTTTTCTTTTCTTTGGGGGTCGTTAGGAGAAGACCATGATTAAATTGTTGAAGTGGCTCTTATATGCATTATTGTTGATTTAACCAAGAGCCCATATTGCCTTGTCTTCTCCTGTTTATTGAATGCTCACAGATTCTAGCTTAGTCCAATGCACGTGCACTCTTATTATTATTCACTCCGTTCGGTCGTGCAAGTGAAAGGCAATTATGATGATATATGATGGACTGACTGAGATGAGAAAAGCTGGTATGAACTCGACCTCTTTTGTTTTTTGTAAATATGATGAGTTCATCGTTCTTGATTCAGCTTATTATGAATAAACATGTTTGCAATGACAATTAGAGATCATAGTTGCTTATGCCATGCTTGATAAGCTATGAGTTATAATGGTTTACCTTGCGTGCCAACATGCTATTAAAATGGTTATGATGTGGTATAGTGGGGTGGTATCCTCCTTTGAATGATTTAAGTGACTTGACTTGGCACATGTTCACGCATGTAGTTGAAACAAATCAACATAGCCTTCATGATATTTATGTTCATGGTGGATTATATCCTACTCATGCTTGCATCCAATGTTTATTAATTTTAATGCATGTTCATGGCTGTTGTCGCTCTCTAGTTGGTCGCTTCCCAATCCTTTGCTAGCCTTCACTTGTACTAAGTGGGAATATTGCTTGTGCATCCAATCCCTTAAACCCCAAAGTTATTCCAGATGAGTCCACCATACCTTCCTATATGCGGTATCTACCTGCCGTTCCAAGTAAATTTGTATGTGCCAAACTCTAAACCTTCAAATAAACATTATGTTTTGTATGCTCGAATAGCTCATGTATCAACTAGGGCTGCCCTTATCTTCCATCTTAGGTGGGTTATTCTCAAGAGGAGTGGACTCCGCTCCTCACTCACGAGAAAATGGCTGGTCACCGGGATGCCCAGTCCCATGCTTTATGCAAACTAAATCAAAATTTATTGCAAACAAAACTCCCCCTGGGACCTGTTGCTAGTTGGAGACACTCGTTGTTTTGAGCAAGTCATGGATTTATGCTTGTTGGTGGAGGGGGAGTATAAACTATACCATTCTGTTTGGGAACCGCCTGTAATGTGTGTAGCGTGAAGATATCACCATCTCTTAGTTCCTATGTTGACAATGGAAGTATACCGCTCAAAATATTATTTATCTCTATTTCAAAACCGAGCTCTGGCACCTCTACAAATCCCTTCTTCCCTCTCCGAAGGGCCTATCTATTTACTTTTATGTTCAGTCATCACCCTCTTATTAAAAGCACTAGCTGGAGAGCACAGCTGTCATTTGCATTCATTACTTTTAATTTATATTTTTTTGACTATAAATAGTAGGGTAAAACCCCACTGTAATTTTTATTAAATAAACGCAGGGAAACAAAGTAGTCTGAAAGGCTTGAGGTAAGCCTAAGAAGGAAAAAGACTAGAAAAACTAAAACTAAAACCTAGGAAACAAGAACGAAATAAAAGAAAGAAAAACAAAAACTAAACTATCCTAAGAACATAGAATTACAACAAGTTGTCAAGCCAAACTGCAAATTGCCTCTCATGGTTCTTCCTCATTCTATATTTGAGAAGCTTCAGTTCCTCCAGAAATATGGACTTCCACCCTTGGAATGAAGGTGCAATATTTTCAAAGATCTTATTGTTTCTGGTGATCCAAATGGCCCATGCTCCTAGGATGATTATCTCCATGTAGAATGGATATCTTAGCTTGTCTTTGAGGTCTTGGAATGCTTCTAACACAGACATGTTTGGAGATCTTGTTGGGCAAATGAAGTCCCAGCATTGTTGAACAAATGGACAGCCCCAAAAGAGGTGGTGCAGTGTTTCTTCTTGTTGACAGCCTCCCACAGCACAGTTGTACTCCTCCAACACAAAATTCTTTCTTCTAAGTAAGTTTCTGGTGTTGACTCGATCATGAAGAAGTTGCCAAAAGAAGACTTTATGCTTTGGTTGGCATGAACTCTGCCAGATCCAGTTGAAGTGAGGGGGTGTCTGTTTGTGACCAATTAAAACTTTATATGCTTTGATGGAGGAATAGTGTTCAGTCCCCCAAATGTAGCTCCATGTGTCCAAAGAGTCTAAATGCTCAGATTGTCTCGTGGCTATACAAATGTCTTCCATTTGTAAGAATTCCTCATAGGCCTCAGTTGTTAAGGGGAGGAAGAATAAATCCTGCAGGTATTCAGTGTGCAATACTTGTTGAATGTTCAGCTGGGGGTTTCTAACAAAAGAGAACAAGTGAGGAAATTGATGTTTCAGTATAGCTTGGCTCCATAGATCACCCCAAAAGAAAGCACTGACCCCATCACCCACATTACATCTTGCAATAGCCTTGTACTGATCAATGAGGGCTAAGTTTGATTTCCACCAAAATGAACCAATCATGTTGTCCCCTGGTAGATTTCCATCACTATAGTATGTTTCCCAAATCAAGTTGACCCAGGGAATATCATGTCTGTTGAAAAATTTGTGAAGATTTTTCATGAGCAGGGTTTTGTTATGTGTAAAGATATCTAGAACCCCTAAGCCTCCCTGGTCTTTTGGTCTGCATACTGTAGTCCATGCCACCAAGGCAGGCCTTTTGTCCTCCATATCAGGCCCTCTCTAAAGACAGTGTCTCAAATATTTAATGATCTGCTTTTTTATAGTAACAGGTATGTCCAAACAGCACATGAAGAAGACTGATAAAGATGTCATGACTGACTTGACCAGCAGTAATTTTCCAGCTTGGGTCATGAAGATAGAGATACCAGCCACTCTTTTTGCAATCCTGTTAACTAGGGGGAGATATTGTTCCACACTTGGTTTATATATTCCCAGGGGCATGCCAAGGTAGGTAAATGGGAATTGTCCTCTAGCACACTGTAAGGTGTTTGTAAAAATTTCTACCCTGTCTTCAGCAATATTCAAGGGTACCATGATGGACTTGCCATAATTAACTTTTAGTCCAGTTGTTGTGGCAAAAGTATTCAGGAGTGCTTTTAAGCAGAATAACTGCCTAGAATCATCTTGCATAACCAGTAAGGTGTCATCTGCATATTGCACAATTGGGAAGTGAGGGCATGAGTTTACTTGTAGTGGAGCAGTGATCAGGTTTAATCTCATGGCTCTATTAAGAATGGATTGTAGCAAATCAGCAGCCAACACAAAGATTAAAGGAGAATAAGGGTCTCCTTGTCTTACTCCCCTCTCTATGTAAATTCTTTTCCCAGGAACTCCATTTAGTAATACAGAGGAGGATGCAGTTGGGAATAAAGCTTCCATACAGGAAATCCACTTCTCTGCAAATCCTTTAGCTCTAAAAATATCAATGATTGCATCATGCTCAATTGTATCAAATGCCTTCTCAAAATCTAGTTTTAGTACTAAGATTTCTTCCTTAGATTTATGACACTGGTGAATGTATTCATATGCCCAACCAAGACAGTCCTGGATCACTCTATCTTTGAGAAAGCCATATTGATTAATATGCACCAACTGTAGAATAACTCTTTGTAGTCTATTAGCCAACAGTTTTGTAATGATTTTGAGCACACCATTTAGTAATGAAATTGGCCTGAAGTCATTAGGAGAAAGAGGCACTTCTTTTTTTGGCACTAGAGTGATGAAAGAGGAATTAATGCTTTCAAGATTAACATTCCCAGCATGGAATGCCAATATAAGTTCAAAGACATCAGCTTTAATAATATCCCAACAACTCTTAATAAACTCATTATTGAATCCATCTGCCCCTGGTGATTTATCAGTAGGTAGGCTTTTCACCACTTCCTCAACTTCCTCCTGGGAAAAAGGCTTTTCAAGATCAATGAAGATTTGTGGGTCCACTGTGTTTTCATAAAGATCATTAAGGTTGAAGTGCATTGAGTGCCCATTAGATTGTCCCAATCTATTTTTAAAAGCCTCCCAGAGGATTGCAGCCTTTCCATCATGATCTGTTACTTCTACTTGATCCTTGTTCAGTAGCATAGCAATATTATTGTGCCTATGATTAATGGAGGCTTTAGTGTGGAAGAATTTTGTGTTTTCATCTCCAAATTTGACTCCTGTGATTTTTCCTCTCTGTTTCCAATAAATCTTCTGATCATTGAGCACAGTTAGTAGATACTGTTTGAGCAAGGTCCTGTAATTATTTTCAAATAGAGTAAGGTCCCTGAATTCCTCAATCATATCCTAGAGAAATATACAGTCATTAAGATCTGCAGTTTGCTTCTTATGGCAAGCAAGATTTTTGGCCCACAGCTTTAGAGCTCTTTTGACATTCTTGAATTTTGCAGTAATCTTCTTAGCACAGTCTGAATGACCTACTGGAATAGCCCAAGCATTGTGAACCACCTGTTTAAAAGAGCTGTGATTAAGCCAATAGTTCTCAAATCTGAACACTCTAGACTTTGGGATGTTTGTGCCAATTTTAATCATGCAAGGGAGGTGATCAGAGATTGGTTTAGCCATGGGAAGAGCCAATGTATCAGGATAGCTGGTCATCCAAGCTGCAGAGGTAAAAAACCAATCTAATTTCTCCAGCAGTGGGTTGTCCTGCATGTTACTCCAGCTAAACTATCTGCCTTTAAGGGGTAATTCAATCAGTCCAAGTTCACTAATTGCCTCATTAAACATGAGCATTTCATTTACATCCCCTCCAGGTTTGTTTCTGTATTCAGGAATTCTGATGAAATTAAAATCCCCCATAATAATCCAATCTATATCACTAGGCATTTGAATGTTACCAAACCAATCAATGAACTCAATTTTATCTTCATGATTGCAAGGACCATAGATGTTTGTGAGGACCCAACTTTTGGAGGATGTCCTGCAAGTGAACTGAATAGATAATGAAAATTTGTTTTCGAACATTATCTCCCCAGAGAATAGAGCCCCATTCCAAATAGTGAGAATTCCACCTGATGCCCCAATGGAAGGTAAGTACTCAAATTTATTAAACCTTTGAGGACAAACTTTATGAATGTAGGTTAGGTCAAAGATTTCTCTCTTAGTTTCCTGAAGACAAACAATACCATCAGCACTTTCTTCTACTTTTTGCCTAATAGCTAGCCATTTATCTGAGGAATTAATGCCCCTCACATTCCAGTTTAAGATGTTCCATGTTTTATTGTTATTCATTAACAATCAAATTGGAGTTATTGTAGCCAGCAAGGTCTATCCCCTGATGACTATTCCAGGCCACAGAAGTATTGGCATCCACAAAAAGGGCAAACCACTGAAAACAAGTTAACATATTCCAGCAGCAGACATAAGAAGAAGAGTAGGAGAACCAGTGCAACCACATTTGACGTCCAGAGGCTTCCATAACATCAGATAGAATAGTAGTCTTAACCACAAGGGAATACCAGAGCTGACACAGCAGCAGAGTACATGGAGCATACAAAAGGTGCCTACCAAGGTAAACATGCATAGTACAACAGTTGCAAGCATTACATTTGACTGCATACATAGGACAATTAATTCCCAAAAGAGAACATCAGTTCCTTCTGCTATCAATCATAAACTGATGTTGTAGGCACATCATCATACCGGCCTGGAGTTTGCTGCTTCCGCTGTGGCCTTGGACACCTTAGCCACATCATGTTGCCCCTTCTTCTTGGGTTTCTTGGTCAACTTCTCCTGAATCTCTTCCTCAGCAACCTTGCAGAAAGATTTAGACAGGTTTTTAACCACTGAATTGTGAATAATTGGAGGTATGGCATTACATGGTAAGCAAGACTGAGTGACACAAGACTTCCTCCTATATCCATTGTTGTCCTTTTTAATCCTATCACTCCTTCTTACCTTAGTTTCTACCATAGGTTCTTTCTCCCTCCTTTTCCTTGATATGGCCTCTCCAAGGGGCAGGGCATTACTTGGTGACACCTGCTGAAGAGGACTACTAGCCCGAGTGGAAGAATGAGCAGCAGGGCTAATACCCTCATTTTCTTTGCCTAGCCCTAGGATGAAATCCTTACATGCAGGTGCCTGAGAAGTTGCACATTCATCACGAATGTGGAAAAGCAGAGTGTCCTCATGTACGCAATTAGCAGTCAATAATTTCCAGACATTAGACTTTAGCAAATGCATGGTCCATCCAAACTTGTCAGGTGTCAACAGTAAGTGAATAATGAAGTTAAACCAACTTACTGGTATTTCAATTTTGGAAGTTGGAGTAGCTCCTTGTGTTGCTGGTGCAAAGTGTTGTATCCATAAATCCAGTCCCTCTTCAGATATCAAATGTGAACCATCAATGATTTGTAAAGCATGATCTTGGGCCAATGTATGTAATGTATGCAAGGAAGGAGAACCTGGCAATGAGAAGGACCCATAATTACCTTTAGAGTGTGCTGCAGGTGGGGAGCTACAGTGGGGTACTGGAACATATGCCTTGCCCTTGATATCTGGTTGAAATGAAGGAAAGGAATCTGCCACAGTTGCATTAGCAGCAACTTCCAGGGGCACAACACAATTTCCAGAAGCAGGAACTTCCTTCAAAATCTCAGTCTGTTTGTCTTGTTGAGCAATGGGCAAAGAGGAGCTAGAAGCCTCAGGATCTCTGATTCCTAGAGTGGGAACTGGCATCACAACACCCTCTGACTGCTAGTTTTGCTGAACTACAGGATCTTCATTCAGAGACTGTTCAGCAGGCACCAAGTTGTCATTCTGTGGTTATGTAACATTGTGCTGAAAATCCTGTAAATCCTCCTCTTCTTCAACAGCATCATAGGCTAATGCAATGTTCAGAAGCCCTTGACCCATGGGGGGAGCCTGAACCCCTTGGTTGACCTCCTCACTAGCAGAGTGTGTCAAGGAAAGCAGGCCATCAGATAGTGAAATTGTGGTGGTAATGCTGCTGTTTGGAGCCCCATCTGCTGCCAATGCAGGAATTTCAGCTTGAGGCTGTTGAGGAGGGACAGGTGCTGGTTGTGGGAAAGCCCAGTGATCCTGTTGCTCTTCCTGATCTTCCCAGTCATCCCAATCTTCATTAGGAGCTTGATTGTTAGGATTAGGCAGTGGTGGAAAGCCTGGAAAATCATTTGCATGTTGTGGCACAGGGTGTGGGTCCACCCCCTCAGGTGGAAAATGATCCTCATCTGCAGGCCCACCCCCCAACATTTCCTCAAGGAGAACCTCAACAGAGCAGGTCCAAGACTCCTCCTCAAATAGTTCCCCTTCAGACCATCTTATACTCTTAGAGATATCACCAAGTTCAGTAACTCTAGCCTTGACCAGAATCTTACCCTTCAAAGCATCTTCTTTCTCCCAGCTAATGATCTTGCCCCACTTAGAAATCGTAGAAGCAATATCTTCAGTATTGCAGAAATCAAATGGAACTCCCACAAACAGCAACCAACAAGTTCTATTGAAATGAACCCTACGCCAATTCCTTCCTTGATTGTGCTTAGTAAATGAAATAAAGACATCACCAAATGCATGCGGACCTTGCTGAATAAGCCTATCTCTGTCTCTGACATGCGTGAACCTGACATAGGCCTCTCCAAAAGGGCAGGGTTGGATTTCTCTGAAACCTACTTGCTCCTCTCCCTCAAGAAACTCTTCCAGAACCTCACGCACATTTGCAAACAATACCTCATCTGGATGCGGGTGGATAGTGGCAATCGCCCAGTCTTCGTGCCGTCTCGGACAATGAGGAACAATCGCACGAGAAACACCATTGCAGCCTGCAATCATCTGAATCTGAAAGCCATGAGGAACGAAAGGTTGAGGGTCTATGGGAATGTTGGCCATTGCCAAAGGCTCCGGTGAGGTGGTGACCAAAGCTCCGTCTGACAGCAATGGTGGCGGAGGCGAGCTTGTCGAGGCAGAAGCAGAGTTGGTGGCCGAGAAGGAAAGTGAAGTGGAAGGCGAGGAGGCAAGCGACAGTCTCGGCTGGAAATTTGGGGAAAATTCCTTGACCAACTCCTTAAATGAAGGCACCTGCCGAGTCTGTGGCGCCGGCCCAATACAGCGAAACCACGATTCCACAACCCCTTCGGCCCAAGCCTCTGCTGGTGGGCTCGGGAAAGAGTCAAAGTGGAGAAACGGCCAAAGCCCAAGAAGGTTTGGGGAGGTGCAAAAACGAGCCATGTGACCGTTAGCCCCGCATGCATGGCAAACCACGTGATTACGTGCAAAAGAACATTGCATGACCTGGCGCTCGTTATGACCAGGATTAACGTGCAATGAAGAGTCGTTAAGACCCTGATTAGAGCCCTCTTGAATGGGCCCCGATAATCGTTCGAAAACCGGTCTGCCATCCCGGACCACCGCAGAGTAACTTCGGCGATCGCCGGAGAGAGGAACAATGGCTTTTCCGGACCTACCCACTAGAGTCCGTTCTTTATCAAGTTCGGCATAATATAGAGCTTCTTCTCGTTGCCAATTCGGGCCCCCAAAATTCCAAAGATTAAAACCCACATCAAAATCCTTCTGAACAATATTACCAGCATTGTAGATCTCAAAACCCACAACTTTTGAAGCAACCGAGAACTTGAAAGACCTATCTTTCAAGAAACGAACACGAAAACCTTGGGCATAGCCCCCAAACATGGCAAGGAGAGATACACTAACCGTGTGCACATTGAGCCTAAAGGAGGCACGACGAAATGAAACCACCAGAGTGAATTCCTTTTGACGAAAGCCCGGGGAGAAAACCAACGGGTGCCCAAACTTGGCCTTCATATCTGCTTGAAACTTCTTCCCACGATCAAAGTTAAGGGCAAAAGGAGCCATCACGAAGGGAGGGGTGGCTACCAGCGCTGGAGCAGCCATTGGTAGGGCTTGTGGCCGCCGGGGCCGGAGTGGCCACCGGTGCTAGGAGGGAGGGTGCTAGGAGGGGTGCTAGGAGGGGGGGGGGCTCTTTTCGTTGGCAATCTTGATGCCACTTTTAATTTATATTGGGTATGACTATGATTGGATCTCTTTTACCATGAATTACAATGTCTAGTCAGTCCTTGATCTTTAAAGGTGCTCTGCATTTATGTTTTGCGGTCTCAGAAAGGGCTAGCGAGATACCATCTTGTTATGTCATATTATGATTGTTTTGAGAAAGTGTTGTTATCCGAGATTTATTATTATGGCTCGCTAGTTGATTATGCTATTGATATGAGTGATCATGAGACCTGAGAATTATTGCAAATGTGGTTAGTCATGATATTTGCCGAAAACTTGAATGCTAGCTTGATATATTTACAACAACAAGAGCAAACAGACTTTGTAAAGTTTTTCTTTATCACTTTCAGTTTGTCAACTGAATTGCTTGAGGACAAGCAAAGGTTTAAGCTTGGGGGAGTTGATACGTCTCCGTCGTATCTACTTTTCCAAACACTTTTGCCCTTGTTTTGGACTCTAACTTACATGATTTGAATGGAACTCACCCGAACTGACGCTTTTTTCAGCAGAATTGCCATGATGTTGTTTTATGTGCAGAAAACAAAAGTTCTCGGAATGACCTAAAACTCCACGGAACATCTTATAAAAAATAATAAAAAATCCTCGCCAAAGATGAAGACCAGGGGGCCCACACCCTGTCCACGAGGGTGGGGGCGCCCCCTCCCCCACCCTAGGGCGCGCCCCCTACCTCATGGGCCCCCTGGAGACCTTCCGACACCAACTCCAACTCTATATATTTTCTTTCGGGGAGGAAAAAATAGAGGAGAAGAAATCATCGCGTTTTACGATACGGAGCCGTTGCTAAGCCCTAAAACCTCTCAGGAGGGCTGATCTGGAGTCCGTTCGGGGCTCTAGAGAGGGGTGTTCGTCGCCGTCGTCATCATCAACCATCCTCCATCACCAATTTCATGATGCTCACCGCCGTGCGTGAGTAATTCCATGGTAGGCTTGCTGGACGGTGATGGGTTGGATGAGATCTATCATGTAATCGAGTTAGTTTTGTTTTGGTTTGATCCCTAGTATCCACTATGTTCTGAGATTGATGTTGCTATGACTTTGCTATGCTTAATGCTTGTCACTAGGGCCCGAGTGCCATGATTTCAGATCTGAACCTATTATGTTTTCATGAATATATGTGTGTTCTTGATCCTATCTTGCAAGTCTATAGTCACCTACTATGTGTTATGATCCGGCAACCCCGAAGTGACAATAATCGGGACCACTCCCGGTGATGACCATAGTTGAGGAGTTCATGTATTCACTATGTGTTAATGCTTTGGTCCGGTACTCTATTAAAAGGAGGCCTTAATATCCCTTAGTTTCCATTAGGACCCCGCTGCCACGGGAGGGTAGGACAAAAGATGTCATGCAAGCTCTTTTCCATAAGCACGTATGACTATATTCGGAATACATGCCTACATTACATTGACGAATTGGAGCTAGTTCTATGTCACCCTATGGTATGACTGTTACATGATGAACCGCATCCGGCATAATTATCCATCACCGGTCCAATGCTTACGAGCTTTCCATATACTGGTTTACGCTTATTTACTTTTCCGTTGCTATTGTTACAATCGCTACAAAATACCAAAAATATTACTTTTGCTTTCATTACTCTTTTGTTACCGTTACCACCACTATCATATTACTTTTCTACTAAACACTTTGCTGCAGATATTAAGTTTCCAGGTGTGGTTGAATTGACAACTCAGCTTCTAATACTTCAGAATATTCTTTGGCTCCCCTTGCGTCGAATCAATAAATTTGGGTTGAATACTCTACCCTCGAAAGCTATTGCGATCCCCTATACTTGTGGGTTATCACCAACCGAAGGGGAAGGTCACACTACCCGTGACGTTTGGAGGAGAGTTGAACTACAGGACGGAGAGGATCATCTTCGACGTGGCTGAGTTCCCCTTGCCCTACAACTGGATCCTCGGCCGCCCGGCACTAGCAAAGTTCATGGCGGCATCACACTACGCCTACAACATGCTAAAGATGCTCGGGCCGTTGACCATCATCTCCGTCCCCTCCGACAAGAAGGACGTGCTAATTTGCGCCGACCAACTCTACCGGGAAGCAATTGCAGCAGCTGCCGTCAAGGCACCTGCTCCTGTCGCTGAAGGCCCAGGAGGGAAGAAGAAGCCCGGCAAGACCACTCGCACCCACTCTGGCAAGCGCACCTCCTCGGAGTGTTATGCTACCGTTGAGGACGTGCCAAAGAGCTCTACCGGCAAGAGCAAGAAATCCAGAGCTGAGCCGCCACAGACCAAGAAGGTGTCCGTCAGGGAGGATGGCACGGGAGGGGCCTTCACCATAGGTTCCACCCTCGACAGCAAATAGGAAGGCGCGCTCGTCACCTTCCTGCGGGCGAATGTCGACGTGTTTGCGTGGCAAGCATCCGACATCCCCGGGGTTTCCAGGGAGGTGATTGAGCACCCCCTAGCTGTCTGTCCTCATGCGCGGCCCGTCAAGCAGAAGCTCAGAAAGCAGGATCTGGAGAGGCAGGAGTTCATCACAGAGGAGATCAGGAAGTTGGAAGCGGCAGGTTTAGTGAGAGGAGTGCTCCACCCGACGTGGTTGGCCAATCCAGTAGTGGTGCGCAAGGCAAATGGGAAGTGGAGGCTGTGTATGGACTACACAGATATCAATAAGGCTTGTCCTAAGGACCCCTTCCCATTGCCGCGCATCGACCAGATTGTCGACTCCACGGCCGGGTGTGATCTGTTGTCATTCCTCGACACCTACTCGGGCTACCACCAAATCTTCATGACAAGAGAAGATGAAGAGAAGACAACATTCATCACCCCATGTGGTACGTATTGCTTTTTACGGATGCCTTTCGGGTTGAAGAGTGCTGGCTCGACGTTTGCAAGAGTAGTCCAAATTGCTTTTGAACCCCAGCTCCATAGAAATATGGAAGAATACATGGATGACATAGTGGTCAAAACCAAAGACGGGGCAACTCTTGTGCATGATCTGGAAGAGACATTTGCCAACCTGTGCAAAATCAACCTCAAGCTGAACCCTGAGAAGTGTATCTTCGGTGTTCCGTCTGGCAAGCTTCTCGGGTTCTTTGTGTCGCAGCGCGGGATCGAGGCAAATCCAGACAAAATCAAGGCTATTGAGTAGATTGAGGCGCCCAAGCGGATCAAGGATGTGTGTCGGCTCACCGGCTGTGTCGCCGCCATGAGCCGGTTCATCTCCAAGTCCGCCGAGCGTGCCCTTCCTTTCTTCAAAATCCTGAAGAAGGCAGGCCCAATGGAGTGGACCCCAGAAGCCGAGGCAGAATTGCAGGATCTGAAAAAATACCTTTCCTCCATGCCAATACTGGTTGCGCCTAAACCACAAGAGTCGTTGCTGCTGTATCTGGCAGCGACGAATCAAGTGCTCAGCGCCGCACTGGTGGCACAAAGGGAGGTCGACGAGGAGGCAGTGACGGCCGCAGAACCAGCAGATGGCAAGCCAAAGATTCCCCCGGCAGGGCTTGGTGCCGGCAAGGCAAGGCTCCCGGTAGAGTCTGATGCCACCAAGGCAGTGCCCACGCAGTCGAGTGAGGTGGTGCAAAAGAAGAAGATGATGCAGCACCCGGTTTACTTTGTCAGCTCCCTCTTGTAGGGAGATAGGTCGAGGTACTCCGGTGTGTAGAAATTGCTCTTCGGCCTCCTTATGGCCTCGAGGAAGCTGCGTCATTACTTCCAAGCCCACGAGATCACTGTCGTCACCCGCCTCCCGTTGCAACAGATACTGCATAACCCAGATGCAACAGGAAGGATTGTGGAATGGGCCTTGGAGTTATCAAGTTTTGGTTTGAAGTTTGAAAGTACCTCAACAATCCAGAGTAGAGTATGGGCGGAGTTCATTGCAGAATGGACCTCAACGCCTGACGAAGAAATCTAGGAGACCACTCTCCCCGGTAAGGAAGGAGACCGCGACTGGATCATGTACTTTGATGGGGCTTTCTCGCTGCAAGGCACCGGTGGCGGTGTGCTGCTCGTCGCACCCACAGGAGAGCACCTCAAGTACATGATCTAGATGCACTTTCCCCGGGAGATGTCCACCAACAACACTGCTGAGTACGAGGGATTGCTCGCCGGTCTCAGGATCGCGGCAGACCTCGGGGTTAAGAAGCTCATCGTCAGGGGTGACTCGCAGCTTGTTGTTAGGCAGGTCAACAAGGATTACCAGAGCCCATTGATGGAGGCCTACGTAGATGAGGTGAGAAAGCTGGAGGAGTGCTTTGACGGTATCCAAGCGGAGCATGTTTCCCGAGCGGAGGACGACATCACCGATTACCTGTCAAAGCGTGCTGCGTTCAAGCTGCCTATGGAACCAGGCACCTTTTTGCTCCAGTTAACTTAGCCATCCGTCGAACCATCAACGGGGCAGAACAAGCGGAGGAAATCAAGTCCCGATAAGCACTTTCCCGCCGAGCCCCCTGGGGCTGCCGGCAAGGATGTTGCCGTGCACACTGAGCCTGCCGAAGAGCAACTGGCTCCGGCAGGGTGACAAGCCCTGTCCAGAGAGACAGCTGGTCCCATGGTGGAAGAGATGCCTTTGGTCCTTGCCGTCGAGCCCCAGGCTCCGGCATGGGCACAACATACCGTCCGATTCCTCCAAACAGGGGAGCTTCCTGAGGAGCAGGAAGAAGCGGAGAAAATAGCCCGTCGGTCCGCCCTGTACCAGTTCGTCGATGACGTCCTGTACCGGAGGAGGCCGAGCAGTGTGAAATTGAAGTGCATACCCCGGGAGGAAGGACTGGAGCTATTGGCGGAGATACATGGAGGCATATGTGGCTCCCACATAGGGTCGAGGGCCCTCGCCAGCAAGGCGTTCTGGCAAGGATTCTTCTGGCCCACCGCCCTCCAGGATGCGGTGGCACTAGTAACCAAGTGTGAAGCATCTCAGTTCCATTTAAAGAAGCTTCATCAACCAGCTCAAGCCCTTCAAACAATCCCTCTCTCCTGGCCATTCTCGGTCTGGGGTCTCGATATACTAGGTCCTTTCCCCTGCGCTGTCGGGGGCTTTGAGTACTTGTACGTTGCAATCGACAAGTTCACAAAGTGGCCGGAAGTGGAAGCAGTGAGAAAGGTGACTGCTCAGTCAGCCGTCAAGTTCTTCAAGGGACTGGTCTGCAATTTTGGTGTGCAAATCAGGATTATCACCGACAATGGCACGCAGTTCACGAGGCACGCCTTCATGTAGTACATACAAGACCTTGGCAGCAATGTCTGTTTCACTTCCGTTGCACACCCATGGAGCAACGGCCAAGCGGAGAGGGCAAATGCTGAAGTGTTGCGAGGCCTGAGAACGAATACCGTTGACAAGCTGCACAAGAGTGGAAGGCGCTAGATTGATGAGTTGTCGGCGGTTCTTTGGTCGATCAGGACGACGCCAAATCGAGCCACCGGTCAGACACCCTTTGCCATAGTACATAGGGCGGAGGCAGTTCTCCCCACGGAACTCATATACGGGTCACCTCGAGTGCTCGCTTATGATGAGCTTGAGCAAGAGCAGTTGCGGCAAGATGACGCAATGCTCCTTGAGGAAGATCGTCTTCAGGCGGCTGTGGGAGCAGCATGCTACCAACAAGCCTTGCGCCGCTACCATAGCCCAAAGGTTCATGCCTGAAGCTTTGAGGAAGGTGACCTTGTTCTTTGGCGCGTTCAGTCGGCCAAGAATTCCAACAAGTTGATGCTAAAGTGGGAAGGCCCTTATCGGGTAATACGAGTCACCAAGCCCGACACAGTCCACCTGGAGACCGAAGATGCTGTCCTAGTGAGCAACTCCTGGAACATCGAGCATCTGCGCAAGTTTTACCCTTAAGGCACGGCTTGCCGGGCCTCCCGGCAAGCCACCTTTTGTACAAGCTTTGTCGGCAAGGCATGTAACCCTTTGTACAAAGCCAGACGCAGACCCTGAGCATAAATAAATGAAACGCTGACGCCCTAAGTTATAGCATGCATGCTAGGTCGAGTCTCTTCCTTAGTTAGGGATGATAGTGCTTAGCGGCAACTAACCCCTTGCCTAGAGGTCGAGTGCGCGTCTATCTGTTTCGTTTCTGTCCTCCTTTGGTTCGCAAGGCACATGAGCACTTCTGCTGAGCTACTTGGAAGGAAGGAAACGGATCGGCGTCCCGACCCCGGAAAACCTGAGTTGCCGGGGGCTGCAAGCACAAGGATCCAATCGCGGCAAGACAAGGTTGCTGGGGGCTGCAGATCCAGATAAGTCTTTCATTCTCTATCATGCATTTTGGAACGGAACTGGGATATGTGAAACCTCGTTTTATTTCTAGGCCACCGAGCTCCCCTTTTCTATGCCCAAGGATTATCTCCTGGGCCTGGATTCGGTTGTAGTCGCGGTGGCAAGGAAGTAGAACGAGGGGACTAAGCTCGCTTCATCCCTGCCTCCGCCAAAGGCGCGAGAATGGTCGAGCGAAGTGGGGGGACGCCAAGGCCTGTTGTCGGGCGAAAAACATGTATCTTAAATTGTAACCAGGATTCGCTCCTGTCGTGGGGTCTACCCATGGACGAAAAACCCGACAAACATCCCTTTTTCATTAAAAACATCCCACACATGTACAGTCCGTATGGAATGAAAAGCATGAACAACGGGGTTAAAGTTCTAAATTTAACAAAGGCCCGAGGGCTTACAAACTAAAAAAGAGATAAGATGCCCATAATCCCTTTCTTGTCCCTCTCCTCAGGAGGCAGGTCAAGGAGGCGAAAGGGCAAAAGGGGCACCTAGGCGAGCTATGAGCAGCAGAAAGCACCAAGAGAACACCTTGGTGGCCGCCCACGGATAGGCTGGTGATGACGGTGCCGGGAAAGGAGCTGGAAGACGAGGCGGCAGGACCGGCAATACACGATGAAGGCATCGGTGCCCGCGTACTCCGAGTTGACGGCCTTGCCGCCCGCGCTCTTCCTCTTCCGTAGCCTCCCGACGCCAGCCGCCCAAGGAGACGGCCCTGAGAAGTTCAAGGAGCTGGTCCCACCCCTGCAAAACTCTGCCAGAGGAGTGGCCAGGTGCAGATGCTACTGCTAGTCGGACTGGTCCCCGTCATCTGCCCCGCTGTCCTCCTCATCATTCTTGCTCGAGGAAGAGCTTCCATCGTCGGAATCTCCGTCGGAGGAGCTTTCCACGCAACACTTCAGGCGAGTCCCGAAGTCTCCGAAGACCTTGACGGAGAGCAGGCCGTCCCCCATTAATTTGAAGTAGAGGACGATCCCGCCCGTCAGGCTGTGGATGCGAGCGAACGTCTTCCATCCACGACGGAGGTACATGACCCGAGGAGCCGGGAAGTCGACGTCGGCCCGCGTGCTCCCATTCCCACAACCCCTCATGTGCAATTTGAGGGATTGGGGCGGGTCACGCTCCATCTCCCAAGCAAACGGGGCGGCAAGACGAATACGCCGACGCGGAGGCCGGCACAGCCTGATGAAGAACTCGCGGGGCTCATCTCCAACATGGCCTTTCATCGGAAAAGGCATTATTGGCAGGGACGACGCCGGCGCGCTGCCCCGTCCTCCTCTTCCCCGAGCACTATGACCTCTGCCCCGGCCTCGCCCCCTTCCCCTTCCCCTCGTGGCCGGCTCCACCACCGCGGGTTCAGGAGGGGGGAGGACGCGCTGTCGAGCGGCGACCCTCGTCGCAGGATTCCCTTTCTCCATGGCGGGTGAAAGGAAGAAGCGGAAGTAGGAGGGGATTGATGACAGAAGAGTGCGGAATGTCATCCCCCTTCCCCTCCTTATAAGGGGGCGGGGTCAGGGCTCGGCCGCCCCGCTCGGCCAATCCAGCCACTAGAGGCGCAGGGAATTGAGACCAACCTGCTGCCCCAACCAGCGACGGCCCGGTTTCTCGCCTCCACCGCTTTCCACCCCAAGCGCATGGAGGACGCGTGGCGAACGTACAAAATTGAGGGGACGGGTGAAACGACCTCTCCCCATCCCATGATCGTGGGGTGTGGACGCCTTGAAGACCGCAACCCGGCCTCGCGCAGTAAACAAGCCGCGCCTCCATGCATCCCTCCTTTCATGGGGAAGGCGCGTGCTGCCCATTTACTGTGATGTGACGCATGCGTGCGGGAACCGCCCCACGCATGTCGCCCACGTCACGCGCACCCCTCCATGCCGTGCCACGCCGCGCGCGGGACGTGGGAAGCGCAGCGCGCGAAAAGTTTTACCACGGTAAACCCCCCCCCCCCCCCCCCCCGCCGCCTGCCCGCGCACCGTTTTTGGTTGTGGCCCAACAACGTGTCGCGCTTATGTGTGGCCCAGGACCGGGGGCTCCTGTTGGTGTAGAAAAGAAGGGGAGCACCTTTGTACCCCTTTACCTGTGCACGCGCAGTCGGAGCCGCGCCCACGACCACACCAAGCAGAGCAGGGGAGGTGAACCGAGGTAAAACTGAAGCCCGAGGCAACCAGAGCAATGCCAAGACCAAGACCACAAAGAGCAGAGGGGCGGAGCAGTTTTCCCCTGGCAAGACCCTTGCCGGGGACAGCCTCAGCAGCCGCGGCAAGACCCTTGCCGGGGCAGCATGCCCAAACACCGACGGAGCAAGCCACCCTTGAGCCCACGTCCCCGACACCGTCGACCACGTTGGGCCAGGGCTCGGGAGGCACCTCCATGGTGGCATGCAGATCTTTATGAAGACATATTCAAGATCAAATGAGGGTTAGAAGACAACGATCCTTGGCAAGATCCTTGCCGAGGAGAGCTACGCGACCCCCGGCAAGATCCTTGCCAGGAATGACAGCGCGCCATGGCAAGGCCCTTGCCGGGCCACCCGACAAGGCCCTCTCCAAGGGCACCAGCATGGCCACTGCCAGGCCCGCACCAACAAGCTTCCCACCGCCATTCGCATGCAACTGCCAGCCCAACCAGCTGGGCGCGCAGGCACCTGCGTGGGAACATGCAGCTCCCAGGCCAACTCAGCAAGCACCTGTGTGGCGGCATGCAGATCTTCGTGAAGACCCTACCACCGCGCCACCTCAGCTGCCTACCTGCCTATATGGCACAGCACGCATCACTGGCCAGGGCGCGCGTCGAAGCGAGGAGGAGCGGCGACGGACGGGACGGGCCTCGCCCCCATCCCCGATAAAGCTAGGGGACACCTTAGCGGTGCATTAAATGCTACTTGTCCTGTAATACGAGCGATAAGCTGGCAATACTGTACGCCTTTCCACCTCCTGTATGCCACAGCGGCAGCCCCTTTCGCCTATAAAAGGAGGCCCATGGCATATTGGAGAAGGATTCGGCTCTTTCGAACCTCACACTCACCATTGCTAGTTCGAGAGCTCAAGAAATCTCTGAAATACACCCACCAAAGCAGGACTAGGGTTTTACGCATCCTCGCGGCCCAAAACTGGGTAAACGATCCTTGTGCTGATTACTAATCATGTTCTTCTCGCAACCCTGCGCCCCGGCAACCGTAGTAGGGATGCTTGTGATCCCATAGGTGTCGTTCCACACCAACAGGGCGCGGCTGAATCAAGACCCCGACGACGTCTCGGTGGCCTCTTTTGACCCTCGAGCTTGTCCAGGCCAATGTGGAGCCCCAGAGGATAGGCGACAAGGAGACTCGCGCGTCATCATAGATCGGCACCGCGACGACCTCCGCCAGACCGACGGGTGTGACGGCCTCAACGCCGACGAACCTGCGATCGGTGTTGGCGGGTGCTTACCTTTTGAGGTCGGCTGCCCTGCCTTTACACGAGAGCTGCCGCAAGTCCATTGGCCGTCCGTTCGCACGTTCAAGCCAGAGATACCTCAGAAGTACGACGGGAGGCTGAACCCAGCAGAGTTCCTGAGCATCTACACCATCACTGTTCAAGCTGCCGAGGAAGAGATGAGAAGGTGTGCGCCAACTACTTCACGGTTTCCCTCAAGTCCAACGTGAGGTCTTGGCTGATGCACCTACCGGAGAACTCCATTTCGTATTGGGCGGACCTGTGCCACGAGTTCATCGGTGCCTTCACCGGTAGCCACCAAGAGCCCGGCAAACCCAGCGACCTGCAACTTCTCCAGCAGAAGGAAGGAGAAACTCTCTGTAAGTATTTACAGAGATTCAGTAAAGTTCATAGGAATATTCCAAATATCCATCCGGCAGCCGCTATAGCAGCTTTCCAGTCCAATGTGCGCAATCCTCACATTCATTCTAAGATGATGTGCGGTTTCCCAAAACTGTGAAGGAGCTATACACACTGGTGGATAAGTGTGCTTGGATGGAGGAAGGAAGGAAGTTGCCCGGAGAGCAGGATTGCATCAATGTTGATTCAGAAGATGAAGATGAGTCAACCAGTCAGAGAAAGGGCAAGAAGCACAGTAAGAAGCCAAGAGATAAAGCAGTGATGACTCCAGAAGGTTCGGGCACACACCTAGTACTGGCAAGAAGGCCAAGGCTGAGGCCCCCGGCAAGGAAGTCGTCACTTGCACAACCTGCTGGGAACCCATTTTCGCTAAGAAAGCTGGGAAAGGCGATGGCTCGTACTGCAAGATCCAACGGACCAAGGGCCATGATCTTCGGGAATGTTACCAAGTTGAGCGACTTTTCAAGAAACAGAGAGTGGAATATGATAAGCGTGACAAGGAAAAAGGTTAGAATGCCGCTGGCAGAAAGGGTCGTGGCGGTTAAGCAAATAGCCCCAGCAAGCCCTTTTGGAACCAAGGAAATCCTGCCAGGGGTCAAGAGAAGGAATTCTGTGGTGATGGGAGTGATGAAGGAAATGGAGAGGAAACCAGTGAGCAGGTATTTTAGAAGGCCACTGACGCCCTATGTGTTGATGGGGGTGCACCTTTGCATGCCTCCCACTGCCAGCTCAAGCGATGGGCATGAGAGATCAATGTTGTGGAGCCAGCGCCAGAGTCCCGGAAACCGCTCAAATGGCCCCGCACGCCAATCACATTTTATGAGGAGGATCACCTTGGCCGCACCATCACGGTAGGGTTCTTGCCATTGTTGGTCTCACCGTGAATTCACAACCTCAAGGTCACAAAGATGTTAGCGGATGGCAGGGCCGGGTTGAATCTGATTTCCCCAGCAATCATTAGCAAGCTTCAGATAGGAGAAGAAGAGCTAGAGGTTACCGGCATGCTTCAAGGAGTTAACCCCGGCAGGAGCCATCCTAAAGGGAAGATTACGTTGCCGGTGACGTTTGGGGGAGAACTAAACTACCGGACAGAGAAGGTTGTGTTTGATGTGGTTGATCTCCCCCTTCCGTACAATGGGATTCTTGGATGCCCGGCCCTGGCCAAGTTCATGGCCGCATCACACTATGCTTATAACACTTTGAGGATGACTGGGCCACTAGGAGTCATCACTACCCCATCGGATGAGAAGTATGCAATTATCTGCGTGGACAAGATGTACCGGGATGCAGTCGTAGCAGAGGCTACAGCGGCAACAGCTCCCGCCAAGGAAAGCAAAGGAAAGAAAACGGATTGTAGGACCTTCGGCAAGGAGTCCGGGAAGCGTGCCCCCTCCGAGTGCATGGCACCCATTGACGACTCGCCGGAGTGTTCCAACAGCAAGAGATCCAAGGTTGTTGCACCCCAAGTGAAGAAGGTCTCGGCAGGGCTGGCTGGCGTTGACGGTACTTTCACCATCAGCGCCACCCTTGATGACAAATAGGAAAGCGCGCTCGTTGCCTTCTTGCGAGCGAATATCTATGTGTTTGCCTAGCAATCATCTGATATCCCCGGTGTTCCTAGGGAGGTAATCGAGCACCACCTTGCTGTCTGCCCACACGCCCGACCTGTCAAGCAGAAAGTCCGAAAGCAGGCCTTGGAGAGGCAGCAGTTCTTTGCCGAGGAAATCAAGAAATTGGAGGCAGCTGGTTTGGTCAGAGGAGTACTGCATCCAACATGGTTAGCAAATCTAGTGGTAGTACGGAAAGCTAATGGGAAATGGAGGCTTTGCATTGATTTCACAGATCTCAACAAGGCTTGCCCGAAGGACCCATTTCCCTTGCCGCGTATCGACCAGATTGTGGATTCCACCTCAGGGTGTGATTTTCCCTCCTTCCTGGACACATATTCCGGATATCACCAGATCTTCATGTCCAAAGAAGAAGAGAAGACATCGTTGATCACCCCATGTGGTATGTACTGCTTTGTCCGCATGCCATTCGGACTAAAGAGTGCCGGGTCCACTTTTGCAAGGGCAGTTTAGATTGGTTTTGAGCCACAGTTACACAGAAACATGGAAGCTTATATGGATGATATCGTGGTCAAAACCAAGGATAAGACCACTCTTATCCAGGATTTGGAGGAGACATTTGCTACTCCGCGCAAGATCAACTTAGAGATTAATCCGGAGAAGTGTGTGTTTGTAGTCCCCTCCGGAAAGCTGCTTGGCTTCTTCGTGTCCCATCGGGGGATCGAAGCTAACCCCGACAAGATCACAGCCGTCGAGCAAATCCAAGCACCAAGGACAGTTAAGGATGTTAGGCGCTTGACGGGATGTGTTGCCGCGCTAAGTAGATTCATTTCCAAGTCTGCCGAGCATGCCCTGCCGTTCTTCAAAATTTTGAAGAAGGCAGGGCCTATGAAGTGGACCCCAGAAGCAGATGCAACTCTACCGGAGTTGAAGGCCTACCTGTCGTCTGTGCCTACCTTGGTTGCACCCAAACCCAAGAGTCGTTGTTGCTATACTTGGCGGCAACCAAACAAGTGGTTAGTACGGCCTTGGCAGCACAATGAGAAGTGGATGAGGCAGAAAGTGGACAGATAATGGCAGAGTTATAAAAGGATTAGAACAACAGTGAGCACGGCAACGAGAGCAACCCCAAGGACGCGGCGAGGAAGAAAGTGGTGCAGCGCCCAGTGTACTTCGTCATCTCCTTGTTAGAGGGGGCTAGATCGAGGTACTCTGGCACGCAAAAATTGATCTTTGCTCTCATTATGGCCTCAAGGAAACTGCGACACTACTTGCAAGCCCATGAGATCACGGTTGTCACTCGTTTCCCGTTGCAAAGGATACTCCAAAACCCTGAGGCTACCGGTAGATTAGTGGAGTGGGCTTTGGAGTTATCCAGCTTTGGTCTAAAGTTTGAGAGCACAACGACTATTCAGAGTAGGGCACTGGCAGAGTTTATTGCATAATGGACGCCAACCCCTGATGAGGAAGATACAGAGACAGCTATCCCCGGCAAGGAATCACCCCAAGAATGGATTATGTATTTTGATGGTGCCTTTTCCCTACAAGGTGCAGGGGCCGGCGTGCTTCTTGTTGCCCCCTCCGGGGAGCACTTGAAGTACGTCGTCCAAATGCACTTTACGCAGGAAGAAGCCACCAACAATACAGCTGAGTATGAAGGACTCCTTGTTGGGCTCAGAATTGCAGCAGAATTGGGAATCAAGAAGCTGATCATACAAGGAGATTCACAGCTTGTGGTGAGACAAGTAAACAAGTATTATCAAAGCCCATTGATGGAAGCATACCTCGAGGAAGTGAGGAGATTGGAGGAGCACTTTGACGGGTTGCAAACAGAGCACGTACCCCGTGCGGAAAACAACATAGCTGATCACCTATCAAAGTGTGCTGCGCAGAAGCTTCCTGTGGAACCAGGAACTTTTGTTCTCCGTCTCTATAAACCCTCCGTATCACCAGCCACAATGGTTCGTAAAAGGAGAAAGTTGAACTACGGTAAGCCTCTCCAACTCCTCATAGCATGTCAGACCACCCCCTCCAGCCGGGCCAATCGGGCCCCGTGAACAAGGTTGGTGCTCCCGCAGCAGAGGAGGTGCCACTAGTCCTCGTTGCCGAGCCCCAGGCTCCAACTTGGGCATGGCACATCGTCCGCTTCCTCCAAACCAGAGAACTTCCCGATGACCAAGATGAAGATGAGAAAGTAGCCTGGAGGGACAGTATGTATCAGTTTGTCCATGACACTCTGTACAGAAGGAGGCCCAACGATGTGAAATTGAAGTGTGTCTGCAAGGACGATGGATAGGAACTGCTAGCTGAGATTCACAGAGGAATGTGCGGCTCACACATTGGATCAAGTGCATTAGTTGGGAAAGCATTCTGACAAGGATTCTATTGGCCCACAACCCTCCAAGATGCGGTCGAGCTCATCACAACATGTGAAGCCTGCCAGTTCCATTCCAAGAGAACACACCTACCTGCCCAAGCCCTTCAGACAATCCCTTTATCATGGCCAGTTTCGGTCTGGGGGGCTCGATCTCCTCGGCCCCTTCCCCTGAGAAATCAGGGGCTTTGAATTCTTGTTCGTCGCCATTGACAAGTTTACAAAGTGGCCGAAAGTGACTGTCAAGAGAATTGTGACTGCTCAGTCGGCTATCAAGTTCTTGAGAGAATTGATGTGTCGTTTTGGAGTTCCGGCAAGGATCATCACCGACAACGGCACCCATTTCACGAGCCACGCCTTCATGCAATATGTTCGTACCCTCTAATGCAAGATCTCATTCGCCTCTGTGGCACGCCCCCGGAGTAATGGACAAGCTGAGAGGGCAAACGCTGAAGTGCTACGTGGACTCAAGACAAGAACTTTTGATACGCTGCAGAAGCATGCTAGGCGGTGGATCGAGGAGCTGCTGGTAGTTCTCTGGTCCCTTAGAACGGCACCTAACCGAGCTACTGGGCAGACTCCATTCTCCCTGGTCTACGGGGCAGAAGCAGTTATCCCAATGGAACTCATTTATGGGTCCCCTCGAGTGCTTGCCTACGATGAAATAGCGCAAGATCAGCACCGGCGTGACGACACTGTGCTACTCGAGGAGAACCGTCTCTGGGTGCTACACATGCTGCATGCTACCAGCAAGCCCTGCGTCGCTATCATGGCCGTAGGGTTCATGCCCGGTGTTTTGAGGAAGGCGACCTTGTCCTTAGGAGCATTTAGTCCGCCAAGGGTACAAACAAGCTGTCACCAAAGTGGGGAAGGCCCTTACCAGATGGTACGAGTCACCAAACCCGGCGTAGTCCATCTGGAGACCGGAGATGGCACTCAGTTGCAAAACTCATGGAATATTGAGCATCTCCGCAAGTACTACCCGTAAGGCGCAAGGCTGCTGGGCACTGCCCGGCAGCCACCCTTTTGTACATGCCTTGCCTCAGCTGCATGTAACCCCTTGTACAAAGCCGGGGCGATGACCCTGTGCAAGAGAAAATGAAGAAGCGCTGTAGGGGCCCCCCTACTAAGGTTGCATGCATGCATGAGCACACCAAGATCACTTCATAAGCATTTCATGAGCATTTCCTTATGCATATAGATAGGATTGCATCCTGCATTCATTCTCATCTATATGGAGTTGCAGGTTACTGCTGTGAACTTGGCTTCGACAAAGGAAGAGAAAATTACACGACACAGAGATCCCCGGCAAGCCAAACAGATAAGTTTTACCTCTTGTCCATTAGTGTTCTGTAAAGCTATAACTTTGCATGAGGAAACCTCGCCTCACTCTTTTGAAACTTAGGTGCTCCCATCCATGACTCGAACGTTGCTTCGGTCAGGATGGTCGCAGTAGCCTTTGGTAAAAAGGAGCTGGCGAGGGCCTGGCCCCTCTGACTGTCGCCCGGCAGACGTAACTCTCCGGCAGACAAAGAGGGTGCCAGCAGGATATCCTGCCGGGGAAAACTCGTTTATTTTCATTAAAGAGGCACTCCACCTCTGCATGGACATACACATTCACGGGTTCCCGGCAAGGTTCATCTTTTTCATTCGTACGCTAATACAAGTACAAGCATTACAGAACACAAAGATGGACCCGAGAGATTACATTATTTGAATTAAAATTTGGCGGTTACCTACAAGTTTAAGATTGAATAAAGATAAGCACCCTATAACCGCTCTTTTCTTTTCTCTGCTCCTGCTCCCTAGGATATTGAAACAAGAGGGAAAGGAGAATAAAAGGAGCGCTTAGGGGAGGGCGGTGGTGAAGGGGCCAGCGGAGCAGTCATCCACCGCGGGCCGCAGGTGGCGTGCACTCAGGAGCTGCGCAAGATGGCGAGCAAGGCCCGTCGCCCCTCCCAAACAACAAAGGGGAGAGAAGAGGGAAGGGGCAGAAACGGTAGCGGCATCGCCCACAACGGGCATGCAACGCTACCATCCCCCAGGCAGGCAGGAAGGCGCGCATCTCGTCGACAACAACCCCAAGACCTCCGGGAGGGGGAATGCTGGGATTACCAACGATCTCCAGCCCCGCCTCCCGGCCGAGCCTTGAAGAGATCAAGAGATTCGCCAAGCCAAGGACCAGGCTCACTCCCCGAGCGTCAGCACCAACATGGGGCAACAATAGCTCCAAGCAGTAGCTCGGGGGCTAGCCCCGAGCTCTTTTCTTCGGCATCACCGGCGGAAGCAGAAAACAAGGGAAGAAGAGGAGGAGTGTGAAGGTGGATGACTCTGCCCTCCTCCGCCCCTTCCTTTTTATCACTACAAAAAAGACACATCCATGACATTTTGGGCCGAACGAAATTTTTTTCTGTCATACATATGACACTTCTATGACGATAATTGTGACAAAACCCGGTATCATCATAGATGTGGTGGGCTCCTACTTCTATGACAAAAAATCATGACAGAAAATGGGCTTTTCGTCCTGGGCGGGCCGGAGACGCAGCTGCATGACATTCTTTGGGCCATCCATGACGGAAAAAACCATGGTAGAAGCGACGAGGAGGAAAATTTCGAGGAGTTCCCGGTTACGGTGGGAGGTCGGGGGCCGAGCGATGCGCGTTTCGCTCATACACGTACGCGCGTGTGTGCGAGGCGTTGGCTCTAACTAAACCCGAGCGAGGCGTTGGGCTCTAACTGAACCGAGCGATTGCACTGCAGGCTACGCGTTACTGAACACGAGCGATCGATCGATGGCTGTTAACTGAACCCGATCGAGCGATTCCTTGGCTACTGCTGCTAACTGAAGCCGATCGATGCTGCCTCTGGATGAACAGTGAGCGTTGCGGGGGGGGGGGGGTTGGATGAACAGTTCCCAGTGGGGGTGGATGAACAGGACCCCATGGTGTTGCCTCTGGATGAACAGGACCCCGGTCGATCGAGCTAGTTGGGGCTGGATGAACAGGACCTAGTGGAGGGCTGGATGAACAGGACCCCGTGGTGTGGAGGGCAGGATGAACAGTAGACGGTGGAGGGGTGCCCGTGGAGGGGTGGTTGAACAGGACCCCGTGGTGTGGAGGGCTGGATGAACAGTAGACGGTGGAGGGGTGGTTGAACAGTAGTCGGTGGAGTAGCGCGCGGTGGAGGCTGGATGAACATGAGCCCGTGGAGGCTGGAGGAGGTCGATGGTGGATGAATAGTAGCTCGTGGAGGCTGGAGGGGTCGACTGTGGAGATGAACAGTATCCCGTGGAGTCCCGTTTTGCGGTACGCCACACCCCTCCCGATGAACAGGACCCCCGTTTCGACCGTAGCGCTCCAACACAAGTCTGTTTCCTCCGTTTTGCGGTACGCCACACCCCTCCCGATCAACAGGACCCCCGTTTCGACCGTAGGAGGTCCGTTTCCTTCGTTTTGCGGTACGCCACACCCCTCCTGATCAACAGGACCCCCGTTTCGACCGTAGGAGGTCCGTTTCCTCCGTTTTGCGATACGCCACACCCCTCCCGATCAACAGGACCCCCGTTTCAACCGTAGGAGGTCCGTTTCCTCCGTTGTGCGGTACGCCAGGCCTCGTTTCCATCGCCTCTTCCGTCCAGGCCCTCCCGGTGAACACGACCACGCATTCCATTCCGACCCATGAACACGACGGCGACGTTGTTTCTCCGTTCCGACCCAGCCATGTACACGAGCCCTCGCCGTACGTATGCGCGAGTAGGCGTTCGAGACCCTGCCCGTATGTACACATACGTGGCCGTATTTTCTTTGTTGCACCCTGGCCACCTCTACTACGACACGTGCGCGCCTCTACATCCACCAGTATATATGTATGTACACGTTCGCGACCAGAATGACAACGCTACATACGCTTCGACCAGGTGGGTCCCGACTGTCAGGCACTTCCTTGCGTGCGAAGGTGTAGCTGGTGGGTCCCAGCAGTCAGGGGGGAAACGTTTTTTTTGCGAAATATAGTGGCCCATCCGGTGGGTCCCTGCTGTCAGGTGGAGGAATCATTATTTTCCGCGTAATAAGGAGGCACTTCCTTGCTGCCGCCATGGACCCAGCTGTCAGCCTCTCCACGTCCAGTCCACATCCAATGGAAGTCATTCCTTGACCATGTTGACCGCGCCACGCGGAGAGCACCAGGGCAGTGGACGACGGCGAGGCCTAGGAAGGGGACGACGGGGAACCGGGGAAGACGCGGCAGTGGAAGCCCCCGCGCGCGCGGAGAGGAGTATGACGGTTCATTGTTTCGGCTGCGGTGTGAGGCTGCTGTCACCGCAGGGCCTGGTCAGCGGTGGGAATAGTAGGGGCGATGAGGCCTCCGCGGCAGCACAGCCGGCCACGGGAGGCAGGAGCATGCGGCACGACCGAGGCTGCTTTGGGCGGTTGGAGCAAGAAGACCAGAGGTTGAAGAAGCACTACGGCCGTTGGATGGACATCGTACGGTCAATGGAGCTAGAATCGTTCATATTGACTAAGTTGACAAAGCCCTTTGTCTCTGTCAACTTAGTAGGCCCACAAGTCAGCCACCCACTAAGGTGGGTCCCAGCTAGCCGGGGGAGTATTCATTTTTTTGTGCGTAATAAGGAGGCACTTCCGGTGGGTCCGAGCTGACAGCGGGGGAACTTTTTTTTTGCGAAATACGGTGGCCCGTCCGGTGGGTCCCAGCAGTAAGGGGCTAACGATTATTTTCGCAAAGTACTGGTGGCCCGTCCGGTGGGTCCCTGCTGTCAGGTGGAGGAATAATTATTTTGCACGTAATAAGGAGGCACTTCCTTGCTGCGGTCGTGGACCCAGCTGTCAGCCTCGCCACATACAGTCCACGTCCAATGGAAGCCATTCCTTGACCACGTTGACCACGCCGCGCCGAGCGCACCAGGGCGGTGGACGACGGCGAGGCCTAGGAAGGGGACGAAGCGGAGCCGGGGAAGACGCGGCAGTGGATGCCCACGCGTAGAGGAGTACGAGGGCACTGGTTCGCTGCGGTGTGAGGCTGCCGTCGCCGCAGAGTAACAGGGGGTGTGGGTGAGTAGAGGGATGTCCTGGCCAACGGTGGGAGTAGTAGGGGGCGGTGAGGCCTCCGCCGCATCACAGCCGGCCACGGGAGGCAGGAGCACGAGGCAAGACCGGCGCTGGTTTGGGCGGCTGGAGCAAGAAGACCAGAGGTTGAAGAAGCACTACGGCCGTTGGATGGACATCGTACGGTCACTGGAGCTAGAATCGTGCATTATTGACTAAGTTGACAAAGCCCTCCGTCCCCGTCAACTTAGTAGGCCCACAAGATAGCCTGCCACTATACTGGGTCCCAGCTAACAAGGGGAGTATTCATTTTTTTGTGCGTAATAAGGAGGCACTTCCTTGTGTGCGAAGATATAGCTGGTGGGTCCGAGCTATCAGCGGCGGTAACGTTTTTTTCACGATATACAGAGGCAGTTTCGGTGGGTCCCTGATGTCAGGTGGAGGAATCATTATTTTGCGCGTAATAAGGAGGTATTTCCTTGCGTGCGGCCATGGACCCATCTGTCGGCCTCTCCACGTATAGTCCACTTCAGATACATGTCGGTCGTTGACCACGTTGACCAGGCCGCGCCGAGAGCACCAGGGCGGTGGACGACGGCGAGGCCTAGGAAGGGAACGACACGGAGGCAGGGAAGACTCGGCAGTTGTTTCCCTCGCGGAGGGGAGTACGACTGTACGAGGGTTTACTGGTTCGTCTGCCATCGCCGGAGAATAACAGCAGGTGTGGGTGAGTAGAGGGATGGCTAGGCCAGCGATGCGAGTACGGTGGGGCGGTGAGGCCTGCGCGGCAACAGAGCCGGCCGCAGGGAGGAGGGAGCAGGCAGTCCCACCGGCGCCTGTTTGTGCAGCTGGAGCAGGAAGAGCAGAGATTGAAGAAGCACGACGGCCGTTGGATGGACATCCAACAGTCACTGCTTGTGCGTCAACCTTTTTTTAGGAAAGCCTCAAATATGTGGAAAACAGCATACAGCCCATCTGCCATTATTTCTAATAATTTTCAGCCCATTTGCAAATTCTTAAGGTTTTTTTGGAGCCCATATTCTTTTTGTGAGCATTAGAGCCCAAATTGTGGCCACGGTTAAAAAATTATATGAAATTTTGCATATTTTGGTGCGGTCCGAACTATTTTTAATCCCAAAATTTCGATTCACATTCAAACTGATTTTAAAAATAAATGTATATCAATATAAAATCCAACAAATTCTCCACGCATAAAAATTAATGTAATTTAAAATCTTGAAATGAAAAAAATATATTTGAAACTAATTGCTAGTTTGATGTGTTTGAAAAATGTACATCCCATTTCTCATTACTGATGGGCCATTTTCTCGGCCAGCCGAATGAAAGCTCTCCTCGTCTTGAAAGATTTGCAGCCCAACAGGCCTGACAAAGCGACTTACTTGGCAAATCACAAAAAAACTGGGCTGTGGCTGTGGACCCAGCTGTCAGCCTCTCCACGTACAGTACTCTTCCGATGGAAGTCGTTCCTTGACCACGTTGACCACGCCACGCGGAGAGCACCACTGCGGTGGACGACGGCGAGGCCTAGGAAGGGGACGATGCGGATCCGGGGAAGACGCGGCTGTGGAAGCCCGCGCGGAGAGGAGTACGAGGGTTCATTGGTTCGGCTGCGGTGTGAGGCTACCGCCGCCGAAGGGCCTGGCCAGCGGTGGGAATAGTAGGGGGCGGTGAGGCCTCCGCGGCAGCACAGCCGGCCACGGGAGGCAGGAGCATGCGGCACGACCGGCGCTGCTTTGGGCGGCTGGAGCTAGAAGACCAGAGGTTGAAGAAGCACTACGCCCGTTGGATGGACATCGTACGGTCACTGGAGCTAGAATCGTTCATATTGACTAAGTTAACAAAGCCCTCCGTTCCCGTAACCTTTGTTGGCCCACAAGTCATCCTCCCACTATGGTGGGTCCCAACTAGCAGGGGGGTATTCATTTTTTTGTGCGGAAATAAGGAGGCACTTCCTTGCGTGCGAAGATATAGCTGGTGCGTCCAACATGTCAGCGGGGGGAACGTTTTTTTGCGAAATACAGAGGCCCTTCCGGTGGGTCCCTGCTGTCAGGTCCTCGCAAAAAAAGGGAAAGAAAATCAAAGACTTGGGAAGGCGTACCGAGCAAGCTAGTGTACCAGTAAAGAGACGTTGCCAACTTTTAGAAAAAAGAAAGACGTGCTCCTGTAGCTGGTTCGAATCCAAACCTAGACTATGACTATATATGGTGCTATGCTACTCTGCAAGTAATGAAACTGACATATCCAACGTTCGTTTCTCCTCTTCTCTACTTACTCTGCCTAGCATCAGAAGCTCTGGCCGCAGCAACCATGTCCGCTGGCTGCTCGTCCACCTGCTCTTCAGCAGGCAACAACCAGATATGCGCCAAGTCGCAACCCGTACCATCGCCTGTGGGTCTCATCACACCCTCGCTGGCACCCGCACCACAGCCGATTGCTCATCGCAACCCGCTGCCGTTAGTGTGGTGCCACTGCTGCAAATCACGCAGAGTCATCCATCGCGTCTCAACCACAATCCGCAACCCTGGCCGAGTGTTCTACAAATGCCCGAATCATGGGGTAATAATATGTTTAAGTGTTGTTCTGCTGCTTTCAGTTGCTGATTTTTTTAATAGTTTGGTTGATGATCTACCAATTTGATTCATGCGGAAAAGGGAAGATTCGTGTGATTTGTATTTCTAGGAAGTTGCTGATGTGGGGGAATGCAACTACGCTGATTATTTGGTTAGCCGAGGAATCCCAATACCAGCAGGTTGGGGTGTTGGACAAGTAACTGAAGGAACGACAAAAGAGGAAGATGCAGAGCAGAAGGTTAAAGATGCAGTTCCTCTGATCATGGCCAAGCAACAACTGCTGAACGGCCTTGACAGCAACGAGGGGATGAAAGGGCTTGTGAAGATAATGGGCAAAATTGATGTGCTTTGTAGGATGGTTGTGTCTTTATTTGCAGTGTATGTAGCACTCGTGATTTATTCAGTGGCTACGACATGAGCACTTTGTTGAAACTAGTAATGAATGAAACCTGTGTAGCAGGCTGGGCGTAGTGTTTTGAACATCTAATGATTTCTATTAACGGAAATCAGGGGGTATCCCCTTTTGCTCATATAAATAAATAAATAGCAGAGGCCCTCTTGGGTCAGCTTTGTTCTCATTCGAAGACGTTGAGCAAATTACAGTCCAATAGCAAACTATGTCATCAAATTCAAGTTTCACAGCCAAATATGAGTACAACTAAACAACAATGTCATCATGTTTTAGTTGTCATACAATCACCAAACACAAATCAGCATACATAACAAGTGATGTTCTCACAGCAAAGTACTAAACAACATGTTCATGAGGTTTCAGTTGTCACAGCAAACACAATTTCACATAGTAGATAAAAAAACGTCTTCTGACAAGAAAATACGGCAAAAGCAATGTAATCATCATCCGCAGCAGCAGCGTCAACATCTTCGCCATGTGTATCAGTCTGAATCGTAATTCCCCACGGTGTCATCTTCTTCTTCGTCCTCAACGTCCTCGAACGTTGGCTTCTTCTTGATCAACTCTTGTATGTCCACAGCACGACAGGCAATCTTTTCGCCGGCGTCATTGACGTGATGGTTCTCAAAGATATTAGGAACATCTGTGTTATATTGTACATCAGGAGCAGTGTAAGCATCATCTTGTTGTGCAACTTCATTAAACAAATTCCTCTGCTCAAACCTTTGCAATACTCTCAAGTCATCGCTACATGCAAATGTGTCTTCCACGAAAAATATCTCCGTTGTTTGATTTGCCAAAATAAAAGGCTTGTTGGTCTAGGAAGCCGCCTTGACATTGATGGATTTGAAATAATCATTAGCTCTAGGTTTTGCGAACCTGGAAAACAGGTTATACCAACGACAACACAACAGAACCACACACCGATGATCCTCGAAACTGGAGATATACTGCAACTGAACAATGTCTATTATGTTAGCATAAATTTCAGTTGTCTCTTCGTTATACGTATCCATGCTCATGATGGCACTGTTTTGTGTCTTCCTGCCTTCGTCTTGTGCAAGGGTGTTGTAGCGCACATCTCCAACAACGCAAGATTCATAATGTCTTACCCGAGTATCAGGACCCATTGCTAGTGAGTAAAGGGCATCATCAACTGCCTACCCATCCTCCCGCATCTTCTTAACCTATGGTTAGAAAATAGACAAGCTGATCATCTTATGTACTCAATATATTAAAAAAACTGACAGTGCACTTCAAAAGCTTACATGGTTCTTGAACCATTTCGCAAATCCTGCCATAACCAGTTTGTCAATGTTTCTTGGATTTTGCGGCAGTAACTCCTCTTTGTAGATGCTGCACAACATAGTGATCGCGTCAAACATCTAAATATATAAGAATGTGCTGCAAGTTTGGTAGATTACGATGAATAAGCTGCAGTACTGCACTTACTTGATATAAGCTAGTATCTCAGGACAGTTATTCAACACATACCAAACCATTTTGTCCAAATCTTTAGGTCTGTCCTCTTGTCGACTCTTCCCTGTAACTCGAACAGAATGATCGAAAACATTGAGCCCGGGATTGTCTTCACCCACCTCTTTGCTAAGCTGATCAGCTGTTTCAATGTATTTTGAGCAGAATGTCAACGCTTCTGTAGCAATGTAGGCCTCTGCAATGGAACCCTCGGGTCTAGCTCTGTTCCTAACATAGCCCTTGAAAGTGCCTAGCCGCCTTTCAATAGGGTACATCCAGCCATACTGTACTGGACCTCTAAGTAGTGCCTCATCAGGTAGATGAACAGCTAAATGCACCATCACATCAAAGAAGGCTGGAGGATATATCTTCTCAAGGTCGCATAGGATAGTTGGTATCTTGTCTCTAAGACGCTCCAAAGCATCTATCCTGATATTCCTACTGCAGAGTTCCCTGAAGAATTGTCCCAAATCTGCGACTGCTCTGTATAAGTCAGGGTGGCCCAATCCTCTAAGGATAATAGGTAAAACCCTTTGAAGTAGGACGTGGCAGTCATGAGTTTTCAACCCTTGTTCCTTGTTTCCATCTGCACTAACTCTCCTTTCAGGGTTGGAAGCAAATCCATCTGGGAATCTCACACATGACAAGACCTCGCAGAATTCTTTTCTTTTTACCTTGTCCAAGACGTACACAGCTGGTGCCATATCCCGTGGTTTACCTGACAGTACCTGTGATACTATTCGGAGTTGGGGGCTGAAGGGGCAGGTGGTTCCACCCAGGTAGTGGTGGGCCTGGGTTCCCGACGGCCCTGACTGTTACTTTGTGGCGGAGCGATAGGGCAGGTTTGAGACCACCTAGGAGAGAGGTGGGCCTGGCCCTGGTCGGCGTTCGCGGATACTTAGCACGCTTAACGAGATCTGGGTATTTGATCTGAGTCTGGCCATTTGGTCTATACGCACTAACCATCTACGCGGGAGTAGTTATGGGTATCCCGGCGTCGTGGTATCACCCGAAGCCTTCGTGACGTCAGCGACTGAGTGGTGCGCGCCGCATTGGATCGTAAGCTCGCGCTTGTATTAAGGGGGCTAGATCTGCTTCCGGCCGCGTTCGCAACGTGCAGGTGTGCTCAGGGCGATGGGCCCAGACCCCTGCGCGCTTAGGTTTAGACCGGCGTGCTGACCGCTCTGTTGTGCCTAGGTGGGGCTGCGACGTGTTGATCTTCCGAGGCCGGGCATGACCCAGAAAAGTGTGTCTGGCCAAATGGGATCAAGCGTGTTGGGCTATGTGGTGCACCCCTGCAGGGAAGTTTATCTATTCGAATAGCCGTGTCCCTCGGTAAAAGGATGACCTGGAGTTGTACCTTGACCTTATGACAACTAGAACTGGATACTTAATAAAACACACCCTTCCAAGTGCCAGATATAACCCGGTGATCGCTCTCTAACAGGGCAACGAGGAGGGGATCGCCGGGTAGGATTATGCTATACGATGCTACTTGGAGGACTTCAGTCTACTCTCTTCTACCTGCTGCAAGACGGAGGTTACCAGAAGCATAGTCTTCGATAAGACTAGCTATCCCCCTCTTATTCTGGCTTTTTGCAGTTTAGTCCACTGATATGGCCCTTTACACATATATCCATGCATATGTAGTGTAGTTCCTTGCTTGTGAGTACTTTGGATGAGTACTCATGGTTGCCTTGTTTCCCCCTTTCCCCCTACCTCTACTTGATTGCTGCGACCAGACGATGGAGCCCAGGATCCAGACGCCACCGTCGACGACGACTCCTACTACACTGGAGGTGCCCACTACTACGTGCAGCCCGCTGACGACGACCAGGAGTGGTTAGGAGGATCCCAGGCAGGAGGCATGCGCCTCGTGCGATCTGTATCCCCGTTTGTGCTAGCCTTCTTAAGGCAAACTTGTTTAACTTATGTCTGTACTCAGATATTGTTGCTTCCGCTGACTCATCTATGATCGAGCACTTGTATTCGAGCCCTCGAGGCCCCTGGCTTGTATTATGATGCTTGAATGACTTATTTTATTTGTAGAGTTGTGCTGTGATATCTTCCCATGAGTCCCTGATCTTGATCGTACACATTTGCGTGCATGATTAGTGTATGATTGAATCGGGGGCGTCACAAGTCACAACTCTACAAATAAAATAAGTCATACAAGCATCATAATACAAGCCAGGGGCCTCGAGGGCTCGAATACAAGTGCTCGATCATAGACGAGTCAGCGGAAGCAACAATATCTGAGTACACACATAAGTTAAACAAGTTTGCCTTAAGAAGGCTAGCACAAACTGGGATACAATCGAAAGAGGCGCAGGCCTCCTGCCTGGGATCCTCCTAACTACTCCTGGTCGTCGTCAGCGGGCTGCACGTAGTAGTAGGCACCTCCAGTGTGGTGGTCGTCATCGACGGTGGCGTCTGGCTCCTGGGCTCCCTCGTCTGATTGCAGCAATCGGGTAGAGAGATGGGGAAAAGGGGAAACAAGGCAACCGTGAGTACTCATTCAAAGTACTCGCAAGCAAGGAGCTACACTACATATGCATGGATATATGTGTAAAGGGCCACATCAGTGGACTGAACTGCAGAATGCCATAATAAGAGGGGGATAGCTAGTCTTATCGAAGACTACGCTTCTGGTCGCCTCCGTCTTGCAGCAGGTAGAAGAGAGTAGACTGAAGTCCTCCAAGTAGCATCGTATAGCATAATCCTACCCGGCGATCCCCTCCTCGATGCCCTGTTAGAGAGCGATCACCGGGTTGTATCTGGCACTTGGAAGGGTGTGTTTTATTAAGTATCCGGTTCTAGCTGTCATAAGGTCAAGGTACAACTCCGGGTCGTCCTTTTACCGAGGGACACGGCTATTCGAATAGATTAACTTCCCTGCAGGGGTGCACCACATAACCCAACACGCTTGATCCCATTTGGCTGGACACACTTTCCTGGGTCATGCCCGGCCTCGGAAGATCAACATGTCGCAGCCCCACCTTGGCACAACAGAGCGGTCAGCACGCCGGTCTAAACCTATGCACGCAGGGGTCTGGGCCCATCGCACTGAGCACACCTGCATGTTGTGTACGCGGCCGGAAGCAGACCTAGCCTAGTGGCGTTCCAATCCAATCCGGCGCGTGCCACTCAGTCGCTGACGTCACGAAGGCTTCGGCTGATACCACGACGCCGAGTGCCCATATCTTTCCCGCGTAGTTGGTTAGTGCGTATAGACCAGTAGCCAGACTCAGATCAAATACCCAGATCTCGTTAAGCGTGTTAAGTATCCGCGAACGCCGACAGGGCCAAGCCCACCTCTCTCCTAGGTGACCTCAACCTGCCCTGTCGCTCCGCCTCAAAGATCCACACAGAGGGCCGTCGGGACAAAGGTCCTTTCAGCCCCCAATCCGTGAATCACTCGCGGGTACTCCTCGAGCCAACCCGACTTTGTTCACCACATGTATCATGTTTAATGTATAGTATATACCCGTGATCAGCTCCCGAGTGATCACGGCCCGATAGTATAGCACAGCAGACGGACAAGAATGTAGGGCCACTGATGGAAACTAGCATCCTATACTAAGCAGGTAGGATTGCAGGTAAAGGTAACAACAGTAGTAACAAGGACAGGCTATGCAGCAGGATAGGTATAACGGAAAGCAGTAACATGCTACACTACTCTAATGAAAGCAGTATAGAGTAGAATAGGCGATATCTGGTGATCCAGGTGGGGGGGCTTGCCTGGTTGCTCTGGCAAGAGAGAGGGATCGTCAACTCCGTAGTCGTACTGGGTAGCAGCAGCGTCAGTCTCGGTGTCTAGTGAGAGAAGAGGGGGAGACACAATAAATATTTAAGCAAACAGATGCATAGTGATGCATGACATGACAAGTAACGGCGTTAGAGGTGCCCTAACGCGGTATGGGATGATACCGGTGAAGGGGGGAAACATCCGGGAAAGTATCCCCGGTGTTTCGCGTTTTCGGGCAGAGGAGCCGGAGGGGGAAAGTTGCGAGTTTGATATGCTAGGGGTGTGTGGCGGACGAACGGGCTGCGTATCCGGGTTCGCCTCATCGTTCTGAGCAACTTTCATGTATAAAGTATTTTCATCTGAGCTACGGTTTATTTTATATGATTTTCTAAAGTTTTAAATCATTTTTAGAATTTATTTTAATTAATTTAATTCAACGTTATCCAGAATAGTGCACGCTGACATCATCATGACGTCAGCAGTCAACAGGGAGTTGACTTGGTCAATCTAACGTGTGGGTCCTGCATGTCATACTCTAATTACTCTAATTAGGATTTAACTAATCTAATTACAGTTTAATTAATTCACCATTGTTAATTAGGTTAACTAAACAAGATTAATTAAGTTAATTAATTCACTAATTAATTAATTAATTATTAATTTTATTAATTCATTTTTATTTTATTTCCTTTTTTAACAGGACGTTCTGGGAGTGGGGCCCCGTGTCATAGGCCCTGTGGGCCTTAACGGGCACGGGCGGTGGTTAATGGGGCGGCGCAGGATGCGGGCGCACGGGCGTGTGCCCGAGGCCACCAGGGGAGGCGGGCTCCGGTGAGCCGTGGAGCAACGGCGGATGGGGCCGGCGCGGAAGCAGGCGCGCCCTGGCGGTGCGAGGCTGCAGCAGCAGCCGTGCTACAGCGGCAGGGGAGGAGGCTAGGGGCACGACGCGGGCGCGGCGGAACTGCGAGCGAGCAGTGCAGTGACAGAGGAGGCGGGTGGCAGGCTACGCGTGGGTGCCGCACGGGCGGGGCGCTAGAGAGCAGCAGCAACGACCAGCGCGGGAGGGGCGGTCACGGCGGATCAGGGACGTGAGCGGTAGCGGCGGTTGGAACTGCCGAGGCGCGGGCGCGTGGGTCGCGTGGCCGGGCACGCACACTGGGCGCGGCCAGCGCGGGGTGACCGCGGTCGGGGCGCGTTCAGACGGTGACCGGCGATGGGGAGAGACGCCACGAGAGGGCAGAGGAGAAGGGGAGGGGTGGTGGCTCACTGGCCCCTGCAGGTGTGCGAGAGTGAGCTCGGGGAGGGCTCGGGGAGGTCTGACGATGAATAGTACGACGGCGTCCGACGAGGCGTAGGAGCTTCGGTCGTGGAGGAGGACGAAGACGGGCGGCGACGGCGGTGGGCGTCGAGGCGCCAGCGAGGTGCGACGGGGTCGGGGTCGGTGATGAGGCGAGGTCGCGGCGTCAGGCGGGCGCCGCGCGAGGGAGAGGAGGGGCGCAGAGGAGTCCCTGAGGGGCGGCGCCGAGGCCGGCTGGGGGTGGCCTTAGCGGCGCGGCGACTTGCGTCGGGCGCGGCCGTGCGGGAGGAGGGGATCGAGCAGGGGCGCCCATCCCCCAGGTACGAGGCGTGCGTGTGTGTGTGTGTGTGGTGGCGGCGCCAGGAAGGGAGCGAGGGGAGAGATGGGGGTAGTGGGGATTAGGGTTACGGTGGGGGAAAGGGAGGCCATATAGGGCAGGGTGGGGTGGGCCGGCTGGCTGGCCAGTTGGGCCAGCGGGGACTGGTCTTTTGTTCTTTTTTTTCTTTAGTTTTGTTTTCTATTTTGTTTTTTTCCTTTCTTTTATTATTTTCTATTTTATTTTAAGTTCCCTTTTATTTCAGTTTTATAAAAATAAACACTAGCACCTAAAATTGTATTTATAAATATACTACTGCCACCTTAATTCTCAACCCAAAATAAAATAGTTTAATATTTTATAAAATTCAACAGGCATTTATTTAATTGTTTTAACTACTGTTTTAATTATCTTAGAGCCTTTACATTTTATCAAAGTTTGGTTTCTCCACCATAATTACCTATGTATTATTTGGTTCACTCTGAACATTTAAATTTTAATATTTGAAAAACTTTTATTGTTTGCTCGGTTTTGAATTGAATTTAAATCGGTTTCGAACTAACACGAGATTAGTGATAGTAATCGAAGTGATGTGGCATCATTAGCAGAGAATTACTGTAGCTTAATTATCCGGGCGTCACAATCTTGCACCTGCAAATCCTGTCAGATACCCAGGTGTGTCAAATCAATCCTAGATTTTAAGGTATCTTTCGTCTTGCCTTCAATATTAAGAAGTGTGCCGATAATGTTGTCACATATATTTTTCTTGATGTGCATCACATCAAGATTATGCCGTAGATCCAAATCTTTCCAATACTCCAAGTCCCACAAAGTGGACCTGCGGGTAAACAATAATCTCTCTTCTGCCCTGCCACGCTTCCTATTCCGGCTACCATTATCAGGATGGTTTCCTGGTGTAATATGCTTGACCTTCTCTAATTCCACCTGCAACTCATCGGCGGTGAGCCTCTTTGGCGCATCACGGTTTTCATGCTTTGCATTGAACACATGTCTTCGGTATTTTCTAGGAAGTGGCTTGTCCTTGGCAAGGAAACGGCGGTGTCCAATGTAACAGATCTTGCTAAATATTGCGTATGACAACGGATTCCTGTCACAGCGAACACATGCATTGTAACCATGTGTCGTTCGCCCTGACATAGTGCCCAAAGCCGGATAATCATGGATGCACCAAATTATAACAGCACGCAGAAAGAAATCAGCTGGTGGTCTGCTATATAGGTCTCGAGTGATAACACCCTTCCATAGCTATTGAAGTTCCTCCACAAGAGGCTCCATGAACAAATCAAAATACTTTCCAGGACTTTTTGGACCTGGGATGAGCAAGGCCATCATGTAGTTTGATTCTTTGGTGCAGACATTTGGAGGCATGTTGTAAGGGATACCAAGCACTGGCCACATGCTATATGTGGCGCTGTGGTGGCCAAATGGGTTAAATCCATCTGAAGCTAAGCCAAGTCTAATGTTTCTTGGGTCAGCAGAAAACTCTTTGTGTTTATCATTGAAGCTTTTCCACTCACTACCATCAGATGGATGGCTCATTACATTCTGATCTCTGTACTCCTGGTTCCTAGAATGCCACAGTACATCCTCTCTTGTTTCAGCATCATGAAACAACCTCTGCAATCTTGGTGTAATTGGAAAATGTCTCAGAACATTATGAGGAATCCTCTTGACAGCATCGCCATCTTTCCATCTTGATGATTTGCATTTCGGGCATTCACTTAAGTTGGCATAATCCTTCCGGAATAGAACACAATTATTCTTACAAACATGGATCATAACATATCCAATTCCAGCTGCACGAAGGAAATTCTTCAATTTACTGTAGGTGTGTGGCAGCTCAGACGCATCTGGGAAAGATTCGCAGAAACATCGCATCGAATGATTTGTTGGTCATCCACTCAGATGTCTTCACCTGAAGAAAGGTGACCATAGCTGCGAATACTGACAGCTTATTTCCTGGGGTGACAGCAACGTTGCATTATTCCAACTTGTGGGCCCACCGTTTTTCTTCTGCATGTGAAAGTTCATGGAATGCACGAGCATTTCGTAGCATTGTTTCAATGTTGGTCAAAATCACTGGCTCCGAACGTGTGGGGTGCAATGCGACCGCGACAAAAAAAATAGTGCTGTGAGTAAACCGAATTTTTTCCTTTTAAACTAGGTGCTTCGCACCCACAAAAAAAATATGTTGCTTCGCGCGATCAATCGATACTACTACTAGTAATCCGGTAATCCCGACTAAAACGGTGTGGCCGGGTCTTTTCCCGCGTGATGTGCTGGGAGGTTGGCTTAGTTGGGTTTTTTAGGACGAGTAATGCAACACCTACGAATGTGAAACGTGTGAGCTGTTGATTGTAGATTGGGGGGAGGGAGGGGCCCACCACCATGAAAATCAGGGGAGGAGAGAGAGAGGCAATTTACGTTAACCCTTTCGTAGGTTCTCGTAGATGTAGAAAGATGTGTCCGATCCTGCAATATAGGCCGTCCGATCTATATCTAAAGGATAGGAAGGAAACTATGACAATTTACCCACACTCCTCTCCACATGTGCAGATAAGGCTTTCCCTCATTCATCCTTTTCTCCCACAAGATCTTGATCTTCCGTGCAACGCACGGGCATCTTGCTAGTACTCCTACTATATGTATATTATTGTGAAAGTTCATATACACCGCCCGAGATTAATGCAAATACGACAGATTTTCATTACATTTCGAACTTTTATAGGGCAAAAAAATAAAAGTAACCCGACCCTAAACCTATTCTATGGCGGCGACCGACGTCCTCCATCTGAAAGTGCGTTATATCGACTAGAGGGGGGTGAATAGGCGATTTTTATGAAATTCTTCACTGAGGAATTTGCTAGTGAGGAAATTCCTTAGCGAAGAACTACTAGCAGCGGAATAAGTACTCAGATGAAAACATAACAGAATTCAAGCATAGTCATCATGATGAAATGAAGACAAACACAGAGTACAGAAAGCGTAAACACAGGATAACACAAGTTGAAGACAAACAGACTGAAGAAATTGAACTGAGGAAATTGAGAAAGTCTTCAGTCAAAGTCTTCAAACACAGATATGATAAACAAATAGCACACTACTCAGGAAATGAAAGAGTTGAGGAAATAAAACTAGTAAGCTTGGTGAAGACAATGATTTGGTAGACCAGTTCCAACTTCTGTCTCAGTTGTACATCTGGTTGGAGCGGCTGAGTATTTAAACTCGAGGACACCCAGTCCCGGACACACAATCCTCACCGTATTCTCCTTGAGCTAAGAACACACAGTCCTCGCCCAATCACTCGTGGTAAGTCTTCAGGTGACTTCCAAACCTTCACAGACTTGGTCACTCGGCGATCCACAATTCCTCTTGGATGCTCTAGACCTTGACGCCTAACCGTCTGGAAGAAGCACAGTCTTCAAAGGTAACAAGCGTCGGATCCACGCAGGATCAATCTCTTCAGTGATGCTCAATCACTTTGGGTTTGTAGGTGTTTTGGGTTTGGGTTTGGATTTTCCTCACTTGATGATTTTCGCTCAAAGTCCTTGGAGGATGGGTTGCTCACAAATGACAAGTGTCAAGTTCTCGCGGAGCAGCCAACCAGCTAGTGGTTGTAGGGGGCGGCTATTTATAGCCTAGGGAGCAGCCCGACATGATAAGACATAAATGCCCTTCAATGATATGACCGTTAGGTGGACAAGATATTTTAGGACAGCTGGCGCGCAGCACAGCAACGGTCGGAAATTTGAGGTACAAATTCCTCAGGGCTATCATGTACCTCACTGTGTAGGCAATTCGCACTGGCGAATTCCTAACTCCTCAGTCAAAGCAAAGTCCTCAGTGACCAGAAGAACTGTGTCTCTGTCACAGAAGAAATTGACTGAACTGTATGAGATTTCCAATGGCTTCACTCGAAGGGATTGGTAGGTGTAGGATTTGAGTTGAGCATCACATGGAAATTTTCTCCTTAGTATTTCCTCGACCCCCTTTAATAGTACGGTGTTTCCTATGACTCAAGAAAGAGAAAATGAAACTACGAAAACAAAAGTCTTCACGCTTCATGTTCCTCGAATGAATACCAAGTCTTCAAGGTCACACCAATTTCTTCACTTTCAAAGTCTTCAGAAAGTCTTCAGTATATCAAAGTCTTCAGTCGAAGAACTTCATTTTTAGGGGTCGACTTTCTCTGTAAATATCAAACTCCTCATAGACTTATAGACCTGTGTACACTCATAAACACATTAGATACTTAACCTATAAGTCTTCAATACACCAAAATCACTAAGGGGCACTAGATGCACTTACAATCTCCCCCTTTTTGGTGATTGATGACAACATAGGTTAAGTTTTCAACGGGGATAAATATATGAAGTGTAAATACTGATATTGAGGAATTTGATTGCAAGATATAGAAGAACTCCCCCTGAAGATGTGCATAGTGAGGAATTTGCTTTTGATGCAATGCACACTTGAAGAGTTGAATCATGGAGATCTCCCCCTATATCTTGTAATTCATACACGCATTTGACATATAATATGAAGAATTTGAAATGCATAATAAAATATGGTGCCTGATGTAATTCAGCATGCGTGCAATAACACTAACGAGGAATAAGCATGCAGAATAGCGCATCAAGGTATCAAAGCAAAGTGCAACAAAAGTATCAGCGCACCATCGGACTTAAGATTACAACTCGATCAATAAAAGTTTCGGAAGAACGAGAGTTGTAACTTAAAAAAATGAATAAGCCCTTATTATAGACCCGCTTGAAGACTAACTCAGATTTCTCCCCCTTTGTCATCAAATGACCAAAAGGATCGAAAATCTGAGGACTAACGCCCCTGAAGATTTTCAAGTTGATGAAGGAGCGCCAGCGTTGTTGGGGTCGGTCGTTGAAGTAGGGCCTGCTGCAGTGTCGTCCAAGTCTTCATTTTCATCAGTCGCACGCGATGAAGAATAAGAACTGGCCACCAAAGAAGGAACCTTGACCTTCTTGTATTTCTTCGGAGGAGGTGCAAACCGGTCAAAATCTTCTTTGAGACCCATTTTCTCCAAGTCTTCAGCACTATACACTTGAGATAAAACAGCCCAGGTGCGGTTGAGGGTTTCATGAAGGTAGTAGTGGTTTTTCTTCACTGCATTGTGTGTGGAAGTCATGTTGTGAAGAATTGAACCAAACTAACGCTTGACCCATTTGTGGTTGCGATCAACCTTTTGATGAAGACTGAGGAGTAACTCACGGTCAGTCATCACCCTGGGTGCCGTGGCTTGAGGATTTGGCTTGGCAGTGTTAGCAGCAGAGTCATGTGTGGCAGAGTCATCATTGGTGGAGTAAGATGCAGCTTTGCGAAATTGGCCATCCAATGGACGAATGCCTTCATCTATCACAGCAGTGGCCTTGCCTTTTTCTTCAGCCAAGGAAAATGTCCGTTTGAGGACTTCAATGGGACGCAAGTAGCTGCAGTGGTTGAGCGTTTCAGCTTTGTAGTTGAGTGAAGACCTTATCCTGATGAATTTCATTATCCAAGGTGCATAAGGCTTCAGCTCAAATGGTGACATAGCAATGTTGGCCAGAGTCCTCATGAAGAAATCATGGAAGTTGACGGGAACACCATGGATGATGTTAAAAAGCAACTTTTTCATGATGCCAGTCGTGGCCTTTGATGGGACTCATTGTCTTCGTCAGAATGAGATAGACAGTCCTTGGCACATACAACAATTCTTTGACGAGGAAATTGGTTCTAGGAGCTTGCCCTGGCTTCAAAGGCTTCATCAGCACTTGCATATAATGATTTGAAAGCTCAGGTTCGTTGTACACACAGCGAGCATCTTCAGTGGGTGGACTCAGAGGAAGGACCCGAAGCAATTCAGATGCAGGGGCCTTATGGTGGGTGTTGTCAGTCATCTAGTCCAAAACCCATGAATTGATATCTTCAGAGTTGCCGGTGATGTGCAATGTTGCATAGAATTGAAGAATAAGCTCTTCATTCCAATCGCATATATCTGTGCAGAAATTGAGCAGCCCAGCGTCGTGAAGAACACTGAGCACTGGTGTGAAGCACGACAAAGACTCCATATCCACGTGAGGAATATGAGCATGGTCGAAGACTTTGTCTTTGTTGTAAAGCACTGAGGAATAGAAATTTGCTTGGCTGGCAGTCCAGAAACGCCTCTTCCTTATGCGAGCAGAGTCATATGGATTGTATTCAGTGAAGAACACGTGCTCGCCATAGAAGTCTTCAGCCTTGAATTTCTGTTTTCGTGAGAACGGATCCTTTGGCCTTGGCAGAGGAGTGTCAGTGAGTTGCATCACGGCCTCAGGAATCACGATCTCGGGCTCTTCAGGCTGAGGAATTTCAGGATTTTCCTCAGGTGTAGTCACCTTGGCTATTTTAGCAGCAGTTTCTTCAGCGCTAGTGGCTGGAATTTCTTCATTCACAGATGCAGTGGGATGAGTTTCTTCAGAGCCCAATTGTACTGTTGGTGAAGGAGAGTGAGGAATTTGCTGCAGGGGAGTGAAGAGTGGGGAATTGGGATGCTGACTTTCCCAAAAGTCGTCATTCATCACTGGAGTGGTGCTTCCAATATCCACATCTTCATCAATTTCTTCAACACCAGCATCTTCAACATCAAACTGAGGCATTGGTGATGAGATCATTGGGGTTGAAGGGATTGTATCCGCTTCAATTTCTTCATCAATCTGCTCTGACGAAGCAGCAGATTGAGTTTCTTCATCTGATCCACTAGGGATCTCATAATCTTCACCAAAAGGAACAAGGTCCTTTCATGGCACGGAGGAGATAGGAACAACATCAATGGGATTTGCAAAAGAGCTTGTCATCGGCTTCATCTTCTTGGGAGCTGAAGATTCTGAAGCATTGGATGCCTTCCTTTTCTTCACAGCAGCCCGTTCTGCAGCCTTTGTTTTCTTCACATCTAATGCAGATGGAAGAATTGGAGTTGGCGTAGGCGCAGGTGGAGTTGAGGAATCTGGTAGATTTTTCTCAGGCGCAACTAATGCAGTCGCCCTGGTTTCTTCAATTTCTTCAGGCGCACCACTAGTGGATGCCCTGGCAATTTCATCAACGGCTGGAGCAGAGTCATCTGCCTTGGAACTAGCATTTTCTTCAGCAGCCTGAACTTCATCAGCGGTGCTGGCATGTTCTTCAGTTTGCTGAACAGATGCTTCAGCTTGAGGAATTTGTGGCATTGGGGCTGCACCCTTGGTGAAGGTATCAGTCAGCTTCACAAATCTGACCTTGGCTCCTTGCCAATCAGCATAATACGAGTCAAAGTTGTCGCTGAGGGCTTTGATCTCAGCCTGCATCTTGACAAGTTCCTCAGGCTTCATTTTGAGAACATTTTTCTTCAGTAGCTTCTCTTTGCGGTACTGCGATTTCTTGATCTCTCTGGCCTTATCATATTTCCACTTCTCCTCTTGGATGAAGTGAGTCAACATGTGACTTTGACCAGGTGTCAACTTGAAATCAGGCATAGGTGTGTGAGGATTCTTATGCCAGAGATCAATGTAATCTAGGATCGCCTTTGGATCCAATAGCAGGGGCACAGGTGTGCCTTTGGCTTTAGCAGCCCGTTCTTGTCGGTCCCTGATGATTTCAGTAAGTTCTTCCTCATCATCTTCATCATCATCAGATGGCACAGTGAAGACTACCTGCTTCTTCTGAGGACTTGTGCGAGTGACGCGTCCAGCAGTAGCCTTTTTCTTCAGCAGTGAGGGTCTTGCTGAGGAACTTGGTGCAGCTGAAGAACTAGCTGAGACACCAGAGGCAATAGAGATGCCAGTCGTCCTTTGGCATGAGGTCAGATGCACAGGTGCTAAGGACTTTGGTGGAGCAAGAGCAGCATGAGGAATTTGCTTTGAAGATTTCGAAGATTCTGGCCGTGAGGGCGCAGCTGAGGAACTTGGCCGTGAGGGCATTGACGATGAAGCACTCGGCTTGCGAGCGGGCTTCTTTAGCATTGCTTTCTTCGGCTTGACCGAGGCCTCAGTGGCAGTAGCAGCAGCAGCAGAGTCTTCATTGAATTTCCTCACTGCTTCTCTGGCTTGCCTTGCCAGTTTAGCTTGGCGCTTGGCCCATTCTTTAGGAAATTCCTCACCACGCTTGATGCTGGTGGGATCAGCCACTTGGCCAGGTGCCAATGGAGGTCTTTGGCATGGAGGGTTTACAGCGAATTTCTTCATGTATTTTGGAGTAACATATCTGTACTCCCTCCATTCACGTGCCCATCTCCTTTCAATCCTCTAGATTCGCACCTTGCGCTGATTTTCATCTTCTTTGCCAAACTTGGCTTCATCAGGCATGCAGTACTCATCATAGATGTCCTCAGGTATTTCAAAAGATGTCATAACCTCAGGCTTCTTTCCTCCTTTCTGTGGCCTTTTACCTTCAGCCATTTTCTTCAGATGAGGAATTTGAACAATTGAATTCTCTGAAGAAGTATGCAACTTTTCTTCGAGGAACGCTGCAAACGAGTTAAGTTGATGAGAACCTAAAGATTCAACAGCGGACATGTGTACCTGTGAACAGAGTATAGTTGCGAGGAATTTGAGGAGGTAATATGCGTTCTCAGAGGGTTTTTCATAAAGAACAAGTTTGAGGAATTTGACCAGATTCGTCTTGAGGAATTTCACTAAGCGCTTTATATCTTAGGTTCCAGAGTTGTATAGATCAAAGATCCACACAATTGAGGAATCTTTGAAGAAATTGATGCTTAGGGAAATGAATCAAGAACAGATAATATGTGAGGTGTTTTGTGTGTGAGGATTTGAAGAATAAAACACCTTTGAAGATTTTGTAGAAAAATTATCAACGAGGGCAGTAAAATTAGCTTTTAATTACCCTGAATGAAGAACACGACGAACTGGGAGTTGGAACAGTGAAGTTCGTCGATGCAGATCTTCCACGCCCTAACTTGGCGGAGGAAGACGTCTATGGCGGCGGCGGAGGTGAAGATTTCCGCGGTCGGTGCGAGTACGACGGCAACGAGGTCGAGGCAGTGAAGCTCTTCCTCACCAGCAACGATGGAGTAGCGACGGCGCTAGGGTTTGGAGAGCTCGAGCGAGGGAGTGAGATCGAGCGGGGTAAAAGAAGTGAGGATGGCAAAGGGGGTATTTATAGCCTTGGTGAAAAACTGTTTGTCCGAAGATTTAGGACGAACGTGCCCCTGGCCGTTCTCCTTCTTGCGACATGTGTCACCCACGTACTGTGTGGTGGAGATCGTCTAAGATCGTGGGTGGATAAAATAATTCATCGTGGGATGCGGAACGGTTTGAGCGGCAAAACCGAAAGTTTGGATAAGATTAGTTTTAACTTTCCGTTCGCAATTTCTTCAGCTGACAAGGACACAGTGAAGAATTTGAACGAGTTTCAAATAGAACGCGCATGAAGAATTTGTGAATAGATTGGATTGAGTATAGCATAGAGGGGAAGGGTCCGATCACATTCACTTAGCAGAAAAGTTCCAACTTGAAGAAATAGCTATAAGTGAATGCTGTAGAGGACATAAACTCATATATATATATATAGCCAATGAAGAAAAAACGATGGCACAAGTGAAGACTTTGTAAAGTTTGAAGAATTTGAAAAACTGAAGAATTTCAAAAGTTGAGGAAAAACACAAATTGAAGATTTTCAACTTTTGTGGTGGCGTGACCCACCGTGTAAGAATGATGATTTCAAACACCGCGTACAATTGTCGTAGGGACATTAATTTCTTCACACTTAGAGTGTTATTCTTCATTGATTGAAGAAAAACGTTTCTTCATGTGTTGCACATCTAAGTCATCAATTTTGCATAAGTGTTAGGATGAGTGCCTTTTCAAAGTACATTCAAAGATTCTAAGATATTTAGCTCACACCGCAACTTGCAAAATCTCTTCTCGTCCAAGGGCTTAGTGAAGATATCGGCTAGCTATTCTTCAGTCTTCACATGCTCAATAGAAATGACGCCCTTCAACACATGATCACGAAGAAAATGATGACGAATCTGAATGTGCTTTGTCTTCGAGTGCTGAACTGGGTTGTGAGCAATCTTGATGGCACTCTCATTGTCACAGAGGAGAGGCACATTCTTCACGTTGATGCCATAGTCCTTGAGCGTTTGCTTCATCCATAGCAGTTGAGCATAGCAAGAACCAGCAGCAATGTACTCAGCTTCAGCAGTAGACAGTGATACGCAGTTCTGTTTCTTCAAGGACCAACAGACCAAGGATCGTCCGAGGAAATGACAAGTACCAGATGTTGACTTGCGATCCACACGGTCACCAGCATAGTCAGAATCTGAATATCCAATGAGATCAAAATCCGAGCCCTTGGGATACCATAATCCTAGTGTTGGTGTGTGAGCTAGATATCGAAGAATATGCTTCATAGCCTTATGGTGTGATTCCTTCGGTGCAGCTTGAAATCGTGCACACATGCAAACACTAAGCATTATATCTGGCCTAGATGCACATAAGTACAATAAAGAACCAATCATGGAGCGGTATACCTTATGGTCGAAGTCAGTACTATTTTCATCAGTGCATAGTTGACCATTTGTGGGCATAGTTATTTTGATGCCTTTGCAATCTTGCATGCCGAATTTCTTCAGGACATCCTTGAGGTATTTCTCCTGAGATATGAATATGCCATTGCGCTGTTGACGAATTTGAAGACCTAAGAAAAATTTCGACTCTCCCATCATAGACATTTGATATTCTTCTCTCATCATATAGGCAAATTCATCACTATAACGTTGGTCAGTACATCCAAAGATAATATGATATAGGCAAAGGTGTCCCGATGTTTCTATGAGATGGTGGCTATCGTTTCTGTGGGAGTCGACCTTGACGATCCGACTACGAACGTGCGAGACGTCGCGCCTTAGCAATCGCTAAACCAACTTCCGAGGGTTATTGACCACGCCGGAGCACGATCAACCTGACCACGAGGGCCTGTTTCCTGCGAGCAAACGAAGAACAAGCAAGAAAACTAAGATTGCAATCTGGATATTGCGAATATAAGAGGAAAGCTTTATTAATGAAGGTGGGGTTCTGTGACGCCTTGGTCTGGTCGTTGAACACAAACGAAGTACGCGAAGTTGCAGCTATGGCGAACTTTTGATCTAAACAAAACCCAAAGTCTAAACGACGCCCTAAGGGCTGTATATATGGAGGAAGAGGAGGGAATTTCGTGGCCCCTGATGGTGGGGTCCGAAACCAACCCTAACTCTTGTTTCCCCACACATACGGACTCTAAAAATAGCCTATACTTAAGTATTTTGAAATTACATGGGCCTGGCCCAAAAATAAGGTGACGCAGCACCTAGAATAGCCTATGGACGAATATTATGAAGTGGCATCTTGTATATTTCGTCCAAGGCTTCATGCACTCCTTATGGTGGCTTCAAAGTCCTGAAATCATCACTTGTAACTCCGTTCTTGATCCCCTTGCGCATGCCATCAACTCCATGCGTGTTCTTGCTCCAATGTTCATCCTTCTCCAAGCTAGGCCCTTCATTTGTAAGCAAAACAAATGTATCCACTTTAGGCAGTATCATATTCTCATGAACATTAGAATCATTACCAAGAAACGAAAGTACCTGGTAATTTAATTGGCGTGCGCGAGCTCTAGTAATTGGTCCAGTATGTATAGTAGCAGGGGCTGTGGATGTAACAATGGTATTGATGTCCTCATCATCCTCCCCTTCATGAAATGAAGTCGTCCTTGACGGAAGCTCATCTTCCTCACCCAAATAAGGCTTCAAATCTGCAATGTTAAAAGTGGGACTAACCCCAAAATCTGCAGGCAGCTCAAGTTTATATGCATTATCATTTATTTTCTCTAACACCTTAAATGGACCATCAGCACGTGGCATTAGCTTTGATTTGCGCAAATTAGGAAACCTATCCTTACGCAAATGTAACCAAACAAGATCACCAGGTGCAAAGACAACATGTTTTCTACCCTTATCTCCAGCAAGTTTATATTTAGCATTCATACGCTCAATGTTTTCCTTAGTTAACTCATGCATTTTTAAAATCAATTCAGCACGTTCTTTAGCATCAAAATTAACCTTCTCCGAAGATGGAAGAGGCAACAAATCAATAGGTGCACGAGGTAGGAAACCATACACAATTTCAAAAGGGCACATCTTAGTAGTAGAATGCAATGAACGATTATAAGCAAATTCAATATGAGGCAAGCATTCTTCCCACATTTTCTTATTATTCTTCAAAACAGCCCTAAGCATAGTAGACAATGTTCTATTGACTACTTCAGTTTGTCCATCAGTTTGGGGGTGACAAGTAGTACTAAAAAGCAGTTTAGTCCCCAACTTAGCCCATAAACATCTCCAAAAGTGGCTAAGAAATTTAGTATCACGATCTGAAACAATAGTATTTGGCACACCATGCAAGCGAATAATTTCACGAAAGAACAAATCAGCAACATTAACAGCATCATCGCTTTTATGACATGGTATAAAGTGTGCCATTTTCGAGAATCTATCCACGACAACAAATATGCTATCCCTCCCCTTCTTTGTTCGAGGCAAACCTAAAACAAAGTCCATAGATATATCCTCCCAAGGAACACTAGGTACAGGCAAAGGCATATATAAACCATGAGGATTGAGTCGTGACTTAGCTTTTTGACATGTAGTGCAGCGAGCAACAGAATGCTCAACATCCCGTCTCATCTTTGGCCAAAAGAAATGTGTAGCAAGTACGTCCTCTGTCTTCTTCACGCCAAAGTGTCCCATTAATCCTCCTCCATGCGCCTCCTGCAACAACAAAAGACAAATAGAGCTAGCTGGAATGCATAGCTTGTTAGCACGGAACACAAAACCATCATTAACAACGAACTTGTTCCATGATCTACCTTCTTTACAATTCTGCAATACATCTTTAAATTCAGCATCATGCACATATTGATCTTTGATGGTCTCCAAACCAAATATTTTAAAATCAAGTTGTGAAAGCATAGTATAACGACGAGACAATGCATCAGCAATAACATTTTCTTTACCCTTCTTGTGTTTAATGACATAAGGGAAAGTCTCAATGAATTCAACCCATTTAGCATGTCTACGGTTCAGTTTAGCTTGACTTTTAATGTGTTTCAAAGATTCATGATCAGAATGTATAACAAATTCTTTGGGCCATAAATAATGTTGCCATGTTTCTAAAGTCCGAACAAGAGCATATAATTCTTTATCATAAGTAGAATAGTTCAGACTAGGCCCACTCAATTTTTCAGAAAAGTATGCAACAGGTTTGCCATCTTGTAATAACACACCTCCTAATCCAATTCCACTAGCATCACATTCAAGCTCAAAAGTCTTATTAAAGTCAGGAAGTTGAAGTAAAGGAGCATGTGTCAACTTATCTTTCAATACCGTGAAGGCTTCTTCCTGTGCGGTACCCCAAACAAAAGGCACATCCTTCTTTGTAAGCTCATTGAGAGGTGCAGCAATGGTGCTGAAATCTCTCACAAAACGCCTATAGAAACCAGCGAGGCCAAGAAAACTCCTCACTTGTGTGACCGTTTTGGGCTGCGGCCAACTCTCAATAGCTTCAATCTTGGCTTTATCAACTTCAATTCCCTGTGGAGTAACAACATAGCCAAGAAAAGATACTCGGTCGGTGCAAAAGGTGCACTTCCCAAGGTTACCAAACAAACGTGCATCACGTAGAGCATTAAAAACAACACGTAAATGTTCCAAATGTTCTTCCAAAGATTTGCTATAAATCAGTATATCATCAAAATAGACTACCACAAATCATCCAATGAAAGCACGTAAAACTTCGTTCATTAGCCTCATGAAAGTACTAGGTGCATTAGTTAACCCAAAAGGCATGACTAACCACTCATATGAACCAAACTTAGTTTTAAAAGCTGTTTTCCATTCATCTCCCAATTTCATACGAATTTGATGGTATCCACTACGCAAATCAACTTTGGAGAATATTGTAGAGCCACTCAATTCATCAAGCATATCATCTAGCCTAGGAATAGGATGACGATAACGAATAGTAATATTATTAATGCCTCTACAATCAACACACATACGCGAGGTACCATCCTTTTTTGGCACTAGAATAATAGGAACAGCACAAGGACTAAGGGATTCGCATATATAACCTTTGTCGAGTAGCTCTTGTACTTGACGCATAATCTCCTTCGTCTCCTATGGATTGGTACGGTATGGTGCGCGGTTGGGTAATGATGCACCGGGAATTAAGTCAATTTGATGCTCAATCCTCGAATAGGTGGTAATCCCGGTGGCACGTCTTGTGGGAAGACGTCAGCGAACTCCTGCAAAATGTTAGTAACAGCAGGAGGCAAAGAGGAAGGCACGTCCTCGAATGAAAATAATACCTCTTTGCACACAAAAGCATAGCAAACAGATTTGCTAACATCTAGATCATCAATATCAGATTTGGTGGCAAATAAACATGCACTTTTCAATTTAATTTCAGAAGCAACACTAGATGGTTTATTATTAGGCTTCATTTGTTGCTCAAATTCTTTTGCCACAATCTGATTTTCACTCTTATTTTGCTCATGTTTTGCTTTATTAGCTCGATTAATATCATCTTTCAAAATGGAATCAGGAGTCATAGGAAGCAAAGTAATATTTTTGTCCTTATGAACGAGAGTATACTGATTGTTTCTACCATGGTGTACAGAATTTTTATCAAATTGCCATGGTCTACCAAGTAATAAGGAACATGCTTGCATACGTACCACATCACAATCAACATAATCAGCATATGTAGAGATACTAAAATGCACACGAACAGTACGTGTTACCTTAACCTTACCGCTGTTGTTGAACCATTGGATGTAGTAAGGATGTGGATGTGGTCTTGTGGTGAGGGATAGCTTCTCCACCATCTCCATGATAGCCAAGTTGTTGCAGCTCCCTCCATCTATGATGACGCGAACAGAACGTTCCTTCACAACTCCCTTTGTATGGAACAAATTATGCCTCTGATTTTGCTCAGCTTGCGTGACCTGCACACTCAAAACACGTTGAGAAACTAAACATTCATACCTGTCAGCATCTTCAGCAGCCATGTATTGCGTCTCATGATCAGAATCATCTCCACCGTGTTCTTCATGTGTAAGAAGAGCCAAAGTCTCCTCATCATAGTCACTAGCGGACTCATACCCACCATCCTCAGTACCAATCATCACATGCTGAGATGTGCATTCATGCGCAAAATGTCCTCTTCCCTTACAACGACGACAAATAATATCACTTGTGTGCCCTGTAGACGCCATGGAAGAAGCAGAGCTCTGTGCAGGCCCGGCGGGTGTGCTCTTGGCAGATAGTGGTGGTTGTGCCTGCTTTCTTGTATTACGGTTGGAGGTGGCAGCTGACGGAGGTGCCAGTGTAGCAGAACGTGTGGAAGTAGATGATGCACGTGGTGTCCATGATGAAGGTCGACCTACAGAAAAGTTAGTTCGCGCCAATGCCTGTCGATCCTGCACTTCACGTTCAGCTTTACAAGCAAGATGGAATAAACGAGTGATATTATTATAATCCTTATAGTCTAGAATGGTCTGAATCTCTCTATTTAATCCACCCAGAAAACGTGCAAGCATAGCTTCGTTCTCCTCAACAATACCACATCGAATCAATCCAGTTTGTAATTCCTGATAATATTCTTCTACAGAATTTTTTCCTTGTCTTAAGCGCTGCAATTTTTGAAGTAATTCACGTTGATAATATGGCGGAACCCAACGAGTACGCATAGCAGTTTTCAAAGCAGCCCAAGTAGCTGGAACAGGATATAATCTACAATATTCAGACCACCAAACACATGCAAAGCTAGCGAAAGCACAAACAGCAGCAGGAACACGTCTCTCCTCAGGATATTGTAAACATGTAAATCGTTGTTCAGTTTCTAACTCCCAAGTAAGATATATATCAGGAACATATCTACCCTGAAATGGTGGGATATTCAATTTCAGTTTAGGGAGATGGTCATGATCTCGTACCTGAGGGGGAGCCCTAACATTACCATTATTTGCATGTGGACGACCTGGTGGTTGTGGTGCTGGTGGTTGCACGTAGTTCTGATGTTGATCAACCTCATCCTCGTTGTTGTTGTTGTTGTTGTTGTTGTTGTTGTTGTTGTTGTTGTTGTTGTTGTTGTTGTTGTTGTTGTTGTTGTTGTTGTTGTTGTTGTTGTTGTTGTTGTTGTTGTTGTTGTTGTTGTTGTTGTTGTTGTTGTTGTTGTTGTTGTTGTTGTTGTTGTTGTTGTTGTTGTTGTTGTTGTTGTTGTTGTTGTTGTTGTTGTTGTTGTTGTTGTTGTTGTTGTTGTTGTTGTTGTTGTTGTTGTTGTTGTTGTTGTTGTTGTTGTTGTTGTTGTTGTTGTTGTTGTTGTTGTTGTTGTTGTTGTTGTTGTTGTTGTTGTTGTTGTTGTTGTTGTTGTTGTTGTTGTTGTAGAGGTGCGTTAGGTGCAGCCGGTGGTGGTGGTGGAAGACGCGCGAGCAATTCATTAAACCTGTTATCGAGCTTTGTTTCAAACGTCTTCTCCAGGCCAGTGATCTTCTCCATGGCCTCTTCAAAATTGTTCAGCACATCTTGCACCTGTTCATTCATCATTTTCTGAAACTTATCATGAAGCTCCTTGTTTGTTAAATTCTCCCAGTCAATCTCGTCGGGTTGTGATCCTGGCATGGTTAGCAGCAATAGAAACACACAAGAATATGATCCTATAGACTACTAACAAGTGGTGGTGGTGGTGGGTGTCACAAATCCTTTAAGCAAATCTCAAATTCTTACCAGTTCTTACCCAGCAGCAGGCGGTGATCGGCAACCTATGTAGTCAAAACTCTCAAAGCTTGGATAGAGAGATTACCAGGGAGAGTCAAACACACGATGTAGATGTATGTGGAGCTGGGAAGGCTTATCATATGGTAGCAAAAAGGGTCAGCAATAATCAATTCAGAGATGCAAAGTTGAATAAACGCTCAACAACGGTACTGTGCTGGTCCTAGGCTAGACCGTGCTAGAGACGCGAGCCTAGAACACTAACAAAATCACGGCGCTGCACGTAAACAAGGGAAAAGCACACTCTGGATTTTTTTTCGCCCTGTTTTTTTTTTGCGCTCTTTTTTTTTGCGCTCCTTTTTTTTTGTGAAAAAATCACTATAATGGCGAGTGTCTCAAAACTCTTCCGAGGTCAAACTGACAAGATGGGTACGAATGTTTTTTGACAATTTTTTTTTGGAAATCAGGGCAGCGACGACGAAAAAGTGCGACCAAAAATCACTATGATGGCGAGTGTCTCAAAAGACTCAGAACAGCCTAAAAATAGGATAGGAAAAAAATATTTTCGGTCGCCGAAATTTTGGCCTAAAAACTGCCCGGGGGTCTCCAGACTCTTTTTTTTTCTTCCGAGACCTACGCAGGCAAGGAAACATGAATCGGAATTGAGATGGATCTCGAAAACAAACCTAATATGAAAAGAACTCGGATCGGTGGTGGATATATGGTGGTAGGATATGGCAGCGGGGGTGGTATATGGTAGCGGTGGTGGTATATGGACACAGATCGGTGGTGTGTATTTGGCCACGGATTGGTTGTGGTATATGGATACGGATTCAGAACGGTGGCGGATAAGCGGTGGTGGTAGATGGAAAGGCGATGATGATGGTGCGGCGGCGGCGTGACAACTTATGACCAGAACTCGAAACTCTAAAAGACTAGACTCTAAGACCAGCAACTTGACACGACGATGCAACCGCAAATTCAACAAAGCAAAAACCCTAAAAAGATTATGCAAAGGCTCAGATTGGTTCGGATATGATGAACTAACCCTAATTTTTTTGTGTGGCTTTTTCGTGGACTGTAGGTATGAAGAACAGACTCGATCTAATCTACGAAAAACTGTAAAATCTCACCGAGCAACCTGGAAATCTGATACCACTTGATATAGGCAAAGGTGTCCCGATGTTTCGATGAGATGGTGGCTATCGTTTCTGTGGGAGTCGACCTTGACGATCCGACTACGAACGTGCGAGACGTCGCGCCTTAGCAATCGCTAAACCAACTTCCGAGGGTTATTGACCATGCCGGAGCACGATCAACCTGACCACGAGGGCCTGTATCCTGCGAGCAAACGAAGAACAAGCAAGAAAACTAAGATTGCAATCTGGATATTGCGAATATAAGAGGAAAGCTTTATTAATGAAGGTGGGGTTCTATGACGCCTTGGTCTGGTCGTTGAACACAAACGAAGTACGCGAAGTTGCAGCTATGGCGAACTTTTGATCTAAAAAAAACTCAAAGTCTAAACGACGCCCTAAGGGCTTTATATATGGAGGAAGAGGAGGGAATTTCGTGGCCCCTGATGGTGGGGTCCGAAACCAACCCTAACTCTTGTTTCCCCACACATACGGACTCTAAAAATAGCCTATACTTAAGTATTTTGAAATTACATGGGCCTGGCCCAAAAATAAGGTACCGCAGCACCTAGAATAGCCTATGGACGAATATTATGAAGTGGCATCTTGTATATTTCGTCCAAGGCTTCATGCACTCCTTATGGTGGCTTCAAAGTCCTGAAATCATCACTTGTAACTCCGTTCTTGATCCCCTTGCGCATGCCATCAACTCCATGCGTGTTCTTGCTCCAATGTTCATCCTTCTCCAAGCTAGGCCCTTCATTTGTAAGCAAAACAAATGTATCCACTTTAGGCAGTATCATATTCTCATGAACATTAGAATCATTACCAAGAAACGAAAGTACCTAGTAATTTAATTGGCGTGCGCGAGCTCTAGTAATTGGTCCAGTATGTATAGCAGCAGGGGCTGTGGATGTAACAATGGTATTGATGTCCTCATCATAATATCATCAACATATATTTGGCACACAAACAGTTCACCATCATATGATTTAGTAAAGAGAGTGGGATCGAGTGAACCGGGTGTGAAGCCTTTCTTCATGAAGAATTTCTTCAGTGTATCATACCACGCCCGTGGGGCCTGCTTGAGTCCATAGAGGGCCTTGTTAAGTCTGAAGACTTTGTCAGGATGCTTTGGATCTTCAAAACCTGGTGGTTGAGCAACATATACTTCTTCCTCAAGCTTACCATTGAGGAATGCACTTTTCACATCCATTTGGTGTAAGATGATATCATGATGGTTAGCATAAGCAAGCAATATGCGGATAGCCTCAAGTCTAGCAACAGGTGCAAAAGTTTCATCGAAATCAATTCCTTCAACCTGTGTGTAGCCTTGAGCTACTAGTCATGCCTTATTCCTCACCACAACACCATTTTCATCTTGCTTGTTGCGGTAGATCCACTTTGTGCCAATGATGTTATGTTTGTGAGGATCGGGACGATCGACTAATTCCCATACGTTGTTGAGCTTGAACTGATGTAATTCTTCTTGCATGGCCTGAATCCACTCAGGCTCCAGAAATGCTTCATCTACCTTAGTGGGCTCTGTGATAGAGACAAAAGCAAAGTGCCCACAAAAGTTAGATAGATGTGAAGCTTTTGAGCGTGTGAGAGGACCTGGTGCTCTAATGTCATCGATGATCTTCTCCACTTGCACTTCTTTTGCAACGCGAGGGTGAGCTGGTTGTCGTTGAGGAATTTGATCAACATTTTCTTCACCATCAATTTCCTCAGCATTTTCTTCAGGTGCATCGGCTCGATGTTCTTCACGTTCTGGAATGAATTCTTCAGCAGATTCTTCAGTAGGAATGACATCTTCAGTAGCCTTATGCTCGATTGAATCCTCAGGTGCAGGTTCATCTATCACAGAAGGTAGGTGCTCTCTTTGCGAGCCATTAGTTTCATCGAACCGCACATCTACAGTTTCAACAATCTTGTGAAGAACATTGTTTAAGACATTGTAGGTGTGCGAGTCCTTTCCGTAACCAAGCATAAAACCTTCATGTGCTTTCGGTGCAAATTTAGAGTTGTAACGAGGATCTCTAATCCAGCATTTAGCACCGAAGACTTTGAAATAACTTACATTGGGTTTCTTGTCAGTGAGGAGTTCATATGCAGTCTTCTTGAAGAATTTTTGAAGATATACTCTGTTGATGATATGGCACGCAATATCAATTGCATCAACCCAGAAACGACGAGGGGTTTTGTACTCATCGAGCATAGTGCGAGCCATCTCAGCAAGAGTCATGTTCTTGTGCTCCACGACGCCATTCTGTTGAGGAGTATAAGGAGCAGATAACTCATGAGTAATACCAAGTTCATCAAGGTAGTCATCGAGACCCGAATTCTTGAACTCAGTGTCGTTGTCACTTCTGATGTGCTTAATCTTCACACCAAAGTTGGTTGAAGCCCTCGAGGAAAATCGTTTGAAGACTTCATGCACTTCAGTTTTGTAAGAGACAAGGTGTACCCATCTGTAACGAGAGTAATCATCAACAATAACAAAGCCATATTGAGATGCTTCATTTGAAACAGAGGAATAATGGTTAGGACCGAAGAGATCCATGTGAAGCAATTCAAATGGACGACTAGTGGTCATGATAGTCTTCGCCGGATGCTTGGCCTTTGTCATCTTTCCAGCTTCACAGGCACCGCACAAGTGATCCTTGAGGAATTTGACATTCTCAATGCCAATGACGTGCTTCTTCTTTGCAAGCGTGTTCAAATTCCTCATGCCTGCATGACCAAGTCGTCGATGCCATAGCCATCCTTCTGAAGCTTTTGCAAGTAGGCACACAGCTGGTTGTGAATCTGCAGAGAAATCAACAATATACAAGTCTCCTCTCCTAAAGCCTTCGAAGACTTTGGAATTGTCAGCTTCCATAATCACAACACAACGATACTTGCCAAATACAACAACCATATAAAGATCACAAAGCATTGAGACAGACATAAGATTATATCCTAAGGACTCAACAAGCATGACTTTGTCCATGTGTCGATCCTTTGTGATAGCAACCTTACCAAGACCCAATACCCGACTTTTGCTTTTATCAGCGAAGATGATATGCTTCATGTGTGACGCTGATAAGGGAGCATCCATTAACAGATTCTTGTCACCAGTCATGTGATTTGTACATCCACTATCAAGTACCCATTCAGTGGCTTTGGGTTGATCATCCTACAGATGAATTAGTGCAACTTACGACCTCATATACTTCAGCAGTGAAGAATATGATATCACAATTCATCAGATCAATTTCATCAAGTAGTAGACAGATAAAACAGAGGGAGGACATGTGAAATGAAAGTTCATTTCATCATGGTTAGCCTGCGTCCTTTCAGTCAATTTTTGTCAGGTCCCCAGCAAATTCTTCAGACGTTATTTCACGTCTGGAGACTTGACCCTGCAGAATGGATTAGTTCCTTTTCTTCACCACCCACATCTGAAGGGGTGGCAAAGAGTTCATCACTCTGCGAGCTCCATATGAGAATGGTGGCAAAGCAGCCAAACCATTTCGTTTCACATAAGAGGGGTTAGGGTAAGCATATGCATAAGCAGAGAAATTCTTCGAGGACTTATGAACATAATAATTTGAAGAATAATGCTCATATTCATAGCCCTTGGCTCTTCCCTGCAAAACAGAGTCGTTAGCACGATGATGTTCATATGAGGACTTTGATCCATGTGAGGAATTTGATCCCCTTGAGGAATTTGGTCCGTATGAGGAATTTGATCCCCTTGAAGAATTTGGTCCATATGAGGAATTTGATCTGAGGTTCCTTTTCTTCACAGGTGGTGTCATGAGGACATTCACCTAAAGACTTTCAAGGCGCCTTTTGGGAACCCAGATTTTCTTCACAGGAGAACCGTTCCTGCAGTTAGTGCCAACATATCTAGCAAATACTTCACCATTCTGATTTTTGAATAGTTTATAGTTGGAGTCAAAGGACTCATCACAAGAATGAGAAGATTCACATGTATAGCCTGATAAATTAGATGGATCAACTGGAGGTCCCTTTGCAGCAAACCATGAGGTTTTGGGATACTGCTCAGGCTTCCAATATGTACCATCAGCACTGAGTTTCCTCTCAAAGGCAATACCCTCTTTCCTAGGGTTCCTGTTGAGGATCTGCTTTTTAAGCACATCACAGAGCGTCTGATGCCCTTTGAGGCTTTTGTACATGCATGTTATGTGCAATTCCTTCAGTCCTGCATCGTCAGTAATACTAGCAATGTCCTCAGATGAGGAATTAGTGATAGCAGAGGCAGGTGAAGAATTTGTAACATTTGAAGCATTTGAACATTCAGGTGAGGAATTAGCAAATTCTCGTTCAATGCATTTTAAACATGGAGGAATAAATTCTTCCTGAGCAGCGCTGATTTGTTGAGCAAGTAATGAATCGCGCTCCTTCTGAAGATCTTCATAACTCTCTCTTAGCTTCTCAAGATCTTGCTTCTTTTGAAGATATTCATAAGAAAGCTTCTCATGATCAGATAGGAGAGTGTTATGATGATTTTGAAGGTTGTCAAACCTGGTCTGAAGTCTCTGAAGATTTTCAGTTAAGGCCTTAGTGCGATCCAATTCTTCACCCAACATATCATCACTTTTGTCTAGCATGTTTTGAATCTTTTCAAAAGCCTTTTGTTGTTGCACAGCAATCTTAGCAAGTTTAGAGTAGCTAGGCTTAAGATTTTCATCAGATTCATCATCGCTAGATTCAGAGGAGGCGTATTTGAGTACCTTGGCACCCTTTACCATGAAGCAATAGGTGGGAGCGTAGTCATCACTGCTTTCATCAGTTTTGTTGGTGAGTTCACTTTCTTCAGTGTTGAAGATGGATTTGTTGACGAATGCAGTAGCGAGGGCTAGGCTTGCCACACCAGACTCAGAATCTTCAGATTGTTCCTCTTCCTCATTTTCTTCAGATTCAGCCTCAGGGTCCATTACCTTGCCAATGAATGCCCGAGCCTTCTTGGAGCTGCTCTTCTTGTGAGACGAAGACTTTGAGGATTTTGATGATGAAGATTTTGAGGACTTCTTCTTTTTCTTCGCATCATCAGAACTGTAATCCTTGTATTTCTTCTTCTTTGATTCCTTTTCCCGCTGAGGACAGTCTTGGATGTAATGTCCTGGTTTCTTGCACTTGTGATAGGGCCTCTTCTTATAGTCACTGGATGAGGAATCATTGCTCCTTGAGGGTTTTCCAAAGAGACCATGTCTTGAGAACTTCTAGAATTTCTTCACAAGCAGTGCTAGATCACGACTCAGTTCTTCAGGACCACCAAGGCTGCTACCAGAGTCTTCATCTTCGGACTCAGATACTACCTTGGCCTTCAGTGCACGTGATCTGCTATAGCTTGTACCGTAGAGATCTCTCTTCTCAGCAAGCTGGAACTCATGAGTGTTTAGCCTCTCAAGGACATTAGCGGGGTCAAGTGACTTGTAATCACCACGCTCTTGTATCATCAGTGGCAGAGTGTCAAATGAGGAATCAAGCGATCTCAGCAATTTCTTCACCACCTCATGGTCGATGATGTCAGTGGCACCAAGTGCTTGAAGCTCATTTGAGATGTCAGTGAGGCGATCGAAGGTTTGCTGCACATTTTCATTGTTGAGTCTTTTGAAGCGATTGAAGAGATTGCGAAGAACATCAACTCTAGAGTCACGCTGAGTTGAAACTCCTTCATTGACCTTGGATAGCCTATCCCAGATAAGCTTTGCAGTTTCCAAAGCACTCACTCTACCATACTGACCCTTACTCAGATGGCCACATATGATATTCTTCGCTTGGGAGTCGAGTTGCTTGAATCTCTTCACATCGGTAGCGTTCAGTGAGGGAGTGACGGAGGGAACACCATTTTCCACAACGTACCAGAGATCGTTATCAATTGCCTCAAGATGCATTCGCATCTTATTCTTCCAGTAGGGGTAGTCCGTCCCATCGAAGGTAGGACACCTAGCAGAGACCTAGATCATACCTGCGGTCGACATAACTAAAACTCCAGGCGGTTAAACCAAAATCACACAGAACAAGGGAGTAACTCGCTCTGATACCAATTGAAAGTGCGTTATATCGACTAGAGGGGGGTGAATAGGCGATTTTTATGAAATTCTTCACTAAGGAATTTGCTAGTGAGGAAATTCCTTAGCGAAGAACTACTAGCAGCGGAATAAGTACTCAGATGAAAACATAACAGAATTCAAGCATAGTCATCATGATGAAATGAAGACAAACACAGAGTACAGAAAGCGTAAACACAGGATAACACAAGTTGAAGACAAACGGACTAAAGAAATTGAACTGAGGAAATCGAGAAAGTCTTCAGTCAAAGTCTTCAAACACATATATGATAAACAAACAGCACACTACTGAGGAAATGAAAGAGTTTCGGAAATAGAACCAGTAAGCTTGGTGAAGACAATGATTTGGTAGACCAGTTCCAACTGCTGTCTCAGTTGTACATCTGGTTGGAGCGGCTGAGTATTTAAACTCGAGGACACCCAGTCCCGGACACACAGTCCTCACTGTATTCTCCTTGAGCTAAGAACACACAGTCCTCGCCCAATCACTCGTGGTAAGTCTTCAGGTGACTTCCAAACCTTCACAGACTTGGTCACTCGGCGATCCACAATTCCTCTTGGATGCTCTAGACCTTGACGCCTAACCGTCTGGAAGAAGCACAGTCTTCAAAGGTAACAAGCGTCGGATCCACGCAGGATCAATCTCTTCAGTGATGCTCAATCACTTTGGGTTTGTAGGTGTTTTGGGTTTGGGTTTGGATTTTCCTCACTTGATGATTTTCGCTCAAAGTCCTCGGAGGATGGGTTGCTCTCAAATGACAAGTGTCAAGTTCTCGCGGAGCAGCCAACCAGCTAGTGGTTCTAGGGGGCGGCTATTTATAAATGCCCTTCAATGATATGACCGTTAGGTGGACAAGAAATTTTAGGACAGCTGGCGCGCAGCACAACAACGGTCGGAAATTTGAGGTACAAATTCCTCAGGGCTATCGTGTTCCTCACTGTGTAGGCAATTCGCACTGGCAAATTCCTAACTCCTCAGTCAGAGCAAAGTCCTCAGTGATCAGAAGAACTGCATCTCTGTCACTGAAGAAATTGACTGAACTGTATGAAATTTCCAATGGCTTCACTCGAAGGGATTGGTAGGTGTAGGATTTGAGTTGAGCATCACATGGAAATTTTCTCCTTAGCATTTCCTCGACCCCCTTTAACAGTACGGTGTTTTCTGTGACTCAAGAAAGAGAAAATGAAACTACGAAAACAAAAGTCTTCACGCTTCATGTTCCTCGAATGAATACCAAGTCTTCAAGGTCACACCAATTTCTTCACTTTCAAAGTCTTCAAAAAGTCTTCAGTATATCAAAGTCTTCAGTCGAAGAACTACATTTTTAGGGGTCGACTTTCTCTGTAAATATCAAACTCCTCATAGACTTATAGACCTGTGTACACTCATAAACACATTAGATACTTAACCTATAAGTCTTCAATACACCCAAATCACTAAGGGGCACTAGATGCACTTACAACAATTTACCCACACTCCTCTCCACATTTGCAGATAAGGCTTTCCCTCGTTCATCCTTTTCTCCCACAAGATCTTGATCTTCCGTGCAACGCACGGGCATCTTGCTAGTACTCCTACTATATGTATATTATTGTGAAATTCATATACACCGCCCGAGATTAATGCAAATACGACAGATTTTCATTACATTTCGAACTTTTATAGGGCAAAAAAATGAAAGAAACCCGACTCTAAACCTATTCTACGGCGGCGACCGACGTCCTCCATCTGTGGTCTCCATGTACGGGGGCGGGGTTCAAGACCCGTGAAGTGAAGGTGCGGTCTCCGGCGAGGAAAAGTAGAACACGGGAGACGGACCGACTAGTTGGCACACCATGCCCTGCCGCCTCCCATGCCCTACTCATCCTCGGAGGAGTCCCCGACCTCGGCGGTGCCAGACGTTGGACGGCGGCAAGTAGGACGCGTGGCTGACGGTGCTCTCGTCGTCGACCGCCAGCGTGGCCAGAGCTTGTGCGGCGACTTCAGCGAGGGCGGCGACCTCGAGCTCCATCCCCGAAGACAAGCTCTCCCGCAGAGCGTTCGCGCTTGCGGTCATGGCGGATGTGGTTCCAGGTAGGAGGACGATGCGCTATGGTGTGGAGGTTAGCTGGGTGTTGGCACTTTAAGTAGCGCATTCCGGTGAGGCCAAGCGTTCGGGTGCGTCATTAAGTCACCAGAGTTGTTCCTCGGGCACCGAGCCTCTTAATGACGACATACGAACGGACGACATGAATGCGGGCAGCTGGCGCCGGCTGGGAACGCATCGCGCAACGGCGCGAGGGACGAGGGTTTTGGTGTGCCAGGGTAATCAGCTGCGGTCATGGCAACGTTGGAGATGCCCTTTGCTCACATGCGATCCCCGCATGTCATTGAAAAAGCAAGACGACCCGGCATGGTCTCAGGTCCAGAGGATGCAGTTGGCCGCGCTACACCACTCCGCGGACGCGTCGCGACGCCCCGTGCATCCTCGACGAGCCGGGAGTCGGGGTGTGTTTGGATTGTGGCCAAAGTACACCTTGCCAAAATTTTGGTCATGACCAAAAGATTGGTCTTTGTTTGGATGGTTGCCATTTTTTGGCATGCCAATGAACTCTAGCCAACTCTAGTTCATTTTTCTTGCCAATCTCGGCGAAATCATGGGCAACTAATACCTCAACCAAAATTTTGGTCATGACCCAAAGATTGGTCTTTGTTTGGATGGTTGCCATTTCTTTGGCATGCCAATGAACTCTAGCCAACTCAAGTTCATTTTTCTTGCCAATGTCGGCCAAATCATGGGCAACCAATACCTCATCCAAAATTTTGGCTACCCAATGCTTTGATGGGGCAACCTTGGGCACAAACCAAACATACCATTGGTCGTGCCACAACACTAACGCCACCCTCGGCAAACTGAAACCGTCTGTGTCTAGCGACGATATGAGTGTGTCGCTCACCGCGGCCGCCGTGTCCAGAGGCGGTGCTGGAGCTGCGCCCCGTTGTTGGCCCCAACGACCCACATGAATGGTTGTCGGTGGCGAGGAGGTCGTGGGCCAGCTCCTCCATTGGACTAGTCTGCGCTACGTCGTCTCGACGGGTGTGCCCCACATGTCTGTTTCCCTATTTTCACGGCCATATTCGAGCGTCAGTGCTCCACGTTGCGCATTAGGCCTTTCACTATGTAGGCCAAGCGAGACAACTTATTGTTTATTTGAGCCGTTCAAGTATAATCATGTGGCGTTTGCAAATTTCTCATTCCTCTCCAACCCTCTTCTCCATCGATCATGTTGCCCTCCAGTCGAGTCCATCCCCCCGCATGCCTCATTTGAACATTCCGCCGAGTATCGTTCGCATGTACCCACCCTAGTCCACTTTCAATAGATCTCCGGACCCTGAGATGAAATCGAGAGGGAACGAGTGGGGGCACGTGATACCTAAGGCGGATTAAAAATTTTGAACCGGTGATATAGCATCCGCAAATCATATATAAAGGGTATTCAATGTTCGTTTCATTTTTGAATGTACAATATACTCCCTCCTATCCTTTCTACTCCCTCCTTCCATCTATATTGGGCCTAATGTATTTTTCAAGACCGCCTTTGACTATTGACAAGATAAATAGTACATGACATGTATAATGCGAAAATTATATCATTGGAAGCTCCTTTCACATACGAATTTGATGGTAAGCTTTATTTAAGTTGCATGTCATATTTTATTTCTCTACCTTTTGGTCAAAGTTAGCCTCGAAAACGCATTAGGCCCTATACAGATGGAAGGAGGGAGTAGTTTACATATAAGTTTTATGTGTAGTAAAAGTATATCTACTTTGATAAAAAAGGTATCAACATTCAACAAAGCCCAATCAATATTGTTAGATTCGTACGTACTCCTAGATTTGTACTCGAGATGGTTTCCAATTTGACTATTGACAAGAATAATAGTACATGAGATGTATAATGTGAAAATTATATCATTGGAAACTCCTTTCACATACGAATTTGACCGTATGCTTTGTGTAAGTTGCATGTCATATATTATTACTCTAACATTTGGTCAAAGTTAGCCTCGAAAAACGCATTAGACCCTCTATGCTTTGTAAGTTGCATGTCATATATTATTACTCTAACATTTGTGTAAGTTGCATGTCATATATTATTACTCTAACATTTGTTCAAAGTAGTATAGTGGAAGTGGATCCTCTGATGTAGGTATCCCTGCCTTACCCTCCCTTTCAGTCACTTACTGGCGGACCCCATGCTTGCTAGGCCCCACATGTCAGTTACTCAATGGGTTCGGCCACGTCAGGGGATCCTCATCCATAGTAATACTCCCTCTGTTTTTATTTACTCCGCATAAAATGGAGGGAGTGGTGGTATAATAAATGACGCGGGCGGGGGAGGGGGAGGGACGTCAGTTTGCTCTCAACTGCGGTCCCACAAGCGAGCCAAAACGCAAGACGAAGCGCGTTCCATTCGGTGGGCGACATTGAGGGTCCAGCGTGCCGGGCTGCAACGCGAACGCGACAAGAGCGATGTATAGTCAAAACCGATTTACCGGTCATCCCCGGAACCACTATTCACACCCGAACCTTCGCTGCTCGGCCTACGCCAGCCACTACCCTAAAACCACACCAAATCTCCAGCCCATTCCCCCACCTTTCGATTCCCTAGCCCGCATCAAGCATCCCCTATTTCGCTGGAAAGCCATGGTGCGCCGCAAGATCACTTACTACAAGATGCTGACACCGGAGCGCCGCGCAGAAATCGCGGTGGCTGTCGGCGCCACAGACCTCCGTTCCCAAGCTCGCTTTGCGGCAAGCCAATCCCCGAGCTCTCTGGAGCCAAGCTACGAGGAGGAGGAAGCCAATCCAATGTACATGGCGGAGGTCACGACGCAGAAGGCCCCCGATGGGTATGAGACGATGGACGTCGACTTCGTGCCGGCACCCGAGTCCCGCATGGTGCAGGTGGACCAGTGGTTCAACATGGCGATACTAAAGGAGGACCGGGAGGCAGAGGCTCAACTTGACGTGGAGCACGCGCATGCCGCTGCCATCGAAGCTCTCCTACAGGCGGAACCGGATGTCGTGGATGTGAACCGGGCGGCGGAGGCTCAACTTGAGGCGGAGCGCGCGGATGCCGCTGCCATCAAGGCCCTCCTACACGCGGAACTAGACATCTTGGACTTGAACCGGGCGGCAGAGGCTTGACTCGACGCAGAGCGCGCGGATGCCGCTCTCATCAACACCCTCCTGCAGGCGGAACTGGATGTCCTGGACTTGAACCGGGCGGCGGAGGCTCGACTCGACGCAGAGCGTGCGGATGCCGCTGCCATCGAGGCCCTCCTGCAGGCGGAACCGGACGTCCTCGACTTGAACCGGGCTGTGCTCTCGTCCGTGCAGAGCACCCGCACGCTCCGCTTGAATGCGTAGCTGGAGGCCGAAGACAACCACGGTGCGGAGACACACGTCGGTAGCGATGGCTGGTTCACGCCGGCAGCCAAAGAGGACGAGGCCGTCTCTTTCCGCGAGCAGTGATAGTTTTTCTTTATGTTGTTTTTTTCATGGATCTTTTGCTGTGTAAAAACCTATATTTGTTATGCAAGTCGCCTGACCTGGGTCAGTCTACCATTTCAGGCGGTTGGATGAATATCCTACGTCTCCTAACCCTTCTTTCCTTCTTCCTCACCTCTTCTTCTTCCCCAACAGACCACCGCACGGGCCGTACGGATACTCCCCAACATGCGGTTGGATAAACATACTCTATGAACAAAAATTATGTGTCAGCGATAGGATGGTCGAGTTTGGTGTGTTCACATGCGACAGCACGTGTCAGTGAGAGTGCACTCCCTTGGTTGGGTTTGCGGCGTGCAGGAGCGACTGTGTGAGGGTGCGGTGCGACTGTGGCATGCAGGAGCGACCGTGTGAGGGTGCGGTGCGACCGCGATAGCCGTGCACAAGTGTACCTCCTCATTTTGAAAACTTTAGGCAAGCTTGGTAAAAATGTGTGGAAAAGTTTGGCAATGCAAGGCCTAGACCCAAACAGGATAAGTACGTACGTACTAGGAGTACTAGTGTTAAAAAAGAAAGGCTGGGTTTTCCTTCGCGGGATTTAATCAATACAAATCCTTGTTTCGCGTGTCAATTAATGCGTATTTTCTTCTCCAAAGACCAAAGAGCTAACCATCTCACTCCTCATCGCTTGATTAATGCAGCGCCATGCAAACCAACCTTCTCACTTCCGCATGCATGCAGGGGATATTAATGTCCTTGGTTGCTAACCCCATTAATTTTGCCTCGATTAGTGTTAGTGGCCCTTTCCAAATTGTAATTTTGATATACTGGCCTTGTGTACAAAAAATGGAGGTAGTAACTATATTTGACTTCCTTCCCCATTGCGGTGACGTCAACGATATTTTCTTTTGTGGTGGTTTGGCGAAGTGCGTTCGACGGAGAACACCATTTGCATCCAGGAAATCCTTTACTAGTACTACTAGGAGTAACTAATGTGGTGAGATGGCTTCTCGAAGAAGACGATGGAGAAGCGGAGTCAGCGAAGAGTGAAATGATGGTTGCTCCGTCCGTGTTTTTGTGATTTGATGCCTCACTTCTTTGTGATTTGTGATAGAATGGATAGGGGAGTAGAGTCTGTGCTCTATACTGTAGTACTACATGCGTCCAAGCATGGGAGAAAGAGGAGAGACGTTGCATTTTTCTATTCCTTCAATCAATCAATCACGGAGCTTCGGTTCCATCTTTTTCGCTTTGGCAACACCGTCCACAATGGTTCCCACGATGCCAAAAGCTATTTTCACATTTGGCTACACATTGTGGATGCCCTTAACAGTACCACTTGGTTTTGCTCCTGTGTGCTATCTATACAAATCTCAATTATATTGATCTAAAAAATTACAGAATCGAGATTAGTAAAAAGGAGGTGATTTTGCCGCGCGGATGGCAGGGGAGGTTTCTTATTTGAGCAATGCTACATCCACGTAATGGTTTACGTAAAGTTACGAACTGATGTGATGTGGGACTATTTGATTGGATTAAAGGAGAGGATTAGGCCCACCCCACCTGAAAATCAGGGGGGCATATATAGATTAGATGGAAAGTATATGTAGCAGCTACGTAGCCCTTTGTAAGTCTAGGATTAGGCTTCTTATTTTCGGAGGACGTTGTCCTAGCGGTTTGCTAACATGCGGTCCCACGTGTCAGTGCTTTACCAAGCCAATCCGCGTCCCACATGAGGCAGAACAACGGCAGAAGCAACACGTGGTTAAGTTGAAGAAGATGAGGGAGAAGCGGATTCAGCAACAGGTGAAATGATGGTTGCTTCGTCCCTCCAACTTAACTGCGGGAAAGGTGCAGCTTTGTGATTTGACGCCTCATTGCTCATTACTACGCCAGCACCATGACTGGGGTGCTTCACCCCGGCTGCTCTGCACTATATTCCGGTATGGCATGTGGACCCGGTAGCTTGATGTCCCACAGGTCGGCAAAAGGGACTAGAAGATTTATGAAAGCGAGCACTCCACTCTTACGACGAAGGAGTAGACGACACGACGGCCTAGTAAACTGTCACTTGTATTGTATAGTACTAGTATAGTTTTGTTGTTTCGCACGATCCATTGATACAAACCCGATTAAACAGGAAAGGGCGGGATTTTTACCGTGCGGTAGATGATACTGGCAATACATTTCAAAGGCAATTTTAATGTATGCAAACTGAATAATTATAAGTAACAATATGATATCTAGTAAAACTAAAAACACATATGATTTATTGTGTTAGAGTGTAGTAGTAGTGCTGTATTGCATTGTTGTTAGATGTAACATGCGAGAACGTGTAGAGATTTAGTTTTGGAGGGACTACAGAGAGAAAAGCGTAATACGATCACCGAACTTCAGAATAAGTTGATTACGGTCACTATATACGTTTTGCGGTGATTATACGGTCACTTGCTCACAGCTCAACATCGGATTGCACTCTGTTAACCGGCCAAATAGTCTGCGTGGCGCCATGTTGACTAGTTAAATTGACCACGTTCATTATGGGTCCCACCTGTCAGTTCGCATAGGCAAAAGGTCAGATAAAAACAAATTTACGCAGGCGCGATAAGGCTCCAACCCGTGCGCGGGAATCACCTGGTTGTGTATGTGTCTCTCAGGTCCTGATGTGTGAGCATGCACGTGTAGGTTGAGCACTTGAGCGTGAGAGTGTGTGTTGGTCGTGTGGTGTACTGGTGTGTGCATGCATGCTTGCGTGTGTGCATGTGAGTGTTGCGTGTGTGCGTGTGAGTGTTGCATGTGTGTGTGGCTGCGTGTGTACGTGTGAGTGTTGCGTGCGTGCGTGGGTGCATGTGTTTGTGTGAGTGTTGCGTGGATGCAGTTTGTGTGCATGCGTGCGTGTGTGTATAATCACCACACCAGCTCCTGTGTGTTAAAACAGACGGCTCAGCATACCAATACAAGGCCACCTTATCCGGTGTGCCCGCGGTCATGACTTCGAACCACCGTCCAAATAGTTTTTTGTCGTTTGTTTTCATTCTTACTATCAAGATGCCCGTGCGTTGCACGTAACAGCAAGATGCATTTGTATGACTTGTTTATCTTGTGAGAGAAAAGGATGAACGAGGGAAGGCCTTATTTGCAAATGTGGAGAGGTGTGTGGGTACCTTTTTGCAAAATTGGCATAGTTTCTTTCCTATCCGTCAGATATAAATCGGACGGCCTATATTGCAGGATGGCAGGCACACCATCATCACCAACTCTGTTTTTATAAGAGTGTATTTTATGTATTTTATAAGAGTGTAGATGTAGAGTAGATACAAGTCGACAGGTGGGCACGATGGTAGTGAGATAATGTGATGCAACACTAGAGGTGCCACGTGGAGCGTTTAACTGGTCAACTAGTCATGTCATGAGCAAATACAGAGTTGTACAATGAGCCCGTGACTGCATAATAACCACTAAACATAAATGGTGACCGTAATGAGCGGATTCTGAAGTCCAATGTACGTATCATGCTTTCGCTTCAAATACAATGATCGTTATTGCATATATCGCGAGAGAAAGAGGAAACATGCCTGAATTTTCTGGGGAGCTTACTTTTAGAGGACCTGGAGATAGTTTTGTATGCATACGTCAAAGGGCGTACACAGGGGGTATGCGATGGAGAGAGAGATGCTCTTCGTTTCTCTTTATTATGACTAACTTTGTGTATAGTATAAAAATATACAAATTCACAGTGCGGAATAAAATATCATTGTGGGCACCATGCAATGCAAATTAGTGCTCATACTCCTCCATATAACTTTGTAATGTTGTATATATGTAGAAACTCTAAAATATTTTTTGCCCACACTTTAATCAAAAGGAATGTTGTATGCGAAACAAACTGAAGAGAGGGCTTTTTAGATCAATGGGGTACGTGATGTAAGATGTGGATGTGTAGTTGATGCATTTGGCGGGGCCTAGAGAGGTATGTGTGTGTATTACATATTCGAGAGAGGCATGGATAGAGGGGCCGACGGGGGGGGGGGGGGGCGTGGGAGAGATAGCACGAGAAATGGGAGTGGTCTAGAGAGAGAGAGAGACGAATATGACGTCACGACAAGGGATTCCATTCCGTTCAGTGTGTATATGCAAGGGGGGAAGGAATAGAGGTACCAGGAGAAATTTTCTATGTGTGTGGTGTTTGTGTTGGTATGTGTGGGTGTGAGAAGATAATGAGACGTGGGGGCAGAGGGTGTGTCACCGTGTGAGGTCCGGTGGGTCGAGGTGAGGCCCTTTGTTCTATTCCGTCCTGTGCCACATTGGTCGGCCCGTGACGCATTCAGGAAGACCCATGGATGACTAGTCGTACAAGACAAAGATAGCAGAATTGTGAAGGACTCTGTGTCCACTAACAAAGCCGGCTAGGATTTGTAACCCTAGGTTCTCGGACTAAGGTAACCCCTTTATCTCTGATATTACTATTCATCCAACCTAACTTTAAGGGGCATCCTACATAATGCTCTGCTAGAATCATACTCGTCGATTAGGAAGAGAGGTGTGAGACAATGCGTGAGAGATAGTCGTAAAGATAATGTGCGTACATGAGACACGTAGGCAGGTCCATGTATATAGAAAGGGTCGATGAGGATTGTGCGTGTGTATGTTTGCGAGAGGAAGAGTGCTTGTGATAAAGGTTAGTGAAAACAGTTGTAAATGGTTACGAGAGAGAGGGAGGGTTATATCTAGAGCATGTGTGCGCGAAATACACCTCGGGAGAGAGTGTGTGAGCATGTGTGAGAGACCACCGATGGAGAGTGAAACTACACGTAACAGACTACTCTACACATTGATAAAAGATATAAATTGTATCCAAATATTAGGATGGGATCATGATATTTGCAATTCGCGTAAGGAGCGTTCATTGATCCATCAGACATCTAGATTCTATCAAATTTGAGCATGTCTATGTTATTATTTGAGACAATTGATCCACATAGTTAGTATTTTGAACTCCAGACAATGCATCGCTTTAGCAATCGAATATAAACATGAGTACAGTTCATGTTGTGTGTGTAAAGCACATTATACATACGAAAGTTACACAATGGACATTATAAATAGCTACTACCTATGAACTAGCATACATTTGAATTCAACTTAAGGTGGTTTAAAAAATCGAATTCAACATGAAGTCCATTTAATTATTTGAATTTGATATCATGGCATTTGTAAACCATACCTAAATTATGGGGCCACCAATCTTTGCTCTGATTTTGTACATAATAGCATATGTAGTCGTGTACAAAATAGATTCAAATTTAGCTCCTCCATTCCAAAATAATCGTAGTTATAGGATTTTTCAAGTGTCAAAATTTCAATAAGAAGCGGATAATTTAATGAGGTTTTCAAACATACAAGGTCAAATATAACGTTGTATATTTAGGTCAATCCTCATAGTTCAAGAGTACTCTAAACGTGAATGCTTGTGTTTCAAAATTTCGAACGAAGCGCCAAAAGAGCCTCTACTCGCCCAAAACCGCGTGAGACCAATGTTTGGTAGTACAAGGAAATTACTTTTCTAATAACTCCGACCCGTGAAACCTACCGGCCCGGCGTCAAAAGGTCTAAACCGGGGTAGGTTTGTAGCTTCATCTAGACGCCACGCAACCGCATCCGAAAAACATTCATACACAATGGCGCCTAAGCACACATGCGCGCGGCCGAAATCGCTCCCGCCCACTATGACACCTGGGATTACCATCCTACCCCTGACCCGCAGTAGGTCCCAAATTTAAGAGTGGGGCAAAGTTTGTACTTTCCCCAAATTTCAAACAAGCGCGTTCCATCTTCTATTCAAAAAAGCCAAAAATAAGCGCGTCCCAGACCGAAACATGGTTCCCCCCACCCGTCTGATTCCCCATTCGTACTCCGTGGGCGCCAAAACTACCTCTCCACCAGCCGCGAAACCCCGACATCCTCCGTCCGCCACCCCATGCCACCCATCAACCGCCGCCCTCCTCCATCACGCTGGAGCCGATACCACGACGTCGTGGTCCACCGCAACCTCAACCGCAACGCCCTCCATGGCTAGTAGTTGAAGCCGAGGCCGAGCCGTTCGTACCCGAGCCAGTTCAACCACACCGTCCTGCGCCTCACCGCTGCCGCTCCAACTTCGCCACCCTCCACCGCATCGGAGCTGTTCCTGTTACGCCATCCTTCGCCGCCTCGGATCTGCTTCCCCTTCGCCGACATACGGCCACGGCAACACAATCAACAATTTGGCCACGGGTTCGTCCAAGCATGCGCCCTCCAGAACATCGGTTTCCCCGGTAAAAACAAGAAGATCGGCGCGACATGTGGGGGTGACCACACCGGCAACCGAAAAAGGTACTCCTCTTCCTTATTCGTGCAAATCTTACGTCTCTGCTTGCACGGTATTCATCCCACAGAAGACACTAGTTGATCGCTTCTTCTTGATACTAGATGTTCCTAGTAACTCGCGATGCACAAGGTTTCTCCTCATATACTATTTCAGCTTAGCTAGAGGTCCGTCGCCCCCCCTGAATTTCAATTTCTGGCCAGTTGATTCCCAATTAACGGAAGCATTCCCCGGCGTAACAGGCGCTAGTACGCCTATTACGCCGGGGAAGCAGCGCCTTGGTGTTTATATTAGGGGCGTGTGCGGCCTAGAGCTACTGGCGCCCGATCTGGAGGTCGTCCGGGATTAAAGGGATGGCCTGGGGGCGCTCCCAAGCACGGCGGTGGTGTGAGGTCGATGGGAGGGCAGGGCGGCGGAGGCAGGGGTCTGGGCCGGTGGTCGCTGGCGGTTCGAGAAAGATCTTCAACAGTGACTGGTGGGAGGTAGATGAAGGCCATCTGCCCGTTCCTTATAGATCGGACGGTTCATTAAAAAAATTGACTCGCCTATTTATTTTCAGTCGACTGTTATCTTAGATATGACCACATGTGGTGGTGTGTTGGAGGAGTACCTGCATTTCGTGTGCTCATATATTACAAAATCATACGGAGTAGAATCTAATTTTGTTTGCCATGCAATGTTGTAGAGCTATCATATGTCTCCTGTCATTTATTTTTCAGCCACCTGCTATCTGCTACTTTTACAGTGCACTAGTTCTGCACACACTTCACCCATTACTCTCACTGTTGTGTTTTTATGCAAGGGTATTTCAGACTCTGCTGCCATGAGAGAAGCCAAAAAGAAAAGAGATAAGTCGCTCCAGCTTGTTGTGTGACTAGGCAAGACACATTTTGATGCTTTAATGGGTGCAGTGTCAGCAGATGGAGATGGGGACCGTAGCTCTGGAGTTGATGACCTCGCTCGCAATGAACCACCATCCCAGGTACTTGCTTTAACTTCGCAGTGTCATATGTGGTTGCATGTTCCATATGGTGTCTAGCTTGTATTCGAAAGTCCGAAGTCGATAAGATAAGGAAAGATATTTTTTACATGAACCACCATCCCGTGAGCACCAGAAGACAAATAGCTAGTAAGGGCACTGGTTGAGCCAGTGACAAGCCCAGCAAAGATAGGGATCACCTGGAAGCAAACTAAAAAGCTGCGATGGTGGTGAAGCAGCCCGCCTCCCACCAGGCTCTCAGGTCCTAGATGATCATGCTCACCACTCCAGCCGGATGTCTAGCTTGTATTGCTTCCAATTTGGTTAAATTGCATCTGCTTAGCTTACACATTATACCTTTGAATATGACATGCCTTTCTGTTTTTGGTACATACTAGTACATCTGTGTATTAACCATGTTCTTACATCAAACTAATGTTCTTGTGTATCCCTCATCAATGACTTATGACGAGGCATGCAGGCAAGGGGACTACTCCTCATTTAAAGAATGCAGCGTCAGCCTCCCGACATGATTCTCAATAAACAGAAATGCTACATGAAGATAGTGAACGTAGCTCTGTAGTTGATTACAACATTTCCCCTACACTAGCATCGCAGGTGCTTGCTCTAACTTGGCAGCGTGATATGTGATTGCATGTTGCATATGGTGTCTAGATTGTAATTCTTCCAATCTGGTTAAACTACATGTGCTAGTATGCTTAGCTTATACATTATACCTATTAACGTGACATGCCTTCCTGTATTTAGTACATAGTACATTTGTCTATTAAGCATGTCCTTACATAAAACTATTGTTTTTTTGTATCCCGCATCAATCAACATGACGAGACACCTTTAGTATATGCAGTGCGATATTAGTTGCATCTTTCATATGATTTATAGCATGCGCTGCTTCTAATTTGTTGAAATTCCATTTATGATGGGACGCTTTAAACTTGGCAGAGTCATATTGGTTGCATCTTTCATGTGGTGTCTAGCTTGCATTGCTTCTTATTTGCTGGAATGGTTTCTGCTTAGTTTACACAAACAGTTGTGAACATGCCATTCTGGGCTGGAATCATATTGGACGGCCCAGATGGCTACTAGGCCTAATTCAGATAGGCCACACGGGTCCTGAGTTAGCGGGTTGTAAATGGAATATATGCGAATAGGTCGTTAACAGTCTTTCTATGGGCCAGCCCGCTACCTTTTTACCAAGTCAAACGGGCCAACCTTTTTACCCGAATGGGCCTCTGTTGGGTCGTGCCACGTGTCGACGTATCATAGGCGCCTCCGGTCCAATGAGTGGATGACATCTGTCCTAGCGGTGAGCCAACACGTGGTTCCACTAGCCATTGAGAATTTTACACATGGAAAATCCCCATTGGTCCGGGTTGTTAATGAGTTATCGGATCCAAGCCGGAACCCAATAGCTTAACGGCGACCCGTTATGGTGGATGCCATGTGTCAGTTACCCTTGACGAAAGCACTTCCATGACGCGCCCTTTCTCGTCATGGAAGTGGACACTTTGATGTAGGGTAGAAACCCTAGGGCAGACCTTTCATGATTTGGAAGTAATCCTACGAGGAACACGAGGGAAACACGAAAGAAATCACTAAAACCAACAAGATTCGATTACACAAGTGCTAGATCCTCGAAACACAAAGATATACACGATCCACGATCAACAAGGGACGATACAAGTAGCAAGTTCCTCTCCGTGAGGAGGTCTTGACGGGGTCTTCCCGTGAGGTTTCTTGAATCTGCTTGGGAGATCTTCTCCGAAGAGGTCGTGAACTCCAATGGAGAAATAACCAAGTGACGACGCCTTATGAACTGTGGTTTGGCAAGAAACCAAAGTTGTCGTTTCTGAAAGTTTGGGGCTGTGATTCTTATGTGAAAAAGCTTCAACTTGATAAGCTCGAACCCAAGTCGGAGAAATGTGTCTTCAGAGGATACCCAAGGGAGACAGTTGGGTACTGAGGGAGTCCTGGATTAGGGAGTGTTCGGATAAACCGGACTATACCTTCGGCCGGACTCCTGGACTATGAAGATACAAGATTGAAGACTTCATCCCGTGTCCGGAAGGGACTTTCCTTGGCGTGGAAGGCAAGCTTGGCGATACAGATATGTAGATCTCCTACCATTGTAACCGATTCTGTGTAACCCTAGCCCTCTCCGGTGTATATATAAACCAGAGGGTTTTAATCCGTAGGAAAGAACAACAGAACAACAATCATACCATAGGCTAGCTTCTAGGGTTTAGCCTCCTTGATCTCGTGGTAGATCTACTCTTGTACTACCCATATCATCAATATTAATCAAGCAGGAGTAGGGTTTTACCTCCATCGAGAGGCCCGAACCTGGGTAAAAACATCGTGTCCCTTGTGTCCTGTTGCCATCCACCTAGATGCACAGTTCGGGACCCCCTACCCGAGATCCACCGATTTTGACACCGACATTGGTGCTTTCATTGAGAGTTCCTCTGTGTCGTCACTTTTAGGCCTGATGGTTCCTCCGATCATCAACAACGATATGGTCCAGGGTGAGACTTTTCTCCCCGGACATATCTTCGTATTCGGCGGCTTTGCGCTGCGGGCCAATTCGCTTGGCCATCTAGAGCATATCGAAAGCTACGCCCCTGGCCATTAAGTCAGATTTGAAGTCTTAACTACACGACTGACATCCTCGGGGATTTGATCTTCGAAGGATTCGAGCCACAGCCGAGCGCGCCGCACTGTCACGAAGGGCATTATTTAGCTCTGCCGCCGAACAGTGCTCTGGAGGCCGCGCCCGCATCGGCCCCGACCCTTAGTTCGGAGCCGATCGCGCCGATCGAGGATGGGTGGTTGGATGCCGCCTCGGAGGCCAAAATCTCTACGGCGATCGAGCCGAACACCAGTTTTGTCCCTTGCGAAGCCTGTGACTCCAAGGTGCCGGGCTCCCCTCCGAACTCCGAGCCCCCCGCGCCCCTGCCGATTGAATCCGATTGGGCGCCGATTATGGAATTCACCGCCGCGGACATCTTTCAGCACTCGCCCTTCGGCGATATTCTGAATTCCCTGAAATCTCTCTCTTTATCAGGAGAGCCCTGGCCGAACTACGGTCAGCAAAGTTGGGATACGGAGGACGAAGAAATTCAAAACCCACCCACCACCCACTTCGTAGCCACCGTCGATAATTTAAACGACGTGCTCGAATTCAACTCCGAAGACATCGATGGTATGGACGACGATGTAGGAGACAAACATGAACTAACGCCTATAAGGCACTGGACTGCCACCTCATCTCATGATGTATACATGGTGGACACACCCAAAGGAAGCGACGACGAGGAACACAGGGATGCAACGAGGGATCATCCACTCGAAAAGTAATCAAAGCAGCAATGTAAGCGCCGCTCCAAGCCCCGCCTCGACAGAAATAGCAGCCATACAGCCCCAGCCATAGAGCAGGATGAGCCGGCGGACGACGAACATGCCTTTGAGCAACCGTCCGAACAGGGCAACTTTGACAAACAAACCGAACAACCCGCCCCCGGCGAAAACAACAGTCCAGGCGACCTCACGCCAAATACGCTGATGGAGCAGAAGAACCTCCACAATAGGCTCGTCGCCACTGCACGTAGCCTGAAACAGTAGAAGCGGAAGCTCACAACCGCGGAAGATGCAATCAGAATAAGATGGAGCAAAGTACTCAACACCGCAGACAAACATGGCTGCAGTTGCCGCACCAAAAGCTATCCGAAGCGAAAGCTACTGCCTGAATTTGATGAGGAGGCCTTAGAGCCCCCGCAATCAAAAAATAAGAAAGCCATCCGGTCAGATAGACGACCCCATGGCGAACATGGAACGGCAAGCGGCGCCGCACACAAGCCGGCACACGATCCACTCAAGGAATCGTGTCAAAAGGACGGCCCAGCCAGATCTATCTATGGGCCAAGAAAGCAAGCTCTAGTAAGCAATGCAGCACAACAAATATCCGAACATCACGGCACACCCAAATATAGGGGTGCCGCACACCCCCTATGTTTCACCGATGAGGTGCTGGACCATGAATTTCCAGCGGGATTCAAGCCCGTAAACATAGAGGCGTACGATGGAACAACAGACCCTCGAGTCTGGGTTGAGGATTATATCCTCCATATACACATGGCCAGAGGAGATGACCTCCACGCCATAAAATACTTACCCCTCAAACTCAAAGGGCCAGCACGGCATTGGCTTAAAAGCCTTCCAAGAAAACACCATTGGAAGTTGGGAGGAGCTCAAGGATGCTTTTCGTGCAAATTTTCAAGGGACCTATGTCCGACCTCCGGACACGGACGATTTGAGCCATATAGCTCAACAGCCCGGAGAGTCAGCTCGGAAACTCTAGAATGGATTTCTTACTAAAAAGAATCAGATAATCGACTGTCCGGACACCGAAGCCTTAGCGGCTTTCAAACATAGCGTTCGAGACGAATGGCTCGCCAGACACCTCGGCCAAGAAAAGCCAAGAACAATGGCCGCATTAACAAGCCTCATGACCCAGTTTTGTGCGGGAGAAGACAGCTGGTTGGCAAGATGCAGCATCAGCAACCCAAGTACATCCGAAGTCAGGGATGGAAATGGGAAACCGCGACGCAACAAGAACCAGCGCCGGACTAAGGGAAGCAGTCCGAAGAGCGCGACAGTCAATGCCGGATTCAAAAGTGCTCGGCAGAATAAGAGAAAGCTGCCCCTTAAGGATAACAAGGATGAGTTATCTAACCTGAACAAAATCTTGGACAAGATATGTCAAATTCACAGTACTCCCAGGAAGCCTGCGAACCATACCCACAGAGATTGTTGGGTTTTCAAGCAATCCGGCAAACTCAACGCCGAACACAAGGGGCTCGACACACCAAGTGAGGACGATGACGAACCCCACGAGCAGAGCACCAGGAAACAAAAGGATCTCCCACAAGAAGTCAAAACAGTAAATCTACTTCACGTGGTGAACAGAGTGGCACCAACAGAGATTCGCACCATACGGCCTATCCCAAAGGAGTCTCGCCCATGGTTGTTAAAACCGATCACCTTCGACCACCAGGATTACTCTAGAGGTATACGGAACGCAGGCTGGACTGCCCTGGTATTAGATCCGCTAATCGACGGACTCCACTTTACAAATGTCCTGATGGATGGCGGCAGTGCTTTAAACCTGCTATATCAGGACACAATCCGCAAAATGGGAATAGACCCAACAAGAATCCGCCATAACAATACTTCCTTTTAAGGAGTGACGCTAGGCCCTAATGCCGATTGCATGGGTTCTCTTCGGCTAGAAGTTATGTTCGGCTCCCCCGACAACTTCCGCCGCGAAAAGCTAACCTTTCATATCGCCCCATTTTCAAGTAGCTATCAAGCACTACTGGGACGAGAAGCTTTCGCCCGCTTTAACGTAATACCGCATTACGCATCTCTTACGCTCAAACTACCCGGTCCACGATGCGTCATCTCACTAAGGGGCGATATTAAGTGTCCCTCGAGCGCGAAAGAATATGCGGCTGCCTTGACAGCCCTGTATTAAAACAGCTTCACCAACGAAAGCATCTGCCAGGTCGTTAAGACCACGGGCTCGGCTAGGCGAGTCCGGAGGAAGCATATAACGGATAAAGGTTTAGTAGCCATACACCCCTATACAAGGGGCTCCGCGTATGTAAAATACACGACAATAAGGCTCCATTTTACCCGTCCTGCAATTATACATTGTTTATCTAGTACAACGTACATTCCACACTACTATTCTTTTTCTTTCTTTTCAGCTAAGTTCCTCTCTTTTGCAGATGAACACCATGCTACGCCCGCCCAGGACACGGCACAACGGAGACACAGGCGCAGACGTGCAGCAGGGACCCGTCTCCAGGATTCTTTTTAGATTAAGACCCTGCGTAAACCTTTTTTACTGTCTCTTGTTGATACACATCCCCCGGATTCTCTGTACATCCGAGGAGGAGGCTGGCGTTTTGGCATGTGGCCACGTCAGAGTTTTGCACGTACCTGGACATCAGGGGCTTATAACCAAGGGCGATGTTCCGCCCTGTTTCATAAAAGACCGAATACCTTAGGGAGTGTTCGGCGTCGCGAGTTTGGCCTTATATGCATCAACTCCGAATCATGTCTTTGGTCAAATGTTGGGTTTGCCCGGCTCCTGTGTTTTGCTGCCTTACGTTCTGCTCTATCGGCTAAGGCGGCACCAGGAGAACTACTGCGATTGTGCCCCGGTTCGGCCAGGAGAGCACCTCAGTAGAGAAAGCCGAAAACTAACTGTCATGATATAGCGTGAGACTGGTCAACCACTCGATGACCCACCGGAATCTTTAGGATTACCCCGCATTAACGAAGGGCCGTTTTCCGGCCAGGCACTCGCGCGCCCCGAATTCGGATGAGCGCGGGGCCACCAGGGGCTGTATAGCAGCCCCACTGTCAAACTCCTATGGCTAAGTGAAAGTGATAAAGCATTATAGTCCGGTTGCCTAGTTCGTTGCGCTACCACCTCCTTAATAGGACCAAGACGTTGATCAAGTGTGAAAATGCGCCTTCTGCAAACACCCCCGCATTATATGCGTGGGGGCTGAAGCCAAAGACTGCCATCTTTCTGTTGGGGAACGTAGTAATTTCAAAAAAATTCCTACGCACACGCAAGATCATGGTGACACATAGCAATGAGAGGGGAGAGTGTTGTTCACGTACCCTCGTAGACCGAAAGCGGAAGCATTATAACAACACGGTTGATGTAGTCGTACATCTTCACGGCCCGACCGATCAAGCACCGAAACTACGGCACCTCCGAGTTCTAGCACATATTCAGCTCGATGATGATCCCCGGACTCCGATCCAGAAAAGTGTCGGGGATGAGTTCCGTCAGCACGACGGCGTGGTGACGATCTTGATGTTCTACCATCGAATGGCTTCGCCTAAGCACCGCTACAATATTATCGAGGATTATGGTGGAAGGGGGCACCGCACACGGCTAAGAGATCTCAAGGATCAATTGTTGTCTCCATGGGGTGCCCCCTGCCCCCGTATATAAAGGAGCAAGGGGGGAGGCGGCCAGCCTAGGAGGAGGACGCGCCAAGGGGGGAGTCCTACTCCCACCGGGAGTAGGATTCCTACTTTCCTTGTTGGAGTTGGAGAGAAGGAAAGAGTGGGAGAGGAAGAAGGAAAAGGGGGCTGCACCCCTTGTCCAATTCGGACCAGAAGGGGGGCGCGCGCCTCCTTCCTTTTGGCATCTCTCCTCTATTCCCGTATGGCCAAATAAGACCCATATACTCCCCGGCGAATTCCCGTAACTCTCCGGTACTCCGATAAATACCCGAATCACTCGGAACCTTTCCGATGTCTGAATATAGTCGTCCAATATATCGATCTTTATGTCTTGAACATTTCGAGACTCCTCGTCATGTTCCCGATCTCATTCGGGACTCCGAACTCCTTCGATACATCAAAACTCATAAACTCATAATATAACTGTCATCGAAACGTTAAGCGTGCGGACCCTACGGATTCGAGAACTATGTAGACATGACCGAGACACGTCTCCGGTCAATAACCAATAGCGGAACATGGATGCTCATATTGGCTCCCACATATTCTACGAAGATCTTTATCGGTCAGACCGCATAACAACATACGTTGTTTCCTTTGTCATCGGTATGTTACTTGCCCGAGATTCGATCGTCGGTATCTCAATACCTAGTTCTATCTCGTTACCGGCAAGTCTCTTTACTCGTTCCGTAATACATCATCCCGCACCTAACTCATTAGTTGCAATGCTTGCAAGGCTTAAGTGATGTGCATTACCGAGAGGGCCCAGAGATACCTCTCCAACAATCGGAGTGACAGACCCTAATCTCAAAATACGCCAACCCAACATGTACCTTTGGAGACACCTGTAGAGCTCCTTTATAATCACCCAGTTACGTTGTGACGTTTGGTAGCACACAAAGTGTTCCTTCGGTAAACGGGAGTTGCATAATCTCATAGTCATAGGAACATGTATAAGTCACGAAGAAAGCAATAGCAACATACTAAACGATCATGTGCTAAGCTAACAGAATGGGTCGTGGCAATCACATCATTCTCCTAATGATGTGATCCCATTAATCAAATGACAACCCATGTCAATGGCTAGGAAACTTAACCATCTTTGATCAACGAGCTAGTCAAGTAGAGGCAAACTAGTTACACTCTGTTTGTCTATGTATTCACACATGTATTATGTTTCCGGTTTATACAATTCTAGCATGAATAATAAACATTTATCATGATATAAGGAAATAAATAATAACTTTATTATTGCCTCTAGGTGGATCGCTGGAGCTTGCACATTTTGTTAACACCTTTAGGATTGACAAAACCTTCTGGTTGCATCATATACAACTCTTCTTTAAGAAACCCAATAAGGATTGCAGTTTTGTTATCCATTTGCCAGATTTTATAAAATGCGGCAATTGCTAACATGATTCGGACAGACTTTAAGCATCGATACGAGTGAGAAAATCTCATCGTAGTCAACACCTTGAACTTTGTCAAAAACCTTTTTCGACAAGTCTAGCTTTGTAGATAGTAACACTACTATCAGCGTCCGTCTTCCTCTTGAAGATCCATTTAATCTCAATGGCTTGCCGAACATCGGGCAAGTCCACCAAAGTCCATTCTTTGTTCTCATACATGGATCCCATCTCAGATTTCATGGCCTCAAGCCATTTTGCGGAATCTGGTCTCATCATCGCTTCCTCATAGTTCGTAGTTTCGTCATGGTCAAGTAGCATGACCTCCAGAACAGGATTACCGTACCACTCGGGTGCGGATCTTACTCTGGTTTACCTACGAGATCCGGTAGTAACTTGATCTGAAGTTACATGATCATCATCATTAGCTTCCTCACTAATTGGTGTAGTAGTCACAGGAACATATTTCTGTGATGAACTAATTTCCAATAAGGGAGAAGGTATAATTACCTTATCAAGTTCTACTTTCCTCCCACTCACTTCTTTCGAGAGAAACTCTTTCTCTAGAAAGGATCCATTCTTAGCAACGAATGTCTTGCCTAGGATCTGTGATAGAAGGTGTACCCAACAGTCTCCTTTGGGTATCCTATGAAGACGCACTTCTCCGATTTGGGTTTGAGCTTGTCAGGTTGAAAACATTTTCACATAAGCATCGCAGCCCCAAACTTTCAGAAACGACAACTTTGGTTTCTTGCCAAAACACAGTTCATAAGGCGTCGTCTCAACGGATTTTGATGGTGCCCTAATTAACGTGAATGCAGTTGTCTCTAATGCATAACCCCAAAACGATAGTGGTAGATCGGTAAGAGACATCATAGATTGCACTATATCCAATAAAGTACGGTTATGACGTTCGGACACACCATTATGCAGTGGTGTTCCAGGTGGCGTGAGTAGTGAAACTATTTCACATTGTTTTAACTGAAGACCAAACTCGTAAGTCAAATACTCTTCTCTACGATCAGATCGTAGAAACTTTATTTTCTTGTTACAATGATTTTCCACTTCACTCTGAAATCATATGAACTTTTCAGACTTCTATTTCATTAAGTAGATATACCCATATCTTCTCAAATCATCTATGAAGGTCAGAAAATAATGATACCCGCTGCAAGCCTTAATATTCATCGGACCGCATACATCAGTATGTATGATTTCCAACAAATCTGTTGCTTGCTTCATTGTTCCGGAGAATGGTGTTTTAGTCATCTTGCCCAAGAGGCATGGTTCGCAAGCATCAAGTGATTCCAAAATCCCATCAGCATGGAGTTTCTTCATGCGCTTTACACCAATATGACTTAAATGGCAGTGCCACAAATAAGTTGCACTATCATTATTAACTTTGCATCTTTTGGCTTCAATATTATGAATATGTGTATCACTACGATCGAGATCCAACAAACCATTTTCGTTGGTGTGTATGACCGTAGAAGGTTTTATTCATGTAAACAGAACAACAATTATTCTCTAACTTAAATGAATAACCGTATTGCAATAATCATGATCAAATCATATTTATGCTCAACGCAAATACCAAATAACACTTATTTATGTTCAACACTAATCCCGAAAGTATTGGGAGTGTGCGATGATGATCATATCAATCTTGGAACCACTTCCAACACACATCGTCACTTCACCCTTAACTAGTCTCTGTTCATTCTGCAACTCCCGTTTCGAGTTACTACTCTTAGCAACTGAATCAGTACCAAATATCAAGGGGTTGCTACGAACACTACTAAAATACACATCAATAATCTGTATATCAAATATACTTTTGTTCACTTTGCCATTCTTCTTATCCACCAAATACTTAGGGCAGTTCCGCTTCAAGTGACCAGTTCCTTTGCAGTAGAAGCACTTAGTCTCAGGCTTAGGACCAGACTTGGGCTTCTTCACTTGAGCAGCAACTTGCTTGCCGTTCTTTTTGAAGTTCCCCTTCTTCCCTTTGCCCTTTTCTTGAAACTAGTGGTCTTGTCTACCATCAACACTTGATATTTTTCTTGATTTCTACCTTCGTCGATTTCAGCATTACGAAGAGCTTGGGAATCGATTCTGTTATCCTTTTCATATCATAGTTCATCACGAAGTTCTACTAACTTGGTGATGGTGACTAGAGAATTCTGTCAATCACTATCCTATCTGGAAGATTAACTCCCACTTGATTCAAGCGATTGTAGTACCTAGACAATCTGAGCACATGCTCACTTCTTGAGCTATTCTCCTCCATCTTTTTAGCTATAGAACTTGTTGGAGACTTCATATCTCTCAACTCGGGTATTTGCTTGAAATATTAACTTCAACTCCTGGAACATCTCATATGGTCCATGATGTTCAAAACGTGTTTGAAATCCCAATTCTAAGACGTTAAGCATGGTGCACTAAACTATCATGTAATCATCATATTGAGCTAGCCAAACGTTCATAATGTCTGCATCTCCTCCTGCAATAGGTCTGTCACCTAGCGGTGTGACAAGGACGTAATTCTTCTGTGCAGCAATGAGGATAAACCTCAGATCACGGATCCAATCCGCATCATTGCTACTAACATCTTTCAACTTAGTTTTCTCTAGGAACATATATAAAACATAGGGAAGCAACAACGCGAGCTATTGATCTACAACATAGATATTCTAATACTACCAGGACTAAGTTCATGATAAATTAAAGTTCAATTAATCATATTACTTAAGAACTCCCACTTAGATAGACATCCCTCTAATTCTCTAAGTGATCACGTGATCCATATCAACTAAACCATGTCCGATCATCACGTGAGATGGAGTAGTTTCAATGGTGAACATCACTATGTTGATCATATCTACTATATGATTCACGCTCAACCTTTCAGTCTCAGTGTTCCGAGGCCATATCTGTTATATGCTAGGCTCGTCCAGTTTAACCTGAGTATTCCGCGTGCGCAACTGTTTTGCACCCGTTGTATTTGAACGTAGATCCTATCACACCCGATCATCACGTGGTGTCTCAGCACGAAGAACTTTCGCAACGGTGCATACTCAGGGAGAACACTTATACCTTAATAATTTAGTGAGAGATCATCTTATAAAGATACCGCCGAACTAAGCAAAATAAGATGTATAAAAGATAAACATCACATGCAATCATAATATGTGACATGATATGGCTATCATCATCTTGTGCCTTTGATCTCCATCTCCAAAGCATTGTCATGATCTCCATCGTCACCGGCATGACACCATGATCTCCATCATCTTAATCTATATCAATGTGTCATCACATGGTCGTCTCGCAAACAATTACTCTTGCAACTATTGCTATCGCATAGCGAGTAAAGCAATTATTTGGCGCTTGCATCTTATGCAATAGTGAGACAACCATAAGGCTTTTGCCAGTTGCCGATAACTTCAACAGAACATGATCATCTCATACAATAACTTATATCTCATCACGTCTTGACCATATCACATCACAACATGCCCTGCAAAAACAAGTTAGACGTCCTCTACTTTGTTGCTGCAAGTTTTACGTGGCTGCTACGGGCTGAGCAAGAACCGTTCTTACCTACGCATCAAAACCACAACGATAGTTTGTCAAGTTGGTGCTGTTTTAACCATCGCAAGGACCGGGCATAGCCACACTCGGTTCAACTAAAGTTGGAGAAACTGACACCCGCTAGCCACCTATGTGCAAAGCACGTCAGTAGAACCAGTCTCGCGTAAGCGTACGCGTAATGTCGGTCCGGGCCGCTTCATCCAACAATACCGCCGAACCAAAGTGTGACATGCTGGTAAGCAGTATGACTTATATCGCCCACAACTCACTTGTGTTCTACTCGTGCATATAACATCAACGCATAAAACCTGGCTCGGATGCCACTGTTGGGGAACGTAGTAATTTCAAAAAAATTCCTACGCACACGCAAGATCATGGTGACACATAGCAACGAGAGGGGAGAGTGTTGTCCGTGTACCCCCGTAGACTGAAAGCGGTAGCGTTATAACAACGCAGTTGATGTAGTCGTACGTCTTCACGGCCCGACCGATCAAGCACCGAAACTACGGCACCTCCAAGTTCTAGCACACGTTCAACTCGATGATGATCCCCGGACTCCGATCCAGCAAAGTGTCGGGGATGAGTTCCGTCAGCACGACGGCGTGGTGACGATCTTGATGTTCTACCGTCGAAGGGCTTCGCCTAAGCACCGCTACAATATTATCGAGGATTATGGTGGAGGGGGGCAGCGCACATGGCTAAGAGATCTCAAGGATCAATTGTTGTCTCCATGGGGTGCCCCCCAGCCCTCGTATATAAAGGAGCAAGGGGGAGGCGGCCGGCCTAGGAGGAGGGCGCGCCAAGGGGGGAGTCCTACTCCCACCGGGAGTAAGATTCCTCCTTTCCTTGTTGGAGTAGGAGAGAAGGAAAGAGGGGGGAGAGGAAGAAGGAAAAGGGGGCTGCACCCCTTGTCCAATTCGGACCAGAAGGGGGGAGCATGCCTCCTTCCTTTTGGCCTCTCTCCTCTATTCCCGTATGGCCCAATAAGGCCCATATACTCCCCGGCGAATTCCCGTAACTCTCCGGTACTCCGATAAATACCCGAATCACTCGAAAGCTTTCCGATGTCCGAATATAGTCATCCAATATATCGATCTTTATGTTCGACCATTTTGAGACTCCTCGTCTTGTTCCCGATCTCATGCGGGACACCGAGCTCCTTCGGTACATCAAAACTCATAAACTCATAATATAACTGTCATCGAAACGTTAAGCGTGCGGACCCTACGGGTTCGAGAACTATGTAGACATGACCGAGACACGTCTCCGCTCAATAACCAATAGCGGAACTTGGATGCTCATATTGGCTCCCACATATTCGACGAAGATCTTTATCGGTCAGACCGCATAACAACATACGTTGTTCCCTTTGTCATCGGTATGTTACTTGCCCGAGATTCGATCGTCGATATCTCAATACCTAGTTCAATCTCGTTACCGGAAAGTCTCTTTACTTGTTCCGTAATACATCATCTCGCAACTAACTCATTAGTTGCAATGCTTGCAAGGCTTAAGTGATGTGCATTACCGAGAGGGCCCAGAGATACCTCTCTGACAATCGGAGTGACAAATCCTAATCTCGAAATACGCCAACCCAACATGTACCTTTGGAGACACCTGTAGAGCTCCTTTATAATCACCCAGTTACGTTGTGACGTTTGGTAGCACACAAAGTGTTCCTTCGGTAAACGGGAGTTGCATAATCTCGTAGTCATAGGAACATGTATAAGTCATGAAGAAAGCAATAGCAACATACTAAACGATCATGTGCTAAGCTAACGGAATGGGTCGTGTCAATCACATCATTCTCCTAATGATGTGATCCCATTAATTAAATGACAACCCATGTCAATGGCTAGGAAACTTAACCATCTTTGATCAACGAGGTAGTCAAGTAGAGGCATACTAGTGACACTCTGTTTGTCTATGTATTCACACATGTATAATGTTTCCGGTTAATACAATTATAACATGAATAATAAACATTTATCATGATATTAGGAAATAAATAATAACTTTATTATTGCCTCTAGGGCATATTTCCTTCACTTTTAGGTTATATACACATATACATTAACGGCCACACAGGAGGCATATCAATTCTTGAAGGCACAAGTATAAAAAGCTTTTATATATCATTTCCAAACTTTGTTTTACAATAATACATGTTATTCGAACATGATATCCTTCGAGCACTGCGTCTCTATTAAACGAGCGCCCGGCAGAATTTCCTGAAAATAGTGCTCGGCAGGTACTCGGCTTTCATCCGAGTCTTGGGTTGCAATAGCGGTGGCCTTCATCTCCGCCCAGTATGTCTTGACATGGGTAAGAGCCATCCGCACACCCTCTATGCATGCCGACCTCTTCACTGCATTTATATGTGGCACCGCACCAAGGAACTGCTGCACCAAGCTAAAATAGCTCTTCGTCTCAGGCCTTTCCGGCCATAGATGACTCACAACATACTTCATGGCGAGTCCGGATAACCTACTCAGCTCAGCCCATTCGGCCAGACGATCGGTTAATGAAAGTAGACGCTCTGGATTATGGAACTGCGACCAAAAAAGCTTCTCCACTTCGTGATCCTCCTTATCTCGGAAGTGTTCGGCCGCGTCCACGGCACTCGCTGCCAAATCCAGATAAGTATCCGCCGTACTCCACAACCGGTCTAGTGAAGCACATTTAGGATCCCCGAACTTCCTCCGCAGCACAAAGGGCTTTCCAGCCGCGATATCTCCGGCCTGGCGAAGCTCCTCATTCATAGCTCTCATCACAGAGCGAGCCTCCTTGGCCTCGGTAATGGCCTTTTCCAGGTCCGTCCGTTCCGTTTGATCTTCATTTTCAAGAACCTTACAACGGTCGGTAGCGCTCTTCAACTTTACAGCCATCTTGGCTATTTCCTTCTTGCTTCGGCAGTGAACAGCCTGTTCGGCTTTCAGATCTTCAATTGCCTTTTCGGCAGCCGCATCACTTTTCCTGGCTTGCTCCTTGGCTCGGGCAAGTTCCGCCCAAAGGTTCTCCACGGCAGCAGCACCATCTGCATCAAGCGCACATGTCGTAAGACACTAGCACCAAGATCCTCTTACTTAATGCCGCCGGAGAAATAACATACCTTGTGCCTCGTCAAGCCGCTTGTTGACAAGGGTGATGTCGGCATCTGCCACGTCAAGTTGTCGCTTTAGCTCGGCAAATTCTTCAGTCCGGCTGGCCACCGGACAATTCGCCACCTGCATAGGAAAAGCACACATTATACCTGGGATTATGATCCTCCGCGCGCCGTCATTTTTGACAACGCGCAGAGTCTCAGGGGCTACTATCTATACATGACACATCTTATATACGCTATACTGTCAAAAGGTACATCATTTTGCATACCTCAAAACCTGTCAGCAAACTCCTGATAGCCTCGTGCAACCCGTTCTCCGCGGATGCAATCCTCTCAATCACCGTACCCATCAATGCATGGTGTTCTTCCGAGATAGACGCTCGCCCGAGCAGATCCTTCAGCTCCTCCGCCCGTGCACCAGACCGTGCCGGACTCGCCCGATGGCCTTTTTCGAAGGCTGGACACGGAGGGCTTTGGGGGGCCATACGGCTACCTTCCGGCCCTACCGGATTCGGAGAAACCCTCCGTGACGACACCTCAGGGTCGCCCGCCTCACAAGGCGGTACGGCAGGGGGAGGCGTGTCGCTCTCCATCATCTCCGGAAGAAGATCCCCTGAAGATGAGCTCTGCTGAGAAGGGCTGAGATCAAAACTACAAGGTAAAATTTTGGTTATTTTGCTTAGAAATAAAACGGGGATATCTCTCATTTTAAACTCCTCTCTTTACTTACGGCTCGGTGGAGGGCTCATCCCCTTGGGGGCACAATACGGTCGAGGTATCCTCCGGCGCAGGACCGTCTGATGAAGATTTCTTCCCCCGCTTTGAGACCATGGTCTCTGGGTCTTTAGAGGCCGTCCTCTTCTTCCCCTGGGTAGAGGAATTCTCGATTCCTCCTTTTCTGACGGCCTCCTTCGGGGAGGCGGTAGCTTCCTTGTTCCCCCTTCGCCTTCTTCCAAAGGCACGACCTCCAGCATTCTGTTTAACAAGGGATCCGGTGTGGTCTCCGGGAGGGGGGCCGGACACCTTATTAGCTTCGCTTTCGCTATCCACTCCTGCTTAAGGGACAGTTCTTTTAAGGACAATTTTATGATAAAAATACGGATAGAGTGTCTGGGTACGGGGCTACTTACTTGAGTATCCGGGCGATTGCAGCTTAGACCTGCGTCCTCGGTCGACTCCGGACACATTGCTTGTGATCCGAAGAACAATTGGTACATCTCCATGGGCGTCGCGCCCGTAAAATGTTGGAGAGCTCGTGGTCCCTCCGGATTGAATTCCCACAGGCAGAGGGGGCGACATTTGCAGGGCAGGGTCCAGTGAATCAGCATGACCTGCGCTACTACGACCAGACTGATGTCTCTTTCTAGGAGATCTCAGATACGGCCCTGCAGCAAAGGCACGTCCTTGGATGGCCCCCGGTCCAGTCCTTTATTGACCCATGACGCTAGCTGTGGTGGGGGACCCGAGCGAAAGGCGGGTGGCACCACCCACTTGGTGGTGATGTAAAACCACTCTTGTTGCCATAAGCTGGACTCCTCTTGAGAAGAGCCCTCGGGCCATGGAGCACCAGCACTTTTGCTTATAAAAGCACCTCCGCACTCCGCGTACCGCCCCTCGATCATCTTCGGCTCTGCTTTAAAAGTCTTGAGCCACAATCCGAAGTGAGGAGAAGTGCGGAGGAAGGCTTCGCACACGAGATGAACGATGAGATGTGGAGGATGGACTCCAGAGCCAAGTCGTGAAATTCCAGCCCATAATAAAACATGAGCCCCCTTACGAAGGGGTCCATAGGGAAGCCTAGCCCCCGAAGGAAGTGAGACACAAACACCACGCTCTCACCGGGCTTGGGAGTAGGAATGACCTGCCCTTGAGCAGGCAGCCTATGCGAGATTTCACCGATCAAGAACCTGGCCTCTCTCAACTTCAGCACGTCCTCCTCCATGACGGAGGAGGGCATTCATCGGCCTTGAAGGTCGGAATCGGACATTGTCAGAGGTCCGAAGCGCCTGAAATCTGGAGCCTTGGGTGTTGGAACTTGAGGCGAAGGGCGAACTCGTTTGAGATTGAAAGAAAGGAGTAAGGCCTTGGTCTCTTTATAAGAGGTGGAATACCAAGGGCCCTCCCCGTGACCGTTTGAGACTCGCCTTTGATCGAGAAAGCATACCAACGGGCACGACTGGGTTACCCACGTCCGTATTGATGAGAATACCATAAATTAAGGGGACACAATCTCTTCTTCGACAAAGACGTGCCAAGGAACCCGCCTCGCTAAACGCGCTGAGGTGGGACAATAAAACGATTCGAATAAAGGCTTGGCCGTGGTGTGATGACACGCTACGGAATGCGTTAGTAGATTAGATTTGTGTAAATATTATTCTCTCTATGGCAATATGTGGAAACTTATTTTCCGAGCTGGACACTATCCTTGTGTTCGAAATCTTCTATGAAGTACTTGGAGGAGGAACCCACCTTGCAATGCCGAAGACAATCTGCGCGCCGGACTCGTCGTCATTGAAGCCTGGTTCAGGGGCTACTGAGGGAGTCCTGGATTAGGGGGAGTTCGGATAACCGGACTATACCTTCGGCCGGACTCCTAGACTATGAAGATACAAGATTGAAGACTTCGTCCCATGTCCGGAAGGGACTTTCCTTGGCGTGGAAGGCATGCTTGGCGATACGGATATGTAGATCTCCTACCATTGTAACCGACTCTGTGTAACCCTAGCCCTCTCCGGTGTCTATATAAACCGGAGGGTTTTAGTCCCTAGGACAGAACAACAGAACAACAATCGTACCATAGGCTAGCTTCTAGGGTTTAGAATCCTTGATCTCGTGGTAGATCTACTCTTGTACTACCCATATCATCAATATTAATCAAGCAGGAGTAGGGTTTTACCTCCATCGAGAGGGCCCGAACCTGGGTAAAAACATCGTGTCCCTTGTCTCCTGTTACCATCCGCCTACACGCACAGTTCGGGACCCCCTACCCGAGATCCGCCGGTTTTGACACCGACAGGTACACCTTCTATCATAGATCCGAAGGCAAGACATTCGTTGCTGAGAATGGATACTTTCTAGAGAAGGAGTTTCTCTCGAAAGAAGTGAGTGGGAGGAAAGTAGAACTTGATAAGGTAATTGTACCTTCTCCCTTATTGGAAAGTAGTTCATCACAGAAATATGTTCCTGTGACTACTACACCAATTAGTGAGGAAGCTAATGATGATGATCATGTAACTTCAGATCAAGTTACTACCGAATCTTGTAGGTAAACCAGAGTGACATCTGCACCAGAGTGGTACGATAATCCTGTTCTGGAAGTCATGTTACTAGACCATGATGAACTTGCGAACTATGAGGAAGCGATGATGAGCCCAGATTCCGCGAAATGGTTTGAGGCCATGAAATCTGAGATCGGATCCATTTATGAGAACAAAGTATGGACTTTAGTTGACTTACCCGATGATCGGGAAGCCATAGAAAATAAATTGATATTCAAGAGGAAGATGGACGCTGATAGTAGTGTTACTATCTACAAAGCTTGACTTGTTGCGAAAGGTTTTCGACAAGTTCAAGGTGTTGACTACGATGAGATTTTCTCACTCATATCGATGCTTAAAGTTTGTCCGAATCATGTTAGCAATTGCCGCATTTTATGAAATCCGGCAAATGGATAACAAAACTGCAATCCTTAATGGATTTCTTAAAGAAGAATTGTATATGATGCAACCAGAAGGTTTTGTCAATCCTAAAGGTGTTAACAAAATGTGCAAGCTCCAGCGATCCATCTATGGACTGGTGCAAGCATCTCGGAGTTGGAATATACGCTTTGATAAGTTGACCAAAGGATATAGTTTTATACAGACTTGCGGTGAAGCCTGTATTTACAAGGAAGTGAGTGGGAGCACTACAACATTTCTGATAAGTATATGTGAATGACATATTGTTGATCGGAAATAATGTAGAATTATTCTGCAAAGCATAAAGGAGTGTTCGAAAGGAGTTTTTCAAAGAAAGACCTCGGTGAAGCTGCTTACATATTGAGCATCAAGATCTATAGAGATAGATCAAGACGCTTGATAAGTTTTTTCGATGAGTACATACCTTGACAAGATTTTGAAATTGTTCAAAATGGACCAGTCAAAGAAAGAGTTTCTTGCCTATGTTACAAGGTGTGAAATTGAGTAAGACTCAAAGCCCGACCACGGCAGAAGATAGAAAGAGAATGAAAGTCATTCCCTATGCCTCAGCCATAGGTTCTATAAAGTATGTCGTGTTGTGTACCAGATCTATTATATACCCTACCACTGAGTTTGGAAAGGGAGTACAATAGTGATCTAGGAGTAGATCACTGGACAGTGGTCAAAATTATCCTTAGTGGAATAAGGATATGTTTCTTGATTATGGAAATGACAAAAGTTTCGTCGTAAAGGGTTACACCGATGCAAATTTTGACACTGATCCAGATGACTCTAAGTCTCAATCTGGATACATATTGAAAGTGGGAGCAATTAGCTAGAGTAGCTCCGTGCAGAGTATTGTCGACATAGAAATTTACAAAATACATACGGATCTGAATGTGGCAGACCCATTGACTAAACTTTTCTCACAAGCAAAACATGATCACACCTTAGTACTCTTTGGGTGTTAAATCACATGGCGATGTGAACTAGATTTTTGACTCTAGTAAACCCTTTGGGTGTTGATCACATGACGATGTGAACTATGGATGTTAATCACATGGCGATGTGAACTATTCGTGTTAAATCACATGGCGATGTGAACTAGATTATTGACTCTAGTGCAAGTGGGAGACTGAAGGAAATATGCCCGAGAGGCAATAATAAAGTTATTATTTATTTCCTTATATCATGATAAATGTTTATTAGTCATGCTAGAATTGTATTAAACAGAAATATAATACTTGTGTGAATACATAGACAAACAGAGTGTCACTAGTATGCCTCTACTTGACTAGCTCGTTGATCAAAGTTCGTTATGTTTCCTAACCATAGAAATGTGTTGTCATTTGATTAACGGGATCACATCATTAGGAGAATGATGTGATTGACATGACCCATTCCATTAGCTTAGCACCCGATCGTTTAGTATGTTGCTATTGCTTTCTTCATGACTTATACATGTTCCTATGACTATGAGATTATGCAACTCCCGTATGCCGGAGGAACACTTTGTGTGCTACCAAACGTCACAACGTAACTGGGTGATTATAAAGGAGCTCTACAGGTGTCTCCGAAGGTACATGTTGGGTTGGCATATTTCGAGATTAGGATTTGTCACTCCGATTGTCGGAGAGGTATCTCTGGGCCCTCTCGGTAATGCACATCACATAAGCCTTGCAAGCATTGCAACTAATGAGTTAGTTGTGAGATGATGTATTACGGAACAAGTAAAGAGACCTGCCGGTAACGAGATTGAAGTAGGTATTGAGATACCGACGATCGAATTTCGGGCAAGTAACATACCGATGACAAAGGGAACAACGTATTTTGTTATGTGGTCTGACCGATAAAGATCTTCGTAGAATATGTGGGAGCCAATATGAGCATCCAGGTTCTGCTATTGGTTTTGATGTACCGAAGGTTGTTCGGAGTCCCGGATGTGATCACGGACATGACGAGGAGTCTCGAAATTGTCGAGACATAAAGATTGATATATTGTAAGCCTATATTTGGATATTGGAATCGTTCCGGGTGAAATCGGATTTTACCGGAGTACCGGGGGGTTACGGGAACCCCCCCGGGGGGGTTAATGGGCCTACATGGGCCCTAAGGGAGAAGAGGAGGGCCGGCCAGGGCAGGAAGCACGCCCCCTCTCCCCTAGTCCGAATAGGACAAGGAAGGGGGAGGCGCCCCCCTTTCCTCTTTCCCCCTTCCCCTTTCCTTCTCCAACAAGGCAAGAGGGGGGAGTCCTACTCCCGGTGGGAGTAGGAGTCCTCCAGACGCACCCCTAGGGGCCGGCCGCACCTCCCCCGTTCCTCTTTTATATACGGGGCTAAGGGGGCACCCCAAGACACACAAGTTGATCTTTGTGATCGTTCCTTAGCCGTGTGCAGTGCCCCCTTCCACCATATTCCACCTCGGTCATATCGTAGCGGTGCTTAGGCGAAGCCCTGCGACGGTAGAACATCAAGATCGTCACCACGCCATCGTGCTGACGGAACTCTTCGCCGACACTTTGCTAGATCGGAGTCTGGGGATCGTCCTCGAGCTGAACGTGTGCTAGAACTCGGAGGTGTCGTAGTTTCGGTGCTTGATCGGTCGGGCCGTGAAGACGTACGACTACATCAACTGCGTTGTTATAACGCTTCCGCTTTCGGTCTACGAGGGTACGTAGACAACAGTCTCCCCTCTCATTGCTATGCATCACCATGATCTTGCGTGTGCATAGGAATTTTTTTGAAATTACTACGTTCCCCAACAGGTAGGTCCATGGGGATGATCGTGGGCTGCTCCGCATCATCTCACCCCCTTGGGAAAGATCCGTCCTTGGATCGGAAGCTTCATCACCATGGTAGGGATAGAGATCCTTGACATTGAATATGTCGCTCACGGAGTACTTGTCATGTGGTAAGTTGATCTTGTACGCAATTTTGTTTTAGTACTCGAGCACCTTGAAAGGTTCATTGGCTCGCGGTCGAAGCTTGGACTTGTGTTCGTTGGGGAAGTGGTACTTGTGAAGGTGTGGCCATACAAGGTCTCCAATGTTGAATACCATGGGGTGCTTGTTGATGTTGAGGTTGGTCGTGAGTCGTTGTACTTAGCACTGGATGGTGTGCCTTGTATCTTCATGCATCTTCTTTAGTTAGGTCACTCGTGCACTTGCGTCCATGTTTATGCACTCTTGTAGTGGTAGAGGAAGAATGTCCAATGGTGACAACGGATTGAAACCGTAGACGACCTCGAAGGGGGACTTGCCGGTAGTAGAGTGTCTTGTGCGGTTGTAGGCGTATTCGGCGATGAGTAGGCACTCCTCCCACTCCTTGATGTTCTTCTTTATCAACACGCGTAGTAGTGGAGAATGTCCGGTTTGTGACCTCCGTTTGCCCGTCGGTTTGTGGATCGTATGCCGAAGAGAATGAGAGCTTGAACCGAGCTTCGCGCATAAGGTCTTCCAAAAGTAGCTCAATAACTTGACGTCGAGGTCCGAGACAATCGTCTTTGGCACTCCATGTAGGCGCAAGATTTCTCTACAAAACAGATTTGCAGCGTGTGAAGCATCGTCTATCTTGTTGCATGGTATAAAATGTGCCATCTTAGAGAATTCGTCCACAATAACAAACACAGAATCTTTGTCGTTCCTATTTCTAGGCAAACAAAGCACAAAGTCCATACTAATATCTTCCCATGGGTGGTATGGAATAGGAAGTGGCATATATAGACCATTGGATTGATCTTTAGACTTAGCTTTGCGATATGTAGAGTATCGGTTGGTGAAGTGTGAGATGTCGCGGAACATCTTGGTCTAAAAGTAGTTCTTTGTGAGCATAGAAAATGTCTTGTCGCGTCCCATTAGTCCTCCTCCATGAGATTCTTGTAAAAGTAGCAAACGAAGAGAAGACTCAGGGATGCAAAGTTTGTTAGCTCTCATAAGATAATCATCCTTGATGTAATAGCGTTCCCAAGACGTATGTGTCAAACATTTGGCATATGGAATAGAGAAAGTAGGATCATGCACATAAAAGTCTTTTATGTGCTCAAAACCAATGACATTCAATTCTAGTTGGTTAACGAGCATGCATATACAGGAAAGTGCATCCGCCACAACATTTTCCTTACCTTTGATGTACTTGATGACATAAGGGAAAGACTCAATTAATTCACTTCACTTAGCATGATGCTTGTTCAACTTAGTTTGACCCTTAAGATACTTAAGTGTTTCAAGATCCGTGTGAAGAATGAGCTCATGAGGACGGAGATAATGCTCCCAAACATGCAAGACTCTCACTAAGCATATATCTATTTGTCATAGATGGGGTAGTTAAGTTGCACTCAAGAAAGTTTCTCGCTAAAGTAAGCTATGGGGCGCTTCTCTTGCATTAACACACCTCCTATGACATAACCGCTAGCATCGCAATGTTTCTCCTTTATCAAAGTTGGGTAAGGCAAGCAAAGGAGCATGTGTAAGCAAATTCTTAAGCTCATTGAATGCGGTATCTTGAGATAGTCCCCAAACAAAAGGTGCATTTTTCTTACATAAAGCCTACAAAGGTAAAGCAATGGTGCTAAAACCCTTCACAAATCTACGATAGAATCCGGCTAAGCCAAGAAAACTACGCACTTGTTGCAAGTTGGTTGGTTGGGGCCAAGTTTTAATAGCATTGATCTTAGATTCATCGACATGAACACCATTAGAAGACACAACGAAACCCAAGAAAACAAGCTTATCAACACCAAAAAGGCATTTGTCCATATTTGCATAAAGGCACTCTTTCCTAAGGGTTTGCAACACGGTTCTAAGATGGGTGACATGATATTTAAGAGATTTTCTAAAGACAAGGATATCATCAAAGTAGACCACAACAAATACTCCAATGTAGGGACGAAGAAGAAAATGCATGACTCACATGAAAGTACTGGGTGCTTTAGATAAACCCATTAGCATAACAAGCCATTCATATAAGCCAAATTCGGTCTTAAATGCGGTTTTCCATTCATCACCTTCTTGGATGCATATTTGGTAGTAGTCACTTTTAAGGTCAATCTTAGAGAAAATTGCGGCTCCGCTAAGCTCATCTAGCATATCATCCAGGCGTGGAGTGGGGTAACGATAATGCACGGTAATGGCATTGGTAGGGCAACAATCAGAACACATGCAATATGTACCATCTCTCTTGGGAACAAGGATTACCAGGACGGCACATGGCCTCAAGCTTTCGCGTACATGGCCGTTGTCGATGAGTTGTTGTACTTGCCGTTGTATCTCCTTGGTTTCCTCGGGATTAACGCGGTAGGGAGCCTTGTTAGGAAGGGGTGCTCCGGGGATGAGGCTCATGCGGTGTTCAATGCCTCGTAGTGGAGGTACACCCAGAGGTAGCTCATCGGGGAATACAGCTTGGAATTTCTGCGATAGAGAAGATAACACTAAAGGTAGATTGTGAGAGGTGTTAGTTTTTGGTGCCTCGTCCTTGCACAAAAGGACATAGTGCATGACACTTGATGGGTTCTCCCACACTTCTCTCATCAGGACGACCTATATCACTAAGTTTTTCTTGTCACTCATCATGGAGGCACTCAATTTGGGATTGTGGCGCTCACTCTCTTTTTGGTGGATCACTCTTTCACTATTCTCTCCACGATGGTTGTTTGCTTTCTTGTTGGTGATCACTTGGATAGGTGACATAGGTCGTAGCACGTACTCCTTTCCTTTCATCTTGAAGCTATAGTGATTCGTGCACCCATTGTGGATGACACCTCGGTCAAATAGCCATGGTCGTCCAAGAAGGAGGTGGCAAACGGACATCAGAACGACATCACACTCCAAAGTGTCTTTGTATGCACCGATCTTGAAGGAAACTTGCACCATATGCTCGACTTGGATTGTGCCGGAGTCTCTTAGCCATTGTACCTTGTAGGGATGCGGGTGCTTCATCTTGACCAATTGGAGCTTGGAGCATAGTTCTTCACTCGCCAAGTTATGGCAACTACCTCCATCGATGATGACTGAGGGATTCCTGGATTAGGGGGTGTCCGGATAGCCGGACTATAACCTTTGGCCGCACTCTTGGACTATGAAGATACAAGATTGAAGACTTCGTCCCGTGTCCGGATCGGACTTTCCTTGGTGTGGAAGGCAAGCTTGGCAATACGGATATGTAGATCTCCTCCCATTGTAACCGACTCTGTGTAACCCTAGCCCTGTCCGGTGTCTATATAAACCGGAGGGTTTTAGTCCATAGGACAAACAACAATCATACCATAGGCTAGCTTCTAGGGTTTAGCCTCTCTGATCTCGTGGTAGATCTACTCTTGTACTACCCATATCATCAATATTAATCAAGCAGGAGTAGGGTTCTACCTCCATCGAGAGGGCCCGGACCTGGGTAAAAACATTGTGTCCCTTGTCTCCTGTTACCATCCGCCTAGACGCATAGTTTGGGACCCCCTACCCGAGATCCGCCGGTTTTGACACCGACATTGGTGCTTTCATTGAGAGTTCCTCTGTGCTGTCGCCATCAGGAAGGATGCCTCAGCCCGTATTTAAAGACGGCACCCTTGCCAAGGGAGCTTTGGCTATTGTCGGGGGATATCTGGCCTCCACGAGCACCTATGGGGACGGAACCCCTTGTCGGTTCGGCGGGGGCGGAGGATGCACGAAGAGCAGATCGAGGCGACACACACACACACAATGATTTTACCCAGCTTGGGGCCGCATGGATGCGTAAAACCCTACTGCTGCATGTCTGGTTGATTCGGGTTCTTGCTCTGGAGCGCAAGGAGCTACAGTGAGTCGGAGCTGGACGTAGGCGAAGGCCTATTGGGTCCGGATCCCCCCTCTACGTGCGCATGGGCCTCCTTTTATATGCCAAGGGGTTTCCCACAGGGAGCGACGCAGGTGAGGGTAAAAATGGCAAGGGATTGTGTGAATAGTGGCCGCACAGTGCTATCGCACCTAACTCTGACGGCAGGGGACAAAGGCATTAAATGCCCATCTGGATCGCCTGAACAGTGCCGAGGCGGACCGTTGGGAGCGCCTCCGCTTGCCACGGGGGCGACTCTGCCAACGTCGCGTGGCACCGCGCGTCTCAGGTTGCGCGGCGCCCCGCCACGTGCCTCCGGGGAAACCCCAGAGCGACGCGTGGGCAGGTGAGCTGGAGCGCGGGCCTGATGTGGTGGTTTGCCGCGGCAAGTGGCTTGCCGCGGTAGTTGCCTTGCCACACCTGGGAGCTTTGCCGCTCGCCAGGCCTTGCCGGGGTGCGCGGCGCGTCGCGGCGGGCTTCTCTTGGGGTGCCTTGGCTTGGCCGTCCCGGCGATCTCCTCCCGCCGGGGCCTTGGTGCTTCGGCTTAGTCGTCCCGGCAAGATGAGCTTGCCGGGGCCTTGTCGCCTTGGCCCGGCAAGCTCCTCTTGCCGGACCTTGCCTTCTCGACCCGGCAAGCTCCTCTTGCCGGGGCTTGGTCTTCTAGGCTCGATCACTTGGCCTTCGTCCGGCCCGGAGAGGGCCGTGGAGACTCTTGTCGCTCCCCTGGTAGGCCTTGCCGCGAGAGGCTACTACTGCCTGTGCACAAGTTCGGGGTACTAAGGTACCCCTACTTTAGTACACCGACAGGAGCCCCCGGGTCTGGGCCATACACGGTGCCGAGCGTTGTTGGGCCAGGCCCTAATAGTGTACGGGCACGCGTGGCCTGGGTTGCGCTGCTCCTTAACTCCGTGCTCGTCGCGCCCTCCCCAAGTGGCACGCGCTTATCGCGGCGTCGTGGGGGAGGCGAGGCGTGCGAGGCGTGCGTGACGTGGGTGGCGTGCGCGGGGCTTGAGGCCCGCAGGCAAGCGTCACGTCGGGCACGATCTCTTTTATTTGGAGAAGCGAAACGTCCGCCCCCACTTTCGAGCGGGGGGGGGGGGGGAGAGGTCGCCTCATCAGTCGCCTCGGCCCTGCTCGCCCGCCACGCGTCCTCCATGCGCTTGGGGTCGCGGTGGTGGAGGCAGGAAGCCGGGCCGATGCGGGTCGAAGTAGAGTGTCGGCCCCGTCGCCTGCCCTTCCTCTGCTTTGATTGGTTGGGCGGGGCGGCCGAGCCCCCACTCCGCCCCTTTATAAGGAGAGGAAGGGGATGACGAGGGTCTGCACTCCTTCCTTCTCTTAGATCCCTGGTCCCCTCTCCCCAGCTGCCATGGAGGAAGGGAACCCTGGTCCTTCTTCGGTGGCGGGAAGGGTTGCCGCCAGGCAGCGAGCCCCACCTCCCCTTGCACCCGCGGCGGCGGAGCCAACCGTAAGAGGAAGGGGGAGGGGGCGAGGTCGCGGACGAGGTCGTGGACGGGGCCGAGGCGCTCGAGGCGGGCAGGGCGGCGCGCCGGCCTCGCCTCCGCCGGCGGCTCCGTTTCCCCCGGCGGTTCATCTCGGGGACGACCCCTGCGAGTTCATCATCAGGCTGCGCCGGGCGCCTCGCCGTCGCCTCCGCCTCCCGGCCCCCTTCGCGGACGTCTTGGAGGCAGAACAACACGAGACGCTGAGGCTGCGCATGAGGGGCTGCGGGATCAGTGGTACGCGAGTCCACGTCGAATCCCGAGCCCCCGACGTGATGTGTCTGGGACGAGGGTGGAAGTCGTTCGCCCGGGTTCACCCTCCATTTCAAGCTGATGGAGGGCGACCTGCTCTCCGTCAAGGTCTTCGGGGACCTCGGCACCCGGGCCCGGTGCTGCGTGGATAGCTCCTCCGACAGCGAAGGCTCCTCCTCGAGCGAGAGTGACGAGGAGGGGAGCGACAGCGACAACGAGGGCGGGCGGTCGCCGGGGTGACGGGCATGACTAGGCGCTAGTCGCGGCTCCGCGTGGCACCGGCGGCCCCCATCGTCCGCGTCGCTGGCGCCGTGAACTCCCCGGGGTCGTCTCCTTGGGCGGTTGGCGTAGGGAGGATGCGGAAGAGGAAGAGGACGGGCAGCAAGGCCGCTGCCTCGTCTTCCAACCTCGCCCCAGCCGCCGTCACCACCCCTGCTCGCGGGGACGACCACCGGGGTCTTCTCTCCGGCCCGGCAAGCTCCTCTTGCCGGGGCTTCGTCTTCTCGACCGGAGTGGCGAGGCTGCGGAAGAGGCTGGCGGCAAGGCCGTCAACTCGGAGTACGAGGGCTAGATGCCCTCGACAGCGTGTTGACGTCTCGCCCCCTCCTTCTCGAGCTCCGCTTCCGGCGTCGCCGTCTTCTTCCGGCCTCCGGAGCTCCGGGGTGGGGCCTCGGACGCTCTCTTGGCGTCTTCTGTCGTCCGTAGCTCGTCTAGGTGCCCCTTTTGCCCTTCTCGCCTCCTTGCCGTACCTCCTGAGGAGAGAGACAAGAAAGGGATTACGGGCACCTTATCTCTTTTTATCTTGTAAGCCCTCGGGCCTTAGTTGCATTAAAATCTTGTAATCCCATCTTTCATGTTTTTCATTCTCTCCGAACTGTACCTGAGTGGAATGTTTTTAATGAAAAGGGGTTGTTTGCCCGATCATTTGTCTCGCGGGTACATCCCGCGGCAAGGGGCGGACCCTTTGCACCGTTAAGATAGACACTTCCCGGCCCGGCAACGGACCCTGCCGTCCCCCGCGCCCCTTGGCCCTCCTCCCGCTCTAGGCGGAGGCAGGGAGAAGGCGGGTTCTGGCCCCTCGCTTCCTCCCCTTGCCGCCGCAGCTACTATCTGAAGCGGGCCCCGGGAACGCGCTCCGGGGTTTGCCGCTTAAGAGAGCACGACAGCTTCTTTGGAGGAAGCAAGGTTTTCACATTCCGCAGCTCACGAGAGAATGCATGATAAGGGATGTAAAGACTTATCTGAGGTTGCAGCCCCCGGCAACTCTGGCTTGTCGGGAGGCGGGTGCTGGCTCGTCCTTCTCCCTTTCTTCGTCCTTGAGCGGCTCGGCGAGGGTAGGCAGTTCCCGCGAGCCAAAGGGAAAGGACGGGAAAAAGACGTGGACTCGACCTCTAAGTTAGGGGTTAGCGACTGTTAGGCACTATCAACCCTAACCAAGGACGAGACTCGACTCAGCATGCATGCTAAAACTTGGGGGGGCCCAGCGCGTAATTGCGGCCAGGGTCTGCGCCTGGCTTTGTACAAAGGATTACATGCGTCTGCGGCAAGACTTTTGTACAAAGAGTTGGTTGCCGGACAGGGTCTGACAACCGCGCCTTACGGGTAAAACTTGCGAAGATGCTCAATGTTCCAGGAATTGCTCACCGGAGTACCATCTTCGGTCTCGAGGCGGACGGCGCCGGGCCTCGTGACTCGTTTCACCCGGTAAGGGCCTTCCCACTTCGGCGTCAACTTGTTGTGTATCTTGGCTGACTGAACGCGCCGAAGAACAAGGTCGCCTTCCTCGAGGCTCCTGGCCTTAACTTTGCGGCTATGATAGCGACGCAGAGCTTGTTGGTAGCGAGCGGATCGCACAGCGGCCTGGAGACGATCCTCCTCGAGGAGCAGTGCATCATCTTCACGCGACCGCTCTTGCTCAAGCTCATCATAAGCGAGCACTCGAGGTGACCCGTATACGAGTTCCGTGGGGGTAACTGCTTCTGCTCCATAGACTAGAGCAAATGGTGTCTGGCCGGTGGCTCGATTTGGCGTCGTTCTGACCGACCAAAGAACCGCCGGCAGCTCCTCGATCCAGTTCCGTCCGCGCTTGAGCAGCTTGTCAAAACTTCTGGTCTTGAGCCCGCGCAGTACCTCGGCGTTGGCCCTTTCCGCTTGACCGTTGCTCCGGGGATGAGCAACAGAAGCGAAGCAGACCTTGGTGCCGAGATCTTGGGTGTACTGCATGAAGGCGTGGCTTGTGAACTGCGTACCGTTGTCGGTGATGATCCTGTTGGGGATCCCGTAGCGGCAAACAATCGACCTGAAGAATTTGATCGCGGACTGGGCGGTCACCTTCCTCACTGGTTCCACTTCTGGCCACTTTGTGAACTTGTCGATGGCAACGAACAAGTACTCAAAGCCCTCGACGGATCGGGGGAAGGGGCCGAGGATATCGAGCCCCCAGACCGAGAAGGGCCAGGATAAAGGGATCGTCTGGAGAGCTTGAGCTGGCTGGTGTATCTTCTTGGAATGGAACTGGCACGCTTCACACTTGGTTACTTGTGCAGTTGCATCCTGGAGGGCTGTGAGCCAGAAGAAGCCCTGCCGGAACGCCTTTCCGGCAAGTGCTCTGGCGCCAATGTGGTGCCCACATATGCCTCCGTGTATCTCCGCCAACAGCTTCTGTCCGTCTTCCCGGTGGATGCACTTCAATTTCACCCCATTGCGTCCTCTTCTGTACAGTGCACTGTCGACAAACTGGTACATACTGGACTGCCGGGCTACTCTTTCAGCTTCTTCTTGTTCTTCGGGAAGCTCTCCTGTCTGGAGGAAACGGACGATCTGCTGTGCCCACGTCGGAGCCTGTGGCTCAACGACGAGGACTAGGGGCATGTCGGCAGCTGCGGGAACATCAGCTTCCACGGTGAGGACTTGGGGCTCAGCCGGAGCTTGACGTTCCCCGGCAGGCTTGCCGGGGCGTGGCTTGCCGGGAGCGCCTGCTTCGTCGGGACAAACCCTGGGGCTCGCCGGAGCGGGCAGCTCCTCAGCACTCTTGGCGTCGATCCCGGGGACTCCCTTAGCGGCGGCTTCAGGAAGCTCTGCCGGAAGGTAGTCGCTGGAGACCGATTCCCTCTTCTAGCTTGGCCCAGTCGATGGTGTCACGGATGGTTGAGTCAGCTTGAGCACAAAAGTCCCTGGTTCCACAGGTAGCTTTAGTGCGGCGCATTTGGACAGGCCGTCGGCGATGTCGTTCTCTGCTCTTGGAACGTATTCCATCTGCAGGCCGTCAAAGCGCTCTTCCAGCTTCCTCACTCCATCAACGTAAGCTTCCATCAACGGGCACTGGTAATCCTTGTTCACTTGGCGGACGACGAGCTGCGAGTCACCCCTGACAATGAGCTTCTTGATCCCAAGTTCCGCCGCGATCCTGAGACCGGCGAGCAAACCTTCATACTCTGCCGTATTGTTGGTTGCTTGCTCCTTGGGAAAGTGCATCTGGACGACGTACTTGAGGTGCTCTCCGGTGGGCACGATGAGCAGTACGCCGGCACCGGCGCCTTCCAGCGAGAAGGCACCATCAAAGTACATCAGCCACACTTTGGTTGCTTCCTTGCCGGGGATGCTCGTCTCTGGAATTTCTTCGTCTGGTGTCGGCGTCCACTCTGCTATGAATTCTGCCAATGCTCGGCTCTGGATGGTGGATGTGCTCTCGAACTTGAGGCCAAAGCTTGACAGTTCTAGTGCCCACTCGACAATCCTGCCTGTCGCTTCGGGATTCTGCAGTATCATCTTAAGCGGAAAGCGAGTGACCACTGTGATCTCGTGTGCTTGGAAGTAATGGCGCAGCTTCCTCGAGGCCATGAGGAGGCCGAAGAGCAATTTCTGCACACCAGAGTACCTCGACCTAGCCCCCTGCAAGAGGGAACTGACGAAGTAAACTGGGCCCTGCACCATCCTCTTCCTCTGCACTTCCCCTTGCGCTTGCACGGATCCGCCTTTGCCGGGGCCAGAGCTTGTCGGGGAAGCCCCCTGCTTGCCGTCGGACGCGCTTGCCGCAGCTGCTGGCTCGTCATCAGCTTCCCTCTCCGCAACTAACGCAGCACTAGGCACTTGATTGGTTGCCGCTAAGTAGAGCAGCAACTTCTCTTGTGGTCTAGGCGCGACAAGTATAGGGGCGGAGGACAGGTATTTCTTCAAGTCTTGCAGCGCAGCCTCCGCTTCCGGAGTCCATTTTACTGGACCTGCCTTTTTCAAGATTTTGAAAAACGGCAGGGCGCGTTCCGCGGACCTGGAAATAAATCTGCTGAGAGCCACCACGCAGCCGGCAAGTCTTCGCACGTCCTTGACACGCGTTGGTGCTTCAATCTGCTCGATGGCCTTGATCTTGTCGGGGTTGGCTTCGATCCCACGCTGAGACACGAAGAACCCGAGAAGCTTGCCGGAGGGAACTCCGAACACGCACTTCTCGGGGTTGAGCTTGAGGCTGATCTTGCGCAAGTTTGCAAAGGTCTCTTCCAAGTCTTGTACCAAGGTTGCCTTGTTTCTGCTCTTGACCACAATGTCGTCCATGTAGGCCTCCACATTTCTGTGGATCTGTGGCTCAAAAGCAGTGTGGACAACCCTCGCAAATGTCGAGCCCGCGTTCTTTAGTCCAAAATTCATCCGCACAAAACAGTATGTGCCGCACGAAGTGATGAACACAGTCTTCTCTTCGTCTTCTTTGGCCATGAAGACCTGGTGGTACCCGGAGTAGGCGTCAAGGAATGAAAGCAGGTCGCATCCGGCCGTGGAGTCAACAATCTGGTCGATGCGCGGCAAGGGAAATGGATCTTTAGGGCAAGCTCTGTTGACATCGGTGAAATCGATGCAAAGCCTCCACTTCCCGTTTGCCTTGCGCACGACGACAGGATTGGCCAACCACGTCGGATGGAGCACGCCTCTGACGAGGCCTGTTGCTTCCAACTTCTTGATTTCCTCCGCGATAAACTCTTGGCGCTCCACCGCTTATTTCCTGACCTTTTGCTTGACGGGCCGCGCATGAGGACAGACGGCAAGGTGGTGCTCAATCACTTCCCTGGGAACGCCGGGGATGTCAGATGGTTGCCAGGCAAACACATCGACATTCGCCCGCAGGAAAGCAACGAGCGCGCCTTCCTATTTGGGGCCGAGAGTGGCACTGATGGTGAAGGTACCACCAGTGCTGTCCTCCTTGGCGGGCACCTTCTTGGTCGCGGGTGGAGCAGCCGTCATCTTCTCGTGTTCGCCGGTGGGGCTCGATGGCACGTCCTCGATGGCAGCGCAGCACTCCGAAGAGGCGCGCTTGCCGGAGTGGGCGCTAGGGCATTCGCCGGGCTTGGCCTTCTTGCCGGCGGGGCTCGATGGCATGTCCTCGGCGGCAGCGCAGCACTCCGAAGAGGCGCGCTTGCTGGAGTGGGCGCCAGAGCATTCGCCGGGCTTGGTCTTCTTGCCGGCGGGGCTCGATGGCACGTCCTCGATGGCAGCGCAGCACTCCGAAGAGGCGCGCTTGCCGGAGTGGGCGCCAGAGCATTCGCCGGGCTTGGTCTTCTTGTCGGCGGGGCTCAATGGCACGTCCTCGACGGCAGCGCAGCACTCCGAAGAGGCGCGCTTGCCGGAGTGGGCGCCAGAGCACTTGCCGGACTTCTTCTTTCCCCCGGAAGCTCCAGCGGCGAGCGGACCGCGGGCCGTTGCCGCTGTTGCGTCCCGGTATAATTGGTCGGCGCAGATAAGGGCATCCTTCTTGTCGCCGGGGACAGAAATGACGCTTATCTGGCCGGGCATCTTGAGCATGTTATACGCATAGTGAGAGGCCGCCATGAACTTGGCGAGTGCTGGTCGGCCGAGGATCCCGTTGTAAGGCAACGGAAGGTCAGCGACATCAAAGGTGACCTTCTCAGTTCTGAAATTCAGCTCGCTGCCGAATGTTACCGGCAGCGTGATCTTTCCCTTCGGCTTGCTCCTTCCCGGGTTGATTCCTTGGAATGTGCCGGTTTCTTCGAGCTCACTGTCGGGAACGTGGAGTCTCTGGAGAACAGCAGAGGAGATCAGATTCAAGCCGGCCCCACCGTCAACTAGCATCTTAGTGACCTTGAGGTTGCGGATCGTTGGGGAAACCAACATCGGCAAGCACCCGACCGCAGTTGTGCGATCAGGGTGGTCCTCAATGTCGAAGATGATAGGCGTGCTGGACCATCTCAGGGGTCTGCGTGACTCGACGGGTGGCTCCACTGCATTGACCTCCCGCACCCACCGTTTAAGCTGGTGGTGGGAAGCGTGCAGGGAGGCACCGCCGTCCACACACAAGACCTCAGTGGCTTTCTGAAACTCATGCACGCTGGCCTCGGGGTCTTCCATGCCTTCGTCGTCGTCTTCGTCTTCGCTCTTGGCGCGGCCCCGGGGAGGTCTGTCGGCTTGCCGCTGGTTGTCCTTGCCGCAGCGCTCCCCCGGGCCGGGACGCTTCATGCCGGATCCCCCACCACCTGCTTGGGCCCTCTCCTTGTCGCGTCGTGCGTACTCGGCCTTTTGCAGGTCGACGAGTCGCTCGACTTGTTTGCAACTCTGGAGGTCGTGGCCCCTGGTGCGGTGGATCTTGCAGTACTTCTTGTCGGTACCGTCCCGCTTATCGGCAGCCGCCACCACCCGGCAGTTGGCGCACCCGGCAACCTCCTTGTCGGGGCCTCCCGCCTGGGCTTTCTTGGTGGAGCCCTCGCTGCCGGACTTCTCGACAACCAGTACCTCTGGGTTTTTCTTCTTCTTGCCGTTCCGCCGCCGGCCTCTCCTTGCCGGGGCGGTACCTTCACTGTCGGAGTCTCCTTCTCCAACACTTTCTCCGGGGAGCCGCCTCCCCTCCTCAGCGCGTGCACACTTGTCGGTCAGGGCGTAAAGCTCGCTGACCTCCTTGATTTTGCACATCGCCATCTCCTCCCGCATCCTGCGGTTACGCACGTTCTGGTGGAACGCGCTGATCACCGCGGCGGGGTGGACGTCTGGGATGTTGTAGTGCACACGGCTGAACCTCTGGATGAACTTGCGCAAAGGCTCCCCCTCCTTCTGAACAAGCAGATGAAGGTCGCTCGCCTGGCCATGGGGTTTGTGGCCGCCCGTGAAGGCGCCCACGAACTGATGGCATAGATCTGGCCAGGAGGAGATGGAGCCGTCCGGCAAGTGCATGAGCCAGGATCTGACGTTGGGCTTGAGTACCAGCGGGAAGTAGTTGGCAAGGATCTTATCGTCCCGTCCCCCGGCAGCCTGCACCGCAATGGTGTAGATGCAGAGGAACTCAGACGGATGCGACTTGCCGTCGTACTTCTCGGGCACGTCGGGCTTGATGTTCTTTGTGCTGGGCCACTGGACTTGCCGCAGCTCGCGGGTGAATGCAGGGCAGCCCACCGAATACGGCAGTTCGCCTGGTTCCCCCGGCGCGTGCATGTCTCCAGTAGGCCCAACGCGCTGGTTACTAATGTCCTAAAGGAACTAGCAAGCACTATCAACATGAAGTAAGTAGGGTGAATCTCGGGTTCGAGAACCCAGGAGTAGAATGCCTACTACTAACTGGCATCACGGGATGCTTTCGAGAATGGTGGCCAGAATCATCACACCGGGAACACAAGACATGGACAGATTACTAGATGGTTTCATAGGACACCTAAGGTCATAATAGTAGCTCCAACATATATGTCGAGGCAACGGAGTACCTCACAGACCGGTAGTGTGCTTAATCTGGCCCAAAAGGACATCGGGAATGGAAAGAAAGGATTTGCAAATGCTTCAGACTATTATGAAACCTGGGATGACTCGGGCAGCATAACGGCTGTAAATGCTCAAAATGATTTAAGACATCCTGCAAAATGGTGGCATAACCACTCAACATCACAATATCAATGTTCTGAGATCAACTAAGAACACATGGAAGTAGTAGGAACCGAACTGAGGCTTGAACTCAACAATCCTAGGCAACTATGGTTTAGTAACACATCATCCTGGGAGATAGATGAGAAGGCCTAGTTCTTAAACCCCGTAGAAGAGAAGAGGTTGACTCATATCAGAAGGGCATGAGGTATAAGGAGTAAAAAGAGCCTTACGTTCCCCTTCCCAATCAATTCCCTTACATAACTAAAGCATTTCTAGACACAACTTCGACCAGTTTGGCTTGGTAATCCTACAGGCAGTCAGGCTCTGATACCAACGCTGTCAGGACCCCGATCCTAAGTCACACCAATCTAGCATGTAACACATCATATCACTTTGCGGCCTCACGCACGGTATTCCCACGGGTGCCACCTTACCTGGCCCGGGACCGTTTGCGCCTTTTGGCTCACGTATATGATAGTGTCGCTAGCATCCATATGACAAAGAACCCGGGCCGACATGGCTAGTCGTGAACCCAAGGCGGCACTAACCCATGAGGACAGGCATACATGAATCACATCGAGCATGTCGGTCAACAACGTATATATCCGGGCTGTAGCACTGGGCTAACAGGACTCCGGTAACCCGGGCTGTAGCAGGCTAGGCAGGACTCCGGATAACACCGCGTGACATTTCCCCGAAGGGACAGACACAGGAATGACATGAAAAACATGCCGGCCAGTCAAGTGTTCCGAGCAGTAGTGCTGGGCTAGCAGGACTCCGGTGAACCGGGCTGTAGCGGACTACTATCACTCAGAAGCACTAGACTTACATTTCCTCATATGAAAGGCTGCCAAGGATAAACAACTAGATAGTCGGATCCCACACATACCAAGCATTTCAATCATACACACAATATGCTCGATATGTGTAAACACAACATGGCATCACAACAAGACTCTACGACTCAAAGTATTTATTCATTAGGCTCCGAGGAGCGAGATATTACAAACATGGGTCTCATGACCCAACAATCAGAGCATACAAGTCAAAGCACATGCGGAAGCTTAACATGTCTGAGTACAGACATCTACAAATGAAAAAGGCTGAGAAGCCTGACTATCTACCAGATCCTGCCGAGGGCACAAGATCGTAGCTGAGGTATCAAGCTAAACGTCGAAGTCCAAGCGGTACTACTAGCGAGACTGACGTCTCTCTGCAAAACATAAAATAGGCAAACGTGAGTACAAACGTACTCAGCAAGACTTACATCAGAACTAACTACATATGCATCAGTTCCAATAAAGGGGGTGGTGGAGTTTGACTGCAGCAAGCCAGCTTTGACTCGGTGGCTATCCTGAACTACGACTGCAAGCGACTCTTTTGAGGTGGCGCACACGAGTCCACATATCCACCATTCAATACACCACTATGGATCCACTTCCGTCTCCCTACGAGAAGGCCATCCATAGCACTCACGCTTATCTTGCGCATTTTAGAGTATCCACTTTCACTTGTCTATGAACTGTTATATGCAACCCAGAAGTCCATTACCGCGGACACGTCTATTCGAATAGATGATGTTAACCCTGCAGGGGTGTACTTCTTCATACATGTTTCCACCACTTAGCGTCTGCACACGACATGTGCTCGGCAGACTTCAAGCGAAAGCCGACGTGGGTGTAGACCACGACCTACCTAAACACTCAAGTCTCTAGTCCAGGTTTATCGCCTATTCGGGTTCCATCCGCAGGGAGTCCGGCCGAGGTTTCCACTAACGGCCCTGAACGATGTGTACAGGGTCCGAGACACCAAACGGGCGCCCGGCTGCCCGGCCACGTGCCTAACGCAACACAGCCCACCCCGATGGTCAGCGCTGCGTGCGGCCCCCAGCATACTACAAACACTACAAACTACTTGCAACTCCTGGACAGAGGACAAGGGTGGTTAAGAAGTCGAGCGGGGTCATATTTCAGGGCCCAATGTATGGTAGTAGCTGTTTCATGGATCACAAACACAGAACTCAGTTCCTGAGGACGGCTTCAATGAGACAACCCACCATGTACTCCTACATGGCCTCTCACCAATACCTTTACCAAATCGTATTCACACACTTAGCTCACACACAGTAGGACATGTTCATCACCATTCCAATTCATTCCCGATGAATCAGACCCGACTCAACTCTAAGCAGTAGCAGGCATGACAAACAAGCATGAATGAGTAGGCACATCAGGGCTCAAACAACTCCTACTCATGCTAGTGGGTTTCATCTATTTACTGTGGAATGACAGGTCATGCAAAGGATAAAGGGGTTCAGCTACCGCAGCAAGTAACACATGAATCGTTGTTGTCCTAATGCAATAAAAGAGAGCAGGAGCGAGAGAGTGGGATTGTATCAGAATGAACAAGGGGGTTTTGCTTGACTGGCACTTCTGAAGATAATATAGCTCTTCATCGGTGTCATCGAACTCATCGTCGAACCACGTCTATCGAGAGGGGACAAATACCGGCAAACAAAGAGGAACGCAATCAATGCAATGCAACAATTTTGATGCATGATAATGTCATGGCAATATGCTGTTGATTGAGCTAATGCAACTAGCAACAAGTTAAATGGAGTTGGTTTGAACCCTAAGTTCAAGTTCAAACTCCATATGTGAGAGTTTAAATGCCATTTATGCAAATTGCCTTATACAGCAACTTTAAGTTGTTCAAACATGCATGAAAATGGTACATATGGATAGATTGAATTTTTCTGATCATTTTTCATATATAAATTATTTCATTCTGAGCTACGATTGATTTTATATGAATTTTAGAAGTTTTAGGCATTTTCAAAAATTTCCTGAATATTAATAAATCCAGAAAATGGTTAATTGCGTCAGCATGACGTCGCGGTGACGTCAGCAGGTCAACAACGCCAGTCCAGGTCAAACCTGACGGCTGGGACCCATACGTCAGCGTCTCAGGCCGGTGTGGGTGGATGACAGGTGGGGCCAGTCAACGTTGACTTGACCAAGTCAAAGCCGACACGTGGGGTCCACCCGTGCTAATACTAACCCTAACAGAAAATTAGACTAACCTAATTATGCTAGGGGGGCCCACATGTCATGGACACAAGCACTAACTAAGCGAGTTTAGCGCCTAAGCTAATCGCGCCACGTCAGCTACCGGCGTTTAACCGCCGGCGACCTCAGATCGCGGCGGCGTCCGCGTCGGAATTGCTCTACGGGCCACCGTTCGACGAGCGGCTTGTGGCTACGGGTTGCTGGCACTTGCGCGCATCCAGTGGTGATGGTGGGAGTTGCTGGGGTGGCCGGGAATGGCGCCGGCGTCGAGCCAGGCGGCGGCCGGAGTTCGGGCGAGCTCGGGGTCGAGGCTACAGCGGTCTTGGCGATGCGAGGTTAACGCCTACGGCGTCTACGCGGCGCGGCAAGGACGTTGGACGCGTGCCCAGGACCAAATGGTCACCGGAGCGTCATCGCCGACGAGCTTTGGCGGCGACGCGTTTCGACCACGGTGGGGAACGGAGCTAGGGGACGAGGGCGAATGCTAAAGAAGAGGGGAAAAAGAGAGGAGCTCACGGCGGAGTCGATGAGCTGGTCAGTAGCTCGGGGAAAGCGCTGTGGGCGGCGGATGGGCGCCGGCGATCTCGGTTGCTCGAGGTAGAAGACGACCGCGGTGGCGGCGTTGCAGGGGCTCCCGCGGTGCGCTTCTCGGCGAGAAGGAAGAGATGGTCGAGGCAGAACTCCGGGATGCGTCGGGGAGGTGAGGCAGTGGCTGTGGGCGCGGGGTTACGGCGGCGCGTCCATGGAGGCTTCGGCCATGGCGGGGAACTGGCGAGGAAAGGCGTGGGGGGGGGGGGCGAATGGGGTGTCGGCGAGGTCGGGGCGACGACCTGGAGACGATCCACGCGGCGCAACGGCGACTAGGGCGATGCAGAGAGGCTGGGTGGTGCGTGGCAAGCTCGGGCGCGCCATGCCCACCTCCCTGCCTGCCTGGCGGGAGGTAGCAGGTGACTGGCCTCGGCCAACAGTGCTGGGCCAGCACAGTGCCAGGCCAGGTAGGTGGCCCAGGTAGGTGTTCTCTCTCTCTCTCTAAATTGTTTCTGTTTTTCTGTTTTGTTCTGTTTGTTAGGATTTAGTTTAGGCACTAAATCATTTTAATAAATTCTGTAGGTTTTTATATGGCTTGCTAAAATATACACAAAGCCACTCACAAACTTCCAGAATTATTGGAGTTATATTTAATATATATTAAATATAAATCCAAAGCAGATAGTTATTGGATTAATTCAAATGGCCAAAAATAAATGTTTCTGAGCTCCTAAAAATATTGGTTTGAATTTTACCTCTAGCCAATATTTTTATAGAGTAACAGGAACATTTTCTTGGACTCATTTGAGAAGATTTTAAAGTTGATTATTTTGAACTAATTTCTGAGGGTTACCACTTTCCCCAATTCAAATTTAAGTGGAAAATAAACATGATGCATGGATGCTGATGCAACTAATTACAGACAATGCTAGGGCTGTGACAACTCACCCCCACTAAACAAGAATCTCGTCCCGAGATTCAAGACGTGAGGTAAGAAGACGGAGGGAGCACAAAGCTAACACGGTCTTCACGATCCAACTGTCCTTCTCAGAGATGTTGATTAATTTCTTCAAATTGATTTTGACATCCATGCTTTTGAGATCGTCATCCAACACGATGGTGACAGAAAGAAACTCTATAGGAAACGATCTCCTCGAAGATCGAGCATTCAGGATTAACTCGTGGAATGAGATGTTGGAACATCTCGAGTTGAGGCACAAAACGCATCGTGAGGGACGGAAGAACAACAACGGGGTTTGATTTGATGGGCAAAAATTCCACACTTAGAAAGATGGTGGAGGGTGTCACGGTAGCGAGGAAAATTGCCATGATTCCATAACGGGGCACCTCAGGGAAGGTGACTCGCAGAAATATTCCCTTAAGTGGCAAAAAGAATTACTTTTTATACCGAGATCATTGGAACTCTTTATTCCAGCCTAAGGCAATCACAAACGACCGTTTGAAGGAGCTCGGAAAGGTGACATACTCGGACTAGGTTGGATGTTGTGGACTACCTTGTTGAAGACAACTCAATGAATGATTTTGCTTATCACCGGAATTGGATGGAACCCAAGGTAGAATGGCACAATAGCGGTGCAAGCTGGGAACAAAATGCAAATGTTGGGAATGATTCTGGTAACTGGGAGATAACTCAACAGTCGAGAGCAATTCCACTGTTTGAATGGTTATGGTATAATCGAGAAAACTGAGAGCACAAGGATCCCTAGGGAGCAACTTCTAGAATAAGCCGCACGAAATCCTCATGGAGAAGATGGTCAAATAGTTCAATCAAGATACTATAATGGTAGATCTTCTGGCTAGGTGTGTCGGCCAGACATCAACCTTGTCGGGACCTACATCATAGATCTTGGAAAAGTTCCAACCATCATATCTGCCTGAGATTCAGATCTAGTTGGAAACAGGATAATCCAGACCCATCAAGTCTAGAAAGAAAAATGAAAGTTTGCAACACAAATCGACGAAATGACGTTGCAAGATTCTTAGGAAATGAACTACGATAGCAAGCTCCAAAACATGAGCTGGTTCTGCTATATACATGTGAACATGTTGTCCTAGACAAGCATGACCACATGGTAGTCTTATAATAAAACACTACCGAGTTCTGGTTGGGAACCATCATTGAGGATAACAAAGTCTTTACGCAAGTCCATGGATTAGATCCCAAGCATAGACTTCTTTTCCTTGAACAAATCAATCAGTGGCTTGATGTGCTAGGGATTACACACGGAGTGGAGGTAATTAATCTACCAAACCATAGAATACTTCGCACGAATGCATGACTGACTTGGGATGATTCCAAAGGAAGCAAAACAAACCTTTCTCAAATGCATGGCGGCAACTTCCACCTAATGCACGTGAATTCGAGGAAGTCACTTCTTCCATCCAAGCATATGCTTCATGAACGGAACATGAAGGCATTGTTTACAAAATTTCCAATACTAGTGTAATGTTCAACAGGAATCATGGGGGAGACAAAATGCTGCTGATGGGCTCAACAACAACTCATCGGTATTTCCATATCACTGGACTTCCACCATAATGTGAACACGGTGATAGCATTAGTCAGACCAAAAGATATAATGATGTATACCCGAGGGACAACCGCGAGTAAGACAACATTACGAATACCATTGGTTCTGATTTGACTTGACGATAGCCCATACTCAAATCAAGTTTTGACAAGGCAATAGATCCAACAACTGATCACGAGGACCAATTGGTGAAAATATCATCTTTCTTCAACACACCCACACAAGATATCCCTTAGTGAAGAACTAAGTCAGGCAAGCTTTTATCTTCCAACTCTCCAAGTTGTTGTTTAGCTTATCGAACTAGCTCAGGGGTATCCAACACAGATTCTTGGAGAATGGGTGGTTTACAAGAAACCAACTTGATCACGAACTCAACATACCGGTCAGGTGACAACCTGGTAACGCTTCCGAGAAGATATTCAGAAAATCACGAACCACCGATATGTTACTAAGCTCGAGAACAACCTTGCTTTTCAGGACAAGACGATGTGATCAAAAGAGAGAGGGATTGACACAATCCTAACTCATTGACCGAAGAGTGCACCAGAAATAAGGACTAGGTAGCACGATCAATCTTGGGATGATGATTTGATAACCAACACGCTAAGATTGAGAATAGTGTCCATTTACTACCGAGCAACGAGTTGCTCGGAGTATTGATTTCACACATCACAATTCACTTGTCGGCATTCCGGTTACAATAACACGGAACCGAGGAATGAATAATGATGGCGAGAAGTATTACTGCGTCAAGAACTCATAAGAGGTGGTGCAATTCTCATGACACTCTTGACATAAAGATGGTAACACTCCAAGGTAGAGCAGAGCAGAAGCTGGATTGGCATTTTGATCTGCGGGATACAATTGCTTTGACCCAATCCTAGATATGGATAAGGTACTGGAGTTTGTTTCTCCTAGTCATTCTAGAATAGAATGGCTTGACGGACCACAAGAGTAATAGGTATCGATGAACGAATGCACACATACTCTTGACTATCAATTGATAGATGAAGGTCGGAATATAACTGAAGGGGGACAACTCAAGGAAACATATAACTTTCCCAGCTGTGGATGAATAGATTAGTATGTCGAATCAAGTTCAACATATTTCTTCCGGATAATCCATGCTGAAAGGGGGAACTGGCAGAATCACAATATGAATGGAATACTCCTCAAGAACACCCTGGTTGTGATCTTTTGATTCAAACGAACTTCTGCCATAAGCGGTTCATAGTATTTGGAAGAAGGAACTACCACGAACCTCGATGACTATCGCAAAGGTTACTAATGTCCTAAAGGAACTAGCAAGCACTATCAACATGAAGTAAGTAGGGTGAATCTCGGGTTCGAGAACCCAGGAGTAGAATGCCTACTACTAACTGGCATCACGGGATGCTTTCGAGAATGGTGGCCAGAATCATCACACCGGGAACACAAGACATGGACAGATTACTAGATGGTTTCATAGGACACCTAAGGTCATAATAGTAGCTCCAACATATATGTCGAGGCAACGGAGTACCTCACAGACCGGTAGTGTGCTTAATCTGGCCCAAAAGGACATCGGGAATGGAAAGAAAGGATTTGCAAATGCTTCAGACTATTTAGAAACCTGGGATGACTCGGGCAGCATAACGGCTGTAAATGCTCAAAATGATTTAAGACATCCTGCAAAATGGTGGCATAACCACTCAACATCACAATATCAATGTTCTGAGATCAACTAAGAACACATGGAAGTAGTAGGAACCGAACTGAGGCTTGAACTCAACAATCCTAGGCAACTATGGTTTAGTAACACATCATCCTGGGAGATAGATGAGAAGGCCTAGTTCTTAAACCCCGTAGAAGAGAAGAGGTTGACTCATATCAGAAGGGCATGAGGTATAAGGAGTAAAAAGAGCCTTACGTTCCCCTTCCCAATCAATTCCCTTACATAACTAAAGCATTTCTAGACACAACTTCGACCAGTTTGGCTTGGTAATCCTACAGGCAGTCAGGCTCTGATACCAACGCTGTCAGGACCCCGATCCTAAGTCACACCGATCTAGCATGTAACACATCATATCACTTTGCGGCCTCACGCACGGTATTCCCACGGGTGCCACCTTACCTGGCCCGGGACCGTTTGCGCCTTTTGGCTCACGTATATGATAGTGTCGCTAGCATCCATATGATAAAGAACCCGGGCCGACATGGCTAGTCGTGAACCCAAGGCGGCACTAACCCATGAGGACAGGCATACATGAATCACATCGAGCATGTCGGTCAACAACGTATATATCCGGGCTGTAGCACTGGGCTAACAGGACTCCGGTAACCCGGGCTGTAGCAGGCTAGGCAGGACTCCGGATAACACCGCGTGACATTTCCCCGAAGGGACAGACACAGGAACGACATGAAACACATGCCGGCCAGTCAAGTGTTCCGAGCAGTAGTGCTGGGCTAGCAGGACTCCGGTGAACCGGGCTGTAGCGGACTACTATCACTCAGAAGCACTAGACTTACATTTCCTCATATGAAAGGCTGCCAAGGATAAACAACTAGATAGTCGGATCCCACACATACCAAGCATTTCAATCATACACACAATATGCTCGATATGTGTAAACACAACATGGCATCACAACAAGACTCTACGACTCAAAGTATTTATTCATTAGGCTCCGAGGAGCGAGATATTACAAACATGGGTCTCATGACCCAACAATCAGAGCATACAAGTCAAAGCACATGCGGAAGCTTAACATGTCTGAGTACAGACATCTACAAATGAAAAAGGCTGAGAAGCCTGACTATCTACCAGATCCTGCCGAGGGCACAAGATCGTAGCTGAGGTATCAAGCTAAACGTCGAAGTCCAAGCGGTACTACTAGCGAGACTGACGTCTCTCTGCAAAACATAAAATAGGCAAACGTGAGTACAAACGTACTCAGCAAGACTTACATCAGAACTAACTACATATGCATCAGTTCCAATAAAGGGGGTGGTGGAGTTTGACTGCAGCAAGCCAGCTTTGACTCGGTGGCTATCCTGAACTACGACTGCAAGCGACTCTTTTGAGGTGGCGCACACGAGTCCACATATCCACCATTCAATACACCACTATGGATCCACTTCCGTCTCCCTACGAGAAGGCCATCCATAGCACTCACGCTTATCTTGCGCATTTTAGAGTATCCACTTTCACTTGTCTATGAACTGTTATAGGCAACCCAGAAGTCCATTACCGCGGACACGTATATTCGAATAGATGATGTTAACCCTGCAGGGGTGTACTTCTTCATACATGTTTCCACCACTTAGCGTCTGCACACGACATGTGCTCGGCAGACTTCAAGCGAAAGCCGATGTGGGTGTAGACCACGACCTACCTAAACACTCAAGTCTCTAGTCCAGGTTTATCGCCTATTCGGGTTCCATCCGCAGGGAGTCCGGCCGAGGTTTCCACTAACGGCCCCGAACGATGTGTACAGGGTCCGAGACACCAAACGGGCGCCCGGCTGCCCGGCCACGTGCCTACCGCAACACAGCCCACCCTGATGGTCAGCGCTGCGTGCGGCCCCCAGCATACTACAAACACCAGGAACTACTTGCAACTCCTGGACAGAGGACAAGGGTGGTTAAGAAGTCGAGCGGGGTCATATTTCAGGGCCCAATGTATGGTAGTAGCTGTTTCATGGATCACAAACACAGAACTCAGTTCCTGAGGACGGCTTCAATGAGACAACCCACCATGTACTCCTACATGGCCTCTCACCAATACCTTTACCAAATCGTATTCACACACTTAGCTCACACACAGTAGGACATGTTCATCACCATTCCAATTCATTCCCGATGAATCAGACCCGACTCAACTCTAAGCAGTAGCAGGCATGACAAACAAGCATGAATGAGTAGGCACATCAGGGCTCAAACAACTCCTACTCATGCTAGTGGGTTTCATCTATTTACTGTGGAATGACAGGTCATGCAAAGGATAAAGGGGTTCAGCTACCGCAGCAAGTAACACATGAATCGTTGTTGTCCTAATGCAATAAAAGAGAGCAAGAGCAAGAGAGTGGGATTGTATCAGAATGAACAAGGGGGTTTTGCTTGCCTGGCACTTCTGAAGATAATATAGCTCTTCATCGGTGTCATCGAACTCATCGTCGAACCACGTCTATCGAGAGGGGACAAATACCGGCAAACAAAGAGGAACGCAATCAATGCAATGCAACAATTATGATGCATGATAATGTCATGGCAATATGCTGTTGATTGAGCTAATGCAACTAGCAACAAGTTAAATGGAGTTGGTTTGAACCCTAAGTTCAAGTTCAAACTCCATATGTGAGAGTTTAAATGCCATTTATGCAAATTGCCATATACAGCAACTTTAAGTTGTTCAAACATGCATGAAAATGGTACAGATGGATAGATTGAATTTTTCTGATCATTTTTCGTATATAAATTATTTCATTCTGAGCTACGGTTGATTTTATATGAATTTTAGAAGTTTTAGGCATTTTCAAAAATTTCCTGAATATTAATAAATCCAGAAAATGGTTAATTGCGTCAGCATGACGTCGCGGTGACGTCACCAGGTCAACAACGCCAGTCCAGGTCAAACCTGACGGCTGGGACCCATACGTCAGCGTCTCAGGCCGGTGTGGGTGGATGACAGGTGGGGCCAGTCAACGTTGACTTGACCAAGTCAAAGCCGACACGTGGGGTCCACCCGTGCTAATACTAACACTAACAGAAAATTAGACTAACCTAATTATGCTAGGGGGGCCCATATGTCATGGACACAAGCACTAACTAAGCGAGTTTAGCGCCTAAGCTAATCGCGCCACGTCAGCTACCGGCATTTAACCGCCGGCGACCTCAGATCGCGGTGGCGTCCGCGTCGGAATTGCTCTACGGGCCACCGTTCGACGAGCGGCTTGTGGCTACGGGTTGCTGGCGCTTGCGCGCATCCAGTGGTGATGGTGGGAGTTGCTGGGGTGGCCGGGAATGGCGCCGGCGTCGAGCCAGGCGGCGGCCGGAGTTCGGGCGAGCTCGGGGTCGAGGCTACAGCGGTCTTGGCGATGCGAGGTTAACGCCTACGGCGTCTACGCGGCGCGGCAAGGACGTTGGACGCGTGCCCAGGACCAAATGGTCACCGGAGCGTCATCGCCGACGAGCTTTGGCGGCGACGCGTTTCGACCACGGTGGGGAACGGAGCTAGGGGACGAGGGCGAATGCTAAAGAAGAGGGGAAAAAGAGAGGAGCTCACGGCGGAGTCGATGAGCAGGTCAGTAGCTCGGGGAAAGCGCTGTGGGCGGCGGATGGGCGCCGGCGATCTCGGTTGCTCGAGGTAGAAGACGACCGCGGTGGCGGCATTGCAGGGGCTCCCGCGGTGCGCTTCTAGGCGAGAAGGAAGAGATGGTCGAGGCGGAACTCCGGGATGCGTCGGGGAGGTGAGGCAGTGGCTGTGGGCGCGGGGTTACGGCGGCGCGTCCATGGAGGCTTCGGCCATGGCGGGGAACTGGCGAGGAAAGGCGTGGGGGGGGGGGGTCGAATGGGGTGTCGGCGAGGTCGGGGCGACGACCTGGAGACGATCCACGCGGCGCAACGGCGACTAGGGCGATGCAGAGAGGCTGGGTGGTGCGTGGCAAGCTCGGGCGCGCCATGCCCACCTCCCTGCCTGCCTGGCGGGAGGTAGCAGGTGACTGGCCTCGGCCAACAGTGCTGGGCCAGCACAGTGCCAGGCCAGGTAGGTGGCCCAGGTAGGTGTTCTCTCTCTCTCTCTCTAAATTGTTTCTGTTTTTCTGTTTTGTTCTGTTTGTTAGGATTTAGTTTAGGCACTAAATCATTTTAATAAATTCTGTAGGTTTTTATATGGCTTGCTAAAATATACACAAAGCCACTCACAAACTTCCAGAATTATTGGAGTTATATTTAATATATATTAAATATAAATCCAAAGCAGATAGTTATTGGATTAATTCAAATGGCCAAAAATAAATGTTTCTGAGCTCCTAAAAATATTGGTTTGAATTTTACCTCTAGCCAATATTTTTATAGAGTAACAGGAACATTTTCTTGGACTCATTTGAGAAGATTTTAAAGTTGATTATTTTGAACTGATTTCTGAGGGTTACCACTTTCCCCAATTCAAATTTAAGTGGAAAATAAACATGATGCATGGATGCTGATGCAACTAATTACAGACAATGCTAGGGCTGTGACACCCGGCGAGTCGGCGACCGGGGCTTCTGGGGCGGGGAGTGCACGGTGGTCGCACCCCCGCCATGCTTGGCGCCATCGGTTCTCGCCTGGGTGACTGGCCGCGGCTGCGACGCGCTGTGCTGCCGCGGAGTGTCGCCGTTGGCGAAACCGATGAGGCTCTGGATGGTTGCCCTCCAGCCGTCGAGCTTGTCCGCCGTTGGAGGGTAGTCTAGGAGCAGCTGAGCTCGCGCGAGAGCTTCCGCTGGGGTGGCGGGCAGAGGCGGCGAGCGGCGCGAGGAGCGGGATGTGCTCGAACTCCTAACCACGTTAGAAGGAGCAGCACCCGGTCCAGGCAGCCGCGCGACGCTCGTCCCGGCACGCTGGATCGCATGCCGGTCCTGAGCGCCCTGGGATCCACCAGCGTGGCTCGGGTCCAGCGAGCGTATGGTACCATGGGTACCATGACGCTGCTGGTTTCGCGCCTCCTGAGTGGGGCGCGGGGCGAGCTCGGACGCCGCGGGAGCAAGAACTGGCTCGACGGTGCCCGTTCCTCCGCCGGCGTCCTCCCCACCACCCGTCCGCTCCATGGGCGGTGGGTTCGACGCTGACGGGCCGGTCACCTCCGGAGCTTTCTTCTTCGGCGCCATGCTGGCGCAAACGTTGAGAGTCTGGCTCGCGCGGATGCCGGATCTGATTCACACAACCTCGACGCACCCCCTACCTGGCGCGCCAAAGATGTCGGGGGATATCTGGCCTCCACGAGCACCTATGGGGACGGAGCCCCTTGTCGGTTCGGCGGGGGCGGAGGATGCACAAAGAGCAGATCGAGGCGACACACACACACACAACGATTTTACCCAGCTTCGGGCCGCATGGATGCGTAAAACCCTACTGCTGCATGTCTGGTTGATTCGGGTTCTTGCTCTGGAGCGCAAGGAGCTACAGTGAGTCGGAGCTGGACGTAGGCGAAGGCCTATTGGGTCCGGATCCCCCTCTACGTGCGCATGGGCCTCCTTTTATATGCCAAGGGGTTTCCCACAGGGAGCGACGCAGGTGAGGGTAAAAATGGCAAGGGATTGTGTGAATAGTGGCCGCACAGTGCTATCGCACCTAACTCTGACGGCGGGGGACAAAGGCATTAAATGCCCGTCTGGATCGCCTGAACAGTGCCGAGGCGGACCGTTGGGAGCGCCTCCGCTTGCCACGGGGGCAACTCTGCCAACGTCGCGTGCCACCGCGCGTCTCAGGTTGCGCGGCGCCCCGCCACGTGCCTCCGGGGAAACCCCAGAGCGACGCATGGGCAGGTGAGCTGGAGCGCGGGCCTGATGTGGTGGTTTGCTGCGGCAAGTGGCTTGCCGCGGTAGTTGCCTTGCCGCACCTGGGAGCTTTGCCGCTCGCCAGGCCTTGCCGGGGTGTGCGGCGCGCCGCGGCGGGCTTCTCTTGGGGTGCCTTGGCTTGGCCGTCCCGGCGAGCTCCTCCCGCCGGGGCCTTGGTGCTTCGGCTTAGTCGTCCCGGCAAGCTCCTCTTGCCGGGGCCTTGTCGCCTTGGCCCGGCAAGCTCCTCTTGCCGGACCTTGCCTTCTCGACCCGGCAAGCTCCTCTTGCTGGGGCTTGGTCTTCTAGGCTCGATCACTTGGCCTTTGTCCGGCCCGGAGAGGGCCGTGGAGACTCTTGTCGCTCCCCTGGCAGGCCTTGCCGCGGGAGGCTACTACTGCCCGTGCACAAGTTCGGGGTACTAAGGTACCCCTACTTTAGTACACCGACAGCTATCGGCCAAAATCTCCAGCTAGGTGGTTTTCTTATGACCGCCTGTTCGGCTGCTGCGCCAACTATGACTTCTCGAGTCATCAGAAGCAATCTTCACATCAACTCGGAATTTGCCGAGCAGTTAGATCCAATAGAGATCTCCTCCCTAAACGGGCTCTTGGATCGTATCGCCGCCCTGGGAGTCGCTACAGACTATGGTCAGCTTGGGCCTAAATCCGATCTGAGAGAGATCAACTCTCCCCAGGTCACCCATCACATTGGAGAAACAATGCGGCGACCCTTCATCTATCTTAAGGACTAGCTATGTCCGGATTCCCGATCCCTCCAAGCCGGATACTCGCGGAGGGGAGGACGTCACTCAAACCCTGAACCTAAAGTCAGGCAGCGGGCTAGATTCATTGGATAACATCCAAGAATCCAAGCTTCCGAGTTCGGAAACTCCTTGGCCCTTGAGTCTCAGATTGGGTAAGGCTTCGGATTCAATCCCACCCACCCACCCAAACATAAGCGATCTGTGCCAAATTAGGCAAGAGCCAGACGAAATAGTACACCATTACTCGGCCAGATTCCTCCTGGTCATGAACAAGACAAGGGACTGCCGCGAGGAAGACGCAATTTTATTCTTCTACAATAATTGCACGGACAAGGGAATCCTTAACGTCATAAGTCGCCGTGAAATTACACGCTTCGCCGACTTGGCGTCCGTAGTAAGAAAATACTGTGCGATGGAAAGCGCCTGGAAAACCGAAATAAAATTTTGGGACAATCCAGCCCTAAATACAAACCCAGTCCGAAATAAAAGGGTGCATTATCGCCAGACACCCGGGTTAAACACCAAAAAGCAAAAACCCTCTATGTGGCATGGAATCATGCTAGAGGGGTGGCTCAATGGACCCTGTAAAATTCACAGTACAGAGGGCGCCACACCAACTCATAGCCTTAGAGCATGTTGGATACTCCGGCAGGTGGCCAAAAGTGGCGAAGATCTTCTTATCCCAGAAGCCACAGAGCACCAGCCAAAGGATACCAGTACGGTATTAATAGTCTTCGAGACTTTTGCATCAAACTATATGCGAAAACGAACACTCCACAGCCTTGCCGAAGTCTACCATGTGGCAACAATAAACCCATGGAGTGACACGGCTATTACTTTCAATGCCAGTGACGAACCTAACTTCCGAACAGCCCGAGCACCAGCCGCATTGATCCTCAGTCCAATAGTGGACGGCTTTCGACTCACCAAGGTACTCATGGACGGCGGCAGCGGATTGAACCTCATTTATGAGGAAACCCTTCAAAAAATGGAAATATACTGGAACCGCATTGAGCGAAGCAGCACAACCTTTAGAGGAATAATCCCTAGTCGAGAAGCGCGTTGTATAGGAAAAATCACACTAGATGTGGTGTTCGGCATGCCGGACAATTATAGGTCTGAAGAGGTCACGTTCCAAGTGGCCCCGTTCAGTAGCGTATACCACGCTCTATTAGGGCGGGAGGCGTTTACAATCTTCCAAGCCATACCCCATTACGGGTACATGAAGCTCAAAATGCCCGGGCCCAACGGAATCATCACTCTTGCTAGTGATCCAGACACAGCACTCCGCGCCGAAAATAAGACAGCCGCACTAGCCCTCGAGGCACTATCCAAAGCCCTAGCAGCCGAGGAACTGATTGCGCTGCGCTCCATGGTGAACAGGGACGACGTGATACTCGACAAAAGATCCTAAGTCTACCTCCTTTAAACCAGCGGACGAAATAGTCAAATTCCAAGTCCATCCAACGGACCCTACAAAAACAGCTTCCATCAGGGCATAATTAAACCCTGATGTAGACGCCGCACTACGAGAGTTCCTACGCGAGAACTGGGACATTTTTGCCTGGCACCCTTCAAACATGCCAGGTATCCCACGCAGGCTGGCCGAGCACAGCCTAAATATCCTAAAAGGACTCAAGCCAGTCAAGCAGGCTCTTCGGCGTTTCTCCGAGCCTAAGAGACAAGCCATGGGAGAGGAACTAGCCAAGCTATTGGAGGCCAGATTCATCAAAGACATAAAACATCCGGACTAGCTAGCAAACCTGGTGATGGTACCAAAGAAGGGCAAATCCTGGCGCTTGTGCATCGATTTTAAGGACCTCAACAAAGCTTGCCCAAAGGATCCCTTCCCCCTCCCCCGCATCGATCATATTATCGACGCTACCGAAGGACACGACTCATTGTGTTTCCTCGACGCATACTCCGGCTACCATCAAATTAAGATGGTAGAGTGAGATCAAGCCGCAACGGCATTCATCACACCATACGGTCCATTCTGCTTCAAAACAATGCCCTTCGGGCTCAAAAACGCCGGCGCAACATATCAGCGCATGATTCAGACATGTCTGGCAAACCAGATAGGCAAAACAGTGGAGGCATACGTAGATGACGTGGTCGTCAAAACCAAGCATGTCGAATCTCTAGTAGACGACTTGAGGCTAACATTCGATGACCTCCGAACATACGACATCAAGCTCAACCCGGAAAAATGCGTTTTCGGCGTACCGGCCGGAAAGCTCTTGGGCTTCATTATATCCGGTAGAGGAATTGAAGCAAATCCAGCCAAGATCCGAGCTCTGTCACAATTGGATATCCCAAAGGACCTCAAAGAAATACAAAACTGACCGGATGCGTAGCGGCTCTAAGCCGCTTTATCTCCCGCTTGAGAGAAAAGGCATTACCCCTTTATCGCCTCCTCCGGCGCACCGAACACTTCAAGTGGGCGGATGCCACCACGGCCGGACTCGACGAAATAAAAGCCATATTGGCAACAAACCCAGTCTTGGCCACGCCAAATATCGGCGAACCAATGCTATTATACATTGCGGCAACTCATCAAGTTGTGAGCGCAGTACTCGTCGTCGAACGAGAAACGGATGGACACAAATTCCCCCTTCAAAAGCCGGTTTACTATGTGTCCATGGTCCTTACTCCATGCAAGTCACGGTACCCGCATTATCAAAAGATAGCGTATGCGGTATTCATGGCGTCCCGGAAGCTGCGACACTACTTTCAAGAGTGTTCGATAACGGTAGCCTCGGAAGTGCCACTTAACGATATTATAAACAACCGCGACGCGACGGGCCGGATTGCCAAATGGGCCATTGAGCTCCTCCCGTTCGACATAACCAACAAGCCACGGCGAGCTATTAAGTCGCAAGTTTTGGCCGACTTCGTCGCCGAATGGACGGAAGCCGAACTCCTTAAAGAGTTCGGCACATATTCCAACTGGATCATGCACTTCGACAGCTCCAAAATGTTGGCTGGTCTGGGGGCTGGCATTGTTTTGACATCCCCAACTGGAGATACCGTTCAAAACGTACTCTAGATAATGTATACGGACTCCAACAACGCAGCCGAATATGAGGCCCTTCTACATGGTCTCCGGATGGCAGTATCCATGGGCATTCAACGCCTAGAGGTGCGCGGGGATTCGAACCTTGCGATATCCCAAATAAATGGAGACTTTGATGCCAAGGATCCGAAAATGGCAGCTTCTCGCAACGCCGTCCTAAAAATGTCAGCTCGGTTCGAGGGGCTCGAATTTCACCATATAGCCCGAGAAAACAATCAGGTGGCAGATGTCCTGGCACACATCGGTGCAAAACGCGATGCCGGCCCTCCCAACATCTTCTTGGAAAGGCTGTTCAAGCCATCCGTAGTATGGGAAGGGGAACCCGGAAATAACATACCGGACCCAACCGCACTGCCCGACACCGAACACTCTCACATAATTGGAGGCTCTGCCAACGAGATAACATCTTCAGCCCACGTAATAATGGCAGTCATCGCCCCGTGGACAGAGCCATTCCTAGCCTACCTAACTAGACAGGAACTTCCAGAGGACCAAAATGAGGCACGCTGCATAGTGTGGCGATCTAAAGCCTATAAAGTCCGTGAGGGAGAGCTTTATAAGAAAAGCACCACCGGAGTCCTTCAAAGGTGTATCTCCGAAGAGGAAGGGCGGAATCTCCTAGCTGAAATTCATGCCGGACTTGGCGGTCACCATGCTGCAGCCCGGGACCTTGTAAGGAAGGCCTTTCGTACATGATTCTATTGGCCGATGGCCCGGGCAGACGCTCAGGACATAGTCCAACGGTGCGTTGGTTGCCAGCTTTTTGCCAACCAAAGCCATATGCCATCCACCGCCCTCCAAACTATCCCCATCACCTGGCCCTTTGCGGTCTGGGGGCTTGACATGGTTGGACCCCTTAAAGGAGGAACCCACAAGCAAAAATACTTACTGGTCATGGTGGATAAGTTCACCAAATTGATAGAGGCCAAGCCTGTTAAGACAGCCGAATCCAGACCGGTGATAGACTTCAGATCCGGGGTCGTACACCGTTATGGCGTCCCCCATAGCATCATCACTGATAACGGCATGAACTTTACGGTCGATGAGGTAAAACTCTGGTGCAAAAACATGGGCATCAACCTCGACTATGCTTCAGTCTATCACCCACAAACTAACGGTCAGGTCGAGCGAGCAAATGGTTTAATTATGAGCGGCATCAAACCTAGATTAGTGCGGTCCCTCAAGGATTCTAACACGCACTGGGTAGAGGAGCTCGACTCCGTACTCTGGGGGCTGTGGACCACGCCGAACCGCACTACCGGATACACACCATTCTTCATGGTACACGGCGCAGAGGCAGTTCAGCCTTGCGACATAATACATGACTCACCTCGAGTGCGCATGTATGAAGAAAGAGAAGCCGAGCTCGATCGGCGGGACATTTTGGACGCCTTGGAGGAGGAGCGTGACGTGGCTAAAGCCCGTTCCGCGTTCTATCAACAGAAGGCTCAAAGATACCAAAGCAGAGAAGTACGGGCCAAAACTTACAATATTGGCGAGTTAGTACTATGCCTGCCGGATAAGAAAAAGGACAAACTCAAGCCCAAGTGGGAAGGTCCCTTCATTATTGACCAAGTCCTGACCGGTGGAGCGTACCGTCTGCGGGATGCATCGGACAACCGACTAGAGCCGAACCCATGGAACGCAGCCCGACTCCGAAGATTCTACGCCTAGCGCCGGACTCTGTGCTCGTCTCCTTCCTCCATCCATTTTTTATCTGTCTTACATTTCTCCCCTTCTCCCACTCTTTTCTTTCACGGCCTTTAAGGGCCCATTTTTGCCTTGTTCGCACATAACCGACGCGCTATCCGCGCTCATTATACCTGGGGGCTTCTTTTACAGAAGCTTATTCATACGGGCTTCATGCCCAACACATTTGTTATACTTCCACATGTACCCTTTATTCACCATTATATGCATCGATATGACTTAAGTTTTGGCCAAGCTGGTTTGCCTGGCTCTTGTATTTATGCCCTACGTTCCCGTTAATTCGGCTAGGGCATAAGGGGAGCACCTCTGCGATTGTTATTGCCGGGTCAGCCGGATGTGTACCTCAGACTGGGTGAAGCCGAAAGCTAGCGTTCTTAAGGGAATATTCGGTTGGTGAACTAAAGATGATTTCACACTTTTTACTTATGCGCCCCCAAATGTCTTTTCTGTGTCTCTTTTTCACAGTCCGGACATGCACTTTAGGGCATGCCTCCCAGGGAAAGGAACCCCTAACGGAACTATTCTCCCTGGAAGATGTTTCTTACTAACCATGTAATATAACATAACTAGTTGGGCACTTGTCTGTTAAAGCACTAATGACCCCTACACCTGGTCTCCACGCATGCCCCGGTTCTTACATAACCGAGAGGGTATTCAGATACACTCCGGACCATCAGGTCTCGAGGTTGAAGCGAAAAGGTCCGCCACGACAAACGATCTACAATCCGGCTAGAAGGCATTATAAATGTCAATTTAAATTACATAGTCAATTTGACTGGTTGAATTCCTCTTCAATACCATCCAATAGGCTGTCTAGTCTACAGTCCTGTTGGGAATACTTTGCGGCCAATTCTACTTGGCCGTATACTAAGCTAACAGGGATCTCCTTCCCATCGGGCCCCACAGGTCCGACCTCGGCCATGTGGTTTGGGTCAGCCTTCGTGTACCGCATCTTCACCATGGCCCAGGCTTCCCTGGCGCCTTGACGACAGGCCGATATCTTCCTTAATCGGAAGCGCCACCGCGCTCCCTTCAGCTTCATGGCAAGCTTTTCAAGGCCTTCGGGCATGGAGATGGATGGCCACAAGGCCTGGGCGACGCCTTGCATCACCTGCTGAACTTGTTCGTGCAGTTGTGAGATCTCGGGAAGAAGGTCACCCGTAGAACGGGGCATTTCCTCTGCAGGACGACCTGTTAGCATACCTACAGACATAACTCTATCAGCAGACTTCATCGCCGAACTCTTTTTCAAAGTTCGTTCAAGCACTTACTAAATATGCCGCGTCGAAGCCGTCAATTCTCCTTAACGGAGTCCGACAGTTGGGCACGGACATCCTTTATTTCCACGCCCAGCTGGATGTTGGCATCTTAGAGATCATTCTTCTCCTGCCTCACCTTTGTAAGCACGCTCTCACCAGCCTTTAGCTGGTGTAGGAGTTGCTGCTTATCCGGATCTAATCCGGTGCCATCTGCAATTTTATTTTCAGACTTGCATACACGCCCCATTTTACATGATACTTATCAATTGAGGTATATAATACTAGAGGGGGTCTTCTTCGGCTCCCCTGCTGTGGCTAGTGCTGTCTGAACCTGGGCTTTGCACTCCTCTAGATCCTGGGACAGTTGGGTATTCTTCTCTGTAAGATCCTGCATAACAATTGATCCTTAAATCAGTTATTCTAACTGTTTCAAGTCTCGGGGGCTACTGGTATATATAGTCACCAAATGTTCTCACCCGTATGTCCTTTACATACTGCTCCGTGGCTCTGGTTAGACCATTTTGAGTAGCACGGAGGTACGCATCTCCCGAGTTGAAGGCCTCCAATGCCTCTTGGGAGAAACAAGCGTCGCGAAGAATTGTCCGGCGGCGCCTGTGGTTCATGGCACTCTCCACCTCGGAATTGGTGGCAGACAGCCTGTCCGCATCCTCTGTCGGAGGAACGTCCAGGGCACGCCTCATGTTCGCCTCCGCTTCCGGACCCGGCTTTGGAACCTGGCTGGTGGACGCGCGATTGGCAACCTCTCCGGATATAGTCCGGCGAGCGCTCTTTTTCCTAAAGAGAGCATGGGCGTTAGTATGCCTCTGAGAATGATATCTTGGAATAAGATGGCGCCCCATACCGTTGCACTGGCGTCTCAATCCGGACCGCACTTCTTCTCAGCCTGCTGGGCCTCATGGCCCCTTGTTGGCTAGTCGCCGCAGGCTCAGTCTCCCACCTCGAGGGCCTCCCCTGCAAAACATCGTTGGTATACGGTAGTCGAAAAAACGCAAAAATGGATTCCCTTTTCAAAGTGCTGGGATTTCGATCTCAGTTACCTGTGAGGCTGGGAGTAGCCCAGGGTAATCGGCTATAATAGCCACCAAGACATTGTCAATGCTCAATTGGTAAAATACCCCATCGATCAGCTCCACAGATATGTCCGGACCCTCTTGGGAGGCCGGGTCGAGGGACCGTTCTGGGTCCTCGGGTTGTGGAGGAGGGCTGTTTATCTCCTTTACGGCCTGACGCAGTTCCTGCGTCAAAATCACAATATAGGATACTTAACTATGGGAATATGGAACGGATGGGCAAAGAAAAAGTGTCCGCTTACCCAGCTTGGAGGGTTGTACATAGAAAATCCGCCCAGTGGATTGACGCGGAGAAACTCCTCCTCTTCTCTCTTGTACAAAGCGGACAAGATCTTCGTTAGAGCGGCAACCGATTCCGGCCCCTTACGGCTGCAGCGGGTGGCATCATCCTCCCCGTCGAAATCCCACATGAGGTGGCCTCTATACTGAAGCGGCTGCACCCCCCGCATAATGCTTATGGCCATGACCTCGTTCATGGTTAGTCCGGAATGAGCTAACAACCTTATCCGGCTCATCAGGTAAAGGACGTCCTTGTCATTTTCCTTTTGAGGACTCCGTGGACGCCAGCTGAGGCGCTTCTTCAAGGGAGCATTATCAAACTCAGGGAGGCCAATCCGAATAGGATCCGGCAGGGGGACGTCTTCTATATAAAACCGTTCGGAGGGCCAGTCTTCGGACGCCTTCTTCGGTGTTCCGGATAGATACCCGGTCCCGGCGATGCGCCACACTTCGGCTCCGCCCACTTGATATACTGACCCCTTTTGAGAACGGGGCACGAGGCAGAACAACTTCTTCCACAGCGCGAAATGAGCCTGGCAGCCCAAAAACAGCTCGCAAAGGGCTACGAAGCGCACGATATGCAATATGGAGGCAGGCGTAAGGTTGTGCAACTGGAGGCCGTAGAACTCCAGAAGCCCCCGGAGAAACGGATGAATTGGGAATCCTAGCCCTCTTATCAAATAAGGGCAAGGCATACCCGCTCTCCTTTGGAGGGATTAGGGACGCTCTCCGCTTGCTTTCGGCCATTATAGGTGGCAAGCCCGGCTCAGACCGGGACCGTGTAGGCTGGGGGGAGAAAACCCTTGGTTTGGAGCGTCACTAGCTCACTGTGCGGGATGGAACATCTCTCCCAATCTCCTGGCTGAGGGCTTGGAAGGCGAGAGGAGGAGCTGCGATGACCAGCCATGATGGAATGGATCTTTGTCGAATGCGCTCCGATGAATGCTCGCGGTAGGAAGATGGTGTGATTCGGATCTAAATCCTCGTCTCTTTAATAGGCAGCTCGTTTATGAAACTAGGGGGTAAATGCAAAAACACCCTAGCTTTTCGCATTCATTTGACACGTGGAAGAAGGCCATTATTGGGCGTGGAAGCCAAGAAGCGCAATATTCACAAGAAGCCGGACACTCTTCAACAGGTAGACGGAATTTGGGGGAACCCGCCTTGCAATGCCGAAGACAATCTGCGTGCCGGACTCGTCGCCATTGAAGCCTGGTTCGGGGGCTACTGAGGGAGTCCTGGATTAGGGGGTGTCCGGATAGCCGGACTATAACCTTTGGCCGTACTCTTGGACTATGAAGATACAAGATTGAAGACTTCGTCCCGTGTCCGGATGGGACTTTCCTTGGCGTGGAAGGCAAGCTTGGCAATACGGATATGTAGATCTCCTCCCATTGTAACCGATTCTGTGTAACCCTAGCCCTCTCCGGTGTCTATATAAACCGGAGGGATTTAGTCCATAGGACGAACAACAATCATACCATAGGCTAGCTTCTAGGGTTTAGCCTCTCTGATCCTGTGGTAGATCTACTCTTGTACTACCCATATCATCAATATTAATCAAGCAGGAGTAGGGTTTTACCTCCATCGAGAGGGCCCGAACCTGGGTAAAAACATTGTGTCCCTTGTCTCCTGTTACCATCCGCCTAGATGCACAGTTCGGGACCCCCTACCCGAGATCCGCCGGTTTTGACACCGACAATGACCTTCGTGGATCCTCCATTGATGCCAGCCTTGGTGTGGAAGATACGGCATATTTGGTCTTCATCTTGTTGATGTTGAAGTGTCAAGACCTTGGAGACAACAAGAGCAGGGCTCAAATCTTCGTCATAAAAGACTTGATTATCTTCATCTTCGTTCACGCGCCGGTGCATGGCCACTTGCTCAAGGGACTCCATCTCCTCTTCACTCATGGAGTCGTATGTTCCGTCATCATTGAGAATCATGGTGAGCTTGTTGGTACACTCAAAGGACTTCTGGCCTTGGCCGCCGCATGTGAAGCACTTGATGGAACTTGTCTTGGTGGTCTCACCCAGTGGGGTTGTAGATGTTGAAGCTCTCGGCTTGAAGTTGCTTGTGGTAGGATGATGAGTCGAGGTGGTCAAAGTTTTCTTGTAACTTGACTTGTCGCCGTTGCTTGTAGGAGGTTTGGTCGAGGTTGAAGGCGTTGGAGTCGTTGAACCTTGGTTGTTGGAGAAATCGTAGGACTTGGAAGAGAACTTGGCATACTTGAAGTCATCTTTCACTTGTCGCTCTGCCTTGGTGGCTTGGTGCACTAGCTTGATGAGGTTTGAGTAAGGTTTGAAGTCGGCGATCTTCTTGATAGGATGATTGAGTCCATTCAAGAAATGTGCCATAGTTTGCTCATCATCTTCCGTGACATTAGCTCGTATCATGACAATATCCATTTCCTTGTAGTACTCTTCAACGCTCTTCGTTCCTTGCTTGAGGAGTTGGAGTTTCTTGAAGAGGTCGCGGTTGTAGTAGGTTGGCACGAAACATGCTCTCATGACATCCTTCATTTGCACCCAAGTTGTGATGGGTGGTTCACCTCTTGCCTCACAGCGTTCAACGACTTGCTCCCACCAAATGTGGATGTAGTCTTGGAACTCAAGGGATGCCATGGCGATCTTCTTCGCTTCCTCATAGTTGTGCAAATGGAAGATTTTGTCGACCTTCAATGCCCATGAAAGGTACTCTTCCGGATCATTGCTTCTGGAGAACTTGGGCATGGTGAACTTTAGCTTGTCGTAGCATTGCTCTTCATTGTGTTGGGGTCATGGATGATGACGCCCTTGCCATGGAGGGTTGTCAACCTCATGTTGCTCTTGCCGTGGAGGATTTTCATTGCCAAGTTGCTCTTGGCGAACTGGGTTTCTTGTCGAGGAACTTGTGGGACGTGTTGGTGCACTCATGCTTGATAGTTCCTTTCTTGAACTTCCTCACGAAGTGCTTCTTCTGGCTTGCGCGTATGTCGTTTGCGGTCGGCGATGACACGACTTGTGTCGTGGAGTGCACGTTGCACCTCAAGTGCTTGAGCTTCTCATTGTTGTTATTCTTGACGTTGTGCCTCGGCATCTTGTTCGTCTTGGTGTTTTCACGCTCGCTCTTCCTCTTGTTGGCATAGACGTTGCCGTTCTTGTGCTTGCTCCAAGGTAGCTTGGTTTTGGCGATGTCGATGTTATTGCCCGTGAAGTTGCTCTTGATGATCGGTGTCATGTAGAGGGTTGTGGTTTGCTTGCCGATCTTGGTGCGCGGCTCGTCGAAGAGTGTTTGATGTCGGTGTACTTGAGTCGGAGATGGTGTCATCAGAGTGTCGACTCGAGCGGCTCCGTCTTGAGTAGGATGACGAGGTAGAAGAGCGGTTGACCATCATGGCTCGAATGTCCTCCCTTAGAGAGGCCATGGATGTGTCTAAGTAGTCTCTTGTACGTTGCTCGGATTGCCGTAAGTCAGTGGCGAGATTGTTGATGCGGTCACCCAAAGCTTGTTGTTCTTGGTGCAAAGCTCTTTGTGCACCGAAGTGGTGGCTCTGGGTGACGTAGGAGGTCGAGTCGTTGTCTTGGACGATGAAGAGTGGCTTGGTAGAAGAACTTGGCCTATCCATCATTGCAAGTAAATGCGTGAGTGGAAGAAGAGAAGAACTATACCAAATGTACCTTGGCCGATGTTGAAGATGGATCAATGATCACTCAAATGTGTAACAAGGGAATAGCACAATTGGTACCAATTACACAAGTAAAAGCTTATAGTGTAGCTTGGTTAGGATGGTGGCACAAAATTTATGCAATTGTTAGTGAGACTCAATAAAGTTGGAAAAGATTCGCAAATTTTCAAATGCAACAAGTAGACCAATAGCAAAAAGTGGTACACGGAAACACACACGCAAATAGATAAATGGGGTCGTGCAACCAAGGAGTGAGCCAAAATGTGGAATCCACGAAAATACTCTTGTTGCACAACTCTAGAGAGACGCTAGCACGATTGCACAATAGGCAGATATGATACTTATGCAAAACCTACAAAGCAAAAATGCGATGACTTCTATCCCAAGTATTCTATATGTATGGTGTTCTGATGATATGATCCAAGATGATCAAGTATGACAATCTTAATGTAGCATGGTGCTATGGTTCTTTCTTAAAAGCTCTTTGCTTATCGTTCCTATTTTGCTTAAAAGCTTGTTTGGCTCTTTCTCTTTTGAGCTCTTTCTCATGCAAAACTTCACAAACCAAGATAGCAATTGTGTATATGTGATGACAACCTTTTGACACAAAAGATGATACCAAGATATGTACCAAGATGATATGGTATGTAAGTTATGGGAAGTATGATCACTAATGTGCACAAGTTATGTTGCTGGCAATACTCAAAGGCTAGTCTCGATAGGAAGGTAACGCAAAATGGGCTATGGTGGTTATCAATGCAATGGCAAGAATGAATGTACTAAAGGATACCATGATACGGAGATGGTATAGAAGTTACCGCTTCTTACTTATGGTGTTGTCAAAATTGGCGAAGTTGTCGATGTCTATGATGAGTCCGAGGCAAAGACGAGTGGTGGTTATGTCGAAGTGGAACCGTACCTATATAGCAGAAACACAATAGGACACGGGAACCACAACTCAAATTCTCAAAGAACAAAACGTGTCAAAATTTGTCGGAGTGTGTAACGGGTAAGCGATGGTGGTTGCGAAAAGTGGAAGGGCTATCGGAGTGCGTATGCAGAAGTGGAAGTGGTATTGGAGTGCATATGCGGAAATGGAGGTGGTGGTTGAACAGAAAAGTTTTCAGTTTTGTCAGGGAACGTCGGGCGTCCGGTGGTGGTCGGACGACCGGTAGTCGTCGGACGTCCGATGACTGCCGGACGTCCGGCCGCTTAGCGATTTCGGGCACGGATGAACATCTAGGGTTCGTCTAGGGAGGCTAAATTAGGGCAAATTTTTTTGAATTTGTGGATGGAAAAGGTGGAGATGGTGGGGAAAAGCTAGATCTACCTGCTACACGCAAAATCCAAGGATCAAATCCAACAAAAATTCATCACACCAAAAAATCACAAAAAACAATTGGGGGGCTATTTTTGTGGGGATTTTCGAATTTGGGGAAGAATACAACAAAACAAGGCTAGAAAAAAAAGGTAGGGGCTCCAAATTCATGATCAACTACGTCTCATGATACCAAGATGATGTAGGGTAGAAACCCTAGGGCCGATCTTTCATGATTTGGAGGTAATCCTACGAGGAACACGAAGAACATGAGGGGAAAACGCGAGGGAAACATGAGATAAATCACACAAACCAACAAGATTCGATTACACATGTGCTAGATACTCGAAACACAAACAGATACACGATCCACGATCAATAAGGGACGATACAAGTAGCAAGTTCTTCTTCGTGAGGAGGTCTTGATGGGGTCTTCCCGTGAGGGGTCTTGAACTCCAATGGAGAAGTAACCAAGTGGATGAGCAAATCTCTATCTCTCAAATGAGCTATCACATTGCTAACCCTAGAAAGAGGGGGAGGAGTATATATAGTGTAAGTGGACGAAGGGGTACATGGGATTTGACCCAACACGCGATGCACTCACAGGTGTCGGACATCCGACAGTTATCGGTTGTCTAGTGTCTCGCAGACGCTCGGACGTCCGGTAAGGGTCGGACTTCTGACGTTTCGGCTTGGTCGGGCATCCGTCGGATTTCTGGTCAGGGTCGGAAGTCCAAGGCGTCGGTTGTCCAGTGGATCTCGGACTTCTGGCGTTTTGGCGCAGGTGCCGACTTTCCGAAGGACATCGGTCGTCCGGTGGCTGGAGGCCGTCGGTCATTCGGGTGCTGGAGTCTTTGCTGGAAGGAACAGGGCATCGGACGTCCGACGGGGACTGGTCGTCCGATGGTTGTCAACTTTAGGGAGCTTCCTCTCTTGAATCTTGGACTTGGTGCCCACGCCGTCTTGTCCATTGTGTGTAGCTGCTCCGTGGTTGTTCTCTAGGTACCTGATCACACAGTTTCTCCACTTGAGGTAATAGCCATGTCTCACATGTAGGAAGTGGTAGTTTGGAAAGGAGCGAGTTCACCTTATCTTCAATAGCCTCTGCTCGAGCTCTTGTTGTTGGTCCAAGTCAGTGGCGGAACTCCCCGGTGGGCAGGGTATGGCGCCTGCCATACCTTGATTTTGAGCAAAAAAAATTAATACTAGTATGCATCGATGATCAATCTGGCTGTCGCTGTTAACGGGCTAGCGACCTGATGGGCCAACAGGCAACAGAGGCCCGAGGCATCGAGCGAGCGAGCGGCGGCCACGAGCAGAACGCACACGCAGTCGACCACTCGACCAGACCAGAGGCGACCGCTCTGTTCTATCCCCACCCCACGGGGCCACGCACACCCTAACCCTAAGCTAGCGCGGCGGCGGCGGCTGGCCAGGTCGCCAGGAGCGGGCGGGGCAGGCAACGGCGGGCAGGGAAGGCAACGGTGGCGGCTGTCTAGGGGGCTAGAGGAGGGCGGCACCGCGGCAGCAAGCGGCAGCGGCGCTCTGGGCGCAAGCGGTAGCGGTGCTCCGGGGCTCTGTGTGCAAGCGGCGTCTCCAGCCGGGGTGAAAAAATTCAGGTACGAGAAGGCGACCCCGGTTGTGATTTTCTTGTCCGCTGAAGCTGGATACTCCTTTAATCCTTTTAGTCCTCTATATTCTAGAAGAGAAAAGTGCCTGCTACAGAGTGCAGATGCCGAGCACCTAGCAGCAACGGCAGGCCAACAGCAGTCCGGTTGTCCGGCCGTCCCGCCACTTCTTAGTCCAGCACAGTCCCTGCCAGATTGCCCGAAGATGGAAAGGAAGAGGAAGGGAACAGGAAACCCAAATGAAAGGGGAGGAGGTGATTTCTCAACTTTCCTGAAATTTTGTAGCAAATTTTAACAGTAGCTTGACGCCTCAAATTCAAGCAGATTGTAGTGACATATTAATGTTGTGAACATTCTTGTTTTGAATTGCAGATTTGAAAAGATATTTTGAAGTGCTTGGTAGTGGCAGCAGCTCGAAATCAAACCCAAGTACCCGTGAAAGTGTCAATGTTTCGGCACATGCCACTCATCAAGATCAAGTGAGTTCGGTGGAAGTAGAGCATGAGAATTTGATGCAAATTGAAAAAGTGGAAGAAACTACAGACTCTCTTGAAGCTATAGTGGAAGAGAATGTTGAAGTTCATCGAGTTGAAGGTATATATGTTTTTAGTGAAGATTACATAAATGGTGATCCTGGACTTCGCATTCCACTTGATAGATTTGCCCCCAACATTAGAGATGATGTTAGATTTGCTTATATACGAATGGGTGCAACTCGACCAACTAGTTGCACTTTCCCCCCAAATAAAGATGGAAGATGCTTCCGGCCACAATGGTATAAGGACTTTGATTGGTTGGAATATAGTGTAACAAAGCAAAAGGCCTACTGCTTCTATTGTTATCTTTTTAAGCATGACCGAATGGATGATAAATTTGGGCATGACGTTTTCTCCAAATTGGGTTTTGACAGTTGGAAAAATGCGGTTGCAGCATTCCGTAAACATGTTGGTGGGCCATGTAGCATCCACAATATTTCAAAAATAGCATGTGATGATTTTAAAAATCAAAGGTCAAGTGTGAAAAGTAAATTTACAACTTACAGCAAAGGTTCACTAGTCAAGTATGAAACTCGTGTGGATACATCTTTGGGCACTGTAAGTTATCTAGCATTGCAAGGTGAACCATTCCGTGGGCATGATGAATCCAGTACTTCTTTGAACAAGGGGAATTTTTTAGAGTTACTTGATTGGGTGAAAGAAAGAATTCCAGAAGTGAAGGTTGCATTTGATGAGCTATGCCCTAAGAATGCCAAAATGACTTCCGGAAAAATTCAAAAAATCCTTACTTCTCATTGTGCACAAGCGGTCACCAAAGCAATCAAAGAAGAGATGGGTGATTGTCTTTTCTCCGTTCTTATTGATGAGTGCCGTGATATATCGGTGAAAGAACAAATGGTCGTGGTAATCAGGTAGGTGTTGAAGTTTTTGAAATGTCTATGTGCTTTTTGATCATTTTGTTCCATGTAGAGTGGTCAACTAATTATATGATTTTTTGTAGGTATTTGAGAAAACAAGGAGAGACTATTGAATGCTTTTTAGCTCTTAAGCATGTTCCGGACACAACATCTGCTTCTTTAAAGAAGGCATTGTTGGAGGTTTTTGCTAAAAATGGTCTAGTTGTTGCACGACTACGAGGGCAAGGGTATGACGGGGCATCTAATATGAGAGGAGAATTCAATGGCCTTCAGAAATTAATTCGAGATGAGAACCCATATGCTTTCTATATCCTGCCCATCAACTGCAATTGGTAGTTGTTGCTGTTTCGAGATGCTGCAAGGGTGTTGAGGATTTTTTTTGAATATGTGACCATGATTGCTAATCTCAGTACTTCATCTTGCAAGAGGAAGGATAAATTTCTTGACAAGCAAAAAGAGTTTCTTTTGGATAAGATTAAGAGTGGTGAGATGCCGACGGGAAGAGGGAAAAATCAAGAAACATCCTTGGTCAGACCTGGAGGTACAAGATGGGGCTCTCATTACACAACCTTATCTCACATTGAATCAATGTGGGATACCGTCATAGAGGTTTTGGGCATCGTTGAGGATGATGTCCGTGTTCCATGTAGGGCTGGAGGTTTAGTTCATCAAATGGAGACTTTTAGCTTTGTGTTCATCCTGAAGATGATGCTAAAAATCCTTCGCATGACAAATGATTTGTCTCTTCTATTGCAAAAGAAGGATCAAAATGTTGTTCAGGTATGTGACGGAACATGCTATATGTATCTAGTCTGCTTGATATGTTTTGTTCATGTAAACATACATGCATCTAAATTGTAATTGTCTCATTTCAGGCAATGTCATTGGTTACGGATGTGAGAATACGTTTGATCAACTGGAGAAATAATGGTTGGGAGCCACTCTTGGAAGATGTCAAAGCCTTTTGCGCCAAAAACGACATTCCCATACGAAATATGGATGAAATCTTTACAAAGTGGGGGAAATCAAGAAAAGGTGGATGAAACAATGTCACGGCTGACCATTTTTTCCGCGTGGACACCTTCTATGCTTCCATAGACTCCATCACCACAGAGTTTGATCATCGTTTTAATGAGGTATCTTCAGAGCTGCTCCAGAACTTCTCTTGTCTTGACCCTAGAAACTCCTTTTCTAGGTTCAATGTGAATAAGCTATCTAGACTTACAGAGATTTATCATGAGGATTTCTCAGATTATGAACGTGAACATATAGTTGATAACCTAGAGCTATTCATTATCCATATGAGAAGAATTGAAGACTTTAGAGCTTGTCATGATATTGCAAGTCTAGCAAAAAAGATGGTTGAACTTGAAAGGCATGTCATGTTTCCTGCTGTTTATCGCCTCATTGAGTTGGCATTGCTACTACCGGTAGCAGCGACAACAGTTGAAAGAGCCTTCTCATCAATGAAAATCATCAAGACTGAGTTGCGCGGCAAGATGTGTGATGGCTGGCTAAATGACTTGATGGTATGTTACATTGAGCGAGAGATCTTCAAAAGTATTGATCTCAATAAAATTAAGGAAGATTTTCAAAAGGAGGGTAGGGCACTGCCATTGCCTAGGTCTTCTACACACCACTAAATGCTTCATTATCAGTATGTTTTAGGTTGTTTTTTTATATAAACATGTCTGCAATTTTGTTGTATTTGGTTAGTCATTTGTAGTGTGCCCTGTTAGTGTGTATTGACTCCTTTGATTTGCATAAAGAAAAATCTTAGTAAGACTTCGCCCCACCTTAATTTTTTTTCGTGGTCCGCCTCTGGTCCAAGTGGTGTCATGGGAGACGTAGGTAGGTCCATGGGATGACTGTGGGATGCTCCGCATCACACTTCCTTGACGATAATTTTGGTATTTCCATGGAACACTTCTACAACAGCACATGTATGACTATCTTGATTCTGTCATAAAATCGTCATCGATGTACATGCATGATAGAAAATGTGACCTACTCTGACAAACATGTATCATCACGGAAGTGGTTTTTTTTGTAGTGAATATGATGAAAACCGCATCTTTTTACTCTTGATGGCAACAATACAATACATGCCTCGCTACCCCTACTTTGTCATTGGGTGAGGACACCGCAAGATTGAACCCAAATCTAAACACCTCTCCCATTGCAAGAAATGCCAATCTAGTTGGCCAAACCAAACTAATAATTCGAAGAGAAATACAAAGATATTTAATCATCCATAAAAGAGTTCAGAGAAGACTCAAATAATATGCATAGATAATCAAATCATAAATCCATAATTCATTGGATCTCGACAAACACACCGCAAAAGAATATTACATCGGATAGAACTCCAAGAACATCAAGGAGAACATTGTATTGAAGATAAAAGAGAGAGAAGAAGCCATCTAGCTACTAGCTATGGACCCGTAGGTTTGTGGTAAACTACTCACGCTTCATCGGAAGGGCAGCAAATTTGATGTAGATACCCTCTATGATCGAATCCCCCTCCAACATGGTGCCGGAAGAGGCCCCAAGATGGGATCTCACGGGAACAGAGGCTTGCGGCGGCGGAAAAGTATTTGGGTGGACACTTTTGTTGGTTTGGGAATATTTGGGAATTTATAGTGCAAAGATTGGGGTTGGAGGACTCCCGAGGGGCCCACAAGCCCTCAGGGCGCCCTTCCTAGGGCGCTCCTAGGAGGCTTGTGGCCTCCTTGGGAAGCTTCTAGCCCCCTCTCCAAGTCCTACGGGTGTCTTCTGGTCTAAGAAAAATCATCGCGATAGTTTTATTTCGTTTGGACTCCGTTTGGTATTCCTTTTCTGTAATATTCAAAAGGAAGGAAAAAAACAGAAACTGGCACTGGGCTCTAGGTTAATAGGTTAGTCCCAAAATTAATATAAAATAGCATATTAATGTATATAAAACATCCAAAACAGATAACATAATAGCATGGAACAATAAAAAATTATAGATATGTTGGAGACGTATCAATCGTTCCCTCTAAGACGAGGGGAGGTAAGGAATTTTTATCTAGCTCTGCACTTGATTCACCTTCTGTTTGAGTAAACTTGCAAAACCACCACCTGCTATTAATCCTGATATGTCATAAGTAATTGATGATGCTACTTCTGCTATGAATGATGCTATTGATGATTCTAGTACTTTGTTTGATGATAATGTGCCACTAGGTGAATTTCTTGATGAACAACTTGCTAGAGCTAAAGATATTGAGAGTGCTGAAACTGATGAAATTATTGAAACTGAAAATTATGAAACACCTATTAGACCTAGCTCTCCTATATATGAATTGCCTGAGATACCAGAGGGTTATGTTATGGGTGGAGAGATATCTAGGGAATTCCTTGCTTAAAATGATAGAGATGATCTTAAGAAATTATTATGCAAGTTGAAAGGAAAATCTTTGAATGAAATATGATCCTAAGTTTGCTACTTCACCCAACTTTGTTACTGATAAGGATTATGAATTCTCTGCCGATCCTAAGTTGATTACTTTGGTTGAATCTGATCCTTTCCATGGTTATGAATCTAAAACTGTTGTGGCACATCTTACTAAACTGAATGATATAACCACCCTACTTGCTCATGAGGAAAATATTCGCTACTACTATATTCTTAAGTTGTTTCCTTTCTCATTAAAGGGTGATGCTAAGATATGGTTTAATTCCCTTGCTCCTGGTTGTGTGCATAGTCCCCGGGATATGATATATTACTTCTCTAAAAAATATTTTCCTACTCATAAGAAACAAGCTCCTTTAAAGGAAATATTTAACTTTGTGCAAATTAAAGAAGAGAATCTCCCTCAAGCATGGGGAGGCTTCTCCAATTACTTAATGTTTTTCCTGATCATCCCCTCAAGAAAAATAAAATACATGATATCTTTCATAATGGAGTAACCGATGCTTCTAGGGACTACCTAGATAGTTGTGTTGGTTGTGTTTTCAGGGAACAAACTATTGAACAAGCTGAAGAACTATTGAATAATATATTGAGGAATGATAATGATTGGACTCTTCCTGAACCACGACCCAAGCCAACTCCAAAGAAGAGAGGTATTCTATTTCTCAGTCCTGAAGATATGCAAGAGGCAAATAGATCTATGAAAGAAAAAGCTATTAAAGCTTAAGATGTCAATCATTTACCACCTATTGAAGAAATACATGGTCTTGATACCCCGACATAGGTAGTAGAGGTAAATTCCCTCCATATATTTGATAAAGGTGATATTCCTTATACTAAATCTGCTAGTCAATGCTTGGATGAATTGGATAACTTTGTTGTTAAACAAGAAAACTTTAATGCATATGTTAGTAAACAATTGAAACGAAATGCTTATATGATTGAATGCTTGTGTGACTTTATGTTTAGAAGTATTAATGATGTCAAAGGTGTGAGTAAACATGCATTCATGATAAAAGCCCAAGTACGTAGAACAAGTCATCAAGCCACAAAATTATTTGCTTAATGAGATGAACAATAAGACGAATGATCATGTTGTTAGAGTTATGACTTAGGGTGGAAAAATGTCTTAGGAACCTTTGTATCCTAAAGATCATCCTAAAAGAATTGAACAAGACTCTCAAAGAATTAATGCTGATGCACCTAGTCCATCTAAAAATAAAAATAAAGATGATAGGACTTTGGATGCCTCTAGTGAACCTACTATAGACACACATGAGAATCCAAATGATATTTCTATTTCTGATGCTGAAACACAATCTGGTGATGAACATGAACCTAGTAATAATGATAATGATGATGTTCATGTAGACGCTTAATGTAATAATGATAATGATGTGGAAATAGAACCTGCTGTTGATTTTGACAACCCACAACCTAAGAATAAAAGATATGATAAGAGAGACTTCGTTGCTAGGAAACATAGTAAAGAAAGAGAACCATCGGTTCAGAAAACCATGCCCTTTCCTCCTAAAGCTTCAAATAATAAGGATGAAGAAGAATTTGAGTGCTTTGTTGTAATGCTTAGACCTGTCTTTTTGCGCGTTCATTTGACTGATATTCTAAAAATGTCTCCTTATGCTAAGTACATGAAAGATATTTTGCAAATTAAAGAAAGATACCAGAAGCCGGAATTTCCACCATGCTTGTTCATTTAAGGGTGGAATACTAGAGAAACTAGGAGACCCAGGAATACCAACTATACTATGCTCCATTAATAGAAACTATGTTAAAACTGCTTTATGTGATCTAGGAGCCGGTGTTAGTGTTATGCCTTTCTCTTTGTATCGAAGACTTGATTTGAATAAGTTGTCACCAACTGAAATCTCATTGCAAATGGATGATAAATCAACTACTATATCCATCGGTATTTGTGAGGATGTGCCTGTCATAGTTGCAAATGTTACTATCTTAACGAACTTTGTTATTCTTGATATACCCGAGGACGACAGTATGTCGATTGTCGATCATCCTTGGTAGACCCTTTTTGAATATTGGAGGGGTTGTTATTAATTGCAACAAAGGCAATGCCACTTTTCATGTCAATGGTAATGAGCATATGTTACACTTTCCGAAGAAACAACCTCAAGTGAATAGTATCAATTCCATTGGAAAAAGTTCACAATTACTATTGGAGGTTTTCAATTCCCTATTCCTACTATCAAAAAGAAATAATAAGTTCTTATTATTGGGGACATGCATGTCCCCGTTGAGGTAACCTAGTGTTATACAAAGAATCTCCGATTTCATGTCATGCGGCAGAAGTTTGTTACTAAGACTTGATCAACCTTATTAGTGGATTCCTTTTGACGGGCATGTGGTCAATGAATTTAGTAAACACAACTTTCCATAACCACTTTCTACTTTATGTTATTTAGAATTAATAAAGTAGAAATACCCTGATTATACTACTTTTTGAATTATCCGTGTAATAAAATGACCAGAAATAATAGTTCTCCAAATGCCTTAAAAATTTCATATGATTTTTTATACAATATAAAAAAATAGTGGCATTGGACACACCCCAGGGGGATGCACCTGTGAGCCACAAGCTCACAGGGCACGTCCACCCCCTGGGTTCACCATGCAGGCTTGTGGGGCCCACGTAGGCCCCCTCACTTATTGCTGGTACCCATGTTCATCCTCTTCCTCCAGAAAAAATCAAGCTTGATCCATAGCCCGTGTTCTTACTCTTGCTGCAATTTTTGACCTTCTTTCTTGTAGTTCCAACTCCAGAACTGTTTTGGTGGATTGCTCATCGGTATGTGACCCCTCCATTGGTCCAATTAGTTTTTGTTCTAGTTGTTTATTGTTTTCACATTTAGCTATTGTTGTTGACCATGTTCTTGAGCTTGCATGTCAAATTTATATGGTCCAAACTAGTTTTGGTGCATGATATGGCCTATACACACTTGTGGGAGTAGTTGCTATCGATTTTGTTGAGTTTGTTCGTGGGAAACCACGACCACCTATGGGGTCAAGGAGCCCCTTTTGGTTCGACGGGGGGATGAGCACGTTGCACAAAAAGGGAGAAGCGTAACACAGCACGACAGAGATCACACGGGCAATTTTACCAGGTTCGGGCCGCCGCATGGCGTAAAACCCTACTCCTGCTTTGGTGCATTGATGGTGAAAAAGCACAGTGCTCTTGCCTGGTAGGGTTGCCTCCGGGAGAGAGGGGCTATGCGCGTATGAGTGTGAGGGGGTCCGAATCCTTTCTATGGTTGCCATGGGTATTCTTTTATAGATCAAGAGGTCACCACAGTGGCAAATCAGTCTTTACATACTGATTAGATAGCAAACAGTGCTATCATACCTAACTCTGCAGGCTGACAGAGCACATTAAATGTGTGGCTCAGTGTCACATCATAGCTCACCCGGCAGGCCCTGCCGAAATGTTTTTCCAGCTTCGCGCCAGCTTACTTGACACATCCCTGGACGAGTGTCACTTGGAGGTATCTTCTGTAGGAAGTGGCTGCCATGTGGTAGAGAGCAGCTACTTAGTCACATAAGAGCTTGACACCGCACTGATCGACGACGTGCGTCGCTGCGGAGTGGTGAGATGGAGTGGTCTGCCTCCGTGAGCCTCAACAGGCCTATCGGGATGATATTTTGTGGCTTGCTTTTGGTGCAACCCCAACCTCGCCAAGGCAAGGGAGGTCCCTCTCATAGTGGAGTCTTATCTCTCTAGCTAGCCTTGGTCTTCTTGATCTGCACGTTGGTCCTTCAAAGTACTGGTCCCTTGTGCCTTGATTCTATCTTGGTGTCGTAATCTTGCTCTTTGGCCTGTGCAAAGTTGTGGCACCCCGGCTTAGAGAAACCGGAACGCCTCGTATTCCATCCCAGAGATCGAGGAGAAGTCTTCAGGAACGGTCTTTACAACTCAGATGTGGGACATCACTGAAATAACTCAACCATGGCTCAAGACGGCCGAAAAGCAGCTCAGAGCATGAGACCGTGTTGATAAGAAGAACGTGGCAGTTCCCTAAGATGGTCGAAAAGGAGCTCAGAGCAAATGGCTGCTGTCACAAAAAGAAACTCAACAGCTCTATGAGATGGCCAGAATGCAGCTCAGAACTCGTGACCATTGTTGAATAGAGAGAAATAAAGTCTGCATCCACCCCGGATAGCCAAAAAAAGCTCAGGTCACAGGCGTGGTGCCGTCACTAAAGAAAAGTAGACAAGGGCTCATCAGGATCATATTCCATGTTCACAGGTACTTGTACAGAGCTCATTATTGTCGTCAATCTTCATAGGCCTTTATCACACTTCGGTGTATAACTGGCTTCCTTATTTTAACAATCCTCGTGTGGTTGTCAGATCCTCGTTCGAGTAACTTGCAAGATCTTGGTTGTATTGTCACAATGAAAGCATGTGTAGTTGAGCATTTGGTTTCTGAGGGAGGCACTTGTGTCCAGACTGGCTCGTGTTCCTAACCAAGCTGTTGTGGATCTGATTTCTGAGGTGCACTGCCATATGCTGTCAATTCACAATGTAATATCTTGCACCAATGTTGTACTAAGGACGATTGAATGGCTTATGCTGGAACCCATCGAGAGTATCTTGCTGAGGAAGACTGAGCATCGTGCTTCAAAAGCTTCCCCCCTTAGAGACTTGCTGGCGAAAGACTCGGTACCTTATGCCGGAAGCTTTTGCGGTTGCTTAACCAGAACCTTCTCATTGTGATATGCGGACTGATTACCACATATATATATATATCTCATCTTGATATTCTAGTTGTTGATTACTTGAATGAAACGGGGTTTGCTGGACCATCCTCCTGTTTGGATATTGAATACATGGCACATTCTCGCTTTCTTCCAGGTATAGCATATTTGAAAATCATCTTCATAGCAGAATCAAACATTGCATATGAATCATACCTTTGACTCATGATATACTACTAGTCATGCACACCCGTTTGCTGATTTCATCATTACTGCTACGAGGAGTGCGTACTGATACAACTTTGATTATCAGCATCATGATCAGATATTCCCCCTTTCACTGCAGTCGACTGAGAATTTCATTCTGTTTAGCTGAGTTTCCAAATACTTGAATTCCTTACTGAATCTTCGGGTCCGGTGTCGGTTGACGAGCAACTTTAATAAGGGGAAAATATGTAACACTGAAGGCCCAAAGAAACAAGCAAAAGAAGCGACGAAAACAAAAGCACACAAGCATACAAATAATAATTTAATCAAGCAACATCACATATTACTGCTACTCACAACAATAATATGTATGCACACCTAAGCACAAAAATCACGCGGAAACTCTAGTATTACGATCTAATATGTTGTGGTGGTGTGCACAAAAGTGAATCCACGTGTGGAAGGAGTTGATGTAACCAAGGCTACACCAAGCATTGGCTGAACACTGGTCGCATCTGGATGAATACCGATGCGAGGACGGACATGGTGATCATGTAGTGAGACACAAAGGTCACGACCACATCATCATCAAGCATACGAAAGGGAACCATACACATCCAAAGAACGATACGACATGGTAGGGTAGCGGTGGAAAGCGGAGCTTGCTGGCATTGCCCTTTTTGACAACCAAGACCAGTAAGGGTTGCCAAAGGACGAGACGAATGGTACGATTCGAGATAGAGACAAGTCTATCACCGAAACGATATGGGTGCAAGACGGGAAGATATCGACACGATTCCCGAGCATAACTCCTGCAAATGGTGTCTGGAACACTTAGTACCAGGGCATCACTCTGTTGAGACAGAGATGATGCTGAACACCGAAGAGTAGGCATGCTAAGAAGGAGGGTGTAGGCAGTGGATCAAAACCGATACCACCTGTCGGTGTACTAAAGTAGGGGTACCTTAGTACCCCGAACTTGTGCACGGGCAGTCGTAGCACCCCGCGGCAAGGCTTGCCAGGCGATCGCCAAAACTCTCCATGGTCCCTTTTTGGGCCATCCAAGAACAAAGTATTTGAGCCAAGGCCCCGGCAGGAGGAGCTTGCCGGGAAGGCCACCCGAAGAGAGCAAGGCCCCGGCAAGAGGAGCTTGCCGGGACGGCCGCTCGAAGCACAAGGCCCCGGCAAGAGGAGCTTGCCGGGAAGGCTGACCAGGGCACGACAAGAGACTTCCTGCGACGCGCCACGCGTCCCGGCAAGGACCGGTGAGCAACAAGCTCCCGGGCGCGACAAGGCATCAACCGTGGCAAGGCGCTTGCCGCGACAAGTCACCACCCTGCGCCTGCGTTCCAGCTCATCCACCCACGTGTCGCTCTGGGGCCATTCCAGGCGTACGTGGCGAGAGGCTGCGCAGCCAGGGGCATGCGGTGGTGAAGCAACGCTGACAGGGTAGCCATCGTGGCAAACGGTGGCGCCCCTGACGGTCCCTTTTCTGCACTGTTTGGGCGACCTAGACGAGCATCTAATGCCCTTGTCCCCTGCCGTCAGAGTTAGGTATGATAGCACTGTGCAAACAGCTGTACCCAACACAGCGTTTTCCAGTTTTACCCCCGCCTACGTTGCCACCTGTGGGTAACCCCTTGCGCATATAAAAGGAGGCCCCATGCGCAACGCGAAGGAAGGGAGGAAGGAGGCCACTCACGCTCGGTCTGATTAGTTGCCTGTGTGTACTGTAGCACTCAGGGCTCCCGAACAAGAACACAATACAAACCACAAAGCAGCAGTAGGATTTTACGCATCCGTGCGGCCCGAAGCTGGGTAAACCCCTTGTGTGCATCGCCTAGATCCGCTCTTCGCGCGACCTCCGGCCCACGCCGAACCAGAAAGGGGCTCGGTCCCCATAGGTGTTCGTGGAGGCAGATTTCCCCCGACATCTTTGGCGCGCCAGGTAGAGGGCGTCGAGGTTGTGTGAACCTGATCCGGCGTCTGCACAGGCTAGATCTCCATCATCTTCATCGACATGCCACCGAAGAAGAAAGCTCCGGAGGTGGCTGGTCCGTCCGCGTCGAACCCACCGCCCCTGGAGCAAACGGGTGGTGGGGACGGCACCGGCGGCGGAACGGGCATCGCCGAGCCAACTCATGGTGCCACGACGTCCGAACATGCACCGCGGCCCTCTCAGGAGGCACGGGACCAGCGGCGTCTTAGCACTCACGGTACCATACACTCGCTGGACCCAGATCGAGCTGGCGGATCCCAGGGTGCTCAAGGCCAGCATACACACCAACGTGCTGGCGCAAGCGTGGCGCGACTGCCTGGTCTGGGTGCTGCTCCTTCTAACATAGTTAGAAGTTCGAGCACATCCCGCTCCACGCGCCGTTCGCCACCGCTGCCCGCCACTCCAGCAGAAGCTCTAGCACGAGCTCAACTGCTCCTAGACTACCCTCCAACGGCGGAGAAGCTCGACGACTGGAGGGCCACGATACAGAGTCTCATCGGCTTCGCTAACGGCGACACCCCACGGCAGCATCGTGCGTCGCAGCCGCGGCAGGTCGGCCAGGCGAGAACCGATGGCGCCAAGACCGGTGGGGGTGCGACCATCGTGCATTCCCCGCCCCAAAGGCCAACATCACCGACTCGCCGGAACCATCACGACAACGATTCCACCGCGTCGTCAAATCCGCGAACTCGTCGCGATCAACGCCAAGTTCTTCACGAACGAGAGCAAGAGGACGCTCGTACTCGCATCGAGCGTCGAAGAGAAGCGCGGCGTCAATCAGACCAGCGCGCTGGGCCCTCTATCGACATGCATGCGCCGGGGGGACCAGGCGACCTACCGTACGCGGTAGGCTGCCCTGCGTTCACCCGTGAGCTGCGGCAAGTCCAGTGGCCCAGCACGAAGAATTTCAAGCCAGACGTACCAGAGAAGTACGACGGCAAGTCGCATCCGTCGGAGTTCCTCAGCATCTACACCATTGCGGTGCAGGCTGCTGGAGGGCGAGACGACAAGATCCTTGCCAACTACTTCCCGCTGGTACTCAAATCCAACGTCAGATCCTGGCTCATGCACTTGCCGGACAACTCCATAACCTCCTGGACAGACTTGTGCCATCAGTTTGTTGGCGCCTTTACAGGCGGCCACAAACCCCATGGCCAAGCGAGCGACCTTCATCTGCTCGTCCAGAAAGAAGGGGAACCCTTGCGCAAGTTCATCCAGAGATTCAGCCGCGTACACTACAACATCCCAGACGTCCACCCTGCCGCGGTCATCAGCGCGTTCCATCAGAACGTGCGTAACCGCAGGATGCGGGAGGAGATGGCGATGTGCAAGATCAAAGACGTCAGTGAGCTATATGCCCTGGCCGACAAGTGTGCACGTGCTGAGGAAGGAAGGAAACTCCCCGGAGAGAACACTAGAGCAGGAGAATCTGATAGTGAGGATACCGCCCCGGCAAGAAAGAACCGGCGGCGGAGCAACAGGAAAAAGAAGACCCAAGAAGTACTGGTTGTTGAGCAGTCCGGCGATGAAGGCGCCGCCAAGAAGGCCCAGGCTGGTAGCTCCGGCAAGGGGGTTGCCGGATGCGCCAACTGCCAGGCTGTGGCGGTCGCCGACAAGCGGGACGGCACCAACAAACAGTACTGCAAGATCCACCGCACCAAGGGCCATGACCTCTAGAGCTGCAAGCAGGTCGAGTGGCTCGTCGAGCTGCAAAAGGCCGAGTACGAGCGACGCGACAAGGAGAGAGCTCGGGGGGGGGGGTGGCGGAGGATCCGGCACGAAGCGCCCCGGCCAGGGAGGACGCCGCGACAAGGACAAACAACGGCAAGCAGACAGACCTCCCCGCGGCCGCGACAAGAACGAAGACGACGACGAAGATGAAGACATGGATGATGTCAAGACCAGTGAGCAGGAGTTTCAGAAAGCCACGGAGGTCTTGTGCATAGACGGCGGTGCTTCTCTGCATACTTCTCACCGCCAGCTCAAGCAGTGGGCGCGGGAAGTCAATGCAGCGGAACCACCCGTCGAGTCGCGCAAGCCTCTGAAATGGTCCAGCACGCCTATCATCTTCTATATTGAGGACCACCCTGACCGCACAACTGCGATCGGGTGCTTGCCGATGTTGGTCTCACCAACAGTCCACAACCTCAAGGTCACTAAGATGCTAGTCGACGGCGGGCCCGGCTTGAACCTGATCTCCTCCGCTGTGCTCCAGAAACTCCAAGTCCCCGACAGCGAGCTCGAAGAGACCGGCACGTTCCAAGGAATCAACCCGGGAAGGAGCAAGCCGAAGGGGAAGATAACGTTGCCAGTGACATTTGGCAGCGAGCTGAACTTCAGGACAGAGAGGATCACTTTTGACGTTGCCGATTTTCCATTGCCCTACAACGGAATTCTCGGCCGTCCAGCGCTCGCCAAGTTCATGGCGGCCTCTCACTACGCATACAACATGCTCAAGATGCCAGGCCCGATAAGCATCATCTCTGTCCCCGGTGACAAGAAGGATGCCCTTATCTGTGCCGACAAGATCTACCGGGAAGCAGCAGCCGCAACGGATCACAAGCCACTTGCCGCTGAAGCTCCTGGAGGGAAGAGGAAGACCAAGCCTGGCAAGTGCTCTGGTGCCCACTCCGGCAAGCACACCTCTTCGGAGTACTGCGCTACCGTCGAGGACACGCCATCGAGCTCCACCGGCAAGAGTAAGAAGTCAATGGCAGCCTCGCCAACGACCAAGAAGGTGTCCGCTAAGGAGGACGGCACTGGTGGTACCTTCACCATCAGTGCCACTCTCGACCCCAAATAGGAAAGCGCGCTCGTTGCTTTCCTGTGGGCGAATGTTGATGTGTTTGCCTGGCAACCATCTGACATCCCTGGCGTTCCCAGGAAAGTGATTGAGCACCACCTCGCCGTCTGTCCTCATGCGCGGCCTGTCAAGCAGAGAGTCAGGAAGCAAGCGGTGGAGCGCCAAGAGTTCATCGCAGAAGAGATCAAGAAGTTGGAAGCGGCAGGCCTTGTCAGAGGGGTGCTCCATCCGACGTGGTTGGCCAATCCTGTTGTCGTGCGCAAAGCAAATGGGAAATGGAGGCTTTGCATCGACTTTACTGATGTTAACAAAGCTTGTCCCAAAGATCCCTTTCCCTTGCCGCGCATTGACCAGATTGTTGACACCACGGCTGGATGTGACCTGCTTTCATTTATTGACGCATACTCAGGGTACCATCAGATCTTCATGGCTGAAGAAGATGAGGAAAAGACCGCATTCATCACTCCATGTGGCACGTACTGTTTCGTACGGATGCCTTTCGATTTGAAGAATGCTGGTTCGACGTTCGTGAGGGTTGTCCATACAGCTTTTGAGCCGCAAATCCACAGAAATGTGGAAGCCTACATGGATGACATAGTGGTCAAAAGCAAGAACAGGGCAACCCTGATTCAAGATTTAGAAGAGACCTTTACGAACCTGCGCAGGATCAGCCTCAAGCTCAACCCCGAGAAGTGTGTGTTTGGAGTCCCTTCCGGTAAGCTTCTCGGGTTCTTCGTGTCTCAGCGAGGAATCGAAGCCAATCCAGAAAAAATCAAGGCCATCGAGCAGATTGAAGCACCAACACGCGTCAAGGATGTACGAAGGCTTGCCGGCTACGTCGCGGCTCTCAGCAGGTTTATTTCCATGTCTGCAGAACGCGCCCTGCCATTTTTGAAAGTTTTGAAAAAGGCGGGTCCAGTAAAATGGACTCCGGAAGCGGAGGCTGCGCTGCAGGACTTGAAGAAATACCTGTCCTCCGCTCCGATACTTGTCGCGCCTAAACCACAAGAGAAGCTGCTGCTGTACCTGGCGGCAACCAATCAAGTGGTTAGTGCTGCGTTAGTAGCGGAGAGGGAGGCAGATGATGAGCTAGCAACCGCGGCAAGCGCGTCCAGCGACAAGCAGGAGGCTTCCCCGACAAGCTCTGGCCCCGACAAGGATGAATCTGCGCAGGAGCGAGTGGAGGTGCAGAAGAAGAGAATGGTGCAGCGCCCAATTTACTTTGTCAGCTCCCTCCTGCAGGGGGCTAGGTCAAGGTACTCTGGTGTGCAGAAATTGCATTTCGGCCTTCTCATGGCCTCGAGAAAGCTGCGCCATTACTTCCAAGCACACGAGATTATAGTTGTCACCCGCTTTCCGCTGAAGAGAATACTGCAGAATCCAGAAGCAACAGGCAGGATTGTCGAGTGGGCACTGGAACTGTCAAGCTTCGGTCTCAAATTCGAGAGCACTTCAACTATCCAAAGCAAAGCATTGGCGGAGTTCATAGCAGAGTGGACACCGACACCAGACGAAGAGATCCCAGAGACGAGCATCCCCGTCAAAGAAGCAAGCAAAGAGTGGCTGATGTATTTTGATGGTGCTTTCTCGCTGCAAGGCGCCGGTGCTGGCGCGTTGCTTATCGCGCCCACCGGAGAGCATCTCAAGTACATAGTCCAGATGCTCTTCCCCAAGGAGCAAGCAACCAACAATACTGCAGAGTATGAAGGTTGGCTCACCGGTCTCAGGATCGCGGCAGAACTTGGGATCAAGAAGCTCATTGTCAGGGGTGACTCGCAGCTTGTCGTCCGCCAAGTGAACAAAGATTACCAGAGTCCGTTGATGGAAGCGTACGTTGATGAAGTGAGGAAGCTAGAAGAGCGCTTTGACGGCCTGCAAATGGAACACGTTCCAAGAGCTGAGAACGACATTGCTGATGGCCTGTCAAAGTGCGCAGCACTTAAGTTACCTGTGGAACCAGGAACCTTTGTGCTCAACCTGACTCAGCCATCCGTAACACAGTCAACCGGACAGAGCAAGAAGAGGAAGTTGGTCTCCAGCGACTATCTTCCGGCAGAGCTCCTCGTAGCTGCCGCCAAGAAGGTCCCCAAGATCGACACCAAGAGTGCTGAGGAGCAGTCTGCTCCGGTAAACCCTAGGGTTTGTTCCGTAGAAGCAGGCGCTCCCGACATGTTTTGCTCCGCCAAGCTTGCCGGGGAACATCAAGCTCCGGCTGAGCCCCAGATCCTCGCCATAGAAGCGGAAGTTCCCGCAGTAGCAGATGTGCCTTCAGTCCTTGTTGTCGAGCCACAGGCTCCAGCATGGGCATAGCAGACTGTCCATTTCCTCCAGAACGGAGAACTTCCCGAAGAACAAGAAGAAGCAGAAAGAGTAGCCCGGCGCTCAAGTATGTACCAGTTCATCGACAACACACTATACAGAAGAGGGCGCAACGGCGTGAAATTGAAGAGCATTCCCCAGGAAGACGGACAAAAGCTGTTGGCAGAGATATATGGAGGCATATGCGGTCACCAAATTGGCGCAAGAGCACTTGCCGGCAAAGCATTCCGGCAAGGTTTCTTCTGGCCGACAGCCCTCCAGGATGCAACTGCACAAGTAACCAAGTGTGAAGCGTGCCAGTTCCATTCCAATCAGATACACCAGCCAGCTCAAGCTCTCTAGACATCCCTTTATCCTGGCCATTTTCGGTCTGGGGGCTCGACATCCTCGGCCCCTTCCCCCGAGCTGTCGGGGGCTTTGAGTACTTGTACGTCGCAATCGACAAGTTCACAAAGTGGCCGGAGGTGGAACCAGTGAGGAAGGTGACAGCACAGTCAGCAGTCAAGTTCTTCAGGTCGATTGTTTGCCGCTTCGGGATCCCCAACAGGATCATCACTGACAACGGTACGCAATTCACGAGCCGCGCCTTCATGCAATACGTCCAAGATCTCGGCGCCAAGGTCTGCTTTGCTTCTGTTGCTCATCCCAGGAGCAACGGTCAATCGGAGAGGGCCAATGCCGAAGTGCTGCGCGGGCTCAAGACCAGAACTTTCGACAGGCTGCACAAGTGCGGAAGAAATTGGATCGAGGAGCTGCCGGTGGCTCTTTGGTTGATCAGAACGACGCCAAATCGAGCCACTGGCCAGACACCATTTGCTCTAGTCTATGGAACAGAAGCAGTTACCCCCACGGAACTCGTGTACGGGTCACCTCGAGTGCTCGCTTATGATGAGCGTGAGCAAGAGCGGCTGCGTGAAGATGACGCGCTGCTCCTTGAGGAAGATCACCTTCAGGCTGCTGTGCGAGCCTCTCGCTACCAGCAAGCTTTGCGTCGCTACCATAGCCGCAAAGTTAAAGCCAGAAGCTTCGAGGAAGGCGACCTTGTTCTTCGGCACGCTCCGTCCGCCAAGAATCATAACAAGTTGTCGCCAAAGTGGGAAGGCCCTTACTGGGTGAGACAAGTCACGAGGCCCGGTGCTGTCCGCCTTGAGACCGAAGATGGCACTCCGGTGAGCAACTCCTGGAATATTGAGCATCTTCGTAGTTTTACCCGTAAGGCGTGGTTGTCGGACCCCGTCCGGCAACCACCCTTTCGTACAAGTCTTGCCGCTGTTGCATGTAATCCTTTGTACAAAGCCAGGCGCAGACCCTAAGCAGCAGTAAATGAAGCGCTGGCGCCCTAAGTTTTAGCATGCATGCTGAGTCGAGTCTCGTCCTTGGTTAGGGTTGATAGTGCCTAACAACTGCTAACCCCTAGCTTAGAGGTCGGGTCTGCGTCCTTTTTTTCCTGTTCTTTCATTTCGCTTGGTTCGCAGGGTTTTGCATATCCTGGCCAGACCGCTTAAGGACGAAGAAGAGAAGAAGGGCGGACCAGCATCTGGTCCCCGGCAAACCACTGTTGCCGGGGGCTGCAAGTACAAAGATTCGCCCGCGGCAAGCCAAACTTGCCGGGGGCTGCAATCCCAGATAAGTTTTTCATCCCTTGTCATGCATTCTCTTATGGACTGAGGAATGCGAAAATCTTGTTTCTTCCTAAAAAAAGTTGTCGTGCTCCCTTAACTCTGGGCTCCAGAGCCCGTTCCTGGGGCCAGTTCTGGTAGTAGACGCGGCGGCAAAGGGACGGAGTGAGGAGCCCGAACCCGCCTCATCCCTGCCTCCGCCAAAGGCGTGAGAAAGGTCGAGTGGCGCGGGAAGACGGCAGGGCCTGTTGCCGGGCAAAGAAGTGTCTATCTTAATGATATAAAGGATTCGCTCCTTGGCATGGGTTTTACCCGCGAGACAAATGGCCCGGCAAACATCCCCTTTTCAATAAAAAAAACATTCCGCTCAGGTACAGTTCAGAGAGAATGAAAAACATGAGAGATGGAATTACAAGCTTTAAATGCAACTAAAACCCGAAGGCTTACAAGTTAAAAAGAGATAAGGTGCCCGTAATCCCTTTCTTGTCTCTCTCCTCAGGAGGTAGGACAAGGAGGCGAAAAGGGCAAAAGGGGCGCCTAGACGAGCTACGGGTGGCAGAAGACACCAAGAGAACACCCCGGGGGCCGTCTGAAAGCTGGACGGTGACGGCGGCGCCGGAAGCAGGGCTCGACGAGGCGGCAGGACGTCAGCACACTGTCGAGGGTGCCGTGCCCTCGTACTCCGAGTTGACGGCCTTGCCGCCCGCCCTCTTCCTCTTCCGCAGCCTCCCTACGCCAGTCGCCAAGGAGACGACCCCGGGAAGCTCAAGGAGCCGGCGACACGGATGATGGGGTCGCCGGTGACATGCGGAGCCTCGACCGACGCCTAGTCGGACCCGTCATCCCGACGAACACTACCCTCGTCGTCGCTGTCGCTCCCCTCCTTGTCACTCTCGCTCGAGGAGGAGCCTTCGCTGTCGGAGGAGCTATCCACGCACCACCGGGCCCGGGTCCCGTAGCACCCGAAGACCTTGACGGAGAGGAGATCGCCCTTCATCAACTTAAAATGGAGGGTGAACCCCTCCATCAAGCTGTGGATACGGGCGAACGTCTTCCACCCTCGACCAAGATACATCACGCCGGGGGCTGGGGACTCAACGTGGACCCGCGTGCCGCTGATCCCGCAGCCCCTCATGCGCAGTCTTAGCGTCTCGGGTTGTTCCACCTCCATCACGTTTGCGAAGGGAGCCGGGAGACGGAGGCGACGACGAGGCGCCCGGCATAGCCTGACGAAGAACTCGCAAGGGTTGTCCCTGATGTGGACTGCCGTGAGAAGAGGAGCCGCTGGCGGAGGCGAGGCCGGCACGTCGCCCCGTCCGCCTCGTCCCCGAGCGCCTCAGCCTCGTCCACGACCTCGCCCCCTCCCCCTTCCCCTTACGGTTGGCTCTGCCACCGCGGGTGCAAGGGGAGGAGGGGCGCGTTGCCTAGCGGCGACCCTCACCGCCACCGATGAAGGACCAGGGTTCCCTTTCTCCATGGCGAATGGAGAGAGGGGATCAGAAGCTGAAGGGAAGCAAAGATGAAGGAGTGTGGGTTTCCGTCGCCCCCTCTTGCTCTTTATAAAGGAGCAGGGTGGGGGCTCGGCGGCCCCGCTCAGCCAATCAAGACGCAGGAAAAGCAGGCGACTGGGACCGGCCTGCTGCCTCGACCCGCGACGGCCCGATTTCCTGCCTCCACCGTCCGCGACTCCAGGTGCATGGGAGCCGCGTGGCTGGCGTGCAGGACCAAGGCGACGGATGAGGCGACCTTCCCTCACCCCGTGATCGTGGGGAGCGGACGCCTCGGAAACCGTGCCTCGGCCCCGTCCAGCAAGCGAGCCACGCCTCCACGCCTCCCTCCACTTATGGAGATGGCGCGAACGGTCCCCCTTTATCGCGACGTGACGCATGCCTGCGGGGCCCAGCCCCGCGCACGCTGCCCACGTCACGCACGCCTCTCCCCCCGATGCCGCATTCGACGCGTGCCGTTCGGGGAGGACGTGGTGGATGGAGAAGAAGATGCAGCGTGACCCAGGCTGCACGTGCCCGTGCACTGTTTTGGGCCTGGCCCAACAGCGCTCGGCACCGTGTATGGCCCAGGCCCGGGGGCTCCTGTCGGTGTACTAAAGTAGGGGTACCTTAGTACCCCGAACTTATGCATGGGCAGTCGTAGCACCCCGCGGCAAGGCTTGCCAGTCGATCGCCATAACTCTCCATGGTCTCTTTTTGGGCCATCCAAGAACAAAGTATTTGAGCCAAGGCCCCGGCAGGAGGAGCTTGCCGGGAAGGCCACCCGAAGAGAGCAAGGCCCCGGCAAGAGGAGCTTGCCGGGACGGCCGCTCGAAGCACAAGGCCCCGGCAAGAGGAGCTTGCCGGGAAGGCCGACCAGGGCACGACAAGAGACTTGCTGCGATGCGCCACGCGTCCCGGCAAGGACCGGTGAGCAACAAGCTCCCGGGCGCGACAAGGCATCAACCGCGGCAAGGCGCTTGCCGCGGCAAGTCACCACCCCGCGCCTGCGTTCCAGCTCATCCACCCACGCGTCGCTCTGGGGCCATTCCAGGCGTACGTGGCGAGAGGCTGCGCAGCCAGGGGCATGCGGTGGCGAAGCAACGCTGACAGGGTAGCCGTCGTGGCAAACGGTGGCGCCCCTGACGGTCCCTTTTCTGCACTGTTTGGGCGACCTAGACGGGCATTTAATGCCCTTGTCCCCTGCCGTCAGAGTTAGGTATGATAGCACTGTGCAAACAGCTGTACCCAACACAGCGTTTTCCAGTTTTACCCCCGCCTATGTTGCCACCTGTGGGTAACCCCTTGCGCATATAAAAGGAGGCCCCATGCGCAACGCGAAGGAAGGGAGCAAGGAGGCCACTCACGCTCGGTCTGATTAGTTGCCTGTGTGTACTGTAGCACTCAGCGCTCCCGAACAAGAACACAATACAAACCACAAAGCAGCAGTAGGGTTTTACGCATCCGTGCGGCCCGAAGCTGGGTAAACCCCTTCTGTGCATCGCCTCGATCCGCTCTTCGCGCGACCTCCGCCCCCCGCCGAACCAGAAAGGGGCTCGGTCCCCATAGGTGTTCGTGGAGGCAGATTTCCCCCGACACCACCCACACGCACAAGATCACTATTAGCAACTAGATGAAAATCTATATGCATGCTATGCGACAAACAAATGTAGCAATCAAGTGCAACAAACCAACTATGCTCTATACTGACGCATTCTAAGGCTCGTGCGGGCTAGGGCGTCCTACAGCCAGACCTGCTCTGATACCAAGCCTGCGGCACCCCGGCTCAGAGAAACCGGAACGCCTCATATTCCAGCCCAGAGATAGAGGAGAAGTCTTCTAGCATACAGCACTGCTTAGCATAGAACAAATCAGCTCTTTATTACACTCTATATGGGTACAAGGGGATTACATTGGCATGACGACACTACGCCTACCTCGGTTGCTCCATGCAAGCAGCCGAACAACACGAAGCATCGGAATAACTCTAGCAGCGGAACAACAAGGACGGTGATGAACTCCACTCCCCAGGGACTCTGACTAGAACGTTTATCCTAACTCACAAACAAGGGATCCATGACAAACAAGCAATCAATTCTGGCATGACCTGCAAACTGGCATGACATGCCAGGTCAGTACATTGAATGTACTTGCAAGCTCACAGCAACCAAGAGCAATCAAGACAAACAGCAGCATGGCAATTACAAATTTCTTAGCAATGATGAACATCATACTATCAGAAAAACATGGCATGTACAACATGATACAGCTAGAACAATATGAGCATTGCATGAATGTATGAACATGAGGATACTAGCATGCAACATGACGACGATATCATGCACCAACTTACTCTGCTCAGCTTACCTCGTAACCATCACATGCATAGGCTTACCATCACGGGCATCACACGATCATCTCAGTATCCAATCAAGCTTGGTATTACAATACCGGAGTAATCATTATATGACCACAAGGAGCTTGACCTTTACCCGCGATTCTCGCATAACACCACAAATATCCAACAACTTGGTATCCACGATACCTTCGTGATCCTCTCTCGATCACAACCAACCTCTTTCTCGTCATCGAACCAAGGTTGTTATAAAGCACATTATTATCATTACTGTTGACCCATAGTGTGACCAACTACGAACTGGGCCCATATCCATGGGCGCGGCTATCCATAGATTTAATACACACTCTACAGAGGTTAGCACATTGTACCCACACCACGGAACCCATGGCCTCATGCTCCCATTCGGGTGGACCAACAGCATTCTGACAAAACCGCTCTACTGCCATGACACTCTCCCGGCCACTCCGACCAACTCCCCTCTTGGGCTAAGTCATGGGTGGCCCCATGTCTACCAAAGACATCAACGGCCACCGTCGTGGCAAAACATAAACGGTCCCAAACGGGGACAAGGATCCATATAACAACAAAAGGCACACAAGGTTCATGTCCACCTACCTCATCAGGGTAGCACGCGCCCATAACCTTCCCTCTTTGGGGGCACCGGCGAGAGGCATGAAAATACACCGCATTAGGGCCTTCCCATAAAAGGCAAATGTGGTTGCATTGGTCAGCTCGATATGATGGCACCATGACACAGCCAATAGTTGTTCAAGTTCATTTAAGTCCGGTTAAACTTAAATGCAATAAGCCGAGCCATATTGAAATAACATGATGCAACTACAATGCATGAGCATGATATCAACATAAGCATGGAGGTGCAACATAATCATCGAGCATAACCACAATGAAACATTTAACCAAATGAGCATGGTAAACTGATGAGCATAACATTACACATGAGCATATCATGACCACTAGCATCATAAATAAATACCATGCAAGATCTTAACCAGAATACTACCAAGTAAGCATATAACCAACTGATTGCAAAGTAACATGCATAGCAACGATACTTGAGCACAGACGGTAAACATGCATCACAAAGAACACCTCTGCTACTACTATCAAGCATGACATACGACCAAAATTGTAGCAACTAGTACATGATAACCAGGTGCATAAAAACATAGCATGAAAGTGAACACAAATCCATAAGCATCACCGAAAAAATGATAACCATATCAAAACAAGCAGACATTTATTAAATATTCAAGTTCAAAACCATGGCTATAGCATGGCCATCATGCAAGTGGGTGATGTGTCTTGCCTGGGGATGAAGAAACCACCAGGGAGAAGTGCGGAAAGATCGCGGAAGGAATCGTCGGAAAAGTTTCTCTCTCGGAGGGGCTGAATAGGGGCAAGGTAAAAATGGTCATTTCCAGTATGTCAAACCATAGTTAAAATGATAGGAACAGAATGGGCTCGACGAGATGAAGATGTGGGATTTGGAATCACCTCAATCGGAGTTACGAGCAAAGAGTTATAGCACGACGAAGTTCAGGGACCAATCTATAAAATAACTGCTACAAACAGGCCCCTGGAGGGTAAAACAGGAAACGTATTTTAGAGAAATACGCTTTCAAAACTGAGGTAACGTATTTTGAGCCGAAGTAAGAAGAAACGCGCTTCCAGAATAGGAAAATGTATTCTGTTGAATACGTGTCCACTTACTCCACATGAGCAGCGGCGGGGCCGGGCTCCTGGGTCGCTGACGAGTGGGTACCGCCTCCTTCTCTCGCCTCCCTTCTCTTCCTTCTTTCTCCTCCTAACGGTGCTCAGAGGCAGGGCGAGGCCGGGCGAGGAGGGCGAGATCGGGTGCCGCAGCTCATGTCCGGCCGAGGCCCTGGCGACGCTCAGCGATCACGGGGAGGGGCGAGAACACGACAAGGCAGTGGCGCAATGGTCATGGAGCAGAGCAAGGAAAGGGGCACGGGGAGGAAGACGCCACGACGCGAATAGAGACAGTCGGCTACAGTTCGCCTGTGGACACGCTCTGTTCATGATGGAGACAGCTCGTCGGGGAAGCAAACGAAGGGGGAAATGGATCCAGGAGGACGGTGACAGCGCGGGGAACCCGCTAGACATGCACGGGCGCTCGAATGCGACGATCACGAGCTGGGCCAGAGCAAAGCGACGTCCTGGACACGCTCACAGCATGACAAAACGGTGGTCACCGCGCAGACTGGCATGACGAGGACAAGAGAGGTTGCCGTGATATGTCTGGTGATGAGTCCCTGCATCACTTAGTCAGAGAGAGGTGATGGATCAAAGAAAGGAGCTCTGGATCGATGGGATTCATCTCTAAAAATTTGATGTTGCAAACTGTTGCATGATGTTGTGGTGAGCAGAGAAGAGATAAGGGACAAAGCTCATGTCTGGGAGGTTTAGGGTAGAAGGGAAAAGAGTCATGTGAATTATGAAGGGATTTGGACAAGTAATTAATGAAGTTGCTTTACAACTACTTAATCTGGTCCAGAATTAAAAACAGGAAGAAGCACTCACTAAGAGTGATGAATTGGGTTGAAAATGAACATGGAAGGATGATTTGGGCATATGACAGTGCCATAAAAATTCCATGTCATTTGGCCAAGGCAAAATGGTACTTCCTTCGTACAGCACTTCTCTGGACAGAAACTTAGGAAAAATCCTGAGGGAAAATGGGTATATGAAATGAACCCAAATCTTGTGGAGATAGGTTATATGGGTAGGAGAAGGCCCTGGAAAATTTTCAGCAATAATGGAGCAAGATAAAATATACTTGCTTCACTAAATGAAATTTGGACAGAAACAAAGAATTGATGATAAGCTCACATGGATGCATTGGGTGAGCTCAAATCTTGAGGAGGCTGATGATATGATCATATGAAGGACCATGCAAAAATTCAACTCAATTGGATTAACCTAGCTAGTACTTCCTTCACAATGAATTCCCTCAGACAGGAACTTTGAAAAATCGCTCAGGAATATTTACTAGAAAAATTAAGTTGAATTTTGTCATGAGGCAATTATATGGACAGGAAAAGGTGTCCAAAAAGTTCGGGGTCAATTGGGCAAAGGTAAATAACACTTGCTTCACAAATTGCCATCTAGGGCAGAATAGGAAAGGAATTAATTGAGCATGATGAGGAACATAACAAATGAAATATTTTGCCATATTTGAGGAAGATATGACCCAAAAATATTATGAGAATTATTTGGGAATTTTAGGAGTGATGGAAATATAGGTTGCTTCACAACCTAGGGCAAAAGGATTATTCCTTTAATAGAAAAAGGAATATTCCCAATAGAAAGAATGTTAGGGTTTGGTCCAAGATGGAAATGGCAAGGTCTTGGGATGGATATGGGGATGACAAGCCACTCTGGAAAGAAACAAGAGGTCATCTTCTTTAGTTTCTAGACCACATAGCCACGGAAAAAGAAAGCTCAAGCAAAAACCTCAGAAAATCAAAAGAAAAAGAGAAGTCCAAAAATCAGGGTGTGACAACAGTCTGGGCAACGGACCCAGGGTTTGTTGCACCGACAGGAGCGCCCGGGCCTGGCCCGAACACGTTGTCGGGCATCGTCGGGGTAGGCCCTAACCAGTCCACAGGCAGGGGTGTAGAAGTGGCTGGCCCCTTGAGATCTTCTTTGCTTCTTCATTAACTTGAGCTTGGGCCAGTTTCTGGTTCTTCCGCGCATCGCGTAATGCCAGTCATGGTGGGGCCACCCTTGTAAGGGCCCGTGAATGACTTTTAACGCACAGGCGAGTAACTGCCAATTCACTCTTCCCACCATGCCCTTATGCTTAGCCACGTATGCTGCATGCATCAAGTGGGGTAGGTAACGGAGGCACATGGTGCGGGAGAGCATCAAGGCATGGGCCCGATCTTCTTGGATTCGTAGAGGAGGGCGGCGGTTACTCGTTGCGGGATCGGCTCCCTTCCCCGACCCGCCTATAAAAGGAGGGCGGGGGAGGAGCGGAGGCATTCATCCTCACATCCCTTCTCCTCCATCCTCTGCTTTCTGTTGGCCATGCCGAAGAGGAGGGCCCGGGCCAGACACGGGGCCATAGCTTGGATTTGGCGATGTCAAATGCTCATGCTGATGCGTGGGGAGTGAGACTGGTCCAGGCCCAAAAGAGGCGCGGCAGGCGAGCCGTCCGTGGTGTGGGAGATATCAAGCTTTCCCATTGTGGTGAAATGCTTCTTTCCTCTGTCTTGGTCGGTCGTCCGTCGGGGAGCATGGCATCTTGCCGTGAGCCACTGCCGCTTGTTGACCTGGCGACCAGGTTCTTGGAGCCCTCGACACCCGTCCAGGGTGCAGGGCTAGGGGTTGTTGGTAATCCCAGCATTGCTCCTTCCAGCGGAAACAGGGTTGACGCTAAAGAGAGTGGTCCCTTCCTGCCTACCAAGGTGGGGAGTGGTGCCCCCTGAGCCCCCTGGCCGTCTTGTCCATCGGTCGCTTCTCCGGGGAAGGTGCCAGACCAAGAGGTCGATGCTTCCCTGGAGCGGTGTTGATGAAGATGAAGCCAAGGAAGATGCAGAAGGCGGGAGGCAGGTCGTCAGGTTGGAGTACGATGGCACTAACGTGTTCGTCTTGTACTGGTGACCTGCCGCCTTGTCTTTCCATCCTTCCCCTCCCTTCCCTGGCACCGGCCTCCCGGTCGCTGGGAAGGGTTTGCTCTGTGGGTGCCTTCGCCTCCTCCAGCAGTCTTCCAGCTGAGCTCCAACGGCCCTCTGAAAGTGCAACCATCCCTCGGTGGTTTTGGTTATTCTTAACAAGATATAGCTCATTGAACTAATACTCTTTCAAGATGATCAATTTAGAAAGTTCAATGATTGGCATGGCATGGACTAGAGATGTGGACCCCTCAAAATGCTAAGGACACATATTGGCTCAAGCTCAAGACTCTACATTTTCATTTTAGTGATCCAAGATCACATTGAGTCCATAGGAAAAGCCAATACTATTAAGAGGGGATGAGGTGTTGCTTAATGGCTTGCTTGCTCAAAATGCTTAGTGATATGCTCCAAAAGCCCTCAACCACTTTCTCATATCCACATATGTCCCGAACCAAAAGTTAAAGTCAGCCCCACCAATTTGATCTATTCGGCGCCGCCGAGTTCATTTGACAAAGCCATAGCCAGAAACCCTAATCAGTTCGTTCTCACCGATAGGGATCTCGGTCTCACCGAGATAGGATTGCTAACTCTTTGTTTCCCATCGTAACGTTTCGGTCTAACCGGGATGAGCGATCGGTCCCACCGAGTTCGCCATGCAAACTCTCTGTTTCCTTTTCGTAACGTTTTGGTCTCATCAAAATGAGCGATCGGTCCCATCGAGTTTGCCAGACAAACTCTCTGTGTGCCTATCACAGAAATCGGTCTCACCAAGTTTATGTGATTGGTCTCACCGAGATTACGTTATGCCCTAATCCTAATGAAATCGGTCCCACCAAGTTGACATGTCGGTCCCACCGAAAATCCTAACGTTCACATTTTGAACTAAATCGGTCTGACCGAGTTTCTCGATTCGGTCCCACCGAGTTTGGTAAATTGTGTGTAACGGTTAGAGTTTGTGGGGAGGCTATATATACCCCTCCCTTCCTCCATTCATGGGGAGAGCTATCAGAACATGCCTACACTTCTATAATTCATTTTCTGAGGGAGAACCACCTACTCATGTGTTGAGACCAAGATATACCAATCCAACCACAAGAGTCTTGATCTCTAGCCTTCCCCAAGTTGCTTTCCACTAAAATCATCTTTCCAACAAATCCATATCTGTGAGAGAGAGAGTTGAGTGTTGGGGAGACTATCATTTGAAGCACAAGAGCAAGGAGTTCATCATCAACACACCATCTATTACCTTTTGGAGAGTGGTGTCTCCTAGATTGGTTAGGTGTCACTTGGGAGCCTCCGTGATGATTGTGGAGTTGAAACAAGGAGTTTGTACGTACAAGGAGATCGCCTACTTCGTGAAGATCTACCCTAGTGAGGCAAGTACTTCGTGGGCAATGGCCATGGTGGGATAGACAAGGTTGCTTCGTCGTGGACCCTTCGTGGGTGGAGCCCTCCGTGGACTAGCGCAACCGTTACTCTTCGTGGGTTGAAGTCTCCATCAACGTGGATGTATGATAGCACCACCTATCGGAACCATGCCAAAAATCTCTGTGTCTACATTGCGTTTGCTCCCTCCAACCTCCTCACCTTTACCTTCATATGCAATGATTTACATTCCGCTACTATACTCTTAGATTTGCTTGTGTAGGTTGATTGCTTGACTTGTGATAAGTTGCTAAAATCTGCCAAGACATAAGATTGGGAAAAGGCTAGATTTTTATTTGGTCAAGTAGTCTAATTACCCCCCCCCCCCTTCTAGACATACTTTCGATCCTACAAGTGGTATCAGAGCTTTGGTCTCCATTTGCCTTGATTTCCATAGCTTTGGTGATCATAGCCTTGGTTTCACAACCTAGGAGAGTATGGCGTCTAGCGAGGGAAATTACCACGGTAGAGGTCCTTACTTTGATGGTACTCATTTTGCTAGTTGGAAGCATAAGATGAAAATGCATATTCTTGGACATAACCCCGCCATTTGGGCTATTGTGTGTATTGGCTTGCAAGGTGAATTCTTTGCTAGGAGAGAACCGAACCATGAAGCTACCGCGGAAGAGTTGAAGATGCTTCAATACAGTGCTCAAGCTTGCGATATCCTCTTCAACGGATTGTTCCCCGAATAATTCAACAAAATCAACCGTCTTGAAAATGCAAAGGAAATTTGGGATATTTTGATTGATATGCACGAAGGTACCGAATCCATCAAGGAATCCAAATTGGATGTGCTTCAAAGTCAGCTTGTGTGGGGACCCCGACTCATAAGTCGTGATCACCGAATGCACGTGTACAGTGATCCCAGAGATCAATGCTCACTGAACACACAGAAGCTGAATAACAAGAGTCTTACATCCATACATACCGTATTACACAAGTAGGACCATTATGGTCAAGTCTTGAGCGTATCATCGCAGCGGAAATCTTCAACAACGCCTTGGACCCATGCCATCTGCCCTAACCCTACAGACATTCTGACTAGGAAGAGTCCTAGCTCGCATGTTCGTCACCGAAGTATTCTTCCATATATCTTGTTCTTTCATGCCTGGCCAAAAAAATAACCAGTGGCAAGCCAATGAGTACTTTGAATGTACTCGCAAGCAACCCAAGGGTGATAACAGAGTAATTATGCAAGGCACTGCTGCTAAATTGGCATTTTTGCGGAAAGCTAGTTTTTTTCTCATGCAAGTATGATCAACACTTATCAAGGATATGAATTGCAACAAGTATGAGGAGGTTACAGACATCAACATCTAGAGAGAGTTATGAACAACTCATGCTCAAGCTCCTCGTGACTTCCTCGCAAGTCACGTCAATAGATTTACCAAACCGTGTTGTTTATCATAAACATATGGACGTAGTCTAAGTAGCACCACCCAACTGTCCTTGACCGTGGACACGGCTATTCGAATAGTTTTACACTCTGCAGAGGTTGCACACTTTAACCACAAGATCCGGGGAACTTCCATTTCATCCACGACCCGCGGTACCTCAAGTACCCGGGGTAAGCACCCGATCACTATCTTTCCCTAGACGACACTAACAAGGAGTCCACTCGTTGTTCCGTATCCTCACGATGTACATCATACGAGACTCACTCGAGATCGTATCATCCGAGAGGGGACACAACGGTGTATCCGGTGCCCTGTGAAAACAGTCATGGCCGCCCTACCTGGCACGACCCCGTCCCAAGAGAGTGCACCAACAACTCTCCCGTCACTAGTAATGCGGGCTCCAAGCTAGTATCGGCCTAGGTAATCAATAATGCCCTTTCCCATATAAGGGTAGAGTGGTCGCGCATGTTTGGTTGGGACGGTCGACAAATCTTAAATCTAATCTGTCTTTGTAAACAACACTTTTATCAAGCCTCGGTACACTACTTCTCCACCAAGTAGTGACCTAGTTCATCATCATCTCCCAGGGGCATTAGTGGCACCCACTGGGGTTGTTTGCAAGTATGTCAAACCACACTTGTTTCTTTCCATGCATAACCCTGACCCACTTTGCGTAGCCATCTACTATAGCATATTTCTACAACCCACCAACACAACTCTAAGCAAGGGTAGAGTCATGAACCATGCCAACGGTGTATGCAACGGAGGCAAGCCTAGCAAGGTTGCCATTCAAGATATATATCATGCACTCGATGAAACAATGAAAATGCTATTATGATGAAAAGTGGTTCATCATGGTCAAAGGGTTGCTTGCCTGGTTCATCTGAGTCTTCAAGTCTTCTGGTCCTTCTCCAAGTACTCCGTCTACTTCGTCAACTAACGTCGGAAACAATCATAATAAGCAACACAACAAGGCAGGAAATAAAAGTACTCTAAAAATGATAGTTGGACTTTTCTAGGATACCTATGGTCATATGAGGAATGACCTAGGTGATTTCATTGGAAGTGGATCAATGGATATTTCTAAACATTTCGATATGATGGAATCAAGGGGTTTATGGAATTGCAAGAAGTGTACAGAAACATATTTTTCAAAAATGAGCAAAGGCACCCATTTAACAAAGGATGATTTTAGAAGCATCTAGGAATTGGTTTCACTGGATTTGGAGTTGAAATGATTTTCCTATGAATTTGCAAAGTTGGTAAATATGAAGAAATGGCTCATTATTTTATGTGGTGCAGAAAGTATTAGTAAAAATGTTCAAAAACTAAGTTTGAACTTTGGAACATCTAGGAATTTAAATCATGGAATTTGGATAAAAAATGGGCTCTCTGTGATTTTCTAAAGTTCATCACAGAAATGGAAATTGGGGTTTTGATAAATATTTATGAAGAGAAAGTTTCTAGAAAAATGTGCAAATAGCACCATGTGAAAGATCATGATTTATGGAGTCATAAGAAATTTGGATCATCAAATTTGGAGTCCATTTGAATTGTTTATGGATTTTACAAGTCTACAGAAAAAGAAAAAGGAAAGGGATTTACCTAAATAGGCTGGATCTAGGGTGGCAGCAGCGTGCACTGGGCGAGATTTAGCGGGGCAGTGCACTGGGCCTGGCCCAGTCTCTCGCGCGCGCCCGCTGGGAGGCCACGTCGAAGGCGGCCTCGCGGAATACGTCTTCGCTCGGGGGAGGCGGTTAAGGCCGAAGCCGTCTCCACTTAAACCGCGCGGGGCCCTCTGCCAACGTCGTTGACCTGCGGGTCCCGCTCCAACTCTCTCTCTCCCGCCTCCTCCTTCTTCCTCCCGATGGGCAGAGGCAGGGGACAGGTGGCGAGCACGCCGGCGACGATTCCGGCCGCTCTGCTGCGCCCGGGGCAAGGCCGGTGGTCTGGGCGGATGCCCCGTTCCACGCCGCGCCCAGAGGTGGTTGCGCTGGATGCGGGGAGCGCCAGACTTGGGCGGAGCGTCGGCCATGGCGGAGACCGGCGACGGCGACAATGGGCACGGCGAGGCAGACATGGGGAGGAGGTCCTAGTGTGCGGGAGAGGATTCTTGGGGTCGTGGGAGTCCTCGGGATGGGTCAGTGGGAGCGGGAAAGCAACGATAGCTCGGCTATGCCCGAGGGCACGACGGCCGCACTCCGGTCATGGATGTGGGAAGAGGGCACAAGGGGGAGATTGGGCATGTCCGAGAGGTTCACGAGAGTGATGGGGGTCCAGCAGAGGAGAGGAAGAGCTCGGGGGAAGGCTCTATATAGGGGGGCACCAGTGCACCATGGGCACGGTCCAGGCCGCGCTCGGGTGAGCTCGAGGAGGGAGACAGAGGGCAGGGGAGGAGGGGCCCGATAGCATTGCGTGTCATGGACGTCGAGGTGACCTCGGGGGACACGAGGGGGAGACCCTAGGTGGCCGGAGGCGGTTGGAAGGGGGCGGCTACAGTGCGGGAGCGCACTGTAGCACGCTCCAGAGTATGCAAATGGCCGGCATGCCATTTTTTGGCAATGTGGGTAGTGCTTGGGGGTAGTAAAGAAGTGTGGAGAGGCATTGGATGCCCTGGAGAGCCAGTAGGAGAGGAGAGAGGTTGATGGAGAGAGAGAAAGAGGCTGTCCAGAGAGAGAAAGTGAGGGTTTCACCCCCAAATAATTGAGCTATACTGCAGCCATTGTTACTGGAGGTAGAGGAGGTCTAGGAGGGGCTGTGGTAAAAAGATAGGGTCACGGAGATTAGTGGAAGTGGTCAAAAATGGAATTTTGGAAAAGTGTCAGAAGGTGTTTGATAATGGTTTGGGCAAGTAGATGATTTCCATTTTCCATGAGACTCTATAGGGTGAAATGAAACATATAATTAGGGTGTTCCACCAAATTTGAGCTCATTTGGGCAAAGTTGCCAATGTAACTTTGGTAAACCCTAGAAATCAGCATAAATGGCCTTACCAAGATTTAGTCATGCAAATCTATTCTCCTTGATGCACCACTTGGTGTAGTGGCCTCATTTGTCCATGTGAAGATGCCCACAAAAGTTGTCAAGGAGAGAAAGTTGGCAGTACAAACTTGTTCAAATTTGATTCTAGTCAGAGAGGGTTTTGGGGTACTTTGATCAAGATAAAATTCTCTCCAACTTGTGCCATTTGGTCTAGATGCATTATTACACCATTTGAGAGTGTGCACCAAGTTTGAGAGCATTTGGACATGTTTGACAGTGCAAAGTTGTTCAAACTTGAAAAAGGACAGAAGTGGTTTTGATTGGGTTTCATGGGGTTATACCATTCTTCATGACATGGTACTTGGCAAGATCATCAAAAATGTCATATGTGACATGTTAGAATTTTCTTGGATTTTTGTGAAAATATTTCCTGTAGAAATATTTGAAATCCTTGAAATGAGTAGAACTGGTTTTGGGAGGTTTTGCCCAATATTTTGATCATGACCATGTGTTGAAACTCATATATATGGAAAATATATGTCCATTGAGTCTCCCTAATTTTTCTCAATTATTTTTAAAGCTTTTAAATAATTTTAACCTAATTAAGATCATTTCTGGACTTAAGAAAAAGCCTTTAAATAAAATAGGAAAATAACTTTTAAAATTATATTTTTGTGGTTTCTGGGTAACCTATATCTAATAGGAGTCAAAAATATTTCTCGAAAGATTTTTACTGCCCTTAATTAAGTACTTGCAGTGCAATCCTCAATCAAGGGATTTTTGGAAGAACTAATTTTTGAAAATACTATTTGGCCAAATTATTTTTGTAAGAAAATACTATATTGCACTATACACATGGCATGGTCATTGGGAAGAGGTTTTGGATCAAGGAGAAGGAGTATAAGAGTTGGAGGATTTATTTGATTTTTAGAGAACTTGCAAACAACTCACAAAAATCAAATCAAGCAAAGTCCAAAACACTCAAAAGTTTTTGTCAAACCACATTTTATCATGATTTATTAGCTTAAGTGTTGTGGCATGAAAATCAGGGTGTGACAGACCTACCCCCTTACAAGAATCTCGTCCCCGAGATTCCCAGACTAAGCGCGGAAAGGAATATGGAAACTTGGATCTGGGGTAGTCTTCACGTCCTGATATTGCTTCTGCTTCCGTTTGGTGCGCCATTGAACCTTGAAGTACTCGATGGCGTGGCTTCGTGTTTGTCGTCCTGCTTGATCCAGATTGTAATTGGGGTTTCTCGCGTAGGTCATATAGGGCTGGAGGTCGATGGCTCGCGGTCGATGTCCTTGTAGACACCGGGCTAGTTAGGAAGTTGGAAATGTTTCCGGAGTGGTGTCGTGTGGAAAAACGTTGTGCACAGTAGGTAACTCAGGTGGTAACTCCAGCTGGTAGCCGTCTACTCTCCGTCTCGAAGTGATCTCAAAAGGGGGGTTGTTGAATCTTGGAGTGATCTCGAAGAGGGCCGATGAATCTTGGCGCGGATTTCCTTGTCATGAAAATGCTTGGTTCCCTTGAGAGAAGTGGCTTGCAGATATGCCTGGTCTTCGATGCGGGGGTTTACTTCTTGACGATGGTGGTTGGTGTAGTTCTTCCTCCTTGGCACGGCGGTCTTCAAATGTTCCTTGACTAGCTAAACGGTTCTTCTTCCGTCTTCGGGTAGGCAAGTATGTCATCAAGGAAAGATGGCAACTAACTTGTCCGAGTACTCCGTGAAGACTTGCCCACGGGGTACATAGGGTATAGGTTGGGGTATTGGTGGTGGTCATGGTTGGGTATTGGCCAAGGTTTCCTTGTCCTAGAGCCAAAGCCCATGGTTGTGATTCCGACCATATCGTGGCTTGGTGGGGCTTAAGGGTTTCAAGGATTCTAGTGTGCGAGCGAACGGTTGTCACCTTATCCTTAAGCATGGTTCCTAAGATGCCAATCGTTCTATCTAGTCCTTTAAAAAAATAACCTTATACCACCGAAAGCATCAACTCTTGTAGGTCAGCTCCAATCATCACTGATGCTATTATTATCCTCATGACTCCCAAGGGGAGGTCTAACAAATCTATACATGTCAACTATCCCCAAACTCATATGTATGGCTACCCCTAAAAAAATCCATGGGTAGAGCATATAAGCTGCCAAGCTTGAAGTTAATCACCACAATTCGAGTGCTCAGTCTATTGATCCAAGGTCCATGATAAAGCATCTCTATCCTAAGGAAACACATCGTAAGTCACTCCAAGATCTTGTTTCCTTCCTATGAATTAAGTCCAATAGCCCATTAACTTCCATTAATCGCAACATAATCCATTTAATTCTATAAATCCAATGTTTATGGTGTTCCACATGATCTTCTAATGTCCTATGATCCTCATATACTTGAAAAGGGTTATCTTTACTATAGCCAGTCCATCAGTTCCCATTATCATGATCAAGTAAACTCCAAGATCAAGCTCATACATATCCGTAGATAAACTCCGACAATTAATCCAATCTCCTAGTTTATTGTCCTCCAAGAAGCATGGTATCATAATCGAGATAACCAGTCTAAATCCAATTTACTCCGAACCATGTAGACTTACTCACCACCTATACTCAACTAGGATCACCTATTTAAATCCAAATATCATGTCCAACGGGAATTCCTATGTGTTTATCCCAAGTCCTTATTGTAATGCCAAACATCTCCTATCAATATCCCTGGCTAAGTCAAAACCTTATACTTCCAAGAATTTCATCTTGCGATATAATTGTCCTACAAAATCCAATTTATCCAGGGGAAAGCTATGCTACTCTATAATCATGATCCAGCCATGTTCATCTACCAACATGAAAGCCTCATAATCCACCAAATAGTCTCAGATGATTCCTCAAAGTCATTGATATAAACTCATCAAGTCATTTGTCCTCTATTCCTATATCCTTAAACTGGTCTTTCCTATGGCATCGTCAGTTCTGGTGATGTATTAGGATGATAATGTGCTTGTTCACCATGTCCACTAGTTCCATAATGAACCCAGTGTTGTGCAAGGTCTACAGAGGCTTAACTGGTTCTCTTGCAATTCTATGGGTTAAGCACATGGTTATGGACTCGAGCTGGGGTATCTCATGAGGTCTTGAAGGGTCTAGAAATGGGTTTCTATTCTGGAGGGTTAAACATAACTCTACGGGGTTTCACTTGGTCGAGGAGGTTGCAACAAAAAGTCTTCAGTGCTAGTTGGCTGCCGAGGTGGAATTTTTGGTGCATCTCGTCTTGCTACCCTTCAGTTGATGAGAGGGATGAGAGGGAGGAGTAGCATAGAGGAGGGGAATGCCTAAAAGGGGGTTCTCTAGTGCAGGTGCAAACAAACAAGTGCCAAAAAGGGCCAAACACAAACAACAAAAAAAGGTAGGTGATATAGTCACGTACTTGTTGCCTAGGGAAAAAGTTGTGACCTATCTTAAAACACAAACAAATAAAAACAAGCAACACACAGTCATGGTTCTATTCGAACCATCATGTGGACTCGACTGCGCATAGGGGGTACACGACTCATCCTACCCTAGGGGTTCTCGGACTAAGTAGTCATGCTTTACTTCGTGCCTCATGCAGTCTTCTGGATTTTTCGTCAGGTGTCGCTATGTCTTTTGTAGTTGTTTGATGAAATGATCCGGGTTGGCCTGAAGAATCTTCAACACTTCTCGCCTGATGAGGTGATGGGGTGAAGGTGGCTCCTCGTAGCCGGCGTTAACTTGGTGTCCTCTTGTCTTCTTAATCCTGACGATCCCGTTTTGTCTTTTAAGGCGTCCATGGTACCAGGTAGGTAATCCTTTATGCAGTGACATTAACAAGGCATAGTAGAGGTCCAACATGTCGGTTACGTTGATGACAACATCGACACCAAGGACGGGGGATGAAGAGAACCGTTTTCCTGCTCACTATAGTGAGGTGGACCAAATGGCGAGGTTCTCATCCACCGGTGGTTGTCGATACAATAACGGTAGTGACAGGGTTACCCTATTAGCGATGTATATCATGATCTTGCATATCCTATGCCCTGATCGTCGTAGGCTAAGTTTGCATCATCTTGGGGCAGTGTCAAGGGTGTCACCATCTCCTGGGTCTTCAGGTCCTCATCCCTCGAGGATGTATCTTTTGTTGGTATCGTCTTGTTGTGATGTCGCCAATCTTGTGTTTAGGAGATGTGGGTGAATGTCTAGCAAGTCATCTTCCTTCTAAATTTATCCACGAGGATTACAAGGAATCCAGTGGTCAGGGGCATAAGGGTTCTAGCGACCAAAGGTTTTGAAGGGGAAGAGATCAATAAGGAAAGTATACCTTAGTTTTCGAAAAACTGAGAAGGGAAGAGAAGTATAGATAGTTTTTGAAAACTAGTAGTAGTTTTGGAAATAGTTTTACCCTAACTAACGACCATGCTAACTAAGGCTTCCTACAATCAGGATGGCTCTGATACCAGCTCTGTGGGGACCCCAACTCATAAGTCGTGATCACCGAATGCAAGTGTACAGTGATCCCAGAGATCAATGCTCACTGAACACACAGAAGCTAAATGACAAGAGTCTTACATCCATACATACCGTATTACACAAGTAGGACCATTATGGTCAAGTCTTGAGCGTATCATCGCAGCAGAAATCTTCAACAACGCCTTGGACCCATGCCATCTGCCTTAACCCTACAGGCATTCTGACTGGGAAGTGTCCTAGCTCGCATGTTCGTCACCGAAGTATTCTTCAATATATCTTGTTCTTTCATGCCTGGCCAATAAAATAACCAGCGGCAAGCCAATGAGTACTTTGAATGTACTCGCAAGCAACCCAAGGGTGATAACAGAGTAATTATGCAAGACACTACTGCTAAATTGGCATTTTTGCGGAAAGCTAGTTTTTTTCTCATGCAAGTATGATCAACATTTATCAAGGATATGAATTGCAACAAGTATCAGGAGGTTACAGACATAAACATCTAGAGAGAGTTATGAACAACTCATGCTCAAGCTCATCGTGACTTCCTCGCGAGTCACGTCAATAGATTTACCAAACCGCGTTGTTTGTCAGAAACATATGGACGTAGTCTAAGTAGCACCACCCAACTGTCCTTGACCGTAGACATGGCTATTCGAATAGTTTTACACTCTGCAGAGGCTGCACACTTTACCCACAAGATCCGGGGAACTTCGGTGTCATCCACGACCCGCGGTACCTCAAGTACCTGGGGTAAGCACCCGATCACTATCTTTCCCTAGACGACACTAACAAGGAGTCCACTCGTTGTTCCGTATCCTCACGATGTACATCATACGAGACTCACTCGAGATCGTATCATCCGAGAGGGGACACAACGGTGTATCCGGTGCCCTGTGAAAACAGTCATGGCCGCCCTACCTGGCACGACCCCGTCCCGAGAGAGTGCACCAACAACTCTCCCGTCACTAGTAATGCGGGCTCCAAGCTAGTATCGGCCTAGGTAATCAATAATGCCCTTTCCCATATAAGGGTAGAGTGGTCGCGCATGTTTGGTTGGGACGGTCGACAAATCTTAAATCTAATCCGTCTTTGTAAACAACACTTTTATCAAGCCTCGGTACACTACTTCTCCACCAAGTAGTGACCTAGTTCATCATCATCTCCCAGGGGCATTAGTGGCACCCACTGGGGTTCTTTGCAAGTATGTCAAACCACACTTGTTTCTTTCCATGCATAACCCTGACCCACTTTGCGTAGCCATCTACTATAGCATATTTCTACAACCCACCAACACAACTCTAAGCAAGGGTAGAGTCATGAACCATGAAAGTATCAACGGTGTATGCAATGGAGGCAAGCCTAGCAAGGTTGCCATTCAAGATATATATTATGCACTCGATGAAACAACCAAAATGCTATTATGATGAAAAATGGTTCATCATGGTCAAAGGGTTGCTTTCCTGGTTCATCTGAGTCTTCAAGTCTTCCGGTCCTTCTCCAAGTACTTCGTCAACTAACGTCGGAAACAATCATAATAAGCAACACAACACGGCAGGAAATAAAAGTGCTCTAAAAATGATAGTTGGACTTTTCTAGGATACCTCTGGTCATATGAGGAATGACCAAGGTGATCTCATTGGAAGTGGATCAATGGATATTTCTAAACATTTCGATATGATGGAATCATGGGGTTTATGGAATTGCAAGAAGTGTACAGAAACATATTTTTGAAAAATGAGCAAAGGCACCCATTTAACAAAGGATGATTTTAGAAGCATCTAGGAATTGGTTTCACTGGACTTGGAGTTGAAATGATTTTCCTATGAATTTGCAAAGTTGGTAAATATGAAGAAATGGCTCATTATTTTATGTGGTGCAGAAAGTATTAGTAAAAATGTTCAAAAACTAAGTTTGAACTTAGGAACACCTAGGAATTAAAATCATGGAATTTGGATAAAAAATGGGCTCTCTGTGATTTTCTAAAGTTCATCACAGTAATGGAAATTGGGGTTTTGATAAATATTTATGAAGAGAAAGTTTCTAGAAAAATGTGCAGATAGCACCATGTGAAAGATCATGATTTATGGAGTCATAAGAAATTTGAATCATCAAATTTGGAGTCCATTTGAATTGTTTATGGATTTTACAAGTCTACAGAAAAAGAAAAAGGAAAGGGATTTACCTAAATAGGCTGGATCTAGGGAGGCAGCAGCGTGCACTGGGCGATATTTAGTGGGGCAGTGCACTGGGCCTGGCCCAGTCTCTCGCGCGCGCCCGCTGGGAGGCCACGCCGAAGGCGGCCTTGCGGAATACGTCTTCTCTCGGGGGAGGCGGTTAACGCCGGAGCCGTCTCCACTTAAACCGCGTGGGGCCCTCTGCCAACGTCGCTAACCTGCAGGTCCCGCACCAACTCTCTCTCTCTCTCCCGCCTCCTCCTTCTTCCTCCTGATGGGCAGAGGCAGGGGACAGACGGAGAGCGCGCCGGCGACGATTCCGGACGCTCCGCTACGCCCGGGGCCAGGCCGGTGGTCTGGGCGGATGCCCTGTTCCACGCCGCGCCCAGAGGTGGTTGTGCTGGACGCGGGGAGCGCCAGACTTGGGCGGAGCGTCGGCCATGGCGGAGACCGGCGACGGCGACAATGGGCACGGCGAGGCAGGCATGGGGAGGAGGTCCTAGTGTGCGGGAGAGGCTTCTTGGGGTCGTGGGAGTCCTCGGGATGGGTCAGTGGGAGCGGGAAAGCAACGATGGCTCGGCTATGCCCGAGGGCACGACGGCGGCACTCCAGTCATGGAGGTGGGAAGAGGGCACAAGGGGGAGATTGGGCATGTCTGGGAGGTTCACGAGAGTGATGGGGGTCCAGCAGAGGAGAGGAAGAGCTCGGGGGAAGGCTCTATATAGGGGGGCACCAGTGCACCATGGGCGCGGTCCAGGCCGCGCTCGGGTGAGCTCGAGGAGGGAGACAGGGGGCAGGGGAGGAGGGGCCCGATAGCATTGCGTGTCGTGGACGTCGAGGTGACCTCGGGGGACATGAGGGGGAGGCCCTATGTGTTCCGGAGGCGGTTGGAAGGGGGCGGCTACAGTGCGGGAGCGCACTGTAGCGCGCTCCAGAGCGTGCAAATGGCCGGCATGCCATTTTTTTGGCAATGTGGGCGCGGCCACTGATGTCTGGTAGTGCCTGGGGGTAGTAAAGAAGTGTGGAGAGGCATTGGATGCCCTCGAGAGCTAGTAGGAGAGGAGAGAGGTTGATGGAGAGAGAGAAAGAGGCTGTCCAGAGAGAGAAAGTGAGGGTTTCACCCCCAAATAATTGAGCTGTAATGCATCCATTATTACTGGAGGTAGAGGCGGTCTAGGAGGGGGCTGTGGTAAAAAGATAGGGTCATGGAGATTAGTGGAAGTGGTCAAAAATGGCATTTTGGAAAAGTGTCAAAAGGTGTTTGATAATGGTTTGGGCAAGTAGATGATTTCCATTTGCCATGAGACTCTACAGGGTGAAATGAAACATATAATTAGGGTGTTCCACCAAATTTGAGCTCATTTGGGCAAAGTTGCCAATGTAACTTTGGTAAACCCTAGAAATCAGCATAAATGGCTTTACCAAGATTTAGTCATGCAAATCTATTCTCCTTGATGCACCACTTGGTGTAGTGGCCTCATTTGTCCATGTGAACATGCCCACAAAAGTTGGGGTCAAGGAGAGAAAGTTGGCAGTACAAACTTGTTCAAATTTGATTCTAGTCAGAGAGGGTTTTGGGGTACTTTGATCAAGATAAAATTCTCTCCAACTTGTGCCATTTGGTCTAGATGCATTATTACACCATTTGAGAGTGTGCACCAAGTTTGAGAGCATTTGGACATGTTTGACAGTGCAAAGTTGTTCAAACTTGAAAAAGGACAGAAGTGGTTTTGAGAGGGTTTCATGGGGTTATACCATTCTTCATGACATGGTACTTGGCAAGATCATCAAAAATGTCATTTGTGACATGTTAGAATTTTCATGGATTTTTGTGAAAATATTTCCTGTAGAAATATTGAAATCCTTGAAATGAGTAGAAATGGTTTTGGGAGATTTTGTCCAATCTTTTGATCATGACCATGTGTTGAAACTCATATATATGGAAAATATATGTCCATTGAGTCTCCCTAATTTTTCTCAAATATTTTTAAAGCTTTTAAATAATTTTAACCTATCTAAGATCATTTCTGGCCTTAAGAAAAAGCCTTTAAATAAAATAGGAAAATAACTTTTAAAATTATATTTTTGTGATTTCTGGGTAACCTATATCTAATAGGAGTCAAAAATATTTCTGGAAAGATTTTTACTGCCCTTAATTAAGTACTTGCAGTGCAATCCTCAATCAAGGGATTTTTGGAAGAACTAACTTTTGAAAATACTATATTGCACTATACACATGGCATGGTCATTGGGAAGAGGTTTTGGATCAAGGAGAACGAGTATAAGAGTTGGAGGATTTATTTGATTTTTAGAGCACTTGCAAACAACTCACAAAAATCAAATCAAGCAAAGTCCAAAACACTCAAAAGTTTTTGTCAACCCACATTTTATCATGATTTATTAGCTTAAGTGTTGTGGCATGAAAATTAGGGCGTGACAGCTTGACAAGTTCAAAATGAAGGATGGTGAAGGTGTCGCTGAAATGTACTCTAGGCTTGCTCTCGTCACAAATGAGATTGTCGGCTTAGGGAGTGGAGAGATGACCGACAGATTCATCATCAAGAACATCTTAAGAGCCTTGGATGGAAATTATGATCCCGTGTGCACATTGATCCAAATGATGCCCAACTAAAAAGATCTCAAGCCAACCAAAGTCATTGGTAGAATTGTTGCTCATGAGATGTCACTCAAGGATAAAGAAGAGCCTCACAACAAGTCAAGTGGTGCTTACAAAGCTTCATGTGGTGCTCCTACATCATCAAGTGAGAAACAAACCTTCAATGAGGAATTAATCCTAATGGTGAATAATTTCAACAAGTTCTACAAGAGTAGAAGCAAGGAAAGAAGTTCCAAGTCAAGGTCCTACAATGACAAAAGATCTTCTAGTCGTGAGCGAAATTGCTACAATTGTGGAAGACCCGGACACTACTCCAGTGAGTGTACGGATCCCTACAAAAGAAGAGAAGACTTGCCTAAAAGGATAAGTAAAAGAGAAGAATCACCTCCAAGAGAGAGAAGGAGTAGAGATGATCGTTATGAACAAAGAACCTCTCGCAGAAGCAAGGATTCGGAAAGGAAGGACAAGTCATCAAGGAGCTACACAAAAAGAAAACATCAAGCTCGCGTTGGTGAATGGGTATCCGTCTCCGACTCCGATCATCACTCCGAGAGAAGTTATCACTCTGACTCCAAATATACTCAAGATGAAGGTGTTGGCGGTCTACCACTTGTGTCAACCAACTCCTATGACATATTTGACTCACCAAATGAAGGAATTGGTAGATGCTTCATGGCTAAAGGCCCAAAGGTATCACACCCCGAGTATGTTGATTTCAATAGTAATGAAGATGATTTGCTTGGTGATGATGATTTACTTGTTGACAACTCTAGTGATGAAAACTATGATGAACTTGCTATTAATCATGCTAATCAAGATAAAACAAACGACGATGATAAGAAGGAGATTGAGCATCTAACTAACGATTTAAACACTCTTAAGTTATCTCATGAAACTACCTTGGAAGATCATCGAGAACTTTTAAAGACTCATGAGAAGCTACGCTTTGAAAAGCTCAACCTTGAGCAAGAGAATGGGTTTCTTAAAGGCAATCAATGATGATCTTCATAAGAAAAGTTCTTCTTACATTGCCAAGCATTTACTCTTGTCTACTTACATGCCACAAGTAAAATCTAGCAACAAGAACAAGAAAGATTTTTCTTCTAGTAATAACAATAATCATGTTAAATCCAATGATGTTGCTTCTAGTAGTTCTCTTGATTCCACTAATGATTCTCTTAGCCAAGTTACACTTGAGCAAGAAAATAGCTTATTGAAGGGAATTGTAGAGAAAGGTGTTTACAAGAGCCTTGCCGAAAGTAAGCAATTTTAGGAAATTGTATGCAAGCAAGGAAGGCACCGAAAGAATCAAGGTGTTGGTTTTGAATGAAAGTTCAATGCCAATGGAGTTGAGCGGGAAGAACATCAATGCCCCGAGACAAAGTTTGTTCCTCAACAAGAGAAGTATGATCCTACTTCCTTCAAGGGAACGCAAACTCAAGATGATCTTCCACCACAAGACCACAAGCAAAAAGGCAAGGACAAGCTTCAAGAGGAGATTGATGCATTTGAAGAAGCTCCCAAGGCCTTGGTCCAGTGGGTTCCCAAGACTACATCAAGTTCTACTTCATAAAGTATGACTACAACTCCAAGGATTCCCATCAAGTAGATGTAGATCCCGAAGAAGAAGAACTAGAGTGTTCTTGAGGGTGACTCCGCCAACATACTTCACTCATATCATTTTGGCGAGAACAAGTGCAAACAACTTCCACATCATGCACTAGTTCAAGGAGTCACAAACCCTATTGTTGGTAAGACAAGGGACAAGGTAACCTAATGCATTCATGGACATCATCTTGTGTGAACTTCACTCTATGTTTATGGTTGTCGGTGTCAAAACCGGTGGATCTTGGGTAGGGGGTCCCGAACTGTGTGTCTAGGTGGATGGTAACAGGAGACAGGGAACACAATGTTTTACCCAGGTTCGGGCCCTCTTGATGGAGGTAAAACTCTACGTCCTGCTTGATTAATATTGATGATATAGGTAGTACAAGAGTAGATCTACCACGAAATCAAGGAGGCTAAACCCTAGAGGCTAGCCTATGGTATGATTGTTGTATGTTGGAGTTGTCCTACGGACTAAAACCCTTCGGTTTATGTAGACACCGGAGAGGGTTAGGGTTACACAAAGTCGGTTACAATGGTAGGAGATCTGAATATCCGCATCGCCTAGCTTGCCTTCCACGCCAAGGAAAGTCCCTTCCGCACACAGGACGAAGTCTTCAATCTTGTATCTTCATAGTCCAGGAGTCCGGCTGAAGGTATAGTCCGGCTATCCGGACACCCCCTAATCCAGGATTCCCTCAGTAGCCCCCGAACCAGGCTTCAATGACGACGAGTCCGGCGCGCAAATTGTCTTCGGCATTGCAAGGCGGGTTCTTCTCCAAATTCCGTGTACCTGTTGAATAATGTCCGGTTTTTATAATATAGCGCTCCTTGGCTTCCACGCCGAATAATGTCCGTCTTCCACGTGTCAAACGAATACGAAAAGTCTGGGTGTTTTTACATTTACACCCTCAGCCTCGTAAATGAGCTGCCTATTTAAAGGAATGGGGATTTAGATCCAAACCGCACCTTCTCCCTTCCGTGAGTGTTCATCAGAGCGCATCCGACAAAGGTCCATTCCACCATGGCCAGCCGTCGCAGCTCCTCCTCTTGCCCTTCCATCCCTAAGCCCGGAGACTGGGAGAGGTGCTCCATCCCGCATAGTGAGTTAGTATCGCTCCAGACCAAGGGATTCCTCCCTCCGGCCTACATGGTCCCGGTTCAAGCCGGACTCGCCACCTATAATGGTGGAGAGCAGGCGGAGAGTGCCCCTGCTCCCTCTAAAGGAGAGCGGGTATGCCTGGTCCCTTATCTAATAAGGGGCTTAGATTTCCAATTCATCTATTTCTCCGGGGGCTTCTGGAGTTCTACGGCCTCCAGCTGCACAACCTCACGCCTGCATCTATTTTGCATATCGCGGGCTTTGTCGCCCTTTGCGAGTTGTTCTTAGGGGTTGAGGCTCACTTCGCGCTGTGGAAGAGGCTATTCTGCCTGGTGCCCCGCTCTCAGAGGGGGTTAATATATCAAGTGGGTGGAGCCGAAGTATGGCGCATCGCCGGGACCGGATATTTATCCGGAACCCCAAAGAAGGCGTCCGAGGACTGTCCTTCGGAATGGTTTTATATAGAGGGTGTCCCGCTGCTGGATCCTGTTCGGATTGGCCTCCCTGAGTTCAACAGTGCTTCCCTGAAGAAGCGCCTAAGCTGGCGTCCACGGAGCTCTCAGAAAGAAAGTGACAGGGACGTCCTTTACCTAATGGGCCGGATAACACTGCTAGCTCATTCCGGACTAACCATGATCGGAGTCATGGCCGCATGTATCATGCGGGGGGTGCAGCCGCTTCAATATAGAAGCCACCCCATGTGGGATTTTAACGGGGAGGATGACGCCACTCGTTATGGCCGTAAGGGGTCGGACTCAGCTGCTGCTCTATTAAAGATCTTGTCCTCTTTGTACAAGGGAGAAGAGGAGGAATTCCTCTGCGTCAACCCACAGGGTGGATTTACTATGTACAACCCTCCAAGCTGGGTAAGCGGACAATCTTGCTTGCCCATCCGTTTTATATTCCCATGATTAAATATATAGTCTTAACGACTCCTATGCAGGAACTGCGTCAGGAAGTAAAGGATATAAACAGCCGTCCTCCACAGCCCGAGGATCCTGAACGGTCCCTCGATCCGGCCTCCGAAGAGGATCCGGACATTTCGGTGGAGCCGATTGACGGGGTGTTTTATCAGTTGAGCAGGGACGATGCCCTGGTGGCCATTACGGACGATTACCCATGGCTACTCCCGGCCTCCCAGGTAACTGAGAACGGAGTCTCAGCACCTCGAAAAGAATCCGTCCTTATGTGTTTTCAGTTTCCTGACAACAACCGTATTTTGCAGGGAAGATTTTTAAGGCGGGAGGCTGGGCCTGCGGCAACTAGCCAACAAGGGGCTGCGGGGCCCCGGGGGATGAAAAGAAGTGAAGTCCGGACTGAGGCACCGGTGCAAAGGTATAGCGTGCCCTCTTATTCACAGGTGTTATTTCTGCAAGGCATATTAACACTCGTGCCCTGTCTAGGACAAAGAGATCTCGCCGGACTCTATCCGGAGAGGTTGCCAACCGGGCCTCCACCAGCCAGGCTCCAAAGCCCGGACCGGAGGCGGAGGCAGACACGAGGCGCGCACCGGGCGCTCCTCTGATAGAGGATGCGAACAGGCTGTCTGCCACCCCTTCCGAGGTGGAAAGTGCCATGAACCACAGGCGTCGTCGGACAGTTCTTCACGACGCCTGTTTCTCCCAAGAGGTGTTGGATGCCTTCAATTCGGGAGATGCATATCTCTGTGCTGCTCAGAATGGTCTAGCCAGAGCCGCGGAGCAATATGTAAAAGACATACGGGTGAGAAAAATTTAATGGTTATATATACCAGTAGCCCCCGAGACTTGAAGCAGTGAGTATAACTGATTTAAGGATCATGTAATATGTAGGTTCTTTCAGACAAGAATACCCAGTTGTGTCAGGAGTTAAAAGAGTGCCAAGCCCAACTTGAGGTCGCACTGGCCGCAACAGGGGAGCCTAAGGAGACCCCCTCTGGTACTATATGCTTTCAAAAAGATAAGTGTTAAATGCGGCATATGTGCCAATCTAACAAATGAAATTGCAGATGGCACCGGACTAGATCCGGATAGGCAACAACTCCTACGCCGGCTAAAGGCTGGCGAGAGCGTGATGACAAAGGTGAGGCGGGAGAAGAATGATCTTCAGGATGCCAACACCAAGCTGGGTGTTGAACTGAAGGATGTTCGAGCCCAGCTGTCGGACTCCGTTAAGGAGAATCGGCGGCTTCGACGCGGCATATTTAGTAAGTGCTTGAACGAACTCTTAAAAAGGAGTTTGGTGAGGAAGTCGACTAACAGAGTTATGTCTGTAGGTATGCTAACAGGTCGTCCTGCAGAGGAGATGCCCGATTCTACGGGTGACCTTCTTCCCGAGCTCTCGCAACTGCACGAGCGAGTTCGGCAGGCGATGCAAGGCGTTGTCCAGGCCTTATGGCCATCCCTCTCCATGCCCGAGGGCCTTGGAGAGCTCGCCGAGAAGGTGAAGGGAGTGTGGCGGCGCTTCCGGTTGTGGAAGATATCAGCCTGCCGTCAGGGCGCTAGGGAGGCCTAGGCCATGGTGAAGACGCGGTACACAAAGGCTGACCCAAACCATATGGCTGAGGTCGGACCTATGGGCCCGATGGGAAGGAGATCCCTGTAAGCTTAGTGTATGGCCAAGTAGAATTGGCCGCAAAGTATTCCCAGCAGGACTGTAAATTAGACAGCCTGTTAGATGGTATTGAAGAGGAATACAATCAGTCAGAGTGACTATGTTATTTTAATTGACATGTGTAATGCCTTCTAGCCGGATTGTAGATCGTTTGTCATTGCAGACCTTTTCGCTTCGACCTAGGGACCTGATGGTCCGGAGTGTGTCTGAATACCCTAGCGGTTATATAAGAACCTGGGTATGCATGGAGACCAGGCGTAGGGGTCATTAGTGCTTTATCAGACAAGTGCCCAACTAGTTATGTTATATTACATGGTTAGTAAGAAACATCTTCCAGAGAGAATAGTTCCGTTAGGGGTTCCTTTCTCTGAGAGGCATGCCCTAAAGTGCATGTCCGGACTGCGAACGCAGAAAAAACGTCTGGGGGTGCATAAATAAGTAAAAAAGGTCATCTTTAGTTCACCGACCGAATATTCCCTTAAGAACGCTAGCTTTCGGCTTCACCCAGTCTGAGGTACACATCCGGCTGACCCAGCAGTAACAATCGCAGAGGTGCTCCCTTTACCACCTAGCCGAACAATCGGGAACGTAGGGGTAAGCACAGGAGCCAGGCAACCCAGCTTGGCCAGAACTTAAGTCATATCGATGCATATAATGGTGAAGAAAAGGTACATGCGGATGTTTGACACATGTGTTGGGCGCGAAGCCCGTATACATAAGCTTCTGTTTAAAGAAGCCCCCAGGTATAGCGAGCGCGGGTAGCGCGTCTCTTTATGAGTTTTTAAGGGAAGGAGAGAAATGTAAGACAGGAAATATAAAAAATAGATAGAGGTAGGAGATGAACACAGAGTCCGGCGCTAGGCGTAGAATCTTTGGAGACGGGCTGTGTTCCCTGGGTTCGGCTCGAGTCGGTTGTCCGACGCATCTCGCAGGCGGTACCGCTCCGCCAGTCAGGACTTGGTCGATTATGAAGGGACCTTCCCACTTGGGCTTCAGTTTGTCCTTTTTCTTGTCCGGCAGGCGTAGAACTAGTTGGCCAACGTTGTAATTTTTGGCCCGCACTTCTCTGCTTTGATATCTTCGATCCTGCTGTTGATAGAATGCGGGACGGGCTTTCGCCACATCACGCTCCTCCTCTAAGGCGTCCAAGCTGTCCTGCCGATCGAGTTCGGCTTCTCTTTCTTCGTACATGCGCACTCGAGGTGAGTCATGAATGATGTCGCAAGGCAAAATTGCCTCTGCGCCGTACACCATGAAGAATGGTGTGTATCCGGTGGTGCGATTCGGCGTGGTCCGCAACCCCCTGAGTACGGAGTCGAGCTCCTCTACCCAGTGCGTGTAGGATTCCTTGAGGGACCGCACTAATCTAGGTTTGATGCCGCTCATAATAAGACCATTTGCAAGCTCGACCTGGCCGTTAGTTTGTGGGTGATAGACAGATGCATAATCGAGCTTGATGCCCATGTTTTTGCACCAGAGTTTTACCTTGTCGGCCGTAAAGTTCGTGCCGTTATCAGTGATGATGTTGTGGGGGACACCGTAACAGTGTACAACCCCGGATAAGAAGTCTATCACCGGTTCGGATTCGGTCATCTTAACAGGCTTGGCTTCTATCCATTTGGTGAACTTGTCCACCATGACCAGTAAGTATTTTTTCTTGTGGGTTCCGCCTTTAAGGGGACAACCATGTCAAGCCCCCAGACCGCGAAAGGCCAAGTAATGGGGATAGTTTGGAGGGCGGTGGGTGGCATGTGGCTTTGGTTTGCGAAAAGCTGGCAACCGACGCATCGTTGGACCAAGTCTTGAGCGTCTGCTCGGGCCGTCGGCTAATAAATGCCTGCACGGAAAGCCTTGCTTACGAGGTACCGAGCTGCAGCGTGATGACCACCGAGTCCGGCATGAATTTCAGCCAGCAAGTTCCGCCCTTCCTCTTCGGAGATGCACATTTGAAGGACTCCGGTAGTGCTTTTCTTGTAAAGTTCTCCCTCGTGGACTTTATAGGCTTTAGATCGCCGCACTATGCAGCGTGCCTCATTTTGGTCCTCTGGGAGCTCCTGCCTAGTAAGGTAGGCTAGGAATGGTTCTGTCCACGGGGCGATGATGGCCATTATTACGTGGGCTGAAGTTGTAATTTCATTGGCAGAGCCTTCGATTGTGTCAGATTGTTCGGTGCCGGACAGTGTGGTTGGGTCCGGGCTGTTATTGCCAGGTTCCCCTTCCCATACTACGGATGGCTTGAACAGCCTTTCCAAGAAGATGTTGGGGGGGACTGCATCGCGTTTTGCGCCGATGCGTGCCAGGACGTCTGCCGCCTTGATTGTTTTCCCGGGCTATGTGGTGAAATTCGAGCCCCTCGAACCGAGCTGACATTTTTAAGACGGCGTTGCGGTAGGCTGCCATTTTCAGATCCTTGGCATCGAATTCTCCATTTATTTGGGATATCGCGAGGTTCGAATCCCCGCGCACCTCTAGTCGTTGAATGCCCATGGATACTGCCATCCGGAGACCATGTAAAAGGGCCTCGTATTCGGCTGCATTGTTGGAGTCTGTGTACATAATTTGGAGTACGTATTGAACTATGTCTCCTGTGGGGGACGTCAAGACAACGCCAGCCCCTAGACCGGCTAACATTTTGGAGCCGTCGAAATGCATGATGTCGTACTCTTTAGGGAGTTCGGCCTCCGTCCATTCTGCGACGAAGTCGGCCAAAACTTGCGACTTAATAGCTCGCCGTGGCTTGTAGGTTATGTCGAATGGGAGGAGCTCGATGGCCCATTTTGCAATCCGGCCCGTTGCATCGCGGTTGTTTATAATATCATTAAGAGGTACTTCGGAGGCTACTGTTATCGAACACTCTTGAAATTAGTGTCGCAGCTTCCGGGATGCCATGAATACCGCGTATGCAATCTTTTGATAATGTGGGTACCGTGATTTGCATGGAGTGGGCACAGTGGACACATAGTAGACCGGCTTTTGAAGGGGGAATTTGTGTCCGTCCGTTTCTCGTTCGACGACGAGCACTGCGCTAACAACCTGGTGTGTTGCTGCAATGTACAATAGCATTGGTTCGCCCATATTTGGCGCGGCCAGGACTGGGTTTGTTGCCAATATGGCTTTTATTTCGTTGAGTCCGGCCGTGGCGGCGTCCGTCCACTCGAAGTGTTCGGTGCGCCGAAGGAGGCGATAAAGAGGTAGTGCCTTTTCTCCCAAGCGGGAGATGAAGCGGCTTAGAGCTGCCACGCATCCGGTTAATTTTTGTATTTGTTTGAGGTCCTTTGGGATATCCAATTGCGACAAAGCTCGGATCTTGGCTGGGTTTGCTTCAATTCCTCTGCCGGATACGATGAAACCCAAGAGCTTTCCATTTTTCCAGGTTGAGCTTGATGTCATATGTTCGGAGGTTATCGAATGTAAGTCTCAAGTCGTCTACTAGAGATTCGACGTGTCTTGTTTTTACGACCACATCATCCACGTATGCCTCCACTGTTTTGCCGATCTGGTTTGCCAGACATGTCTGAATCATGCGCTGATATGTTGCGCCGGTGTTTTTGAGCCCGAAGGGCATTGTGTTGAAGCAGAATGGGCCGTATGGTGTGATGAATTCCGTTGCGGCTTGGTCTGACTCTGCCATCTTGATTTGATGGTAGCCGGAGTATGCATCGAGGAAACACAACGAATCATGTCCTGTAGTGGCGTCGATAATTTGATCGATGCGGGGGAGGGGGAAGGGATCCTTTGGGCAGGCCTTGTTAAGGTCCTTGAAATCGACGCACAGGCGCCAGGATTTGTCCTTCTTTAGTACCATCACCAAGTTTGCTAGCAAGTCTGGATGTTTTATATCTCTGATGAATCCGACCTCCAATAGCTTGGCTAGCTCCTCTCCCATAGCCTGTCTCTTGGGTTCGGAGAAACGCTGAAGGGCTTGTTTTGACAGGTTTGAATCCTTTTAGGATATTTAAGCTATGTTCGGCCAGCCTGCGTGGGATTCCTGGCATGTCTGAAGGGTGCCAGGCGGAGATGTCCCAATTTTCACATAGGAATTCTCGCAGTGCGGCGTCTACATCGGGGTTTAATTGTACCCCGATGGAAGCTGTTTTATTGGGGTCCGTTGGATGGACCTAGAATTTGACTATTTCGTCCGCTGGTTTAAAGGAGGTGGACTTGGATCTTTCGTCGAGTATCACATCGTCCCTGTTTACCGTGGATCGAAGCGTAGTCAGTTCCTTAGCCGCTAGGGCTTCGGATAGTGCCTCGAGGGGTAATGCGGCTGTCTTATTTTCGGCGCGGAGCGCTATGTCTGGATCACTAGCGAGAGTGATAATTCCGTTCGGCCTCGACATCTTGAGCTTCATGTACCCGTAATGGGGTATTGCTTGGAAGATTGTAAACGCTTCCCGCCCTAGCAGAGCGTGGTATCCGCTACTGAACGGGGCCACCTGGAACATGCTCTCTTCGGACCTGTAATTATCCGGAGTGCCGAACACCACATCTAGTGTGATTTTTTCTTGTACAGCGCGCTTCCCGACTAGGGATTATTCCTCGAAAGGTTGTGCTGCTTCGCTCGATGCGGTTCCAGTCTATTTCCATTTTTTAAAGGGTTTCCTCATAAATGAGGTTCAATCCGCTGCCTCCATCCATGAGTACCTTGGTGAGCCGAAAGCCGTCCACAATTGGAATTTAGCTTCGTCACTGGCATTAAAAGTAATAGCCGTGTCACTCCATGGGTTTATTGTTGCTACTTGATAAACTTCGGCAAGACTGCGGAGCGTTCTTTTTCGCATATTATTTGATGCGAAAGTCTCGAAGACTGTTAAGACTGTACTGGGGTCCCTGGGGTGGTTTTCTGCGGCCTCCGGGATTAGGAGATCTTTGCCAATTTTGCCCACCTGCCAGAGTATCCAACATGCTCTAAGGCTGTAAGTTGGTGTGGCGTCCTCTGTACTATGAATTTTACAGGGTCCATTAAGCCATCCTTCCAGTACGGTTCCATGCCCTGTAGAGGGTTTTGGTTTTTTGGTTTTTAACCCGGATGTTTGACGATGATGCACGCTTTTATTTCGGACGAGGTCTCTATTCAGGGCCGGATTGTCCCAAAATGTTATTTCGGTTTTCCAGGCGCTTTCCATCACACAGTACTTTTGTACTATGGACGCCAAGTCAGCGAAGCATGTAATATCACGACGACTTATGGCGTTGAGGATTCCCTTGTCCGTGCAATTATTGCAGAAGATTGAGATTGCGTCTTCCTCGGGGCAGTCCTTTATCCTGTTCATAACCAGGAGGAACCTCGCCCAGTAATGATGTATTGTTTCTTCGGGCTTTTGCCTTACTTGGGATAGATCGCTTATGTTCGGGTGGGTGGGTGGAATTGAATCCGAAACCTCACCCAATCTGAGACTCAGAGGCCAAGGAGTTTCCAAACTCTGAAGTTTGGATTCTTGGATGTTGTCCAATGAATCTAGCCCATTGCCTGATTCTAAGTTCAGGTCTTGAGTTACATCCTCCCCTCCGCGGGTATCCAGCTTGCAGGGATCGGGAATCCGGACGTAGCTGGTCCTTAAGATAGATGAGGGGTCGCCGCACTGCGCCTCTACCACGGCAACATGATGGGTGACTTGGGGAGAATTAATATCTCTTAGATCGGGTTTAAGCCCAACCTGGTCCTAATCCGTAGTGACCCCAAGGCGGTGATGCGATCCAAGAGCTCGTTTACGGAGGAGAGCTCCATTGGATCCAACTGCTCGACGAGTTCTGAGCTGACGTGAAGATTGTTTTTGATGACGCGAGAGGTCACCGTCGGCGCAACAGCCAAACATGCGGTCATAAGAAAACCACCTAGTACGAGAGTTTGGCCGACAACCAAGGCTCCCTTAATAACGGCGCCGTCTTCAAAGACGGGAAGAGGCATCCTTCCTGATCGCGACGGCACAGAGGAACTCTCAATGAAATCACCAATGTCGGTGTCAAAACCGGCGGATCTCGGCTAGGGGGTCCCGAACTATGCGTCTAGGCGGATGGTAACAGGAGACAGGGAACACAATGTTTTACCCAGGTTCGGGCCCTCTTGATGGAGGTAAAACCTACGTCATGCTTGATTAATATTGATGATATAGGTAGTACAAGAGTAGATCTACCACGATATCAAGGAGGCTAAACCCTAGAAGCTAGCCTATGGTATGATTGTTGTATGTTGGAGTTGTCCTACGGACTAAAACCCTCCGGTTTATATAGACACCGGAGAGGGTTAGGGTTACACAAAGTCGATTACAATGGTAGGAGATCTGAATATCCGCATCGCCTAGCTTGCCTTCCACGCCAAGGAAAGTCCCTTCCGGACACAGGACGAAGTCTTAAATCTTGTATCTTCACAGTCCAGGAGTCCGGCTGAAGGTATAGTCCGGCTATCTGAACACCCCCTAATCCAGGACTCCCTCAATGGCTATCCTTGTTTGTTCCTTGTGGGACTAACCCATGTAGGTATTGAAAGTGCAACACCCAAGGTTAGTTCATCCCTCTTAGGGGGATATCACATCTAGGGGGAGCTTTACTGTAAGAATTGAGCTAAAGTAACTCTAATGGTGTGGACACAACAATGCTTTAAGTAAAAGTGGTAACCCCACTTGCGCTTAAACGATGAGTATGACCTATGATCAAATGTTCTCATTTGACTCCTAAGTCAATATGCTCATATATAGATGACCTAGTCATTCCCAATTGCTTGATAGATGCTAGAGTGTTTGTGCATGATCTGCCACATATTTCATTTGCCATTTTATTGTGTGATCATGTTGATTGCATATTGTTCTCATTTGAGGACATCCATTTGTTGCTTTGATTGTTTGGCTCTTCTTCTTTTGCCAAATGGATGGACAAGAATACCTAAGAACCTTCTCTATCTATCTATGCTTTTCTCGTCTCAAACTCTATTCATGCTACATCACAAAGTTCGATCAAGTCAGATTCGAACCCTCTGGCTGAGGAGCACTCAGAGTCACCGATTTGTCATAGACTTAAACTTCCAAAACCTCTCTGTGCATTTTGGTCTGACCGATTCATCCTTTTCGGTCAAACCGAGTTCACTGAGTTGATGTAGGTTTTCTACCTCGGTGCAACCGATTAAAACCATTCGGTCACACCGAGTTGCAGTAACTGCTTGTGATTATGCATCTCGGTGCCACCGAGTTGTTCCACTCGGTCACACTGACAGGGTCAGGATATATATACCGACGGGTCTAATTTTGGAAATTTCTCCGAAACCTATTCGCCTGCGCATATCTTACTCTGCCCACTCAGGTCTCCGGATCGTCCTCTCGTTGCCAGCAACCTCCCGCCGCCGGTCTCCATCGCCGTCAACGGAATTCTACACCAGCGTTGCCGCCGTAGCGAGCTCATCGCCAAGTTAGGGTATGTGTTCAAATCTTTGGGCAATCCTTACCTATGATTCTTAGCACAAAGTCAATGCCATGTTTTGGACTATGTATGAGATCAATCTATCCAATAAAAACTTCTGTTAGTTTAGTTTTGGTTCACAAATTTAGGGTTAGGTTCCCGCCGAACTCATCTCGGACTGGCCGAGTTGTGGAAATTAGTCTCACTGATTTGGCTTAGGCCATTGCACTTGTAACTTTTGGTCTGACCGAAACATGCAAATCGGTGTGACCAAGTTCAACTCTCAATGAAACCCTAGCAATCTCGGAGTCACCAAACTGTGTCTCGGTCTGACCGATTTCACTAGTTTAGACTCCAAAGTTGCTTCGGTGTCACCGAGTTTAACAAATCAGTAGCTCCGAAATGCTTTCTATGGAAAATTAAAACTAAGTTTTTGACTCATTTGTTTTGCAAAATCGCTGCACTTTGTGATGCTCCTCCACTCTATCTCATCTATAACTATTCACATGGTCAGCTGTCAGTTTGCAGTATCAAACATGTCAGATATGAGTGATAGCCAGAACAAGTCTAAGGAGCAGGTGAATCTGAGTGAGGGCACTAGTCCCTCTGGCAGTTATCATGAAGACAACAGAAGTACTCCTAGCAACCTACCTAAGGTTTCTACTAGGCACAGGAGGAAGAAAAATTTTGATTCTGTTTATGATGATGAAGACTATGTTGCTGCTATGGAGGAGGTCAACTCCAAGAAAAAGGTTGTCAAGAAGGAATTTGGGACAGCTGCATCTACAAAGCCTGGTTTGAACAAGAAGGCTCCTGCAAAGAGGGTGCCCATGTCAAAGGCCAGAGCCTCCACTCTTGAAGCTTCCAAATTAACTAGAGGAGAGGTTGCTGGTGATGGCAAGAAGAGAAAGGAAAGGGTGAAGAAGACCATGGCCAGAGTTATTGGAAAACCCTCAATGATGATTCAGTCTGATGAGGAAGAAGAGGAAGAGGATGCTGCACTAGCACCTAAAGCTCAAAAGCTGATGGGGGATGCCATCAAGTCTTGGGCTGCCCCTTCTAAGCCCAAGACTACCCCCAAAGCTTTTGCTCCAGCCCCCAAGACTGCACCAAAGAGGAGCACAAGAAACATACCAGCTGCTGAGAAGAACAAGACCCCAGTTGGTGAGATTGAAGAGGAAGAAGATGCTGAAGCCCAAGTGCTTAGGAAGCTAAAGCCCAAGATCCCTGACCATGATGACAATCATCTAGTGGCAGAAAAATATGAAAATCGAAAAAGATGCAGGTCTCATATTATGGAGGGAATCAGATCCATATGTTGTGAGGAGAAGGAGTGATGTGGATAATAGGTTTCACACTAAGGAGCGGCAGGACTTCTATGAGACTACTCTGCTAGATAAGAAGCCTATTGCCTATGATATGAAGTGGGTTGACTGGAAGTACATCGACAACAATGAAGACCACTTCCCAGGAGTGCATGAAAGTTTTAGACTATGTGGAGTAGATACTTTTGTGGGTCAGAAACTCACCAAGTGGAATGATGAGCTCATTATGCAATTGTACTCTACAACTCATTTATATCATGATGGAGGGATTGTTTGGATGTCTGAAGGTACAAGGTACCAATCAACAGTTGCTGAGTGGGCCAAGCTGATCAATGCCCCTGTAGACCTTGAGGATGACATAGATGTCTATGCCAAGAGGAAGAAAGATCCCAACTCCATGGCCAACATGTATAAGGAGATTCCTGACAAAGCCTTGGAGAATCATAAGCTAGGCTCCGTATATTATCTGTTGTCTGGTCTGACCACCATCAACACCATCTTGAGGCACACCTTGTTGCCCAAATCAGGAGATCATATGATGATCAGAGGCCACTCATAAATTTGTTGCAGTTGTTTGATGTGCCCTAGAAGTTCAAAGTGACGAGTCTGTTTGTTGAGACAATCAAGAGGATAGCAGCAGATCAGAATAGATCGTGTGGGTATGCTCCACACATACAGATGCTCATCAACTCCAAGATGGGCACAAGCACATACTTATTGGACAAGGAACATCTTCCCTTGAGACATGACTTTTAGGACAACACGTTTGTCATGAATGATGAAGATCCCACATCTGTAGAGGCTCAAGAGAAGAGGCAGAAAGCAAAAGCTGAGAAGGCAACCAAGATGCCAAGTGTTGAAGAGGCTTCACAAGTGTTCCTCAAGTCAAAGCAAGATCAACTTGGATATGTTATTCAAGCCACTTTGAGGATTCAGAAAGGATTGCCCACCCTGACTTAAAACTAAGAGAGCCTAGAGAGGATCATTGAGACAAAATTCTATTATCTTGACTTGAAGGTGACAGAGATGCAGAAAGCTGTTGAGCAGCTCCAGGAATAAGCTGTGGAGAAGAAAGGGAAGCTACCACAGATGCCTTTCAAAGAGTGCCTAGGGCACAGATATCTGCAGCAGTGCATGTGACAGATACAAGAGCTACTACATCAGCACCTGCAGCAACAACATCAGCAGCCATCCAGTTGCCACTCCCCCAGCTCCAACAACTACAACAGATGCATTCCTCATTGGAGTCCTATCAATGCCTCCTCCCGAAGATCAAGCCTAGAGAGACGCATAGCACTATGCATTTTCGAGCTTTTTGGTAACTTGTTGCCAAAGGGGGAGAAAGTGTATAGATCATAGGCTGAGAGAGAGAGAGAGTTTGCTTCGAGAGAGAGAGAGAGAGAGTTTGCTTCTTTTTTCTATCTCTTTTGCTACTTGTTTGATACTTATTTGTTTTCTTGCCTAATGATACTTCATGTGTGTGTGTGAGATACTTGTATGATCATTCAATTTGCCTTGGTGATGAGTACATATTTCATATTGTATCTGTCGACTTATGGGTTCCGGCAAAACCCTAAATGTTCGAACACTAGGGTGCGCACGAAGATCTCTCCCTTCCCTAGCTGACCCACTGACCACGATCTCAGCACGTCGAACTCGAAGAACAAGGGACACAAGAGTTTATACTAGTTCGGGCCACCGATGTGGTGTAATACCCTACTCTAGTGTGGTGTGGTGGATTGCCTTGCAGGATGAGGATGAACTAGTACAAGGTAAGAATAGCTTCGTTAGGAGAGATGTCCTTGGGCTCAGTGAGCTTGAGTGTGCGAGGATGGAATGGATCCGATCCAAGATGAGTTTCCCCCTACTATGGTGGCTAGTCCTATTTATGGAGGCCCTGGTCCTCTTCCCAAATGTAGGCGGGAAGGGATCCAACAACGGCCAAATTTGAAGGAAGACAACCAGTACAAGTTATCCTGACTAAAGGTGGTCTTCGCCTGCCAAAGGCTCTAGTGGTGACACCGTCCTGGGCACCACGGTGACCTCCGTCCTGCCGTCCTGCTGGTCTTGGTCTTGTTGCACCGATATGGAAACCTTTGCGTGATCCCTTGGGACTCCTCGCCTGCGCCTGCCTATTTAGCACCAAAGAGGAAACGAGTACACTACGCGCGCTGGCGCCCACCTGGCCTTGGTCGTCATGGATTGCGTCACAGGAACCTCGCGAGGTGCCCATTGCCTTGATCTCTCCGCCCCTCGCGAGCCAGCCTGGTGAGGCCTCCCCCGAGGAGGTCTTGCGTCGTCCACCTCGCGAGGCTTGGCCCCTCCTGAGGGTCTTGAGCGTTTGCTGATGAAGATGGGTTGTACAGGGCCGCTGGTGGAGCCACGCCGTGGGCCGCAGGAAGGCAAGTCTAGGGACCCCCGTTCCCAGGACGTCGACAGTAGCCCCCGAGCCCAAGGCGCGCTCGGACTTGGCTTCGAGGCAAAGCCAAGGGGCAAGTGCGGAGCGCCGCGGGCCCCAACAGCCTGCGGCCTTGGTTGACGCGTGGCGATTGATGGGACGTGGGCGTCTCTGCTTCCCCTCGCTGCCTCAGCAACTACCTGACTTGACGAGTACCTGATGCATGCAGAGAAAACCATCATTTCCTGTGATCGTGGGGGTCGCCGGTTGGCCTTCTCCTGCTATAAATGAGGAAGGGGCGAAGCCCCCGTCGCCCATCTCTTCCTGTTTCGCTCGCTTCTTCTTCATTGCTTCATTACTAGCAGCGACACCCATAGCGCCCGTGAAGAGGTTCTCGGCCGCAGAGAAGGGAAAGGCCCGCCAGGAGGGGCCCGGCTCGCCACCGCCAAAGAGGAGGCGCGGTCGCCCACGTAAGCATGTCGCGACCCCCACCGTGGCCCCTTGCGGCCGCGGCTGGGCCTCCTCGCGCGGTGGGAGCCGCCCAGATCGTGGCAGCCCCGTCGATGAAATGAGGCGCGCCATGGTTGCATGGCCTCCCCGGCCACGCTTCCACTCGGCGGAGGTGCTGCCGGAGTTCGACGTGTGGTCGGAGAATCCGGCCAGGACCTGGCTTCAGCTCCCGCTCTTCTTCGTGGGCGAACTGCCGGCCACGGGTCAAGGCGGTCTCTGGCTGCAGGCGGACGGCTACTGCAGCAAGGCTTCGTGGGTTACGGTTGAGAGGTCTCCGTCGCGGGCAATGCAGCCTTGGCCCGCGACTGGCAGACGTTTGCCCAAGCGTGCGGCCTGGGCAAGCGATGTACTCTCCACTTCAAGTACGACGGCAACGCGACCCTCTACGTGAGGGTATTCGGGGAAGATGGTCGACGCGTCGGATGCTTCCTTGAGGACAACAACGGCGGCGAGGTGCTCGGCCTTGGCGACGGTCGTGACGATGGTGAAGGTGGACTTGCCCTCGGCACCGACCGCGGCTCATCCAGCTACGACGGATCTTCCTCCAGCGACAGCTCCAGCAGCGGCGGCTATGACCAGCCACCACACCGCCTTGCCCGCTTTGAGGGCGGTAGCGGGTCGTCTCGTCGCCATGCCCCGGTGAGGTGCGAGGAGGGGTCTGGCTGAGTCCAGGAGGGCGCCAAGGGCCTACCCTCACGAATCGTTGCGGGGGCACGTGCTTCTTTTGTTTTGTTCTTTCCTTTCTTCCAGCATTTGAAAAAGAAACAAGTATGGGGCCATACAAGGGCGGGCAACAAACCATGATTTCCAAGTCGCTATGTTATGTTTGTTGTTCTTGTGTCGTGTTGTAGCATTAGTGTTTTATGTAGGCGTGTAGAGATAACTTAGCTCGACGTGTCTCAAGTAGTTATCGCCTCGTGAGGCACGCATCTCCCAGCACCTGGTGAGACCCCCTTGTCGTAGGCTTGGGAGGCGTCGAGGAACTGCAAAAATTTGTTAAGAAACTCTTATTCTTCCATGCCCAGGGCCCTAGGCGTGGCCGGATGTCGATGTCAAAACCGGCCGATCTCGGGTAGGGGGTCCCGAACTGTGCGTCTAGGCGGATGATAACAGGAGACACGAGACACAATGTTTTTACCCAGGTTCGGGCCCTCTCGATGGAGGTAAAACCCTACTCCTGCTTGATTAATATTGATGATATGGGTAGTACAAGAGTAGATCTACCACGAGATCAGAGAGGCTAAACCCTAGAAGCTAGCCTATGGTATGATTGTTGTTCTGTCCTATGGACTAAAACCCTCCGGTTTATATAGACACCGGAGAGGGCTAGGGTCACACAGAGTCGGTTACAACGGAAGGAGATCTACATATCCATATTGCCAACCTTGCCTTCCACGCCAAGGAAAGTCCCATCTGGACACGGGACGAAGTCGTCAATCTTGTATCTTCATAGTCCAAGAGTCCAGCCAAAGGTTATAGTCCGGCTCCCCGGACACCCCCTAATCCAGGACTCCCTTAGTAGCCCCTCAACCAGGCTTCAATGACGATGAGTCCGGCGCGCAGATTGTCTTCGGCATTGCAAGGCGGGTTCCTCCTCTGAATACTTCATAGACGATTTTGAACACAAGGATAGTGTGTGGCTCTGCAAAATAAGTTCCACATATTGCCACAGAGAGAATAATATTTACACAAATCTAATCTGCTGACGTACTCCGTAGTGTGACATTACACCACCGCCAAGTCTTTATTCGAATCATTTTACTGTCCCACCTCAGCGCGTTTAGCGAGGCGGTTTCCTTGGCACGTCTTGTCAAAGCAGAGATCGTTTCCCCTTATTCTGGGATTCTCATCAATACGGGTGTGGGTAACCCAACCGCGCCATTGATTATGGCGCTTGGGAGATAAGCGAGTTTTACCAGGCTGGTGGGGACACATATTATCGTCCTCCCATATAAGGGGATAAGGATCCACCTTTTCACCTATGCCTTCTTCCTCCTTTGCTCATCCATTTTCGCACACTCGAGCTCCAACGCCCATGTCCGCATTATCTTCCTGAACCTTCACCGACCATGTCTAGAGCGGGAGGCAAGTGGATGGTCTCCTCCGTCATGGAGGGAGACGTCAAAAAGCTGAGGAGAGCCGGATACCTGCCCGACGACATCCTGCACCGGCTCCCCGATGAGGGGCAGCTCATCCCCACCCACATGCCCCATGAGAGGGTTGTCTTCCTTACCCACTTCCTCCGCGGACTGGGATTCCCCCTCCATTCGTTCGTCCGGGGGCTCATGTTCTACTACGGCCTGGACTTCCACGATCTGGCCCCGAACTTCATCCTCAACATCTCGGTGTCTATCGTCGTGTGCGAGGCCTTCCTCTACATCCGGCCCCACTTCGGCTTATGGCTGAAGACCTTCAATGTTAAGTCGAAGGTTGTGGGCGGCCGCCAAGCGGAGTGCGGACGCGCCATGGTGGGCAAGATGCCCAACGTCCTATGGCTCGAGGGCTCCTTTGTGGAGACCATAAAGGGGTGGCAATCGGGGTGGTTCTACATCACCGAGCCTCGTGACCCCAAATGGGTCGCTGCCCCCGAGTTCCGATCCGGAGCCCCTACGCGGCTCACCTCTTGGAAAGAGAAGGGCATGACGTGGGGCAGTTCGGAGGAGGTGACCGGACTCCAAACATGTGTCCAGAACCTGGTGGGCAAGAAGCTCAAACTTGTCAACGTGGTCCAGGTTATGCTCGTCCGCCGGATCCTCCCGTGCCAACGACGGGCTTTCAATTTGTGGGAGTTCGACACGGCCCAACACCAAACTTTGAGCAGGCTCTTCGACACAACATACGAAGATGCCTGGAAGGTGCTATTCAAGGGCGCAGAGGCTCCCGCATCTGCTACCGAAGACCGCAGATTCAGCGCGCAGCGTCAGGCCAACGCGGATATTAGTCGTTCATAGTTTGACTCTATGCGGGATCTAAACTCCCATACCTTTGACAGGAGTGGCAGGAGATGTCCGGGCAGATCAACTGTCCGGCTTCTTTTCCCGAAGACCCAGCAGACGCTCGTTTGGCGAAGCTGCTGGTTCTGGCACCTTACGTGGTGCCAGAGAAGAAGGCCATGGGAACCCGGAAGAGTTCCCGGCGCCCGGTGGAGTTGGACTCATCGTCCGATGACTCCGAGGCGGACTCCTCCCATGAAGACGGGGAGGAGGAAAGAGAGGTCTCTCCCCCAGCGGGGAGGGGGGAGAAGAAAAGTAAGACCGCCCCAACTGGGGAGGCTGGAGGGTCCAAGAAGGGGAAGACCCTCCCTCCGAACTACTCCACCAATGCCGCCGACAGCGAGGAGTGGTCGCCGAGGGCCAAGCCCCTCGCAAAGTCGTAAGTATTCGGACACCAGAGTGACTCATAGTGTTCCTTTGTTGCACATCTTTCCCTAACGTCGAATATAATCATGTAGTCCGGCCCGAGACCAGCTCGATGTATCTTCGAGCGGCTCCTTAGATTCGTCGGATGTGAACAGCTTTTCACTTCCGGCCGCTACCTCCCCTCTCCCCACGGACGACGCTGAGGTGTTGTCCCAAAAGGTTCCAAGCCAGGGGGAGGTGGTCCTGGAGGCGCCGCAAGGCGACCTCCCGGACTCCAGGCGCAAAGGGGATAAAACCCCCAAGGGCTCCAAGTCCGGCCCTGGGCCGGACACCGCACCGGAACCTTCAAAGGTTCCGGAGTCCGGCAGGCGGCCCTCTAAGAAGCAGGGCAAGCCTACGACGCCGGTGACCTTCGTCCAACCGGAGGCGCCGGATAACTTGTTGGAGGTGCTTAACGGTGCCTCCATCGACGACGAGCACCGCACTATCATGAGTGCGGTGATCCAGAAGGTTCAGTCCGCCAAGAGCGGGCTGACTGAAGCCTGCGCCAGCCTGCTAACAGCCTTTGAGGTATGTAAAAAGTATGTGAAAGTATTACCGCATAGACAGTAGCCCATGATGCTCTGTTTGGCGTTCGGAAAGAAAAGCCGAATAGAGGATCTAATAACATTCCCAGGAGTCTAACAGTAATAAGTCAATGTGCGTATGCAGGCTTCACTGCTAGCCTCTGCCGCATTGACTGCGGAAGTGGATGCGCTGAAGCAGAGCCTCGAGCGGTCCGAGCAAGAGCTCGGCCTTGCCAAGAAGGAGCTCAGGGAAAAACAAGCTAAGTAATACCTTGTGGAGTATAATATAAAAAGATGCAGTTGCAAAAAAAGACAGGATCGCTATTGGTGTCATAGGGGCCACGACTGAGGTGGCGGCCCTTAAGCAAGCGTTGTCCGACGCCGAAAAGAGGGTGGCCACGGAGCGCACCGAGCGGGAGAAGCATGAGGCGCGGGCTAGCGAGGTGCGGCAAGAGCTCCAGGCTCTCGTGAAAAAACACGAGAGATTGGAGCTTGACTCAAAGACGTGAGAGTCCGAACTTGCGGCGGCCCTTGAAAGCGCCAAATCTGCCAAGGCCGAAGCCCAGAAGCCCTCCAGGAAGTTGAGGCGATGAACAAGATAACGGCGGGTAAGGCATTCTTTATGCAAAGCAAGCACGTGAAAGTGAATTACTTGTTACTTACCCGAGTCCGGAGCTCTCCAGGAGCATTTGCAGATTTGCCCCGTAGCATGTCAGATGCCGCCGCTTTCTACCGAGCCGAGGAGGGAAGCTCGACGGAGAAGGTGTTCTGGTCTCAGTATGCTGAGGCTGGACACCCGGTGCCTTTGAGTGACCAGTTGAAGCAATTGGTCGAGCTCCACAAGGTGGCCGAATAGGCCATGAAGGGCTTTATAGTTCGGCTGTGGCCTGGAGGGCCCTGCCTGGGAGCTACTTCGGGCTGGTGAGGCGGCTGGTGGACGCCTGTCCGAGGCTTGAAGTCATCAAGCGCTCCGTCTGCATCGAGGGTGCCCGTAGGGCGCTTTCCCGCGCTAAGGTGCATTGGGGCAAGATGGATGCGGAGAAGCTTGTGAAGGACGGGCCACCGCCGGGCAAGGAGCATCGCCACCCCGAGATGTACTATGAGGGCGTCCTGAAGGGCGCCCGCCTTGTGGCGGACGAACGTTCAAAAGATGTAATATTTGAGTGAAACGTGCTTGTTTTATCCTGTGCGCTGAAAACTTATTCATATGCGTTATGCAATGCTTGTTTAATTTAAAATATTACCTTCTGTGCGGCCGTTTATTAAACTTGAGAGATGGTGAGTCGTCGGCTTCTGCCCCCATGCCACGAGTGCTGGGGTGTTCGGGATAAACCTGAGCACTCTTTTTCCCATTCTTGGGTCATTCAAAGGAGGTGCTCAGCAAAACGAACAAGGCAATCGAACTATAATGCGTTATCACTCTCACTTAGCCAGAGAATTCTATAATTTTAAATTTCGGCGAAGCCCCTAGTGTTCGGAAAACCGAGTTCGGGGCGCTATACACGCCTAGGCCGGACAAAGCCAACTCCTCGCTCTAAGCGGCATAAGTCTTTAGGGACTCAAAACCTCCCGAACAGCGACCAACTCATGCCCTATCATGACAGTCAGTTTTAGCTTTCTCTACTGAGGTGCTTAGCCCAGCTCAACTGGAGCACAATCGCAGTAGTTCTCCCAGCGCTACCTTAGCCGATATAGCGGAATGTAAGGTACCAAAACACGGGAGCCAGGCAAACCCAACATTTGACCAAAGACATGATTCAGAGCTGATGCATACAATGCTATAAGTTCGGAGAGCCGCACTTGTGAAAGTGTTCGGACTTCTCACGCCGTATTATGGGGTGCTTGAGCCCCTGGCGTATTGACCGTACCAAAGTGTATGGGTGCTAAATGTCATGAGTGAACATATATATTGAAAAAGAAATGAATAGAGAATGCAGTAATGAGCTGAAGCTAAGCATTGTTTATTCTAAAATGCTGCTGTAAAAGCAGAACGATACAAATAGTGCGATAAGCAAGAGATGGGACTATTTGACATGTCCCCCTCCAGGGGCGAGCTACGAGACGATATGTAAGACACGTATTTTGCTCGTTATAGAGACCACCTGGGAATTTGAAGTAGCTTTCTGCCTCCTTCGTTGTTGCATCGTGTGTTCGGTGATTGTACTGCCGGACAGGCCTTCCGGATGATGGAGTCCTGAAGGTAAGAAAAGATGACGAAATCAGGAGCCCCTAGTGTGGTTGAGCCGCATTTAGGGCATGCCGTGGCCGTGCCCCTCCCCATGTGCCCATGGAATTTTCCGAGCGTAGTTATGTACGCGTGGTACTGATTTCGCAGTTTCGCGAGGGCTGGGGTTGGGGCCGTATTGCTACGCTTGCTCGGAACATCCAGGCGGTCTTGTTGTAGGTTACTCCAGGGGCGCTTGACGTTGTCCGGACGTTTAAAAGCCGGACTAGAGAATTGCCTTGAGAGGCTGCTCTATACTTCCGCTGCCAGTGCCGCCGTATGCTCCTCCGTTCAGAGAGAGCGTTCGGTGTTTCCATTGACCGTGATGACTCCTCGAGGGCCTGGCATCTTGAGCTTGAGGTATGCATAGTGCGGAACCGCATTGAACTTTGCAAATGCGGTTCGTCCGAGCAGTGCATGATAGCCACTGCGGAACGGGACTATGTCGAAGATTAACTCCTCGCTTCGGAAATTATCTGGGGATCCGAAGACCACTCCAAGTGTAACTGAGCCTGTACAGTTGGCCTCTACACCTGGTATGACGCCCTTAAAGGTTGTTTTTGTGGGTTTTATCCTTGAGGGATCTATTCCCATTTTCGTCATTGTATCCTGATAAAGAAGGTTCAGGCTGCTTCCACCGTCCATAAGGACTCTAGTGAGGCGAAATCCCTCAATAATTGGGTCTAGAATCAATGCGGCGAATCCGCCATGACGGATGCTAGTGCGGTGGTCCCTTCGATCAAAAGTGATCGGGTAGGAGGACCATGGGTTGAACTTTGGGGCGACTGGCTCCAATGCATATACGTCCCTGAGTGCACGCTTCCGCTCCCACTTGGGGATGTGGGTTGCGTATATCATGTTCACCGTCCGCGCTTGTGGGGGGAAGCCCTTCTGTCCACTATTGTTCGGCGGCCGGGGCTCTTCGTCCTCGTCGCTGTGCAGCCCCTTGTCTCTATTTTCGGTATTTAACTTACCGGCCTGCTTGAACACCCAACAATCCCTGTTGGTGTGATTGGCTGGTTTTTCGGGGGTGCCATGTATCTGGCACGAGTGATCGAGTATTCGGTCCAAACTAGACGGCCACGGAGTATTTCTTTTGAATGGCTTTTTCCGCTGACCGGGTTTAGAGCCTCTGAATCCGGCATTAACTGCCATATCCTCTGCATTGTCGCTGTTAATGCGGCGCTTGTGCTTGTTGCGACAGACCTTCCATTGCTGTCCTTGGTATCCGAATTACCAGGGCTCTTGGTCATGTTATTGCTACGAGCTAGCCAGCTATCTTCCCCCGCGCAAAAGCGGGTCATGAGTGTCGTGAGAGCTGCCATAGATTTCGGCTTTTCCTGTCCTAGGTGCCGGGCCAACCACTCGTCACGGATGTTATGCTTGAAGGCTGCTAGAGCCTGTGCGTCCGGACAGTCGACGATTTGGTTTTTCTTGGTTAGGAACCGTGTCCAGAATTGTCTGGCCGATTCTTCTTGCTGCTGAATTATGTGGCTTAGGTCATCGGCGTCTGGTGGTTGCACATAGGTACCCTGGAAATTGTCAAGGAATGCGGCTTCCAGGTCCTCCCAACAACCAATTGATTCTGCTGGCAAGCTGTTAAGCCAATGCTGAGCTGGTCCTTTAAGCTTGAGTGGGAGGTTTTTGATGGCGTGTAGATCATCACCGCGGGCCATGTGGGTATGAAGGAGATAGTCCTCGATCCATACCGCAGGGTCTGTTGTGCCATCGTATGATTCGATGTTTACGGGTTTGAAACCCTCTGGGATTTGATGATCCATTACTTCATCTGTGAAGCATAGTGGGTGTGCGACCCCTCTGTACTGGGCTATATCACGACGTAACTCAAATGAGCTTTGTCTAATGTGTTCGGCCCGGCCGGACTTACTGTATCCGGCATGACGGTTATCGTATCGTGTCGTGGGGCGCCCACGCGATCCATAGATCGGTCTTGTTTGCCTTGCCTTGTCCTCCAACATATCGCTCAGGTCTGGCGCGTTTCCCCGTGCCTTGGTATTTTTTGAGCGACGCCGGGGTGCAGCTTGAGTGGAGGGCCGAGAGGCCTCCCTGTCGCGGTCGCGAGGTGGCCGATCAGCCGCCTCATGCGCTGGTGATGTAGGTTTAAGTGCTTCCTCCTCCAATCGGGGTAGCAACCTGCGCTTTGGGTAGCTCTTGGAGGGGCGTTCGAGTTCGTATTCCTCGGTCGCAAGGATTTCAGTCCATCTTTCGGCTAGCAAATCTTGATCAGCTCTAAGCTGTTGCTGTTTTTTCTTGAGGCTACTCGCCATGGCCATAAGCCTGCGCTTAAAGCGCTCTTGTTCGACGGGATCCTCAGGCACGACAAATTCGTCGTTGCCGAGGCTTGCCTCGTCTTCGGAGGGAGGCATGTAATTATCATCCTCTTCCTCTCTGTCTGCCGCCCTCTCAGGAGGGCTGGCTTGTCCATCCTCCTGTGCTGAGTCTTGCTGGAGGGAGTTGTCTTTGGCACTGTCCGGGGTGTTATTATCTCCCGTGCCGGTATCACCGTTTTTGCTTTGGCGGGACTTAGAGCGGCGCCGCTGACACCGGAGCTTGGGTTGCTTCTTGGAGGGGTCATCCCCCGTTGTTCCGTCGCCATTGCCTTCTTTGGGTGTGTCCACCATATATATGTCATATGACGAGGTGGCTTTCCAGTTCCCTATAGGCGCTGGTTCATGTTCGTCTCCTACATCGTCGTCTATACCGTTGATGTCTTCGGAGTCGAAGTCTAGCATGTCGGTTAAATCATCGACAGTGGCTACGAAGTGGGTGGTGGGTGGGCCTCGAATTTCTTCGTCGTCCGCATCCCAATCCTGTTGGCCATAGTCCGGCCAGGGCTCTCCTGACAAAGAGAGAGACCTTAGTGAATTCAGAATGTCGCTGAAGGGCGAGTGCTGAAGCGTATCCGCGGTGGTGAATTCCATGATCGGCGCCCAATCAGATTCGATTGGCAGGGGCGCGAAGGGTTCGGAGTCTGGAAAAGAGCCCGACACCCTGGAGTCACAGGTTTCGCAGAGGATAAGGTTGGTGTTCCGCTCGATCACCGCTGAGACTGCAGCCCCCGAGGCGGTGTCTAGCCACCCGTCCTCGATCGGTGCGGTGGGCTCCGAGCTGAGGGTCGGAGCGGATACGGGTGCGGCCTCCAGGGCACTGTTCGGCGGCAGAGCTAAATCATGCCCACCGTGACAGTGCGGCGCGCTCGGTTGTGGCTCGAATCTGTCGAAGATCAAGTCTCCGCGGATGTCAGCCGTGTAGTTCAAACTTCCAAATCTGACCTGATGGCCAGGGGCGTAGCTTTCAATCTGCTCTAGATGACCAAGAGAATTGGCCTGCAGTGCAAAGCCGCCGAATACGAAGATCTGTCCGGGGAGAAAGGTCTCACCTTGGACCGCGTCGTTGTGGACGATTGGAGGTGCCATCGGGCCTAAAGGCGACGACATAGAGGAACTCTCAATGAAAGCACCAATGTCGATGTCAAAACCGGCGGATCTCGGGTAGGAGGTCCCGAACTGTGCGTCTAGGCGGATGGTAACAGGAGACAAGGGACACAATGTTTTTACCCAGGTTCGGGCCCTCTCGATGGAGGTAAAACCCTACTCCTGCTTGATTAATATTGATGATATGGGTAGTACAAGAGTAGATCTACCACGAGATCAGAGAGGCTAAACCCTAGAAGCTAGCCTATGGTATGATTGTTGTTCTGTCCTATGGACTAAAACCTTCCGGTTTATATAGACATCGGAGAGGGCTAGGGTTACACAGAGTCGGTTACAACGGAAGGAGATCTACATATCCATATTGCCAAGCTTGCCTTGCACGCCAAGGAAAGTCCCATTCAGACACAGGGCGAAGTCTTCAATCTTGTATCTTCATAGTCCAAGAGTCCGGCCAAAGGTTATAGTCCGGCTCCCCGGACACCCCTTAATCCAGGACTCCCTCACCGGCCGTGACCCAGCGCTCCGCATCGTGGTACCCGAGGGGCACAGACTTAAGAGAGGGAGGTGCACCACTTTGCGAGCTCGAGCAAGGGTGCCTCGTGAAGACTAGGAAAAACGCTCACGAGTTGACCTGTCCAGCCCCCTCGCGAGGCATGCGAGGGAGAGTACAGGCCAAAACAAAGAACCGAGGGAAGAAACAGAGAAAAAAGGTGATCGAACCAAGACGACAAGAAACATCATAATGCGAATTTCCACTAAAGAGGGGCAAGCCAACTATGGAAAGCAAATGAAAAGCCGCGTCCGACACCTAGTCTAGTCTTCTCACTAGCACGGAGCTAAGTGGTGCCACTAGGTTGTGGGAGGGAGCCCCCGAGGCCCGAGGGCGGCACTCCTGAGACTCTGGGGTGTGTATAGCCCCACTCATTATTACATGAGAGTGTCAGCAGCGGAGACCTTCACACGCACGGGGCCTTGCTTCACATGCACTGGGCCTTGCTTCATGGGTAGAACTTCCGAAGGTGCTGGATGTTCCAGGCGTTCTGAATGGGGACCCTGTTCAGCGTCTCCAGGTGCATGGAGCCAGGCCTGGAGACGTGGGCGACCCTAAACTGGCCCTCCCACATGGGCGAGAGCTTATGCAACCCTTCCCTGGAGATCACCCGCCTTAGGACAAGGTCGCCCACCTCGAGCGTCCTGGAGCAGACGTTGCGGCAGTGATACCGCCGCAGCGCCTGTTGGCATCTTGCCGCTCGAAGCGTGGCTTCACGACGGTGTTCCTCCCCCAGCATAAGGTCCATCCCCCGCATGGCGTCCTGATGCTTGACCTCGTGAGGGATACCCGCTTCTGCTCCGTAGACGAGGAAGAAAGGGGTCTCGCCTGTTGGCTTGGTGGCGGTGGTGCGGATGGACCACAGCACAGACTGGAGCTCATCGTGCCAGCCCCTGCCGCAGGCCTCGAGCTTCTTCTTGAAGGTCCTGGTCTTGAGGCCTCTCAAGACTTCCGTGTTGGCGCATTCGGCTTGACCATTGCTCCTGGGGTGTGCCACCGAAACGTAGCAGATCTGCGTTCCAAGGTTAGGACAATATGTATTGAAGAGATTGCTAGTGAACTACGAACCGTTGTCGGTGATGATGCAGTTAGGGACCCCGAACCGGCTCACAAGACCCTTGATGAACTTGACCGCCAATCTGGCCGGGATGGTGTGCACAACTTCTACCTCTGCCCATTTGGTGAACTTGTCAATGGCGACGTATAGGTAGCGGTAGTCCCCAAGCGCTTGAGGGAACGGGCCTAGGATATCCAGCCCCCAGACTAAGAACGGACATGAGAGCGGGATGGTCTGGAGGCCCTGGGCTAGCTGATGGATCTGCTTGGCGTGGAATTGGCAGGCCTCACAGGACTTCACCAGCTCGGACGCGTCATTGAGTGCCGTAGGCCAGTAGAACCCGCTGCGGAATGCCTTGCAGACGAGGGTTTGTGACGACGAGTGGTGCCCGCAGTCTCCGCCATGTATGTAAGCTAGCAACTCGTTCCCCTGTTCCCTGTAGATGCATCACAAGGAAACATCATTTGGCTGCTTCCTGTATAGCTCACCGTCCTGGATGCAGTACGCCGTAGCCTGTCGGGCCACGCGCTGCATGTCCTCCTCTTTCTCCGGCAGCGTCCCTTGCGTCAGGTATTCCTTGAAATCCTTGGTCCATCACCCCTCTGAGGCTCGAGTAGCAGTAGTAGGCGTGCTCCCGAGGTCGGGCCGCAGGCCGGGGCTCCCGGGGTAGGTGGTTGGGGTAGTTCCTCCCGAGGCGGCGCCGACCCTGAAAGTGGAGGTGCTGCCGAAGGCTTGAAGATCCGCTCCTCAAAGACGCCAGGCTCTTGGGGTTGGTGCTTGGATGCCCTTTTGGCGATGTCGCCGGCCTCCTTGTTGGTGCCACGGAGCACGTGCTGCAACTCTAGGCCCAAGAACTGCTTTTCCATTTTGCGTACCTCCGCGACGTATGCCTCCACGTGCTCATCCCTCGGCTCGTATACCTTGTTGGAGAAGTTGACGAGGAGCTGCGAGTTGCCCCTGATGGTGAGGCGATTCACCCCCAGGGCCACCGCAGCCTTAAGGCCAACGATGAGGCCTTTGTACTCCGTGATGTAGTTGGAGACCTTCTTGCCTTGCTGGAAGCAGAGCTGCACGACGTAGTAGAGCTTGTCGTGAGTGGGCAAGATGAGCACTGCTCCAGCCCCCGCGCCCTGGCGTGCGAACACGCCATCGAAATACATAACCCAATCATATGGCGCTTCACTTCCTGGAGAGAGGGATCGGTCCTCGCCTACTTGAAGCCCCGGTGTGTTAGTCCACTCTGCGACGAAGTTGGCGAGCGTGGCTCCCTTGATGACCCCGGTTGTGCTGAACTCCAGCCGGAATGCTTGCAGCTCGATGTTCCATTCAGCGACTCTTCCAACAGCGTTGGGGCTCCTGAGTACCCTCTCCAGCGGTTAGGCCGAGACGACCTTGATTGGGTGACCTTGGAAGTAGTGATGCAGTTTATGAAGGACCACCAAGAGAGCGAGCAAGAGCTTTTGAGGCATGGGGTACCATGCCCTCGCATCCCGCATCACCGTGCTGACGAAGTACACTAGGTGCTTGACAAGGGCAGGAGCGTCAATGGAGCCTGCCTCTGCCGAGGTTGGGGCGCCTCCTGAGGTGATGGGACCCCAAGAGCCTGGTCGCTCATTGGGGCCTCTACAGGCCCGAGAACACCGTCTTGCTGGGCCTGATCAATCGGTGGCATTGTTGCAGCCCTTGCGGTATCCTCTAGGTGCCACGCCGCCCCGGCCGGAGGTGCAGCACGGCGTCGTGGACTCTTGGCCTGGCGCTCTTCCCGTACCGCCACTAGCGCCACGCTAGCGGAGTAAGGGGTGGCGGCAAGGTAAAGCACCAGGGGCTCGAGGGGCAAGGTGCCACCATCACCAGAGGACTGGTCAGGTATCTCCCGAGGTATTGAAACACTTGGTCGGCCTCCGGGGTCCACTCGAATGGGCCCTTCTTCTTCATCAGCTTGAAGAATGGCAGGGCGCGCTCCCCCAGCTTGGAGATGAAGCGCCCCAGCGAGGTCACGCAGCCCGCAAAGCTTCTGCATCTCCTTGAGAGTTTGTTGTGGGCTCATGTCTTCTATCGCCATGACCTTCTCTGGGTTAGCATTGATCCCCCTATGGGACACGAGGAAGCCCAGCAACTTGCCGGAGGGTACACCGAACACGCACTTCTCTGGGTTGAGCCGCAGGTCCACCTGGCGCAGGCTCGCGAAGGTCTCCTCCAGGTCCTGAATCAAAGTTCTTGCCTCCCGAGATTTTACTACGACGTCGTCGACGTAGGCTTCGGCGCTTCTCCCGAGCTGCTGACCCAGGGCGATGTGCATCAGTCGTTGGAAGGTCACGCATCCGTTGCGCAGCCCGAGCAGCGTGCAAGTGTAGCAGTACACCCCACACGGGGTCAGGAAGGCCGTCCTCTCCACATCCTCCACTGCCATCTTGATCTAGTGATAGGCTGAGAACGCGTCCAGGAAGCACAGCAGGTCGCACTCGGCAGTGGAGTCGATAATCTGGTCGATGTGCGGTAGCGGGAACGGGTCTTGGGGACAAGCCTTGTTGAGGTTGGTGAAGTCGACACACATGCGCTCCTTCCCGCCTTTCTTCGGTACGACGGGGTTCACCAGCCACTCAGGGTACCGAACCTCGCAAATGACACATGCTGCCTCCAGCTTGCGGGTTTCCTGGATGATGAAGGACTGCTTCTCCGTGGACTGTCGCCGCACCTTCTGCTTCACAGGGCGCACATTGGGGCACACCCTCAAATGATGCTCGATCACCCCCCTCGGGACCCCTACTAGCTGCTTGGGTTCCCAGGCGAACACATCCTTGTTCAAGCGTAGGAACCTCACCAATGCCTCCTCTTGATCCGGGTCGAGGTTGGTGGTGGCTCCTGAGGACCCATCTTCCTCGACTGGCACCTGCTTAGTTTCGGCCCGATCTTGAGCGAACAACTGCTTCTTCTTTGCTGGCGCGGCCCCTTAGCTCCAGGGGTGGCCTTGTCGGCCGGTCGCGTCGGTGCGGAGGTTTTGAGGGCAAGCTTGAGCGCCGCCAGAGCCTCCTTGGTGTCTCCATCTATGGTGAGGACGTCCTTGCTCCCGGGAATCTTCATGAGGTCGTAGGCTGGATGAGTTGCCGCCATAAACTGAGCCAGAGCCAGGTACCCGAGGATGGCGTTGTATGGGAGGCCAATGCGGGCGATGTCGAAGTCGATCAGCTCGGTGCAGTAGTTGTCGCGAGTGCCGAAGGTCACAGGAAGGCGGATCTGCGTCAGGGGGCTGGCGGAGCCGCCGCCGACCCCGGAGAAGGGCTTGTTGGGGCGGAGCCGTTCGAGTGGTACATGAAGAAGGCTAAAAGCCTCCACAGAGAGCATGTTGAGGCCGGCGCTGGCACCACCGTCGATGAGGGTCTTGGTGACATCTACGTTGCAGATGGTGGGCATGCAAAGCATTGGGAGCGCGCCCGAGCCGATGGTGGTGACGGGGTGATCCCCCGAGTCGAAGGTGAGGTCGGCTTTGGGCGCCACCCAACCCAGGGGAGCTCCTTGCTGCACGGAAGCGGCGCCGATCTAGCGAAAGAACTGAGGATCCTGGGAGGGTGAGTGATACGTCTCCAATGTATCTATAATTTTTTATTGTTCCATGCTATTATATTATCTGTTTTGGATGTTTATGGGCTTCATTATGCACTTTTATATTAGTTTTACGACTAACCTATTGACCCAGAGCCCAGTGCCAGTTTCTGTTTTTTTCCCTTGTTTCAGTGTTTCGCAGAAAAGGAATATCAAACGGAGTCCAAACGGAATGAAACCTTCAGAAAAGTTATTTTTGGAAGAAAGCAATACGGGAGACTTGGAGTGCACGTCAGGGGATCAACGAGGAGAGCACGACACAGGGGGGCGCACCCTCCACCCTCATGTGCCCCTCGTGGCTCCTCTTACCGACTTCTTTCGCCTATATATTCCCATATACCCTAAAACCTTCGATGAACAGAATAGACCGGGAGTTCCGCCGCCGCAAGCCTCTGTAGCCACCAAAAACCAATCGGAACCCAGTTCTAGCACCCTGCCGGAGGGGGATCCCTCACCAGTGGCCATCTTCATCATCCCGGCGCTCTCCATGATGAGGAGGGAGTATTTCACCCTCGGGGCTGAGGGTATGTACCAGTAGCTATGTGTTTGATCTCTCTCTCTCTCGTGTTCTTGAGGTGATACGAACTTGATGTATCGCAAGCTTTGCTATTATAGTTGGATCTTATGATGTTTCTCCCCCTCTACTCTCTTGTAATGGGTTGAGTTTTCCCCTTGAAGTTATCTTATCGGATTGAGTCTTTAATGATTTGAGAACACTTGATGTATGTCTTGCGTGGGATAACCGTGGTGACAATGGGTTATTCTATTGATTCACTTGATGTATGTTTTGGTGATCAACTTGTGGGTTCCGCACATGAACCTATGCATAGGGGTTGGCACACGTTTTCGTCTTGACTCTCCGGTAGAATCTTTGGGGCACTCTTTGAGGTTCTATGTGTTGGTTGAATAGATGAATCTGAGATTGTGTGATGCATATCGTATAGTCATACCCACATATACTTGAGGTGACATTGGAGTATCTAGGTGACATTAGGGTTTTGGTTGATGTGTGTCTTAATGTATTATTTTACTACGAACTCTAGGGCTGTTTGTGACACTTATAGGAATAGCCCAATGGATTGACCAGAAAGAATAACTTTGAGGTGGTTTCGTACCCTACCATAATATCTTCGTTTGTTCTCCACTATTAGTGACTTTTGAGTGACTCCTTGTTCCATGTTGAGGGATAGTTATATGATCCAATTATGTTATTATTGTTGAGAGAACTTGCACTAGTGAAAGTATGAACCCTAGGCCTTGTTTCCTAGCATTGTAATACCGTTTACGCTCACTTTTATCACTAGTTACCTTGCTGTTTTTATATTTTCAGATTACAAAAACCTATATCTACCATCCATATTGCACTTGTATCACCATCTCTTCGCCGAACTAGTGCACCTATGCAATTTACAATTGTATTGGGTGTGTTGGGGACACAAGAGACTCTTTGTTATTTGGCTGCAGGGTTGTTTGAGAGAGACCATCTTCATCCTACGCCTCCCACGGATTGATAAACCTTAGGTCATCCACTTAAGGGAAATTTGCTACTATCCTACAAACCTTTGCACTTGGAGGCCCAACAACGTCTACAAGAAGAAGGTTGCGTAGTAGACATCAAGCAGTTTCTGGCACCGTTGCCGGGGAGGTGAGTGCTTGAAGGTATATCTTTAGATCTTGGAATCGAATCTTTTTGTTTCTTGTTTTATCACTAGTTTAGTTTATAAAAGAAAACTACAAAAAAATGGAATTGAGTTTACCTCATACGCTTCATCTTTTTAATATCTTTCGTGAGTATGATGGGAAGGAAAATTGTGCCAAAGTGTTAGAAGAAGAATGTATTAAAATGTTTGGCACTAAATCTTTGAATGATGAGCATGATTGCAATGTTGTTAGTATGAACTCCTTGAATATCCATATCACTAATAATGATTGTACTAGTTATCATGAAAATGTCTCCTATAAACATGTCAATTTTTGTGGAGTGCATTGGGTTGGCAAGTACACACCAAATAGGGAAGATAGATATTGCAAGAGGCATAAGCATTTAGAAACTAAATGGTTGCAAGAAATGCTAAATGTTAGTGCTGAAAATTTAAAATTTCTTAGCCGTACTTGTGAACTTTGCAATCAACATGGTCATGTAAATATCAAATGCAAATTATTTCATGATGGAATCGTGTCCAAAAATTGTGATGACTTGATTTCCCTTGCACATCATAGTGAACTTAGTTTGCTTTTGGGTTATGAAGAAATGAAACGTCAAACTAAGATTGTTCCAGAATATAACCTCGAGAAATTCCTAGATATTGATCTAGAGGAAATTTATATGTATTGTGCGGTGAATTGCATTGGAAATCCTTATATTGCCAATTACTACTCAGCCTTGGGAGGAGCTCCCACAGCCTCCGGTCACGGGAGCCCCGGCTTGTGGCCCGACCTCGGGAGCTCGGCTGCTTTTGTCGCTCGAGCCCCAGGAGGAATGCTGGACCAAGGAAGTCAAGGAGTACCTGATACACGGGGCGCTACCGGAGAAGGAAGAGGACACAGAGCGTGTGGCCCGGCAGGCCACGACATACTGCATTCAAGACGGCGAGTTGTACAGGAGACGGCCGAATGATGTCACGCTGTGCTGCATCTCCAGCGATCAAGGAAGGGAGCTGCTGATTGACATACACGGTGGAGACTGCGGGCATCACTCGTCGTCGCGGACCCTCGTCGGCAAGGTATTCCGCAGTGGATTCTATTGGCCTACAACACTCAACGACGCGGCCGAGCTAGTGAAGTCCTGCGAAGCTTGCCAATTCCACGCTAAGCAAATCCATCAGCCTACTCAGGGCCTCCAAACCATCCCTCTCACATGGTCGTTCCCTCGGGCGCCAGGGGGCTATCGCTATCTCTATGTCGCCATCGATAAGTTCACCAAGTGGGCGGAAGTGGGAAGCCATTCGCACCATCCCGTCTGGCTCTGCCGTCAAGTTCATCAAGGGCCTCGTGAGCCGCTTCAGGGTCCCCAACCGCATCATCATAGATGACGGCTCACGGTTTAGTAGTAACCTCTTCAAAACCTACTGTGCTAACCTTGGAACGCAGATCTGCTACGCTTCGGTGGCCCACCCCAGGAGCAATGGTCAGGCTGAGCGCGCTAACGTGGAGGTCCTGAGGGGCCTCAAGACCAGGAGCTTCAAGAAGAAGCTGGAGGCCTACGGCAGGGGCTGGCACGACGACCTCCAGTCCGTGTTGTGGTCCATCCACACCACCACAACCAAGCCAGCGGGCGAGACTCCATTCTTCCTCGTCTACGGAGCCGAAGCAGTCCTCCCTCACGAGGTCAAGGATCGCTCCGCGCGGGTCCGGGCGTTCGACGAAACACAGCAGGACGCCACATGGGGGATGGATCTCGTGCTGGGGGAGGAATGTCGTCGCGAAGGTGCATTAAGAGCGGCAAAGTACCAACAAGCGCCGCGGCGCTACCACTGCCGCAACATTCGCTCCAGGACGCTCGAGACAGGTGACCTGGTCCTGAGGCGGGTCCTCTCCAGGGAGGGGTTGCACAAGCGTTCACCCAAGTGGGAGGGCCCGTTCAAGGTTGTCCACATCTCCAGGCCTGGCGCCGTGCACCTAGAGACGCAAGAAGGGACACCTATCCAAAACGCCTGGAACATCCAGCACCTCCGGAAGTTCTACCCATGAAGAAAGGCCCAGATCCTATGAAGCAAGGCCCGAAGCCTATGAAGAAAGGCCCGAAGCCTGTGAAGAAAGGCCCAGAGCCTATGAAGAAGGCCCGGTGCCTGTGAAGAATCGCCGCCCTCGACACTCTCACGTAATAGTGAGTTGGGGCTGTACACGCCCCAGAGTCTCAGGAGCGCCGGCCTCAGGCCCTGGGGCTCCCGCCCACGCCTAGTGGCAGCACTTAGCTCCGCGCTGGTGAGAAGACTTGAAGACTAGATTAGGTGTCGTACGCGGCTTTTCATTTGCTTTCTGTAATTGGCTTGCTTTTCCTCAATCGAAGCTGCTCTTGGTGTTCATCGCTGATTTGATTCCCTAGCCTTTTACCGCATTTTCCAGCTCTAGTTTACTCGTGTTCTCTCTCTTGCATACCTCGTGAGGGGGCTGGGCAGGTGCCCTCGCGAGCATTTTATATCCTCTCTGCCTTCTCGTGAGCCACCCTCGTTCGAGCCTGAAGCTAGCGCATCTCTCCTAAATTCGTGCCCCTCGGGTACCTCAATACAAAGCGCCAAGTCAAGGCTTGGGTGGATGGCAAATATTTTAGCGCACCCTCTAACGAATTTTTTGCAGTTTCTGAGCGAACAAAGGCACCTCGTGAGGGAAAGGGCGTCCCAAGCGCACCAAGTTAAGTTATCCTTGTGCAACATAACAACACGGCTTGGGAGTAACACACACAGTGCAATAACCAAAAAGAACCATAATTCGATACACGCCCCTCTGGGCCCATACAGGTTTCATTTTTTTATGCAGGAAAAAAGAGCTAAACAAAGCGGCGTTGCAGCCATCCATGGAGGCAGGCCCTTGTTGACGCCCCGAGCCTAGCCAAACCCCTCCTCGCGCTTCACGGAGGCACGACGACGAGATAACCCAATGCCCCCTTCGAAGCGGGCGCGGTGGCGCGACGGTTGGTCGTAGCGACCGCTGCTGGAGCTGTCACCGGAGGAAGAGCCGCCGTAGCTAGAAGAGACGCGGTCGCCACCGAGGGCAGGCTCGCCCTCATCCTCGTCGCGACTGTCACCAAGGCGGAGCACCTCCTCACCGTCGTTCGTCTCAGGGCAGCACCTGGCGCGGTGACCATCTTCCCCAAACACCCTCACATAGTGGGTCGACCCACCATCATACTTGATGTGGAGCGTGCACCGCCTGCCTAGGCCGCGCGCGCGGGCAAACGTCAGCCAGCCGCGGGCCAGGGTTATGTTGCCCGTGGTGGAAGTTTCGACCGCGACCCAAGAGGCCTTGCTACAGCAACCATCCGCCTGCAACCAGAGCCCGCCTGGACCAGGGGCCGGTGGTTCATCGACAAAGAAGCACAGAAGCTGGAGCTAGTTGCGGGCCGGGTTCTCCGACCAGACGAGGAACTCCGGCGACACCTCCGCTGAATGAAAGCGCGGGCAGAGAGGCCACGCCACCATTGCGCGCCTCCACTCATCAGCTAAACCACCATGGTTGGGACGATCCCCTCCACGTTCCACGGCGGGGGACGCGGCGTGCTTGCACGGATGGCCACGGCCGCGCTTGGGCGCCGGGGAACCGGGGCCCTCGCAAGGGGCCTTTCCTTTCTTGGCGAGATAGAACTTCCTTCGTGGCGCCATTAGTGGCACTTCAAGCAATGGAGCAAAGAAGAAGCAAGCAAGCGAGAAAGAGATGGGCGACGAGGGCTCCGCCCCCCTCCCCATTTATAGCGGAAGAAGGCCAACAGGCGTCTCCCACGATTGCAAGTAATAATGGTTTTCCTTGCATGTCGCACGACAGCGTGGGGAAGCAGAGACGCCCATGTCCAATCAACCGCCACGCGTTGACCGAGGCCGCAGGCTTTGGAGGCCCGCGGTGCTCCGAACATGACCCTTGGCTTCGCCGGAAGCCAAGACCGAGTGCACCTTGAGCCCGGGGGCTACTGTCGGCGTTCTAGGAACGGGGGTCCCCAGACTTGCCTGCCTGCGGCCCACAGCGTGGCTAAGCCGGCAGGCCGTACGGCCCATCTTCGTCAAAAAGGCATCCAAGACCCTTGCGAGGGTCCAAGCCTCGTGAGGCGGACGACGCAAGACCTCCTCTGGAGTGGCCTAGCCAGGCAAGCTCACGAGGAGCAGAGATATCAAGGCGGGGCAAACCTCACGATGCTCTCGTGACGTGAGCCATGACGAATGACACCAGGCGGGCGCCAGCACGCGCAACGTCCTTATTTCCTCTTTGGTGCTAAGGAGGCCAGCGCAGGCGAAGAGTACCGAGGCATCAAACAAAGGTTGCTATATTGGTGCAGCAAGACCAAGACCAGGAGGACGACATGACGGAGGTCATCGTGGAGCCCAAGACGGCGTCACCACCAGAGCTTTTCGCAGGCGAAGACCACTTTTGTCAGGATAGCTTTGTACTAGTTGTCCCCCTTCAAATTTGCCCGCCGTTGTGGGCTCCCTTCCCGCTCAACATTTGGGAAGAGGACCATAGCCTATATAAGTAGAGCTAGCCAACATAGTAGGGGGGGACCTTAGCTTGATCCAACCCGATCGAGAGCCTACCGACAAGAACACCTCAACCTCAGGAGGCTGTTCTTCCCTTGTACTGTTCATCATCAGCCCCAGAGGCAATCCACCACCACCACACTGGAGTAGGGTATTACACCACAACGGTGGCCCGAACCAGTATAAACCTCGTGTCTTTCTGTGTTGCGAGTTTGTCGAGTTCATCCGTGAGATCTTACCGAGCTAGGGCGTAGATCGGTAGGAGGGAAAGACTTCGCGCGCACCCGGGTGTTCGAACCTCAAGGGTTTTCCGGAACCCCACATTCGACAGTCATGATTATGATTACCCTTTTTTTGAACATTACTCATTTAATGTGGAAACAATTTATAGTACTCGAGTCTCTTACGATACTCTCACTATTCCGAATGAGAAGAATTTTGCTTGTGTGGAGAGTAGTAAATTTTCTATGCAAGTAGATCATGAAAAAAATGCTTTAGGTGTTGGTTACATTGTTGTATTCATTCATGATTCTACTGAAAATTATTATGAGGGAGGAACATATGCTTGTAGGAATTGCAATAATGTCAAGTTTCCTCTCTATGTGCTTAAAGTTTTGAAGTTATGCTTGTTTTGCCTTCCTATGCTAGTTGATTATTGTTCCCATAAGTTGTTTGCTCACAAAATCCCTATTCCTAGTAAGTGGGTTATACTTAAATGTGCTAGTCATATTCTTCATGATGCTCTCTTTATGTTTCAATTCTTATCCTTTATGTTAGCATCATTGAAATCATCATTCCTAGCTAGGGGCGTTAAACGTTAGCGCTTGTTGGGAGGCAACCCAATTTTATTTTAGTTTCTTTGCCTTTTGGTTATGTTTAGGAATAAATAGTACATATAGCTTATTTTTAGATGTGGTTTTGTGTATTAATTAGTGTTTGTGCCAAGTAGAACCTTTGGGAAGACTCGGGTGAAGTCTTTATGATCACGCTGTAAAAAACAGAAAATTTAGCGCTCATGAGATTTGCTTCAACTTTTTACTGGAGAGTTCTAGTTAGTTGCTTCTTTTTTCAGATGATTACTAGACAAATTACTCATGTCCACCAATTTATTTTAGAATTTTTGGAGTCCCGGAAGTATACGTTTGATACAGATTACTACAGACTGTTCTGTTTTTGACAGATTCTGTTTTCTATGTGTTGTTTGCTTATTTTGATGAATCTATGGCTAGTAAAATAGTTTATAAACCATAGAGAAGTTGGAATACAGTAGGTTTAACACCAATATAAATAAAGAATGAGTTCATTACAGTACCTTGAAATGGTGTTTTCTTTTCTTTCGCTAACGGAGCTCACGAGATTTTCTGTTAAGTTTTGTGTTGTGAAGTTTTCATGTTTTGGGTAAAGATTCGATGGACTACGGAATAAGGAGTGGCAAGAGCCTAATCTTGGGGATTCCAAAGGCACACCAAGGTAATATTCAAGGACAACCAAGAGCCTAAGCTTGGGGATACCCCGGAAGGCAACCCCTCTTTCGTCTTCGTTCATCGGTAACTTTACTTGGAGCTATATTTTTATTCACCACATGATATGTGTTTTGCTTGGAGCGTCATTTTATTTTGTTAGTATTTTCTTCCTGTTATTTATAATAATGTTCTTCATCTTTATTTTCAATAAAATTGTCAAGGATAGCCTTTACCATGCTTATTTTGCAAGTATACATGTTGTTGTTTCAATACAGAAAGTTTACCGCTGTTGCAAAAATTCCCCAGAAAAGTCAGAATGTAATAAAATGTTGAAACCTTTTGCATAATAAGCTATGATAAATTTACTACAGTGGGAATTTTCTTTCATAATTTTTGGAGTTAGGGAAGTATGATGAATCTTGCATTCTTTACAGACTGTACTGTTTTGGCAGATTGCTGTTATGTTTGCATTGTTTGCGTATGTTTGCTTGTTTAATGATTCTATTTGATGATAGGAATATTAAATATGCAGAGGCATTATTATGCAATGTTGAATAATAATTTTAGTGATTTGCTACAGTAGAGTATGATAAGGTTTTTGCATTGCTTTCTACTAACTTATCTCACGAGTCCTTGTTGAGTTTTGTGTGGATGAAGCTCTCGAGATTTAGGGAGACCGTGATATGAGAGGAATTAAGGAGACACAAAAGCTGAAGCTTGGGGATCCCCAAGGCATCCCAAGATAATATTTCAAGAAGTCTCAAGCTTCTAAGCTTGGGGATGCCCCGGTTGGCATCCCACCTTTCTTCTTTGACAACTATCGATTAGTATCGGTTGATCCTAAGTTTTTGCTTCTTCACATGATGAGTGGTATCCTTGAAATGTCATTTTATTTTGTTTTTATTTATGTTTGAATAAAATACCAAGATCTGAAATTCTTAAATGTTAGAGAGTCTTCTCATAGTTGCATAATTATTCGACTACTCATTGATCTTCACTTATATCTCTCGGAGTAGTTTGTTGTTTCCTCTAGTACTTCACTTATATCTTTTAGAGCACGGTGGTTGTTGGAGATATCACTACTGGGCGTAAACCGGCCTGCTTGGGCCGGGTTAACTTCAACAGTAATTTAAGGATGTTAAAGCCCGATAAACTTGTAAAGGCCCAAGGTCGTAGTCGGTTTAGTATCTGTAGCCATAAACCGGCTTGTATAAACTTGTACTATAAGATAGGGAAAGAAAGAGACCAACCCGGGTACGAGTATAAACCAGAGATTGGGACTCTATGAACCGACGGGCGTCACCCGTGTATATAAGGGGACGACCCGGCAGCGGTTCAAAGGGAGACAACCACAACTCGAGGCCTAGGCGAAGCTTGTTTGCTCCCTAGTCATCGAGACTTCATCAATTCCACCACAAACTAGACGTAGGCTTTTACCTTCATCGAAGGGGCCGAACTAGTATAAACACTCTGCGTCCCTGTGTCTGCTTTAACCCCTTCGAGTTAACCCGTTGCGATGGCTCCACGACTAAGTCCTTTGGCTAGGACATCTGCCGTGACAAACCCACGACAGTTGGCGCCCACCGTGGGGCTATCGCACGATGGTTTCAAGTTCTTGGAGGGCCGCTTTAAAGGACTCGAGGGATACGCCATGGGCCGGATGACCAAAAGTCGTCGCGGCAAGATCTACATCGACGACGCAGGCTGGGGCCCCGAGGCCAGCTCGATTGAGTACGGGTACCGGGTCCCCTTTGGCGGTATACACATATTCATCGGCAAAATCGGTGAACCGGGCCCTGAGCTGGACACCTCCAACGACCTCAGCGAAACAGCTCAGCGTGCGCGACCTGCCCGGGTTAAGCCAGCCGTGAAGCGTGCCTTTGTGGGAGTCATCCATAGAGGGAACTATGAGGACGGATCAGGATCTGGTGGCGAAACCGTCGTTTATTCCGGCAACGAGTCGTCAACCGGGGAAACTGAGTCCTTGTATCAAGTGCAAGATGGTCGGATTGGGGGCTGTTCCGATGGCGACAGTATTCCGGACCCCTCTGATCTACCTAGCCGGGTCGGTATATTCATGGCCGGTACGCAAGCGGCGCTTCACTCATCGACGGCCGCGGCAATGGTTTCCGATTCAGCGGCGGCTGCCGGAGCAGGAGGCTCTGTGCGCCCACCGGCTCAAGTGTTATCTGACCTGTTCGATGCATTGGCTGCGCTCATGGCAGAGGCTAATCCGACGGATCGGGATGCTCATAATGCAGAGATGGCAAAGGTGAGAGAGCAAATTAACCAGGCCAAAGCGGATCTGGCAGCTGAGGAGGTCAGGATGACCGCAGAGCGGGCCGCTTTGGACGCGCAAGCTTATAAACTTATGCTGGATCAGAACGCTTCGCAGGAAGTCATGAGGAGAAAGTTCTGATCTCGCTTGCCCATGGTCTTTGAAGGAAGGGATCTTTTCAATACCCCTGGGCAGGGACCAGTAACCAACCGGTGGTAAACCGGGCGGAGGCGCCCGGGACGGGCACGCCGGTTCAGCCCCGTGTAATAGATCTGCCCCGACATAACCCGGGAGAACCACGGGTCGGGCATGCCCCTCCGGATCAGTATTCTAATCCGCTGGACAACCTTGTTGCAGCGGCGGCACGTTTGGAAGCTATTCCGGTCGAGGGAGATTCACTGCAAGCGATAGAGACACGCGGGGTTAAGGAGCTCCTCAGAACAGCGTTGGTTCAGCAGGAAGCGTATTCATATAGCCGCGAACGGATTCACTCCACCCCGCGTCCAGGACGGAGTGACAGTAGAGATATGGAAGAACCAGCCGAGTCAAGTAATGCACGGCGTAGGGCCACGGCAACAATCCGGCCCCCGACGCCCAGGAGGTGGTAGACCGGGCCCGGGCGCGTAGGGAAGCTGAGTTAGCAGTACCGCATCAAGCTCATCAGATTACACCAGTTCGTCCCACCACTTCAGTTGAACCGGGACTCACTTCTAGCACTTTGGGAGTGCCTTGCCTCGTCCCAGCCCTCCGCAATGTGCGCCTGCCCAAGGATTTCAAAGGCCCGCGCAAGGTGCCGAACTATACGGCGGATCAACCCCCAGAGTCGTGGGTGGAGAGTTATGAGATGGCCATGGAGATGCTGGACGTGGATGATGCGGCGTGCGCAAAATATTTCACCATGATGCTTGAAGGGACAGCCCGTACTTGGTTAAAAAGCCTGCCGCCCAATTCTATCGGTTCATGGGCACAGTTGCGAGCCCGGTTCATAAGCAATTTTAAAGACACGTGCAAGCAGCCCATGTCGGTGGTGGATTTAGCGGCTTGTGTCCAGGAGGAAGGAGAGTCAACAACTCATTGGGTGCGCCGGGTTTCAAAGATCCTGCATTCATCAGACCGTATCAATGCGGACATCGCGGTTGTAACCCTGGAAGGCAATTACCGATTTGGGCCTTTAAAGTTAAAATTAGGACGGATGAAGCGCCATTGTACTGACATGGGAACGCTCATGACTGCTCTGGTGAAGTATGCTGATTCTGATAGTACCAAGGATCCCGAGTCTGATGATGAAAAGACAGGGAAGGGAAGGAAGAACGGCAACCCCAGAGGTCAGCAGCATAACTCGGCAGGAAACGTAGGTGGTGGCAAGCGTAAAGCGGATGGCAACACGGATTATGTGGCTAACACTAATATGCAGGACAGGGGCCGACGACGTAGGGGCAAAAACCGCAGTGGCGGACCTGGACCCAATCCGGAGCGCTTAAATTATCTATTGAATCAGCCTTGTCCAAAGCATGGGACCAGAGAGGAGCCAACAAACCACCTTTGGAAGGATTGTTATATCATGCAAGAGTTTAAGAGCTCCAATGCTTTTCGGTATGACCCCGGCTCCGGTGGCGGTTCAGGATCCGAGCCGAGTCATGGTGGAGGAAATCCCGGTTCAAGGTTTAACGGCAATCCGAGCGGACATGGCAATCAGCATAATCAAAACAGTCCGCAACAGCAACAGTCGGGTTACCGGAGTAATCCAAAGCAGTTAAACAGTGGACAATATCATGTGTTTACCACCAGCTTGGACAAGCAGGACCGAAAGGTCCAGAAGCGGGCGGTTAACTCTGTTGAACCGGCTGTGCCACGGTATCAACGCTGGTCAGAGTAGCCAATTGTATGGAGTAGAGAGGATCACCCCCCCGGATTGACAATCCGGGTCAGCTGGTTTGGTGGTGGCGCCTCAGGTGGGAGGCTATAAGTTCACCAAAGTACTCATGGACGGGGGTAGCAGTATTAATATCCTATACTATGAGACCTTTCGACGCATGGGGCTAAAGGATAAAGACCTCCGTCCTTCAAACACGGTTTTCCATGGTGTGGTGCCCGACAAGTCAGCATACCCCATGGGCAAGATAGCCTTGGAAGTAGCCTTCGGAGATGATCACGATTCCCGATCAGAGACACTGACATTTGAGGTGGTGAAAATCCAAAGCCCGTACCATGCCCTGTTTGGCCGGCCAGCCTATGCCAAGTTCATGGCACGACCCTGCTATGTGTATCTACAGCTCAAGATGCCGGGTCATAAGGGGACCATCACGGTCCACGGAAGCCGTAAGATCGCTTTGGAGTGCGAGGAAGGAGACGCCGCGTATGCGGAGTCGGTTTGTGCTACCGAGGAGCTCAAGTACTATAAAGACAATGTTGATCCGACGGATATGACTCCTTTAAAGAAGCCTACTACAGAGCATGATCCGACCCTGAAATTCACATCGGCGGCTGAGACCAAGCTTGTTGACTTCGTACCTGGCGATTCGTCCAAGCAGTTCAGCATCAGTGCCAATCTGGATACGAAATAGGAAGACGCGCTCATCGAGTTCATCCGTGAGAATCGGGACATCTTTGCATGGAAGCCTTCTGACATGCCAGGTGTACTGAGGCAACTCGCTGAGCACACCCTTAATGTGGATCCTAAATACAGACCGGTGAAACAGTTCCTCCGCCGGTTCAGTGAGGAGAGGAGAAAAGCTATTGGAGAAGAGGTGGCCAGGCTATTGGCAGTTGGCTTCATCATTGAAGTTTTTCACCCTGAGTGGCTTGCTAATCCGGTGCTGATCCTTAAGAAAAATGGCACCTGGCGCATGTGTGTGGATTATACGGATCTTAATAAGGCCTGCCCTGCGGATCCTTTTGCCCTCCCCCGTATTGACCAAATCATTGATGCTACGGTGGGTTGCGAGCGCTTATGTTTCTTGGATGCATACTCCGGCTATCATTAGATTAAAATGGCAGTTAAGGAACAGGAGAAGACGGCGTTCATAACTCCATTTGGGGCCTTCTGCTATGTGTCTATGCCTTTTGGGCTCAAAAGTGCCCAGGCAACTTATCAACGGTGTGTGCAGAATTGTCTCCACAAACAGATTGGCCGTAATGTGCATGCTTATGTGGATGATATTGTGGTTAAGTCAAGGAAGAAGGAGACTTTGGTCGATGATTTGAAGGAGACCTTTGATAACCTCAGGACGTACAAGATGATGCTCAATCCGTCCAAATGAGTCTTTGGTGTGCCAGCTGGCAAGTTATTGGGTTTTCTGGTGTCCCATAGGGGAATTGAGGCTAATCCGGAGAAGATCACGGCTATCACCTCTCTGGCTAAACCGAAGTGTATTAACGATGTTCAACGCCTGGCGGGTCGGATCGCTGCACTAAGTCGGTATATCAGCCGCCTCGGGGAAAAAGCGATTCCTTTGTATCAAATGTTGAAGAAGACGGATCGGTTCGTCTGGAATTCTGCTGCTGACCAGGCATTGGAGGACTTAAAGCGGCAGTTGGCCAATCCGCCCGTGCTCGCCGCTCCCATTGATAGGGAACCATTGCTGTTATATGTAGCTGCTAATGCTCGTGCAGTTAGTGTGGCTATTGTGGTGGAGTGTAAGGAGGCAGGCAAAGAGTACCCGGTTCAGCGCCCGGTTTACTATATCAGCGAGGTGCTTATTGAATCCAAACAAAGATATCCGCATTGGGAGAAGCTGGTATATGGGGTTTTTATGGCGAGCCGGAAGTTGAAGCAATATTTCCAAGGGCATCCCATCACAGTGGTCAGCTCTGCTCCTTTGGGTGATATCATCCAAAACCGAGAAGCAACTGGTCGGATTGCCAAATGGGCTATCGAGCTTGGACCACAAGGTTTAAAATACGTGCCTCGCACTGCGATAAAGTCTCAGGCACTTGTTGACTTCATCAATGATTGGACGGAGTTGCAAGTCCCTGAAGAGAAGCCGGATCACACATATTGGACCATTCATTTTGATGGATCACGTCAATTGGAGGGCTCGGGGGCTGGAGTCATATTAACTTCCCCGCGAGGTGACAAGTTTTGTTATGTTCTCCGTTTAATGTTCCCTTGTACTAACAATGCAGCAGAATACGAAGCCTTGCTCCATGGTCTCTGGATGGCTAAGGAGATGAATTTAAGACGAGTTAAGTGCTTCGGAGACTCGGATCTGGTGGCCCAACAGGTGTCTGGTACATGGGATTCTAAAGATCCACTCATGGCTGCATATCGTCGTGAGGTTGATGTGGTCGCAGGTCACTTCAAGGGGTATCAGGTGGACCACGTGGACCGACGAAAGAACGAGGCGGCAGACGCTTTAAGCCGGCTGGGTGCACAGCATAAACCGGTAGCACCTAATGTGTTCCTTGATGTGCTTTACAACCCATCGGTTCAACTACCTGGGGAAGCGGATTTGGCGATTCCTGACCCGGAGGCTCAGTTGGTGGCAGCACTACACGTCATCCCGGATTGGACGCTTCCTTACCTGGCGTACATGAACCGAGGTGAGTTGCCAGAGGACGAGACTCTGCCCAGACAAATAGTACGGCGGTCCAAATCCATGGTAATTGAAAACGGCGAGCTACATCATCGCAGTGTGACAGGGGCGTTTCAACGGTGTGTATCTCCTGAGGAGAGCCGTGAAATTTTGCGTGAGATCCACGAAGGAGATTGTGGTCACCACGCCGGTTCAAAATCTTTAGTGGCGAAAGCATTTAGTCACGGTTTCTATTGGTTGACTTCCCATGCTGATGCGGAGGATCTGGTCAGACGATGTGATGGTTGCCAAAAATTCTCAAGACGCGCTCATGTTCCGGCTCAAGAATTGAGGATGATTCCAATTACTTGGCCGTTTGCAACCTGGGGGCTGGATATGGTCGGGCCTTTCAAAAGATCCAAGGACAAGAAGACCCACCTTCTGGTGGCGGTTGACAAATTTACAAAGTGGATAGAGGTAGAGCCCGTTAGCAAGTGTGATGCGGCCACCGCGGTTCAGTTCATCAAAAGGGTGATTTTCCGGTTTGGTTTTCCACATAGTATCATCACAGATAATGGTACCAATTTATCTAAAGGTGTCATGAAGGAGTTCTGCGAACGAGAGCACATCCACCTTGATGTTTCATCGGTGGCACACCCACAGTCCAATGGTCAAGCAGAAAGAGCTAATCAGGAGATCTTGAGAGGCATCAAACCCCGGCTTATGGTTCCTTTGCAGAGGACGCCGGGTTGTTGGGTCGAAGAATTGCCCTCTGTGTTATGGAGCATCAACACCACGCCTAACAGGTACACTGGGTACACACCGTTCTTCATGGTTTATGGGGCGGAGGCAGTTCTCCCTAGTGACATCCGTCACGATTCACCTCGTCTTGCGGCTTACGTTGAAGCGGATAAAGAGACGGCTCGACAGGACGCTTTGGACCGGCTGGATGAAGAGCGAGACATAGCAGCTGCCCGCTCGGCGATCTACCAACAGGATCTTTGTCGCTATCATAGTCGTCGGGTCAGGACCAGAACCTTTCAAGAATGAGATTTGGTGCTTCGACTTATTCAAGATCAAACTGAGATGCATAAGTTGTCTCCGCCTTGGGAAGGGCCTTTCGTGGTCAGCAAGAATCTGCACAACGGGTCATACTACCTCATCAATGTTCGAGAGCACAAAGACTCACGTAAATCAGAGCAGGAGACCAACAGGCCGTGGAATATAGCTCATCTTCGGCCTTACTATACTTGAGCCATGGGCTCTGCTTATGTACATATTATGACAATGTATATATTATAATAAACCGGATCCTCAGCTAAAGCGGGGTATCTGTTCTTTTATATCATGTGTGGTTACATGGAGTTGTTTGTTGTAAAACGACCTCCGGTTTATCCCTTGCAAAGTTTATCAATATCACTTGGGGGCTCGGTCATATTTGAACCGATGCAATGCCTTTTGATAGGCGAAAGCCACCAGATCATTTGGGGGCTCGATCGTGTCCGAACCGATGCAATGCCTCTTGATCGGCGAAAGCCACCAGATCACTTGGGGACACGGTCAAGTCTGAACCGGTCATGCCTCTTGGTCGGCCTACAGGCCTTAGAGTCACTTGGGGGCTTGGTCGAACCCGAACCAATGTCATGCCACTTGGCCGGCGTAATGCCACGAGTCTTTTGGGGACCTGGCTGACTGGCACCATTGCTACGCCTTCGGGGAGCCTGGTTGCGTCTGACCATGGTAATACCATCTGACCAGCTCATTAGAGCCTTTCTTTTATAAAGAGTTGTCGCCATTGCTTTTGCTTTAATAGCCTTTCTTAAGGAATTGCTATGTTATCTTTGTTGCGTTTTTTAAACCGACGGTATTTTGTGCCGGTTCATACAGCCAATTTGGCAGAACACGGTCTCTTTTTTAAGCCGGAGTTTGTTTGCTCGGTTTGTTTTTCTTATGAAACATCCTTTTTGGAGCAACAAGGATATCATGATCAAAAAGGAGCTGTTTTCTCCTCCGACGGTTTAGGGCTATCAAGCCCCCGTCTCAAGATTGGCTAAAAACGCCTACTTCATGCCCATTACATGGCAGGTATTTTGTATCACAAAATTTGATCGTACTGGCAAGTCTCCCTGCATATCTATATAAAGGTTCACAAACCGGATGGCGGTACAACCGCCCTAGCAGTTTAAAATTTTGTGATTGCAGGAGATATAAGTTGGCAAGGAAGATTTTCCAAATGAAGGTTTCAGTACTGATGCACGAAGGCATCTCACAAAGCACAAGTACGGTCTATCCTATTACAAGGCAACATGGTGCCTCAATAAGACAATTGTTTTTCCTGACAAGATATAGCACGGAAGCTAATTAAGGCTGCCCTCGGTTCACGCCTGCGTGCCATCCCGGTTTGATAGTTCTGGATCATCCTGCGCCGCGTCAGCTTCCTCCTCCCTACCCAGCGGCTGGAAGTCAACAGTAGTCCAGTCGATCCCCATTAATGCTTGAAAGACAACCTCTTCATGTATCAGTGAAGACGGTTCAAGATCAGGGGCGTAAGTGTGCTTACAGATTGGAGGAATTAAGTTTTCCGCTTCAGGGATTGGTGCAGCCACTTGTTTGTTCTGGTCATCATACTGGGATTGATAATGTGACAAGTTTGCTTCTTCTACCAACTGGCAGGCCAGAGGGTGCACCGCCCGGTTTATCTTTCTTAACTCTTCTTCATCGAAATCAGAGCATCCTCCTTCAAGCTAGGATAGCCTTGAGCCGCTTCAACGGGATCAAAATCGGGCACCCATGCTTTGGCCCGGATTAAGGCATTAATGGCTCCGGTTCGAGTAGCAGACTTTTTTAACTCCTCAATCCGAGCAGGGAGCATGGACAATCTCCTCAGTGTATCCTGGATCAACATGGGTGCTTTATTGTTATGGGACACGGTGGTGATAATCCGCTGCGCACCACTATACAGCTGCTCGACTAAAGTATAGACGGCTTTCAGTTTCATCCGTACATCCGACCCCAAGTGATTAATGCGGGTGCCTATAACACAATCAGCAGTTTACAAACCGAGCTGTTTATAGGAGAATCAAGATTATTACAAAAGTCACAGGAAGCTTACCAAAGATGGCGGCAGTCATTGCGTGCACTTGTCGTTTCACGCTGGTTAATTCATCAGTTACAGGTTTGAGGGCAGCTTCTGCATCTTCAATGTTTTTGGTTAAAGCGGCCTTTTCTGTGGCCCAGTCAGCCCGTTCCTTCTTATAACCTTCCTTCAGTTGCTCCATACTGCCTAAAGCGCTGGTTAATTCCTCCTTGGCCTTGGAAGTTTCTGCTTGTTGGGATTTTAAATTCTCTTGAAGGTCGGCGACTTGGTTCTCTTTAGCTTTCAGTTCAGCCTGCAGACCGACATTTATACGGTTTTACAAAGGAAGTACCAACCACATAACAAGTTAAGCACTTTGTACTTGGGGGCTAATGCCTAATTGATCTACAGCTACCAGTTAGTTATCAAAGTCCCAAGCTGAATACAAGTATTCCAACTTGGCACTTGGGGGCTAATGGCCATTTGATCTGGTGGTATTACGGATGTTATTAAAAGTCTCAATTCAATTATACTACAAGTTGAACTGACCCTTGGGGGCTACAGCGGCAAGAAGCGGGAACAAATGCATGGAAATTACCTCAAGTTTTTCCTTCATCATCTTTACCAGATTGGCTTCATAATCACGGCTAGTATATAGCCGGTCTAAGTAACCAGAGTGAATGTCTTGAGCACTGAGAGCAGAGTATGTTGCCAGATCAACATCCCATTTTCCTTTGCTCAGGGTGGAAAATTCTTCTTTAGCAGTATGCTTGGCTAAAGCGATGGGATTTCCCGGTTCAGTATGACCTATGCCAGTAATTACGACTTCGTCAAGCTCGCCGGTCTGAACTGGCATAGTTGGTTTATCAGCAGGTTTGGAGGGACTGATAGTTTTCTCAATCCGGATTGGACTGGCTGGTTGGTCAGCAGGACCGGAGGGGTTCATAGAACTTTCTTCAGGAAGAACAACTTCATCCCTTACTGGTGGGTCATCAACTACATCTTCATGGATGATCGCTTCAACATTTGGGGTAGCATCCGGTTCAGGAGCAGCATCTTCTTCAGCTGCCTTATCCTGGCGAGCTTTCTTACTTGGCCTCGGTTTGGCCCTGAAAGGAGCAGCAAAATTAAAGACAGTATATATTGAAGGCTACAAAAATCAACAACTTGATGATAAAGGCAAAAGCTTACCAAAGCACGGTTTTGAGTGGAGGCAGCTGAGTACCAGTTGACTCACCGGAAGATGAGTGCGAGGTGACCTGATAATCAGAGTCAAACGGATTAAGCGGTTGACGAAAACAGCCCGCTTTAGGACAAATATTGACAAGCAAATTAGAGACCTCCGAACAACGTCTCCGAACCGGACTGTTCGGTAAACCGGCGGAGGTGACTACCTGGCCGCTGTGTCGAGTTGTACGACGCACCTCATGCTGACGGGTCTTCATAAGAAAGTTGGGATCCAAGTAAGCAAGAGGATGGGAAAATTTAACTTTGCGGTTTGCCTGACGGATTTTGTGCGAAGGCGGAAGGCTTGAATCAGAAGAAAGAGTAATTACCTCAACATCATCAGCGTGGCTAGCTTCAGCATCATACTGACAAATTGTATCATCAATAAATTGCATAAACAGTAAACCGAGAGAATCAAGTTAAGCTTCAAAATCCGGATTACCCACATCATCATCAGCAGGTGGATCAGAGGAGGCTGTAGTTTTCCTTTTATGAGCAGACTTTTTGACGACCCTTGTCTTAGGCCGGATTGGTTTCTCCGGTTTATCCGCCTTTTCTTGCGGGATCTTTTTGCTCCAAAACGGATCATCACCCTGCACCAACAGATATCGGTATCAGTCATAAGCACGTACAATAGTATCAGACTCGGTGAGAAGGAAGTTCGGTTTACCGCTGGCGGTTTATTGGTGGCACAGAAGGGAAGAAGGCCGGTTCGGGCACAGACGTGTTCCGGTTCATTCAGAATTTTCTTTACAGCTTCGGTGACCTCTTCATCAGTAAGCTGGATGTTTACGTGACGCAACGGATCATCAACGCTGCATGTATACTCGCACATTAAACCGGAGCGTTGAATGAGCGGCAGTATACTCCAGGATATCCAGCAACGAGCAATATCGACTCCTGTTAAACCGTTAGCCATAAAAGCTTGGAGTTTGGACAGTTGAGGAGCGTATTTCATCCTCTCTTTGCAGTCAGCCGTTGAGGAAAAGGATGTGTGTTGCTGAGCCGTTCTGGGCGAAAACCGGGCAAGATATTCTCATTATCCGGGGAGGTGTCTTTACAATAAAACCAGGAGTTATTCCACTCTTGGGTATGACTATGCAGTTTCACATGAGGGTAAGTGACCTCTTTTCTCTTTTGGATTGCCACGCCACCCAGCTCCATGTTGGAACCGTCAGGGAATTCTGTGCAGCGGTTTAAGTGAAAGCAGTCTTGGAACAGCTCCACTGTGGGTTCCTCTTGGAAGAATACCTCACAGAGCACTTGGAAGTGGCATATGTTGGTGACAGAATTAGGGACGATATCTTGCGGATGGAGTTGGAAGTTGGCCAGAACATCACGGTAAAATTTTGAACCGGGCGGGTTAAAACCGCGGGCTAAGTGATCTGCAAAGACTACAACTTCTCCGTCTCGAGGTGTAGGGGGACACTCTTTGCCTGGGACCCTCCAGTGAATGGTTTTTCTGCTACTTAAAGCGCCGGTCAGGACCAGATTGTTCAGTTGCGTTTCCGTGACCCAAGAAGGAGCCCAGTTGCACCCGTACACTTGTTTAGCCATGAGGAAGTCTACAGAAGGAAAATGATTCCGGTTCAAGATTGTGTTGTGCATAGGTTACATGTTGATATTATCAATGTTAAACCGGAGGAAGCCAATCATAAACCAACATTGGTAAAGCGGTGTGGTTCATCAAGGAATTACTGGCGGATTAACAAGGGGACTAATGGTATGTACTAATTTGGTAAATCCTCTTCTTCAAGGTTAAACCGCTAGATCTAAAACCGCGAAACATGGGGAATTACAAATAAACAAGTGTGCAGAAACAGGTTTCACACAATCTCATTATAGCTTTGGATTTGGGGTGATTTCATAAAAAGGATAAATATTCATGGTTTAAAAGAAGTTATGCAAGAGCAGCAAGGGAAAGTTATGGATCAGAACTACGGTCCAGGTATACTGCAGTAAAAACGGATGCGGGAAACGACCGCTGTACGGAGCAAAGGATATGGGATCATCCGAAGAGGCATCTCAGCCGAAGTTTGAGGCGGACGAAGAACACGAAGAATGCGAGGAACACAGTGAACCCTAAAAGCAGATCTAGATTGAGAGGACGGAGATCTTAACGGAGCTCGGAGAGATGCGGAAGGATGCCGCAGTTCTCTGGTACGGTCAGGTTGATGCAGCGGCCCAAGATGATGCGGAGGTCAGCGATGGCGTTGGAGCTCCGGAGTTGGCGACGCGGAGAAGACGAAGAGGAAAGGGGTGAAGGGGAAAAAAGGAAATAACCCTTCGGCCCTATTTATGAGGTAAAAAACATGTGTCAGGCGCGCGAATCCAGGAGCCACAGATTTCGGAAGTGGAGCTGTCGCCTCGATTATTGCGGATCTGCTAAACAAAGAAAGCATCATAAAAGCCAGTTTCATGATGACGTCATGCCGGTTTACAACAACCAAAGAAGATGACGACATGGCGGTTTAGCGATTAAGGGAAGATACTGAATCTGAAGATTTCTGCTAAGGATTGACATGAACTCATTCAAATAAATCTGGGGCCTAATGTTGGAGATATCACTACTGGGCGTAAACTGGCCTGCTTGGGCCGGGTTAACTTCAACAGTAATTCAAGGATGTTAAAGCCCGATAAACTTGTAAAGGCTCAAGGCCGTAGTCGGTTTAGTATCTGTAGCCATAAACCGGCTTGTATAAACTTGTACTATAAGATAGGGAAAGAAAGAGACCAACACGGGTACGAGTATAAATCGGAGATTGGGACTCTGTGAACCGACGGGCATCACCCGTGTATATAAGGGGACGACCCGACTGCGGTTCAAAGGGAGACAACCACAACTCGAGGCCTAGGCGAAGCTTGTTTGCAACCTAGTCATCGAGACTTCATCAATTCCACCACAAACTAGACGTAGGCTTTTACCTTCATCGAAGGGGACGAACTAGTATAAACTCTCTACGTCCCTGTGTCCGCTTTAACCCCTTCGAGTTAACCCGTTGCGATGGCTCCACGACTAAGTCCTTTGGCTAGGACATCTGCCGTGACAAACCCACGACAGTTGTGGTTTTGTTTTGTAGAAACTATTATTCTCTCATGCTGCACTTATATTATTTTGAGAGTCTTAAACAGCATGGTAATTTGCTTAAATAATCCTAATATGCTAGGTATTCAAGACTAGTAAAAAACTTTCTTATGAGTGTGTTGAATACTAAGAAAAGTTTGATGCTTGATGATTGTTTTGAGACATGGAGGTAGTGATATCAAAGTTGTGCTAGTTGAGTAGTTGTGAATTTGAGGAATACTTGTGTTGAAGTTTGCAAGTCCCGTAGCATGCAAGTATGGTAAACGTTATGTAACAAATTTGAAATATAGGTGTTCTTTGATTGTCCTCCTTATGAGTGGTGGTCGGGGACGACCGATGGTCTTTTCCTACCAATCTATCGCCCTAGGAGCATGCACGTAGTGCTTGGTTTTTGATGACTTGTAGATTTTTCCAATAAGTATGTGAGTTCTTTATGACTAATGTCGAGTCCATGGATTATACGCACTCTCACCTTTCCATCATTGCTAGCCTCTTCGGTACCGTGCATTGCCCTTTCTCACATTAAGAGTTGGTGCAAACTTCGCCGGTGCATCCAAACCCCATGATATGATATGCTCTTTCACACATAAACCTCCTTATATCTTCCTCAAAACTGCCACCATACCTACCTATTATGGCATTTCCATAGCCATTCCGAGATATATTGCCATGCAACTTTCCACCATTCTGTTTATCATGACACGTTCATCATTGTCATATTGCTTTGCATGATCATGTAGTTGACATAGTATTTGTGGCAAAGCCACCATTCATAATTCTTTCATACATGTCACTCTTGGTTCATTGCAAATCCCGGTACACCGCCGGAGGCATTCATATAGAGTCATACTTTGTTCTAGTATCGAGTTGTAATCATTGAGTTGTAAATAAATAGAAGTGTTATGATCATCATTTTCTAGAGAATTGTCCCAAGTGAGGAAAAAAAGGGGAGAAAGGCCATAAAAAAAGAAGGAAGGCCCAAAAAATGAGAGAAAAAGAGAGAAGGGACAATGTTACTATCCTTTTTACCACACTTGTGCTTCAAAGTAGCACCATAATCTTAATGATAGAGAGTCTCTTGTTTTGTCACTTTCATATACTAGTGGGAATTTTTCATTATATAACTTGGCTTGTATATTCCAACAATGGGCTTCCTCAAATGCCCTAGGTCTTCGTGAGCAAGCAAGTTGGATGCACACCCACTTAGTTCCTTTTGTTGAGCTTTCATATATTTATAGCTCTAGTGCATCCGTTGCATGGCAATCCCTACTCGTCGCATTAACATCTATCGATGGGCATCTCCATAGCTCATTGATTAGCCGCGTTGATGTGAGACTTTCTCCCTTTTTATCTTCTCCACATAACCCCTATCATTATACTCTATTCCACCCATAGTGCTATATCCATGGCTCACGCTCATGTATTGTGTGAAGGTTGAAAAAGTTTGAGATCACTAAAGTATGAAACAATTGCTTGGCTTGTCATCGAGGTTGTGCATAATGATAACATTCTTGTGTGACGAAAATGGAGCATGACTAAACTATATGATTTTGTAGGGATAAACTTTCTTTGGCCATGTTATTTTGAGAGGACATAATTGCTTAGTTAGTATGCTTGAAGTATTATTATTTTATGTCAATATCAAACTTTCATCTTGAATCTTTCAGATCTGAATATTCATACCACAATTAAGAAGAATTACCTTGAAATTATGCCAAGTAGCATTCCACATCAAAAATTCTGTTTTTATCATTTACCTACTCGAGGACAAGCAGGAATTAAGCTTGGGGATGCTGATACGTCTCCAAGGTATCTATAATTTTTTATTGTTCCATGCTATTATATTATCTGTTTTGGATGTTTATGGGCTTTATTATGCACTTTTATATTACTTTTGGGACTAACCTATTGACCTAGAGCCGAGTGCCAGTTTCTGTTTTTTCCCTTGTTTCAATGTTTCGTAGAAAAGGAATATCAAACGGAGTCCAAACGGAATGAAACCTTCGGAAAAGTTATTTTTGGAAAGAAAGCAATACGGGAGACTTGGAGTGCACGTCAGGGGATCAACGAGGAGAGCACGAGGCAGCGGGGCGCACCCTCCACCCTCGTGGGCCCCTCGTGGCTCCCCTTACCGACTTCCTTCGCCTATATATTCCCATATACCCTAAATCCTTCGATGAACATAATAGATCGGGAGTTTCGCCGCCGCTAGCCTCTTTAGCCACCAAAAATTAATCGGGACCCTGTTCCGGCACCCTGCCGGAGGGGGGATCCCTCACCGGTGGCCATCTTCATCATCCCGGCGCTCTCCATGACGAGGAGGGAGTAGTTCACCCTCGGGGCTGAGGGTATGTACAAGTAGCTATGTGTTTGATCTCTCTCTCTCATGTTCTTGAGGTGATACGGTCTTGATCTATCGCGAGCTTTGCTATTATAGTTGGATCTTATGATGTTTCTCCCCCTCTACTCTCTTGTAATGGATTGAGTGTTCCCCTTGAAGTTATCTTATCGGATTGAGTCTTTAATGATTTGAGAACACTTGATGTTTGTCTTGCATGGGATAACTGTGGTGACAATGGGTTATTCTATTGATTCACTTGATGTATGTTTTGGTGATCAACTTGCGGGTTCCGCCCATCAACCTATGCATAGGGGTTGGCACACGTTTTCATCTTGACTCTTTGGTAGAAATTTTGGGGCACTCTTTGAGGTTCTATGTGTTGGTTGAATAGATGAATCTGAGATTGTGTGATGCATATCATATAATCATACCCACTGATACTTGAGGTGACATTGGAGTATCTAGGTGACATTAGGGTTTTGGTTGATGTGTGTCTTAAGGTGTTATTTTACTACGAACTCTAGGGCTGTTTGTGACACTTATAGAAATAGCCCAATGGATTGATCGGAAAGAATAACTTTGAGGTGGTTTCGTACCCTACCATAATCTCTTCGTTTGTTCTCCGCTATTAGTGACTTTGGAGTGACTCTTTATTGCATGTTGAGGGATAGTTATATGATCCAATTATGTTATTATTGCTGAGAGAACTTGCACTAGTGAAATTATGAACCCTAGGCCTTGTTTCCTAGCATTGCAATACCGTTTACGCTGACTTTTATCACTAGTTACCTTGCTGTTTTTATATTTTCAGATTACTAAAACCTATATCTACCATCCATATTGCACTTGTATCACCATCTCTTCGCCGAACTAGTGCACCTATACAATTTACCATTGTATTGGGTGTGTTGGGGACACAAGAGACTCTTTGTTATTTGGTTGCAGGGTTGTTTGAGAGAGACCATCTTCATCCTACGCCTCCCACGGATTGATAAACCTTAGGTCATCCACTTGAGAGAAATTTTCTACTGTCCTACAAACCTCTGCACTTGGAGGCCCAACAACGTCTACAAGAAGAAGGTTGCATAGTAGACATCAGTGAGCAGCCAGGCGCCTGGTGCACCAGCGAGGGCCATGGGAAGCCAGTTGGCCATGACCTTGTCGTTGCCCCCAGCCTTCAGGACGGCCTCTTCATATGCCAGCAGGAAGGCCGACAGGTCCGCCGCGCCGTCGTAACGTGGCGGCATCTCCGGCTTGAACTTGGGAGGCCACTGTACCTGTCGCATGGCGGGGGCAAAGGCTCTGATCCCCTTGGTGTCGTCTTGGCCGTCCGTCATCCCAGCCGGAGGAGCAACGCCGGCCATGGGGACAAGGAGCGGAGGTGGTGGAGCGTGGATCGATGAAAGGAAAGCTTCAGTGCACCCCTACCTGGCGCGCCAAATGTCGGATTAAGGGTTCTGGCAAAACCCTAAAGGTTCGAACACTGGGGTGCGCATGAAGATCTCTCCCTTCCCTAGCTCACCCACTCGCCACAATCTCAAGGATCAGCACGTCGAACTCAAAGAACAAGGGACACAAGAGTTTATATAGGTTCGGGCCACCAATGTGGTGTAATACCCTACTATAGTGTGGTGTGGTAGATTGCCTTGCAGGCTGAGGATGAACTAGTACAAGGGAAGAACAACCTCCTGAGGAGAGGTGTCCTTGGGCTCAGTGAGCTTGAGTGTGCGAGGATGGAATGGATCTGATCCAAGATGAGTTGCCCCCTACTATGGTGGCTAGTCCTATTTATAGAGGCCATGGTCCTCTTCCCAAATGTAGGCAGGAAGGGATCCAACAACGGCCAAATTTGAAGGGAGACAACCAGTACCAGTTATCCTGACTAAAGGTAGTCTTGTCCTGCCAAAGGCACTGGTGGTGACGCCGTACTGGGCTCCACGGTGACCTCCATCATGTCGTCCTGCTGGTCTTGGTCTTGTTGCACCGATATGGAAACCTTTGCCTCATGCCTCGGGACTCCTCGCCTGCGCCTGCCTCTTTAGCATCAAAGAGGAAACAAGTACACAGCATGCGCTGGCACCCGCCTGGCCTTGGTATTCATGGATTGCGTCACAGGAACCTCGCGAGGTGCCCCTTGCCTTGATCTCTCCGCCCCTCACGAGCCAGCCTGGTGAGGCCGCCCCCGAGGAGGTCTTGCATCGTCCGCCTCGCGAGGCTTGGCCCCTCGCGAGGGTTATGAGCGTTTGCTAATGAAGATGGGTCGTACAGGGCCGTTGGTGGAGCCATGTCGTGAGCCACAGGCAGGCATGTCTGGGGACCCCTGTTTCTAGGATGCCGAAACTATCATTTTGAGCGCTCCACCAAGATGTATGTGACATGGAAGAGTAACCCATGATCCTAATCGATTGTGCATTTGCATTCAAAAGAAAATTTTAAATAATGCTCAAATTCAGGGGGATCTCTTGCTTATCACATACTTCCCAAAGCAACAATATATTTCAATCTTATGGTCATTTGTCAAAACTTTGATCTATATGTTGTCATCAATTCCCAAAAAGGGGGAGATTCAAAGTGCAACTATCCCTGGGTGGTTTTGGTAATTCTTAACAAGATATAGCTCATTGAACTAATACTCTTTCAAGATGATCAATTCAGAAAGTTCAATGATTGGCATGGCATGGACTAGAGATGTGGACCCCTCAAAATGCTAAGGACACATATTGGCTCAAGCTCAAGACTCTACATTTTATTTTAGTGATCCAAGATCACATTGAGTCCATAGGAAAAGCCAATACTATTAAGAGGGGATGAGGTGTTGCTTAATGGCTTGCTTGCTCAAAATTCTTAGTGATATGCTCCAAAAGCCATCAACCACTTTCTCATATCCACATATGTCCCAAACCAAAAGTCAAACTCGGCCCCACCGATTTGATCTATCCAGCGCCACCGAGTTCATTTGACATAGCCATAGCCAGAAACCCTAATCAGTTCGTTCTCACCGATAGGGATCTCGGTCCCACCGAGATAGGATTGCTAACTCTCCATTTCCCTTTGTAACGTTTCGGTCTAACCGAGATGAGCCATCGGTCCCACCGAGTTCACAATGCAAACTCTCTATTTCCTTTTCATAATGTTTCGGTATCACTGAAATGAGTGATCGGTCCCACCGAGTTTGCCTGACCAACTCTCTGTTTGCCTATCACAGAAATAGGTCCCTCTGAGTTTATGTGATCGGTCTCACTGACATTACATTATGCCCTAACCCTAATGAAATCGGTCCCACCAAAAATCCTAACGTTCACATTTTTAACTCAATCGGTCTAACCAAGTTTCTTGATCCGGTCCCACCGAGTTTGGTAAATTGTGTGTAACAGTTAGATTTTGTGTGGAGGCTATATATACCCCTCCACCCTTCCTCCATTCATGGAGAGAGCTATCAGAACGTGCCTATACTTCTACCATTCATTTTTTGAGTGAGAACCACCAACTCATGTGTTGAGACTAAGATATACCAATCCAACCAAAAGAATCTTGATCTCTAGCCTTCCCCAAGTTGCTTCCCACTCAAATCATATTTTCCACCAAATCCAAATATGTGAGAAAGAGTTGAGTGCTGGGGAGACTATCATTTGAAGCACAACAGCAAGGAGTTCATCATCAACACACCATCTATTACCTTTTGGAGAGTGGTGTGTCCTAGATTGATTAGGTGTCACTTGGGAGCCTCCGTCAAGATTGTGGAGTTGCACCAAGGAGTTTGTACGGGCAAGGAGATCGCCTACTTTGTGAAGATCTACCCTAGTGAGTCAAGTCATTCGTGGGCGATGGCCATGGTGGGATAGACAAGGTTGCTTCTTCGTGGACCCTTCATGGGTGGAGCCCTCCGTGGCCTCGCGCAACCGTTACCCATCGTGGTTTGAAGTCTCCATCAACGTGGATGTACAATAGCACCACCTATCGGAACCACGCCAAAAATCTCCATGTCTACATTGCGTTTGCTCCCTCCAAACTCCTCCCTTTACATTCATATGCAATGATTTACATTCCGCTGCTATACTCTTAAATTTGCATGTGTAGGTTGATTGCTTGACTTGTGATAAGTTGCTAAAATCTGCGAAGACTTAAAATTGGGAAAAGGCTAGATTTTTATTTGTTCAAGTAGTCTAATCACCCCCCCCCCCCTCTAGACATACTTTCAATCCTACACCCTCCCTGCCGGTGCCTATGCTGGGGCTTCTGACCGGCCTTGGAGGGGGTGACCAGGGCACCGCTGAGCTGCTCCTTTCGTCCTCCTCCTTCGCAGCCTTGCCGCTCCCGATCTTGTCAGGCTGCGCCCGGCAGGCCCGGACGGGGTTGGGGTGGCGTCTTCTTAGGCACCCCTTTTGCCCTCTTCCCTTCCCAGCGCAATACCTGGGATAAGAGGAACAGAGACAGGACTTTATGGGGCACTTATTTTTTTTCAATCGTAAATCTGTTGGCACTTGCCAAATTTTAGTTCAAATAATGTAATCTCTTGTATCCATGTGGGTGTCCTGTAAGGTATATACTTGTTTGATCAGCATATTAATGAAAAAGATAAACCTTGCCAAGGACTCGTGCATGTATATGTCCATGTAGAGGTGGGATGCCTCTATATTTTTAAATAAACGAGTTTCCCCTGGCAGGCTATCCTGCCGGTACCCTCTATTTTGCTATCGGGGAGTTACGTCTGCCGGACACAAATTGTGAAGAGAGACCAGCCCCCCGCCAATCTTTTTTCATCGAATGCCACTACGACCATCTTGACCGAAGCAACGTTCGATTCAAGGGATTGGAGCACCTAAGTTTCAAAAGGCGGCGAGGTTTTCTTATGCACAAGTCTTCACTTACAGAACACGTATGGATAAGAGAAAGAACTAATATGTTTGGCTTGCCAGAGATCACAGTGTAGGCTTCATCTTTCCATCTCCTCCTGGAGGCCAAGTCTGCGGCAGGAGCCTGCAGTTTATGCAGATGAAAAATAATGCCAGATGTGATCTTATCTACATGAACATGCTGTAACGCCCTCGACACGTGGCCTGGCGCCGCCCGCCGCCACCGACGCCGCCCGCCGACCGCGTCGCCGCGACCAGAGCTCGCCGGCGCCGCCTCGGTCCCCGTCAGCCCCGTCTCCGGCCAGATCCGGCCGCGGGAGGGCCGGATCCGGTGACCCCCGACCTCGCCGGCCTCTTCTTCCACCTCGCCGGCGACTTCTCCGGCCATCCTCGAAATCCGCGCTGAGAGGTTGACTTTTGCCTCTCCCAGATTTCTGCTAAGTCCTCACGTTGCATCATCATCATGCCTTGTTCATCCTGCGATATCTTTGCATCCGTAGCTCCGTTTCGCGCATATAATATGTCGAATTGTTCGCCTCGAAGAGTACATCATTTTGTCCCATTGCATCATTTTCATTTGTAGTCATCTTGATGCCCGAAATGCTGTTAGAAGAGGGCTAGTTGAAGTTAGCTGCTGGATCTTATCTGATCATGCACTTTTGTCATTTTTGCCATGATTGATGTGTACCTCCTATGAAGTTGAGTCCTACATGAGTTTTGTAATATGCCATGTTACCTATCCAGAGGATTTTGCCATGTATTTTTGTGATCTATGTGGTGACTAGCACAAGCATGCAAACTAGGTCACTTGATGTTGCTGAGTTCAGAGACTTAGTGATTTCACTAAGTCCCTGACTGCTGTTATTTTTATGCCATGTGTTCATGTTGTTTCCGAGAGATCTATGCATAATTTGAGCATGACCATTAAGGGAGTTTTGAACTTGATTATTTTCTAAATCCATCCATGCCTTTGTTTGCAATTATGGAGTGCCATAGCTTGAGTCAATCGAGCTCTACTTTTGCTTCAAAATGTTGCTGGCAGATTGTTTACATGTTATTCGATTTTGCCAAGCTTGGTGTAGTTGATCCTTACATGATATGATGTTGTTCTTGCCATGTGTAGTTACTATGCCATGTCTTCTTGATGTATGTATGCTTAGTTTATCATGAATTGCTCTGTAGTGAGTTCATCAAGCTCACGAACATGCCTAGTCGTTAACAGTTTTCTGCCATGTCCAGTTTTCTACTAAGTCTGAAACCTGTAACGAAACTTGCTTAATTGTCATGGGTGTAAGCATATTTTCTGATCCTTTTTGGCTTATGATCAGTAGTGGAGCCCAGTTGGGTGATCCGGGGATCTGTTTAGCATTTGGGGTAGTCTTCTTTCATTTTGGTGCCGTAGTCGGACCTTGAGTGTAATCTGTTTGATGGATGTTATTTATGTACTTGTGTGAAGTGGCGATTGTAAGCCAACTATGTATCTTTCCCCTTTATTTATTACATGGATTGTGTGAAGATTACCTCACTTGCGACATTGCTTTCAATGCGGTTATGCCTCTAAGTCGTGCCTCGACACGTGGGAGATATAGCCGCATCGAGGGCGTTACACATGCGATGCTCATGAAATGCTTATGCATGCATGCAACTTGTCGGGGCCCCTTGGCGCTTCATTTATTTATCTGTTGCTCAGGGTCTGGGCCTGGCTTTGTACAAGGGGTTACATGCAACTGAGGCAAGGCCTGTACAAAAGGGTGGCTGCCGGGCCTTATGGGTAGAACTTGAGGAGATGCTCAATATTCCATGAGTTTGGCAATTGAATGCCATCTCCGGTCTCCAAACGGACTGCGCCAAGTCTGGTGACTCGTACTACCCGGTAAGGGCCTTCCCACTTAGGCGTCAACTTGTTTGAACCCTTGGCAGACTGAACGCACCTAAGGACAAGGTCGCCTTCCTCGAAACACCAGGCATGAAACCTGCGGCTGTGATAGCAACGTAGGGCTTGCTGGTAGCGTGCAGCACGTGTAGCAGCCCGGAGACGGTTCTCCTCGAGAAGCACATCATTGTCATGCCGGTGCTGAACCTACGCTACTTCATCGTAGGCAAGCACTCGAGATGACCCATAAATGAGTTCCATGGGGATAACTGCTTCTGCCCCATAGACTAGGGAGAAGGGAGTTTGCCCGGTAGCTCGATTTGGTGTCGTTTTGAGGGACAAAAGAACCACCGGCATCTCGTTGATCCATCACCTGCCGCATTTCTGCAGCTTATCAAATGTTCTTGTCTTGAGACCTCGCAACACTTTGGCTTTCACTCTCTCAGATTGCCCATTGCTTCTGGGATGTGCAATAGAGGCAAATGAGATCTTGCTTTTGAGGGAAAGAACATATTGCATGAAGGCGCGGCACGTGAACTGGGTGCCGTTGTCGGTGATGATCCGGACAGGGACCCCGAAGTGGCACACTAATCCTTTCAAGAACTTGATAGTTGGTTGAGCAGTCACATTTCTCACAGCTTCTACTTCCGGCCACTTTGTAGACTTGTCGATTAAAACAAACAAGAATTCAAAGCCCCCTGCAGCTCGGGAGAAAGGGCCGAGGATATCGAGCCCCCAGACCGGAAATGGCCATGAAAAAGGGATTGTCTAAAGAGCTTGCGCAGGCAGATGGATATTCTTGGAATGGAACTGGCAGGCTTCACATTCGGTGACTAGCTCGACCGCATCTTGGAGGGCTGTGGGCGAATAGAATCCTTGCTGGAATGCTTTCCCAACTAATGCCCTTGATCCAATATGGGAGCCGCACATTGTAGGATCGGAAGTATGTCTAGAGGGGGGGTGATTAGACTACAAGACCAAATAAAAGCTACACCTTTTCCCAATTTTAGTTCTTGGCAGATTTTAGCAACTTTAGGACAAGTCAAGCAATCATCACACAATTCAAGTAAGCATGCAAAGAGTATATAGGCAGCGGAAAGTAAAGCATGCAACTTGCAAGAATGTAAAGGGAAGGGTTTGGAGAATTCAAACGCTATTGGAGACACGGATGTTTTTTCCGTGGTTCGGATAGGTGGTGCTATCCTACATCCACGTTAGTGGGGACTTCAACCCACGAAGGGTAACGGTTGTGCGAGTCCACGGAGGGCTCCACCCACGAAGGGTCCACGAAGTAGCAACCTTGTCTATCCCACCATGTCCATCGCCCACGAAGGACTTGCCTCACTAGCGGTAGATCTTCACGAAGTAGGCGATCTCCTTGCCCTTACAAACTCCTTGGTTCAACTCCACAATCTTGTCGGAGGCTCCCAAGTACCACCTAGCCAATCTAGGAGACACCACTCTCCAAGAAGTAACAAATGGTGTGTTGATGATGAACTCCTTGCTCTTGTGCTTCAAATGATAGTCTCCCCAACACTCAACTCTCTCTCATAGGATTTGGATTTGGTAGAAAGAAGATTTGAGTGGAATGCAACTTGGGAAGGCTAGAGATCAAGATTCATATGGTAGGAATGGAATATCTTGGTCTCAACACATGAGTAGGTGGTTCTCTCTCAGAACATATGAGTTGGAAGTGTAGATTTGTTCTGATGGATCTCTCCACGAATGAAGAGGAGGTGGAGGGGTATATATAGCCTCCACTTAAAATCCAACCGTTACACACAATTTACCAATCTCGGTGGGACCGAATCAACAAACTCGGTCGGACCGAAAAGGTAAACCTAGTGACCGTTAGAGTTTTTCGGTGGGACTGACATGCATCTCGGTAGGACCGATCTGGTTAGGGTTTGGGCATAACATAATCTCGGTGAGACCGATTACACAAACTCGGTGAGACCGATTTGGTAATTAGCTAAGCAGAGAGTTGGTCAGGCAAACTCGGTGGGACCGATTTGCTCTTTCGGTGAGACCGAAAAGTTACAAAAGGGAAACAGAGAGTTTGCATTGCAATCACGGTGGGACCGATCCGCTCTTTCGGTGAGACCGAAAAGTTACGAAAAGGAAACAGAGAGATTGCAATCCCATCTCGGTGAGACCGAGATCCCTATCGGTGAAACCGATTTGCTAGGGTTTGGCAGTGGCTTATGACATATGAAGACTCGGTGGCGCCGGATAGAAAGAATCGGTATGACCGAGTTTAGCTTAGGGTTTAGGTCATATGTGGATATGGGAAAGTAGTTGAGGATTTTGGAGCATATCATTAAGCACATAAGGCAAAGAGCTCATTAAGCAACACCTCATCCCTCCTTGATAGTATTGGCTTTTCCTATGGACTCAATGTGATCTTGGATCACTAAAATGTAAAATGAAGAGTCTTGAGCTTTTGAGCTTGAGCCAATCCTTTGTCCTTAGTATTTTGAGGGTTCCACTTTCACCATTCATGCCATGCCAATCATTAAGCTTTCCTGAAATAGTTATCTTGGAATATCATTAGCTCAATGAGCTATATGTTGTTATGAATTACCAAAACCACCTAGGGATAGTTGCACTTTCAATCTCCCCCTTTTTGGTAATTGATGAAAACATATAGATCAAAGCTTCGAGAAATGATAATAAGAATGAATTAGATCGTCGCTTTGAGAAGTATGTGATAAGTAAGAGCTCCCCCTAAATTTGTGCATATTTAAAATTTGCTTTGGACTGCAAATGCACAAGAAGTTAGAATTATGGGTTACTCTTCCATGTCACATACATCTTGGTGGAGCGCTCAAAATTATTAATAATGAAATACATGCACTCATCACCAAGGCAAAGTGAATGATCACATAAGATAGATAAGATATATCAAGCATGCATAAGTGTAGCTTATGATCAAACATATGATCATCAATGTCTCACACGCATATCAAAGTATCTCAACCAAAAGCAAACAAAGTTTGAAAAACCACCAAATGAAAGCAAGAGAGAATAAAAGCAACACTCTCTCTCTCTCGAAGCCTATGATCTATACATTTTTCTCCCCCTTTGGCAACAAGTTACCAAAAAGTTCCTAGAAAATGCATAGTGCTAGATCGACACTCAGGCTTGATCTTCAGGTGGTGGTGGAGTCTGGATCACTCCAAGGACGAAGGCTTCCGTAGATGCTGTTGGAGTTGGAGCTGAAGTGGATGCTGGAGCAGGTTGGGTTGGTGCTGCGGCTGGTGCTGAGGCGGTTGCTCTTGTGTCAGGAACTGGCACTGCAGACGATCTTGGACCTCGTGGCACTCTGGCAAATGCATCTGTGGTTGTCTTCCCTCTCCTCTCCTGCATGTCATCCTGGAGTTGCTCCACTGCAGTCTGAATCTCTGTCACCTTGATATCCAAGTCATAGAACTTCTGTTCTACGATTCTCTCTAAGCTCGCCTGGTTCTGAGTTAGGTTGGCCAAACCTTTCTCAATCCGCAGGGTGGATGCAATCAGGTAACTAAGCTGATCTTGCTTGGTTTTCAAGAAGTATTCAGATGCCTCCTCTTGAGTTGGCATCCTTGCAGCTTTCTCCTTCCTTGCCTTCTCCTTCTGTGCTTGTGCATGGGCTGAAGATGGTTCATCTTTGTTCATCACAACCTCATTGTCTTCCAAATCAGGATGAATAGGCTGATGTTCCTTATTCAAAAGATATATGCATGTGCCCATCTTGGAGTTGATCAGTTCCTGGATCTGAGGGGCATATCCACAGCTCCTCTTCTGGTCTACTGCAGTCCTCTTGAATCTTTCTATCATAAGGCTCATGACTTTGAACTTCTGAGCCACATCAAAGATATGAAGCAAATTTATTGCATGGCCTCTGATCATCTTGTGATCACCTGACTTGGGCAACAAAGTGTGCCTTAAGATCCAATTGATGGTTGGCAATCCTGACAGAAGATAGTGTACAGATCCATACTTGAAAGTTTCAAGTGCCTTGTCAGGGATCTCTTTGTACATGTTGATCATGGAGTTGTGGTCCATCTTCTTCTTGGAATAGACATCCAAGTCATCTTCATTTTCCTCTAGGGCATTGATAAGTTGTGCCCACTCTGCAACTGTTGATTGGTACCTCGTACCTTCGGACATCCAAACAATCCTCCCATCTGGATAAAAATCTACTACTCCACAAGCTCTGAAGCTATCTTGCACTCCAGGGTAGTGATCTTTGTTGTCCTTGATGTATTGCCAATCGACCCATCTCATGTCACATACAATGGGCTTCTTGTCTAACCAGATTGTCTCATAGAAGTCCTGCTGTTCCTTAGTATGGAACCTGTAGTCTACAACAGTCCTTCTCCTGGTAGCATAGGGATCCTCTGCTCTCCATTTTCTCAATCCAGAGTCTCTCCTGATTTTCATATCCTCGGCCACAGGATGAGCATCATTGTGGTCTGGGATCTTGGGCTTCAGCTTTCTCAACACTTGGCCTTCCTCTTCTTCAACAACAGCTTCAGGCACTGGGGCCTTGTTCTTCTCAGCAGCTGGGATGCTCCTAGTATTCCTCTTTAGTTTTGGCTTTGGAGCCGGCTTGGCCTTGGAAGCAGACTTGGGGGCTTCCTTTGGCTTAGATGCAGCTGCTCCTGATCTTATGGCATCACCCATCAGCTTGGGTGCCTTAGGTGCTGGTGCAGAACCTTCCTCTTCTTCTTCTTCTTCATCAGAAGAATGCTGTTCAAATTCAGCCATGGGATCTACTTTCTTGGACCATCTGCCTCTTTTCCTTTCTTTCTTTGTCTCAGCTGCAACTGGCTCTTTGGGTGCAGGCTTCTCAGGAATCTTTGTAGAGGCTCTGGCCTTTGGCATGGGTTGCCTGCCTGCTGGCCTTTTGACCTTTAAGCCTGGCTTGGTGGCTGCAGCTGAGCCATATTCTTTCTTCAGCACAACTCTCTTGGAAGTTTCCTCTTCCTCTGCCACATAATCTTCATCCTCTGAGTCTGAAGTTCTCTTCTTTCTGTCTCTTGTGGCAGCTTTTAGCAGATTGCTAGGGGTGCTCCTGCTGCCATCATCTGAGGAACTGGAGGGACTAGTGCCCTCACTCATGTGCACAAGCTGCTCTGACTGATTCAGACTATCACTTTGATCTGACATGATGAACAAGCTGACTGCTGACTGCTGAACCATGTGAATAGTTTATAGATGAGGTAGAGTGGATGATCATCACAAAATGCAGAGATTTTTGCAAAAAGAATGATTCAAAAACTTAGTTTTAGTTTCCCACAGAAAGCATCTCGGATCTACCGATGTTTAAACTCGGTGATACCGAAGCAGTTTTTGGAACCTAAACTAGTGAACTCGGTCAGACCGAGTCACAGTTCGGTGGCACCGAGACTGCTAGGGTTTCACAAAGTTCAAAAATCGGTCACACCGATTAGTTACACTCGGTCAGACCGAGTTTCACTTGTGCAATGGCATAGGCCAAATCGGTGGGACCGAGTTTTTCAACTCGGTGGGTCCGAGATGGTTTCGGCAGAAACCTAACCCTAAAATTTTCGAATCAAAGCTAATCTACAAGTTCTTTGACTGGATAGAAGTTTATCAATCATGGCAAGAATCATTATGATCACAATGTGCTAGGAATTGGATTGGGGAATAGCACAAAGATCGAGTCTGTACCCTAGTTCGGCGGAGATTCGCTATGGCGGCAACGGCGGGGTTGATTCCCGTTGACGGCGACGGAGACCAGCGACTGGAGGCTGCTGGCAGCGAGGAGACGATCCGGAGACCACGTCGGCAGAGCGAGCTATGGCGCGGGCAAAGAGGTTCGTAGAAATTTCCAAAATTTTGCCCGTGACTATATATAGCCCGACCCAGTCGGTGTGACCGAGTGGAACAACTCGGTGGCACTGAGATGTAAAACTGTGTATAGTTATTGCAACTCGGTGTGACCGAATAGTTCAAATCAGTTGCACCGAGATTAAAAACTTAGATCAACTTGATGATCTCGGTAGGACCGAAAGTGGGATATCGGTCAGACCGAAAATCACAAAGAGGTTTTGGAAGTTTAAGTCTATGATGAATCGGGGACTCCGAGTGCTCCTCACACAGAGTGGATCAAATCTGACTTGATCAATTTTGTGATGTAGCATGAATAGAGTTTGAGACGAGAAAAGCATAGATAGCTAGAGGGGGTTCTTAGGCATTCTTGTCCATCCACTTGGCAAAAGAGCAATAAAACCAAACTATCAAAACAACAAGTGGATGTCCTCGAATGAGTAAAATATGCAACCAACATGCTCACACAATAAAATGGCAATTGAAATATGTGACAAAACAAGCACACCCAATTCTAGCATATGTCAAGCAATTTGCAATGACTAGGTCATCTATATATGAGTATATTGACTTAGGAGTCAAATGAGAACATTTGATCATTAGTCATACTCATCGTTTAAGCTCAAGTTGGGTTACCACTTTTACATAAAGCATCGTTGTGTTCACATCATTAGAGTCGCTTTAGCTCAAGTCTTAGAGTAAAGCTCCCCCTAGATGTGATATCCCAACAAAGAGGGATGAACTAACCTTGGGTTTTGTCGATGATGACTTCATGTAGATGTTGAAGATGTGGATGCTCAATGTTGATGTAGATCACTTGGAGCTATCCTTTTGAGTGAATTTCACTTTCAATACCTACATGGGTTAGTCCCACAAGGAACAAGCAAGTATATCCATAGACATAGAGTGATGAACATACAAGATGATGTCTATGAAAGATTTTAGGTTACCTTGTCCCTTGACTTACCAACAAGAGGGTTTGTGACTCCTTGAACTAGTGCAAGATGTGGAAGTTGATTGCACTTGTTCTTGCCAAAATGATAAGAGTGAAGTTTGTTGGCGGAGTCACCCTCAAGAACTCTCTAGTTCTTCTTCTTTTGGATCCACACCATCTTGATGGGAATCCTTGGAGTTGTAGTCGTACTTGATGAAGTGGAACTTGAAGTAGTCTTGGGAATCCACTTGACTAAGGTCTTAGGAGCTTCTTCAAATGCATCTATTTCCTCTTGAAGCTTGTCCTTGCCTTTTTGCTTGTAGTCTTGTGGTGCAAGATCATCTTGAGTTTGTGTTCCTTTAAAAGAAGTTGGGTCATACTTCTCTTGTTGAGGAACAAACTTTGTCTTGGGGTATTGATCTTCTTCCCACTCAACTCCATTGGCATTGAACTTTCGTTCAAAACCAACACCTTGATTCTTCCGGTGTCTTCCTTGCTTGCGTACAATCTCCTCGAATTGCTTACTTCCGGCAAGGCTTTTGTACACTCCTTTCTCTATGATTTCCTTCAATATGCTATTTTCTTGCTCAAGTGTAACTTGGCTAAGAGAATCATTAGTGGAATCAAGAGAACTACTAGAAGCAACAATATTGGATTTAACATGATCATTGTTACTACTAGAAGAAGAATCTTTCTTGTTCTTGTTACTAGACTTGACTTGAGGCATGTAAGTGGATAAGAGTAAACGTTTGGCAATGTAAGAAGAACTTTTCTTGCGGACATCATCATTGATTGCCTTTAAAAGCTCATGCTCTTGCTCAAGATTGAGCTTTTCAAAGCGTAACTTCTCATGAGCCCTTAAAAGTTCTCGATGATCTTCGAAGATAGTTTCATGAGCTAACCTAAGAGTGTTTAGTTCTTTAGTTAGAGCCTCAATTTTCTCCTTATCATTGTCATTCGTTTTAGCATGATTAATTGACGTTTCATCATAGGATTCATCACTAGAGTTGTCAACAAGTAAATCATCATCGCCTAACAAGTCATCTTCATCACTATTAAAATCTACATACTCAGGATGAGTTACCTTAGGACCTTTGGCCATGAAACATCTTCCAATTCCTTCATTTGGTGAATCAAATATGTCGTAGGAGTTGGTTGACACAAGTGCTAGACCGGCAACACCTTCATCTTGAGTATATTCGGAGTCGGAGTGATAACTTCTCTCGGAGTGGTTGTCGGAGTCGGAGCCGGATACCCATTCACCCACATGAGCTTGATGTCCTTGTTTTGTGTAGCTCCTTGATGATTTTTCCTTCCTTTCCGAATCCTTGCTTCTCCGTGAGTATCTTCGTTCATAACGATCATCTTTACTCCTTCTTTCTCTAGATGGTGATTCTTCTCTTTTGCTTCTTCTTTTTGGAGAATCTTCTCTTCTTTTGTAGGGTCTTGTACACTCATTGGAGTATTGTCCGGGTCTTCCACAATTGTAGCAGTTTCACTCTCGACTAGAAGATCTTTTGTCATTGTAGGACCTTGACTTGGAGCTTCTATCTTTACTTCTACTCTTGTAGAACTTGTTGAAGTTCTTCACCATTAAGCTCAATTCTTCATTGAAGGTTTGTTTCTCACTTGATGATGTGGGGCTTCACATGAGGCTTTGTAAGCTCCACTTGATTTGTTGTGAAGTTCCTCTTTATCCTTGAGCGACATCTCATGAGCAACAATTCTTCCAATGACCTCCGTTGGCTTGAGGTCTTTGTAATTGGGCATCATTTGGATCAATGTGCACATGGTATCATATTTTCCATCCAAGGCTCTTAGTATCTTCTTGATGATGAATCTATCGGTCATCTCTTCACTCCCTAAGCCGGCAATCTCATTTATGATGAGAGCAAGCCTAGAGTACATTTCAGCGACACCTTCACCATCCTTCATTTTGAACTTGTCAAGTTGACTTTGAAGCACATCTAATTTGGATTCCTTGACGGAGTTGGTACCCTCGTGCATATCAATCAAAGTATCCCAAATTTCCTTTGCATTCTCACGACGGCTGATTTTGTTGAATTCTTCGGGGCACAATCCGTTGAAGAGAATATCACAAGCTTGAGCGTTGTATTGTAGCATCTTCAACTCATCCACGGTAGCTTCATGGTTTGGTTCTTTCCCGTCGAAGAAGTCACCTTGCAGGCCAACACACACAATAGCCCAAACGGCAGGGTTATGTCCAAGAATATGCATTTTCATTTTATGCTTCCAACTAGCAAAATTAGTACCATCAAAGTAAGGACCTCTACGGTGATAATTTCCCTCACTAGACGCCATACTCTCCTAGGTTGTGAAACCAAGGCTATGACCACCAAAAGCTATGGAAATCAAAGCAAATGGAGACCAAAGCTCTGATACCACTTGTAGGATCGGAAGTATGTCTATAGGGGGGTGTGTCGGGGGAAATCTGCCTCCACGAACACCTATGGGGACCGAGCCCCTTTCTGGTTCGGCGGGGGGCGGAGGTCGCGCGAAGAGCGGATCGAGGCGATGCACACAAGGGGTTTACCCAGCTTCGGGCCGCAGGGATGCGTAAAACCCTACTGCTGCTTTGTGGTTTGTATTGTGTTCTTGTTCGGGAGCGCTGAGTGCTACAGTACACTCAGGCAACTAATCAGACCGAGCGTGAGTGGCCTCCTTTCTCCCCTTCCTTCAGGTTGCGCATGGGGCCTCCTTTTATATGCGCAAGGGGTTACCCACAGGTGGCAACGTAGGAGGGGGTAAAACTAGAAAACGCTGTGTTGGGTACAGCTGTTTGCACAGTGCTATCATACCTAACTCTGACGGCAGGGGACAAGGGCATTAAATGCCCTTCTGGGTCGCCCAAACAGTGCAGAAAAGGGACCGTTAGGGGCACCACCGTTTGCCACGACGGCTACCCTGTCAGTGTTGCTTCGCCACCGCATGCCCCTGGCTGCGCAGCCTCTCGCCACGTACGCCTGGAATGGCCCCAGAGCGACGCGTGGGTGGATGAGCTGGAAGCAGGCGCGGGGTGGTGACTTGCCGCGGCAAGCGCCTTGCCGCGGTTGACGCCTTGTCGCGCCCGGGAGCTTGTTGCTCACCGGTCCTTGCCGGGACACGTGGCGCGTCGCAGCAAGTCTCTTGTCGTGCCTTGGTCGGCCTTCCCGGCAAGCTCCTCTTGCCGGGGCCTTGTGCTTCGAGCGGCCGTCCCGGCAAGCTCCTCTTGTCGGGGCCTTGCTCTCTTCGGGTGGCCTTCCCGGCAAGCTCCTCCTGCCGGGGCCTCGGCTCGAATACTTTGTTCTTGGATGGCCCGAAAAGGGACCATGGAGAGTTTTGGCGGTCGCCTGGCAAGCCTTGCCGCGGGGTGCTACGACTGCCCGTGCACAAGTTCGGGGTACTAAGGTACCCCTATTTTAGTACACCGACAGGAGCCCCCTGGCCTGGGCCATACACGGAGCCGAGAGCTGTTGGGCCAGGCCCAAAACAGTGCACGGGCATGCGCTGCCTGGGTCACGCTGCATCTTCTTCTGCATCCACCACGCCCTCCCCGAACGGCACGCGTCGAAAGCGGCATCGTGGGGAGAGGCGTGCATGATGTGGGCGGCGTGCGCGGGGCTAAGCCCCGCAGGCATGCATCACGTCGCAATAAAGGGGGACGGTCCGCGCTATCTCCATAAGTGGAGGGAGGCGTGGAGGCGCGGCTCGTTTGCTGGACGGGGCCGAGGCACGGTTTCTGAGGCGTCCGCTCCCCATGATCACGGGGCGAGGGGAGGTCGCCACATCCGTCTCCTCGGTCCTGCACGCCAGCCACGCGGCTTCCATGTACCTGGGGTCACGGACGGTGGAGGCAGGAAACCGGGCCGAGGCAGCAGGCCGGTCCCAGTCGCCTGCTCTTCCTGTGTCTTGATTGGCTGAGCGGGGCGGCCGAGCCCCCACCCTGCTCCTTTATAAAGAGCAAGAGGGGGGCGACTAAAACCCACACTCCTCCATCTTTTCTTCTCTTCAGCTTCTGATCCCCTCTCTCCATTCGCCATGGAGAAAGGGAATCCTGGTCCTTCATCGGTGGCGGCGAGAGTCGCCGCTAGGCAACGCGCCCCTCCTCCCCCTGCACCCGTGGTGGCAGAGCCAACCGTGAGGGGAAGGGGGAGGGGGCGAGGTCGTGGACGAGGTCGAGGCGCTCGGGGACGAGGCGGATGGGGCGACGCGCCGGCCTCGCCTCCGCCAGCGGCCCCTCTTCTCACGGCAGTCCATATCGGGGACGACCCTTGCGAGTTCTTCGTCAGGCTGCGCCGGGCGCCTCGTCGTCGCCTCCGTCTCCCGGCCCCCTTCGCAAGCGTGATGGAGATGGAACAACCCGAGACGCTAAGACTGCGCATGAGGGGCTGCGGGATCAGCGGCACGCGGGTCCACGTTGAGTCCCCAGCCCCCGGCGTGATGTATCTTGGTCGAGGGTGGAAGACGTTCGCCCATATCCACAGCTTGATGGAGGGGTTCACCCTCCATTTTAAGTTGATGGAGGGCTATCTCCTCTCCGTCAAGGTCTTTGGGTGCTTCGGGACCCGGGCCCGGTGCTGCGTGGATAGCTCCTCCGACAGTGAAGGCTCCTCCTCGAGCGAGAGTGACGAGGAGGGGAGTGACAGCGATGACGAGGGTGGCGGTCGTCGGGATGACGGGTCCGACTAGGCGTCGGTCGCGGCTCCGCGTGGCACCGGCGACCCCATCATCCGTGTCGCCGGCTCCTTGAGCTTCTCGGGGTCGTCTCCTTGGGCGGCTGGAGTGGCGAGGCTGCGGAAGAGGAAGAGGGCTGGCGGCAAGGCCGTCAAGTCGGAGTACGAGGGCGAGGTGCCCTCGATAGCGTGCTGACGTCCTGCCGCCCCGTCGAGCCCTGCTTCCGGAGCCGCCACCACCACCTAGCCTTCAGACGGCCCCCGGGGAGTTCTCTTGGTGTCTTCTGCCACCCGTAGCTCGTCTAGGTGCCCCTTTTGCCCTTTTCGCCTCCTTGTCCTACCTCCTGAGGAGAGGGACAAGAAAGGGATTATGGGCACCTTATCTCTTTTTAACTTGTAAGCCTTCAGGCTTTAGTTGCATTTAAAGCTTGTAATCCCATCTCTCATGTTTTTCATTCTCTCTGAACTGTACCTGAGCGGAATGTTTTTAATGAAAAGGGGATGTTTGCCGGGCCATTTGTCTCGCGGGTAAAACCCACGCCAAGGAGCGAATCCTTTATATCGTTAAGATAGACACTTCTTTGCCCGGCAACAGGCCCTGCCGTCTTCCCGCGCCACTCGACCTTCCTCACGCCTTTGGCGGAGGTAGGGATGAGGCGGGTTCGGGCTCCTCATTCCGTTCCTTTGCCGCCGCGGCTACTACCAAAACTGGCCCCAGGAACGCGCTCCGGGGCCCAGAGTTAAGGGAGCACGGCAGCTTGTTAGGAAGAAACAAGGTTTTCGCATTCCTCAGTCCATAAGAGAATACATGATAAGGGATGAAAAACTTATCTGGGATTGCAGCCCCCGGCAACTTTGGCTTGCCGCGGGTGAATCTTTGTACTTGCAGCCCCCGGCAACACTGGTTTGCCGGGGACCAGATGCTGGTCCGCCCTTCTTCTCTTCTTCGTCCTTAAGCGGTCTGGCCAGGATATGCAAATCCCTGCGAACCAAGGGAAACGAAAGAACAAGAAAAAAGGACGCAGACCCGACCTCTAAGCTAGGGGTTAGCAGCTGTTAGGCACTATCAACCCTAACCAGGGACGAGACTCGACTCAGCATGCATGCTAAAACTTAGGGCGCCAGCGCTTCATTTACTACTGCTCAGGGTCTGCGCCTGGCTTTGTACAAAGGATTACATGCAACAGCGGCAAGACTTGTACAAAAGGGTGGTTGCCGGACGGGGTCCGACAACCGCGCCTTACGGGTAAAACTTATGAAGATGCTCAATATTCCAGGAGTTGCTCACTGGAGTGCCATCTTCGGTCTCGAGGCGGACAGCGCCGGGCCTCGTGACTCGTCTCACCCCGTAAGGGCCTTCCCAGTTCGGCGTCAACTTGTTATGATTCTTGGCGGACGGAGCGCGCCGAAGAACAAGGTCGCCTTCCTCGAAGCTTCTGGCTTTAACTTTGCGGCTATGGTAGCGACGCAAAGCTTGCTGGTAGCGAGAGGCTCGCACAGCAGCCTGAAGACGATCTTCCTCAAGGAGCAGCGCGTCATCTTCACACAGCCGCTCTTGCTCGAGCTCATCATAAGCGAGCACTCGAGGTGACCCGTATACGAGTTCCGTGGGGGTAACTGCTTCCCGCTCCATGGAATAGAGCGAAAGGTTGCCTGGTCATACCAGGGCTTACCTACGCCGAGAGGTGTCGGCGTATGTTCGGACGCCGTGGCACCATGAGTTCGGTGCATGTTCGGACGCCGCGGCACCATGAGCTGGTTCGGCGACGCCCGTTCCGCCGCCGGTGCCGTCCCCACCACCCGTTTGCTCCAGGGGCGGTGGGTTCGACGCGGACGGACCAGCCGCCTCCGGAGCCTTCTTCTTCGGTGGCATGTCGATGAAGATGATGGAGATCTAGCCTGTGCAGACGCCGGATCAGGTTCACACAACTTCGACGCCCCCTATCTGGCGCGCCAAAGATGTCGGGGGAAATCTGCCTCCACGAACACCTATGGGGACCGAGCCCCTTTCTGGTTCGGCGGGGGGCGGAGTTCGCACGAAGAGCGGATCGAGGCGATGCACACAAGGGGTTTACCCAGCTTCGGGCCGCACGGATGCGTAAAACCCTACTGCAGATTTGTGGTTTGTATCGTTTTCTTGTTCGGGAGCGCTGAGTGCTACAGTACACTCAGGCAACTAATCAGACCGAGCGTGAGTGGCCTCCTTTCTCCCCTTCCTTCATGTTGCGCATGGGGCCTCCTTTTATATGCGCAAGGGGTTACCCACAGGTGGCAACGTAGGCGGGGGTAAAACTGGAAAACGCTGTGTTGGGTACAGCTGTTTGCACAGTGCTATCATACCTAACTCTGACGGCAGGGGACAAGGGCATTAAATGCCCGTCTGGGTCGCCCAAACAGTGTAGAAAAGGGACCATTAGGGGCACCACCGTTTGCCACGACGGCTACCCTGTCAGCGTTACTTCGCCACCGCATGCCCCTGGGTGAGCAGCCTCTCGCCACGTACGCCTGGAATGGCCCCAGAGCGACGCGTGGGTTGATGAGCTGGAACGCAGGCGCGGGGTGGTGACTTGCGCTTGCCGCGGTTGACGCCTTGTCGCGCCCGGGAGCTTGTTGCTCACCAGTCCTTGCCGGGACACGTGGCGCGTCGCAGCAAGTCTCTTGTCGTGCCTTGGTCGGCCTTCCCGGCAAGCTCCTCTTGCCGGGGCCTTGTGCTTCGAGCGGCCGTCCCGGCAAGCTCCTCTTGCCGGGGCCTTGCTCTCTTCGGGTGGCCTTCCCGGCAAGCTCATCCTGCCGGGGCCTCGTCTCGAATACTTTGTTCTTGGATGGCCCAAAAAGGGACCATGGAGCGTTTTGGCGATCGCCTGGCAAGCCTTGCCGCGGGGTGCTATGACTGCCCGTGCACAAGTTCGGGGTACTAAGGTACCCCTATTTTAGTACACCGACAGGGTGATTAGACTACTTGACCAAATAAAAGCTACGCCTTTTCCCAATTTTAGTTCTTGGCAGATTTTAGCAACTTTAGGACAAGTCAAGCAATCATCACACAATTCAAGCAAGCATGCAAAGAGTATATAGGCAGCGGAAAGTAAAGCATGCAACTTGCAAGAATGTAAAGGGAAGGGTTTGGAGAATTCAAACGCTATTGGAGACACGGATGTTTTTCCCGTGGTTCGGATAGGTGGTGCTATCCTACATCCACGTTAGTGGAGACTTCAACCCACGAAGGGTAACGGTTGCGCGAGTCCACGGAGGGCTCCACCCATGAAGGGTCCACGAAGTAGCAACCTTGTCTATCCCACCATGGCCATTGCCCACGAAGGACTTGCCTCACTAGCGGTAGATCTTCACGAAGTAGGCGATCTCCTTGCCCTTACAAACTCCTTGGTTCAACTCCACAATCTTGTAGGAGGCTCCCAAGTGACACCTAGGCAATCTAGGAGACACCACTCTCCAAGAAGTAACAAATGGTGTGTTGATGATGAACTCCTTGCTCTTGTGCTTCAAATGATAGTCTCCCCAACACTCAACTCTCTCTCATAGGATTTGGATTTGGTAGAAAGAAGATTTGAGTGGAAAGCAACTTGGGAAGGCTAGAGATCAAGATTCATATGGTAGGAATGGAATATCTTGGTCTCAACACATGAGTAGGTGGTTCTCTCTCAGAACATATGAGTTGGAAGTGTAGATGTGTTCTGATGGCTCTCTCCATGAATGAAGAGGAGGTGGAGTGGTATATATAGCCTCCACTTAAAATCCAACCGTTACACACAGTTTACCAATCCCGGTGGGACCAAATCAACAAACTCGGTCGGACCGAAAAGGTAAACCTAGTGACTGTTAGAGATTTTCGGTGGGACTGACATGCATCTCGGTAGGACCGATATGGTTAGGGTTTGGACCTAACGTAATCTCGCTGAGACCGATTACACAAACTCGGTGAGACCGATTTGGTAATTAGCTAACCAGAGAGTTGGTCAGGTAAACTCGGTGGGACCGATTTGCTCTTTCGGTGAGACCAAAAAGTTACAAAAGGGAAACAGAGAGTTTGCATTGCAATCTCGGTGGGACCGATCCGCTCTTTCGGTGAGACCGAAAAGTTACGAAAAGGAAACAGAGAGATTGCAATCCCATCTCGGTGAGACCAAGATCCCTATCGGTGAAACCGATTTGCTAGGGTTTGGGCAGTGGCTTATGACATATGAAGACTCGGTGCGCCGGATAGAAAGAATCGGTATGACCGAGTTTGGCTTAGGGTTTAGGTCATATGTGGATATGGGAAAGTAGTTGAGGATTTTGGAGCATATCATTAAGCACATAATGCAAAGAGCTCATTAAGCAACACCTCATCCCTCCTTGATAGTATTGGCTTTTCCTATGGACTCAATGTGATCTTGGATCACTAAAATGTAAAATGAAGAGTCTTGAGCTTTTGAGCTTGAGCCAATCCTTTGTCCTTAGTATTTTGAGGGTTCCACTTTCACCATTCATGCCATGCCAATCATTGAGCTTTCCTGAAATAGTTATCTTGGAATATCATTAGCTCAATGAGCTATATGTTGTTATGAATTACTAAAACCACCTAGGGATAGTTGCACTTTCAATCTCCCCCTTTTTGGTAATTGATGACAACATATAGATCAAAGCTTCGACAAATGATAATAAGAATGAATTAGATCGTCGCTTTGAGAAGTATGTGATAAGTAAGAGCTCCCCCTAAATTTGTGCATATTTAAAATTTGCTTTGGACTGCAAATGCACAAGAAGTTAGAATTATGGGTTACTCTTCCATGTCAGTAGTTCCTTTCCTTCCTCCTGACAAATGCACTTCAATTTCACACTGTTGGGCCTCCTTCTATATAGTGTTTCATCGACAAACAGATACATACTGGCCCTCCGGGCTACTCTTTCAGCTTCTTCTTGCTCTTCGAGAAGTTCTCCAGTTTGGAGGAAGTGGACAATGTGCCTTGCCCAAGTTGGAGCTTGGGGCTCGGCAACAAGGACTAGCGGCACCTCCTCATCTGCGGGAGCGTGTTCCTCGACCACGGGGACCAGTTGCCCGGCTGGAGGGTGCAGCCCGGCAATCAATGGGAAGTTGTTTCCGGCAAGGTCCCTGCCAGGAGCCCCAAGAGGCTCTACTGGGAGAGGCTTACCGGAGTCCAATTTCCTTCTCTTTTAGGCCATTGTTGCTCGAGATACGGAGGGCTGAGTAATATGAAGAACAAAAGTTCCTGGTTCCACATGAAGTTTCTGCGCGGCACACTTTGGCAGATGATCAGCAATGTTGTTTTCCGCACGCGATACGTGCTCTGTTTGCAATCCGTGAAAGTGCTCCTCTAATCTTCTCACTTCCCCGACGTATGCCTCCATCAATGGACTTTTGTAATCCTCGTTGACTTGTCTCACCACAAGTTGTGAATCTCCTCGAATGATCAGCTTCTTGATTCCCAATTCAGTGGCAATTCTGAGCCCGGAAAGGAGCCCTTCATGCTCTGCTGTATTTTTGGTTGCCTCCTCCTAGGGAAAATGCATCTGGACAACGAACTTCAGGTGCTCTCTAGTGGGAGCAATGAGAAGCACGCCAGCCCCTGCACCTTATAGGGAGAAGGCAGGAACAACTGTTTCCAACACTTCTTCATCAGGGGTTGGCATCCATTCTGCAATAAACTCTACTAGTGCCCTACCCTGGATTGTCGATGTGCTTCCAAACCTCAGGCCAAAGATGGATAACTCCAATGCCCACTCCACTATTCTTCCGGTAGCCTCTGTGTTTCGGAGTATCCTTTGCAAAGGAAAGCGGGTGACCACCGTGATCTCATGGGTTTGGAAGTAGTGGCGCAGTTTCCTTGAGGCCATGATGAGGCCAAAAGTAAACTTTTGCACACCAGAGTACCTAGATCTAGCCCCCTGCAATAGGGAGATGATGAAGTACACTGGGCGCTGCACCACTTTCTTCCTTGCGGCGTCCTTGGGGTGGCCTCCGCTATCATGCTCTTCTTTATCCTGATCCACATCTGGCCTTGTCGGGTTGTTCTCACTTTCTGTCTCTTCTACTTCCCGCTGCACCACTAGGGCTGCGCTAACCACTTGATTAGTTGCTGCCAAGTATAGCACCAACGACTCTTGTGGTTTGGGCGCAACCAAAGTAGGCACAGACGACAAGTAGGTCTTCAAATCTTGCAATGTTGCGTCTGCTTCTGGAGTCCACTTCAAGGGTCCTGCCTTCTTCAAAATTGGAAGAACGACAGGGCGCGCTTGGCAGACTTGGAGATGAATCTGCTAAGCATGGCAATGCACCCTATCAAATGCCTCACATCTTTAACTGTCTTGGGTGCCTGAATCTTCTCGATAGCCTAGATCTTGTCAGGGTTGGCTTCTATCCCACGTTGGGACACAAAGAACCCAAGTATCTTGATGGAGGGAACGCCAAACACACACTTCTCTGGGTTCAGCTTCAAGTTGATCTTGCGCAGATTAGCAAATGTCTCCTCCAAATCCTCGATGAGGGTTGATATATCCTTGGTCTTGACCACAATATCATCCATATAGGCTTCAATGTTCCTGTGCAGCTGTGATTCAAAACCAATCTGGACTGCTCTTGCAAAAGTGGACCCGGCACTCTTCGACCCGAAAGGGATGCGCACGAAGCAGTATGTGCCGCATGGGGTGATGAATGAAGTCTTCTCTTCATCTTCCTCGGACATAATATCTGATGATATCCAAAGTATGCATCCAGAAAAGAGAGCAACTTACATCCTGAGATGGAATCCACAATCTGGTCGATGTGCGGCAAGGGAAATGGATCCTTTGGGCAGGCCTTGTTAAGATCTGTGAAATCTATGCACAGCTTCCATCTTCTGTTAGCCTTGTGTATGACCACTGGATTTTCCAACCACGTCGGATGCAGTACTCCTCTGACCAGACCCGCTGCGTCAAGTTTCTTGATCTCTTCTGCTAAGAATTGTTGCTGCTCCAAGGCTTGCTTTCAAACCTTCTGCTTGATGGGTCAGGCACAGCAAGGTGGTGCTCGATTACCTTCATGGGAACACCGGGGATATCAGATGGTTGCCAAGCAAACACATCGATATTCGCCGGCAGGAAGGCAACAAGCATGCTTTCCTACTTGTCATCAGCGCCAGCCTGCCTTGCCATGACCTTTTTCACATAAGGTGGAGTGGTCTTGGATCTCTTTCTACTGGAACTCTCCGACAAGTCATCGACATGCGTAGCATACTCCAAAGAGGTACGCTTCCTGGATTCCTTGCTGGTGTCCCTGCTAGCCTTCTCCTTTCCTTTGATTTCCTTGGCCGAAGCTGTGGCTTCCACGGCCTCTGCTGCGACGGTGTCCCGGTACATCTTATCCACGCAAATGATTGCGACCTTCTCGTCTGATGGAATGGAAATGACTCCCACAGGTCCTGGCATCTTCAAGTTGTTGTAGGCATAGTGGGATGCCGCCATGAATATTTCGAGAGCTGGGCGTCCATGGATTACATTGTACGGCAGGGGGAGGTCGACCATATCAAACACAACCTTCTCAGTCTGGCAATTCAACTCTCCTCCGAATGTCACTGGCAACGTGATCTTTCCCTTTGGGTGACTCCTACTGAGGTTGATTCCTTGAAATATGCATGTGACCTTGAGTTCCTCCTTTGCTATCTGAAGTTTGCTAATGACCTTTGGGGAAATAAGATTCAACCCGGCCCCGCCGTCAACCAACATCTTTGTGACTTTGAGGTTGTGAGCCATTGGTGAGACCAACAACGGCAAGCATCCTACCACATTGGGGCGGTCAGGATGGTCCTCTTCATCAAAGATGATGGGCGTGCGTGACCATTTGAGCGGCTTCCGAGACTCTGCCGCTGGCTCCACGGCATTGACCTCACGCACCCACTGTTTAAGTTGGCGATGAGAGGAGTGCAGAGATGCACCTCCGTCAATGCACATGGCATCAGTGGCCTTCTAGAATACCTGCTCGCTGGTTTCCTCTTCATCCCGTCCATCACTGCCATCATCGCAATCCTCCTTCTCTCTGCCCCTGGTGGGTTTCCCTTGGTTCTGAAAAGCCTTGCCAGGGCGATTTGCTTCATCGCCCCGGCCTTTCTCGCAGCGCCATTCTGACCCTTTTCCTTATCACGCTTCTCATATTCAGCCATCTCCTTCTTGAGGAGCTACTCAACCTGATGGCAATCCTGGAGATCGTGGCCCTTGGAACGATGAATCTTCCAATACGGACCATCACCTTTCCCAGCTTTCTCAGCAGCCGCAGCCTCCCGGCAGTCAGTGCACGCGGCAACTTCCTTTCCAGGGGCTTCGGCCTTAGTCTTCTTGTCGGTACTAGGCATGCCTGATTCCTCAACGGCCAATACTGCTTTATCCTTGCGCTTCTTGTCGTGCTTCTTGTTCTTCTTATTCTAGTTGGTGGCCTTGTCATCATCTTCTGAGTCGAAGTCGATGCCATCTTCTTCTCGAGGGAGCTTCCTCCCTTCCTCCACCCGAGAACACTTGTCCACCAAAGTGTAAAGTTCCTTCATAGTCTTGGGCAACCGGACATTCATCTTGGATCTTATCCAACGGTTGCGGACGTTGAACTGGAGTGAGCTATCATAGCTGCCGAGTGGATATATGGAATATTCCTGTGGACTCGGCTAAACCTCTGCATGTACTTTCGCAGAGTCTCTCCATCCTTCTACGGGAGAAGCTGCAAATCGCTGGGCCGCCCTGGTTCTTAGTGGCCGCCAATGAAGGCGCCAATGAACTCATGGCACAGGTCAACCTAGGTTGAGATGGAGTTATCCGGCAGAAGCATCACCCACGACCTCACGTTTGGCTTGAGCGCCAAAGGGAAGTAGTTGTCAAAAACCTTCTCATCTCTTCCCCCGGCATCTTGAACAACGATGGTGTAGATGCTCAAGAACTCCGCCGGGTTTAGTCTCCCATCGTACTTCTCTAGAATCTCTGGCTTGAACGTGTGAGCGGATGGCCAACGGACTTGCCGTAGCTCACGGGTGAAGGCAGGGCACCCAGCCTCGAAAGGCAGGTACCCGCCTCTGCCAAGCGCATGTTCATCGAAGTTGAGGCCGTCGCGCCCATTGGACTGGCGGTGGTCTTCGCGGTGTCGCTCGATGGTGATGTGCGCGTCCTCCATCTGCCTGTCCTCTGGGGCTTTCCGTCGACCTTGATGTGCTCGACGATCGGATGAAGCCATCGAGACGTCATCAAGCTCTTGGTTGCGTGGCCCTCACGCTGGCTGCCGCGGTGGGGATTGTACCATGGGGGTGGCCCCTTCCGCACGGCCAATAGCATGGGCCGCTGTCGTTGCTTGGGGAGGCCCTGGCGGGTGCCAGCTCGCTGTGAGCCTCCAGCCTCGGCAAAGCCAATCAGACTTTAAATGGTGACTCTCCACTCATCCATCTGATCGGCTGCTCGGGGAAACCTCAGCAGCAGTTGGGCCCGTGCCATGGCCTCTGTGCTCAGGTGTCATCCCTGGATCAGTAATGCTGACACCACACAGTACTTGAAGGATTTATAACAAAGTAGCAATCACACACTTATTACATCGAATGTCTCAAAGAGAACTTATTACAATAAATATGGCTTAAGGCCATCTAATAACGATAACAGCGGAAGGCTTGGAAGATAAGCGAGTCCATCAACTCCAGCGGCATCACTGAGTATAGAACCACGACCTAACAGGCACCTTACTCGTCGTTTGAAAAGTCTGCAACATGAAACGTTGTAGCCCGAAAACGGGTCAGCACATGGAATATGCTAGCAATGTAACACATAGAGAGTAATGAATGATTAAGCCTATACTACATGCATATATGGCTGGTGGAAAGCTCTATGGTTACAGTTTTGTGTAAAGCCAATTTTTCCCTACTGCAAAGGAAATAAATTTATTTAACTATCATGGTGGTTGTTAAACATTGAGAATGGTTGACAACATCCTCAATCCCATTAAAGTAATCATCATTAAAAAAACCAAGCAATATTAATTTAGAGTAACATGATGAGATTCACATGATATCCAAGTACTAGATACTCAAAACGTCCATAACCGGGGACACGGCTAACCATGATTAGTTTGTACACTCTGCAGAGGTTTGTGCACTTTTCCCCACAAGACTCGATCGCCTCCGTTGGATTTCTCGCACTACATGGTGTTTGAGAAACGGATGACCGAGACATAGTCTTTCAGAAGTGCTAGCGCCTTACGATGGATAGACCGGTATACCTACTTTCCCCTACATCTGCTAGTCTACCCTTTAAGAGTTCGCACGACTTAATCAACTATGCCAGATCCCATAATGGCTTGTGGCTGCACACGGAAGTTTCTAGTATGAATAATCTCATGATCCCTTTGGGCCTGGGTGGCGGTCCATAAAAAAAACAGGCAATCCTGGTGAAAACCCAGGTACCTCAATCCACCTAGATGTCTGTTTAAGTTGCCACCTTAGATTAACCATTAATTAACAATCTCACATCTATCATGGATATCACTCACCCAATCCACGTCTACTAGCATAGCACGGCATAATAAGCAAACGTAGAAGTAACTCCCAAGGGTTTGATAATAAAACAGGTAATAGGTACTACCTTAACTACTTCCCATCCCACAATTTAATTAGATCCTAATCATGCAATGTTTGAGGACTAATGCAATAAAACTGGGTAGTAAAAAAGGTATGATCAAAGTGTTACTTGCCTTGCTGATGATCCGCGAAACCTACAGATTCGAAGTAACAGGCGGCGCACTCCGGGTATTCTATCGTAGACAAACATACAAGCATACAATAAGTACTCATACTAAAGCACAGGTAAAACTCAAATAAGAGATCTAACCAGAAAGTTCAACTTAAGAACTTCGGTTTCCAAAAAGAATCAAATCAAACGAAGCAACGAAAGTCAAACGGCGAAAGAAAACAACTTTGTTGTACTAATCTGGATCTAAGTCCAATTTTACAGAAGCAAAAACTTGTTTAAGTTGTTTAAACGGATAGAGCGTTTCGAGACGAAACTCCAGGCGCTTGAATCGCCTGATTCCGATAAAAGAGCGAAAAGTTGTAGTAAAACGAAAATCAGATCAGAAATCACGAACAGAAAATAATCGCGTAAAATCCGAGAAAAAGAAAAACGACGAACAGATTAACGAACGAACGTTCGTTATCTGGATCTAAATGACGAACACGTTCGTTAAAACGAACGAACGAGCGAACGCTCGCTAATTAACATAAACCGAAAAAAACGATCTAAGAAAACAAACGCTAATAAAAAAACCGACGAAAAACCGAACGGTTTTTTCGAGAAAACCGGCGGCGCGGATTTCGAGGCACCTCAGGCGGTGGCGACGACGGCGGCGACGGCGTGCGGCGCGGGGCTCGAGGGCGGGCGGGGCTGGCGGATAGGGTTTGGCCCGGGGCTGGGTTGCGGCATATAAAGGCTAGACGGGCCAGAGTCCCAGGCGGACACGGCCCGTAGGTCGGTTGCGCGTTTTTTTAATAATAACGCGCAAAAAAAGGAAATACTATACGGACTCAAAAAATACCGAAATAAATTTTACCCGACTTCTAAAATCAAGCCAGACAAAGTGAACATTTATTTTGGGCCTAAATGCAATTTTGAAAAATGCATATTTTTCCTAAATTCAAATAGAATACCGAAAAACTCCGAAATAAAATCTTATTTGATTTTATTTTTAAATCCTCAATATTTCTTTATTTTGGGAAAGTCATTTTATTCCCTCTCTCATACTTTTGTAATATAAATAATTGATGATAAAATAAATAAAATCAAATGACCCTATTCTCAAAATTTGAGAGAACTCAAATTTGAAAATAACGAAATCCCCAACTCTCTTCGTGGGTCCTTGAGTTGCGTAGAATTTCTAGGATCAAAACCGAAAGCAAATAAAATATGATATGCAATGATGATCTAATGTATAACATTCCAAATTGAAAATTTGGGATGTTACAAACCTACCCCCCCTTAAGATGAATCTCGCCCTTGAGATTCGGGTTGGCTAGAAAATAGGTGAGGGTGGTCCTTGAGCAAATCTTCCTCTCATTCCTAGGTGGCTTCGTCCTCCATGTGGTGGCTCCACTGAACCTTACAGAACTTGATAACCTTGTTGCGAGTGACTCGGCTGGCTAACTCGAGAATCCTAACTGGTTTCTCCTCATAGGTCAAATTGTTATCCAGCTGAATTGCTTCCAATGGCACTGTGTCTCTCAAAGGTATGTTAGCCATTTCTGCGTGGCACTTCTTCAACTGAGAAACGTGGAACACATCATGAACTCCTGACAATCCTTCGAGCAATTCCAACTTGTATGCCACTTCTCCCATACGCTACAAAACTCGGTATGGTCCTACAAATCGTGGCGATAACTTCCCCTTAACTCCAAAACGCTTAATTCCTCGTAGTGGAGATACTCGAAGATAAAATCTATCTCTGACTTCGTAAACTGTCTCCTTGCATTTAGAATCTGTGTAGCTCCTCTGCCTGGACTGGGCTACCTTCAGCATATCGCGAATCAACTTCACCTTCTGTTCAGACTCTTTAATCAAATCAGGTCCAAACAACTGGCGGTCTCTAACTTCGTCCCACGACAACGGTGTCCTGCACCTCCTTCCGTACAAGGGTTCGAAAGGGGCCATTTTCAAACTGGCTTGGTAACAGTTGTTGTAAGAGAACTCTGCATATGGCAAATTTTCGTCCCAACTAGATCCGTAATCTAGCGCACAAGCTCTCAGCATATCCTCCAAAATCTGATTGACTCTGTTAGTCTGTCCATCTGTCTATGGATGAAAAGCGGTACTGAACTCTAGCCTGGTACCCAAAGTTTCATGCAACTGATTCCAAAACTGTGAGGTAAACTGGGTTCCTCTATCTGATACGATACTCCTCGGAACTCCATGCAGACATACTATCCTGGTCATGTATATCTTTGCCAACTTAGCATTGGTGTAAGTGGTCTTTACCGGGATGAAATGAGCTACCTTCATCAACCCATCAACTACAACCCAAATCGAGTCATAGCCGGAATGAGTCCTTGGTAATCCCGTGATAAAATCCATGCCTAGCTTATCCCACTTCCATTCGGGTATCGGCAATGGCTGTAGCAATCCTGCTGGCTTCTGATGCTCTGCTTTTACTCTCTGACATACATCACAAACTGCTACATACTCCACAATATCTTTCTTCATTCCGGTCCACTAGAAAGTATCCTTCAAATCCAAATACATCTTGGTATTTCCGTTGTGAGTCGAATATGGTGAATCATGCACCTCTTGCAGAATCAACTTCCTGATCTCCAGGTCATTGGGCACATAAACACGGTCTTCAAACCATAGGGTATCATGCTCATCCTCGCGAAATCCTTTAGCCTTTCCTTCGCTCATTTTCTCCTTTATAGAGGCAATCTCCCTGTCAGTCTTCTGAGCTTCTCTGATTCTATCCATCAAAGTCGACTGAATCTCCAATGCTGCTACATAGCCTCTCGGAACTATTTCCATACATAGCTCACAAAGATCCTCGGCTAACACCTTTGGCAATTCTCCCGTCATTAGTGTATTGACATGGCTCTTACGGCTCAACGCGTTAGCTACTACATTGGCCTTTCCGGGATGATAATGCAATCTCATATCATAATCCTTGATGAGCTCCAACCAGCTCCTTTGTCTGAGGTTTAACTCCTTCTGCGTGAAAATGTACTTCAAACTCTTGTGATCCGTGTACACCTCACAATGGTTTCCAATGAGGAAATGTCTCCATGTTTTCAATGCATGCACTACGGCTGCTAACTCCAAATCATGCATGGCATAATTTAATTCGTGAGGTTTCAGTTGTCGCGAACCGTACGAAACAACTCTTCCCTCCTGCATAAACACTGCTCCAAGTCCTCGACGTGAAGCATCGCAATACACCTCATAATCCTTGGTCTGATCTGGCAGAATCAACACTGGTGAGCTAACCAAACATTTCTTCAACTCCTGGAAACTTGTCTCACACTCCTCAGTCCATATGAACTTAGTATCTGAGGGAGTCCTGGATTAGGGGATGTCCGGATGGCCGGACTATACCTTCAGCCGGACTCCTGGACTATGAAGATACAAGATTGAAGACTTCGTCCTGTGTCCGGAAGGGACTTTCCTTGGCGTTGAAGGCAAGCTTGGCGATACGGATATTTAGATCTCCTACCATTGTAACCGACTTTGTGTAACCCTAACCCTCTCCGGTGTCTATATAAACCGGAGGTCTTTAGTCCATAGGACAACATACAACAATCATACCATAGGCTAGCTTCTAGGGTTTAGCCTTCTTGATCTCGTGGTAGATCTACTCTTGTACTACCCATATCATCAATATTAATCAAGCAGGACGTAAGGTTTTACCTCATCAAGAGGGCCCGAACCTGGGTAAAACTTCATGTCCCTTGTCTCCTGTTACCATCCGCCTAGACGCATAGTTCGGGACCCCTACCTGAGATCCGCCGGTTTTGACACCGACATTGGTGCTTTCATTGAGAGTTCCTCTGTGTCGTCACTTTTAGGCCCGATGGCTCCTCCGATCATCAATAGCGATGCAGTCCAGGGTGAGAGTTTTCTCCCCGGACAGATCTTCGTCTTCGGCGGCTTCGCACTGCGGGCCAATTCGCCTGGCCATCTGGAGCAGATCGAAAGCTACGCCCCTGGCCATCAGGTCGGATTTGGAAGTTTAAACTACATGGCTGACGTCCGCGGGGACTTGATCTTCGACGGGCATGATCTAGCTCTGCCGCCGAACAGTGCCCTGGAGGCCGTGCACGCATCGGTTCCGACCCTTGATTCGGAACCAACTGCGTCGATCGAGGACGAGTGGTTGAACGCCGCCTCGGGGGCTGTGATCACAACGGAGATCGAGCCAAACATCAGCCCCGCACTCCGCAAGGCCCGTGACTCCATGGGGCCGGACTCCTCTCCGAACTCCAAGCCCTCCGCGCCCCTGCCGATCGAATCCGATTGGGCGCCGATCATGGAGTTTACCGCCGCAAACATATTTTAGCACTCGCCCTTCAGCGATATTCTGAAGTCATTAAAGTCTCTCTCTTTATCAGGAGAGCCCTGGCCGAATTGCGGTCAGCAAGGTTGGGATACGGATGACGAAGAAATTCAAAGCCCACCCACCACCCACTTTGTAGCCACTGTCGATGATTTAACCGACATGCTCGACTTCGACTCCGAAGACATCGACGGTATGGACGCCGATGTAGGAGACGACCAAGAACCAGCACCTATAGGGCACTGGAAAGCCACCTCGTCGTATGACATATACATGGTGGATACCCCAAAAGAAGGAGATGACGATGGAACAACGGAGGATGACCCCTCCAAGAAACAGCCTAAGCGCCGGCGTCAGCGGCGCTGCTCTAAATCCCACCAAAACAAAAACGGTGATTCCGGCACAGGAGATAATAATACTCTGGATAGCGCCGAAGAACACCCCCTCCATCAAGATTCAGCGTAGGAGGATGGAGAAGCCAGCCCTCACGAGAGAGCGGCAGACAGAGAGGTCGAGGATGATAATTATATGCCTCCCTCCGAAGATGAGGCAAGCCTCGACGACGACGAATTCATCATGCCAGAGGATCCCGTCGAACAAGAGTGTTTCAAACGCAGGCTTATGGCCACGGCAAGCAGCCTCAAGAAAAAATAGCAACAACTTAGAGCTGATCAAGATTTGCTAGCCGACAGATGGACTGAAGTCCTTGCGGCCGAAGAGTATGAACTTGAACGCCCCTCCAAGAGCTACCCAAAGCGCAGGCTGCTACCCCGATTAGAGGAGGAAGCACCTAAACCTACATCACCAGCGCATGACACGACCGATCGGCCACCTCGTAGCCGCGACAGATAGGCCTCTCGGCCCTCCACTCAAGCTGCACCCCGGCGCCGTTCAAAACATTTTAAGGCATGGGAGAATGTGCCAGACCTGCGAGATATATTGGAGGACAAGGCAAAGCAAACAAGATCGATCTACGGATCGCGTGGACGCCCCACGGCACGTGACGGTGATCATCACTCCGGATATAATAAATCCGGCCGAGCCGGACACAATAGACAAAGCTCATTTGTGCTGCGTCGTGATATAGCCCAATACAGAGGCGCCGCACACCCCCTATGCTTCACAGATGAAGTAATGGATCATCAAATCCCTGAGGGTTTCAAACCCGTGAACATCGAATCATACGAAGGCACAACAGATCCCGCGGTATGGATCGAGGATTATCTCCTTCATATCCACATGGCTCGCGGCGACGATCTACACGCCATCAAATACCTCCCACTCAAACTCAAGGGACCATCTCGGCATGGGCTTAACAGCTTGCCCGCAGTATCAATCGGGTGTTGGGAGGACCTGGAAGCCGCATTCCTCGACAATTTCCAGGGCACCTATGTGCGACCACCAGACACCGATGGCCTAAGCCACATAATTCAACAGCCAGAGGAATCGGCCAGGCAATTCTGGACACGGTTCCTAACAAAGAAAAACCAAATAGTCGACTGTCCGGACGCTGAGGCCCTAGCAGCTTTCAAGCATAATATCCGCGACGAGTGGCTTGCCTGGCACCTTGGACAGGAAATGCCGAAATCTATGGCAACCCTCACAACACTCATGACCCACTTTTGCGCGGGAGAAGACAGCTGTCTAGCTCGTAGCAATAACTTGACCAAGAACCTTGGTAGTTCAGACACCAAGGATAACAGTGGCAGGTCGCGTCGGAACAAGCAAAAGCGCCGCGTTAACAGCGACAGCAATGAGGATATGACAGTCAATGCCGGATTCAGAGGCTATAAATCCGGTCAGCGGAAAAAGCCATTCAAAAGAAATACTCAGGGCCCGTCCAGTTTGGACCAAATACTCGATCGCTTGTGCCAAATACATGGCACCCCCGAAAAGCCAGCCAATCACACCAACAGAGATTGTTGGGTGTTCAAGCAGGCAGGCAAGCTAAATGCCGAAAATAGAGGCAAGGGGCTGCGTAGCGATGACGAGGAGGAGCCCCGGCCGCCAAACAACAGTGGACAGAAGGGTTTTCCCCCACAAGTGCGGACGGCGAACATGATATACGCAACCCACATCCCCAAGAGGGAGCGGAAGCGTGCATTAAGGGACATATATGCGATGGAGCCAGTCACCCCAAAGTTCAACCCATGGTCCTCCTGCCCGATCACCTTCGATCGAAGGGACCACCCCACTAGCACCCGTCATGGCGGATTCGCCGCATTGGTTCTAGACCCAATTATTGACGGATTTCATCTCACAAGAGTCCTTATGGACGGTGGCAGCAGCCTGAACCTGCTTTACTAGGATACATTGCGGAAAAGGGTCATAGATCTCTCGAGGACTAAGCCCAACAAAACGACCTTTAAAGGCGTCATACCAGGTTTAGAGGCCAACTGTACAGGCTCAGTCACACTTGAAGTGGTCTTCGGATCTCCGGACAATTTCCGAAGCGAGGAGTTAATCTTCGACATAGTCCCGTTCCGCAGTGGCTATCACGCACTGCTCGGGCGAACCGCATTCGCAAAGTTCAATGCGGTGCCGCACTACTCATACCTTAAGCTCAAGATGCCAGGCCCTCGAGGAGTAATCACGGTCAATGGAAACACCGAACGCTCCCTCCGAATGGAGGAACACACGGCGGTCCTCGCAGCGGAAGTACAAAGCAGCCTCTCGAGGCAGCTCTCCAGTCCGGCCGTTAAACGTCCGGACATCGTCAAGCGCGCTCGGAGTAACCTACAACAAGACCGCCTGGCACGTTCCGAGCAGGCGTAGCAACGCGGCCCCAACCCCAGCCCTCGCGAACTAGCGAAACCAGTGCCTTGCGTACATAATTACGCTCCCGAAATACCATGGGCAGAGGGGGAGGGGCACCATCACAGCACGCCCGAAACACGGCTTAAACCGCACCAGGGGCTGCCAATTTCTTTATTTTCTCTTACTTTCAGGACTCCATACTTCGGAAGACCTGTTCGGCAATCCAACTGTCGCTCAAACGATGCAAGAACCAGGGAAGCAGAAAAGCTACGCCGCATTATATAACTCCCAGGTGGTCTCTATCACGAGCAGTATACCTGTTTTGCATACTATTCCACAGCCTGCCCCTGGAAAGGACATGTTAAATAGTCCCACTTTTTCTTATCGCACTATTTGTATCGTTCTACTTTGATCGCAGCCTTTCTATAAACAATGCATAGCTTTTGTCTACTTTCGCATTACTGTTTCTTACAAATATATGTTCATTAACGACATGTTGCACCCGTACACTTTGGTATGGTCAATACGCCAGGGGCTTCAGTACCCCCTTATATGGTGTGAGAAGTCCGAACACTTGAACAAGTGCGGCACCCCGAACTTATAGCATTATATGCATCGGCTCCGAATCATGTCTTGGGTCAATAGTTGGGTTTGCCCGGCTCCTATGTTTTGGTGCCTTACGTTCCGTTGTATCGGCTAAGGTAGCACTAGGAGAACTACTGCGATTGTGCCCCAGTTGAGCTGAGCGGAGCACCTCAGTAGAGAAAGCTAAAACTGACTGTCATGATGAAGCGAGAGACTGGACGCTATTCGAGAGGTTTTTTGAGTCCCTAAAGACTTATGCCGCTTAGAGCGAGGAGTCGGCTTTGTCCGGCCAAAGGCGTGGATAGCGCCCCGAACTCGGTCTTCCGAACACTAAGGGCTTCGCCGAAATTTAAAATTATAGAATTCTATGGCTAAGTGAGAGTGTTCAAGCACTATAGTCTGATTGCCTTGTTCGTTGTGCTGAGCGCCTCCCTCGAAGGACCCATACATGGGAAAAAGAGCGCTCACGTTTCTCCCGAACACCCCAGCACTAGTGGCATGGGGGCAGAAGCCGACGACTCGCCATCTCTCAAATTTGATAAGCGGCCACACAGAAGGTAATCTTAAATTCAAAACGCATTGCTTAAGCACACATGAACAAGTTTTCAGCGCACAGGATAACACGAGCGAGTTTACTCCAAAATTACATCCATGGAACATTCATCCGCCACAAGGCGGGCACCCTTCCAAACGTCCTTATAATAGTTCTTGGGTTTGTGATGCTCCTTCCTCGGCGGTGGCTCGTCCTTCACAAGCTTCTCACCATCCAGCTTGCCCCAGTGCACCTTAGCGCGTGCAAGGGCCCTACGGGCACCTTCAATGCAAACGGAGCGCTCGATGACCTCGAGCCTTGGACAGGCCTCCACCAGCCGCCGCACCAGCCTGAAGTAGCTCCCAGGCAGAGCCTCTCCAGGCTACAACCGAACTATGAGGCCCTTCATGGCCTGTTCGGCCGCCTTGTGGAGCTCGACCAGCTGCTTCAGTTGGTCGCTCAGGGGCACTGTGTGTCCAGCCTCAGCATACTGAGACCAAAACACCTTCTCCGTCGAGCTGCCCTCCTCGGCTCGGTAGAATGCGGCGGCATCGGACACGCTACAGGGAAGATCTGTGAATTCTCCTGGAGAGCTCCGGATTTGGGTAAGTAACAAGAAGCTCACTTTTACATGTTTGCTTTGCATAAAGAATGCCTTACCCGCCGCTATCTTTTTCACCGCATCCAACTCCTGGAGGGCCTTCTAGGATTCAGCCTTGGCAGATTTCGCATTTTCAATAGCCGTCGCGAGCTCGGACGCTCACGTCTTTGAGTCAAGCTCCAAACTCTCATGTTTTTCCATGAGAACCTGGAGCTCTTGCCGCACCTCGCCAACTTGCGCCTCATATTTCTCCCGCTCGGCACGCTCCGCGGCCGCTTTCTTCTCGGCCTCGGCCAGCACTTGCTTGAGGGTCGCCACTTCAGTTGTGGCCCCTACAATAACCATGTTAATCATGTCATATTTTTGCAATTGCACTTTTATATTTTCTATTTCTATAAGGTATTTCCTACCTTCTTTCTCATTGAGCTGCCGTTTGGCAAGGCCGAGCTATTGCTCGGTCCGCTCGAGGACCTGCTTCAGTGTGACCACCTCCGCAGTCAGTGCGGCGGTCGCCAGCAGCGAAGCCTGCATACGCATATTGACTCTTTTTCTGTTAGACTCCTGCGAATTTTATTAGATCCTCTATTCGGCTTTTCTTTTCCGAACGCCAAACAGAGCATCTGGGGCTACTGTCTACGCGGTAATAATTTTTATATATCCTGCACTTACCTCGAAGCCTGTTAGAAGGCTAGCACAAGCTTCAGTCAGTCCACTCTTGGCGGACTGAACCTTCTGGATCACCGCACTCATAATAGTGCGGTGCTCCTCGTTGATGGAGGCGCCGTTAAGCACCTCCAGCAGATTGTCCGGCGCCTCCAGTTCGACGGGGGCCGCCGGCTCAGTAGGCTTGCTCCTCTTGGAAGGAGTTTGCCTACCGCGGTCCGGAACCGTTGACGATTCCGGCGCGGTGTCCAGCTCAAAGCCGGACTCGGTGCCCTGGGGGTTTTATCCCCTTTAATCCTGGAGTCCGGGAGGTCGCCTTGTGGCGCCTCCAGGACCACCTCCTCCTGGCTTGGAGCCAGTTGGGACGCCACCTCGGCATCACCTGTAGGGCCGGGGGAGGTAGCGGGCGGAAGTGAATTCACGTCTGATGAATACAGGGAGCCGCTCGATGACTCGTCGAGCCCGGCCTTGGGCGGGCTGCATAATCATATTCGACATAAGGAAGGGCTATGCAATAAAGGAATGCTATGAATTACTCGGGTTCCCAGATGCTTACAATTCCGCTGGACGCTTGGCCCTGCGCGGCCACTCCTCTTCCTCGTCATCGGCGTCGGCGGGGTAGTCCGGAGGAAGGGTTTTCCCCTTCTTGGACCCTTCGGCCTCCCCGGTCGGGGCGGCCTTCCTTTTCTTTCCTCCCCCCACTGGAGGGGGAGAGGTTTCTTCCTCCTCCTCCTCGTTTTCATGGGAGGAGCGCGTCTCGGATTCGTCGGATGAAGAATCTGACACCTCCTGGCGCCAGGAACTCTTTCGAGTCCCTGTGGCCCTCTTCTTGGCCTTCTTCTCTGGCACCACGTAAGGTGTCAGAGCCAGCAGCTTCGTTAAGCGAGCATCGGCTGGGTCTTCGGGCAAAGGGGCCGGACAGTCGATCTGTCCGGACTTCGCCAGCCAATCCTGTCAAAGGAAAGGGAGTTTAGATCCCGCATAGAGTCAAACTATGGAAAACCAACATCCTGTAAAAGGTAAAAATAGCTTACCGCACTAGCGGGAAGCTGCGTGCTGAATCCGCGGTCCTCGGAAGTGGATGCGGGAGCCTCAGCGCCTTTGAATAGCACCTTCCAGGCATCTTCATACGTTGTGTTGAAGAGCCTGCTCAGGGTTGGGTGCTGCGCCGGGTCAAACTCCCACAAATTGAAGCCCCGTTGCTGACACGGGAGGATCCGGCGGACGAGCATAACCTGGACTACGTTGACAAGCTTGAGCTGCTTGTTCACCAAGGTTTGGATGCATTTTTGCAGTCCTGTTACCTCTCCTTTATTGCCCCACGACAGGCCCGTCTCTTTCCAAGACGTGAGCCGCGTAGGGGGTCCGGACCGGAACTCGAGGGCTGCGACCCATTTGGGATCGCGCGGCTCGGTCATGTAAAACCACCCCGATTGCCACCCCTTCAGGGTCTCCACAAAGGAACCCTCGAGCCATAGGACGTTGGCTATCTTGCCCGCCATGGCGCCTCCGCACTCCGCCTGGTTGCCGCGCACCACCTTGGGCTTGACGTTGAAAGTCTTGAGCCATAGGCCGAAATGGGGGCGGACACAGAGGAAAGCCTCACACACGACGATAAACGCCGAGATGTTGAGGACGAAGTTCGGGGCCAGATCGTGGAAATCTAGGCCATAGTAGAACATGAGCCCCCGGACGAACGGGTGGAGAGGAAAGCCCAGTCCGCGGAGGAAATGGGGAAGGAATACTACCCTCTCATGGGGCCTTGGGGTGGGGAGGAGTTGCCCCTCTTCGGGAAGCCGTTGCGCGATGTCGTTAGACAAGTATCCGGCTTTCCTCAGTTTTTTGACGTGACCCTCCGTAATGGAGGAGACCATCCACTTGCCTCCCGCTCCGGACATGGCTGGAGAAGGTTGAGGTGGGAAGTGCGGGCTTGGGCCGCTCTAGTGTGCGGAAGATGGATAGGTAAAGGAGGAAGAAGGCGTAGGTAAAAAGGTGGATCCTTATCCCCTTATATGGGCGGATGCGGTTAAGCGTCCCCACCAGCCTGGTAAAACTCGCTTAGCTCCCAAGCGCCGTGATAAATGGCGCGGTTGGGTTACCCACGTCCGTATTGATGAGAATCCCGTAAATAAGGACGATCTCTGCTTTGACAAGACGTGCCAAGGAAACCGCGTCACAAAACGCCTTGAGGTGGGGGAGTAAAAACGATTCGAATAAAGACTTGGCCGTGGTGTGATGTCACGCTACAGAATACGTCAGCAGATTAGATTTGTGTAAATTATTCTCTCTATGGCAATATGTGGAAACTTATTTTGCAGGGTCGGACACTGTCTTTTGTGTTCAAAATCTTCTATGAAGTACTTGGAGGAGGAACCCGCCTTGCAATGCCGAAGACAATCTGCACATCGTACTCGTCATCATTGAAGCCTGGTTCAGGGGCTACCGAGGGAGTCCTGGATTAGGGGGTGTCCGGATGGCCGGACTATACCTTCAGCCGGACTCCTGGACTATGAAGATACAAGATTGAAGACTTTGTCCCGTGTCCGAAAGGGACTTTCCTTGGCGTGGAAGGCAAGCTTGGCGATACGGATATTTAGATCTCCTACCATTGTAACCGACTTTGTGTAACCCTAACCCTCTCCGGTGTCTATATAAACCGGAGGGCTTTAGCCATAGGACAACATACAACAATCATACCATAGGCTAGCTTCTAGGGTTTAGCCTCCTTGATCTCATGGTAGATCTACTCTTGTACCACCCATATCATCAATATTAATCAAGCAGGACGTAGGGTTTTACGTCCATCAAGAGGGCCCGAACCTGGGTAAAACTTCGTGTCCCTTGTCTCCTGTTACCATCAGCCTAGACGCACAGTTCGAGACCCCCTACCCAAGATCCGCCATTTTTGACACCGACAGTATCCTTCTTCAGCAACTCCGTCATAGGCTTTGCAATCTTTGAGAAGTTCTCAATAAATCTCCGGTAGTATCCTGCGAGTCCAAGGAAACTCCGGATCTCTCCAACTGTTGTTGGTGCTTCCCAATTGGTCACAGTGATAACCTTTGTGGGGTCAACCGCTATTGCTTCTCCGGATATAACGTGTCCGAGGAAACCTACTTCCTTCAACCAAAACTCACATTTGCTGAACTTGGCATATAACTAATGTTCTCTAAGCTTCTCAACTACTAATCGCAAATGTTCCTTATGCTCCTCTTCATTCTTCGAGTAAACCAGAATATCATCAATGAACACCACGACGAACTTATCCAAAAACTCCATAAACACTTTGTTCATCATGTTCATAAAATAGGCAGGTGCGTTAGTCAGACCAAATGGCATAACGGTATACTCATACGGTCCATATCTTGTGGTGAAAGCTGTCTTAGGTATGTCCTGCTCTCGAATCTTCAATTGATGGTACCCTGATCGTAAATCGATCTTGGAAAATACTTTGGCTCCTTGCAAACGATCAAACAGATCTTTGATCATTGGTAGTGGGTACTTGTTCTTGATTGTTACTTCATTCAATCCACGGTAATCAACAACCATCCTTAATGATCCATCCTTTTTCTCCACTAGCAGTACCGGTGATCCCCAAGGTGACTAACTTGGGCGAATGTAACCTTTATCCAGTAACTCCTTAATCTGCTTCTTAATCTCCACCACATCCTTTGCGGGCATCCTGTATGGTCTCTTGGATATTGGTCCTGTGCCTGGCAAAAGCTCAATCAAAAACTCAATATCTCTATCTGGTGGCATGCCTGGCAACTCTTCTGGAAATACGTCAGGGAAATCCTTTACCACTGGTACTTCCTCCTGCACAACTCCTGATAAGGAATTTACTTGTGTCATGTTTGGCGCATGCCGGGATACATACTTGATCCTTCTTCCTTCTGGCGTTGTGAGCAAAATTGTCTTACTAGCGCAATCGATGTTTCCTCCATACATCGACAGCCAATCCATACCAAGAATTACATCCAAACCTTGGGATTCCAGAACAATTAAATCCGTTGGGAAAATATGCCTTCCTATACTTAATGGCACTTGAAAACATCCTTGACTGGCCATATACTCCGCTCCTGGTGAGCTTACTAGCATAGGTGTTTTAAGAACCTTAGTAGGCAGGTTATACTTATCCACAAATCCCCTTGATATGTATGAATGCGATGTACCAGTATCAAGAAGAACGAGTGCAGTAAACGAGTTAACCAAAAACTTACCTATTACTGCATCAGGCTGAGCTTCAACCTCCTCCACATTAACGTGCCTTTCTGGCCTTCCATTGCCATTGCCATTCAATCCCCTGCTGAAAGGGTTCGGCTTCTTCCCAGAGCTTCCATTGCCATTCTGGCCTTCAGGGCATTCATTGGCATAATGTCCAGTCTTCTGACACTTAAAGCATGTGATTTGACTCAGGTCTCTCTTGGCTGGGGTTGATGGGGTGGTACGGTTCTGGCCGTAGCTTCCTCCATTCCCATTACCATTCTTGGGGCCATTATGGTTGTGCGAGCTACCTCCTCCATGGGTATGTTGAAAATGAACGCCCGGCTTAGGGGTAAGACGGGGCTTCTGCTGAGCTCCTGAGTTGTACTTCCCCTGTCCATACTTCCTCTTGCGGTTTTCAATCTGCTGCTGGTTCCCTTCAATCATAAGAGCATGATCTACTAGCTCCTGGTAGTTGTTGAAGCTTGCTACCATCAACTGCATACTCAGCTCGCCATTCAATCCTTCCAAAAACTTCTCCTGCTTAGCTGCATCCGTAGCAACGTCATCTGGGGCATAACGTGCTAACTTACTAAAGTCATCCACACACTGGCCAACTGTCCATCCTCCTTGGCGCAAGTTACAAAACTCACGCTTCTTCATGGCCATAGCTCATGCTGAAACATGGGCAGTACGGAAAGCTTGCTGAAACTGGTCCCATGTGACAGTGTCTACAGGGTAAGTGGCTGTAAAATTCTCCCACCATGTTGTTGCGGGTCCTTCAAGCTGATGTGCGGCAAACTTCACCTTTTCCCCATCTGTACATCCTGCAGTGGTCAACTCCCTCCCTGTCTTGCGGAGCCAATCATCTGCTACTATCGGCTCGGTGCTACTGGAAAACAACTGCGGATTCAGCCTAAGAAAACGGGTTAGGTGATCAACTGGTGGTGGCGGCGGAGGGTTGTTGTTGTTGTTGTTGTTGTTGTTGTTGTTGTTGTTGTTGTTGTTGTTGTTGTTGTTGTTGTTGTTGTTGTTGTCGTTGTCGTTGTTGTTGTTGTCGTTGTTGTTGTTGTCGTTGTCGTTGTTGTCGTTGTCGTTGTTGTCGTTGTCGTTGTTGTCGTTGTCGTTGTTGTTGTTGTTGTTGTTGTTGTTGTTGTTGTTGTTGTTGTTGTTGTTGTTGTTGTTGTTGTTGTTGTTGTTGTTGTTGTTGTTGTTGTTGTTGTTGTTGTTGTTGTTGTTGTTGTTGTTGTTGTTGTTGTTGTTGTTGTTGTTGTTGTTGTTGTTGTTGTTGTTGTTGTTGTTGTTGTTGTTGTTGTTGTTGTTGTTGTTGTTGTTGTTGTTGTTGTTGTTGTTGTTGTTGTTGTTGTTGTTGTTGTTGTTGTTGTTGTTGTTGTTGTTGTTGTTGTTGTTGTTGTTGTTGTTGTTGTTGTTGTTGTTGTTGTTGTTGTTGTTGTTGTTGTTGTTGTTGTTGTTGTTGTTGTTGTTGTTGTTGTTGTTGTTGTTGTTGTTGTTGTTGTTGTTGTTGTTGTTGTTGTTGTTGTTGTTGTTGTTGTTGTTGTTGTTGTTGTCGTTGTTGTCGTTGTTGTTGTTGTCGTTGTTGTTGTTGTCGTTGTTGTTGTCGTTGTTGTCGTTGTTGTTGTCGTTGTTGTTGTCGTTGTTGTTGTTGTTGTTGTTGTTGTTGTTGTTGTTGTTGTTGTTGTTGTTGTTGTTGTTGTTGTTGTTGTTGTTGTTGTTGTTGTTGTTGTTGTTGTTGTTGTTGTTGTTGTTGTTGTTGTTGTTGTTGTTGTTGTTGTTGTTGTTGTTGTTGTTGTTGTTGTTGTTGTTGTTGTTGTTGTTGTTGTTGTTGTTGTTGTTGTTGTTGTTGTTGTTGTTGTTGTTGTTGTTGTTGTTGTTGTTGTTGTTGTTGTTGTTGTTGTTGTTGTTGTTGTTGTTGTTGTTGTTGTTGTTGTTGTTGTTGTTGTTGTTGTTGTTGTTGTTGTTGTTGTTGTTGTTGTTGTTGTTGTTGTTGTTGTTGTTGTTGTTGTTGTTGTTGTTGTTGTTGTTGTTGTTGTTGTTGTTGTTGTTGTTGTTGTTGTTGTTGTTGTTGTTGTTGTTGTTGTTGTTGTTGTTGTTGTTGTTGTTGTTGTTGTTGTTGTTGTTGTTGTTGTTGTTGTTGTTGTTGTTGTTGTTGTTGTTGTTGTTGTTGTTGTTGTTGTTGTTGTTGTTGTTGTTGTTGTTGTTGTTGTTGTTGTTGTTGTTGTTGTTGTTGTTGTTGTTGTTGTTGTTGTTGTTGTTGTTGTTGTTGTTGTTGTTGTTGTTGTTGTTGTTGTTGTTGTTGTTGTTGTTGTTGTTGTTGTTGTTGTTGTTGTTGTTGTTGTTGTTGTGGTTGTTGTTGTTGTTGTTGTTGTTGTTGTTGTTGTTGTTGTTGTTGTTGTTGTTGTTGTTGTTGTTGTTGTTGTTGTTGTTGTTGTTGTTGTTGTTGTTGTGGTTCTGGACTAACAACGGCATCAAAGCATTCTGCTGCTGGATCAACTGAGTGAGCTCCGGTGGGAAAGCAAATCCGTTGTCACGTCTCGGAGGCATCTGAGGGTTTAGAAAATATGAGAATTAAGAATAGAATGAGGCCCAAGGAGAAAACACTACCCAAATGCACATGAGGCAAATGCACACAAAATCACTCCATTCAATCAAACAAGGGCATACAATCGGTCTAGAACTATCGAAAAAAGTGCGTGGACTATATTATGTACAAGGTGGAACACTACTACTGTTATGGTAGTCTACTAGAAAAAATGCTCTGATGAAGACTCCATGATATCGGCTCCAGCTTTGTCTTCGAAATCACCATCACTAGGATCAAAATCGGTGTCATCGATGATGATGTAGTTATCTGGACAGGTGCAATCTTCATCTTCTCCTCTGGGTGCTGAGTTCCCCATGAGTTCTTCCATCTTCTCCTTAAGGTCGCCATTTTGTCTCACTAGAGCTACAATCTCATCCATGTAGTCTTTGTGAGTAGCCTTCAGTTCTCCTTCTAGCTCAATAATCTTGGCTTTAGCTTTCTTCAACTCCATCATGTCTGCGCACATCTGGTTCTCCTGGCATCGAATGTGCTGGTTTAACTCCTGGATGAAAGCTACAATGGATCTATCCCTCTTGGTGCTAACTATCTCCCATTGTTCATCTCGGCGCCCGCAAATCTGGTAAATAGTATCCTTGAGGTCTTCTTGGTAGACTTCTCCAATGCGTCCATGGTTATGTGAGCGGCCATGCTCTTTCCCAGACTCCAGGTTGGTGCATTAAAAACACACTCTATGGGCTCCGTGACTGGTGCGAACGTCCTTCCTGGAACTTCAGCTTGAATCTTCCAACGCTCCTCTTCGGGTAAAGTTGCGTTGTAGGTCCCGGTGAAGCTTGGTATTCCAATGTTCAGGTACTTGGTGACTTCCTTCAGGTGTCGTCCAAAAGGTGCATCTTCATTCGGTTGCGTGAACTTGATCTTCGCTTCCGTCATCCTAAAAGAGTAGAAAAGATGAGGAGTCAGAAATGATAAGAGAGTAGTGATCTAGGGCTTTTGCTTAGTGGTCGTGTCCTACAGTCAGCGTGTGCTCTGATACCATCTTTGTAGCGACCAGACCTCAAACAGTCTGATATCTGTGCTCAGGTGTCATCCCTGGATCAGTAATGCTGACACCACACAGTGCTTGAAGGATTTATAACAGAGTAGCAATCACACACTTATTACATCGAATGTCTCAAAGAGAACTTATTACAATAAATATGGCTTAAGGCCATCCAATAACGATAACAGCGGAAGGCTTGGAAGATAAGCGAGTCCATCAACTCCAACGGCATCACTGAGTATAGAACCACGACCTAAAAGGCACCTTACTCGTCGTCTGAAAAGTCTGCAACATGAAACGTTGCAGCCCGAAAACGGGTCAGCACATGGAATATGCTGGCAATGTAACACATAGAGAGTAATGAATGATTAAGCCTATACTACATGCATATATGGCTGTTGGAAAGCTCTATGGTTACAGTTTTGTGTAAAGCCAATTTTTCCCTACTACAAAGGAAATAGATTTATTTAACTATCATGGTGGTTGTTAAACACTGAGAATGGTTGACAGCATCCTCAATCCCATTAAAGTAATCATCATTAAAAAAACAATATTAATTTAGAGTAACATGATGAGATTCACATGATATCCAAGTACTAGATACTCAAAACATCCATAACCGGGGACACGGCTAACCATGATTAGTTTGTACACTCTGCAAAGGTTTGCGCACTTTTCCCCACAAGACTCGATCGCCTTCGTTGGATTTCTCGCACAACATGGTGTTTGAGAAACGGATGACCGAGACATAGTCTTTCAGAAGCGCTAGCCCTTACGATGGATAGACCGGTACACCTACTTTCCCCTACATCTGCTAGTCTACCCTTTAAGAGTTCCCACAACTTAATCAACTATGCCAGAGCCCATAATGGCTTGTGGCTGCACACGGAAGTTTCTAGTATGAATAATCTCATGATCCCTTTGGGCCTGGGTGGCGGTCCATAAAAAACAAGCAATCCTGGGGAAAACCCAGGTACCTCAATGCACCCCGATGTGTGTTTAAGTTGCCACCTTAGATAAACCATTAATTAACAATCTCACATCTGTCATGGATATCACTCACCCAATCCACGTCTACTAGCATAGCACGGCATAATAAGCAAACGTAGAAGTAACTCCCAAGGGTTTGATAATAAAACAGGTAATAGGTACTACCTCAACTACTTCCCATCCCAAAATTTAATTAGATCCTAATCATGCAATGTTTGAGGATTGATCTAATGCAATAAAACTGGGTAGTAAAAGAGGTATGATCAAAGTGTTACTTGCCTTGCTGATGATCCGCGAAACCTAGAGATTCGAAGTAACAGGCGGCGCACTCCGGTTATTCTATCATAGACAAACAGACAAGCATACAATAAGTACTCATACTAATGCACAGGTAAAACTCAAATAAGAGATTTAACCAGAAAGTTCAACTTAAGAACTCCGGTTTGCAAAAAGAATCAAATCAAACGAAGCAAGGAAAGTCAAACGGCGAAAGAAAACAACTTCGTTCTACTAATCTGGATCTAAGTGAAATTTTACAGAAGCAAAAACTTGTTTAAGTTGGTTAAACAGATAGAGGGTTTCGAGACGAAACTCCAGGCGCTTGAATCGCCTAATTCCGATAAACGAGCGAAAAGTTATAATAAAACGAAAATCGGATCAGAAATCGCGATCAAAAAATAATCGTGGAAAATCCGAGAAAAAGAAAAACGACGAACAGATTAATGAACGAACGTTCGTTATCTGGATCTAAATGACGAACACGTTTGTTAAAACGAATGAATGAGCGAACACTCGCTAATTAACCTAAACCGAGAAAAACCAATCTAAAAAAATCAATCGGAAATAAAAAACTGACGAAAAACCGAACGGTTTTTTGAGAAAACCTGCGGTGCGGATTTCGAGGCACCTCGGGCGGCGGGCGGCGGGCCGGCGGCTCCGGCGACGGCACGGCGGCAGCGGTGGCGGCAGCAGCGTGCGGTGCGGGGCTCAAGGGAGGGCAGGGCTGGCGGCTGGGGTTTGGCCCGGGGCTGGGCTGCGGCTTATAAAGGCTAGACGGGCCAGAGTCCCAGGCGGACACGGCCCGTAGGTCGGTTGCCCTTTTTTTTAATAATAACGCGCAGAAAAATATAAAAAGAAATACTATACGGACTCCAAAAATCCCGAAATAAATTTTACCCGATTTCTAAAATCAAGCCGGACAAACTGAACAATTATTTGGGGCCTAAATGCAATTTTGAAAAACACATATTTTTCCTAAATTCAAATAGAGTAGCAAAAAACTCCGAAATAAAATCTTATTTGATTTTATTTTTAAATCCTCAATATTTCTTTATTTTGGGAAAGTCATTTTATTCCCTCTCTCATACTTTTGTAATAGAAATAATTGATGTTAAAATAAATAAAATCAAATGACCCTATTCTCAAAATTTGAGAGAACTCAAATTTGAAAATAACGAAATCCCCAACTCTCTCCGTGGGTCCTTGAGTTGCGTAGAATTTCTAGGATCAAAACCAAAAGCAAATAAAATATGATATGCAATGATGATCTAATGTATAACATTCCAAATTGAAAATTTGGGATGTTACAGTTATTCTCATGATGAGTGTTTATTCACTTGTCATTCACGAGAAAGTGGCTGGTAATTGAGATGCCCAGTCCTATGATCAAAATCAGAATATAATAATGAAACAAAACTCCCCTGGATTGTAGTTGGTATGGAGAGCACTCGAGGATTCGGCTAGCCATGGCTTGTGTTTGTTGGTGGATGGGAGTAAAACTTTACCTTTCTATTTGGGAACCTCCTATAATGTGTCTAGCATGGAAGATGTTGAAAACTCTCGGTTGCTACATTGACAATGAAAGCATACCTCCTAAAATTATATTTATCTCTGTTTTAAAAGCTTCGAGCTCTGGCACCTCTACAAATCCCTACTTCCCTCTGCGAAGGGCCTATCTATTTACTTTATTGTTGAGTCATCATCTTCTCATGAAGGCACCAGCTGGAGAGCACTATTGTCATTTTTATGCTTTGTGTTTAGTTAATGTTGAGTATGAGTGTGACTGGATCTCTTTTACCATGAGTTACAATGTCTAGTCAGTGCTTGAACTTCATAGGTGCTCTGCATTTATGTTTTGCGGTCTCAGAAAGGGCTAGTGAGATACCATTATTGAAGGAAATATGCCCTAGAGGCAATAATAAAGTTGTTATTTATATTTCCTAATATCATGATAAATGTTTATTATTCATGCTAGAATTGTATTAACCAGAAACTTGATATGTGTGTGGATACATAGACAAAACACAGTGTCCCTAGTAAGCCTCTACTAGACTAGCTCATTGATCAAAGATGGTTAAGTTTCCTAACCATAGGGATGTGTTGTCATTTTATGAACGGGATCACATCATTAGGAGAATGATGTGATGGACAAGACCCATCCATTAGCTTAGCATAATGATCATTAAGTTTTATTGCTATTGCTTTCTTCATTGACTTATAGATATTCCTTTGACTATGAGATTATGCAACTCCTAGATACCGAAGGAATACCTTGTGTGTTATCAAACCTCACAACGTAACTGGGTGATTATAAAGATGCTCTACAGGTATCTCTGAAGGTGTTTGTTGGGTTGGCACATATCGAGATTAGGATTTGTCATTCCCAGTATCTGAGAGGTATCTCTGGGCCCTCTCAGTAATGCACATCATAATAAGCCTTGCAAGCAATGTGACTAATGAGTTAGTTGCAAGATTATGTATTATGGAGCGAGTAAAGAGACTTGTCGGTAACGAGATTGAACTAAGTATGAAGATACCAACGATCGAATCTCGGGCAAGTAACATACCGATGACAAAGGGAATAACGTATGTTGTCATTACGGTTTGACCGATAAAGACCTTCGTAGAATATGTAGGAACCAATATGAGCATCTAGGTTCCGCTATTGGTTATTGACCAGAGAGGTGTCTCGGTCATGTCAACATAGTTCTCGAACCCGTAGGGTCCACATGCTTAATGTTCGATGACGATTTGTATTATATGAATTATGTGATTTGGTGACCTAATGTTGTTCGGAGTCCCGGATGAGATCACGGACATGGCGAGGAGTCTATAAATGGTTGAGAGGTAAATATTCATATATAGGACGATAGTATTCAGACACAGGAAGTGTTCTGGGGGTACCGGGTACGTATCGGGTCACCGGAAGGGGTTCCGGGCTACCCCCGGCAATCTATATGGGCCTATTGGGCCATGAGGGGAAACGCAGCAGCCAGCAAGGGCTGCTGCGCCCCCCTTTCTGGACGAATAGGAAGGGGAAAGGAAAAGGGGAAGAGAGAAGGCATGGGAATCAATTCGGCCTCCCCCTTCCTTCCCTCCTCTCTCCCCTTTCCTTCCCTCTCAGAAAAACATGGTAAGGGGGCCAATTGAACAAGGCCCCCAAGTAGGATTCCTCCTACTTGGGGCACCCCATGGCTGTCCCCCTCTCCCTCCCACTTATATATATGTGGGGAGGGGGCGCCTAGAACACACAACAAACATTGTTAGTCGTGTGCGGCGCCCCCTCCATAGTTTACGCCTCCGGTCATATTCACATAGTGCTTAGGCGAAGCCCTGCACGGATCACTTCACCACGAGTGTCACCACGCTGTCCTACTGGCGGAACTCTCCCTCGACACTTTGCTGGATCAAGAGTTCGAGGGATGTCATCGAGCTGAAAAACGTGTGCAGAACTCGGAGGTGTCGTATGTTCGGTGCTTTATCAGTCAGAACGTGAAGAAGTTCGACTACATCAACCGTGTTGTCAAATGCTTCCGCTTTCGGTCTACGAGGGTACGTGTACACACTCTTCCCCTCTCGTTGCTATGCATCTCCTAGATAGATCTTGCGTGAGCGTAGGAATTTTTTTAAATTGCATGCTACGTTTCCCAACAGTGGCTTCCGAGCCATGTCTATGAGTAGATGATATGCACGAGTAGAGCATAAAGAGTTGTGGGCGGTGATCGTCATACTACTTACCACCAATGTATTATTTTGATTTGGTGGTATTGTTGGATGAAGCGGCCTGGAGCAACCTTACATGACCACGTTCATGAGACTGGATCCAACGACAAACATGCAACTAGTTTTGCATAAAGGTGGCTGGCGGGTGTCTGTTTCTCCAACTTTAGTTGAATCAAATTTGACTGCGGCCGGTCCTTGTTGAAGGTTAAAACTACGAACTTGATAAATCACTGTTGTGGTTTTGATGCGTAGGTAAGAACGGTTCTTACTAGAAGCCCATAGCAGCCACGTAAAACTTGCAACAACAAAGTAGAGGACGTCTAACTTGTTTTTGCATCGCATGTTGTGATGTGATATGGTCAAGACATGATGTGATATACGTTATTGTATGAGATGATCATGTTTTGTAAAATTTATCGGCAACTGGCAGGAGCCCTATGGTTGTCGCTTTACTGTATGAAATGCAAACGCCATGTAATTGCTTTATTTTATCACTATGCGTTAGCGATAGTTGTAGAAGCAATAGTTGGCGAGACGACAACGACGCTACAATGGAGATCAAGGTGTTAAGACGGTGACGATGGAAATCATGGCGGTGATTTGGACACGGAGATCAAAGGCACAAGATAATGATGGCCATATCATGTCACATATTTCGATCGCATGTGATGTTTATCTTTTATGAATCTTATTTTGCTAGTACGGCGGTAGCATTATAAGATGATCCCTTACTAAAATTTCAAGGTATAAGTGTTCTTCCTGAGTATGCACTGTTGCGACAGTTTGTCGTGCCGAGACACCACGTGATGATCGGGTGTGATAAGCTCTACGCTCACATACAACGGGTGCAAGACAGTTTTGCACATGCGGAATACTCGGGTCGAACTTGACGAGCCTGGCATGTACAGACATGGCCTTGGAACACTGGAGACTGAAAGGTCGAACATGAATCATATAGTAGATTTGATGAACATAGAGATGTTCACCATTGAAGACTACTCCATCTCACGTGATGATCGGACATGGTTTAGTTGATATGGATCACGAGATCATTTAGATGACTTGAGGGATGTCTACCTAAGTGGGAGTTCTTAAGTAATATGATTAATTGAACTTAGTTTATCATGAACTTAGTCCTGATAGTATTTGCATATCTATGTTATAGATCAATAGCTCGCGTATAGCTCCCCTGTTTTATTTTTGATATGTTCCTAGAGAAAACTAAGTTGAAAGATGATAGTAGCAATGATGCGGACTGGATCCGTGATTTGAGGATTATCCTTGCTGATGCACAGAAGAATTATGTCCTTGATGCACCGCTAGGTGACAGACCTATTGCAGGAGCAGATACAGATGTTATGAATGTTTGACAAGCTCGGTATGATGACTACTTGATAGTTTAGTGCACCATGCTTTGCGGCTTAGAATCGGGACTTCAAAAATGTTGTGAATGCCATGGAGCATATGAGATGTTCCAAGATTTGAAATTGGTATATCAGACTCATGCCCATGTCGAGAGGTATGAGACCTCTGACAAGTACTTTGCCTACAAGATGGAGGAGAATAGCTCAACTAGTGAGCATGTGCTCAAAATGTCTAGGTACCACAATCGCTTGAATCAAGTGGGGGTTAATCTTCCATATAAGATAGTGATTGACAGAGTTCTCTAGTCACTATCACCAAGTTACTAGAACTTCGTGATGAACTATAATATGCAAGGGATAACGAAAACGATTCACGAACTCTTCGCCATGTTGAAATCGCAAAGGTAGAAATCAAGAAAGAGCATCAAGTGTTGATGGTTAACAAGACCACTAGTTTTAAGAAAAAGGGCAAAGGGAAAGAAAGGGAACTTCAAGAAGAATGGCAAGCAAGTTTTCACTCCCGGGAAGAAGCCCAAAGCTTGCCCAAAGCGTGAAACTGAGTGTTTCTACTACAAAGATACCAGTCACTGGAAACGGAACTGCCCCAAGTATTTGGCGGATAAGAAGGATGGCAAAGTAAACAAAGGTATATTTGATATACATGTTATTAATGTGTACTTTACTAGTGTTCATAGTAACCCCTGGGTATTTGATACCGGTTCAGTTGCTAAGATTAGTAACTCGAAACAGGAGTTACAAAATGAACAGAGACTAGTTGAGGGCAAGGTAACAATGTGTGTTGGAAGTGATTCCAAGGTTGATAAGATCACCATCGCATACTCCCCCTACCTTCGGGATTAGTGTTGAACCTAAATAAATGTTATTTGGTGTTTGCGTTGAGCATGAATATGATTGGATCATGTTTATTGCAATACGGTTATTCATTTAAGACGGAGAATAATTGTTGTTTTGTTTACATGAATAAAACCTTCAATGGTCATACACCCAATGTGAATGGTTTGTTGAATCTCGATCGTGGTTATACACATATTCATAATGTTGATGCCAAAAGATGCAAAGTCGATAATGATAGTGCAACATATTTGTGGCACTGTCGTTTAGGTCATATTGGTGTAAAGCGCATGCGGATGGACTTTTGGGATCACTTGATTATGAACCATTTGATGCTTGCGAACCATGCCTCATGGGCAAGATGACTAAGACTCCGTTCTTCGGAACAATTGAGTGAGCCACTGACTTATTAGAAATAATACATACCAATGTATGCGGTCCGATGAGTGTTGAGGCTCGCGGCGGGTATCATTATTTTCTGACCATCACAGATGATTTGAGCATATATGGGTATATCTACTTAATGAAACACAAGTCTGAAACTTTTGAAAAGTTCAAAGAATTTCAGAGTGAAGTGGAGAATCATCATAACAACAAAATAAAGTTTCTACAATCTAATCACATAGGCGAATATTTCAGTTACGAGTTTGGCCTTCATTTAAAACAATGTGGAATAGTTTAACAACTCACGCCACCTGGAACACCACAGCGTAATGGTGTGTCCGAACGTCGTAACCGTACTTTATTAGATATGGTGCGATGAACGATGTCTCTTATCGATTTACCACTATCGTTTTGGGGTTATGCATTAGAGACAGTTGCATTCACGTTAAAAGGGTACCATCTAACTCCGTTGAGATGACATTGTATGAACTGTGGTTTCACAAGAAACCTAAGCTGTTGTTTCTTAAAGTTTGGGGTTGCGATGCTTATGTGAAAAAGTTTCAGACTAATAAGCTCGAACCCAAATCAGAGAAGTGCGTCTTCATAGGATACCCAAAAGAAACGGTTGGGTATACCTTCTATCACAGATCCGAAGGCAAGATCTTTGTTGCTAAAAAAATGGATCCTTTCTAGAGAAGGAGCTTCTCTCGAAAGAAGTGAGTGGGAGGAAAGTAGAACTTGATGAGGTAAATGTACCTTCTCTCGAATTAGAAAGTTGCTTACCACGGAAAACCGTTTCTGTGATGCCTACACCATCATGAGAGGAAGCTAATGATAATGATCATGAAACTTCAGATCAAGTTACTACCGAACCTCGTAGGTCAACAAGAGCATGTTCCGCACCAGAGTGGTATGATAATCATGTCCTAGAAGTCATGTTACTAGACCATGACGAACCTAAGAAGTATGAGGAAGTGATGATGAGCCCAGATTACGCAAAACGGCTTGAGGCCATGAAATCTGAGATAGGATCCATGTATGATAACAAAGTGTGGACTTTGGTGGACTTGCCCGATGATCGGCAAGCCATTGAGAATAAATGTATGTCCAAGAGGAAAACAGACGATGATGGTAGTGTTACTATCTACAAAGCTCGAATTGTCGCAAAATGTTTTCGACAAGTTCAAGGTGTTGATACGATGAGATTTTCTCACTCTTAGCGATGCTTAAGTCTGTCTGAATCATGTTAGCAATTGCCACATTTTATGAAATCTGGCGAATGGATGTCAAAACTGCATTGCTTAATGGATTTCTTAAAGAAGAGTTGTATATGATGCAACCAAAGGTTTTGTTAATTCTGAAGGTACTAACAAAGTTTGCAAGCTCCAGCGATCTATCTATGGAACTGGTGCAAGCATCTCAGAGTTGGAATATACGCTTTGATGAGTTGATCAAAGCATATAGTTTTATACAGACTTGCGGTGAAGCCTGTATTTACAAGAAAGTGAGTGGGAGCACTACATCCTTTCTGATAAGTATATGTGAATGACATATTGTTGATCAGAAATGATGTAGAATTTTCAGGAAAGCATAAAGGAGTGTTTGAAAGGAGTTTTTCAAAGAAAGTCCTCGGTGAAGCTACTTACATATTGGGCATCAAGATCTATAGAGAGAGATTAAGACGCTTGATAAGACTTTCGATGAGTACATACCTTGATAAGATTTTGAAGGAGTTCAAAATGGATCAGTCAAAGAAGGAGTTCTTGCCTCAATAAGGATTTAAGTCGATGAGTACATACCTTGATAAGATTTTGAAGGTATGAAGTTGAATAAGACTCAAAACCCGACCACGGCAGAAGATAGAGAGAGAATGAAAGTCATTCCCTATGCCTCAGCCATAGGTTCTATAAAGTATGCCATGTTGCATACCAGACCTATTGTGTACCTTACCATGAGTTTGGCAAGGGGGTACAATAGTGATCCAGGAGTAGATCACTGAACAGCAGTCAAAATTATCCTTAGGTACCTAAAGAGGAATATATAAGGAAATTTTTCTCGGTTATGGGGGTGACAAAGAGTTCATCGTAAGGAGTTACATCGATGCAAGCTTTGACACTGATCCGGATGACTCTAAGTCTCAATCTGGATAAATATTGAAAGTGGGAGCAATTAGCTAGAGTAGCTCCGTGCAGAGCATTGTAAACATAGAAATTTGCAAAATACATACGGATCTGAATATGGAAGACCCGTTGACTAAACTTCTCTCACAAGAAAAACATGATCACACCTTAGTACTCTTTGGGTGTTAATCACATAGCGATGTGAACTAGATTACTGACTCTAGTAAACCCTTTGGGTGTTGGTCACATAGCGATGTGAACTATGGGTGTTAATCACATAAAGATGTGAACTATTGGTGTTAAATCATATGGCAATGTGAACTAGATTATTGACTCTAGTGCAAATGGGAGACTAAAGGAAATTGTCTGATTTCGGGTTCCGACAAAACCCTCTAGGTTCGAACACTGGGGTGCGCATGAAGATCTCTCCTCCCCCAAGCACTCTCCCTCACCGCAATCTCAAGGCTCAGCATGTCGAACTCGCAGAGCAAAGGGACACAATATTTATACTGGTTCGGGCCACCGATGTGGTGTAATACCCTACTCCAGTGTGGTGTGGTGGATTGCCTCTTGGGCCGAGGATGAACAGTTAAAAGGGAATAACAGCCTCCTGAGGAGAGGTGCTCTTGTGCTTGGTGAGTTTGTGTGGATGAGGATGATCCGAATGGTGCTCGGATTTGTTGCTTCACTCCCTTCTACTGTGGCGGCTAGCCCTATTTATAGAGGCCATGGTCCTCTTCCCAAATGCTGGCGGGAAGGGATGCCACAACGGCCAAATTTGAAGGAAGAAAACTAGTACAAGTTATCCTGAGTAAAGGTGGTCTTTCCCTGCCAAAGGCTCTGGTGGTGACGCCGTCTTGGGCTCCACGGTGACCTCTGTCCTGTCACCCTGCTAGTCTTGGTCTCGTTGCAACGATATGGAAATTTTTGCTTGATCCCTCGGGACTCCTCGCCTGTGCTTGCCTCTTTAGCACCAAAGAGGAAACGAGGACACTACGAGCGCTGGTGCCCGCCTGGCCCCGGTCGTCACGGCTTGCGTCACAGGAACCTCGCGAGGTGCCCCTTTCCTTGATCTCTCCGCCCCTCATGAGCCAGCCTAGTGAGGCCGCCCCCGAGGAGGTCTTGCATCGTCTGCCTCGCGAGTGTCTTGAGTGTTTGCTGGTGAAGATGGGCCGTACAGGGCCGCTGGTGGAGCCATGCCGTGGGCCGCAGGCAGGCAAGTTTGGGGACCCCTGTTCCCAGGATGCCGAAAGTATCCCCCGGGCCCAAGGCATGCTCGGACTTGGCTTCGAGGCGAAGCCAAGGGGCAAGTGCGGAGCGCCGCGGGCCCCAACAGCCTGCGGCCTTGGTTGATGTGTGGCGATTGATGGGACATGGGTGGCTCCGCTTCCCCACACTCGGCAACTGCCCGACTTGACGAGTCCCTGCTGCATGCAGAGAAAAATCATCATTACTTGTGATTGTGGGGATCGCCGGTTGGCCTTCTCCCACAATAAATGAGGAGGGGGGAGGAGCCCCCATTGCTCATCTCTTCCTGCTCTGCTTGCTTCTTCTCCCTTGCTTCATTGCTAGTAGCGACACCCATGGCGCCCGCGAAGAGATTCTCGGACGCAGAAAAGGGGAATGCCCGCCAGGAAGGGCCCGGCTCACCGCCGCCTAAGAGGGGGCGTGGCCGTCCCCGCAAGCACACCGCGGCCCCCGCCGTGGCCCTTCGCGTCCGCGGTGGCGCCTCTTCACGCGGTGGGAGTCGTCCAGGTTGTGGCAGCCCCATCGATGAGGGAAGGCGCGCCATGGTCACGCGGCCTCCCCGTCCATGCTTCCACTCGGCGGAGGTGCTGTCAGAGTTCATTGTGTGGTCAGAGAACCCGGCTTTAGCTCCCGCGCTTCTTTGTCGGCGAGCTGCCAGCCATGGGTCCAGGCGGTCTCTAGCTGCAGGTGGACGACTCCTGTAGCAAGGCTTCATGGGTCGCGGTCAAGGTCTCCGTTGCAGGCAATGCAGCCCTAGCCCGTGGCTGGAAGACGTTTGCCCGCGCGCGCGGCCTGGGCCGACGGTGCACCCTCCATATCATGTATGATGGCAGCGCGACTGTCGGGGGAAATATGCCTCCACGAACACCTATGGGGACCGAGCCCCTTTCTGGTTCGGCGGGGGGCGGAGGTCGCGTGAAGAGCGGATCGAGGCGATGCACACAAGGGGTTTACCCAGCTTCGGGCCGCACGGATGCGTAAAACCCTAATGCTGCTTTGTGGTTTGTATTGTGTTCTTGTTTGGGAGCGCTGAGTGCTACAGTACACACAGGCAACTAATCAGACCGAGCGTGAGTGGCCTCCTTCCTCCCTTCCTTCGCGTTGCGCATGGGGCCTCCTTTTATATGCGCAAGGGGTTACCCACAGGTGGCAACGTAGGCGGGGGTAAAACTGGAAAACGTTGTGTTGGGTACAGCTGTTTGCACAGTGCTATCATACCTAACTCTGACGACAGGGGACAAGGGCATTAAATGCCCGTCTAGGTCGCCCAAACAGTGCAGAAAAGGGACCGTCAGGGGCGCCACCGTTTGCCACGACGGCTACCCTATCAGCGTTGCTTCGCCACCGCATGCCCCTGGCTGCGCAGCCTCTCGCCACGTACGCCTGGAATGGCCCCAGAGCGACGCGTGGGTGGATGAGCTGGAACGCAGGCGCGGGGTGGTGACTTGCCGCGGCAAGCGCCTTGCCGCGGTTGATGCCTTGTCACGCCCGGGAGCTTGTTGCTCACCGGTCCTTGCCGGGACGCGTGGCGCGTCACAGCAAGTCTCTTGTCATGCCCTGGTCGGCCTTCCCGGCAAGCTCCTCTTGCCGGGGCCTTGTGCTTCAAGCGGCCGTCCCGGCAAGCTCCTCTTGCCGGGGCCTTGCTCTCTTCGGGTGGCCTTCCCGGCAAGCTCCTCCTGCCGGGGCCTTGGCTCAAATACTTTGTTCTTGGATGGCCCAAAAAGGGACCATGGAGAGTTTTGGCGATCGCCTGGCAAGCCTTGCCGCGGGGTGCTACGACTGCCCGTGCACAAGTTCGGGGTACTAAGGTACCCCTACTTTAGTACACCGACAGGAGCCCCTGGGCCTGGGCCATACACGGTGCCGAGCGCTGTTGGGCCAGGCCCAAAATAGTGCACGGGCACGTGCAGCCTGGGTCACGCTGCATCTTCTTCTCCATCCACCACGTCCTCCCCGAACGGCACGCGTCGAACGCGGCATCGGGGGGAGAGGCGTGCGTGACGTGGGCAGCGTGCACGGGGCTGGGCCCCGCAGGCATGCGTCACGTCGCAATAAAGGGGGATGGTTCGCGCCATCTCCATAAGTGGAGGGAGGCGTGGAGGCGTGGCTCGCTTGCTGGACGGGGCCGAGGCACGGTTTCCGAGGCGTCCGCTCCCCACGATCACGGGGTGAGGGGAGGTCGCCTCATCCGTCGCCTCGGTCCTGCACGCCAGCCACTCGGCTCCCATGCACCTGGAGTCACGGACGGTGGAGGCAGGAAACCGGGCCGTCGCGGGTCGAGGCAGCAGGCCGGTCCCAGACGCCTGCTTTTCCTGCGTCTTGATTGGCTGAGCGGGGCGGCCGAGCCCCCACCCTGCTCCTTTATAAAGACCAAGAGGGGGCGACGGAAACCCGCACTCCTTCATCTTTGCTTCCCTTCAGCTTCTGATCCCCTCTCTCCATTCGCCATGGAGAAAGGGAACCCTGGTCCTTCATCGGTGGCGGCGAGGGTCGCCGCTAGGCAACGCGCCCCTCCTCCCCTTGCACAGGTGGTGGCAGAGCCAACCGTACGAGGAAGGGGGAGGGTGCGAGGTCGTGGACGAGGCCGAGGCGCTCGGGGACGAGGCGAACGGGGCGACGCGCCGTCCTCGCCTCCGCCAGCGGCTCCTCTTCTCACGGCAGTCCACATCGGGGATGACCCTTGCGAGTTCTTCGTCAGGCTGCGCCGGGCGCCTCGTCGTCGCCTCCGTCTCCCGGCTCCCTTCGCAAGCGTGATGGAGATGGAACAACCCGAGACGCTAAGACTGCGCATGAGGGGCTGCGGGATCAGCGGCACGCGGGTCCATGTTGAGTCCCCAGCCCCCGGCGTGAGACGTTCGCCCGTATCCAAAGCTTGATGGAGGGGTTCACCCTCCATTTTAAGTTGATGGAGGGCGATCTCCTCTCCGTCAAGGTCTTCGGGTGCTACGGGACCCGGGCCCGGTGCTGCGTGGATAGCTCCTCCGACAGCGAAGGCTCCTCCTCGAGCGAGAGTGACGAGGAGGGGAGCGACATCGACGACGAGGGTAGCGGTCGTCGGGATGACGGGTCCGACTAGGCGTCGGTCACAGCTCCGCGTGGCACCGGCGACCCCATCATCCGTGTCGCCGGCTCATTGAGCTTCCCGGGGTCGTCTCCTTGGCGGCTGGCGTAGGGAGGCTGCGGAAGAGGAAGATGGCGGGCGGCAAGGCCGTCAACTTGGAGTACGAGGGCACGGCACCCTCGACAGCGTGCTGACGTCCTGTCGCCTCGTCGAGCCCTGCTTCCGGCGCCGCCGTCACCGTCCAGCTTTCAGACGGCCCCCAGTGTGTTCTCTTGGTGTCTTCTGCCACCCGTAGCTCGTCTAGGCGCCCCTTTTGCCCTTTTCGCCTCCTTGTCCTACCTCCTGAGGAGAGAGACAAGAAAGGGATTACGGGCACCTTATCTCTTTTTAACTTGTAAGCCTTCGGGCTTTAGTTGCATTTAAAGCTTGTAATCCCATCTCTCATGTTTTTCATTCTCTCTGAACTGTACCTGAGCGGAATGTTTTTTTTAATGAAAAGGGGATGTTTGCCGGGCCATTTGTCTCGTGGGTAAAACCCACGCCAAGGAGCGAATCCTTTATATCGTTAAGATAGACACTTCTTTGCCCGGCAACAGGCCCTGCCGTCTTCCCGCGCCACTCGACCTTTCTCACGCCTTCGGCAGAGGCAAGGATGAGGCGGGTTCGGGCTCCTCACTCCGTCCCTTTGCCGCCACGGCTACTACCAGAACTGGCCCAAGGAACGCGCTCTGGAGCCCAGAGTTAAGGGAGCACGACAGCTTTTTAGGAAGAAACAAGGTTTTCGCATTCCTCAGTCCATAAGAGAATGCATGACAAGGGATGAAAAACTTATCTGGGATTGCAGCCCCCGGCAACTTTGGCTTGCCGCGAGCAAATCTTTGTACTTGCAGCCCCCGGCAACACTGGTTTGTCGGGGACCAGATGCTGGTCCGCCCTTCTTCTCTTCTTCGTCATTAAGCGGTCCAGCCAGGATATGCAAAACCCTGCGAACCAAGGGAAACGAAAGAACAGGAAAAAAAGGACGCAGACCCGACCTCTAAGCTAGGGGTTAGCAGCTATTAGGCACTATCAACCCTAACCAAGGACGAGACTCGACTCAGCATGCATGCTAAAACTTAGGGCGCCAGCGCTTCATTTACTGCTGCTCAGGGTCTGCGCCTGGCTTTGTACAAAGGATTACATGCAACAGCGGCAAGACTTGTACAAAAGGGTGGTTGTCGGACGGGGTCCGACAACCGCGCCTTACGGGTAAAACTTACGAATATGCTCAATATTCCAGGAGTTGCTCACCGGAGTGCCATCTTCGGTCTCAAGACGGACAGCGCCGGGCCTCGTGACTCATCTCACCCGGTAAGAGCCTTCCCACTTTGGCGTCAACTTGTTATGATTCTTGGCGGACGGAGCGCGCCGAAGAACAAGGTCGCCTTCCTCGAAGCTTCTGACTTTAACTTTGCGGCTATGGTAGCGACACAAAGCTTGCTGGTAGCGAGAGGCTCGCACAGCAGCCTGAAGACGATCTTCCTCAAGGAGCAGCGCGTCATCTTCACGTAGCCGCTCTTGCTCAAGCTCATCATAAGCGAGCACTCGAGGTGACCCGTATACGAGTTCCGTGGGGGTAATTGCTTCTGCTCCATAGACTAGAGCAAATGGTGTCTGGCCAGTGGCTCGATTTGGCGTCGTTCTGATCGACCAAAGAGCCACCGGCAGCTCCTTGATCCAGTTTCTTCCGCACTTGTGCAGCCTGTCGAAAGTTCTGGTCTTGAGCCCGCGCAGCACTTCGGCATTGGCCCTCTCCGCTTGACCGTTGCTCCTGGGATGAGCAACAGAAGCGAAGCAGACCTTGGCGCCGAGATCTTGGACGTATTGCATGAAGGCGCGGCTCGTGAATTGCGTACCGTTGTCGGTGATGATCATGTTGGGGATCCCGAAGCGGCAAACAATCGACCTGAAGAACTTGACTGCTGACTGTGCCGTCACCTTCCTTACTGGTTCCACCTCCGGCCACTTTGTGAACTTGTCGATTGCGACGTACAAGTACTCAAAGCCCCCGACAGCTCGGGGGAAGGGGCCGAGGATGTCGAGCCCCTAGACTGAAAATGGCCAGGATAAAGGGATCGTCTGGAGAGCTTGAGCTGGCTGGTGTATCTGCTTGGAATGGAACTGGCACGCTTCACACTTGGTTACTTGTGCAGTTCCATCCTGGAGGGCTGTCGGCCAGAAGAAACCGTGCCGGAATGCTTTGCCGGCAAGTGCTCTTGCGCCAATGTGGTGACCGCATATGCCTCCATGTATCTCTGCCAACAGCTTTTGTCCGTCTTCCCGGGGAATGCACTTCAATTTCACGCCGTTGCGCCCTCTTCTGTACAGTGTGTTGTCGATGAACTGGTACATACTTGAGCGTCGGGCTACTCTTTCCGCTTCTTCTTGTTCTTCGAGAAGTTCTCCGTTCTGGAGGAAATGGACAGTCTTCTGCGCCCATGCTGGAGCCTGTGGCTCGACAACAAGGACTGAAGGCACATCTGCTGCTGCGGGAACGTCCGCTTCTACGGCAGGGATCTGGGGCTCAGCCGGAGCTTGATGTTCCCCGGCAAGCTTGCCGGAGCAAAACTTGTCAGGAGCGCCTGCTTCTACGGAACAAACCCTGGGGTTTGCCGGAGCAGACTGCTCCTCAGCACTCTTGGCGTTGATCTTGGGGACCTTCTTGGCGGCGGCTCCAGGGAGCTCTGCCGGAAGATAGTCGTCGGAGACCAACTTCCTCTTCTTGCTCTGTCCGGTTGATGGTGTTACGGATGGCTGAGTCAGCTTGAGCACAAAGGTTCCTGTTTCCACAGGTAACTTAAGTGCTGCGCACTTTGACAGGCCATCAACAATGTCGTTCTCAGCTCTTGGAACGTGTTCCATTTGCAGGCCGTCAAAGCACTCTTCTAGCTTCCTCACTTCATCAACGTACGCTTCCATCAACGGACTCTGGTAATCTTTGTTCACTTGGCGGACGACAAGCTGCGAGTCACCCCTGACAATGAGCTTCTTGATCCCAAGTTCTGCCGCGATCCTGACACCGACGAGCAAACCTTCATACTCTGCAGTATTGTTGGTTGCTTGCTCCTTGGGGAAGTGCATCTGGACTATGTACTTGAGATGCTCTCCGATGGGCGCGATAAGCAACGCGCCAGCACCGGCGCCTTGCAGCGAGAAAGCACCATCAAAATACATCAGCCACTCTTTGCTTGCTTCTTTGACGGGGATGCTCGTCTCTGGGATCTCTTCGTCTGGTGTCGGTGTCCACTCTGCTATGAACTCCACCTATGCTCTGCTTTGGATAGTTGAAGTGCTCTCAAATTTGAGACCGAAGCTTGACAGTTCCAGTGCCCACTCGACAATCCTGACTGTTGCTTCTGGATTCTGCAGTATTCTCTTCAGCGGAAAGCGGGTGACAACTGTAATCTCATGTGCTTGGAAGTAATGGCGCAGCTTTCTCGAGGCCATGAGAAGGCCGAAAAGCAATTTCTGCACACCAGAGTACCTTGACCTAGCCCCCTGCAGGAGGGAGCTGACAAAGTAAACCGGGCGCTGCACCATTCTCTTCTTCTGCACCTCCACTCGCTCCTGCGCAGATTCATCCTTGTCGGGGCCAGAGCTTGTTGGGGAAGCCTCCTGCTTGTCGCTGGACGCGCTTGCCGCGGTTGCTAGCTCATCATCTGCCTCCCTCTCCGCTACTAACGCAGCACTAACCACTTGATTGGTTGCCGCCAGGTACAGCAGCAACTTCTCTTGTGGTTTAGGCGCGACAAGTATCGGAGCGGAGGACAAGTATTTCTTCAAGTCCTGCAGCGCAGCCTCCGCTTCCGGAGTCCATTTTACTGGACCCGCCTTTTTCAAAACTTTGAAAAATGGCAGGGCGCGTTCTGCAGACTTGGAAATAAACCTGCTGAGAGCCGCGACGCAGCCGGCAAGCCTTCGTACATCCTTGACGCGTGTTGGTGCTTCAATCTGCTCGATGGCCTTGATTTTGTCTGGATTGGCTTCGATTCCTCGCTGAGACACGAAGAACCCGAGAAGCTTGCCGGAAGGGACTCCAAACACGCACTTCTTGGGGTTGAGCTTGAGGCTGATCCTGCACAGGTTCGTAAAGGTCTCTTCTAAATCTTGAATCAGGGTTTCCCTGTTCCTGCTTTTGACCACTATGTCATCCATGTAGGCTTCCACATTTCTGTGGATTTGCGGCTCAAAAGCGGTATGGACAACCCTCGCGAACGTCGAACCAGCATTCTTCAAACCGAAAGACATCCGTACGAAACAGTACGTGCCACATGGAGTGATGAATGTGGTCTTTGGGACAAGGGAAAGGGATCTTTGGGACAAGCTTTGTTAACATCAGTAAAGTCGATGCAAAGCCTCCATTTCCCATTTGCTTTGCGCACGACAACAGGATTGGCCAACCACGTCGGATGGAGCACACCTCTGACATGGCCTGCCGCTTCCAACTTCTTGATCTCTTCTGCGATGAACTCTTGGCGCTCCACCGCTTGCTTCCTGACTCTCTGCTTGACGGGCCGCGCATGAGGACAGACGGCGAGGTGGTGCTCAATCACTTTCCTGGGAACGCCGGGGATGTCAGATGGTTGCCAGGCAAACACATCGACATTCGCCCGCAGGAAAGCAACGAGCGCGCTTTCCTATTTGGGGTCGAGAGTGGCACCGATGGTGAAGGTACCACCAGTGCCGTCCTCCTTGGCGGACACCTTCTTGGTCGTTGGCGAGGCTGCCATTAACTTCTTACTCTTGCCGGTGGAGCTCGATGGCGCGTCCTCGACGGTAGCGCAGCACTCCGAAGAGGTGCGCTTGCCGGAGTGGGCACCAGAGCACTTGCCGGGCTTGGTCTTCCTCTTCCCTCCGGGAGCTTCAGCGGCATGTGGCTTGTGATCCGTTGCGGCTGCTGCTTCCCGGTAGATCTTGTCAGCACAGATAAGGGCATCCTTCTTGTCGCCGGGGACAGAGATGATGCTTATCGGGCCTGGCATCTTGACCATGTTGTATGCGTAGTGAGAGGCCGCCATGAACTTGGCGAGCGCTGGACGGCCGAGAATTCCATTGTAGGGCAATGGAAAATCGGCAACGTCAAAAGTGATCCTCTCTGTCCTGAAGTTCAGCTCGCTGCCAAATGTCACTGGCAACGTTATCTTCCCCTTCGGCTTGCTCCTTCCCGGGTTGATTCCTTGGAACGTGCCGGTCTCTTCGAGCTCGCTGTCCGGGACTTGGAGTTTCTGGAGCACAGCGGAGGAGATCAGGTTCAAGCCAGCCCCACTGTCGACTAGCATCTTAGTGACCTTGAGGTTACGGACTATTGGTGAGACCAACATCGGCAAGCACCCGATCGCAGTTGTGCGGTCAGGGTGGTCCTCAATATCGAAGATGATAGGCGTGCTGGACCATTTCAGAGGCTTGCACGACTCGACGGGTGGTTCTGCTGCATTGACTTCCCGCGCCCACTGCTTGAGCTGGCGGTGAGAAGTATGCAGATAAGCACCGCCGTCTACGCACAAGACCTCCATGGCTTTTTGAAACTCCTGCTCACTGGTCTCGACATCATTCATGTCTTCGTCTTCGTCGTCGTCTTCGTTCTTGTCGCGGCCGCGGGGAGGTCTGTCTGCTTGCCGCTGCTTGTCCTTGTCACGGCGTCCTCCCTGGCCGGGGCGCTTCGTGCCGGATCCTCCGCCACCTCCCCCGGCTCTCTCCTTGTCGCGTCGCTCGTACTTGGCCTTTTGCAGCTCGACGAGCCGCTCGACCTGCTTGCAGCTCTGGAGGTCATGGCCCTTGATGCGGTGGATCTTGCAGTACTGTTTGTTGGTGCCGTCCCGCTTGTCGGCGACCGCCACAGCCTGGCAGTTGGTGCATCCGGAAACCCCCTTGCCGGAGCTACCAGCCTGGGCCTTCTTAGCAGCGCCTTCATCGCCGGACTCCTCAACAACCAGTACTTCTTGGCTCTTCTTCTTCCTGTTGCTCCGCCGCCGGTTCTTTCTTGCCGGGGCGGTATCCTCACTATAAGATTCTCCTGCTCCAGTGTTCTCTCCGGGGAGTTTCCTTCCTTCCTCAGCACGTGCACACTTGTCGTCCAGGGCATATAGCTCGCTGATGTCTTTGATCTTGCACATCGCCATCTCCTCCCGCATCCTGCAGTTACGCACGTTCTGATGGAACGCGCTGATGACCGCGGCAGGGTGGACGTCTGGGATGTTGTAGTGTACGCGGCTGAATCTCTGGATGAACTTGCGCAAGGGTTCCCCTTCTTTCTGGACGAGCAGATGAAGGTCGCTCGCTTGGCCATGGGGTTTGTGGCCGCCTGTAAAGGCGCCAACAAACTGATGGCACAAGTCTATCCAGGAGGTTATGGAGTTGTGCGGCAAGTGCATGAGCCAGGATCTGACGTTGGATTTGAGTACCAGCGGGAAGTAGTTGGCAAGGATCTTGTCGTCAAGCCCTCCAGCAGCCTGCACCGCAATGGTGTAGATGCTGAGGAACTCCGACGGATGCGACTTGCCGTCATACTTCTCTGGTACGTCTGGCTTGAAATTCTTCGTGCTGGGCCACTGGACTTGCCGCAGCTCACGGGTGAACGCAGGGCAGCCTACCGCGTACGGCAGGTCGCCTGGTCCCCCCGGCGCATGCATGTCGACAGAGGGCCCAGCGTGCTGGTCTGATTGACGCCGCGCTTCTCTTCAACGCTCGATGCAAGTACGAGCGTCCTCTTGCTCTCGTTCGTGAAGAACTTGGCGTTGATCGCGACGAGTTCACGGATTTGACGACGCGGTGGAATCGTTGTCGTGATGGTTCCGGCGAGTCGGCGATCTTGGCCTTTGGGGCGGGGAATGCACGGTGGTCGCACCCCCACCGGTCTTGGCACCATCGGTTCTCGCCTGGCCGACCTGCCGCGGCTGCGACGCACTATGCTGCCGCGGGGTGTGGCCGTTAGCAAAGCCGATGAGACTCTGTATCGTGGCCCTCCAGTCGTCGAGCTTGTCCGCCGTTGGAGGGTAGTCTAGGAGCAGTTGAGCTCGTGCTAGAGCTTCTGCTGGAGTGGTGGGCAGCGGTGGAGGACGGCGCGTGGAGCGGGATGTGCTCGAACTTCTAACTATGTTAGAAGGAGCAGCACCCGGACCAGGCAGTCGCGCCATGCTTGCGCCAGCACGTTGGTGTGTATGCTGGCCTTGAGCACCCTGGGATCCGCCAGCTCGATCTGGGTCCAGCGAGCGTATGGTACCGTGAGTGCCAAGACGCTGCTGGTCCCGTGCCTCCTGAGAGGGGCGCGGTGCATGTTCGAATGTCGTGGCACCATGAGCTGGCTCGGCAATGCCCGTTCCGCCGCCGGTGCCGTCCCCACCACCTGTTTGCTCCAGGGGCGGTGGGTTCGACGCGGGCGGACCAGCCACCTCCGGAGCTTTCTTCTTCGGTGGCATGTCGATGAAGATGATGGAGATCTAGCCTGTGCAGACGCCGGATCAGGTTCACACAACCTCGACGCCCGCTACCTGGCGCACCAAAGATGTCGGGGGAAATCTGCCTCCACGAACACCTATGGGGACCGATCCCCTTTCTGGTCCGGCGGGGGGCGGAGGTCGCGCGAAGAGCGGATCGAGGCGATGCACACAAGGGGTTTACCCAGCTTCGGGCCGCACGGATGCGTAAAACCCTACTGCTGCTTTGTGGTTTGTATTGTGTTCTTGTTCGGGAGCGCTGAGTGCTACAGTACACACAGGCAACTAATCAGACCGAGCGTGAGTGGCCTCCTTCCTCCCTTCCTTCGCGTTGCGCATGGGGCCTCCTTTTATATGCGCAAGGGGTTACCCACAGGTGGCAACGTAGGCGGGGGTAAAACTGGAAAACGTTTGCACAGTGCTATCATACCTAACTCTGACGGCAGGGGACAAGGGTATTAAATGCCCGTCTAGGTCGCCCAAACAGTGCAGAAAGGGACCATCAGGGGCGCCACCGTTTGCCACGACGGCTACCCTGTCAGCGTTGCTTCGCCACCGCATGCCCCTGGCTGCGCAGCCTCTCGCCACGTACGCCTGGAATGGCCCCAGAGCGACGCGTGGGTGGATGAGCTGGAACGCAGGCGCGGGGTGGTGACTTGCCGCGGCAAGCACCTTGCCGCGGTTGATTCCTTGTCGCGCCCGGGAGCTTGTTGCTCACCGGTCCTTGCCGGGACGCGTGGCGTGTCGCAGCAAGTCTCTTGTCGTGCCCTGGTAGGCCTTCCCGGCAAGCTCCTCTTGCCAGGGCCATGTGCTTCGAGCGGCCGTCCCGGCAAGCTCCTCTTGCCGGGGCCTTGCTCTCTTCGGGTGGCCTTCCCGGCAAGCTCCTCCTCCCGGGGCCTTGGCTCAAATACTTTGTTCTTGGATGGCCCAAAAAGGGACCATGGAGAGTTTTGGCGATCGCCTGGCAAGCCTTGCCGCAGGATGCTACAACTACCCGTGCACAAGTTCGGGGTACTAAGGTACCCCTACTTTAGTGCACCGACAACGACCCTCTATGTGAGGGTGTTCGGGGAAGATGGTCGCCGTGTCGGGTGCTGCCCTGAGGACAACGACAGTGGTGAGGTGCTCAGCCTCAGTGACGGCCACAACGAGGGTGAAGGCGAGCTTGTCCTTGGTGCCGGCCATTGTTCGTCCAGCTACGACGACTCTTCTTCCGGCGACAGCTCCAGCAACAGCGGCTACGACCAGCCACCACGCCGCCGCGCCTGCTTCGAGGGTGGCAGCGGGTCGTCTCGTCACCGTGCCCCAATGAAGCGCGAGGAGGGGTCTGGCTGAGCCCAGGAGAGCGCCATGGGCCCATCCTCACGAATTGCTGCGGGAGCGCGCGCCACTTTTGTTTCGTTCTTCCTTTTCTTCCTGCATTAAAAGAGAGACAAGTATGGGGCCCCGGATGGGCGTGCAATGAACCATGATTTCCAAGTTGCTATGCTGTGTTTATCGTTCTTGTGTCATGTTGCAGCATCGACATTTTACGTAGGCGCGTAGGAATAACTTAGCTTTACGTGCTCGAAGTAGTTTCCGCCTCATGAGGCATGCATTTCCCAATACCTGGCGAGGCCTCCTTCGCTTGGGAGGCGTCTAGGAACTGCAAAAATTCGTTAGGAAACTCTTATTCTTCCGAGGCCTGGTTGCAGGCGTAGTCGCCCACGACCCAGCGCTTCGCATCGCTGTACCCGAGCGGCATGGATTGAGGGAGGTGCGCCAGCTTGCGAGCTCGAGCACGGGCGCCTCGCGAAGAACAAGAAAAACGCTCACGAGGGCACCTGTCCAGCCCCCTCGCGAGGCATGGGAGGGAGAGTATGGGTCAAAACTAGGAACCGAGGGCAGAAAAGGAGGCAAAAGGCGATGGAACCAAACCGGCAAGGAACACCAGAAAGCAAATTTTCATTAAAGAGGGGCAAGCCAACTACGGAAAGAAAATGAAAAGCCGCGTCCGGCACGTAGTCGAGTGTTCTCACCAGCGTGGAGCTAAGTGTTGCCACTAGGACGTGGGAGGGAGCTCCCGAGGCCTGAGGGCAGCACTCCTGAGTCTCCGGGGCGTGTATAGCCCCACTCATTATTACGTGAGAGTGTCACGAGCAGAGACCTTCACAGGCACTGGGCCTTGCTTCATAGGCGCCGGGCCTTGCTTCATGTGTAGAACTTCCAGAGATGCTGGATGTTCCAGGCGTTCTGGATGGGGACCCCACCCTGCGTTTCCAGGCGGACGGCACCTGGCCTGGAGACATGGGTGACCCTAAACGGGCACTCCACATGGGTGAAAGCTTATGCAGCCCTTCCCTGGAGAGCACCCGCCTTAGGACGAGGTCACCCACCTCGAGCGTCCTGGAGCGGATGCTGTGGCAGTGATACCACCGCAGCGCGTGCTGGTATCTTGCCGCTCGAAGCATGGCTTCGCGGCGGCGTTCCTCCCCCAGCACAAGGCCCATCCTCCACATGGCGTCCTGCTGCGTCTCATCAAACGCTAGGACCCACTTGGAGCGATGCTTGACCTTGTGAGGGAGAACAACTTCTCCTTCGTAGACGAGGATGGACCACAGCACAGACTGGAGCTCGTCGTGCCAGCCCCTGCTACAGGCCTTGAGCTTCTTCTTAAAGGTCCTGGTCTTGAGGCCTCTTAGGACCTCCGCGTTGGCGCGTTCGGCTTGACCATTGCTCCTGGGGTGTGCCACCGAAGCGTAGCAGATCTGCGTTCTAAGGTTAGCACAATATGTCTTGAAGAGATTGCTAGTGAACTATGAGCCGTTGTCGGTGATGATGCGATTGGGGACCCCGAACCGGCCCACAAGACACTTGATGACCTTGACCGCGGATCCGGCCGGGATGGTGCGGACAGCTTCTACCTCCGCCCACTTGGTGAACTTGTTGACGGTGATGTAGAGGTAGTGGAAGCCCCCAGGCGCTCGAGGGAACGGGCCTAAGATATCCAGCCCCCAGACCGCGAATGGCCATGAGAGCGGGATGGTCTGGAGGCCCTGAGTCGGCTGATGGATCTGCTAGGCGTGGAATTAGCAGGCCTCGCAGGACTTCACCAGCTCGATTGCGCTGTTGAGCGCCGTAGGCCAGTAGAACCTGCTGCGGAATGCCTTGCCGACGAGGGTTCGTGACAATGAGTGGTATCCGCAGTCTCCGCCGTGTATGTCAGCTAGCAACTTGTTCCCCTGTTCCCTGGAGATACAACGCAAGAAAACGTCATTTGGCCGCTTCCTGTATAACTCACTGTCCTGGATGCAGTACGCCATAGCCTGTCGGGCCACGCGCTCCGCATCCTCCTCCTTCTCCGGCAGCGTCCCTTGTGTCAGGTATTCCTTGAACACCTTGGTCCAGCACCCCCCCTAAGGCTCGAGCACCAGGAGTAGGCACGCTCCCGAGGTTGGGCCGCAGGCCGGGGCTCCCGAGGAAGGTGGTTAGGGGAGTTCCTCCTGAGGTGGTGCCGGTCCTGAAAGCGGAGGTGCTGCCGAAGGCTTGAAGAGCCGCTCCTCAAAGACGCCAGGCTCTTGGGGTTGTCGCTTGGATGCCCTTTTGGCGATGTCGTCAGCCTCCTTGTTGGTGCCACGGGGCACGTGCTGCAATTCTAGACCCAGGAAATGCTTTTCGATTTTGCGTACCTCCGCGAGGTACGCCTCCATGTGCTCGTCCCATGGCTCGTATACCTTGTTGGAGAAGTTGACGAGGAGCTGCGAGTCGCCCCTGATGGTGAGGCGCTTTACCCCCAGGGGCACCCCAGCCTTAAGGCCAGCGATGAGGCCTTCGTACTCCGCGATGTTGTTGGAGACCTTCTCGCCATGCTGGAAGCAGAGCTGCACGGTGTAGTAGAGCTTGTCCTGAGTAGGCGAGATGAGCACTGCTCCACCTCCCGTGCCCTGGCGTGCGAATGCGCCATCGAAATACATGACCCAGCCATCTGGTGCTTCACTTCCTAGCGGTCCTCGCCTGCTTCAAACCCCGGGGCGTCAGTCCATTCTGCTACAAAGTCGGCAAGCGCGGCTCCCTTGATGACCCTGGTTGTGCTGAACTCCAACTTGAATGCTTGCAGCTCGATGTTCCATTCAGCGACTCTTCCCGCAACATTGGGGCTCCTGAGTACCCTCTCCAGCGGGTAGGCCAAGACGACCTTGATTGGGTGACCTTGGAAGTAGTGCCACAGTTTACGCGAGGCCACCAAGAGCGCGAGCAAGAGCTTCTGAGGCATGGGGTACCGTGCCCTTGTATCCCGCAGTACCGTGCTAATGAAATACACTAGGTGCTCGACGTGGGCGGGCGCGTCGATGGAGCCAGCGCCAGTCGGAGGTTGAGGCGCCTCTGGAAGTGATGGAACACCCGGGGCCCGGTCGCTCATTGGGGCCTCTGCAGGCCCAAAGATGCCTTCTTGCTGGGCCTGGTCATCCGTTGGCGTCTGTAGGACCTTGAAGTATGTCTAGAGGGGGGGTCCTTAGACTACTTGACCAATAAAAACTTAACCTTTTCCCAATTTTAGAGTTTGGCAGATTTTAGTTACTTTAGGACAAGTCAAGCAATCATCACACAATTCAAGCAAGCATGCAAAGAGTATATAGGCAGCGGAAAGTAAAGCATGCAACTTGCAAGAATGTAAATGGAAAGGTTTGGAGAATTCAAACGCAATTGGAGACACGGATGTTTTTGGCATGGTTTGGATAGGTGGTGCTATCCTACATCCACGTTGATGGAGACTTCAACCCACGAAGGGTAACGGTTGCGTGAGTCCACGGAGGGCTCCACCCATGAAGGGTCCACGAAGAAGCAACCTTGTCTATCCCACCATGGTTGTCGCCCACGAAGGACTTGCCTCACTAGCGGTAGATCTTCACGAAGTAGGCGATCTCCTTGCCCTTACAAACTCCTTGGTTCAACTCCACAATCTTGTCGGAGGCTCCCAAGTGACACCTAGCCAATCTAGGAGACACCACTCTCCAAGAAGTAACAAATGGTGTGTTGATGATGAACTCCTTGCTCTTGTGCTTCAAATGATAATCTCCCCAACACTCAACTCTCTCTCATAGGATTTGGATCTGGTGGAAAGAAGATTTGAGTGGAAAGCAACTTGGGGAATGCTAGAGATCAAGATTCATATGGTAGGAATGGAATATCTTGAGCTCAACACAAGGGTAGGTGGTTCTATCTCAGAACATATGAGTTGGAAGTGTAGATGTGTTCTGATGGCTCTCTCCACGAATGAAGAGGAGGTGGAGGGGTATATATAGCCTCCACACAAAATCTAACCGTTACACACAATTTACCAATCTCGGTGGGACCGAATCAACAAACTCGGTCGGACCGATTTAGTAAACCTAGTGACCGTTAGTGATTTTCGGTGGGACCGACGTGCAACTCGGTAGGACCGATATGGTTAGAGTTAGGGCATAACGTAATCTCGGTGAGACCGATTAGACAAACCCGGTGAGACCGATTTGGTAATAAGGTAACCAGAGAGTTGGTCAGGTAAACTCGGTGGCACCGATTTGCTCTTTTGGTGAGACCGAAATGTTACAAAAAGGAAACAGAGAGTTTACATTGCAATCTCGGTGGGACCGATCCGCTCTTTCGGTGAGACCAAAAAGTTACGAAAAGGAAACAGAGAAATTGCAATCCCATCTCGGTGAGACCGAAATCCCTATCGGTAGAACCGATTTGCTTAGGGTTTGGCAGTGGCTATGACATGTGAAACTCAGTGGCGCCGGATTGAAAGAATCGGTAGGTCCGAGTTTGGCTTTGGGTTTAGGTCAAGTGTGGATATGAGAAAGTAGCTGAGGGTTTTGGAGCATATCACTAAGCACATGAAGCAAGAGGCTCATTAAGCAACACCACATCCCTCCTTGATAGTATTGGCTTTTCCTAAAGACTCAATGTGATCTTGGATCACTAAAATATAAATGAAGAGTCTTGAGCTTTTGAGCTTGAGCCAATCCTTTGTCCTTAGCATTTTGAGGGATCCACTTTCATCATCCATGCCATGCCAATCATTGAGCTTTCCTAAAATAATCATCTTGGAATAGCATTAGCTCAATGAGCTATATGTTGTTATGAATTACCAAAACCACCTAGGGATAGTTGCACTTTCAATCTCCCCCTTTTTGGTAATTGATGACAACATATAGATCAAAGCTTCGATAAATGATAATAAGATTTTAGAACATCGTCGCTTTGAGAAGTATATGAAAAGCAGAGCTCCCCCTAAATTTGTGCATATTTTAAAATTTGCTTTGGACTGCAAATGCACAAAGGGTTAGAATCATAGGTTACTCTTCCATGTCACATACATCTTGGTGGAGCGCTCAAAGTGATAAGAATTGAATACATGCACTCATCACCAAGAAAAGTGAATGATGACATAAGATAGATAGGATAATATCAAGCATGCATAAGTGTAGCTTATGATCAAACACATGATCATCAATGTCTCACAAGCATATCATAGTATCTCAACCAAAAGAAAACAAAGTTTGAAAAACCACCAAATAAAGCAAGAGAGAATAAAGGCAACACACTCTCTCTCTCTCTCTCTCGAAGCCTATGATCTATACATTTTTCTCCCCCTTTGGCAACAAGTTACCAAAAAGTTCCTAGAAAATGCATAGTGCTAGATCGACTCTCAAGCTTGATCTTCTGGTGGTGGTGGAGTCTGGATCACTCCAAGGACGAAGGCTTCTGTTGAAGTGGATGGAGCTGGAGCTGAGGTGAATGCTGGAGCTGGTTGGGCTGGTGCTGTAGCTGGAGCTGATGTGGTGGCTCTGGTGTCAGGAACTGGCACTACAGTTGACCTCTGAGCTCGTGGCACTCTGGCAAATGCATCAGTTGTAGTCTTCCCTTTCCTCTCCTACATGTCATCTTGAAGTTGCTCCACTGCAGACTGAATCTCTGTTACTTTTACATCCAAGTCATAGAACTTTTGTTCCATGATCTCTCTAAGCTCTCCTGATTCTGAGTGAGGGTGGCCAGTCCTTTCTCAATCCTCGTGTAGATGCAATCAAGTACTAGCTGCTCCTGCTGTCAAGATACTCAGATGCTCCTCTTGAGTGGCATCTTGCAGCTCTCTTCTTGCTCTCCTCTTTGCTTGAGCTGGGCTGATGATGGTTCATTATCATTCATCACACTTGATTGTCCTCGATCTGGATGATAGGCAGTGTTCCTGTCCACAAGTAGTGCCTGTGCATCTGAGTATTAACTCCTAGATCTGAGCATATCCATAGCTCCTCTTCTGATCTGCTACAGTCTCTGATAGTCTCTACTATGAGCTCATGACCTTGATCTGAGGCACATCAAATATGTGTAGCAGTATGCATGACTCTGATCATTATGTGATCTCAGACTGGGCAGAGTGTGTGCCTAAGGATCCAGTGATCGTAGCAGTCTGACAACAAGTGTACGGACCCAGCTGGTGAGTGTCAAGATCATCTACTAGATCTCTTGTACATATTTGCCATTGTGTT